>OU975454.1:4341741-5768155 GCA_918857605.2 Philereme vetulata
GTTATTACTACAATCATTCATCTGTTCTAGGACGCCAATATTACGCCAATTTGCATATTCACTTATGCGACCGCTCTTTGTGCGAATATCAACTCTGTGGCTTTACAATAGGGATTATAAAGCTTACAAGTGTTGTGTGTATATCTTGTAGTAGTATTTCATCCTTATTGTTGGCTGTCATAATAATCTGCCTTATGTTGTTACCTAGTTATGAAAGGTAGGCAAATGTGTGGTCTACTTAAGGTATAAGAGCAGTATCAAGCTGGCGAGTCGCGAGCGAGTTTCTAGCGAGGCGATTTGTGAACGTGAACGCCGCGTTGTAATTATCATCATCACCGGCTGAAACGCAAGAGATTGCGGTTTTGATTCCCGCCGCAGAACAAATGTTTGCATGATTTACAGATATTTGTTCCGGGTTTGGTGGTTTCTCTATATATTACAAGTATGTATTTACAAAAAAAATGTATATAAGAATTCTATTAAACTATATAAACACCTTTGTGTTGTTAGTTGTTAGTGCAATTTATAATATAGGCACCAAAGAATCATTACACCATCAGTTTAAATAAAAAAAATATTATGAAATTCCCTTGTCAATACATCTATGAAATATGATGCACGTTCTCAAAAATATTAATCTGTTATAGAAAAATGCAATAGTTTTAATATTCCAAATAAAGATAGCTCGCTGTTGCCACTTGTAGACTCCATAAAGTTAGTAAATCGTTTAAAGAGCAAGGTGTACCTACATTTTTATAACAAACTCCCAAGTGATGTACAAAAATTGACAATTAACAAATTTAAAAACGTAATTAAACATAATCTTTATAGAAAAACCTACTAGAAAATATCGGATTAGATGATAGAGAAGCTTGTTATAGAAATTGCTCCAAAAATGTAACAATTTAGACCTAATTTATTTTCATTACTGTTATGTATTCTAAAAGGATCATTAAATAGAACAACCGGCCTTGTTTCTTGCCTTTCTTTCCTGGCTTGGTCTCAAGGAATAGGCAGTAGGATTGACATTAAAAAGTGATCCTTGCGATAATAGTAAATAAAAGATATAATATTTTTGAATCAGATAAATGGTTCCCATAGAGCTTTGCTTAGTTTGGAGCTAGATAGTGCTGTGTGAAATTTCCAGCGTTATTTGTTATTATACTAGCCACAAGACGTCCACTGTTTAATATAGGACTCCCCTAGATTTCCAGAGCGACTGATTTTGTGCGGACTGCACCCAACGGCTCCCAGCGACCTTTAACAGGTCGTCTTTCCATATAGTGGGCCGTTTTACGCTGCGTTGTAACAATACGTAAATCCTTCCCTACTCTCAAAGGTAATAATATCAGCCCTTACTTCGGCAATACATAAACAGACTATAAAATTATATATAATAACTAACCCAAGCTTTTATAGAGTCTTTAGCTAAACCCATAAAAGAAATTTGAATCCGTTGTTATAAAAAGAAAATCATTTATTTCTTACGATTGTCGGTCGCGATGATTACGGCACGGACGCCCGGTTTCCGCTACTGATTACCTGTACACAAGCAACGGAGCTTTGCCAACCCTGTGCCACTTTAAAGGCTTTTAATTTGCTTATAATCCATGCTAATAAAACAATTTCTAAAGTGGGCTCACACTTTGTAAATTCCGATAGCCTAAAAAAGTTCTGAAAATTGCAAGTTCAAAGATTTTTAGCCCGTTACACACTAATTTTACATCAGAATCAGTGTCTCCAACTCTATTTGTCAAAATTACGGTGTTGCTAGTTTAAAAATACGGTAAATGGCGGAAAACTACGGCAGATCAAAAATTTTAAATATGATAACTTTATTTCACAATTAAACATTAAGTTACAGGCGTTTCAGTCTTATTGTTAATGGAAACATTTATCATTTTCATCATTTTATCAGTGGGGTGGAAATCTACGCAGTTTTTTTCTGATCTCTTTATGAGTTGCTGCGTAAATAAATTCCCAGCAATAGATTTGGTTGACAAATGGTTCTCTTTTTTGTTTTTAAGCCCGTAATGTGGCTGAAAATGCGCTCGCAATCGCCGTTTGAGTGGGGCAATAACAACATTCCTAGCATAAAAACTGTTAAATTATAGAATGATCGCGAATCTTCTTTAGTTCTGACTTCTGACACTTTATTTTAATTACGGTAGAATTGAACATGTCTACGGTAGGTGGTAGATATGTTCAAATTACGGTAGGTTTACCGTAATTACGGCGTTGTTGGAAACACTGATCAGAATCGACATGCTTAATTTAGACTGTATGAATTTAGTGTACTGAATATTGCAAAGTGATAATTCTGTTGTTTAAAATAAAATTAGTACCTGGTGATGGAAAAAGCATTGAAGTGGCACAATCGCTTATAACAAAGTATTGTCTCGTAGGTCATGCCTTAGAAACGTGCCCTACGATGCACTCTGCGTCCATCAACTTGAGGCATACATGCGCCTGTAATTTCACCGCCAACCATTACCCTTCAAAACGAAACACAGCAATGCTGGTTGGCGGCAGAAATAGGTATAGTGGTAGTACTTCCCCAGGCGAGCCTCTTCACAAGAAACTCTACTGCTCTAACGTCTCTCCGTCTGTTTTCAGAACTAAACGGCTCGATCGAGTTCTATAAAATTTAGTATACAATACCAGATTACATCATAGGTACAATGGGCGGCCTTATTGCTAAAAGTATCTCGTCCAATTCAAACAATTCGTCATTGCAAAATGTCATGCATGTTTTAAGTATTATATATGTATGGTTAGTCACTAAGACATATATTTATATGGGCCGTAGAATTAAGTTAAAACATAATGTACTATTTTTATTGTTGGATATTTTAGTTAAAACAATGTAACTTACAAGAAAATCATTTACGATGCATAGATAAGGTGAGCAAGTACAGTGCTATTCACTTTGCTAACCCTATCGTAAAATACATCTAGTTCTGGAGCCTTAGTTAGAATGTTTACGTTAGATGCTAGTGAAACTATACCAACATATTAGCCAATTAAATGAGTTATTTAATGGACAGCACATTGACCTTATTATGTTGTTTCAAAATATAATAAAGTCTTTTATCATACAATTAAAAAAAAACTGGTTAAAAATACTGTTATAGATGGCGCTGTCTAAAGATAAACCTTTAAAAAAATATGGACATAAACCCAATTCTCTATAACACGATATTATTTTACTTAGAAAACTTTCGTGATTGATTTCAATCATTATTATAAATACGCGAAAATAATTAAATTAATAAATTTAGTACATAATATTCAGTGCGAGGCGAGACGTTATTCGGAGCGGATCGCACTCACCCTGATGAAGGTTCACGAATTGAACCGAAACATTGTCGGTCGAAACACCGATAAGGCGGTACGTGTTAAATCCCGTATTTAAAATATTGTTTATTTATTATGATTATTATTATTTGGAGCCTGTACTGTTCCACTGCAGAGCAAAGGCCTCCCTCCCTTCCTTCCACTCCACTCTATCATGCGCGTGTGTAGTCCAGTCTTCCATATACGATTCGAGTTCGTCATTCCATCGGCGTCGTGGTCTGCCGCGTGGTCGTTTTCTGTCTTTTGGGATTCACTCGGTGGTGGATTTTGACCATAACTCCTCCGACATGCGGCAGAGATGGCCCGCCCAGTCCCACTTTAACTTGCCTACTTGGTGGCCAACGTCCGCGATTTGTGTTTGGGAGCGCAGTTCATTGTTTCTAATACGATCTGGTAATTTGACTCGATACTACGCTCCATGGCTCGCTGACACAATAACACAACATTAATCCAAAACAATTTCACATTATCAGATAGACAAACACAAAAGATTTTTTTAATATTACAAGTTTCTCGTAAAATAATGTTGACACTGCAATTGATATTGACAATTCACTTTTGATAATCAGCTTATGACAGAACAACGCCATCTGTTGCAGAAAACAGGCCGTGAAAACCTCTCCTTGTCGTCTCGCTAACATCGTTGAACGAACGTATATTGAGCAGCGTTTTCGTTATCACACAAGCAGTTGAATAACTTTAATTTTGAAGCGAGGGGTTTTGGGAATTGGACGTTTTGTCAGTACCAAATAGTATTTATTCTGTGGCGTTGGACACCAAGATCCAATTGAGATGATGCGGCCGAACCACGGCACCGACAAATGGAATAGCAGCTAATGATAGTGCGCGCTGCGGTTAGACCATTATTAATTCCATCTCCCTCGCACTCTCATAACCGCCGTAAATTAAAGCGAGAGATATAATCAGAGATCCGACGCTACGTGATCTCCATTACACTTCCCTGATGCGTTTTGGATTCTTTTGTTCTTTGGTTTTGAGATTAGTTGTGCGCGGTTAGGCAATTGGAGGTTGCAATTGTTTTGGAACTGTGGAGGATTTTGAGAGGTTTGGATTTGCCTTTTTGATCGTTCGGCAGCACATTAGTTTCTTGGTCAATGAATGCCACATGATACCTACTTGCACGCCTTGATATTTGTCGGACGTCGTCGGACTCCGTTTAGCGTCGCTAATTTCACCTGGAACTCACTTCCGGCGTATGTTTATGTGGACCAGTATAATCTCAGAGTCTTCAAGTTCAGAGTAAATAGGTTCTTTCTAGGCAAGAGTAATCCATCTTCAATTTCACCATCACTTACCATCAGGTGAGGTAGTGGTCAAGCACTTGATTATTTTTTTTTTACTCAAAACGTTCCATTTTCTGGTAAAACTATTTAATCAAACTGAAAAGTAACAGCATTATTCTTTAACTTATAAAATTAATTTAATTATATTTAACTTTACAAACTAGACTCTGAAGAAACAAAATGTCACTTAGGACATGTTGACTTCTTTGACCTAGGTCCTTATAAGGTAGGATCACACTAAACCTTTGTTTGCAAATACGTTTTTTTGAAACAATAAGACACCAATATTAATAATGGTTTTCGGTCATGATTTGAATCCTTGAAGAAACCCCCAAACGACGAACTGTTCACAAAATCTTGTGAAGTTTCGTCAAACAACATTGCTTCTAACTTCTTTAACACAAGTGTTATTATCCTTTAAAAAAGATTCACAATACGGTGTAACATTTTGTAGGTACTGTACAGTCTTGTTTCTTAAATTCCATTTGGCTGGACATTGGTTGAATACTAAACAATGTCTAATACAATGTACTTCCCTAGCATAACTATGAATGGTTCATTATGGCATGGGTTTTCCAAAAATCTAGGTAAGTACTTGACTGTTTTTTTGGATTTGGCTTGAGTCATAGCTCGAACAACTGTATGATATAAAGTATTTTAGAAGGTTTATTTTGTAGCTATTCTATTTTTTATTAGTCCTGTGCAAATTTTCATTAGTTCCCTTTCCTGTGCACTACCTACACATTTTTTTCTTCAATACACAAAGGTTATCTGGAAGAGAATGCCCTTTAGCATTAAGTTCGCTTTTGTACTGGTTTTATAAGCGCAATAAAGTATTTTCAATCAAAGAATAAATCAACAACTGAAGTTTGTAGATTCTCAAGTGGAGACCACGCACTAGAAACCGTAGGACGCTCCTTCACCAGATAGAAAGTCGACCTGTTATGGTTTGCTGGGAGCCACTGGGTTCAGGCATCACAAGATCCGTCACAGTGGAAACTTATGGGGGAAGCCTATGTGCCAGTGGACGTCCTGCACCTGATATGATACTAATGATGAAACATCTGATTTATTATTCAAGATGTGTTGCAATGCGGTTTGGGCAGAAACCAAATCGGCATTATTTCGATCAAATTATACCTCAAAAGTACATCGTGGGTACCATTGGTCCTTACCACCAGTCCTGGTGGTATTTATTACCACAAGATGAAGCTAATTGCGAAATTATTGGTAGCTCGAACGTTAATAACAGGAATATTAAATTTTCAAACATCGTAAATTCAGATAAGTGAATAAACTGTTGATTGAGTTCACTTTTGAATTAAACTCGAAATGATACAATGAATAATTTGAATGAATTAATGGTGTATATCTATACCGAGACCAAAGCTACGAGGAATGCCTCTTCATTATATTTATTATCTTCATTGAAGAGGCATTCCTCGTAGCGCACTCAGATGAAGCGCACCAAAGTACTTCCACATAGCGCACCCACTTAGGTGCGCTTCAGTCAGTAGGTATAAATATTAAGTTTTTATTCCTCGGTGCGCACCAATGACAATATAGGGTCTAGTGATGGGATAATAATGTGTCAATATCACTGATGAAACGTAATTCAGTAACATTTGAGTAATCTGAATATTTTTTTTTATTTTATACGGAAAACAGACAGTATTTTAAAACTAGATAAATAAATACATTAAATAAACTTACCAATACAATAAAACATACTGATATAATAAATCTGAAAGTGAGTTTGTTTTTTTTATTTCTTTGTTACAGTTTCACGTCGTAACGACTGAACTCATTTCGATGAAAGGTATGATAAATTGATTATGACCTGGATTGAGGCATGCGAGTTATTGACACGCGTACGAAGCAGGGCTCAGAAGGTAGTTTTTTTTTTGTCAACCTATATTGTCCCACTGCTGGGCAAAGGTCTCCCCCAAGTCTCTCCGACTATCTCTGTCCTGTGCGACACTCCAACACTCCTGCTCGAAGGCAACAAGATCGTCTCGCCAACGCTTTCTTGGCCGACCCCATTTGCCTTTTCCAAAGGGCCTCCAGATTGTAGCTAGATAAGCCCACCAATTGGGGTGCATTCTGCTAATGTGTCCCGCCCAATCCCATTTGAGGCTAGCTGTCTTATCTCCAACATCGGCAATGCCTGTCATCGAACGCAGCGTGGTGTTTCTCACTCGATCAATCCGTTTGAATCCGAGAACGCTGCGTTCCATTGCCCTTTGGCAAATCTTGAGTTTGAAGGTAGTAAACTAGTAAATTTCAGAATAATGGACGGTCTTTGAATAGTATTTATGACGTAAATTATCCAACTATAAGAAAATTTTATTTTTCAGTATTTTCATGAATTTATTCATTTGATTAATCCAGCTGTTTTGAATTGATTGATTGCAAATACTTTATTGCACTTATAAAACTAGTACAAAAGCGAACTTAATGCTAAAGAGCATTCTCTTCCAGATAACATTTTTGTATTGTTGATAAAGATGTGTATAGTTAGTGCACAGTAAAGGGAACTAGTGAAAATTTGCACAGGACTAATAAAATAGCATAATATAGGTATACATACTACATAAACAAACCTATTAAAATACTTTATATGATAGACTAAACTATACAAATCATCATCATCATCAGCCGGAAGACGTCCACTGCTGAACATAGGCCTCCCCCTTAGATCGCCACAACGAGCGATTGGTAGCCGTTTGCGCCCAACGGCTCCCCGCGATTCTTACTAGATCGTCGGTCCACCTTGTGGGGGGCCGGCCTACGCTGCGTCTTCCAGTCCGTGGTCTCCACTCGAGAACCTTTCTTCCCCAACGGTTATCGGTTCTACGAGCGATGTGGCCTGCCCATTGCCACTTCAACTTGCTAATTTTGAGAGCTATGTCGGCAACTTTAGTTTTTCTGCGGATTTCCTACCTAATTTCCTACCTAACTATACCAATATCAAATAAAAATACATACTTAACAACAGAAGTGATAAGGAAAGATTATGTTGCTCGTTTTTGGTCGGATTGATCGAGAAGGTGCCTATAGATTCTCACTGAAGTAGCTTTGAAATAGTTTCGTGGCATATTATCCCAGCTACGAGACTTTGCGCCATCCTTAGAACGTACGAGTATCTTAGACAAACGTAATGTATGACTTAAGGTATTTGTCATAAAACAGCCTATAAACAGAGTTTTAACCGAAATCGCTTTTAGCGATATGGCCGCTACTTGTATTACCGCGTGTTTTGTTATTTGTATTTATTTTTTACGTTTGATATACAATATAGCGTTATCTATCTATCAGCTGATTGCTCGCGACTGCGGCTGTAGCAATACAATCGAAACTTCGGGATAACAAATAAATAATGTACATACGCGATAAATACCCATTTAAATCAGTAATTATATCAGCATTTTACCAAGTAATTTTTCAATGAATATCATCGAATTTGCAAAAGACTTAGAACATTGTTAATATAGGTACTATTTTAGAGACACTTTATAAATGTATCTACATGGACTAGCTGACAACATCCGTATAATATCATATTACGACCTCAAGGTACTTACGACTTTTAATTAAAAATGAGGGTGGGATTATTATATAATTACGCACCGCCCTTCGACCAATCAGCAGCGTCAGTTGTGAAGTACCCAATTAGGGACGAGACAGGACGCATGCGCGGGAAACGACTTTTTGCGCGGCAAAACATGGCGGCGCGATGGCGTCACGTGGCGGGAAAATTAAGTAATTTGTTTATTTGTTACTAGCTGTTGCCCGCGACTTCGTGTGCTTTACACTAGTAAATGTGTAGATAACTTAGAAATAAAACTAAACTTGCTGTTGCAACTTGACTTGACACCCCATTTTTATCCCATGCGACCTGATTTATGGGATAAAAGTTGCCTATGTATTTATTCAGGTTATAATCTTTGTACTTACATACTAAATTTCATCTAAATTGGTTTAGTTGTCACGACGTGATTGAGTAGGTAACAAACAAACAAATATATCAATAAACAAACATCTCAACTTTCGCATTTAGTATGATAGCTCAAACTTAACGTAACTTTACTTGACATTATTCAACTTAGTCATAACAAAATATGATGGAAGAAGCCACTGGCACTTGGAACACAGTTGTTAGTTCGGGAGCCTATCATTAATTTTATTTTGTGGAATTGCCTCGAATCACCTTAGAAACGTGCCCTAAGATGCACTGCCCTGCGTCCATGAACTTGAGGGATATATTAGAACCTCATGTGCCTGTAATTTCACCGGCAACCATGCTCTTCAAACCGAAACACAGCAATGCTTGGCGGCAGAAATAGGTATACTGTGAGTTTACACTGTTTACACAGTGATGACATATGGAACCGAGACGTGGTCCTTCACTATTGGCCTTATGAACAAGCTCAGAGTCGCTCAACGAGCTATGGAAAGGGCTATGCTCGGGGTTTCTCTACGGGATCGAATCAGAAATGAGGAGATACGTAAGAGAACTCAAGTCACCGACATAGCCCGACGGATTAGCACGTTGAAGTGGCAATGGGCAGGCCATATAGCGCGCAAAACAGATGGCCGATGGGGCCGGAAAGTTATCGAATGGAGGCCACGGACCGGCAAGCTTAGCGTAGGACGTCCACAAGATGGGCAGACGACTTGGTAAGAACCGCAGGTCGGCGTTGGATGCAGGCCGCTTCCAACCGCAGTTCCTGGAGATCAATGAGGGAGGCCTTTGTCCAGCAGTGGACGTCCTACGGCTGATATGATGATGATGATGATGACACTGTGAACTGAAAACTTCTCAACTTTTGTATATTTTTTAGGTAAACATTTAGGTACTTTTAACGAGTCGTGCAATCATAAAAATTACGCCCTCCGTGGCGCAGTGGGTGAATAGCCAGCTGAGACGCCAGACGCAAGTTCTGATGCTATAATAACAAATACTAAAACAGAATAAAATATATATTTAAGGGGGGCTCCGCTACAACAAACGTGATTATTTTTTCCTGGTTTATATAGATAATGGTACGGAACCCTACGTGCGCGAGACCGACTCGCACTTGGCCGGTTTTTTAATCGGGGTTTGAGTATTATTGTATGAACAATATCCATATAACTTAACCGTCATTCATTCGCGTGAAGTCATTTACATGAACTGTCATGTCACTTTGACAAAAGCGTTTTATATAGTTTTTTTATCCCTAAGTTCCCACAGGAACGGGAAAATTCTAGCGTGCGAAGCCACGGGCGGGTCAGCTAGTATACTATAAGTATATATTTACAAAAATAAGTATAGAGGTATTCTATCAGTTATCTGGTTCCCATAGTACAAGATCTGCTTAGGTTGGAGCTAGATAGTGCTGTGTGAATAATCCAGCAATAAAAAATATAACTTCGGTTATAGAAACATCAAGTGAGCTTTCTCAGAGCGTATACTCAAGTTTCAGTGGTTTGTGGGAACAACTCTACAGCTACACTCATACAAACCAAACCTTACCTTATTCCCAAGTAATGCAGCTCATTTTGCAATGCTTTTCGTATTATTTATGCTATTTACATTGGATTCTAGTGGAACAAGGATTCTTGACAAGAATACGCGATGACAAGTAAAATTGAGTTTATCGCCCTGGCTATACTCACTTCTACTAAATTTGTTTATCTTACTACTGGTCCTGTCTTTTAATATCTATAAAGAAACTTATGTACGTCATTAAGTCCTTCTTTTGAATATACACGGTGTCCTTTAAATCGCTGTTTTCCCCGAATAAACTTTGTTCAGACCAAGGTCTACAAAGGGTTTGTAACCTCAAATTAAAATTAAATTAAATCGGTCTTTGAAAAACATAAAAAGTTGCGAACTTAAAACGTCTATTTCAACGTTACGCCCTACAACATGCTGCCGTATCGCCACAAAAATAATAATAGTAGGTACGCTGCGGCTAGCGTGCCGATGAACTTTATGTCACGGCTAGTTTTTGAACAAAGTTAGACTTATTTGAGAAGGTCTGGATTTTTTTTAAATACTCTTGTATGATGCCATAAACTGTTAGTAAACCATGGTATTAACAACGTTTGTTCTGGGAAAACAGTGATTTAAAGGATACCGTTTATGTTAGATATTATTATTAATTAATATTAGATCATAAAGAATTAAATAAATACGTGAAGAGAAGACTTTGTTCCCCTATTGCATAGCTGACACGCCTGTGGCTTCGTGCGCGTGGTGTTTCAATAAAAATCATTGCCCTCCTTTTGTGTAGCCGGTTAAAAGTAGCCTTTCTTCTAATCTTAGTCATAGTCTATTTGTGTACCGAATTTTATCGAAATAGGTCCAGCCGTTTAGTTGTGAAAACGTAACAAACAGACAGAGACATTTAAATTTATTGATCGAGCGAAGCGAGATCTCTAAATCAACTTGGGCAAAATCGGTGATGTATGTTTATTTGTCTGAGGATAACTTTCAAAGCGTTTATACGACCATCGTGAAATTTGGTTTGTAGGTAGATAGTGATGGCATAATTTTGGGGTGACTACATGAGCATGAGCGGGCCGGGGAAATTTGTTGAAATATTGGGGTTCGAGTAGTGTAAAAAATTAGATTATTCGGTTAAGTGGCACTTGTAAAAAAGGTCTTTGTGAGTACATTTTGACCTCGTTTTATTTTTAGTTAAAATTTTGTAGTTTTTATGTTATTAACCATAATAAAAACTGAACTATAACACAATTCACAGGGTCACCAGTGACTCCACATTGCTGAATATTAGTATGCGTGTAGCTTTAGTGACAAAAATATAGGAAAAAGTCTGAAATACAGAATAACTGCGATTTCCACTCCCAAAAATGTGATGATCAAAGATTACGAATATTTTTGTGAGACTCGCGAGATCTCAGTTCACGGCGAACCACTAGTTTAATGGAGGATAGACGAATGCTAAAATTACTGTCGGATTTCGACCACTGTCTCTAGCAACTAGTTTAAACAAATATGTAAATAGGACGCAGGAGGTAGCGGGTTCAATTCCCACCGCGGACCAAATGTTTGCATGATCTACAGATATTTGTTCGGGGTCTGGATGTTTGTCTATATATTTTAAATATGTATTTACAAAAAAAAATGTGTATAAGTATTATATCAGTTACCTGGTTCCCATAGTACAAGCTATGCTTAGTTTGGGGCTAGATAGCGCTGTGTGAAATGTCCAGCAATATTTATTTATTTATTTTTGTTAACTCACAAAGGTACTTAATTTTATATTTCGTGAGAACTTACTAAACCATTTTCGATTCTATTTGAAGTGAACGTCCATGTCCGCCATTATCTCAAATAATCAACGTCGGAATAACGAGACGAATCGGTTCAGATATCCTCCCGATCTCTTATCGATTACTGTCCCATCGGATCGCTCAATCGGTGGTCACTGTCAACTATCGATCTGACATAACTGATACCATTCAACAATCAACCTTAATACCAACGTGGGAAGATCGCTTTTGATTTATACGCTTCTATCTTTCCCAAGGTAAGTCTGCTAAAGACTAATCAAGCTATTTTGTGCTTTAGCTTTGAGGTGCTGGGTTCATAATGGCTTGAAAAGTTAAGGGTAGTAGTTATTCAAAATTGATCTTGGTATGTGGTATTACGTCTTTAATTAGTATCGTGTTAATGTCACTTCGACGCCTTCAATGATTTTGTTTTTTTGGAAAATAAAGGTCTTCGCATAAAGTAACATTGACACTTATGACAAGTACTTGTAGGAGTTGTATGCATAAAAAGAAAATTCAAAAAAAATATTTATTGGTATGACACACATCGGCACACAGTCCAGTCCATCCAAAGGTTGTCTGTTATAGATTGCTATTGAGCGATAAGACAGTTGTATCACATAGATTTACGTTGTCTTTAAACGACTTCAAAAAAGGAGGAGGTTCTCAATTCGACTGTATTTTTTTATATTTGTTACCTAAGAACTTTCGACTTGGTGAATCGATTTTGATGATTCTCTTTTTATTTAAAAGCTGGTGCTTGCCATGTGGTCCATTTGGTCCAGTTTTGACAATGGCATCCATTAGAAAACCATATAAGTCTTGAATTTGTTAAATATTTTTTGTTATGTTATATTTGATACTTACTAAAAAGTAACTAAAAGTTACTTGTTAATCGTATTATTTTATAGTGTGCAATAATGAATCTTCGATCTATTTTCTATGATAAAAGAGTATTTTCATCACCCCAATTCTGAAAGTTGGTCATTGTTAACACGATAACGGCTCCGTAAATGCAATTTTCGATCCTAGGACCGTAAGTAAGTTTTAAAATAGAATGCGGCTTACATTCATAACAAATGAAACTGAAATACGAGAAGTGTAAAAACAAAACGGCTTTAACTGGTCAGACAGACAGACAGTATAAAGTGTATAAATAAATATAGATACTGCTGGACATTTCACACAGCATGGGGACAAGATAACTGATAGAATATTAATATACTTGTTTTTGTAAAAACATAGTTATAATGTATAGAAAATTACCCAGACCCGGAATAAATATCTGTAGATAATGCAAATCTTTTTTCCACGGCGGGAACTGAACCCGCTACCCGATGTATGGATAGATAGTTAGTACAGCACTTTACTGGTGAAGCGAATAGTACAAATTATAAAAACTTTATTTTTGGTTCCGATTTTGTTTATTAATTTAAATGAATTCATTAATTTCAATCAACTTGGGATGATATCAGCAAAGGCAATAACATTACAGTACCTATTAAGGGGACACTGGAGGGAAATCGCTCATACAACACGTACTACCAAGATCATTTCTAATTGGAGCATATTTCTAACTTAATATGGTATTATTTTAATTTGAATAGTATTTATTATGTTCCCAACCATATATTAGATTAAAATACTTACCTAAAATTAAATAGAAGCGTATCGCATTCTGCATGTTTTTACGTCATGAAAGACTTGTTTTCAACCTAATTGTTTCGTATTAAAAACAACAACATTTTACGTGTCCTAGCCATAGGAACATAGATTATATCGTCTAGTTACAGAATAACAACACAATGAGAAAAATACTACAAATTTTCAGTCATCCTTTTTGGTATTACGGAACACGGTCAAAATCTAATCAAATTTAGAATCGTTCTATTGCTATCGCTGTCACTCTGCGTGGCTAAACTTCGTCACTAAACAGCGCTAGCGATAGGAATAGCGATATTTAGGCCGAAGTTTTTGACGCGGCCTAAAAACTAACCTATGTTACTCCGGAATAATGTAGCATTACAGTGATGAAAGAATTTTTGAAATGGGACTTGTAGTTTTTGAGTTTATTCGTCACAAAAATACAAATCTTTCCTCTTTATAGTATTGTTATATATTACACAATTTGCCCTTAGACTATTTTAAAAGTTATAATCACAAAAGTATGTATTAGGAAGATTAGGTTTATAACTGACATTCAATCTTCTAGTCTTTTTATTTTTGTAGTGTTTTCCATACGGAAAATTCTAAGATTTTTAAAGTCATCTCCGCCTTACCTTTATTTGCCGCCAAATAACAGTAGGTACTTGTGCTGCTGTGTTCCGGTTAGATGGTAATGGTATGTTCCTGTAATTACTGGCACATGGGCATAACAGCTAAGTCCTATAGTATAACAACGTATCCACATAGAGATCAAGACAACATAATACCTTGTTTCGAATTCTATGTGGATATCCATGGGCCACTTAACATCTGGTGGACTGCATGCTCGTTTGCCATATAAGTTGTATAAAAAAAATCGCATAAACTTTCAAGCCTCGTAATGGGAGTGCATACTCCAGCCTGCATCCATTCAAGAGGAAGGTTGCGGGTTCAAGTCCCGGCACGTTTGAACGTTTTTGAGATGGTTTTAAAATTCTTAATATTTAAACTTCTGTTTTTTCACATTATTTTTTAAAAGTAGTGTAGTAGTCAGATCCCCCCCCCCCCCTACCCCTCGCCCCCGATACTAAAACCTGGCTACCCCCGTGCAAGCCGGGTTAAGAAAAGGAAGGCTTTACAGGGGCTTTGTCAAGGTAAACACGTGTATAATAAATAAATAAATATTGCTGGACATTTCACACAGCGCTACCTAGCCCCAAACTAAGCAGAGCTTGTACTATGGGAACCAGATAACTGATAGAATACATAAATAACATTTTTTGTTTGTAAATACATACATACAATATATAGAGAAACAACCAGACCCGAAACAAATATCTGTAAATCATGCAAACATTTGTTCCGCGGCGGAAATCGAACCCGCTACCTCCTACGTCTCAGCCGACTATTCGCCCACTGCGCCACGGAGGTCGTGTATGGTTTACAATGTAATTCAGAAATTAAACAGATTGTAGCGGCAGTTGTCTCATGACCTTAGATCGTAGACAGAGATATGACAGAGAGTATGGGGGGTGGTAGATAAACGGATTATAGATTCCAGGACCACTTTTCCTATAATCACTTGGTACGCCATAACACCAGCTAACATCTATGATGGAACTAGTTAGATTAATAAGTAATCAAATGCTATTTTCGACTTTATATCTGCCTATTAAGGTGTAATTAGCAAGGAATTTGTACTAACTATTAATGTCCATCTTGATGCTAATTCTGCGATAACTATGCATTATAAGTCCGGTTTATGCAGAGAGTAAGTTAAGAAAATGCTATCTATTTCTTAGGTTTAATACATATTAAAATGTTTTAATGGATTTGGAGGAAAGTAAAAACATTGCACTAAAACCTAAATAATTAACTTTAAAAGTTATTTTGTAGGTAACTTGCAAAAATGGTCTTACGGACGATGGTAGAGATCACCGTAGGACACTGCAGGGATGTCTACAGGTTGAAGAGATAGTGGTGCACGACTGAAGACAGAAGACGGGACTCATCGAGTCAGCAACGTCCTTGGGGACTCTAGAAAACTTTTGCCACCAACACAAAGTTCTACATATACTCCGCTACTTTATGGAGTTGGGATTAATGGGGACAGGTTAGAAGGGGGGTAATGCAAAATACACCCCTATTTCTCCCACCCTAGAATTAGAATTAGTAGCAAAATTATTTTAATTCCAGACCCGGAACAAATATCTGTAGAATTGTAGATCATGCATATTTTTTCCGCGTTGAGAAACGAACCGGCAACCTGCATCTCAGCCGGCGATTCGGCCACTGCGAGTCGAGAGTCGTCACCCCGAAGGAATGAAATAGGTAGAACCACCTCGAAGCACCCTGTGCAGGTATTTTTTTGCCGTAAAAAGATGCTCATTTGACTTCGCTGAGAGTTTTATTGTTAGTACTGCGTTATCTTTCGAAGTTATATTGTTTACCGTAAATTTATTGGCTACACGGAATATTTAGTAACCATTCGACAAAACTTTCACGTCAAATTATTTTCTAGTAAGACTACAAACATGAAATTCCTATGTAGGTATCCGCCATGTTAATATTTCACTTTAGCAATACAGGGTATCATTTTAGAGATCGTTCTGCGTGTACGCAAAAACTTAAATGAGGTGAGTTAATAAAACAATGATTCAAAAATAAATATTGTTAGTTATATAGTAATGGGTGATAATTATATTTTTTTACGCGATGAAAGACAGCTCGTTTCCTTGGCGTACAGTTAATATAGTGTGTTTAATCATTTAACTCTTCAATGGAGAAACGCCAAATGGACTTTTAGATCATACAAGTAGAAAATTATATTCAATACTTGAAAGTGCCGCAATATCACATGGAATTATTTTAGGCTTTTTTTATTTTATTGCGGGTAATAACCTTATACGGAACGTATTTTTCACAGTGTATGTCTACATTTTTTGTACCTTCCTTTTATTTGTAAACCGGTATAGAAGGAGTGATGATGAAAAATTACGAAAATCTATCATGATTCCTCTCTTTATCTCCTGAGTTTGCGAACCGAATTACCTTAAACTTACATGATTGATAGAAATATATGTAACGATTCAGCCCCAGATCTAGGGGCACCTGCCCCGGGCGGTAATTTCAGAGGCCGCCAAATTTTTCAATAAAAAATATGTAAAAAAAACTTGTTTAAAAAGCGCTTGGCATACAGTGATCAAGCCATCGATTATTTCACTATCTGCCCATGGTCCACCTACATAGTTCACCTGGCAGTTCATTTATATTTTAAACATCCCCCTCTCAAACGCTGAAGGAGATTGTTAAGGTTACAGGAAAAATGAAACGAAGTATCTATTATTCTTATCTCGCGGAACAAATGTTTGTATGACCTACATATATTTGTTCCGGGTCTGGTTGTTTCTCTATATATTATAAGTATGTATTTACAAAAAAAAATGTATATTCTATCAGTTATCTCCCATAATACAAGCTCTGCTTAGTTTGGGGCTAGATAGCGCTGTGTGAAATGTCCAGCAATATTTATTTATTTATTTATTAATTTTTTTTATTGCTATCGTAATTTCTTAGTTTACCACTGTGTTGCCACACTTTAGCTGGTGTTGCTACATTAACAGATATCTAAGTATGAAGAAATCCATAGCGCGAGACCACTTTTTCACTTGCACTTGACCATATTTATATAGACACCTTATCTTGTTCATTAAGGTAGCAGATCCATTTGAAAGTCCACCCGGTATGTTATTTTCAACCATTTCTTGTTCATAAAACCAAAGCGTTGAGTTTGCAGTTTTCGACTTTTGTCGCCAGGGGGCGTTTTCGTCATCGTAAAATCCTCGTAAAATTACAGTTCGTCGCTTATGGGCTTAGGAATAAATACTGTCGTTAAATGTATACCATTTTATTGAGATTTGTAGCCAAAAGTGACATTGTAGATGTGTGAAGATAGTGATTTGAAACCGTGATGCAAGTAATGAGATGGAAACTTAGATGGTGATAAAAATGGTGTTAAAATATCATAAATTTTCAGTAATTTGTTAACTAATGAGATGGAGAATGGTGCTTATTCAGTTTACCATTTTGAATAAAGTTCTTAACGTATTACGTTTTTTTTTGTATGTTTTATTAAATAGAAACTAAAATAGAGTACAAGGTCTTAATTTAAATATTTGATTTGTCTTTTTTAATAAAAATCCTAAGAGAAATTAATCTGCGCCGATCGGCCATGTTTAATAAGAGTGCGATTCGCCGAAGTAATTTATACTGTTTTTTTGGCACATAATTTATATTTTGGCAAAGGCTATTAGACATTCGACAATCTCTTTAGAAGCAGCAAACCTATCCATGCCTACATTATATTTTTAATATTATCCTTTTTACGCTCCAAATACCCATTACACATAGCAATAAAAATAACCATTAGTCCTCCCATACACCCGTACAAACATACCATTAGATATTGCCTATCTAGTAGAGATGGCGTGGTCGCTTCCTATGTACAAAGATTGTACAGAGAGCGTCACTAACTGGTTACCTGCTTGTTTAAAAACTGTAACAATAACTTATATAGGTAGAAGGATGATTCCAAAAAAATTGTATCTTATCTTGGTGGTATCTCCAAGTACTCCAGTCTACCCGCGACCACGACTGTTTCAACAAATTGTGTTGGGATGATAAATAAAAAAACGTATCAGCAATTATTTATGTAATCGGTTCAGCCGTTTCGTCGTGATTCAGTAACAAACAAACATCCAAACTTTAACATTGATAATATTAGTGTGATAAAAACTTTTTGGAAATCATCTTTCTTTTTCATTTCAATCTTAAACACGCCATGGTTACCAGTTACAGCCTTTGTACACGGCGTATTTTAAACGCGCTGAAAACGCGCCGAGAAAGCGTGCTAACGTGCTTCAAACGCGATTCAGTCGCAGTCAATAATCCTCTGCACACGTTCACAAATTCAATTACGCGTTTGTATCGATAAACGCGTTAAAAACGCGCGCTTGTATCGGTACAAACGCAATACAGTTATTTTTTTTATTTTATTTCATATATTCCTTGCGAATATGGGTACAGTTACACAGCAACAGATGATAAATATACATCATTTAGAATTACCATAATCAGCTTAATATGAGCATGCAATATTAAACAATGTCAATGATAAAAACACGATTATTAAATAAAAAATGGAAAATGCCAATGTATAAGAAAAATTTAAAAAGCGTGCAATATTAAATAATGTCAAAAATTGTTAATTAAAAAACTATTATTAAATAAAACATGGAAAATGTCACCAAATACTACCACGATAATGTCAGCATTCTCGCGCGCGTCTGTATCTCTTCTAATGCGCGTTTGTATCGATACAAATGCTGCAATCTGCTTTTTAGGCCTCAAAGCCTCAAGTGGAGACCACGCACTGGAAAGCGCAGCGTAGACCCCCCCCCCCCTCCCCCCTCACACACACACTAGATGGAAAGACGAAAGGTTGCTGGTGAATAATGGTAGATGCATCTATATCAGATTTAGTATAGTGGTAAACAGAAAGCGGCTAAGTGCGAGTCGGACTCGTCTACGAAGACTAGGAATAAAATCACGTTTGTTGTATGGCAGCCCCCTTTAAATATTTTTTATATATATAATTTTATTTTAACTGAATTATTTATTTTTAAAGTGAATATATAATTAAATATTTTGTGAACATTTCAAGCGTCTACCTATTGCTGTTATCTATATCGAGCAAAAAAAATCACGTTTGTTGTATCGGAGCTCCCCTTAAATATTTATTTTATTGTGTTTTTAGTATTTGTTGTTATAGCGGCAATAAAAATGTATATATTGCTGGACATTTCACATAGCGCTATCTAGCCCCAAACTAAGCAGAGCTAGTGCTATGGGAACCAGATGACTGATACAATACTTATGTAATTTTTTTTGTATATGTATACATACTTATAATATATAGAGAAACAACCAGAGCTGGAACATATATCTGTAGGTCATGCAAACATTTGTTCCGCGGCGGGAATCGAACCTGCTACCTCCTGCGTCTCAGCCGGCTCCTTGCCCGCTGCACCACGGAGGTCGTCTGTGAAAAACATCACCTATGTGTGATTCAAATGCATCATCTGTGAAAATTTCAACGTTCTAACTACCACGGTTCATGAGATACAGCCTGGTGACAGACGGACAGACAGCGGAGCCTTACCTTAGTAATAGGGTGCCGTTTTACCCTTCGGGTACGGATCCCTAAAAATGGTATTAGAGCTTTATCATAGAGCCTATAAGGTCTGTTTACTGTACTGTCCTAGCCCGATTAATGTCCCATGTACTTGACAATGTATAGGCAATGCATAATGTGTTACTGTGTATACGATATTATTGCATTACATGCGCTGTGCTTAAAGAAACAGGATTTAGCATCCAAATCAAGTATTTACATACGTAAATATCACGATGAAGGTCGTCAAAATCTATTCCTATTTTCAAAGCCAAGGTAAATAAATAAATAATAAATATTGCTGGACATTTCACACAGCGCTATCTAGCCCCAAACTAAGCAGAGCTTGTACTATGGGAACTAGATAACTGATAGAATACTTATATACCTTTTTTTTTGTAAATACATACTTATCATAAATATGTAGAAAAACATCCAGACCCGGAACAAATATCTGTAGATCATACAAACATTTGTTCCGCGGCGGGAATCAAACACGCTACCTCCTGCGTCTCAGCCGGCTATTCGCCCACTGCGCCACGGAGGTATACAACCATTTCCTTTTTTTGTCTCCTTTATTGTTCCTATAGGTTTAATCATTTGTCTTTCTTTCATAAGTCTCATCTGTGGTAAATGTGTGTGTGGTATATATAGCAATTGAATGATTGTCTACGTCTCTGAAATGCTAGTTAGTGTTTATGTGTTTAGCTAAGTACATTATTGTATTCAGTTTAGGCTTGTAAAACTGGATGTAAGTGGAAAATAAACACTTAATACCAACTAGTTGACGCTCTTTCTGCGCAGTTGGGTAAAAATTAGCCTATATCACCCGGGGAAAGTGTAACAAAATCCTATATTGATATATTCAATACTTCGACAAGCAAGTTAAGCGGATACGAGTAAGTTCTTCTGATATAATTAATGTACCTACCTAAAACTCTTATGAACGAATATTGTAATTTTGAACGGTTTTCGTCCACTGTAGTTTTTACATAAATCTTTTTTAAAATTATCTGTGGAAATTTGTAATTGGCCCTAAGAATGCATGTTTGTTTTGCGTGTATTAAATTTTTTTTAGTTTTCTGTGTACCTAGCTGTAAGTTTCCTAAAAATAAGAAAAAAACAGTGATAGAATTTTTTAAATCCGTCCAGTAGTTTCGGAGCCTATTCAATACAAACAAACAAACAAATCTTTCCTCTTTAAAATATTATACATGGTAATTATTATAGATAAATTGATTATTCTGATATTATCCTCCATAAGTAGTGTAGTTTAATTATACAACCTGGTTTGTTATGTACCTACCATGTGTGTAGTGAAAAGGTTAGAAACAGACAAAGAGACAGAGAGATAGAAGGAAGGAGTTAGTTTCTGATTATAATATTAGTATGTATAAAGTAACAAAACAACATATTACGAGAGTAAACTCAAGTAAAGTTGACAGTGCCCAGCTCTCAGATCTGAATCCCGTATCTTTTCAGGAATATATCTCGCGGGTTCAGTATAAATCCCTTCAACAACCCAGCGGGGTAGAATGTAGGCGATGGCTAACAGCCTGGCGGAATTAAAACGACTGGTTGTCATTGCGAGCCATGTCGCACCTAGCCCACCGTATGCACTTACATAAATACACGAGGAGATGCGGTTGGAGCGAGAAGCCTATGGACTATACTTAAACATAGATCTATACAATACTTGATACATAGCACACTTTAAACATTTACAACAGATAAGATAAGAAAAAAAGAAGATTTAAATCATCACACTAATATTTTAAACGCGATAGTTTGGATAATGGTTAATTTATTTGTTTGTTTGTTACTCAATCACGCCAAAACGCCTGAACCGATTTAGATCAAATTTTGTATTTATGTAGATTACGAACCTAGATTAACATATAGGCTACTTTTTATCCCATAAATCGGTTCCCATGGAATAAAAATGGCAAAGTTTCTATATGCATTTTTGCAACCCAGAACAACGCGGGGGAAGGCGCTGGCAACAGCTAGTTGAACATAAAAATAAAAGTTTAACAGTAAACAGTAAGGTAGGACGACCGCCAGCGAGATGGGTGGACGACATGGAGGCCTATACCCAACAATGGGTGAAGTCAGGCTGTGGATGATGATGATGATGAAACAGTGAATGCAAAAACAGAAACAAACATTTAAATAATAATTAAATTTTAACATCATCATCATTTATTGTATTCCACCATGCAATAATAAGTGGTAATTGATATCATTATTATAAATACGGGATTTATCATGTACCGTCTTATCGGTGTTTCTACCGACAATGTTTCGGTTCAATTCGTGAACCTTCATCAGGGTGAGTGCGATCCGCTCCGAATAACGTCTCGCCTCGCACTATTCAGAGCGGATCGCACTCACCCTGATGAAGGTTCACGAATTGAACCGAAACATTGTCGGTCGAAACACCGATAAGACGGTACGTGATAAATCCCGTATTTATAATAATGATTGAAATCAATCACGAAAGTTTTCTAAGTAAAATGGTAATTGATAGGTAGAGGATAGGATCATTATGGACCCAGTTGGACAAAACAATATTTTGGAGAGAGGAGGACGTCATTGTTCTTGTTAGGTTATATTCATTTTAATTGTCAAAGTAGGAAGTAGATAAGTAGGTATCCAAAATTTTAAAAATTCACATTTTACATTAAAATGTTCGTCAATTGTATAGTAGGTTTTAGTAATTTAGTTTAGTATACTTGCGTAGATTGAATACAAGTAACTTTTTAACTAAAATATATCCACTGACTTAAACTACTGAACCGATTTTGATGAAAGTTCTCTGACACTAATCTGGAAGTCACAAATCAATGTTTGTTTTGTATATCGGTTGATAAATGCCCGAATTTTGAAGGAACACCCATAAAAAAAATAAGCAGCCATCAGCTTTCTGTGTTTCTTTTTTGGAATATGTTGTTCAACAATGATGAAGTAAAATTTTATTTAAAATAGTAATGAACTATAGTATAATTTACGCTAGGTTTTTCGGGCTACAAAAACATTCAAACACAATAATTTGTGCGTTTAACTGACCACCTCGGCAGATATATTTACCTTCAATAGACAGACAGGCAATATACAAACAGACAGACTCATTAGAGTACCCTTAAAATGCATTAACTTGGCACTCAAAATCGCAATAAAATTAACATACAAACTTTGAATTTTATTACACTTGAGGATAAAATAACAAAGATGCCTAAATTTACACGATATATTTTAAATTTTAAATTTAGAATTTATTGTAATTCAGATGTTATACTATCTTTTATTCTAAACTCAAAACAAAGCGATTTATGAGTCCATGAGTTAGTCAATCCGTGAATCACAACCTTGTACGAATACCCATACTATAAAATCAAACGCTGTTGTGGCGTGTCTGTCATAAACCGGGCCAAGCGGGGGGCTTGATAAAGTCAGCATTTGCATATTCCTACTACATACTACATTTAATATAAACTATGGCATTGTGATATTATGAATACGCTCTCAATGTAATTTGAGCTTTCTTTAACTGACTTAGAATTGAACTTTGATTATTGAATTTCGAAACTTGATCTCCAATTTTAACAAATTGCAATAAAACTTCACAAAATATAGGTTTTCTCATATTCACGACTACATTATCCTTATGACGATATCTTCTGGTCTCTTGCTCATTAAGAGGAAACACCAAGGGCAAGAGAATGGAAAAATAAGTATTTGTAAAATCTATTACTGTCGCGCAGTATGGCGCAGTGCCCGAACAAGCGCGATAGAGACAACTGCAGCTTGAACCGAAAATACCTATTAAAATTACATAAAATCAACGATTCGTTGTCCCCTGATTCCTTCTCCAAAACTTGACCGATTTACCTACTTTTTTCTTTTTTTCTAGTCAAATTTTTTTTCTAGATGTTTGAACACAGCGGAAAATCTGACAAATTTTATACGTTTTTGAATGTTCATATCTCTTTTAATAATTAATTTATGAAAAAAGGAAAACATAGGGACATGCCAATAGTGGCCATAGATTTTTGAGAAAAAAATTATTGTTGTACTGGCATTATCCAGTGAGGAAACAAGGGAGTACGTTTGTATGGAAAAATAGCCCTTGTGTTTCCTCTTAAGAGTACTAGAGTTCTTTGTGAAAGGGCACGCCCGGGGAAGTACAACCATACCTATTTCTGCCGCCAATCAGCATTGCTGTTTCAGTTTGAAGAGTATAGCTCCGGTGAAATTACAGGAACATGAGGCTTTACACCCGTATGCCTCAAGTTGATGGCCGCAGGGCAGTGCATCGTAGGGCACGTTCGTAAGGTGCGTGACCTACGAGGCAAAACTTTGTCATAGGCGATGTTTACCACTTAACATCAGGTGGGCCATAGGCTGGTTCCATTTCCAGGAAGGATAAAAAACGCAGACCAATCACGTGGAGATATCCCACATAGGAGTAGTCCGAGGCAAGGGTGCACTGTACGCACAAACTGAGCATTACTCATCTATACTATATACTATCTATACCTGTACTAATATTATAAAGAGGAAAGATTTGTATTTTTGTGTGTATGTTTGTAATGAATAGACTCAAAAACTACTGGATTGATTTCAAAAACTCTTTCACCATTAGAATGCTACACTATCTCTGAGTAACATAGGCTACTTTTTACCCAACTTCGCAAAAGGAGGGTAATGTTTTTTATTGAAAAACTACGTGGGCTAAGCTGCGGATTGGTCAGCTAGTAATATTATAAAGAGGAAAGATTTGTTTGTTTGTATTGAATAGGCTCCGAAACTACTAGACCGATTTAAAAAAATCTTTCACTGTTGGGAAGCTACCCTATTCGGGTGACATATGCTACTTTTTACTCAACTGCGCAGAAGGAGGGTAATGTTTTTATTGAAAAACTACGCGTGCGAAGCTGCGGATTGGTCAGCTAGTTATTCTTAAAAAAAACTAAACAGAAAGAACTGTTTTACTTAGAAAACTTTCGTGATTGATCCCAATCATTATCATAAATACGGGATTTATCACGTACCGTCTTATCGGTGTTTCGACCGTGCGAGGCGAGACGTTATTCGGAGCGGATCGTATTCACCCTGATGAAGGTTCACGAATTGAACCGAAACATTGTCGGTCGAAACACCGATAAGACGGTACGTGATAAATCCCGTATTTATGATAATGAGAAAGAACTGTTATTTTGTATCTACGGTACCAGAATATAATATCTTAGCTTTTTCTGTCTTTTGTGTTGCAACTTACGACGTCTGATCGGCCGCGATTTGATTTCGATTGTATTCTAATTTTAGGAGGTTGATTTCAATATTTGTACCGTATCGCCTTGTACTTGGAGATACGAGGTGCTCGAAGGAATTTAAGATCATGTTTTTGTTTTGGCTCGATTTTCAAGTGGGAATCGGCATGCTTCTATACATTACACTAAGGTTTTCAGATACAATGAGTAGTTTGATAGTGATCTGGTGCAGTTGAGCAATCTGTAGATCGATTGCTGTGTTAAGATCTCTTTTTTTTTTGTATTTTTTTATATTGTGCGGATACACAAATAATGAAAAATAAAAAAAAAACAAATAACAAACTACATTATATCAGAAATTGTAGGAAGTCGATTGTAGGTTAGGATGTTAATATCGGCGTTATGAACAACAAAAATGTAAGTTTTACTAAAAACAATTTACGCCCAACTTATTACTCTTAACTATAGTTCTCATGTTAGTGAATTGTTTTTTCTTAATTTAATTAATTAATTTCATATATTTTTTTTGACAAAACAGGTTCCTAAAAAAATGTTTTTTTCCCCTAACCTATCTCGTCCCACTGCTAGGCAAAGTCCCTCCAAGCATCCCTATCTGTCGCTATCTCCCACCATCCTCTTCGGAAGGTGTCGAAATCGTCCCGCCAACGCTTTCTCGGCTGACCCCGACGTCGCCTTCCGTCTTCAGGCGTCCATGTTGTTGCAATATGGGCCCATTTCTCGGAGTGCATTCAGGCAACGTGGCCCGTCCATTCCCAATTAAGTCCAGCCGATATCTTTCCTACATCTGCAATGCCGGTAAGTGAGTGCAGCATGGTATTACGCACTCGGTCGACACGTTTAAAACCGAGAATGTTGCGCTCCATTGTCCTTTGGCAAATCTTGAGCTTTAACTTCTGGACTTGAGTCAGAGACCATGTCTGCGCACCGTAAGTTAGGAGAAGTTAGTGAGAACCTTATAAGAAGTTAAATATAGTAGAATAGAATACCAGAAATAGTTTCTACGTATTTTATCGCTGACCGTACGTAAATTCTCCTAAAGCTACCTCTACCGTTCACAACATTAAGTCATAACGTTCCAAATCCTACCGTTCTGTCAGAGGTCACTCGCAAACTGCATCATGGAGATATCGTTATGATTATCACCCTTTCTGAGTAGCGCGGATAGACCACTGTTTATGAGTAGTGCTGTAACACTGCACATTATTTAATGTTTATAACAGTAACTGATAAAGTCACTACTATTTTTTTGTTCCGCAATACATAGTTTTTTTTGTTCCGCAATACATAGTTTTTTTTGTTCCGCAATACATAGTTTTTTTTTGTTCCGCAATACATAGTTTTTGGTAAATCATAGAAAAATAATATTAAATAGTTTACAACGTAGAACAAATGCTTGTATGATCTACAGATATTTTTTCCGGGTCTGGTTGTTTGTATATAAATTAAAAGTATGTATTTACAAAACAAGTATATAAGTATTGTACCGTTATTTATTGTATAATTCCTTTGTTACTGTATTTTTATTTGGTGTGTAAAATGAGTATATCAATCAATCAATCAGACGTATTCTATCAGTTATCTGGTTCTCATAGTACAAGCTTTGCTTAGTTTGGGGCTAGTGACGCTGTGTGAAATATTCAACATTATTTATTAATAATATTATTATATAACATCATCCGCTCACGTTATTCCACTGCTGGATAAAGGCCTCTCCCAATACGCGCCACTGAGCCCAGTCTTCGGCTCTTCTCATCCACTTCCTACCTAGCCGTGGGGCGCCCCACACTACGTTTGCCAAGACGCGGTCTCCACACAAGAACTCGTTTACCGCAACAAACCGACGAAAGCTGGTATCAATTCTGGAAGATTAGCATTAAAACCAAGTTCTACAAAATGTTTCACAAGTGCACTGTTTATGAATGATGACTTAGTTGGATAAGCTTGGGAAACCATTGCTTTTATTGGTTAGTAGATTTTAGACCGTAAAATTCACATAAAACTGAAATAAGGAAACTATTCTAACAGCAAATAGTTGTTAAAGTATTAGGATTATTATTATAAATACGGGATTTATCACGTACCGTTTTATTGGTGTTTTGACCGACAATGTTTTGGTTCAATTCATGAACCTTCATCAGGGTAAGTGCGATCTGCTCCGCACTTTCATCTCGCCTCGCGCTACGCGCCGCAGCCCTCTGCGCGCGAGTAGACGGGCGTGGTGGGGGTTGCGTCAACGGTTACCCAGCGTGTTGACAGGCTACGTCATCATCACTATCATCACTGCTGTTCTCTTCGGTAGTCTTCGGTACAGTCAAACACGCAAGCTATATGTGTGCAGTGCGGAGCGGATCGCACTCGCCTGATGAAGGTTAACGAATTGAAACATTTTCACGAAAGAAAACATTGACAGTCGAAGCACCGATAAAACGGTACGTGATAAATCCCGTATATATTTTAATGATTGTAATAAATCACGAAAGTTTTCTGAGTAAAATATTAGCATGTTAAAGAAAACGTTTATAGGCGACGGGGCCATTTAACATCAGGAAGCTCGTCAGCTTGTGTATATATAAGTTTATTCATAAGAAAACGATAAGCGACCTCTCTAACAATATTAAATACAACAGATAGACCTGAGCTAACCCCTCCACTTCACTGATACCTTTTAAATGGACTTTTAAAAAAGGATAATGTATATACCTACTATAGCTAAAGAAACTATAAAATGGTGTATTAGCTAGTGTATTAACTTCAATTTAAAACTTCTAAATTATTGTTTTTTTTTATACAACTTATATGGCAAACGAGCATGCAGTCCACCAGATGTTAGCGCACCGGCGAACCTTGAGCGCAACTTCAATTCGGCCGCGTCAAATACTTCGCCCTGAATATCGCTATCCCTGTTTAGTGACGAAGTTTAGCCACGCAGAGCGACAGTGATAGCAATAGAATGATTCTAAATATGATTAGATTTTGACCGTGTTCCGTAATACCAAAAATGATGACTGAAAACTTGTTGTATTTTTCTCATTGTGTTGTTATTCTGTAACTAGACGATATAATCTATGTTCCCATGACTAGGATACGTAAGATGTTGTTGTTTTTAATACGAAACAATTAGGTTGAAAACAGGTCTTTCGTGACATAAAAAAATGCAGAATGCGATACGCTTCTATTTAATTTTAGGTAAGTATTTTGATCTAATCTATGGTTGGGAACCTAGATAAATACTATTCAAAGTAAAATAATACCTTATTAAGGTAGAAATATGCTCCAATTAGAAACGATCTTGGTAGTACGTGTTGTATGGGCGATTGTCTTTCCGGTGTCCCCTTAAGTAGCTACTGCAGCCCATGGATATCGAATTCAAAATAAGGTATTATGTTGTCTTGATCTCTATGTGGATACGTTGCCATACTATAGGACTTACCTGTTATGCCTATGCGCCAGTAATTACAGGAACATACCATTACCATCTAACCGGAATACAGCAGCACAAGTACTGTTTGGCGACAGATAAAGGTAAGGCGGTGGTGCCCACTTCCTCGAGCCCTTTCACAAAAGCTCTACCACCAGTAACTTATTGGTCAATTTGTATTACTAAAATAGATATAAACAAACAAAGTACTAACCATATATGTACATAATACGTCTGAAACAAATTTTATTGATTTGAATTGAATTTCGATCAAATTAAATGTGCAATACACTCTCTACACTTAAAATTCTATAGCTTTTTAGGACAGCACATAACTTTAAAGCATCGTTAAATTACAAACAATTTAACAAATATTTTCCTACATTAAGGTAAGGTAAAAGTGGGTCAAAAATATGAATATTCCCTTTAAATTTTACAACGCCTGTTAATCTAAAACGTAGAGCTGGGTTCACACCAGCCTATAACAGTTTAAGGGCAAGCATCGTAAAGCGTTATTACAAGTATTTATTATCTGTAATCCATCGTAAAGACTTCATTTAACCCCGTTTCTCTGATATCAACGGAGCGTACGGAACCATGACTGCGTATACTGTGTATGGTTGGTAATGGATTTGTGTTAGCTTGACGAGCTTAACTTCATAGGAAATGTATAAAAAAATTGCCTCACGACCCTATTATCTTGCACCACTTAATGTCAAATAGATGTAATGTTATTTTCAACACACTTGCTCGTAAAGTGAGCCATAGTAAATCGTTATTATGGCCTTAAACCGAACTATTTTTAAAAATTTCGCTCCATCCAAAGGTTGCCTAGAAGAGATCGCTTTTAGCTATAAGGCCGCCCATTGTATTGCCTTATTTATTTTAACCCAGTACTTATTTTTTTTATTATTTCTGTTTGTGTGGTAATTCAATAAAGATTTATCTATCTATCTATCTATAACACACGCGTGCGTAATAATATAACACACTAGTGCATAATAGAATTATCCCTACAAAGTTAAGTTAGTACCTAACTGCAAATTATATGCGAGTAAACAGAGCATTTTCAATTTAACCGGGTAATACAGTTTTTGTAACAACAAAGAGGTTTTATGGCGCTGAAAATCCTATTACATTTTTGAAATAAATAAATGTATCCCTAATTAAGACGAAAAAATATTTAATATTATCAAATTACACATTAAAGTGTTTTGTTTTTTTTTTATACTACTTATATGGCAAACGAGCATGCAGTCCACCAGATGTTAAGTGGCTACTACAGCCCATGGATATCCACATAGAATTCAAAACAAGCTATTATGTTGTCTTGATCTCTATGTGGATACGTTGCCATACTATAGGACGTAGCTGTTATGCCTATGCGCCAGTAATTACAGGAACATACCATTACCATCTAACCGGAACACAGCAGCACAAGTACTGCTATTTGGCGGCAGATAAAGGTAAGGCGGTGGTGCCCACTTCCTCGAGCTCGTTCACAAATGCTCTACCACCAGTAAAAGTGTAATTGGTATGCATTAAATTTTACTTTATAAGGAGGAATTACACTTAGAAACTCTAGTTAATCCTGGATATATGTTTTGGCAGCACACTATTAGAATGCTGTAACATTTGGTTATGCTGTTCGTTGGTAGTTTTTTGACACCTGTCAAGCCCGACCTATTGGAGCTTACGAAAAGTTACTTTCATCATCATCATCGTTAGCCTTTCTCATCCTACCGCTGGGCATAGGCCTCTCTTCGTTGTCGCCATTCGCCTCTGTCTTGCACTATTCTAAACCACATACGACCTGCGATTTTTATAATGTCGTCGACCCATCTTGCCGATGGACGACCTGCGCTCCTGGTTCATCTCGGGGCCGCCACTCAGTCAGCACCCTGCTCCACCTATCATCACCGCGCCTGGCCACATGTCCTGCCCAACTCCATTTGAGTCCCAATATAAGCTTGCTAACGTCTTGAACTTTAGTCCGCTTGCGAATTTCGGTATTGCTGACTCGGTCTAGCAGTGTGTTGCCGAGCATGGTGCGCTCCACGGTTCCCTGTGTGACTCTAATCCTGTGCACAGTCTCCTTCGTGACCGTCCATGTCTTAGCACCATAGGTTAATGTTGGCAGGACACATTGATTGTAGAGGCGGGTCTTCAGACATTGTGGAAGATTTTAAAATATCGTCCAGCCGCCCTGAACTGAATTCTCCTAGATATCTCCTTGGCCTATAATTCTTTTCCGAAAGATAAAAAATGACCAAGGTACACATGTTAAGTTGAAAAGTTACCTAAAAATTTAATTTATAAGGTTTTTGGTTGCAAGTAAATATATTTAATTTACATTTTCTTACTCAGTATGCAACCCTATGAAAATGGAATACAGTGGAGTTTTTTTAAAACATATATTTATTTAGAGAAACCAATAGCCATACAATTAGTATTGACAGGTGGCTTAGAACTAAACGTAAGACTTACAGGTTTCTACGTTTGAATATTGTAAGGAAGATGGGAATAAAACGAAAAACAGCGACAGCTGTTAGCATATTTTAGAGTCACAATCAAATAGTATTAGATTGTACACTGTACACACGGCTACACATCAAGCTATAAATTCCAGTATAAGCCGACCTCACATTGTGTAGGCTTTTCGTAGATTGAGAGGTCAGTTTATACTGGAAATGTATATCTTGATGTGTAGCCGTGTGTACATAGTGAATGGAATTTCATGTGAATTATTGTGTTTTATGATAAACCATGAAATAAAATCAATTGAAAGCAAATATCTGACTTAAACTATGTAAATACCTACTTATATCTTTTTCTTGGAGTAGTCCAAAGTTAAAAAAAGAAAAGTACTTGTACCATCTATAAAAAATAAAATTTACCATATTTGAAGGAGCAAACGGAAAAATCCTGCAAATACTTTTTTATGCTTACTAAGTATCGATATTTATTGCATGCTTTTCGATATAATTCAAAAACACTTGATAAATAGACATTTCCTTCTGGACACAGGCCAACGCTACAACGAACGAGTTACATCCATTGACTGACCCCGTGCGACCGCTAAAATGTCATCGGTCTATCGAATGGAGGAGAAAGGATCATCCAAGACTACGTCTCCCAGTACGCTATCAGCACTTAAAACCTTTATTTACTAAGATAAGCATTTAGTGAAAGGGCTCGCCCAGGAAAGTATTATCATCATATTTATTTAAGCCACAAAGCAGCATTGCTGTGTTTTGGTTTGAAGGGTATGGTTGCCAGTAAAATTACAGTAAATGTATGCCTCAAGTTGATGGACGCAGAGCAGTGCTTCATAGGTCACGTATCTATGATGCATGACCTACGTGGAGCCTTAAGCTTGTTTCATCTCCAAGTCGTATAAAAATAAACTTACTTGTGGCAAAATCTGCATTTTCCATCACAGCGCTCAGCATTTTCTTCAGAATTTAGATGCTTACCTGAAAAAAACATTCCATTGTTAATTTAAAAAAATAATTTTTAAACCTAACCTTAAAATTCTGTTTAAAATAAAGATGACAGTTCAAAGATTTTTGCCCATTTCGTTTTATGGACTTCATAAATACTGCACACCATTGTCCGCAAGTGCAGTTGTACGCTAAACGATCAGCGATGAAGTTTTCATGTTAGAAGCAATTTTCTCCGAAGATCCTTGTTTTCGGAATTCCTAAGATAATTTCGTGCGTTATATTTTATATGCGCCAAGCGTACATTATTTTAAACCAAGGATTTAGTTATAGTTGTTTTAGTGTTACCTTACGGGAAAATCTTATTTTTAGGGTTCTGTACTTAACGACCCCTTTTCTCAGGAACGCATGGATGTATCAAATTGAAATAAATACCAAAAACTTACGTCTACGAACCGTAGAAGCTGTGAAAAATGGAGCTTCAACGCAACCCAAAAATACGGCAGATTCTCATTTTTTTTTACTGATCGACATCTATACTATCGCCGTGTGCTATCCCATAACGTTCTCGTGAAATCCAGTCCATTCAACGGTTGTCTGGAAGAGATCGCTTGTAGCGTTAAGACCGCCTTGTATTTCTGCGTGTCTTGTTATTTGAAGTTCTCTTTTGTTTATGTTTTACGATTATATTTATTCAGTGTTTGTCTTTTCTCTATCTTAAATTGTAACTGTATTGTGTGGTAATGTGCTAAGTGAATCAATGATTGTCAAGGTCTATAGGCTATTTTGATAAAAATCCATGCAAAGCCAGGGCGTGTCAGCTAGTTAAGAATAAAATCATGACTTAAAAGCTTGCGATATAGCAATTTATCTACGATCTAATATTAAATACCAGCCTCATACAAAACGATAAAACGTAGTTTTTATCCTAAGATTAATATGGAGAGGAATAAAAACATTCATACATACAAACATAAATCATAAATAAGCAGATGTCTCATACAGATAGTACTAATTCACTCACGCTATAATATTAAGAGGACGTTACATCAAACGCCTTCTCATATAATACCATCTGAGTGACCCGGTTTCGCACGTATTTCAAAAATAAATATAGCCTACTCGTAAGTATATGATTTTGAGTTTATACAAAAATCACATAAAATAAAGTAATTCTACTTTTGCCCAAATGTTCTAATAAGTCGGAGCGAATACGAACATTCTCTCAAGTCTCTTCAATCGGTTTAATCTGTTTTTAAACACTACCTGCATATTGGTATTGCATATTGACGACTTCCGTGGCCCAGTGGGCGAACAGCCAGCTGAGACGCAGGAGGTAGCGGCTTCGATTCCCGCCGCGGAACAAATGTTTGCATGATCTATAGATATTTGTTCCGGGTCCAGATGTTTTTATATACTTATATTAAAAGTATGTATTTACAAAAAAAAGTATATAAGTATTTTATCAGTTATCTGGTTCCCATAGTACAAGCTCTGCTTAGTTTGGGGCTAGGTAGCGCTGTGTGAAATGTCCAGCAATATTCATTTATTTTATTTTTATTGGAGCAAGCATATGCCCACCTGATGTTAAGTGTTAACCATCGCCTATAGCAAAGCATTGCCTTGTAAGTCACGCACCTTAGTATCGTGCCCTACGATTCACTGCCCTTCGTTCATCAACTTGAGGCATACAGGTGTTAGCCTCATGTGCCTGTAATTTCACCGGAAACCCTTCAAAACGAAACACAGCAATGCTTGGCAGCAGAAATAGGTATGGCGTAGTAATTACCAGGCGTCGATTGGACGCAAAATCGTCAAGCACGCACAGGGGGAACCATAACGCGAGCATTACAACGATCTCGTGATCGTTGTATGCGTTCGTATGCGTATTCAATTGGAAGCGTTTCAGTATTCAGTATATTATTGCGTTCATACAAAGTGGATTAAAATGTTACATGTCAGATCTTATTGACTAGTCAAGAGTCCAGCACTTCATATGTAACCTGCAAGTAAGGGAGTAGCAATATTAAAGATAACCAGGCAGCTCTAGAGAAATCTATGTTGAGCGATTTTACGTTTTTAATTTTATTGGTTAGTGAAATCTTTATTGTAGAAAACTATTAACATTTCTTGTTGTTAAAAAGTCGTCTAGTTTGTATTAACTTGTTTCCATTAGTAGGTATATTATGTTTTCAATCTATTTTCAAAGATGTTGTCCTTTTCTTGGGCGGTAATTTGTTCTGGTATTTCAGAAATGAAAACTTCTTTAGGCGCGTTGTGCATTTTTTTTGAGACAGGAAACACTATTAAATTCGCAATACTGTTACCTTTACCGTTACCGACACCTCTGTATATATAAGTAATACTTAATACTGTATATACGTAATTGTTCAAGTTTTCACTTCTGTCGGCACTCCCGGAGTGACACTTTTTTAATAAATATAAATAAACAATAAATAATTATGGACATTTCACACAGCGCTATCTAGCCCCAAACTAAGCAGAGCTTGTACTATGGGAACCAGATAACTGATAGAATACTTATATATACCTAGTCAGGTCATAAGTATTATCACACATTAAAAACTTTTCTTTTAGAATGCTGGCCACAAAAAATTTTATAGAATTCGAATTTCAAATTGTTCATGAAAATAAAGATGTATACTTTTTAGAATTTTACTCATTTTTAAATATGGAGTGGACGCTTAAAGAAGACCGTGTTGCAGTTATTGCGTTGCATCGTTGCGGCAACGCGCCAATTTAAATTTTTGACATACTGAAAAATTTGAATATAACCAAAAGATTCGTTTATCGCACCATCAAACGATATAATGAAGACTCTAGTGTAGATGACAGGTCAAGAAGTGGTCGCCCTCGGTCTGTTAGGACTCCAGCAGTGATAAAAGCTGTGAAGGCGCGAATTCAAAGAAATCCCAAACGCAAGCAGAAACTGTTGGCCCTTCAGATGGGGTTAAGCAGAACCACGGTGAAAAGGGTGTTAAATGAAGACTTAGGGCTTCGGGCATATCGAAGAAAAACAGGACATCGTTTGAATGCTCGTCTAATGGACCTGAGACTGAAGAGATGCCGCGCTTTGTTGAAGCGGTGCGCGGAACAAAAATATCGGGAAATTCTTTTTTGCGGATGAAAAAATTTTTACCGTAGAAGAGAGCTAGAACAAACAAAATGATAAGGTGTACGCACACAGTAGTGAAGAAGCGAGCAACCGTATTCCGCGTGTCCAACGAGGTCATTTTCCATCCTCGCTCATGGTATGGTTGGGAGTTTCTTATTGGGGCTTAACAGAGGTACATTTTTGTGAGAAAGGTGTAAAAACGAATGCAGTTGTGTATCAAAATACAGTCCTGACGAACCTTGTGGAACCTGTTTCTCATACCATGTTCAATAACAGGCACTGGGTATTCCAACAAGATTCGGCGCCAGCTCATAGAGCGAAGAGCACACAAGACTGGCTGGCGGCGCGTGAAATCGACTTCATCCGGCACAAAGACTGGCCCTCCTCCAGTCCAGATTTGAATCCGTTAGATTACAAGATATGGCAACACTTGGAGGAAAAGGCGTGCTCAGAGCCTCATCCCAATTTGGAGTGACTCAAGACATCCTTGATTAAGGCAGCCGCCGATATTGACATGGACCTCGTTCGTGCTGCGATAGACGACTGGCCGCGCAGATTGAAGGCCTGTATTCAAAATCACGGAGGTCATTTTAAATAAACTTTAGTGTCATAAGAATCTATGTTTTGTTAAGTTCATTTTGGTATATAAATGGTTACATAATGAATAAACTTGTTTCAATTATTTTATATTAAACATGTGACAGAATTTATGACCTGACTAGGTATATATTTTTAGTAATGCCATTATAATATATAGAGAACAACCAGACCCGGAACAAATATCTGTAGATGATGCAAACATTTGTTCTGCGGCGGGAATCGAACCCGCTACCTCCTGCGTCTCAGCCGACTATTTGCCCACTGCGCAACGAAGGTTGTATATATATAATATATATAAGTATATGTATAATATAATGTCATATAATATTTTATTCATTCATAACGACTGAACTGATATTTGAATAATTGTTCCACAAAATTTGCCATTTTAGAGCAACCTGTATGTTTGTGCAGATAACGATGGAATGTGAGCCGGCGCACGGATGACGTACAGAACAAAACTTAATTATAAAAAAAATTCGCACATGTAAAAATAGTTTTATGTATACTAAAGAGGAATGTCAAATTCTCACTTAGGACAAACCTACTAAGGTTTTATAAGTGTATTAATTTTATAAGTATATGTTTTTAAAAAAAAAAATAAAAAAAAAAATTTACATATATTTTTAGTGCCATTGCATTGGTAGATAGTCTCCTTAAGACCATATTTAAATTCAGCGTTTATAAATCTAGATTCTTTAATGAGATGAACCTTTCATTAGCTTCCATTTCATCTTTTCCGACTTAGAAACATGCTAATATTCTTTTTTAACTTCAACGCAATTATTTATTTAAGCGATAAGACCGCCACTTCTATTTCCACGTATCTAGATAATTATTTTATTTTATTTATTAACTTAGTCCATAAACTGTTAAGGGGTTCAAAATTTTATCGTCAAACTCTACAAAATTATCTCAACATTTCAAAATCTGTTTTCCTCTTCTGAAAACCATTAAAACATCTAGAACATTCCAGACCGCATCTAATTAATTTCTAAAGTACAGTCTCGACAGGCCTATGGCATAGGAAACTGAACACACAGTATATCATCTCCATGTACAAAGACATTTGTTATCGCGTGGAACTTTAAACACATGCAATTCAATGTTCACGTTTGAAGTCTTATTTCGTGAATTGAGTAGTGTAATATATATATTACAGTTAAATAAAAAAGGTAGCAGGTTCAGTACTAAATTCCACTTAGTATTCACCTGTATTCTAGAACTCAGACTGGTAATTCAGTTTCAGTAACAACCAATTGCTTCCAAAAAAATATATTTCCTGTATTTAATATATATTTATAATATATATTTTTATATTTTTAATTTTATTATAATTTTATATAAATATATATATATATATACAGGTAAGGTAGACGACTATTAAAAGGAAAAATAAAGACTATATATATAAATATATACCTGTACATAATCATCTCTAACCTTATCTGTGGAAACTTATAATTGGCCTTATAACAAGTAGCATTTATTGTTGTTTCTTATCTACTCAAATACCTACCTTCTCTCTAAGTTGTAAGTTTACCTAAAATTCTAACAATAAAATAAACTATAAGTAACTTTTTAACAAAAATCTAACCGACTTCAGATAACAGTAAAAACCAAACTACTCTACCAATTCTGATGAAATTTCTATGGGATCAATCTAAAAATATAGCTTATCAAATATAATAACTAATTTTCCAAAGCGGTTGATATGTAAGGGAGTTATAAGCAAACAAACGTAACATAACAAAAAAATTTAACTTTAAGACACTAAGACATATATTACTCGTGCGCGATAACTTGGGACCTGCTAGGAATGCGACTCCCCGACCGCTTCCCCTGCACTTCCTCGATGGCGCCCGTATTGTACAGTTCGCATCATTATTTTTTACTAGGGTTTTTAGTCTCGTACTGACCTACGTCACGTAACGACGCGCTCTGGAATTCTTTTAGTTTACGTTTGTGTTATTGTTTTGTTGTCTGGAAAAAAGAAGTCAACCATGTGGACAGGCTTCGACAAAAGTATTGGGACGATGACCTCTTACAAGAGACGAATGAATCACAATTAATTGTAAATTTATCGGATACCTCTTCGTCAAGTGATTATAGTGAGACTGAGGACGAAGAACAACCTCTATAAGGCATAAATCCACTAAGTAGTGACGAAGATGAGATAATGTAAATAATAGATAAAATAAATGTATAAACTTAAACATTGTATTTTTATTTTATTCAAGACGAAGCCGCGGGCGGCTGCTTGTTATGTTCGCTTTTTTGCGGGCGGTACAAACACGCCAATATGACGTCACCGCGCTCAGGTCCCAACTTATCGCGCACGGGTAATATGGTTTTCTCACGGATGACTTTGTCAGAACTGAACCAAACGGAAATAGGACCACAACCATTTTTAAAAAACATATAGTTACAAAATTATAACACTTAAAAAATCTTAGTAGGTTTATCCTAAGTAAAAATTTGACATTCCTCTATAGTATATTTATAACTATTTATACATGTACGAATTTTTTTATAAATATGTTTTGTTTTGTACGTCGTACATGACCATCCGAAGTCACCTGTCGTTCACCCAGTCGAAGGTTCTGAGGTAACAAACATAAAAAATACAGTCCAATTGAGAAACTCCTCCTTTTTTGAAGGCTGTTAAAAATATATCCTTGTATTAAAAGATACCGTTCTTCTATACCCATATATTTACCTTGGATTTTGTTGTTGCCCCTAAAATACGAATTGCAACACTGTTAAACAGCTCTACTATGCCGTAAGTGTCGGCACACACCCGTTCTCTGGGCATACGTCTACTCTGCCCTGTATGTAACATAGATGGTAATGAATGCTCCCCTTTATATCGGGACGGTGGTAAATTGACTCGCACCGTTGCCTGAGATGCGTAGAGAATTTTAGAAATGTTGAGAAATGTGAAGAACTTATTCCAGGCTCGCCCGGGGAAGTACTACCACCATACCTATTTCTGCTGGTGTGGTAAGGGTATGGTTGCCAGTGAAATCGGTTTCATCAGTGCGCGGGCTACGATGCAATACATAGTTATAGGTGATGGTTATCACTTAAGTTATTCTCATAATCGCCCGAGCAATAAAAAATAAGCTTAACACACTTGCTACTCTATTACTCGACATCAAAGGCAAAATTATACATGTTATAACAAAACAAAACAGGCAAATAACATGAAATAACAGCTTGTAAACTCAAACGTCAAGCTGTCGATAACGCAAAAATGTAACATCTCAGTAACATAGTCGGTTTTACATGTACAGTCGACGATAAAAGCTGGTATTGGATTCGTTAATCTAATTCTAATAATACAAGGATAAATTTTAGGAGTGTATTATGCATTACCCCACTTCTAACCTGACCCTGAACTTTGGGTTGGTGGCAGCAGTCTTCCCGTCCCTGAGTTTGCTGACGTCGAAGATGACTCGATGAGTTCATGCAGTCCTGTCTTCAAGTTCATGCAGTCCCGACTTCAAGTTCATGCAGTCCCGACTTCAAGTTCATGCAGTCAAGACTTCAAGTTCATGCAGTCCCGACTTCAAGTTCATGCAGTCCCGACTTCAAGTTCATGCAGTCCCGTCTTCTTTTCGGATTCGTTCTTGCACCGGTCACTAATTCTTATAAATTTACTGCGTTATGAATGAGTGAAACACTTTATTGTACACTACAAAAAAAAACAAAAAATAAAGTACACATCGCAAAATGTACAATGGGCAGTTTTATCGCTTAGAAGCCACTTACAGTCAACTTTCGGTTAGAGAGAATTTTTGTAATATAACAATAAAGCGAGATGTTGGTATTTCTGTTGAATGTACTGTATGAGTTCTTTATTATGTAGCAATAATTAAATCCTCCAGCTTCTCAAGTCCATCCAAATAATATTTGTTAGAGATCGCATTTTTGCAATAAGACCGCCCATTATGCATTATTGCTTTATTGATAATTTAAGGTAGGTTAATAACGTTTATTTCTCCTAGTACATGCGTTTTTTTTTTACTTTGTACTGGTTTCAATTTAGTATATATTTTAGAGAACAACTTTAAACTCTCAAGATAAAATCTTCGTCTGTATTACTTTAAGTTACTCGTTAATGTCTACTCTGATTAACTTAGTTCTGTGTGTAAGGGACTTGTCTCGCCGCCGGTGAGTAAGCGATTGGCCATCAACTATTTTCTCGCTCAGGAAACGAACAAAAGATATAGATTCTGTGGCAGTAAAAGAGACACGTATATTAATAGTTGATCGCTGGTCGTTCACGCTGCCGTCGAGAATTCGCTGTCCACTATTTTGTCGCAGCAACTACAAGACTCGCTCAGCAATACACGTTTAGCGATACGCGCTCAGCGATGCTCGCTTGGCGGTTAGAACATACGTGGTGAGATGAACCAGCGGAACGGAACGCACGCGCCACGCGCTCACTCGCTTTATAGCCCAGCAACTATAGGAACTACACACTCGCTTCTCGCTGCTCGCCAACTCGTTTCTAGTTTCTAGCTCTACTCACTTCTCGTATATCGCCGGCGGTGAGACAAGTGCATAACACCACTGGCATATAAAATTACTAATTGACATTTTTTATTTAAATCAAAAAGTATTATTTAGACAGAAAGAAAGAAAATATATTTTATTTAGCATACACATGTCATACCTACTTACATAATAATATGAAATAATTATAAAACAAAATTATATAAAGAAACACAGGAAAAATACAAGATAAAGAGTGCATATACATAAGGAGAGAACCTAGTTAATATGGTCTTCCGTGTCGTATGGGCCAAATAGGCCCCGTCTCAGCGTATTGCTGCCAACCATCCGAGGACGTTTAGCGTCGCTATTTAGTAAAAACGCATCATTTTTGTCTTGACTGTACCGTGCAGTGTAACAAATGCGTGTACGTATCCTACAAACATCTAAATAAATAAATGACTACTACTTGCAAAAATAAAGGAAATCTGTAGACAAATCAAACTCACTGACGCAGCCCAGAGGATGATAAAGCTTAAGTAGCAGTGGGCGGGGCATAGATGATAAAATTACGGGATAGCAATGCTGCTTGGCGGCAGATATAGGTTAATATTAAACTGATATTGTATTTTATATTATTTTATTCGGAAAACAAACAGTACTTATATCTAATAAGAAACAACTTAAAATACTTATCACCATTTACATGTTTTCGCATATAATATATAAATGAGCTCGTTTGTTTAGCTAAGAATTTTCAAAATAAAAGAAAGGTAAAAAATAATATATATGTAAAAACATAAAAAATTCAATAAAATGATAAAGTGAGAACAAACAGTTATTCAACCAATTCAAGCCAGTGTTTCAAAAGAACGCGCTTATTTGCCTATCTATCTATCTAGCTTTCCCGTGCCCAAGGTTATTGCAAGACAGTCGAAATGTCAGTTTAATAAATAAAAAGGTAAATTCGTATCCACACTAATATTAGAAATGCGAAGTAAATCTGTTTGTTTGTTACCTATTCACGACTAAACGGCTAGACCGATTTCGATCAAATTTGGTACACAGATAGATCACGACCAGTATTAGGATATTAACCTTAAAAATGCGCACTATACACAGTGCTCACATTTTGAGTACTTCTGGAAAAAAATTGGCTACACTCTCATAACTCTCATAAATACTAATTTTAACAAAAAACTTATAAAAGTGCTATTATAGTCTGCTGAGTTATTTTATTTTAAGATATTATTATGCTTAACTGTGTTTAGTTGTAATACGCTGTTAACATTTATGTTCAATAAACACCTTTTAAAACAAACAAGTATTAGGATATAGGCTACTTTTGACTTAACTGCGCAAAAGGAGGGTAATGTTTTTAATGAAAAACAATGCATGCGAAGCCGCGGGCAGGCCAGCTAGTACGCTATAAATACCCATTTAATGTTAGTAGTTATGTATAATGATCGTGAAAGAATAAAAAAATACTAGAAATAGGTACGGAAGTACTTCCTCGGGCGAGCTCTTTTACAAGAAATTCTACTACAATGGTTTGTTTTTTTTTAATGTTATTTGTGGGGAAACAGGCTTACGGCCCACCTGATGGTAAGCGGTCACCGTCGCCTATTGACACCGGCAACACCCGGGGTATTGTCGATGCGTTCCCTACACTGTAGAAACCTCTTTACATTTCTCATGAAGCGTGCCATGTCGCAGTCTAATGAGAAAACCTCAGATGGTAGCTCATTCCACATCTTGCAAGTATGGGGTAGAAAAGATCGCGTGAAGCTTGTGGTGCGTGATACGCAATTGTCGATGATATGTGGATGAGCTTTATTACGTTGTTGAGACGTGCGGTGTTAAAATCTCGACGACGGGATGAGATCAAATAGCTCCTCAGAACATTCCCCATTTTACAGGCGGTAGAATACACTGAGCGTTCCGATGTCACGGCGTTGACTCAGCGGTTCCAGCCTGTCGTCGAGTTTGGGATCACCGATGATTCTAATGGCTCTTCTCTGAAGGGAGTCAAAACGAAGCAATTGGTACTTTGGAGCTCCGTGCCAAAGATGGGAACAGTATTCTAGTTTGTAAACCATTTTTGACGTCGACGGTACTGTAGAGGTGTAACAGAATGCGTGTACGCTTGCCAAGGAGTGCGAGCGGCCGCGCCGTGTCCCACTTAAATCAATTTCAGGTTTATTTTGTTCTTTGAGATCGTGTTTATTGGAATTTCTATTCCAAACCAGTGTAATTGGAAGATGGGCTAGTAATGCATTTACAATTTAACCTTTTCTAACGTCCGGCAAAAGGAATCTATGGAAAATTGAAGAAATAATTATGAGGTGTGGTAATTGTAGAGTGGCTTGTTGTATGGAGGTTTTCGGGTATATTTTTAACGATATCCACTAGGAATTCAGAATAAATCCAAATCGCCTTTGTGCATATGCATTTTGTAAGCTTTTTTTCTCTAATAACTTAGTGTGTTACAATAAAAATAAAGAAAAAATACGTTGATTTATTTACCTTGAGTCAATGACCTTTTTATTTTACAGATAAGCTATACTACTAACGATTTTGTAAAAACTAAAGTTTGTTAAGTTTTATATAGTTTGTAAGTCTTAGATATTTTGATTTAATTTTTCACTAATGCAAGTATTACACAGTAGTTACAACAACGGCTACAATTGAGCTTATAATCGATTTCCACCGTTTTTCCAATATGGCGTCTACCACATTAGAACATTCCTTGAACTTTTTGTAAGTCAGCTCCTACTCATTGCCTGGACACCTGGTAAATAAATAAGTTTTATTTTAATGTACATTAAGCTAAGGTATATATATATATATATATTTATGGGCCTTATTTACCATCCTCTATCAATTATATTGTGGCCTGAGTTAAATGATTTTATTATTATTATTAAATTTAGCACGTAATCTCAAAAGCACCGTCTAAAAAACAAACTAAGCAACAATGTAATAAAGAAGGCTGTTTTTGTTTTCTTCCCCCACTTTCCCCACCACCCCCCTCTACTCTCAGGCTGCAGCAATTTACTTAATTCGTATAATCATGGAGAGATGAGCTTGTGGCGTGAGCAGGGCTACTTGCCTGCCACTTGCTTGAGACATTGCATTATAAAAAGGATTAGAATTTTATAAAGAACAAGCTTCCGCCCGCGGCTTTCTACGCATTGATATCAGTTTAAAGAATCTTTATTTCTCATTTTAAAATACTGTCACAACGAGAAAGAATTAAAAACTGTATAACATTAATATTACACAAAGTATAACTGGAAGAGAATGCTATCTAGCATTATGATAGGCTGTGTATTTTTATTCTGTGTCATTAAATCGTCTCAAATCAACTATACATAAGTAGGTAGGTAAATAAATTGGTTGAGTAGGTGGTAGGTAGTTAGTATTTACGTAAAAAGTTATATAAACTAGGAAGTATGTATATAGTGACCAAGTAAGTTATGCATCTCAATTTAATTTAATTTTAATATGAAATGACACTTATTTACTACAAGTTATGGTACATAATTCCACAAGATAAGTGTTCGGGGAAGGAAATTCCTCTGGTACCTGACGGTGCGCCACTCATTGTCTACAAGGAGTGAAGGTGGATATCGATGTATAGCGACTTATGGTTAGTTACAGAAACAGATAGTGTAATGTTATTATAATTATATTATTAAATACAAGTAGAACTCCTTGTGTCAGAATTCGTTCGGGGAAGTCAAACTCAAATTATAATACTAGACTATTAAACGAGGGGATACAGCAGTGTCTTGAGTCACGGGCGCTATATTGAGCGGAGCGATGAAGTTACTAGAATCCTGAGTGCAGAGAGGGATACAAGAACGCCCAAGATTCGACAGATTTATCCACGAGGAGAATACTCTACTTTTCACAGTGTCTGCGAGACAATAATAACCAAATCTAGGTGTGGGATCTCTTTGGTTCAAATTTTAATATAGATGAGGTTCCAAATTCGAATCACATTATGCTCGCGAGTGAATAATTATATTCAGTACAACTTTACTCCCGGCTCAGTAGGGATTTGATAATCTGCTTTCGGTGAGGTATACATGACATATCATTTGACATTGTCGAGCAGGTGGTGGTATTCATTAAAAATACAAGGGTTTCTTCGAAATGTCATTTTTATGACCAAGCCATAAACAAGACTGGTTAATATTTTTGGAAACAACAATTATTAACAAAAAAAAACTAAGAAAAACACTAAACATTAAATTAACTAGCATAGAAATACACAATGTACGGTATTATCTCAGAAACTGTATTCTTCCAGACAACTTTGAATAAAAACCATTTGATTCAACTTTTCTTGTTAGCACAAATAAGGAGTGGAACTCACTTCCAGTTTATGTTTTTCCAAACCAATATAATCTCGGTGTCTTCAAGGGTGAACAGGTTCTTTATAGGCAAGCGTGCGTCTTCCTTCGATCACACCATCACCATCATTGCGTCAAGCGCTTGACAATCATCAATAAAAAAATATGTTATAGCTGATTCATTTTTGAAAAATTCCTCAGGTGTAACTTAGTAACTAAAAACCGTGAAAGTATTTTTATTAGCTAAGTGGTAAAGCATATTGTCATTTACGGCCTATTAAATGTATTATAATTTAATACTGAGTTAAAATTCTATTACCAATGGAGCCGAACCAGCTTATACCACATAAGGCTAAATAGTTAACGTTCATTTTAATTGGCTAATAAATTCTAATCAATTTGCGTTAATTTTGTCAAATAAATTTAGCGCTAAATAAATTATTCAATATGACACTTCTAATTTTAAACTTTGTATTAGTAGCCTCGAAGACCAAAGAGCTATGGGCTATAGGTGCGTCATCACCATAAAAACCGCCACGGGATGTCCACCGCTGAACTTAGACCCCCTCCATAGACTTCCAGAGCAACCGATCATGAGCGGCATGCACCTAATGGCTCCCAGCAAACAGTTTTTCGTGCGTAGCATCCTCGGAATAAAGAGTCCCAAGTACCCAATTCGGTAAAAAAAACTGGTATATCGGATGTGGACCTTAAAACAGCACGATTTGAAGGGTACCGTAAAATTACAGGTATATGGCTTTAAAACAAAATGACTCAAGTTGATGGACGCAGAAAAGTGTATTAAAGGGCACGTTCCTAAGGTGAATAACTTACTAGGTGTGTTATAAGTGCTGGTTACTACATTACATCAGGTAGGTCGTTTGTGTAAACCCACTGTGTCATACACAAAAATCTCTCCTTAAGGACGCTGTTGACCACTGAGCATCTTCGGCCCTACTTAAAGTACTATTCGAAGCAACGCTGCCGAATGCAAGTGCTGTAAAACAAATATTTGCAGGTCAAACAAGCAAGCAAGTCTCGCAGCGGCAATCGAACCTGACGCCTCTTGCGTCTCAGTCCCACGATTAAACTTACACAATCAATGTTTAATCTGAATAATCTTTAAGTTTCGTACTTAATTAGTTATGTCCGCTATAAAAGATTTTGCGAGCTTTAAGATTATATTAACAGTTAGTTTTGCGATTACGAGAGACTATTAATTACTTAATTTATTATATGAGTCATAAAAATATGCACAGAATTAGAAGAAAATAATAATCATAGCAATAAAAAACTTCATCTTCTATGTTATTTTGATAGCAACACTGTTTATAACGAATAATTAGAATAGGTATTAATATAGATAAGTACTTTCAAAATTGAGGTAGGTCAGTGGAGGAGATACCACAACGGTAAAAGATAAAAAAACAACATGCTACTCGTATATGTACTGAAATAGAATCGATTATTACCCTAATGGCTACGTCCCGCGTCTCAGTCGGCTATTCGCCCACTGCACCACGGAGGTCATCAATCGAACACACTACCTCCTGAGTCTCAGTCGGCTATTCGCCCACTGCACCATGGAGTTCATCAATCGAACCCGCTACCTCCTGCGTCTCAGCCGGCTATTCGCCCACTGCACCATGGAGTTCATCAATCGAACACACTACCTCCTGAGTCTCAGCCAGCTATTCGCCCACTGCACCATGGAGGTCATCAATTAAACCCACTACCTCCTGAGTCTCAGCCGGCTATTCGCCCAGTGCACCATGGAGTTCATCAATCGAACACACTACCTCCTGAGTCTCAGCCAGCTATTCGCCCACTGCACCATGGAGTTCATCAATCAAACCCGCTACCTCTTGCGTCTCAGCCGGCTATTCGCCCACTGCACCACGGAGGTCATCAATCATACACACTACTTCCTGAGTCTCAGCCGGCTATTCGCCCACTGCACTATGGAGGTCATCAATTGAACCCACTACCTCCTGAGTCTCAGCCGGCTATTTGCCCACTGCGCCATGAAGGACGTCAATTGGACCCGCTACCTCTTGCGTCTCAGCCCGCTATTCGCCCACTGCACCTTGAAGGACGTCAATCGGACCCGCTACCTCTTGCGTCTAGCCGGCTATTCGCCCACTGCACCATGAAGGATGTCAATCGGACCCGCTACCTCTTGCGTCTCAGCCGGCTATTCGCCCACTGCACCACGGAAGTCATCAATCGAACCCGCTACCTCCTGCGTCTCAGCCGTAATCGTCAGTGTTTTTGTGTTCAGAGTCTACCGAATCTGATCTTTCCAACAAACATATTCAAATTCAGTTGAACAGAGCACCTATTGTGTGAACAGCGTAATTACTAAATCTGGCCAGTTTTACATACAATCCGAACAAGGTACCTCCACGCCACATTATTATGCACGCCATAATTCCTTTGTTAGATTTGCATAGACAATAATGCCATACAAATCAATATTGTACACTGAATATTTCTAGTATTGTGATACCGTTTATCGTTTGTAAGAACAAATTTATTTCAATGCTGTGTGTGGTAGAGATGGGATGAGGAGGAAAGAAAATTGGTCCCAGTAGTGTTCCTTTGAAGATCCCTGCGGAGATACTTTAGTCAGAATGCTATCGGACTGGTCCGACAGTTTTTGTCAGATTGTGAACATTTGAATCCGAGTCAGAAAGTCATCCAAGCTTTATGGTAAATCCAAAATAGTGTGTTCGGTTCGAAATCAAACAAAAACTAACGTTTCCGATCCAACAGCTTCCCTACGTTTTAGCCTTGCATCAGTGGACTGCTATAGGTTAGTGACGAGGATGAGGCTTTGTGTCGCAAAAAAAGTATAATAAAAATGACGACTCTTCAATCTGATGCATAAATAAAGCTCAGTCTTCACAGAATGGCCCAAAAGCACGGTGAATGCCCAAAATACATAATTCTTTATACGTGACACTAATCTCTGAATATATTGTGATAATTATTTAATCTGTGCTGGGGTCAATGTGTGGTCGCCGGCTTTTTGCAATCAGTCACTCAGTTTGACAGCTAATGATTTTTAACTAATTCAAATGAGCACTGTTTTTTTATTACCATTTTGACCAATTCATAGATAGATAGATACACTCTTTATTGAACACCAAACTTAATTAAATAGACAAAGAAAAACACAAAAATACAGTTTAATAAAATGGTCGGTCTTATCTCTTCCAGACAACTTTTGGATGGGCAGAAGAAAACAATATCAACAAAATACGGCGGTGTATCTATGATCATATACTTACGTATACTTACTAATGAACTAAATATATACATTTTTTTTTTGTAGACTCATTTTCAACCTTCTTCACTGCAGAGCATTAACATATTTTTTAGTGCACACATAATATCAGCGCAACTCGCAAAAATGTGACATAATACCACGATGATACAGTTCACGATATCACAGAATATGCCAGTTTACTGATTCCATTATTACATACTTTAGCATAGGACCGGACAAGAAACCTATTAATCTTTATGTAATAACTTCATATTTTAGCAAAACTATAAAAAAACCAGTTTGTATAGGAGTGCTCGATCGTATATTAAAAATACTCGTGGCTGGATTGAACGAGCGGTGTGGAAGGGCGAAGTGTGTGTTTATTAATTTTTAGTGTTCCGTCAGATTTACGAGATGATCCTCTCGGCCGCGTACAGTCAGATGAAGCAGGGATGTTGCGGATGCAGGTTTTTTCGCGGACGCGGATTTTTGAAGACTCACATCCGTGGATGCGGATCTAAAGTATTTTTAGGAAATTTTGTTTTGTTGCAGAAGAAAAACAATTATATAAACTTTTAACTACAGAAAACTAGCTTAACACTCCATACTCACTGTATACTCACTATAACACTCAAGAACTGCAATATTTATACGATAAGCGCAAGTAAACATGTTGTGATTAATTTACAAGATACAAATAATAAACAGGAAGCGCGTCGGATCTTGTCACCGAAATCTTTACTCCTATTGGTCAATCAACGAGTGTCCACGTCATGCGCCTCTCGCAAACCCCACCCAATTTTTTCTTGTCACAACGTACGCTGCATCTGCATCCGCCTTCACATCCGCATCGATGATTACGGATGCGGATACAGATGTCTAAATCGATGCGGAGGCTCCGCATTTGCAACATCCCTGGTTATAGTAAAAAAAAACTTAAAAAGGTGCTATAAATTACTGATTTAAACGGTTATTTATCTTAGGTTCATTTTTTATATGTTATCTCGAGATTATTATTATGTACACACGGCTACACATCAAGGTATACATTTCCAGTATAAGCTGACCTCTCATTCTACGAAAAGCCTACACAATGCGAGGTCAGCTTATACTGGAAATGCATAGGTTGATGTGTAGCCGTGTGTACAATGATCACAAATGTTTGAAAAATACTATGATGCTATTAGCCTGCTTGAGTTTTTATAATATAATATATATATTTATATATATATTTATGTATATATATATGTTAAACACATAATATATAACACTTTCTAAACATTTACGATGAATAAAGACCTTTTAAAAACAAAAAAACAACGTCAAATGAAGTTTACTGAAATGAATGAATAAAAATTATTTATTGTACATTTTTATTACAAGTAATTAAATTAAAATAAACAATTTTTTTTAGGTTTTATTTACTTTTCCTTGTATAAATCTAGTGTTACTGTAGTTCAGTATTGGTATATAAATAATTGATTTCACGTATAACTTGACTCAAACCCTCCGTCGTCCGAGACACGTTCTCGGAGACCTGGATGACGAAATCACTTCCGCTAATGCGGGTGAGTCATCCACATTAGACAGAGCAAACACTCCACAAATACACCGACCTCGCCGGCGAGGTCGACGAGTCCCTTTATTCGCCGCCTACACAAGGTACAAGCACGTACCCGGGCGTTTCTCTCCTATCCCCGTCCCGGCAACAGCCCAAGCCGAGGTTCGTACCTAAGTGGTGCCCTTGCGCTAGTTGCCTCATCAAAAATAAAATTATAGGGCTGAGCGCCTTCTGCGCTCGCCAAAAGCTCGGTTAAGCTGCAACGGCCTCAGAGGCCAACAGCGAGATAAGTCCATTCGAAAAAAAAAAAAAAGTATAACTTGACACTATGGATCTAATCCTGACACCTGACTGTACGTAATTGATTTTATAAGTATACAATTAGTAAGCATTTTAATGAGACATTTTTTCGTATAACATTTTTAGCGAATAAGTGATAAGGCCGCCCATTATACCCATTATTAAGTGTCTAGGTTAAGTAATTGTAATTTGGTTTAACAATAAAAAATTGTTATTTTGTACTTTCGTTTTAATATTAGACTAATTTTTCGTTATTGACTTAAGTTTATACCAAGTTAGCAAGTAACGAAGTATTTTTCTAATAAAAATCCTAACATTATTACAGATTAAAACCTTCTTGTTAAGATTAAATGCTGTTGCTTATAAAATTAATACTGAATACTGAAAATTTTAATAAAATAATGCAAAGATGACCTTTTAAAGGTTGCTGGGAGCCGTTGGGTGCAGGTTGGTCGCTTTGTAAATCTACGGGGGAGGCATTTGTTCAGCTGTGGACGTCTTGTGGCTGAATGTGTGGATTTATTTCCTGTTTTCTTATACCTTAATTTTTTTTAAATACTTAACAACGTAGAAGCAAGTAAATTAATAGTATTGAACTCAAAAAATTTACATTTAAAAAAGGTCCGTGATTGTCTCTAAAATAGAATGGCTGGTAGATAACACATTTGCGCCGGCGTGATACTGTATATCATCTCGGACCATAGACTCTAATATATCTAGAGCTTACAGAAACTTAATTCGATAGATATATTTATGCTTATAGAATGACTCTCATTAATTTTATTTTTAAAATGTTATCCTATACTTACGGGAAAACCATAAAGAAATTTAGAATAAGAATAAACTCATAAAAACATTTTCCCAAAAAAACTCAAAAAACTCTCCAAAACAAAAGTATTCCTGTTGATAGAGCTACGCTTTGAGTTGAAAACTAAATCATTAGTTCGACCCTGACAATGACGTGACAAGGGCCTGTAGCACAATTGGTAGTCCATCCTCGTATCAAAAGGAAGGTTGCGGGTTCTCGTCTGGCTCGACCGTTTTTGAGTTGGTTTTATAGTCTTTCAAGTTTATACTCACGCTAAATTGGACGTATCCGATAGATCTGCCCGCAAACAAAACCCTCCGTCGTCCGAGACGACGGAGATCCGGATGACGCAATCACCTCAACTAACGCGGAAGTGGTTTCTGGGTCATCTACATTAGACAGAGCAAAGACTTCATAGATACACTGACCTCGCCGGCGAGGTTGACGCGTCCCTTCAGTCGCCGCCTATACGAAGTACAAGCACGTACCCGGGGGTTTCTCTCTTATCCCCAACCTTGCAACGGTCCTACCTAAGACGACGAGGTTAGGTAAGACTAACGAGGTTCGCACCTAAGTGGTGCCCTTGCGCTAGCTGCCTCATCAAAAACTTACAGGGCTGAGCGCCTTCCGCGCTTGCCAAAAGCTTGGTTAAGCTGCAACGGCCTCAGAGGCCAATAGCGAGATTAATCGATTCGAAAAAAACTCTAGATTGGACTCTCGGCTTCGCAAACATAAATTTGCCAATACAAGTCTGATAATATGGTCATAACCTACCTATGTTCTAAATTTAATTGAAATCGGTTCAGCCGATTGATTTAGTTACAAATAAATATCAAAACTTTCACATTTATAATATTTGTGTGAAAAACAATTACAGTTCCCTAAAAATGAGATCAAAAATGTAGCACAGTAGGTTTAGGCTTGTGAAAAGGCATGCATTAATTACTAAACTTAAAATTAATTAATAGTAAAAACTAAGGTTTTGGTAAATAGGCGAGTTTAAAAAATAATTACTTGATCTTTTAATAAAGAAAATATTATGTACTTAACTATGTATCTACTTTTCATTACATAGCCTAAAACATAGTGCATTTAAGTAGCCAGTGGTACACAGTGCTAGTGTCACAATTATCCTTCTTATACAGTATACTTTAGATATAATTTTGTAATCATATTATTTGTATATTAAAAATATATATTTGCAAGGTCTATTTTTACTAAGCTCTTCGTAAAGGTTCAACGCACCGATGGAATGCCATCCCGCGCGCAACATAGAAACATAATTAGTGTTCTCATCTCGACCTCCAAACGTCTATCCCACCGCCATGATACTCACACATTGCCGGCTACATCCAACAACTTATAAACAACAGCTATATAGACCACGCAATGAACTACAAACTAAACCAAACAATCGCTGCAAAAAGCAAACTTTCAATCAAATGTCTTAACCATAAGGTGACACCTAGTCCTTAATTAATTCAAATTCTAATAACTAATATTTTCGACTTTGTAATTAAAAATACGTGCGTGTATGTAAATAGGTAATTTAACAGATTTATTTGATAACATCTCGAGATGAAAAATAGTGCTATGTCAAATTAGTTACAAGATTTTGACGTCCGACAAAGAGTGCTAGACGGAGATAGATGGATTTCACACTTATTTTTATGTTCACGAAACTAAAAAAGTCTGATATAAACTCATAAAAATAGTAATAAAGCAGTATGACAAATTACTGCATAATTATTTGTGAAAACTTCTGTTTAAAACTTTGTAGCTAAGTTGAATAGTGCTCGAGCGCGTTGAAGTCTTTTACACCAAGTAGTGACACGTACACGTTCAAGTAGATACGACCTCCATGGCGCAGTGGCCGGCTGAGACGCATGAGGTTGTAGGTTCAATTACTATACGTATACCTACTACAACATATTGGATTTTTTAAATGATAGGGAATCTTGAAATTGCTGCAACTCGTTAAAAAATGTTACAATTTAGACGTAATTTATTTTCTCTATTTTGTGTGTTCTAACAAGAACAACCAGTCTTGTTTGTTGCCTTTCTTTCCTTGCTTGGTGGCGAAGGAGCAGGCACTAAAATTGTCATTTCAAAGTGATTCATGTGATTTTAATGATTAAAAAGATTTTGATTTTGAATTCCCTTCAGAAATAAATATTTGTATTATCCACAGACATGTGTTCCGGATCCGGATGTTTTGTATTTAAGAAAGGGCAGCAAAAAGCAAAATAAATACATATTCATAAATATCAATCATATATATTTTATTTAATCGCATATATCAATTGAAAATTATTTTACACAGTTCCTGGTGGAGAGTTACATTAGTAGGGTAAAAGATGCAACAGTTGTAAGTACCTGACATAATTAATGTTTTCCTTCACCGATTTGACTATCAATCATAGTCACAAACACGTTATTTTATCATAATTTTATCAAACCCTATGTGAGGTCTAAGGCTCATTAATTACACTAAATGAGCCTTAGAGTCAAAAGGCACAGTCGAAGTCATCATCATTAGCCCACATTAGTCCACTGCTGGATATAGGATTCTCCCAATACACGCCACTGAGCCCGGTTTTCGGTTCTTCTCATCCAATTTCTGTCCGCCACCTTTCCTAAGTCATCGCTCCATCTAGCCGGAGGACGCCCCACACTACGATTGCCAAGACACGGTCTCCACTCAAGAACCCGTTTACCCCAACGGTTGTCAGTTCTCCGGAATATATGACGACCTCCGTGGCTCAGTGGGCGAATAGCCGGCTGAGACGCAGGAGGTAGCGGAGTCAATTCCCACCACGGAACAAATAATAAATATGGCTGGACATTTCACACAGTGCTATCTAGCCCTAAACTAAGCAGAACTTGTACTGTGTGAAATGTCCAGCAATATTTAAAATGTATATACCTAGTCAGGTCATAAGAATTGTCACACAGTAAAAACTTTTCTTTTAGAATGCTGGCCACAAAAAAGTTTATAGAATTCGAATTTCGAATTGTTCATGAAAATAAAAATGTATACATTTTAGAATTTTACTCATTTTTAAATATGGAGAGGACGCTTAAAAAAAGACCGTGTTGCAGTTATTGCGTTGCATCGTTGCGGTTACATAGAGCGAAGAGCACACAAGACTGGCTGGCGGCGCGTGAAATTGACTTCATCCGGCACGAAGACTGGCCCTCTTCCAGTCCAGATTTGAATCCGTTAGATTACAAGATATGGCAACACTTGGAGGAAAAGGCGGGATCAAAGCCTCATCCCAATTTGGAGTCACTCAAGACATCCTTGATTAAGGCAGCCGCCGATATTGACATGGACCTCGTTCGTGCTGCGATAGACGACTGGCCGCGCAGATTGAAGGCCTGTATTCAAAATCACGGAGGTCATTTTGAATAAACTTTAGTGTCATAAGAATCTAAGTTTTGTTAAGTTCATTTTGGTATATAAATGGTTACATAATGAATAAACTTGTTTCAATTATTTTATATTAAACATGTGACAGAATTTATGACCTGTCTAGTTATATATATATGGCCAGCCGCAAATCCTTCAAAAGAAATCAACTGCAAGCTTAGCTCAATATCAGGATCCGTAGGAAAGAACAACGCTGACTACGTAATAAATTTTTATCATAAACTCATGTTTAAGCTTACAATGTTCCTTGTTCGAAAGCCACCAAGAGAATGAGCAAGCAACTGTCCAAAGGTTTTAGTATAAAATCGCCCGATGCGAAGAGCTCACCGATTGGCCCACGTCATTTTGCGTTGACCAATCAGCGAGTTCCAACTCGAAAGCATTGCTGCCAACATTTTAAAAATAGTTGCCAGCTTTATAATAATATCAAGTAAACAAATTATTTAATCGACATAGCATCTATATAACTTTACAAATGGATGAACCCTAACACAACGAAGAACAAAAATACCTCATTTCAATATTAACATACAAATCCCAGTCGACACAGGATCGGCAAGAAGAAAAAATCCACAATGGGTGGTACTCCACCATAACTTTGTCAATAATTTTTCCGCACAAATTAAATTGGCTGCCAAAAATAATTTATCAGTATCTCGGAGCCACGGCCGATTATTTACGCTGATGACAAATGGTACTGAGCAGGGATGTATATTTCACGGATTTGTGATTTGGGTACTCCTTTTAGTTGATTTTATACTTAGCCCTGTCCGAAAGTGTAATGTATGTATCGATGAGTTTATTATTATGTTCTTACTGTATGGCTGAGCGAGGCCTCGAAAGTATTTATGACGTGGAATTTGGTTCGTGTTTAAAACTGCCAGAAGTATATGTTTTAAAAGGTTAATGTTAAAAAGAAAGGTAAAGCTATCTTTCTCTGTAATTTTATTTTATTGTAGGTATTTCTCTATATTAGTTTATTTATTTTGATTATTATATTCATTGATATTGAAAGCATAGCAAGCATCAATGGATGAGACTCGCAAGGGACCGAAAAGAATGGCGTAATAAGGAGGAGGCCCATACCCAACAGTGGGTGCAGACGGGCTGAGATGATGATGATGATTATATTCATTCATTTTATTACTTTATTTGGGTATATTTGGTTTTATTTGTTTAAATGTACATATTTACGGTTCTTTTACACGCACCTACCTTTAAAATCATCTCTCTCTCTAGCCTCAAAGGTTTGCTGGAAGAAAACTCTTCTTAGGGTTAAGCTTGCCTTTGTACATGTCCTCCATTTCTGTAATTTTTAATGTATTTTCTTGTGTACAATAAAGAATAAAGAAAAGGTAAAATTATGGTAAAGAACGGAAGTTTTTTTAACCTAGAAATCAAATCATCGTAAGTTTTTTTATGGATGAGACTAGTTTTACTTAGACTAGATTAAACTGGAGCTTGGTTCTGTTAAATTAGTCTCCATAAGACTTAAATCCACAACAGGACAAAGGCTATGACGTGTTTCCTGACGATTTTGTATTATTAGATCCTCTCCAAAGAACTACATATATAAGAAACGGTTTTCTAAAATAAAAATTTTACTCTAAAATATGTGCCTCATAAGAAGGCTCAAGGTCACTGAGCGTAAAATGGAGAAACTATGGTTGGTGTTTATCCATAAGATGAGAAATGAGGTGATCCATAGACAAACCAAGGTTATGTACAAAGTCCATCAATCAATCCTGGTCATCTACAGGCTCGATCGCATAGTAGTGTGTGTGGTGGACGCACAGCTATTGCGTTGAGCTACAGCTGCAAGGTAAGAGCCTCAGGTGAGTAGCCCACTCGTGAATACTACTATCTCCGGGTCTCTGGGGTCAGCTCTATGTGGCCTTCCTGGCTTGTGGCAGGTGGCTCTTCAGAGCTTTTCGTTGACCTACTTCGCGGCGTGGTGTCCGCGTTTTGGCGTGACGCTGGTTCTAGTTTTTATTATTTTCCTTTGTGATCTTCACCGGTGACGTCACCTGCCGACATCAGCGTGCGCAACGCGCGCTGGCGCAGCACGGGCTTGCTTGGGCGCTTGTCCCTTTTATGTTCAACATTAGGCTAATTGTTTCTGTTGCTGGCTTTAATTTGTCGGTATTTTGGTCGTTCGCTCGCATATAGTTATTTGTATATAGTATATATTAGCAAGTAAACATATAAACATCTGGATGTTTAGTGTAATGCTCATCAAAGCTTACATGTTTTCAAATGTTCATACTTAAAAAACTAAAACAATATGTATCGTAACACGAAGTAAGTACCTACTGTAGGTTAAATTTTATTTGTATAAGGTTTGAGAAGCGTTTTAGCTTAATTAACGTTAATATCATATGTTTGTTTATTCTAGGATTAAATTCACACTGGAATTGTACTAGTTAAGGGCGCACCGGAGGGACAATCGCCCATACAACACGTACTACCAAGATCATTTCTAATTGGAGCATATTTCTACCTTAATAAGGCATTATTTTAATTTTAATAGTATTTATCTAGGTTCCCAACCATATGTTAGATCAAAATACTTACCTAAAATGAAGTAGAAGCGTATCGTATTCTGCATGTTTTTACGTCATAAAAGACCTGTTTTCAACCTTATTGTTTCGTATTAAAAACAACAACATCTTACGTATCCTAGTCATGGGAACATATATTATATTGTCTAGTTACAGAATAACAACACAATGAGAAAAATACAACAAGTTTTCAGTCATCATTTTTGATATTACGGAACACGGTCAAAATTTAATCAAATTTAGAATCGTTCTATTGCTATCACTGTCGCTCTGCGTGGCTAAACTTCGTCACTAAACAGGGATAGCGATATTCAGGCCGAAGTTTTTGACGTGGCTGAATTGAAGTTGCGCTCAGTGTTCGCCGGCGCGTTAAGGTTTTATTATCTAATAAAGAACTTTTAAAATTGAAATTGGGGACGTCGCCAATGATCGGTGAAGTCGTTGAAGGAGAAGAAGAAGAAGAAGTCGGGGTGTCCAGGAGCTCTCGGGGTAGTAGACGTCACGGTCCTTGGTGGTCTGGTGACCGCGCGTGCAGTGGGTCAAATCCCTGAAGATGTTCGTGCCGACTGTTGTCAGCGCGGTCGTACCTACATCCAACGCACCAACGTGGCAACGAACTCTTGTATGCTCTGGATTTGCACGTCGCGGGCGATTACACAAAGTCAAGAGGGTTAGTAATCCAAATTAGCAGTGGACGGGGCAAATAGCTCAAAGAACTGACGGCCGTTGGGGCAGAAAGGCTGCACTTGTAAGCGCAGCGTAGGATGTCTCCTCACTAGATGGAAAGACGACCTTGAAATCTACTCTTGATATCTATGGAGGAGGGCTATGTTCAGCAGTGCACGTCCTGTGATGATGATGATGGTAGCATTTCCGTAGCAAATAAAAAAGTATATAAAAATATGTACTTACCAAAATCATTAGCTTTCGTATCTAATCTATGTATTTATTATCATAACCGCGTCTCTATCTACATTCTTAAACTTAAACAAAGACGTCTTATCACATGACATAGAACTACAAATCATTGTTTATCTCCTAATCTTGTTTACGATAATATAAAAAATCCGCCTGGCCGCCATATTGCCCCGGGCAGTGCGCGTGCGTATCAACTTGTAAAGCTTTAAGTACACAATAGAAAACAATAAAAAATTACAATTCCTGCTGCTGAGCCGTAATTCTCGCATTGCTGTATTTTAGTTCGAAAGGTATGGTTACAGGTGAAATTACAGGCAAACGATGCTTTACACCTGAATGCCTCAAGTTGATAGACGCAGGGCAGTGCATCATAGGGCACGTCATGAATACTTCGTTATAGGCAATGGGTATCTCTCAACATCAGGTGGGCCATATGATTGTTCCATCACCAGATAAAACTTTCGCGACCATTCAAACTGAAACACAGCAATGCTGCTTTACGGCAGAAATGGGTATGGCGGTAGTACTTCTATGAGCGAGCTCTTTCACAAGAAACTCTTTTACTCTTACTAATATTAGTGTTGCTCTAATTGGATTGTTTTGTTGAAGTGCATTCAATTAATGAACGAAAATCATTGATTTTACCTAACAAACTAGACACAACAACATTCAAATACCGTTCATTCTACTATTTGCTTTATATTTTCTATTTCATTCATTCATTCATTCAAAGAGAAATTAATCAAAAAACGTCTATATGTAAGCATAATCGAGAGTTTTCCATCAGCTCAGTATATCCAAGAATGAACTTGTGGTCCGTACGGCTAGACAACAAGCTATATATTTCCAATTTAAGCTGACCCCTCATTGCATAGGAAGTCTGCTCAATCTGAGGTCAGCTTATACGGGTGTTTACAGCTTGATGTGTAGCCGTGTGTACGAGCAACTCTTTCCTCATCAGATCTATCCTAGCCACTTAACACAGTAGGAGTTAAAGGTCTCTGTGCTTCATTAATCGTCTTTGGAATGACTGACAGACCAATATGTCGGTATTGTGGCCGATGTGTGAGACGGTCCTAAGTGGCGGATTGTACTAAGATTAATTGAGTATTGAACACAAGACAAGAAGTGGTAATTTCTGTTTTGCGTCAGTGATATTTTATAAATTTAAGTGCGCATATGTGTTTAAACGCTGAAGAAAAACGTTTTGAAGAATCTTATCCCTAGAACCATAAATATAACAAAAGTCATGTTAGTAGTCTTCTTTATTCTTTATTGTACACAAGAAAATACATCATTATTATAAATACGGGATTTATCACGTACCGTCTTATCGGTGTTTCGACCGACAATGTTTCGGTTCAATTCGTGAACCTTCATCAGGGTGAGTGCGATCCGCTCCGAATAGTGCGACGCGAGACGTTATTACGAATATTATACGAATCCCGTATTTATAATAATGATTGAAATCAATCACGAAAGTTTTCTAAGTAAAAGAAAATACATGTAAAATACAGAAATAGAGATCATTTACAGAGGCGAGCTCAACCCGAAGATGAGTTTCCAGCAAACCTCTGAGGACAGAGAGATGATTAAAAAGGTAGGTGAGTGTAATAAAACATAAATAAATACATATACCCAAAACTAATATGAACTATACCTAAAGTATGATACAATATTATAGTTATAATGCAGAAATTATACGAAATAATAATACATATATACTTTATATAAATATATAAAGTACTTACATAGAAAGATAGTGCTATATCGTCTTATAAGTGGAGATAGCTTGCAACCTGCTACGTAAATCACTACTATGCAAAAAGTAGCCATTTCCCTAAATAAATGTTTGAACTTGCCTATGACTACTTTATAGATAGATAGCTACATAATGCTCTAAAGCACACCATAAACTAAACAGTTAAAGTTAACATTATTCAAAAGGGTGTACGCAATTAACGGTTTTATCGCTTAATAGCAATCTATACCAGACAACCTTTGAATGGAATTGATCATGTGAGTTTTACCTAGAGTATCAATGGTATACTATATATATAGGTACTTTCATTAGTTTAAAATATATATACTTACAAAAAAATAATCTATCTACGATAGGCTACATTAAAAACTACAGTGCTTTTAGTCAGGAATGTGTAGTGCGGCGGAAGTGGGATGCACTGGCCCGAGCCACGATAGCGTATTGCTAAGGGCGCCACTGTAGAGACTCGGAATAGCAACCAAACCAATGTGAAGCCCTACCTAGTTGTCCAAGCAAACCTACAAAGAAAAGAACTGATGATAAAAGCTGACGAGAGAAAAGTGGCTTTTGCGCTGCTCCAGGAACCGTATGTGGGTGGGGCTAAAAGTATGAAGAGCTACAAAGGAGCAAGGATCTACCAGAGCACTGGACAAGGAGAAGGGAATGTCAAAGCGGCAGTAGCTGTCTTCGACCGCGAAATGGACGTGGTGCATTACCCGAAACTCACCACTAACAACATCGTTGTGGTGAGGATCCGAACCTAGGTAGGTGTGTAACGAATAATCTCAAAAAATTCTAGGCCAATAAAAAAAAATACCATTTAAATTCTACATTATTCCGGATATGCTCCTTTTTACCTGACTGCGCAGAAGGAAAGTAACGTTTTTTTTTAAAAAAACTGCGTGTGCGAATTGGTCAGCTAGTTAAAATATAAAAGAGTTTGAGCGCCATAACTCGAATTGTCTTGGGCGGGACTATTGGTTAGACGTGGTGATGACAGATAGAGCAGAACAGTGACTGAATGGTGGCCGATAGAAGGGTAGGACGCCCAGCAGCGAGATGGGTGGACGACATCGTAAAGGTCGAGGGCCGTCAGTGGGTGAGACTAGCGCAGGATCGTGGTGGATGGCACAAACTTGGGGAGGCCTATACCCAGCAATGGGTGAAGTCAGGCTGTGGATGATGATGATGATGAAACAATAGTTAGTATCAAGTAGTTTTTTGAACAAAAGTCAATTGTCAACTCCTCCAATAAAACTTTATAGACAAGACAAGGCAAGCATTGAATGTTATATTTGATTGCCAGGCGTATGAGGTTGTGGGTTCGATTCCCACCGCGGACTAAATTTTTGTTATTGATAATTGTTGAAACGGGATCCTTTATAATTATAACATAAGTAAGCATTTACAAAAAGATAATTTTAAAAATCAGTTAATTGATTCCCATAGGACAAGCTTTGCTTAGTTTGGGGCTAGATAGGGTTGTGTGAAATGTCCAGCTACAATTGGGTATCGCGCAGCACACGCTACACGCAATCTTTTCTACCCCATACTTGCAAGATGTGGAATGAGCTACCATCTGAAGCTTTCCCATTAGGCTACGACATGGCACACTTCAAGAGAAATGTAAAGAGGTTTCTACAGTGTAGGGAACGCATCGACAATACCCCGGGTGTTGCCGGTGTCAATAGGCGACGGTGACCGCTTACCATCAGGTGGGCCGTAAGCCTGTTTTCCCACAAATAACATTAAAAAAAAAGTAAAACCTAAAATTAAATCTAAGAAGTAGATTGTCTCACAAACAAACTATAACCGTAATTTACATTCAAAAATTTCATTTGGTATTCATTGTGTATTTCCCATACTAGAACGTAAATTCGATCATGACATAAAAACAGTCGTAAAAATTCTTGAGACAATTTTAATGTACATATATACATACGAAGTTACTGACTAATGACTTGGCTACAGAATGGCCGGATTCTGCAACATAAACCTTTTAAAGAAAAATAAAAATATTATTTCATCGACAATATTTTAGAAAAATGGCCTAAAATATCTAGCTGTAGAGATGACTACTTCAAACTTACTAAAATTATTTTTGGCGTATTTATACTGAAATTTTTCTTTAAGTTTGTTAGAGTCGCAGTGATAAGTCAAAAGAAATTTGTAGCTACCGCAGCTTTTCCGAGCTCTTCAAGTTAAATAGGATCAGCTAACATAGCGTCCCCCAGCCCACTCCCTTAAATTAGATGGAGTGACAAAATTGAGTCATAAAATAAACCAGTAACCGCAGCGTCTTCCAGCTCACGCTCTCTTTAACTAAAATGGGGTCTTTTTATGATGAATTGAGTAATGATAAGTCAAAAAATTAGCAGCTACCGCAGCATCCCCGAACCCACAAGACAATCACAATCACAAGACACTTTTTAAAAACGTCTAATAGTAACTGATCAGAAGCCGGGTGAAAACATCAATCTTCAAGTGGCCTGCTAAACTCATCCGATAAGGCGAGACAGCGATTAAAACAACTGGAATCACTATCTCGCCTCAACGGGCGAGTTAGTAGCAGGCGATTTGACGATTGACTCTGTAACACCAAACAAACACGAATAGAAGATGTCACATTTCGACTTACAGCTCTATTTTGGCCTGTGACTGACGTATTAATCTTCTACCTCTGCGTGGCTTAGCCTTTACATGCCTTATCTAATATAATATCAAATTTAACTTCCTAATTTAATAAGTTTTATTGTTTTATGATGGGTGTGTGATCATATCAGTGATATGCACTTATATAGGTTATTTATGATCGTTCGGATACGCTAATTTATTACGAAAATGATAGCATAATACTGGTTCGAAGTTGAAACATATTTATTGAGGAATTTTAATAAATGTCCTCAAATCTATGTAGAATTTTAATCTAGCCTCACATGTTTGCTGGAAGGTAACTCTTTTTAGGGTTTAGCTCGTTTTTGTACATGTCCTCTATTTATGTGCTTTTTAATGTATTTTCTTGTGTAAAATAAAGAATTACGAATTAAGAAATGTCATTTTAAATTAGAATGAAAGACTGACTCTATTCGTAAATATATAGATAGATAGACAACGCTTTATTGTAAATCTCACTTAAATTATAGAACAATATAAAAAACTAATAACAATACACGCAGAAATTTAATTGTCGGTCTTATTGCTAAAAGCCATATATATATCTTCCAGACAATTTTTGGATGGACTGGATTCCACGAGAACGTTGGACGTAATTAAGCTAACTGTTTGTAAATGTTTTCATAAATTTTAGCGTTACGTTCTCCTGCTACTCTGTGTTTTATGAAAATATTAAAATACTACTTCCCTATAAAACTTATAAAAAATACTTCAGCTCCATTTTTTTCATCATATTACCTCAACCATTACTTTATTTCTTTACTTCATTTACTTTAATTCTTAAATTAAATTGGTGCAGCATTACCTCTTACTAGGTAGACGTTGCATTGACAAAATTGAACTTTAATCTAATTTAAATACGGATTGATCTTCTAATTACTGATCTAACACAAGACCCAGAACAGAACCATCGATCGGTACGATTAACAAACAATGTCATCATTACAATCGCAGAGTGGAATATCAAAATCATTTTTTTTTGTATCGAAAATATATCGGACACAATATTTTAAATATATACAAATAATATTTGTAGCATGTATTTTAAATAAAATGCAACCTGTTTTGATGACGACATTAATTTAAAACTCACATCCGGAATCGCATTAACTGATTTTAGAGGTAGGTTTAATACCGGTAGCTAGAATATTTATCAAGTAATCGATACATTTCTAATAAACATTTTTTTACGTTAATCGGCGGCGCTTTTGAGATGATACCGCTTAGTCAGTTAACAGGTACCTACTTACATGATAAATGAATATGATTTATTTATCTATTTTATACAGGCTGTTTCATTGATATTTTGCGACTTGATATTAAAGCTATTTAATATTTTCTTTGGTAATGTATATGAAAAAACATATTTAACAACAATACTAGCTATTAGCCCAACCCGTGTTTTCATTTAATGTCAAGTACTATAAGTATGTTACAACATTAATTCAGAAATAGGTTTACCCGCGGTGCATTTCACCCGCTGGTTTCTTCCACGCACCTGCAAGATGTGGAATGACCTTTCTCCGGAAGTTTTTCCGGGTGGCTTCAAAACGAACGCCTTCAAGAGAGGTGTAAATACGGTATTAAGTGCTAGGCAACGCGAATGCAGTACCACGAGTGCTGCAGGAGTTTATAGCCGGCAGTGACCACTTAACATCAAGAGGCCCGTCAGCTTGTGAGTCTACAAGTTTAATATAAAAAAAAGGTTACGTAAAACACTAGAAGCATAGTTTCTAAGTTCATAACTTAATTACTCAGGATATGTTGAAGAGCTTTTGTATGGGTATTTATAACCAACATATGATATAGACGCTAAATGTGTGGTCGTTTCCGATAAAATGAATCCTAAATCGATTGTGCTAATCCCAACATACTGTAAATGAACAAAAAAAAATGTTTTAGTTCTTCTCTTCGGATACAAAAGAAACACGATCATTAAGGGATCCAAATTAAGGTCTACCCGTTCATTTGCTATGCATCAACAATTTTCTTTATAGCAATCGTAAAAGAGCTATAAAGTCTAAGGTTTAATAAGTGCCTACAAGTTATACCATAAAAAATATGTTGGACGCACTCTATCTAGGTTTGTCAATATTCTGCGAATTTACTGAAAAACCACAACAAAATCTTTAATACTACTGCTAATTCCACTACTAAACACATGTTACATAGGGCTCCCCATAGAATAATAAATAATACTGAACATTTAACACAGCGCTATCTGGCCCCAAACTAAGTAAAGCTTGTATTATGGGAACCAGTTACCTTATAGAATACTTATAGACTTTGTTTTTAGTAAATACATACTTAGATTAAATAGAGAAATAACCTGACTCAGAACAAATATCTGATGTGCATACATTTGTTCCGCGGCGAGAATCATACCTGCAACCACCTGCGTCTCAGCCGGCTATTCGCCCACTGTGCCACGGAGGTCGTCATAGAAATAGGCGTTTAGAAAAAGATTTATTTTTTCTTAACTCTTTGTACCTTTCCCATAAATTTCCAAAGCGACCGGTCACATGCGGCCTTTACCCAACGGCTTCCAGCAACTATTATCAAGTCGTTCTTCTGTCTAGTGGGGGACCGTTCTACGTTGCGCTTTCCGGTTCTCTTCTCCAGGTTCTAGGAACCTTTCTGCCCCCAACGGCCGTTTTTTTTAAGATTTCCCTAATCTAGTTTACAAATCTCTTCAACAAATACCTAAGCTAATAAACAGATACAGTTCATTATGGGCCATTTGTACCAATTAAACCATTATAGATGACCAATTGACTGGTCGAGGATCATGGATAACGAATTGATAATAGTCGCTGCAAGTTTTGAAACCCGCCATATTGTTAAGGCGAAGAAACGCCTCTTTTAAATACTATAAGAGTTGGATATGGTTAATACACATCATTATCATCATTCTCAGTCCATGTCGACCCACTGCTGGGCATAGGCCTCTCTTCGTTTCTGCCATTCTTCCCGATCCTGTGCTAGCCTGAACCACGTACGACACACGGACTTATTAGGGAGATGGGTTAACGATATCAATAAGTCCGTGGGTCGTTATTACATATACAAGCCGAAAATGTTTAGTTTTAATAATTCGTATAGTTGCCTGGCCAAAAAAATTCAGAAAGTTTGAAGGTGTTACGGTTTAAAATAAACATATTTTGATAAATATTTCATATTTGACCATTAAATAGAATCTTGTCTGTCCCATCATCAATATGAATCTTTAACAAAAAAGTTATAATTAACGAAAGTTCTATTTTATATAATTCATAGTTATCGTCAAACACACTAATTCATCTCAACTAGAAAAAGAAAGTTCAAGACATAAGCAAGCGTATATAGGGGCTTAAATGGAGTTGGGCAGGACATATATATGGCCAGGCAAGGCTGCGGAGCGTATCAGGGAAGATGATCCTCTCGCTGAGCCGCTCCGTGGACTAAGGACCGGAAGAAGGCGAAGACAGTTTCTTCGCCTTCTTCAGCTCGATGGGGGCCAGCAGGGATCGGGTGCGGGGAGCTCCGACCCAGCATCGCACCGGCCTCCTACGCTGGGGAATTCATATTTCAGGACATTTCTCTCCCTCCCAGGAGGGGGACAGAGGGGTCCGCTTAAGACGGACATTAACCGACAGGGCCGCGGTTGAATCCAACCGGGACCCCGTGACCTTGTCAGGTGCTAGTGCAGCATCGAACCGCTCATCTGATGGGCGGTTTGATGATGCACTGGCACTGAGGTGAATGAAGGATTATCGGTGGGTTTTTAGTCGGTATGCCATTGGTTGATAGCCTACGGAGAGTCCGACAGACCTCTTCTCTCCCCGAGTTGAAGAACATGCGTAAAGCATTTTTCCATCGTAAAAAAAGGACATGTGGCGAGGTGTGGTGTGCACTATTGGAACAGGGTACTGACTGACTCAGTATTGGTCTTCCTTTAAACTTATGAACCAGGAACGCAAGTCGACGACAGTGAAAATCGCAGGTCGTATGTGGGTTAGAGCGCAGAGGTTAATGGGAGCCGCGAAGAGATGCCTATACCCAGCAGTGGAATGAGAAGGGCTGACGATGATAATTACTATAAGAAGAAAAACATTTCTACATGTAATAAATTGTTAGTCCATTCATTCATTCTCTTTTTTTTATACAACTTATATGGAAAACGAGCATGCAGTCAACCAGATGTTAAGTGGCTACTGCAGCCCATGGATATCAAAACAAGGCACTATGTTGTCTTAAGGCACTATCACTTAGGTCTTAGAACACAGCAGCACAAATACTACTATTTGGCGGCAGATAAAGGTAAGGCGGTGGTGCCCACATCCTCGAGCCCGTTCACAAAAGCTCTACCACCAGTGAATCTTTTTAATCTCTATTATTTTTGTAGTTATGACTTTTTATAATAGCCTCCCCTTAACCAATATCAAAAATAATTTGGTTGTAAAGAAATCAATCGATAGTTCCCGCTATCTTGATTGGCGGTTTCCCATACATTGTTTGAACATAAAAATGTACAGAATTATTGTTTATATGTTTAAGTGGCGAGACTAAAGCGTAATTTCTGTTTGTAATGCATTGTCTGATAATAATTAGAAAAAGCTTTCGTGTCGACCGTGAAACGAAAATTATCTGGGAAACTTGTATAAAACCATGAAATAATATGGGAACATATAAATATTTTGTATTCTTTTGCATTCAAAATGAACCCTGGGAAGCTTATTATCAAAATCTGTATGGGATATTTGTTTAGTTTTATGAGATGTTCACACAGAGAAAATAGAGAATATACGCATATCCTCTCTCTTCTCTATTCTATTCTTTTCAATCATTTCTCTCCTCACTATCTGTAAGATATATTTGAATTTATTCATTCTTCAAACAACTATAGTCTTAGGTCATCAGAAAACGTGATACTCAAAACTCCTTCGCACAGCACTTCCTTTTACAGCGCTTCTTTTACTGTCCAAGCTGTTCGGCTGTGGAATGCTTTGCTCGAAGAAATAAGACGGTCATCTCGGTCGTTCATCCTCCTTATACACCTTCAAGTGGAAGGTGAAGCAACACTACCTTACGATGTCATCTTCCTTGCGTTATTAAGTACTATTTAAGTACTGTATCTTTAAGTATAGTTTGCTATATGCATATTTATACGTATAAATTAGTGTATTTTACAAGTATTTTAAGTATTAGGATTAAAACTTTTTCTTATTATTGTATTTTGGTATTTCTAATAACTTATAATTTTTAGGTATATGTATTTTATATGTTTATTTATGTATTTGTATTTATAGTACTTAAAAAAGTACTTATTGTAACACTGCCTGCTCTCACGTTCTTCTCAATCCAGTCCATCTAAGGTTGTCTGGAATAAATCGATTTAGGCTATAGTGTATTAGGTGGCGTATTAATCTCTAAGTTTTAAAAGTTAAGTATTTGTAATTTGGTGCATTAATAAAGAGTTTTCTATCTCTCTTTTTCACCCTCTCTGCTTAGTTAGCTAAATATACAAGAAAATACAAAAACAAAAGGGCTTTGATATTTTTTTTCTCAAACCATTGTTTTTGCTGAACGATTAATACTGCCTTAATTCCAACAGTTTGAACTCTCGCTAATTACAATAAAATGGCGTGTGTTTTCTAATTCTAATTTTTTTAATTAAAATAAACGACGTATCTTATCTTATCTAGAGTTTTTTAGACGTCAATCATTTAAATCAATAAAAATCCAATCAAAAATTCACATAAATCAACGTATCTTTGAACGAAAAAGTTTAATAAAATATTTGCTTAAGAGCTTCGAGATAACAAACGTAACAGATGACGTCATTTTTATGATAGACAATTTATTTATGCCTACAAAAAACAAAATGATTATGCAATTATGATCAGGCTATGCTTAAATTAAAACTTGATTTGGTCATACATAGAATATTCAAATAAATTGATTTTTAGAACCTTGATTTACAAAATTGCTAATTTTTATATTGAGATATCACTATTAATTATAGATTTTTTACGTCTCTATGAACCTTTTTTAGTTTCTTAATTAGTAAATCTGTAGTTTATAGACGATACTTACAAACACGACAGCTGTTCCTAATTTCCACTGAATCTAGTATATTTACGTACCTGAAACAAAAACTTGTGTAATTTAATACAAGCATTTAATTACAAAAATATTAAACTAAAAAAGCGTAGTGACTACATCTAAATCTTATATATTAAGCCACTTGCATTGACAACCTCCGTGACGCAGTGGGCGAATAGCCGCCTGAAACTCAGGAGGTAGCGGTTTCGATTCCCGCCACGGAACAAATGTTTGCATGTTATACAGATATTTGTTCCGGGTCTGGTTGTGCATCTATTTATGTATGTATTTACAAACAAAAATAGTATATAAGTATTCTATCAGTTATCTGGTTCCCATAGTACAAGCTCTGCTTAGTTTGGGGCTAGATAGCGCTGTGTGAAATGTCCAGCAATATTATTTAATTTAGCAATATTAAGTATTTATTGTAACACCGCCTCCTCACAAGTCTTTTCAATGCAGTCCATCCAAAGGTTGAGTGGAAGAGATCGCTTTGAGCGATAAGGACACCCATTGTACCACCATATATTAGTCTTTCAGTTTTCTAGGTTAAGTTATTTTAATTTGGTGTAACAATAAAGAATTATCTATATATCTATCTAAGTCGAAGCTAGGGCCTTGTGGCTGAGTCTAGTCGCCGATTGCACCGTAAACACTTAAAGACAGTGGCCACAAATGAACACGTTTGAGATACTAGAAGTAACCGCGTTTGGTGGCGCTGACCAATGATCTGGCCTTAACCAGGTGACTAAAGGCGGCCACTAAAGGCCAAGTTAGCCAAGGTATCTTATACAATTAATATTACGATCCTTAATATAATTTAAAAGTGGCGAAGCCAGTGCAAGAGCCTGGAGGCAGTTCGATACAATCTTTCATTTTCAATAATCGAATTAATTAATTGTACACACGGCTACACATCAAGCTGACCTCGCATTGTAGGCTTTTCGTAGAATGAGAGGTCAGCTTATACTGGATATATATAGCTTGATATGTAGCCGTGTGTACACTATTTGCAACATGTTGATACATCGTAAATATAGGTTTAACAACGTATACGCCTTCATTTTGCATATCTATCTAAGTTTAATCCAAAGTATTTTAAGCTAAAGCCAGAGTATGTTTAAAAGGTGGCTTTTACCGATGTTTTTGTGTTGGTATTTCTTTGTAGCAAGTTTTTTTGTTGAATGTGCAATAAAAAAGTATATTAAAACTATCGATCTATAAGTATAGAAAAATAGACGATAATAGCTACTTCTTTTTCCTTCCTCTTTTCCCACATTACGTGGGTTCGGCACAACATGTAATTTTCTTACCCATATCATTCTTCACATAGTCCATCCATCTCTTCTTTGGTCTTCCTCGACTTCTATATCCATCCACATCCATATCTAACACTCCCATACCACGCTAGCCTAATACTCCTCAACTTTTCTACTACCGGCGCTACTTTCAAACTTCCTCTAACATACTCATTCCTTATCTTATCCACTCTCGTTATCCCACACATCCATCTCAACATTTGCAGACGTGAATAGCTACTTACATACACCAATCTGGAGATTAATTTCTCCAGATCAATAAACGAAAGTGTCGCAAGGAACTATGCAGTAAGACATTTTTCTCTTTAAAACCTAGCCATACCAACTAACGACAATATACATTATTTTAAATTTCTCTAAAATGTTAAAGATCTTGATCGACATCCTTAAGTCGCCTAAAACTCCACAGAGTCTGAAGATCCGCTTATTTATGCAATGTGTTCTGCCCACCATGACTTACGGTGCCGAGACATGGACGCTCACGCAGGAGGCTGTGTACAGGTTAAGAGATGCACAGAGAGTCATGGAGTGTACCATGCTCGGCATCAAACTCTTGCATCGGGTTCCAAACGTCGACATCCGTAGAAGAACGAAGGTTAATGATTTTGGGAATCGAGTTATGGAGCTCAAGTGGTCTTGGGCGGGACACTTGGCAAGACGTGGTGATGACAGGTGGAGCAGGGTAGCAACTGAATGGTGGCAGAGGAATGGCTGTAGAAGGGTTGGACGTCCAGCAGCAAGATGGGTGGACGACATCGTTAGAGTCGCGGGCCGTCAATGGGTGAGACTAGCGCAGGATCGTGGCGGATGGCACAAACTTGGGGAGGCCTATACCCAGCAGTGGGTGAAGTCGGGCTGTGGATGATGATGATGATCGAGTTGTAGTAAATTAGGTTTATATAAATCAGCGACTAAATTAATTATAATATTGTAGGTGATTGCAACATACCATAAAAATACTTTTTTTTTTGTTTTACCGAAAAGTACTTTGGACATCAAATCATGAGAACCCCAAAATATGGATACAATTCCTAACCTCAGCAATCAAACGTACATAATTATGAATATAACCCACACATACGCACTGACAAAATCATTTCGTCATTCTGATCATTCTCCCTGTCAATACAATAACAATCTTGATTCTTGTAAAATAAAGTCGTTTTTGACTTGTGGCGGAACAACTCCGCGATTGGTCGTAAAATTATAAGTTTTTTTATCTCTCAGGCCTTTTTATAAGGTCGGAATAGTAGTTAATGGTCGGTGGTGCAATTTGGTGAGGGAGACGAGGTAATTATGGTGGTCGCGGTGTGTCATTGTCTGATGCCTGTTCAAATTCAGGGGCTTGGATGTAGACTGGACACGGGGAGAGTAAGCATGCAAGTAGAAACTGCCTATAATATTAAAAAAAAAAATCGGATGTATACCAAACTTTAGCACACGCCAGCATCATTTTTTAGCAGCTGCCTTGAGAGAAAATATCTTGTTGAAACCGCTATTTGCTTAAAACTGTCTAGAACTGGCTTTAACTATCTCTTGTGGGCAAATTATTACAAACTAGCTGACCAATCCGCAGCTTCGCACGCGTAGTTTTTCATTAAAAACATTACCCTCCTTTGCAAAGTTGGGTAAAAATTAGCCTATGTTACTCAAGGTGAATGTAGTTTTCCAATGGTGAAAGAATTTTTGAAATCGGTTAAGTAGTTTTTAGTTTATTCATTACAAATATACACACAAAAATACAAATCTTTCCTCTTTATAATTTATAGAATACCTAGAGCACTTGTCCGATAGGCGATGGAACAAGTGCCTAAATCATTTAATACGATCGTTTTTTGTAGTTTGTATCGTAGTCTGCACTTATAAAAATACTTCCTTGATGATAAGGACAAAATTCACTGTGAATTCTCTGAAACTATGAATTCAGATTGAATCTACAGTAGACTAGCTCGCGCTACTGGTGTAGTGTATAGCGGCCTAAATAAAAAAAAGACGTAGTGCAGATGCTGGTTCATGGAAATTAGGATTTGGATGTTTTCGATTCTGTGTAATTGCATCGTGAGCTTTGGGAGTGCCAGCGCCCTTATTTATTCTTCTTTCGTGTCACTGGAATTATTTTACATATGAAAAGTAGTGAGTAGTGCGAACTTGATGACTTCCGTAGCGCAGTGGGTGAAAATCCGGCTGATATGCAGGAGGTAGCGGGTTTGATTCCCGCCGCGGAACAAACGTTTGCATGATCATCTGATATTTATTCCGGGTCTCGGTGTATTTCTATATAGTACAAGTAATAAAACAAAATATATAAGTATTATATCAGTTATCTGGTTCTATATCAGCTCTGCTTAGTTCGGGGCTAGATACCGCTGTGTTAAATGTTCAGCAATATCTATATCTATTTAAATCTCGTGGCTTTCGGAGGCCTTTTACATCAATTAGAGATGACTTACTTAAACAGCACCTTACAAGTTGTAACACTTGACACACGTGAAAGATTTTGGGGGTGGGTGGGGGGGGGGGGAGATAAACCCAGCATTAACACCATCCCTAAAACTTGTACGAGAATCAGTCCATCTATCTATTTTTGACAGACTTCAATAAAAGGAGGAGGTTCTTCTTATATTTTTTATGTATGTTCCTTGATTACTCGAAGACGCCTAGAACAATTCGAGAATGATCTATTTGTTTAAAAGGGTATACTTTCCAGGTTATCTCATTGGCACCAAGTCGAGATCGGATCCGAAAAACTCGAGGGCAAACCTCAAATTTAATAGGGACGCAATTCGGTTTTAGGTTTGTATCTCAGAACTCCGTCATTTATCAACCGATTTTGAACATTTTCTTTTTATTTGAAAGGCTATATTTTCATATTGGTGTCATAGGAATTTCATCAAAATCAGTTAAATAGTTTGGTTAAGACGGTTATATTTTTGTTGAAAACTTACTTATGTCATTTTTATCGCCGTCCGGCTAGATGGAGTGACGATTTGCGCGCTGTGCCTGGCAAAGATCTGAGAAGAGCTGAAGATGGGGCTCAATGGCGCACCCTGAGACCTACGTCCAGCAGTGGTCTGTTATAAGTTGGTGATGATGATGATGATCTATTTCTAACCAACTTTAAAAAAGGAGGAGGTTCTCAATTCGACTGTATTTTTTTTAATGTATGTTTCCTCAGAACTTTCGACTGGGTGAACCGATTTTGATGATTTTTTTTATTTGAAATCTGATGCTTCACTTGTGGTCCTATTTCCATTTGGTTTAGTTTTGACAATGGCTGCCATGAGGAAACTATATAAGTCTTAAATTTATCAAAGGACAAGCAGGCGCACGGCTCAGTACCATCCGTACCTAGTTGATATACCACCCATTCGCACACACCGTTTTGGTTCTACGTTCTTGATGCGTACAGCTAACGTATGGAACACTTTACCGTCGTCTGTTTTTCCTAACGAATACAATCCGGGCCTCTTTAAGGTAAGAGTGAATAGGTTTCTTTTAGATCTTAGTGCTACATCTTAGACCACATCATCGCTTACCATCAGGTGAGATTGTGGCCAAACGAAGTTCTATCATGTTAAAAAAAAAACAAAAATTTGTGTAATTTTTATGTTATATTATGTTTGATAACTCAGAACTCCGTTATATATCAAACCAATTTTCAAAATTAGTTTTTCCTTTGAAAGGATATACTTTTACATTGATTTTCTGGAACTTTCATCTAAATTGGTAAAACAGTTTGGTTTTTACTGTTCTCTGAAGTCAGTTATATTTTTGTTAATAAGTTACTTTTGTAAAAAAATTCAGTCTTCACGGCAACATCAAACATCGACACAAGAAATGTGATTCACCACTATTAATATGACCATAAAAGAACCTCGCACCAATTTCTAAATGAAGGTTATCTATCATACGCTTCGAGGAATTTCGACGCGCATCAGTCAAATCCGACTTAAGCAATGCTTGTTCAAATAACGGCGTATGTAATATAACGGACTGCACTACTAGTTGGGTCTTAAATAATTTAAGATTTTGTAAGCTAAGGCCTTTTATGTACTTTTTTAGCGTGTGCCTAATAATATGGTTTTCCTCCGTTCTGTTTGTTTGCTGTAAGGCAGGATCTGGCGCTCTCTTAATAATATAAACACGAAAATCTTGTACCTACATACATACATACACAAACACAAACAATAAAGATTTATGATTTAAAATTCACATAGATCCTGTCCATCCAAAGATTGCCTGGAAGAGATCGCTTTTAGCGACAAGGCTGCCAATTTTACCATTGTCTTTATTGCGCACACTATTTAATCTAATCTATGATTTATATAGCGTGTTTTAAAATGAAAATTTCTATTTTTTTATTATAAGCTGACCCACCGCATCCTAACCGCCATGACAACTGAGTTTCACAACCGAGTTGCTATTGAAGATTTTATTTTCTTAGTCGGCAACAATTTGCCATAGGGGAGTATTTTTTCTTACTATAAAACTTGGTTGCCAACAAGGAAGTTCTGAAAAGATTCAGATGCAATGGAGGAATATCTTTTCTTTGTGCGCAACGAGTTGCCGACTAAACTTTCCGCATGCGAGGAAACACCAATAGTTTCCCGACCATTGCTGCCGGGAACATGAGCTCATCTATCATGGGCTGGTGTCTCAGTAGATGCGTTCATGCTCCAATATTGCCTCATTTTATAATTTATCTTTTTGTGTACCTATTAACAATAGTCATAAGTAATAATTTTCTGTTTTTACAAACAAGTTCCTTTAGACCAGACTGATACAAACGTTTATATTATCATTTAAACGGGCGCCCAGGCGTGCGCTCCTGCGTTAAACCTTATACGATCTTCTTTAAAAAATACCTAATTATTAACTAGCAATAAAAACAACGTTAAATACATGTTTTTCGTTTGTCCCGGGGAAAAAATTTTAATCCCGTATTTTTTTGCCAAAATGAGCATTTGTCCCTTACAGTATCAAAAAAAATCTGGCAACCCTAGTTGTCTGGTTGGGTGCTGTCAAGTCAAGCATATTCATTGTTTTTACTGGTTGCCTGGTCGGGTTGTGACGTCACACCGGGTAGTTAGGTCGTGAAGAGCCACAATCTTACGTAAATAACGCGTGCGTGGCACCGCTATACTGTCAACGCTTTTTAGAAAACCACGACTTAATCAGAGTGGTTAACTCTCACCTTTATGGCTTCCAGCTTAGACATAAGATAATGCTACAGTCGTCAGTCGAAATATTTCTAATATAACTACTTAGCTACTTAACTACTAGCTGACCAATCCGCAGCTTCGCACGCGTAGTTTTTCAATAAAAACATTACCCTTCTTCTGCGCAGTTGGGTAAAAAGTAACCTACGTCACCCGTGGATAGTGTAGCTTCCGAACAGTGAAAGAATTGTTTAAATCGGTTCAGTAGTTTCGGAGCCTATTCAATACAAACAAACAAATCTTTCCTCTTTATAATATTACCAGCTGACCAATCCGCAGCTTTGCACGCGTAGTGTTTCAATAAAAACATTACCCTCCTTCTGCGCAGTTGGGTAAAAAGTAACCTACGTTACCCGTGGATAGTGTAGCTTCCGAACAGTGAAAGAATTGTTTAAATCAGTCCAGTAGTTTCGGAGCCTATTCAATACAAACAAACAAATCTTTCCTCTTTATAATATTACCAGCTGACCAATCCGCAGCTTTGCACGCGTAGTGTTTCAATAAAAACATTACCCTCCTTCTGCGCAGTTGGGTAAAAAGTAACCTACGTCACCCGTGGATAGTGTAGCTTCCGAACAGTGAAAGAATTGTTTAAATCGGTCCAGTAGTTTCGGAGCCTATTCAATACAAACAAACAAATCTTTCCTCTTTATAATATTACCAGCTGACCAATCCGCAGCTTTGCACGCGTAGTGTTTCAATAAAAACATTACCCTCCTTCTGCGCAGTTGGGTAAAAAGTAACCTACGTCACCCGTGGATAGTGTAGCTTCCGAACAGTGAAAGAATTGTTTAAATCGGTCCAGTAGTTTCGGAGCCTATTCAATACAAACAAACAAATCTTTCCTCTTTATAATATTACCAGCTGACTAATCCGCAGCTTTGCACGCGTAGTGTTTCAATAAAAACATTACCCTACTTTGCGCAGTTGAATAAAAAGTAGCCTATGTTACTCAAGGTGAATTTAGTTTTCCAATGGGGAAAAAATTTTTGAAATCGGTCCAGTAGTTTTTGAGTTTCTTCATTACAAACATACACACAAAAATACAAATTTTTCCTCTTTATTTTCTTAGTATAGATATAGATTATTATTACTATATTTTAAGTATATTTTTAGTATTTTACAGAACGCAATCACCTAAATGTTTATTTTGGTTTTAGTCGCGCTTGACCGCTAACTCACCTTATGCTAAGTGATAATGTGCTTGAAGATGGAGTACGCTTGCCTAAAAAGATCTTAGGCTTGAAGACTCCTAGATTATTGCTATAAGTACCTTACAAGTTAGATGCAACAAAACGAGAAACAACTAAAAGTACGGGCTGTTTTATAGCTACGGAAATCGACATCTTCTAGCCAACCTTTGGATGAAGAGGAATAATTATTAGTAAATTGAAGATTGGAAAAAACTAGTATTTGATTAAATTCTTGAAATTTTGAATTTCTTCTGACGTCACGAGTAACGTGATTATAGATAGATAGATAGATAATTTCTTTATTGCACACCATTAAATACAAACATACAAAAGAAAATACACTTTTAAATCATAGGTACAATGGGCGGACTTATCGCTAAAAGCGATCTCTTCCAGGCAACCTTTGTATGGACAAGATCTATATGAACAAATAAGAACGGCGGCGTAAGATATTAGAAGAATCATTAGAACAAGTATATATTACAATTTATAAAAAAATATACATGATATAAAATAAAATACATAATTATATTATGTAATATAATCATATAATATATATATTATATCATTATATATATATATATATATATATATTATATCATATCTCGTATTCCACAATGTCTTAAAACACGTCTCTATAACCAATGTGTTCTGCCAACCATGACTTATGATGCCGAGACATGGAGGCTCACGAAGGAGGCTGTGTACAAAATAAGTGTAGCACAAAGAGCCATGGAGCGCGCCATGCTCGGCATCACACTCTTAGATCGAGTTCCCAATACTGAAATTCGCAAGCAGACTAAAGTACAAGACGTCAGCAAGCGAATATTGGGGCTCAAGTGGAGTTGGGCAGGACACTGGGACAGACGTAGTGACGACAGGTGGACTAAGGCTCTAACAGAGTGGAGGCCTTCTCGGCCTCCACTGGGCATCGAAATAGGGGACGTCCACCAGCGAGATGGGTCGACGACATCCATAAGACCGTGGGTCGTACGTGGTTCAGACTGGCACAGGATCGGGAAGAATGGCAGAAACAAAGAGAGGCCTATGCCCAGCAGTGGGTCGACATGGGCTTAAAATGATGAAATGATGAATATAATCATAAAATTACATCAATGTTAATTTTAAGATCAATATTAATACCTGTCACTTTTCATCGTTACTAGAAAAACTTCCGAACGCGCAACGTCAGACAAAAATGTGTACTTACTCACCAGTTTGTATGCTATAGTGAAGAATTATCAACAAACACTGACTACTGATCAACCAACATAACCAGACATTCCGAAATGACGGTGTTCAGACACGCGATATATAAATCAGAGGAATGGTTCATAATTATAACTGTACTAACTTCTACTTTCATAGAAAATATGAGTTATCCTATGAATATATATTTTTGCACTTCAAATGAAATGCTTTTACAAAATAATTAAAAATGTGTGTGTAGAAAATAGCTATTGAAATTTATTTTGGGAGATTAAATAATATTATTAAGTGAGTTAAAGTGTTGAATGGAACTTGAAATATTTAATTATTTTTTGCGTTTTCAGAATTATATCTGGGCGTCTGGTTGAAGCGACGTGTGATCTGAGAGCTGGCGCTTATCTAGGTCAACACATTGCAATTCAGCGAGGCAATGCAGCCACCGTCTTGGGGACACTCCCACCTGGAGCAGTTGAGCTATCCATAGATTGTTTGCAACGGTCTTTAGGTGATTCAACTGTTTCTTCTGTATTTTAGTTTTGTAAATCGTTGTATATTCTGTATGTCAAATGATTATTTAACTAACTGTTGTTCGCGACTTCGTACGCGTTACATAACTAAATGTGTAGGTAACCTAGAAATAAAGCTAAACTCTTTGTTGCAACTTAATTTGACACCCTATTTTTGTCCCATGGGTCCTGATTTATGGGATAAAAAAGTAGCTTAATGTTAATCCAGGTTATTTTCTACGTACATAATAAACGTCATCGAAATTAGTTCAGCCGTTACGACGTAATTAAGTAACAAACAAACACACAAACTTTCGCAGTTATAATATTAATGTGATGATGATTCATCTTCTATATATAAAAATGAATCCCTATTTTCCTTGGTCACGCCATCACGCGTGAACGGCTGGACCGATTTCGCTAATTCTTTTTTTTTGTTGTATTTCTTATTGTCAGGGAAGGTTCTTATGAAAGAAAAAGTTAAGAAAATTACGCACAAAATTAGAAAATTTAAGAATACTTAACCACCATACAAAATTATTTATAATCTAACCTTAGCGCTTTTATAATGTAACCTTATGACGTTTGACATAGAATTGACAGAATGCGTGCTGCAAATATCGTCAAAGAGGATGTAAAAAAATGTATATCGTTTGAAACAGATGCTTCGGTCGGAGTTATCCCGAGATATTGTCTATATATATATAAAAATGAATTGCTGTTCGTTAGTCCCGCTAAAACTCGAGAATGGGTGGAGCGATTTTGCAAATTTTGGTATTGAATTATTTGTGGAAGTCATTCATTTTCTCATACATAATGAATGATGGCCGGGGACAACAATTGACAGTTCTACCAGGGTGACGTATATTGACAGCCCGCGTTATATGCATGTCAAGGCGGTACGAAGTTCGGCGGGTCCACTAGTCAGAAATAAAATTATTCAACAATAGCATATGATCTACAATCTTTAGAAAAACAAGCGTTTCAATTGTTTTCCTTATAAAATTCTTAGAAGCTACCACCTGCTTTAAACACACAAAAAGTGTCTCAGTGTCATCAACACTAGCAATCATTTCAAGTCCAAAATTACACCAAAATTACCCTGAATCTAGACGTGTCATTACTTGTAGATTAGTGGAAATTATAGAATTATGTTTCCCCGTAACGACCATTTTTTGTCGATTTTGAGAACGTTTTGATTTGCCCGTCCAAGTGTGGGTGATTATGATTCACGGGTCTGAGACATGAACACGCTTGTAGCGAACTGTTGAATCGTCCCATTGTTTATTTGATAAGTTTTGAATTTTAACAGCGATGTCAAGATAGTTGTTGAATATAATAGAATAGAAAATGACACACTTAATTCAAAAAATATTTTTAAAATATTCGCGATACTACAATTAGCGGTCTTAACGCTAAAAGCGATTTCTTACTACAGCGCAGCGCTTTAGCCACCAAGCTTTTTTTGTAAATAACGAATGTAAAACATCGACTTGTTATAAATATCTGTAGATCGTGCAAACATTTTTCCGCGGCGGTTAAAAACAATAACCGGCGGAGTGCGAGTCGGACTCGCGCATGAAGGTTTCCGTACCATTATCTATAATAACGGCAAAAAAACCACGTTTGTTGTATGAGAGCCCGCCTTATATATTAATTTTATTTTCATTTAATCATTTATATTTAAAGTGAATAATATAACTCAATATTCTGTGAATATTTCAAGCGTCTACCTGTTGCCGTTATCAATATCGAGCAAAAACGAGCAAAAAAATCTTGTTTGTTGTATGAGAGCCCCCCTTAAATATTTATTTTGTTCTGTTTTTAGTATTTGTTGTTATAGCGGCATCAGAAAAAAATCATCTGTGAAAATTTCAACTGTCTTACTATCACGGTGATACAGCCTGATGACAGATAGACAGACAGACAGCGGAATCTTAGTAATAGGGTCCCGTTTTACCCGTTAGGTACGGAACCCTAAAAATGATTCAGCGTGTGATATAACTGTGGCATTGCATTTATCAATTAAGTATGATTAAGCAGCGCCTGATGGCAAATGGCAGAATTGTCAAGAACTTAAACTCCATAGGTTGGGTTGGGTGTCATTCGGGCCCGGGCCTGAGGTCCCAGTCTCCACGTTACGGAAAAAATATTTTTCTGGTGTGCTCATTTGGGCCCTGATGCATCTTTTTTATAAACTACATTCAACAAAACAGTCTTTATTAATCTGAAAGTGGAAAACTGGAACATTTTCCTCGCACTGGATTTCAACATTTTTTACCTAAAACAAAACTCTTTGCCAAATAAAAAAATTAAAAACTCATCGAACCACTAGACAAATATAACCGCGTATTTTTTCCCTGAGCCGTCGTCATTAAAGTGGGTTTTTTCGTGGTCATTATATCTTGTTCGTAATGATATGAAGCCAAATTACAAGGCCCGAGTTTTGGGGCCTATTAACATACCTAGCCGCGTATCATTTGGATTTGGGGAACAGTTAATGGATGAGAACTGACCTTAGCGCGATTCTATTGTGTAAGCGGTTACAGTGGTTATGTGGTTTCAAACACATAAACGTAAGGATTTCCAAAGATATTACACTAAAACGAAAGTTATAAACACGAAAGTTTGAATGTTTGTTTATTTCTTTGTTACTGAACGATGAAATTCGATATGTACGTAGATTATAACCTGGATTAACGCATAGGCTACTTTTATATGACAACCACCGCCTGAGAAGCCGCTGGCGGGAGCTAGTAAATAATAAATATTACTTGTAAGCGCAGCGTAGGCTGCAACATTAGCAAAAAATACGCCACCAGAGGCATTAATATAAAAAAAAACCGGCCAATTTCCGTACCATTATCTATAAAATTTCCGTACCATTATCTATAAAAACGGCAAAAAAATCGTTTGTTTTATGGGAGCCTCTCTTATATATTTGTTTTATTTTAACTTAATAATTTATTTTTAAAGTATATATACAACTTAATGTTCTGTGAATATTTCAAGCGTATACCTGTTGCCGTTATCAATATCGAACTAAAATGAGTAAAAAAATTACGTTTGTTGTATGGGAGCCCCCCTTTAAGTTTTTATTTTATTCTCTTTTTAGTATGTTGTTATAGCGGCAACAGAAATACATCATCTGTGAAAACTTCAACTGTCTTACTATCACGGTTCATGAGATACGGCCTGGTGACAGACGGACAGACAGACAGACGGACGGACAGACAGCAGAGCCTTAGTAATAGGGTAACCGTATCCAAAGGATAGTGACCCTTTCGGTACGGAACCCTAAAAATGATAGGATATGTTATAGGTTCTTCGAATACGCACGTCTGGTTTCTTATCATCTCAAGGCGTCCTTAAGTCCTTGCGTGTGGGCTGATGATGATGATGATGATTTACTTTTAAATAAATATCCCAACTCAAAAAAAAAAATAATTACCAAAATAAATAATCACTGATTACAGTCCTTGCGGTAATGGAATCAAATCGTCATACAAGCTCAATAACAACGGTTTATTTTTATAGATGGCAGTAAAAGATGTATTTTATGGGTCTTAATGCATGCCCCGTGGAAAGCGGGCGGGCTATTAATCCAAGGGTATTTTAATTTTAGGTTAGCTCTGAGGTTCATTACGTCTTTGTCGACTCGTAATATACAGAATTGGAATTAAGGATCAGGTGAAGCAAACGACATTTTGAAAAAAGTTGTACGATTTGCGATTTGTAGAGGACACTCGCAGGGCCGGTTTTAACGACATCTAAGAGTAGTACAGCTCCTTGTACAAACATGTGGTCGTTCTGTACATTAAAGTACTTTTTCACACCACCTGCTCGACAATGTCAATATGTAAGAAAGAGAGAAAGAAAAAACATTTATTTGTGACGGTACAAAACACAACACAGCACACAAGTAAGGAATACACAAACGAACATATTCATGCACACAAAAACAGCAATACCCAACAAATGTGTGTCTCACAATTACCTACATATGTATAAACGATCGACGTCACAAAAAGGCGTCCAACTCAGCATTTGTTGTGCTTTTGGCACAACGCTGATCTTCCGCTTGGAACCGTGTCATGTAAACCTCACCGAAAGCAGGTGATTAAATCCCTACAGCCGAGCCGGGAGTAAAGTTGAAGTGTGATTTGAATTTGGAACCTTATCTGTATTAATATTTGAAACAAAGAGACCCTCACAATTAAAACTTATTCACTAATCAAACTAACCTCTGCACAGAATGCACCAAACCTAGATTTGGTTTACATTGTCTCGCAGTAAGTGTGAAAAGTAGAGTGTTCTCCTCGTGCATAAAGCTGTCTGCATCTTGGGCGTGCTTAACTCCCTTGCTCCGCTCGTGAGTTAACTCTAGAATCCTTCGTTACGTTTGGAATTCAATATAGCGCCCGTGATGCAAGACTGCTTTATCCCCTCGTATAATAACTTACTTTTATTCTGTGTCCTAAGCCCCGGAATACACAGAAGAGGAATCAACTTTTTTCTACTAATTAGTCTTATGAGGCTAACTTTTTTTGGTGTTTGACGTTGAAACTAATTGGGGCTAGGTTAGATCTGTTACTTATCTGGATTTACGTATCACGAAGAACCCTAGGGCGTGATTTTTGCGTTACTTTAGTGAGTTTTAAGACTAATGCACGACTTAAGTTTTTCAGATGACTTCATGACTGAAGAGATCGTTTTCAGCGATAAGGCTGACCATTGTATTGCCTTATTTATTCTAGCCTAGTACTGATTTTTGTATTATTTCTGTTTGTGTGGTAATTCAATAAAGTAGTAATCTATCTGTCTATTTTTTTTATTAACTTAAACAAGTTTATTTAATATATTTAATATAACATTTTTATGAAATATTCTATACTTATCTAACAAAAATCAGATTTAAATAAATATTACAGATAATAAGTTGTTTATTTAAATATATATGGCCTATATTTGTTAATATTTTATTTTTCTGCCAAATTGTATAACATATTGTCTCTTGATATCTAGACAACCACCGTGGTGCAGTGGCTGAATAGCCGTCTGAGACGCAGGAGGTCGCGGGTTCGATTCCCGCCGCGGAACAAATGTTTGCATGATCTACAGATATTTCTTACAGGTGCTTATATAAACAGTATGTTACTACATTCACGACATTAATATTAAAACACATATGCAGAACCGTTTTAACTAATTTTAGAGGTTTAATATCGGTAGCTCGAATATATATCCAGTAATCGATACATTTCCAAAAATCAATTTTTAAAGCGATGGCGCCGCTTAGTCAGTTTAACAGGTACCTACTTGATAAAGAATCAATATAATTAGTTTACCTATTTGATACAGGCTGTTTCATTGATATTTTAGGACTTGATATTAAGTTAGATTGAAAATTAAAAAGATTCATAGTAAGAATTATTATTTAAAAAATAAATCTATTTTACAACAGTACTAGCCATCAGCCCTACCCGTGAAATTTAAAATTTAAGTTAATGACGTAAATGCAGTATTATAAGTATGTGTTTACAAAAAAGTATTTAGGTGTCCTATAAGCTTTCTGGTGACCTTATTTACCCTTATTATCTTCATCATCATCGTCAGCCTTTCTCATCCTACTGCTGGGCATAGGGCTCTCTTCGTTGTCGCCATTCACCTCTGTCCTGCGCTGTTCTAACCCACATACGACCTACGATCGTTACAATGTCGTCGACCCATCTTGTCTTATTATCTTATTATCCCTTATTTGACAAGCTTTGCTTAGTTTTGGGGCTAGATAGCTCTGTGTGATATGTCCAACATTAATATTTGATAAAGGTACTTTAAACTTCTCTCGAACTGGGAATAACGCGATATTCGAAACCTGAACGGAAGGCGTCCAGATATTTGTAATAATTCAAATTTCTCGTTACTTATCTGCATGTACTAATTAAATCGTAAAACTACTAATAAACTTTTATTTAATTGCTGATGTTATAAAAGAGCTGACGGCGTAAACTATCAGACGTATCATAAAAAAATATTGCAATTTTTTATTCGTAATATGGTTTTTAATAAAAGCGTTTTATGATGAGAACGGACTCCATATTGATACCATTAATTTGAGCCAAAACGAAGGGAATATGCGTTTGAGTTAAGGGGGCATCGGAGGGACAATCGCCTATACAACACGTACTACCAAGATCATATCTAATTGGAGCATATTTCTACCTTAATAAGTTATTATATATTATGTAGGTGATAGGTACATATAGAATTTTATTGTGTCTTAAATTTGTAAATAGGAATGAATTAACTTATTTGATTTTTTTTTAATTTTTGTAGTTTTTGTAGTTATAATATAATGAAATGTATTGTTGACAAGAAGTTAGTGCATGCCATCTTGGTTTACCATTAAAATACAATTAATTTACTCGCTCGGCATAAAATATTATTGCATGCAGTCTTTCATCTGTGATTATAGTAGCACTAAGTTCTAACATTTATACTTGTAACCATTGGATATTGTCAGTGTATGCTGTGTTGATGATTCTTAATAAATAAAAAAATAAAAAAATATTTTAATTTGAATAGTATTTATCTAGGTATTAGGTTAACCTAATTGTTTCGTATTAAAAACAACAACATCTTACGTATCCTAGTCATGGGAACATAGATTATATCGTCTAGTTACAGAATAACAACACAATGAGAAAACAACAAGTTTTCTGTCATCATTTTTGGTATTACGGAACACGATCAAAATCTAATCAAATTTAGAATCGTTCTATTGCTATCACTGTCGCTCTGCGTGGCTAAACTTCGTCACTAAACAGGGATAGCGATATTCAGGCTAAAGTTTTTGACGCGGCCGAATTGAAGTTGCGCTAAGGGTTCGCCGGCGCGTTAAGAGATGCTTTTTGCTATCGGACTAATATTTTTGCTTTACTTCTTATAAAACAATATTTCTTATTATAATCCATTAATAAGAATGTCTCGGCAGTACAATGAATTAGAAAAGGCGAATATAGAGCTGGATATCTTTAACCATAAGCTATATAAAGTCACACAACTCAAAGACATCCTCCATTTTAACCGGGATACAGACGCTCATAATAGCGTCGTGGGCTTCCAAGTCCGTTGATAGTATATATAGCTATTTTGTATATATTACATGTTTGATTTTTTGTTTTAGTTATTGTTTATTCGTTTTTTTTCTTCTGATTCTCAGTTATATGTCCATTCATTTTAATTATTTAGTAGTAGTTATGTTTTTAAACATGCTTTTCCTTTTGTTTCCTCGATGAGTATATTTCTGTTTTTCTGTGCGCACATATGTTACGTTTCAAGCCAGATAAAATTGTTATTTAGTTAAGTCATATTTTTAGCTTGTAATGTGTAATGTGTGCCCTATAAAATAAAATAGATTAAAATAAATAAAATATCACACTAATATTATAAATGCGAAAGTTTAGATGTTTGTTTGTTTGTTACTCAATCACCCCGTAACGGCTGAACCGATTTCGATAAATTTGGTATATACTTCGATTATAAACTGGATCACTACATAGGCTAACATTTATCAGTTAATCATAAATCAGGTCCCATGGGATAAAAATGGGGTGTCAAGTCTAGTTGCAACAGCGAGTTTAGCTTTATTTCTAGGTTACATACATACCTATTTAGGAATGTAACGCGTACGAAGTCGCGGGCAACAGTTATTATAAATGCGAAAGTTTGGATGTTTGTTTAATTATTTATTTGTTTGTTTGTTACTCAATCACGTCGTAACGGCTAAACCGATTTCGATTAAATTTAGTATGTACGTAGATTAGAACCTGGATTAATGCATAGGCTACTTTTTGTCCCATAAATCAGGTCCCATTGGATAAAAATGGGGTGTCAAGTCCAGTTGCTACAACGAGTTCAGCTTTATTTCTAGGTTACCTACACATGTAGTAGAGTAACGCGTACGAAGTTACCGGCAACAGCTAGTTTCAAATACAAATTCTTTTATTTTGCAACAAAATTGTGCGCAATATTAAGCTATACTCATTTATTTAAACCGTAGGGACACAATATAACATTTGGTTACGTCAATAATACTTAAATAACAACATGGCATTATTTACCTATTAGTAGCTCATTGCACTCTCATTTTGGAGGTGCTAAAAACAGAGAAGCATTTCATAAAAGACATCTAAACACTGATTAATACGTACTTAAGATTGTGGCTACTGTAGATGGGCATTGTCAAAGATTTTATTCTATCATCATCATTATTTTCAGCCCGTGTCGCTGCTGAGCATAAGCCTCTCTTTGTTTCTACCATTCTTCCCGATCCTGTCCCATTCTGAACTACATACGACCCACGATCTTATGGATGTCGTCGACCCATCTCGCTGGTGGACGTCCCCTATTTCGATGCCCAGTTCTCGGCCTCCACTCTGTTAGTGCCTTAGTCCACCTGTTGTCACTACGTCTGGCCAAGTGTCCTGCCCAGCTACACTTGTGCTCCATTATTCGCTTTCTCACGTCTTGTACTTTAGTCTGCTTGCGAATTTCAGTATTGGGAACTCGATCTAAGAGTGATGCTACACTTATTTTGTGCACAGCCTTCATGTCTCAGCACCATAAGGCATAGTTGGCAGAGCACAATGGCTATAAAGACGTGTTTAAAGTAATTGTGGAATACGCGTGGGTTTTAATATGTCATCTAGTTTGCCGAAAGCTGCCCATTCTTTATTATATACCTAATTTAAATTCTAAATTACTATTTATGTCAATAGATAACAAGATTATAAACATTCAATTGAATTAGTCATTCATTACATATTATGTAGGTAATACAGCCGATGTGGGAGACAAAACCGCGAAGCTCAAGTGGGATTGCGCCGGGCACGTAAGTCGAATGCTACTGGAGAAATAGGCCAATATCATAACCAACCTTGGGTACCGTAGGATGGACAGCGACGTCGGGGTCGGCCGCGAAAGCGTTGGCGCGACGACATCAGTGGATTCGAGAAGAAATGGTGGGAATCTGCCAAGGATCCTTGGCAGATTCCCACCATTCCTTCTCGAATCCACGAGAAGGAATGGTGGGAATCTGCCAAGGATCGCGATAGGTGTAAGGAGTTGGGGGAGTGTAGGCTAGCTAAAAAAACACAGCACTTAACTAGCACGCATTTTTAAGTAGTAAGGTTAAGTAACGTTTAAGGATAAAGATAAAGATATATTTATCTGCCAAAACATGGATAAAATTACAGAGATGTTACAATATTAAATGGTTTCGTCATATTCAGCCACAGTGGCGTGCAGATTATATCTATACCAACATTATAACCAGGAAAGATGTTTGTAACGAATAAACTCAAAAACTACGGATCCGATTTCAAAAATTATTTTACGATCAGAATGCTACATTATATACATTTTACCTAACTGCGCAGAAGGAGGGTAATGTTTTTATTGAAAAACTACGCGTGCAAACTTGGCAAAAGTACTTTTCTAATACAACATTTTAAATATAAGTCATCACACTAATATTATAAATGTGAAAGTTTGGATGTTTGTTACTCAATCACGTCGTAATGGCTAAACAGATTTCGATGAAATTGTGTGTGTTGATAGATTATGATCTGGATTAAAACACAGACTACTTTTTATTGACAAACAATGCGTGTGAAGACACTTTTGAAACTATTATGGACCTGTGCAATATCGGAATATTAAAACACTAACTAATAATGCTAAATATCCCGTTTTTAGTGAATAGTGTTCACAACCATGATAGTTTTCAAACAACTCGTCTATAATTATTACTATTTATATTCCTTTTCTCATCAATCTTCTTTTTAACCGAATTCAAAAAAGGAGGTTTCTCCGTCAATTGTAGACTTATTATCAAAATTTAATTTTTATTTTAAATGATATAAAGGATGTCTCAGAATGTTTTTCGTTTTTAGATGTTAAATAAAAAATAAAATATTAATTAAATCTCGTTTTATTTAATGTTACTTTAAAGAGCCATTTTTGAAGTTTATTTATGAAAAACAACAGTTTGCAAATTTGTTCAAGTTAAGTGAAGCAGCGCGCAATCTCAATGACTGTCGTGGGTCGTCCATAACAGAATTTCGAACGCGATCGACGTTCATGCTCGTTCTTGATGTCCTTTTACGCCCAGACGATTTGTCCGCCACTGTATTCCCAGTCTCTTTAAACTTGCACACCCAATGCTTAATTAAATTGGCACTTCGCACATGTCTTAAGCTTATTAAATTAAAATGTGTCCTGTAGAGATTGAGAAGAGATTTACTTTCAGATTGGTCCCATAAAAATTTAACCGAAATCGGTTCAGTAGTGTTGTTTTTTCTGTTATCTGAAGTCGGTTATATTTTTTGTTAAAAAGTTACTTGTATTATTTTTTAATTGAAAACCAAATTTTTGATCCCACGTAAAAGTAACACCCAGGTAAAAAACGGCAAGAGTGAAAATAAAGGGCCTTTCCCACTAGTCTAATGCAATACACGCTAATAGTCGTGATCGCGCCAGCCATCGAGGTAGCTTCAATTGTCACTAAACACTAAATGGGCTATATGTGGGCACGCCCTAATATGGGACGCCGGTATGGTGGGAGTCACGCTTTTAAGGCGCTAGATTGTTTCAACAGAAATTATCTATAGGTACACACGGCTACATATCAAGCTATAATTTCTAGTCATTATTATAAATACGGGATTTATCACGTACCGTCTTATCGGTGTTTCGACCGACAATGTTTCGGTTCAATTCGTGAACCGCTCCGAATAACGTCTCGCCTCGCACTGAGCGGATTTATTCGGAGCGGATCGCACTCACCCTGATGAAGGTTCACGAATTGAACCGAAACATTGTCGGTCGAAACACCGATAAGACGGTACGTGATACATCCCGTATTTATAATAATGATTGAAATCAATCACGAAAGTTTTCTAAGTATAATTTCTAGTATAAGCTGACCTCGCGTTGTGTAGGCTTTTCGTAGAATGAGAGGTCAGCTTATACTGGATTTTTTAGCTTGATGTGTAGCCGTGTGTAGCAGATGCTCCGAAATATGTATCTTATCCAAACATTGACCTTACTCGCGAAAACAAGATTTGTTAACCAGACTTTTAGAAATTCGATGTTTTTTTATAAAATCTGGCGATGGAATAAGCATATGGTCCAGTTAAGTGGTAACCATCGCCTCTAACAAAGTATTGCTTCGTAGGTCATGCACTTTAGAAACGAACCACACGATGCACTTTCCTGCGCCCATCAACTTGAGGCATACAGGTGTAAAGCTTCATATGCCTGTAATTTGTAATTTGTATTCGTTCCGGGTCTGGTTGTTTTTCTATATATTATAAGTTTGTATTTACCAAAAAAAAAGTATATAAGCATTCTATCAGTTAACTGGTTCCCATAGTACAAGCTCTGCTTAGTTTGGGGCTAGATAGCGCTGTGTGAAATGTCCAGCAATATATATTATTATTATTATAATTCCACCAGAGACTCTTTGTTAAGCGATAAGACCGCCCATTATGCTTACTATTATTTGTTTTTTTTTTCTTTAAATCTGTTGTGTCTAGCTTGTAAGGTATAATGAAGAATTTTCATTCATTCATTCTTCATACCGAAACATGCCGCTTGGCGAATTTGATTAACTTGACTTAAAAAAACTTCCAATGAAGAAACATTATAAAAAAACACTAGTTTTAATTTTAAAGAACCCAGTAGCTGACCGGTAAGATAATTCCCTTCACGGTTCATTAACTAGCTACTGGGCATTTGAAGTCCAGGGTTTAGTATCAAGTTATTTTTTTGACGACCTCCGTGGCGCAGTGAGTGAACAGCCGGCTGAGACGCAGGGGGTAGTGGGTTCGATTCCCGCCGCGGAACAAATGTTTGCATTATCTACAGATATCTGTTCCGGGTCTGGTTGTTTTTCTATATATTATAAGTATGTATTTAAAAAAAAGTATATAAGTATTCTATCAGTTATCTGGTTCCCATAGTACAAGCTCTGCTTAGTTTGGGGCTAGATAGCGCTGTGTGAAATGTCCAGCAATACAGCAATACTTACTTGTTTTTTTTTTCTTGTACACAAATAGATTTACAGATAAAAACGATTTACAAAATGGACATGTACAAAGGCGAGTTTAACCCTAATAAGAGTTTCTTCCAGCAAACCGTTGAGGCTAGAGATGGTTGAGTTATTTTGACCTATCTATGCAAAGATAAATGTCTGCTTCTTTGTAGACATTAGTGCATAACTTTCGTTTACAATCTATTGTATAGCAAAAAACCATTTTCCCTTCAAAGTGTAGGCAGTATAACTTCAAAGGTTAAGCCATGTATTCACTGAGAAACAATTGTATATAAATACTATTTCTGAAACAAAACTATTTATTTTATTACTAAGTGTTTCTGAAAATCAGATTCGCAACAGATGTGTTTTTTTTTATTTGGATAGATGTTCGTTTCACCACCATCTCACCTGATGGTAAGCGATGAATCCTCATCTAAGATGAAGCACTAAAATCTAGAAGGAACCTTTTCCCTCTTACCTTAAAGAGGCTCGGATTATATTCTTTAGAAAAACAGACGACGGCAAAGTGTTCCATACCTTAGCTGTACGCATCAAGAGCGTAGAACCAAAACGGTGTGTGCGAATGGATGGTATATCAACTAGGTACGGATGGTACTACGATCGGTGTACGAGTGAGGACGCGTGTTTCAATTGTTTATGAAATATGGATATAGTGTGGGAAGACGAAAAATTATTTAACCTCTTCGGGCGACATATTGTGATGTCCATATCATCACAATTGATGATGTGGACGGCACAGTTTCCGAACCACTGGTCCTGGAAACATCTACCTACGTGATAGAACTTTTTAAATTTTCGCGAACTATACTCATGTTTTTAGACAAAACGGGTTTTCGCGCACAGATTTAGATCAAATTTATAATTTTGACTAACCTCGACGTTTCGGTTAAGTTACAGAGACTGGAAGCGGGCGGGTGTCATTGCCGGGAAGCGCGAATGTTGTTACCAACTACCCGCACTTGGTTTTCTGAATCGCACGTATCACTGTATCGACATACAATACCAACAGTATTTGAAGTTACGCGTGGATCTAAATCGCGACGTGAACACCTATAACTGGATTCCACGATGCAGATAATCTAAAGATCGATTATCGATATCGATTAAAATTGCGATATTTATTTATCTCGACGGCTTCTCGAACGATTCTTTACCCAAGAATCGTTCGAGAATATCGGCGTTCGGTTGAGAGAATTTTGGGGTCGTGAAGTTCTATCCAGTGGTTTGGTCTAGATTGAAAAAAAGATTGTGCGCGAAAAGACCCGTTTTGTCTTAAAAACATCTAGGTACGTGATGTTTGAGAAACTGTGTATCCGTAACATTGTTTCTCAATGAATGCATGGTTTTAGAGGCAAATAAGCTTCAGAAAAACAGCGAAGGCTGGTTCGTTACGCGTTTAATATTTTATTGTGCAAGACTTTGAATAATACGTTTCTGGTGAAAACAATGCTAATTACCGAGATTTATGTAAAGTTTTATTAGAGGTTTGCAATTACTGGTTTATTATTTTAGTAATAAGATTAAAATTTTATTGTAATAATGAAACATCAAAAACATCTTTTTTTATTTACTTGAAATGCTTTTGTGACTTATTAGTGATTCAATCATTTATATATACAACGTGTCACGTTATGTACACACGGCTACACACCAAGCCATAAATCCAGTATAAGCTGACCTCTCATTCTACGAAAAGCCTACACAATGCGAGGTCAGTTTATACTAGAAATATATAGCTTGATGTGTAGCCGTGTGTACGATTTTAAATGAAAACACGGGTAGGGTTAATCGGTATTATTTTTGTAAAATAGGTTTGTTCATATTCGTTACTATAGAAAATTTTAAATTTTCAAACAAACTTAATATCTAGTTCTAAATATATCAACATGCCTGTTTAAAATAGGTGTAAAATCATAATTATTCATCATGTAAATAGGTACCTGTCTAACTGACTAAGCGGCAACGCCGATCTGATGTTTAAAAATGTTAAAATTTGTTTATTGGAAATGAATCGATTACTGGATAAATACTATATATCGTCGCTGTTCTGACTAAGTGACATAACATTTTGGCGTAACTGACATTTGTAATGTTAATTTTATCTAATTTTGAAGACGAACCGATCTGTCTAATAGGCGTATCTGTATCTTCTACCTATGTCTAGATGTATGTTTGACGTATGTATCTACATATCTTCAAATTACAAATCATTCGAAGTGTCCTAAGTACACTTACGACTTTTAGTAATATTTACTAAAATGTCGGTTACGTCACTTAGTCAGAACAGCGACGATATCGGTAGTATTTAAGTCACCTGTAAAATCTATAAATACGATTTCGGATGTGTGTTTTAAATTAATGTCGTAGGAACAGTTTGTATAAATACGTGAAGAGTAAACTGTGTATCCCTTTTTAAGCATATTGCGCGCACAGAGTTTAAGTTTATATGGAGAAGGAGGAACAAATACTAAAAATAAGCTCAAATAAATTAATTACGGGAACTATTTATTAATAATATCTAAGACTTGTATAACTCTAAGGACGCGTTGCGCAACGATGCCTAAACGTATTTAGTGACTAAGGAAGGAGTATGGAGTTGTCAAATCATACAAATTCGTCATAACGTCAAATTTTAACTAAATGTGAAATGTTCATCATCACCATCATCATCAGCCGGGAGACGTCCACTGCTGAACATAGGCCTCCCCTTTAAATCGCCACAACGAGCGGTTGGCAGCCGTTTGCGCCCAACGGCTCCCCGCGATTCTTACTAGATCGTCGGTCCACCTTGTAGGGGGCCTGCCTACGCTGCGTCTTCTAGTCCTTGATCTCCACTCGAGAACCTTTCTTCCTCAACGGTTGTCGGTTCTACGAGCGATGTGGCCTGCCCATTGCCACTTCAACTTGCTAATTTTGTGAGCTATGTCGGCAACTTTAGTTCTTCTGCGGATTTCCTCATTGCGGATTTTGTCACGCAAAGAGACCCCGAGCATATCCCACTTCATAGCTCGTTAAGCGACCTTGAGCTTGGTCATGAGGCCATGAGTAAAGGAACACGTTTCAGTGACATAGGTCATCACTGGCATCACATACTGGTTGAAGACTTAGTCTTCAGGCTCTGGGGAATTTAAATGTTAAATCGTTAAAATTAAATACGCTTAAGGATCGGTGTGCAAGTCGTGCTAAGAGTAAAGGATAATGGATCAATTATCTGAGACATTTCCGGTCAAACTTTATCGGTATTCACGACCACCCACTTTGACGGATAGAAAGACCTTTTTTCTTTAAAATAATAATATCGTTTCTTCTTTTGCCGGATCATAAACCGTCCTTTTTAATATCTGTCTTAATAAAAAGCCAGTAATGTTAACAGAACTCGTACTCATAATCGGAAACATTAAAATTTTGCTCGACTTTGTAATGATGGCGACTGATCGTAAAAATAAAAGGTATTTAAAATGCAAACGGACTTTTTGTCCGAGTTTCTGAGAATATGATAAAACTGTAATATGAAGGGAGTCTGTTTCGAGAAGACCTTAAGTTCTTAATTTAATTACGTTGGTAGATTTCTAACAAGTGCTTAATAAACGGGTTAGGGGGGGGGGTAAATTTGATATTTCGCGACCGATTGCTGTGGCATTTTACGTAATGAAAAAAAACTAGTTCCTACTAGCGACACTTATGCTACACGCATACCAAATTTCAGCGCTGTGGGGTCACTGGTGTACCCTGTGAATTTTGTCGTTCTGTTTTTATGATGGCCAATAACTCAAAAACTACAAAGACTTTACTAAAAATAAAAAAGGAGTGGAAATTTACTAATGAAGACCTTTCATTTGACGTCCGACTTGACCTAATAGTCTCGTTTTCATTTTTTTTACCCCTCTTGAACCCCAATATCTCAACAACCCCCAACATGTTTAGCTCATTTAGTCACACCAAAGTTGTGCCATCACTACCTACCTATGTCAAATTGCACGATGATCGGATCAACGTTTCTAAAGCTATCCTCGGACAAACAAACATACATATAACGCCAATTTTTCAATGTTAATTTGGAGATCTCGCTTCGCTCGATCAATAAAATAGTGGCTACGTAGTACGTTTAGGTTAGAAACGTCTGCAAACCAGGATCCGGCACAGCATTAAGACTCGAATACACTAGGGGACAAACGGAGCGACATGTTGCGGAACATGTTGCTCGACAAATACTTGAAGGAATGTCCCGAGAGACAATACCACGGATCATTTTGCAGGCCACACTAATCCACTTATTTCACTATAATTTACTAACTTAATTTATAAGAACTTCGTTTAACATTGATATGGATCATGGATATCTGAAATAAATGACAAAAAAAAAACTAATCAGTATTTATAAAAATGTCGCCCGAGGAGATTGTGGCAATTTCTGTTGCTGTCGCTGCTAATGCCGTCCTTGTCACACTTATAGTGTGTCTCATATATGTAAAGAACGGCCTGACCAGCTACAGCAACATCAATTGGCTTACGTGATAAGGCTACAGGTCTTACTGGATCTGAATTTTTGGGTAACATTACGCGCGTACAAGCTTTGTTCGCGCGTTTGAATCGATATAAATGCCGCAAAGTGCTTTTTGGGCCTCTACGACTCCAAAAACCATCGGTCCGTGCGTATAAAATACGCCGTGTACATAGTGCCCTAAATGCGTACACCTTACACAATAAAAAAGACTAAACACACTTTTCTCTTTATAATATAAAAATGAAACCTTTTTTAATTTTCAAACTCTAGAATTCCTGATGAGCTACAACCACAGGATGTGCTTTCAAAGCAGTATAATTGCTCTGATCTAGACAGACGGGCATTAATACAAACCACTGCTAATTCTACCCCGACGTCAAATCTGGAGGTAATAGCATCATTTCCTTCAGATAGTGACTCACAAGAAGTGGTAGGAAATCAGTAGTAAAGCTTTTTAAGCTAGTATTTAAACGTTTAACTACACACGCACTACGAAGACGCGCAGCTAATACCAAATACATTTACAAAGTAAGATTGTAACAAGTGAAAACTTCTTTAGACGCGTTGTGCATTTTTTGAGATGAAAAAAAACCATTGAACTTGCGACACTGTTACCGTTACCGACACCTCTGTATATGAAGTGGTAATTTCTTTAGGCGCGTTGGGCATTTTTTGAGATGAAAAAAACCCATTGAACTTGCGACACTGTTACCGTTACCGACACCTCTGTATATGAAGTGGTAATTTCTTTAGGCGCGTTGTGCATTTTTTGAGATGAAAAAAAACCATTGAACTTGCGACACTGTTACCGTTACCGACACCTCTGTATATGAAGTGGTAATTTCTTTAGGCGCGTTGGGCATTTTTTGAGATGAAAAAAACCCATTGAACTTGCGACACTGTTACCGTTACCGACACCTCTGTATATGAAGTGGTAATTTCTTTAGGCGCGTTGGGCATTTTTTGAGATGGGAAAAACCCATTGAACTCGCGACACTGTTACCGTTACCGAAACTACTGTATATGAAGTTAAAACTTCTTTAAGCGCGTTGGGCATGTTTTTGAGATGGGAAAAACCCATTGAACTCGCGACACTGTTACCGTTACCGAAACTTCTGTATATGAAGTTAAAACTTCTTTAGGCGCGTTGGGCATGTTTTTGAGATGGGAAAAACCCATTGAACTCGCGACACTGTTACCGTTACCGAAACTTCTGTATATGAAGTTAAAACTTCTTTAGGCGCGTTGGGCATGTTTTTGAGATGGGAAAAACCCATTGAACTCGCGACACTGTTACCGTTACCAAAACTTCTGTATATGAAGTTAAAACTTCTTTAGGCGCGTTGGGCATGTTTTTGAGATGGGAAAAACTCATTGAACTCGCGACACTGTTACCGTTACCGAAACTTCTGTATATGAAGTTAAAACTTCTTTAAGCGCGTTGGGCATGTTTTTGAGATGGGAAAAACCCATTGAACTCGCGACACTGTTACCGTTACCGAAACTTCTGTATATGAAGTTAAAACTTCTTTAAGCGCGTTGGGCATGTTTTTGAGATGAGAAAAACCCATTGAACTCGCGACACTGTTACCGTTACCGAAACTTCTGTATATGAAGTTAAAACTTCTTTAGGCGCGTTGGGCATGTTGTTGAGATGGGAAAAACCCATTGAACTCGCGACACTGTTACCGTTACCGAAACTTCTGTATATGAAGTTAAAACTTCTTTAGGCGCGTTGGGCATGTTCTTGAGATGGGAAAAACCCATTGAACTCGCGACACTGTTACCGTTACCGAAACTTCTGTATATGAAGTTAAAACTTCTTTAGGCGCGTTGGGCATGTTGTTGAGATGAGAAAAACCCATTGAACTCGCGACACTGTTACCGTTACCGAAACTTCTGTATATGAAGTTAAAACTTCTTTAGGCGCGTTGGGCATGTTGTTGAGATGGGAAAAACCCATTGAACTCGCGACACTGTTACCGTTACCGAAACTTCTGTATATGAAGTTAAAACTTCTTTAAGCGCGTTGGGCATGTTTTTGAGATGGGAAAAACTCATTGAACTCGCGACACTGTTACCGTTACCGAAACTTCTGTATATGAAGTTAAAACTTCTTTAAGCGCGTTGGGCATGTTTTTGAGATGGGAAAAACCCATTGAACTTGCGACACTGTTACCGTTACCGAAACTTCTGTATATGAAGTTAAAACTTCTTTAGGCGCGTTGGGCATGTTGTTGAGATGGGAAAAACCCATTGAACTCGCGACACTGTTACCGTTACCGAAACTTCTGTATATGAAGTTAAAACTTCTTTAGGCGCGTTGGGCATGTTTTTGAGATGGGAAAAACCCATTGAACTCGCGACACTGTTACCGTCACTGACACCTCTGTATATAAGTATTTAGTAATTGTTCAAGTTTTCACTTCTGTCGGCACTCCCGGAGTGCCATTGTATTTTTTTTAGGTATTTTATACATAAATAAAAAGCAATTATTTACACTCACACCTAATAAGCACATAAAGCTAGGTAAGTATACCAGTAGGCCTAATTCTAAGAAACATTACTACACTATTCTAGGCAGCAGTTAGGTAGGAGGTGGTAAATAGGTCGAGGGCTCAGCTACGCTGGTTTTCAGCCTCGCCTTGGCAGAAACATCTGCTGCTGCCGCCGCCACAGATAGGGTTCTCGGGAGCTGTTATACATTAATACATAAGTCGTAATCTGAATAATTTTTTTTAATTTCGACCCTAACGTTACATAGCCTGGTAGCACAATTGGATGGTGCATCCTCGTATCAAGAGGAAGGTTGCGGGTTCAAGTCCCGTCTCGCCTTAAAACTTTTGAGATGGTTTTTAAAATCATGGAATCTTCCGTATGTGGTGGAATCTTCACTGAATAAACAAGTAGTAATTGAGGGAAAAACTAGACAACTACTAAAAACCCGTCCCATACCAATCCATTTTAGGTATATTGAAACAGATATCAACGAATGTTATTGATTTCATAAATACTTTTAAATTCCAACGGTTCTAAAAAATGCACCGTGATATTTAAATGTCATAACTCATACTTATTTTACTACCTAAATACCCTTTCCACATTGAGTAAAACAATAAATGTACTTGATTCTGATTCATGTATGAATCATCGCTAGAAAATTCACAATGATTTTATAATTTCCACATCGCAGATTATTGAAGGAGATGGAAAGAAGACTTGATAACGGTGGGAGCGGTTGGGTGCAGGCTGCACAAGATCGGTCACTCGGGAAATCTATGGGGGAGGCCTATGCTTAGTAATGGACGTCCTTTGTCTCATATGATGATGATGACTTAGAGACTTCAGAGTTCAGCAGATTCAATAGGTGTTGGTAAAAGCAGAGATACTGTTTGCAGTATACTGTGCCTACCAAGTTTTTTCTTACAATCGCGCTTCTCCATCTAAGACATGCAATTTGTCAATGTGGTTAATGGAAAAAGTTGACGGACGGACAGACAGCCTAGACCAAAGCCGCTACCACACCAAACACAGTAAATAGGTCTATTAGATAGGATTAAATGGCAAATGAAAACGTATGAATTACAAACGGCAGTCTGTCAAGTATTTTATGTGTACAAAACTTTTTATAGAGCTTAGGAATGGTGTGCACAAGTAATATTTATTTTAATCGGTTTTCTTTTGAAGCTTCCGACGCAAAAATATTAGTTATGTACCTAAGTTTGATGCCATTTTGTCTGTATGTCCCTCTGTCTCTGTATTTGTCTATTTGTGGCGCCATATCTTTCAAACGACTAAGTACTAGCGTCCGCTCGCGGCTTCGCACGCGTGGTTTACAATAAAAAGTAGCATTATGTGTCAATCCTATAATAATATATAATATATAATGTCTACGTGCATAATTAATTTCATCGAAATCGGTGTATCTGTTAAGACGTGATTGAGTAACAAACATCCAAACTCACGCAATATTAGTTTAATACTCTAGTGTGCGGTATCCAATAAGTCATGTTTCGGAGTGGAAGCCAGACTGCATATGGCAGGTTCCTATATCCGTCGGTAACCAGCTACGACTCGTTTCTTCTTGAAAACCTGTCAAAAGTTTGACACTAGTTTGACACTTTTTCAAGGAGATACGAGGCGTAGTCGGTTACCGACGGATATAGGAACCCGCCATTAGTGCGCTTATGCCAAATAGATACTCGTGCACTACAAGCGCCCTATACAAACACTATGTACCTAGGTACAAATTCCTTCAGACGTGTACAAAAAGGATGAAATTATTGAAATCGTTTTAGATAAAAGCATCAATCACGTAAAGTGTTCGTCTTTATTCAAAAAACTATAGTTTAGTAGTGGGACTTTCAATTGCTGCTGTTATAATAATATGAATTGTTTTTCTAAAGGGCTATTAGAGAAGTAGTTATGTATAATATTTGAACCCACAATCAAATTACGTAGTAATTGTTAGTATTGACGACCTCCGTGGCGCAGTGACCGAACAGCCGGCTGAGACGCAGGATGTTGCTGGATCGATTCCCGCTGCGGAACAAATTTGAGACTTAATACTATGGATTAACGTTTAGGATGTTTTTATCCCGAAAACCGGAAGAGTTATGGGGTAAATGGGGGTTGAAGATTTTATAAAAAATGCGTTTATCAAAATGGAATACATTTCAAAATGATCTGATATACAAATAATTAGATACGGGTAGTAGATTTTTTTTAATCTTTGTTGATTGGGTAAGTTTGTATGTAATGTAGTAGGACGACCTCTGTGGCGCAACGACGACCTCCGCGGCGCAGTGGGTGAATAGCCCCGGAGAAAATGTTTGCATGATCAATAGATATTTGTTCCAGGTCTGGTTGTTTCTCTATGTATTATAAGTATGTATTTACAAAAAAAAAGTATGTAAGCATTCTATCAGTTTTCTGGTTCCTATAATACAAGCTTGGCTTAGTTTGGGGGTAGATAGCGCTGTGTTAAATGTCCAACAATATTTATTACTATATTATAATGGGACTCACCCACTGACGGCCCGCGACCTTTACGATGTCGTCCATCCATCTCGCTGCCGGACGAGTCAGTGGGTGAGACTAGCGCAGGATCGTGGTGGATGGCACAAACTTGGGGAGGCCTATTACCCAACAATGGATGAAGTCAGGCTGTGGATGATGATGATGACTATAATAGGTTATCTCCGAAACTGATTTTGAAAATACATTAACTGATAGAAGTACTACACTATCCCTGAATGTTATAGGCTAAAATTTATTTTGATTACTTTCCGTGCGATGAACTATCCAGCCAGCTTATAATACCAGTATGGACTATTGATAACTTGTTCATAACATTCAGATCCGCGAAAAACACTTCACAGAAAAACGTTTATATTTACAGTTTAGCATCTATATACAAATCGGTAGGTATTCATCTCACAGGATTGCATTGCCATTAACTCGATATCTATCAAAGGTTGAATTCAGAAGAGCTGTCTTAGTCATAAACTGAGATTTATCGCAGTGCTAACCTTCACCTAGGCTATGGGGTAGCTACTGTGCAAAAGAAACACAGTCTAAGATATAGACAGTATATTCACTCCATACAAATACTATTAACCACTTACGTCGAGTTATGCCGCCTTAAGGGGAGACCGGAGGGGAATCGCCCATACAACACGTACTACCAAGATCATTTCTAATTGGAGCATATTTCTACCTTAATAAGGTATTATTTTAATTTGAATAGTATTTATCTAGGTTCCCAATCATATATTGGATCAAAATACTTACCTAAAATGAAATAGAAGCGTATCGCATTCTGCATGTTTTTACGTCATAAAAGACCTGTTTTCAACCTAATAGTTTCATATTAAAAACAACTACATCTTACGTATCCTAGTCATGGGAATATAGACTATATCGTTTAGTTACAGAATAACAACACAGTGAGAAAAATACAACAAGTTTTCAGTCATCATTTTTGGTATTACGAAACACGGTCAAAATCTAATCAAATTTAGAATCGGTATATTGCTATCACTGTCGCTCTGCGTGGCTTAAACTTCGTCACTAAACAGGGATAGCGATATTCAGGCCGAAGTTTTTGACGCGGCCGAATTGAAGTTGTGCTCGGGGTTCGCCGGCTTCTTAAGGCTAATTTGAACCGACTCGCGGCAAGTTTTTTTCATTTTTTCATGCTGCATTTCATCCCATTACATTTTTGCATTAAAGTTATGCAGAAAACATCAAAAACAGTCAGTAATAAAAGTGAATTCGTGCATTTGATATTGCGCTGATAGGTTTGTTAACAATAAGATTGACAGTAGTATAACGGTCGTTATTCTAGCTTTAGTCAACTTTTGGTTTCGGTCGTTGCAGACTTTGAGTTTCAAGTTTCAATCTCATATTTGACTAAATTAATTAAAGAATCGTTTAAACGCTGTATAGATAATAATTGTTCTATTAATAATAAAATATTTCTATTAATATTTCGATATTATGGGCTTTTTTTTGGTCGTTTAAGTATTTATTTTTATTTAGTTTTTCTACTGTTTAAAAGTCAGGTCGAAACAAAATCCTCATCCTGTTTTTATGTACCGATTTAATTATTGATATTTTTTTAACTTGTATTCCCACTGCAGTAAAACGGCCTCCCTTCTTTCCAACTTTTTCTGTCCCCTGCTGTAGTGGGCCAGTCTGGTAAATGCACATCCAAGTCGCCACGTCTACCTATTTAATAGTCATGTATTTTTTTTTTGTAAATCCGTACTGTCCTTCTTCTGGGCAAAAAACCCTCTTTCTTCCACATATCACGGTCCAGGGCCAAATCCAAATAGTCCTTCTGGAAGACGTCCAAGTCGTCGTCCAGCCCATTTCAAGTCTCCCTCGGCGTCATGTAAATAATTGTACATTTATTTCTGTTGTTAAATGTATACTCCTTTAAGCTAGGTACATGTTTTGATTTATCCTGATTACTGTTATTCCCATGATGATCCGTAAAGATCATGGTACCTATCTAACTGCATACTACCTACTATTACGTTATGGAATATAACAGTATAATGTTCATGTTTAGAGTGTCCAATATTTTAGTTATAGTAAGTTTAAAATGATATAACTTAATATTACCAACATAGTAAGTTTTTTTTTATAATAGACTTGTAGACACACTAGCTGACGGGCCTCCTGATGTTAAGTGGTCTCCGCCGCCTATAAACTCCTGGAGCACTGGACTCGTGCACTCGTGGTACTGCAGTCGCGTTGCCTAGCACTTAATACTCTATTTACGCCTCTGTAGAAGGCGTTCATTTTGAAGCCCACTGGAAAAACCTCCGGAGGAAGGTCATTCCACAACTTTCAGGTGCGTGGAAGAAACGAGCGGGAGAAACCCACCGTGTGAGACTTTCACGCATCTACAATATGTGGGTGAGCTCGTTGCCGGTTGCGGGAGGTTTGATGGTAGAAGTGGGAAGCAGGGATTAAATTGAACAGCTCTTCAGAACATTCGCCGTTATATATTTTATTTACGCTGAGCGCTCCGATGTCACGGCGTAGACTCAGCGGCTCCAGATCCTTAGATGTTACTGGATCGTCGACCACATAAAGTAATGTTAAATCGAAATATTTAAATTCATAAAGGTATGTTTATATCAATTGTGAAGTAGCATGTTGTGTTTGTCTATAAATGAAATTGCATATAATTATATTTCGTCGCATCATTCTTCAGATACAATTAACTTAATTAAAATTTGAGAGAACTATTTATTTGTGACGTAAACAATTTAAACTTACACAGCTGTACTCATTGTGGTCTGTGCCGTAGCCATAAAGATTTTGCATGTTCTCTGAATGCAATATGCCACCAAAGTGTTGATATGAAATTCTACATGCAATTAGGTATTTTCAATAGGCCCTTGGCTCGCTTTATTGATTGATTCGTAGAATAATCGAGGACTTGAAATATGTTGAAATGAACGTCTGATTGCATTTATTAGAGGTTCTGTCTAAACTTTATTGGACTATTTCAATTCAATTGCATTTTTTTTTTTTTAAATGGACACATAAAGACGGAAAGCGACGCCGAGGGAGGCCTCAAAACCGCTGTAGTGACGACTTGGACGTATTTCAAAGTGATAAGTGGAAGAAAGAGGGGGAGGCCTTTTCCCAGCAATAGGACAGTAAGGGCTAGTAAAAAAATGTATTATCCATAATTTGTATGTAATAAATATTTTTTTTAAAACTATGTTAGCACAATTGGAAATTCATTAATCCAAATAATCAATTATACATTTGTAGGTTCTCTCTGTGTTGTTTTCTTTGTGTTGAATAATAATAATACTGTCTTGTGGTAATGTGTAAAATTTACTAAAAAAATTAGTATTCCAACAGACCTTGCATGATTTTTAGGGTTCCGTACCTCAAAAGGTAAAAAAGGAACCCTTATAAGATCACTCTCTAGTCCGTCTGTCCGTCTATCTGTTCTTGTGTCACCAACGATTTTCTCTGGAACGGGTGGAGCTATCAATTTGAAATGTATACCAGATACTGAGATGTCCCTATTAGGTGTATAAAAATCAAGTGTAAGTACTGTTGTAAGTACCAAAATTTACCCTAATTTTCAAATTGTTTTATTTTTCAGATTTTTCCCTTTACTTGTGCTGTAAGACCTTGCTTTGACCAAAATTGACAATTCTACGTCAACCGGAAGTACCCTATAGGTTTTGGGTCGAAAACCTATACCTATGGTAGTTCCCGTCGACCTAGAATCACTAAATTTAGCATAAAGCAAGGTATTACAGCACAAATAAAACAAAAATTCCAAAAAACAAAGAAGTTGAAAACTAAAGGGTGTCTCCATACATACATAGTTAACGCCAATTAAGATAGTCCTCTGATTTGTATGGCCGGCCGTGGTCACGAGAGTATCTCGCCGATGTAACTTGGCCGAAACGTCGAGGTTAGTCAAAACTATAATTTTGATATAAATCTATGCGAGAAAAGACCCGTTTTGACTTAAAAACATGAATGTATTTAGTAGTTTTTTTTCGAGAAGTCTTTCTTTTATGTTTTGACAAACCATCACTTGAACATCTTCAGTAGGTATATTACCAAACTACCTGTATTTGTCAATACAATAGTTTCTCATTTAAGTGAACTGTAAGTTCTAATGAGAACAAATGTCTTAAACCTGAAAACGTTTCTCACAACGTCACAGCAAGTCACAGGTCCATAGTCAATCCAAGCGCTGACATTTGGCGTATCGCTTAGCTCATCTACTGCATACATTAGACTTAATAAAGCGGACAAGGTGCTTTTCATTAGTGCAGCTCCTGCTCTATCAAGATACAATAGACAGAAGCAACGGGCTGGCCTGTGGTAGGGGTGCCGCAATTCCTTTTTAACTTCAAAAAAAGAGATTCTCTAAACGTAGTTCGGAGCGGATCGCACTCACCCTGATAAAGTTCACGAATTGAACCGACACATTGTCGGCCGAAACACCGATATAACGGTACGTGATAAATCCCGTATTTATAATAATGAAAGGTTTTCAATTCTGTTGTTTTTTAGGGTTTCGTACCCAAAGCGTAAAACGGCGCCTTACTACTAAGGATCTGATGTATGTCTGTCCGTCTGTCACTAGGCTGTATCTCATGAACCGTTATAGTAAAGACAGTTGAAATCACAGATGATGTATTTCTGTTGCCGCTATAACAACAAACAATAAAAACTAAATAAAATAATTTTTTAAAGGGGGTTCCCATACAACAAACGTGATTTTTTTGTTTGTTTTTGCTCGATATTTTTTTTTAACTAAATAGATCTTCGTCTGACCACAACCTCACCTGATGGAAAGCCATGATGTGGTCTAAGATGAAGCACGAAGATCTAGAAGAAACCTATTCACTCTTACCTTAAAAAGGCCCAGATTGTATTCTTTAGGAAAAACAGACGACGGCAAAGCGTTCCATACCTTAGCTGTACGCATCAAGAACGTAGAACCAAAACGGTGTGTGCGAATGGGTGGTATATCAACTAGGTACGGATGGTACTGAGCCGTGCGCCTGCTTGTCCTTTGACGGAAGGGGGATGGCGGAATCAGATCGTAAACTTCCTGGGCACATTCCCCGAAATGTATTCTGCAAAAGATCGGTAGGCTTGCAACTTTACGGCGGTGTTCGAGACTTTGGGATATTCATAATGGCAATAGGTAGACGCTTGAAATATTCACAGAATAATAAATTATATATTCACTTTAAAAATAAATAATTAAATTAAAATAAAACAAATATTTAAGGGGGGCTCCCATACAATAAACGTGATTTTTTTGCCGCTTTTATAGATAATGGTACGGCACACTACGTGCGTGAGTCCGACTCGCACTTTGCCGGTTTTATTTATGTTTGTTTCCTCAGAACTCCGTTATTTATCAACCGATTTGAAAAATACTTTTTTTTTATTTGATATACTTACTTTCAGATTGGTCCAATAGAAACTTATTCAAAATCGCTTATGTAGTTTTATTTTTTTCTGGTATCTGAAGTCCGTTAAATTTGTGACTTAAATAATTTACATATCACATCACACTAATATTATAAATGCGAGAGTTTAGATGTTTGTTTAGTTTTGTATTTGTTTGTTTGTTACTCAATTTTTAAAGTTACTACGGCTGAACCGATTTCGATGAAATTTGGTATTGATTATAACCTGGATTAGCACATAGGCTACTTTTTATTGACAATCCACTTGTGTGAAACCGCGCGCGGAAGCTAGTAATTAATATGTATTGTTTTTCTAAGTTTGAGGCATTACCCTTTTAATTATGGCAGAGTTTAAACAAGACGTCTAGCATAGAATTCGAAAAAAATATGTTTGGAGGGCCTGGTTCGATTCCCGCCGCGAAACAATATCTACAGGATATGTGTTACGGTCAGAGTGTTTAGTTTGGGGCTAGTTATCACTGTGTGTAATATCCATATTATTTATTGTTTCAAGCATTATTTTAACATGTAATATTTCATGATCACGGAGTAAACTAACTTACGAAACTTACGATAAATATCCTGTTTTAGTGCAAATGAGGTTTCTACAATAATCCTTGAACGAACTAAAACTAACATTATCAGGTGTCTTAAACATTTTTTTTCTGCAAATTTGATGACCCTTGATGCCAAGATGCCGTGTCCATTGTTATTGCGTTGATTTTGCTAGTGCCAGCCCTAAAGCTTGTTTCATTTAAAAATGGCTTTCAATTGAAAATGAGCTTTATCACGACAGCGTTTGATACTATAATGCGTGGACAAAATGCGTCCAAATCCGAATATTTCCTCTAGACGAGAGAATAATTTCAAATTTCGCTTTTGGACTCTACTAGACGGAGTCTAGTTTTGACAAAAAGAATAATGGAACACGCGCAAGCGATTTTGCATCGTAAAGTCAGGGTATGTCATTAGTTACAATGAATGACACACACACTGACTTTATGTGAACTTAAATCATAATGTCAGTGTGTGTCATTTTACCTAATGACTTTATGATTCAAGATCGATTGCGAGTGTGCCACGGATTTCAGTAGTGTCAAAGGTTATAAGTATCTGGGTTTTTTTATATATAATACTAGCTGACCAATCCGCGGCTTCGCACGCATGGTTTGCCAATAAAAAGTAGCCTAAGTGTTAATCCAAGTTATGATCTACGTACATACCAAATTTCATCGCAATCGGTTCAGCCGTTCCGGCGTGAAAGAGTAACAAACATCCATACATACAAACTTTCGCGTTTATAATATTAGTAGAATGTATGTATTGACAAAAAAGTATTTGATCAGATAACTGGTTCCCATCGTACACGCTCTGCTTAGTCTGGAACTAGGTAGCGCTGTGTGAACTGTCCATCAATATTTATTTAAATATGTTACTAAAGAGGTTACTCTTTACCAGAATACTAGATTTTTTTATTGATGCTAGCCAAGCGCTTGACCACTAACTCACCTGATGGTGTGATCGAAGATGGAGCACGCTTGCCTAGAAAGAACCTGATAACTCGGAGTCTTCTCTGGACTTGAAGACTCCGAGTTATCGAAAACCTATAATATTTATTTGTATTGTACAATAAAAATATGTGGTCGTTCTGTATATTACAGTACTTTATTCTGTGTCCTAAGCCCCGGAATACACAGAAGAGGAATCAATTTTTTTCTACTAATTAGTCTAATGAGGCTAACTTTTTTTGGTGTTTGACGTTGAAACTAATTGGGGCTAGGTTAGGTCTGTTTCTTATCTGGATTTACGTATCACGAAGAACCTTAGGGCGTGACCTTTGCGTAACTTCAGTGAGTTTTAAGACTAATGCACGACTTACGTTTTTCTCATGACTTGAAATCGCCCGGGAAAATATTACTACCAAACCTATTTCTACCACCAAGCAGCATTACTGTATCGGCTTTACACATGTATGCCTCAAGTTGATGGACGCAAGACAGTGCATCGTAGGGCACGTTTCTTAGGTGCGTGACCTACGAGGCAATCCTTTGTTCTAGATGATGGGTACCACTTAACATCAGGTGGGCCAAATGCTTGTTCCATCTCCAAGTGGTGCAAAAAAAATGTCAGTTTATTTTGTTGTACCGCATTTTTTTCCCAAATTTTACTTTCATCACCATCATCCACAGCCCATAAGTACCCACTGCTGGGTGTAGGCCTCCCTTTGTAAACGCCACCCTTCCCGGTCCTGTGTTGCGCACATCCAGGAGTTGCACGCGACTTTCGTCGACCCACCGCGCCGACGGACGTCCTGGACTTCTTAGGTCTGTTCTTGGCCACCATTCGGTCACAGATTTACACCACCTGCCATCACTCCGTCTAGCCAAGTGTCCTGTTATGAATGAATGAATGAATGAAATACTCTTTATTGCACACCAAATAAAAATACAATAATGGAAATAAACAATAAATAAAGGTACAATGGGCGGTCTTATCGCTAAAAGCGATCTCTTCCAGACAACCTTTGGATGGATAGGATAAACAAAATCAAAAGACGGCGGTGTAAGAGTACCTACAGATATAAACAGAACCCACAAAATAAAAATATACCTATTAATTATACTAATAAACATAAACTTAAATACATACAAATAATATAAGAATAAATAAACTACACTACATAAAGAGGATAAATAACATAAACACTAACTAGCAGTTACGAGACAACGAAAGGAAATGGTTGTATACCTTGACTTTGAAAATAGGAAGAGATTGGGACGACCTTACAGACAAAGGTAAGGCATTCCACAGTCGCACAGCTTGTACTGTAAAGGAGTCACCATAAAATTGTGAACTATGGATGGGAGTTCGAAGCTGTAGAGCTTCGGAAGAACGAAGGGTTTGAGAGTGTCCCTGATACAGAAACTCGAAACGCTCCTTTAGATAAGAAGGTGAAGTGGGATTATAGAGAATGTTATAAAGAAGTGATACAATATGTGCATTCCGGCGAAGACGTATAGGGAGCCACTTGAGTTTTGCGCGGAATTCTGAGACATGGTCATACTTGCGCAAGCCGAATATGAACCGAATATGTTATCCTCCTCCAATTTTACTTTAGTCAGAATTAACTTCTGTTTGTAACCGTTGTTCCAGGATATATAGAGTTACAAGGTATAATATAACATAACCTACACCCATTTTAGTTAATTTCGAAATCCATCAATGGAACTACTTTTATTTTGTATAGTTTTGTTTTCATTTGCATTTATCAAAATTTCTCTTAAAAAATAATTCTAAATAAACATTGCTGGACATTTCACTTATCGTTATCTAGCCCCAAACTAATCAGAGCGTGTACTATGTTCTGGTTCCCATAACTAATAGAATACTTACATACTTTTTTTATTATTGTTAATACATACTTATAATATAAAGAAAAAACGTCCAGACCCGGAACAAATGACTGGAGATCATGCAAATATTTGTTCCGCGGCGGGAATCGTACACGCTACCTCCTGCCTCTCAGCCGGCTATTCGTCCACTGCACCACGGCGGTCGTCATAATAAGGTACTAAGCAAATAGCGGAGACGAAGGGATGCCTGAGTGATGATGTTAAAATAGGTACTAAAATAACGACAGTCAGAGAAACAAATACATACCTACCATTAAAATAACAAAACCTCGGCCGGATAATTGCAATGGAATTCGGTATAAAACCCTGACTATAGATCGAGTTTTTGCTCTCGAATTTGGTAGTATCATAACTTCTTGTCGTTGAGGCCGTCGTGTTTTTTTTTTAATTCGGCGGTCTTTTTTGGTCCGTACAGGTAATTCGAGCGTTTCAGCAGTTGGTATAATATTACTCATTGTACAACCGTACTTGGTTTAACAGGGTTGTCAGTCCTGCTTTTTTGTATCGACATTTCTTCTGTTTTAATAAATTTGTATCTTCTGGAAAGCAGGTTTATTACATTTTCTGTTTTTGTTATATTTTATTAGTTTTCGGTAAAAAGTCTTAAACCGGAAACTATTTTAACAAAGTATTGACACTGGTGGCGATTCTGTTGTTTACACTGACTAACTAAAATTGTGTAAAACACGAAAGATCTTATTTTGTTTACGCTAAAGATCAAATTAGAATGACATTTAAAGTAACATTTCTAAAGTTAAGTATTTTTTACTAAGGCGGCGTGTTTTTGGGCTAGTTTAAGTCAGCAGTCATTGGTGCTGATTAAAACTAGCCCGCAAACACGCCATCTTAGTAAAAATTACTTAGCCGCAAGCGGAAAGCTAGTCACACAGTTTAGTGTCTCCATAGTCCAATGTTAACCTGTTTGTTATTTTCATACACCATATTTATATGTTATTTTTGTGTACCTATTTACATGTTTGTATACTATCTGACAAATCCGCAGCTTCGCACGCGTAGTTTTTCAATAAAAACATTACCCTCCTTCTGCGGAGGCACCTGAAACACAGTTTTATACTAGTTCGGGAGCCTATGGAATCAAATTGACTATGTCATACTTAATTATGTCAATAAATATTTTTTTTACCTTACATTATTTCATAATATTAGTATGGATAGATTGTTATATTGTAGCGAATATGTACCTGTTTTGTATTTAATTATTTATCAGTGCTAGTCTCAAATAAAGAATTGAATTGAAAAATCTTTATTTCAGGCAACGATAGTACACGATGTTAAAACTTAATTCTACAGCTCATATATACCTTAGTGATTAATATTATCAGTCTACGACGCGTGACGCACTTGCGCTGTGTCGTGTAGTCGCCCGCCAAAACGACGAAACAACAGACTGTTCGGCCAAAACTCTTCCTTTGTAAAGGTCGAAGGATCTGCAGTTTGAACACGCAACAAATAGGATTTGAAATGATTGTGGCGCGATTCCAAGTGTTATATACAGAGTTTTTTTTTAACTGGGACAGTAAGGCAGCACCCATAATCAGAGGAGATACAGGTGCAGTTTCTTTTAAAACATGAGCTCGTTTTCGAAGAAAAACATTTTGGCATTAAAATTTTTTTGGTCAAGCGTGAGTAGCGCCTTAAAATGAATCAATTTGGTAAATTATTTTTGATGCCCTCGATGCAATCTGTTGTAAGGATCATTTTATTGTATTGGATGAAAAAAATCTGAGCAGCAAAAGTTAGTCAAATTTGATAAAATGTATTCACATACAACAGGACAAAGCAAAATTCCTGCAACAAACATTTTATTAGATTCTAATTGTACATTAAAGAAGTATTAATACTGTAGCGATTAAGAAGTTTAGGAACTCCATGCTTTCATGAGCAATTAAAAACCTTTCGTATTTCAGAACAATTTTGAATTTCCAAGATGGTTCTTGCATCTGTCGGACTTTTATATCATGGCATTGTGTAACTGTATATAACAGAACTTACATATGAACTGCCTCAAAAAGTGTCGTGCATATCTCATGCATCTACTGAAAATAAAGAAGGCAAAGTCGACAATTGTACGAAATATCCCGGTGTATAATCTTGTTAATGATGTCACAAGCGGTTTCATTTACACATGCAACGCATACCGCAATCACACATCTAAAGGCTCGTTCACTGCTGCTTGTAGTCGTATTCATCATCATACCAGCCATTTGGACAGTCACTGCTGAACATAGGCCTAGCCCATCGATTTCCAGAGTGACCGATCTTGTGCGGCCACCCAGCAGCGTCGTCAGAACCTTTCTACCCCAACGGCCGTCAGTTCTTCGAGTTGTGCCCCGCCCACTGCCATTACAGCTTGTTATTCCTCTTAGCTATGTTTGTGACCTTGATTTGTCTAAGGATCTCGTAGAAAAGTTTTAGTAACGTGGGATAAAAATACCTACCATTTGGTTCACCTACAGATGAACTACTTTCTGCCTACCTGTCTCTTTCTTTGTATATTTTATTGTAGTCTGTTAGTATTGTGTTCGTTTAGGTATATTATCTGTAAATGACTGTGTCATCATCATCATCATCATATCAGCCGTAGGACGTCCACTGCTGGACAAAAGCCTCCCTCATTGATCTCCAGGAACTGCGGTTGGAAGCGGCCTGCATCCAACGCCGACCTGCGGTTCTTACCAAGTCGTCTGCCCATCTTGTGGGTGGACGTCCTACGCTGCGCTTGCCGGTCCGTGGCCTCCACTCGAGAACCTTTCGGCCCCATCGGCCATCTATTCTGCGCGCTATATGGCCTGCCCATTGCCACTTCAACGTGCTAATCCGTCGGGCTATGTCGGTGACTTGAGTTCTCCTACGTATCTCCTCATTTCTGATTCGATCCCGTAGAGAAACCCCGAGCATAGCCCCCAATGACTGTGTATGTCCATTAAAAATAAATATATTTTTTTTTTTATTAAAATCAAAAGGATCACTCTGAAACGTCAATTTCACTGCCTGTTCCTTTGCGACCAATCCAGGAAAGAAAAGCAAGAAACATGGCTGGTTGTTTTTTTTGTGATCCTTTAAGAATACATAACAATAAAAAAAAAATTACGTCAAAATTTTACCATTTTTGAATGAGTTGGAGCAATTTCAATCCCAAGCTTCTCTATCATAAATATAAATTATAATACTCGTAGTACTATAAATTATTAATCTGTCTTAATAATAAATTCTTTTTTTCTACCGTAAAATAGTAAAACCATGCATTTTTTTCTAATTGGGTCACACTCTGTCACCAATTGTACTATTTTAACAAGCTCTGCTTAGCTTAGGGTTACATAGCACTGCGCGAAAAACCCAGATTCTTATTATATTTTTTGTATACAGAGCCTTGCCACCGTGTAATCTTAATTATATTCAGTGGTTTCATACGGGCTGGGACCTGTTCCACGCCAATAACATAATCCAAGCCAAATATTGGCAAGCCAATCAACTCTCACGTATTTAAAGTATGTGCCACGGCACTTTCAATTCGATTTTAATCTGAAATGAGCTTTGTGTTAATAATTCTAGACTGAATATTGCTTGCATAAACATAGACCGATACTGGTTTTTTTAACAGCGCTTCTGGGCTTCGGAAGGCACTTTAAGATTACTTAAGATATTTTCAAGGCACGTCTGAAGCTTTTAGAAAAAAGCTCCGGCATCAGAGTTAGCCACAAACGAATTTACTTTCTCACCTATTTGTCTGTACTGATATTATTAATCTACAGTTTTGACAGTATAAAATAAAAAAATGATCTTCTCTCTCAGCTAGCTATAGATACCATGCGTATAGTCACATCGACCTAAATAAGATTAAATCGATCGTGAGTCTCTACATTTTTACACCATCAAAGTTATGTCAGTTTATGGCGAGTTCCTATATCCGTTGGTAACCAGCTACGACTCGTTTCTCCTTGAAATCATGTCAAACTTTTGACACTAGTTTGACACTTTTCCAAGGAAAAAAGAGTCGTATCTGGTTACCGACGGATATAGGAAACCGCCATTAAAGAATTTTATCACAATTGACAACTGATATTAACTAGCTTTGTCGGTATAAAAATTGGTGTCCTAGCGCTCGACATCGGTCGCTAATCCTGTCGAGACTTCTAGTCCAACTTTCTCCTTACATATTACATTCGTAACACCACACAAAACATTCCTAAAGTCCAATTAACCCCGAAACTAGCAAAACAAACGGTTTTCACGATAAATCACGAACATTCAGTAGCCGGGAGTCGAACCCGCGCCCGATAGCCCCGTGTCATTAGATACCATCACTGGACTTGTCAAGGGGAAAATGAGCCTTATCTCGACTTGTTTCGATTCAATTTAGCTTGCATTTACTAAGACCTGTGTCACTACAAAATAATTTTGAATGTAAAATGAACTTTATTGTGTCTGCTTTAGATTCTACTAACGCTTGTGTTTGGTATTTGATACTCTGCTCATTTGATTTTGGAATAATGTATGAACTGTCACCAGCCTAGCTATAAAAACATCAAATATCCAAAAAAAGCTCGTAGTGCTTTTGGAAGACCTATCACACGATGGGGTATGCGAGTAAATAAATAACTCCCAAACATCTAGGGGAGAAGCTAAGATCAATATTTTTCAATAGTTATTTCATAACCAACTAAAAGTCACAAATATGTACCATATATATTACATACATATTTATATTTATACATCTATACTTAATATTATAAAGAGGAAAGATTTGTATTTTTGTGTGTATGTTTGTAATAAATAAACTCAAAAACTACTGGTCCGATTTTAAAAATTATTTCACCATTGGAAAGCTACATTCACCCTGAGTAATATAGGCTACTTTTTACCCAACTGCGCAAAGGAGGGTAATGTTTTTATTGAAAAACTACGCGTGCGAAGCTGCGGATTGGTCAGCTTGTGTAAAATTTAAAAAAAAACAACCAAACACACCAAAACACCAACCCAGAGGGGGTTGGTGTGTTTGAAGTGAAACTTCTTTACGCACACGCTTGACATGGGGAGTAAGCTGGTGAATGCGTTACGAAAAGTGCGAACGGAAGTTGAGAGGGAGCTATAAGTTACTGAATATAGAAAGAGAGAGAGTTAAGTCTCGTATATTTTTAAACGTTAAGTTGCGAGTGCGTGTTGCGTCTGTCCAGAATGAACATAGACTGATCGACCTACAGACGTGTGGACAATTTTGTAATTGAACAATATGATATTATTATTTTGAAAAATAAGTTTTACTTCAGTTTTACATATAGAGAGGGGGTTGTTGCTTTTTTCGGAGGTGTTAAAAACTAAAATAGATAAGAACCACTCCAGTCAATCTCTTACCCTATTTAAAAAAAACCACGTCTCAATCGGTCAATACGTTTGGGAACTACGATGCCACAAATAGACAGACAGACACAAGCGTCAAACTTATAACCCCTCTTTTTGAATTTATAATCCCTCTTTTGGAATTTATAATCGCTTTTTAATTTATAACCCCTCTTTTTGAATTTATTGCCCCTTTTTGAATCGGGGATTAAAAACGGACGTAACTGGTCAAACAGACAGACGGACAAAGCGAATCTATAAAGGTTCCTAGTCAGCGTACAAAACCCTAAAAAGCTTAGCTCAGCCGATATTGCTCACAAATGACACAGATTCTTAGTAGGCATTACTTGTAACATGGGAGCGAAACTTCTGTAATGTTACTTATTCTGTGTTGTGTGACATTCGCTTTAACGTTAATTGCGCAAGCGCACGTTTAATTGATGCTAGCGACTGCGATACTCTTTGGTCTATACTCTATGGTCCCGACCGATGATTTGACTATAGTATGTACTAATAAGAACATTAGAAGACTATGTTCGTCATTTATCAGTTACTAGTAGCCGTTCTTGAGTTATAAATGGTGTAACTAACCCGACTTTGTTTTATATATGTATATAGATATAGATTCAGTCCCATAGGACACATCGTCGGCCTAATTATCAGAATTCGTGAGTCCATATGGGCATATTTTACAGGAGCAACCAAAAACTGATTATCTCACATAGTTTGAGAGATATATATCGAATTACTCTTCAGGTATAAAGTGAGGGTATTTTGTATACCATAAAATTCTGATAATTAGAATTCTGATAATTAGACCGACGATATACTGAATATAGCCCTCCTAAATATAGTTTCCAAATCACTTTAATCACAAAACTTAAGCACTGAAAAGTCAAATAATGGAAAAACAAGAAGTCAAACTTTATTATTTTTACACAATTCAATTCCCTAGTTGTTCTTCTGGCGGCATTAGGAGTTTGCAACTGTCTCAGAGACTCAAACAGAGACTCAGAGGTCACACAGCAGATATCGAGAGTTTGGTGTTTCTCTACGAGATCAAATTTGAAATGAGAAGATTCGTAGACGAACCAAAGTCCCGCTTTATAGCACAAAAGATTATCAAACTGGCAGTGGGTGGGGCACATCGCTCGAAGAACTGACGGCCGTTGGGGCAGAAAGGTTCTCGAGTGGAGACAACGCACCTGAAAGCGCAGCGTAGGACGGCCCCACACTAGAAGGTCAGAGATCAGTCACTATTTTCAGCTGCTAAAGCTTTGCAAAAGCTACGTACCTAATCAGATTATGTTTGGTATCTTTGTGAATCACTCTACATATATGGCATATTTTGTACTACATATTTGATATGGTTATTGCCTATGTATAAAAGCTTAACGTTATAGCCATTATTTTGATACGGGATTTATCACGTACCCTTTTATTGGTGTTTCGACCGGCAATGTTTCGGTTCAATTTGTGTACCTTCATCAGGGTGAGCGCGATCCGTTCCGAATAACGTTTCACTACGCACTACGCGCCGCAGCACTCTGCGGGCGAGTAGACGGACGCGGTGGTGGGGATTGCGTCAACGATGGCACGACGTGTTAACAGGCTTTGTCATCATCATTATCATCACTGCTGCTTTCTTCGGTAGTTCTCGGTACAGGCAAACACACACCACTAACTATGTCTCTACCAGGTTCACTTACTCTTCTGTCGCTTGCATCATGAAGACATGGCCTCCAGGCTGGCGGTAGAACCCATCCTCTATCACTATTTTCTATTTCTATAGCCATTTGGAAGTCCATTTATTCATACTAGTTGCCCGCACAGTGGTTGAAATATGACAGCAATTAATTATTATTTCTTGTTAGGTTAATTTTAACTTTCGCCCCTCCTTCTCCATATGAAATTTAACTATGCCAAATTTCACACTCCTCCGTGCGCGTAATAAGCTTATAAAGGGGTACAAAGTCTTCTTGCCTGGAAGAGACCGCTAACAGTGAAAAGGCTGCTAATTTTATCACCTTTATATTCTAGCTTAATATAATGTATTGTTGCATGAATCGTACCTACCCACACCTCTTCCAACTCAGCTGGTTTCTAACTGCGCTACACACACATTTCAATACTTTTTCCTTTAGTATTTACCTACCCTCCTAAACATCAATGAAATACTTATTGTGTACGATTATTATACAAAATAGACTGCCAAAATTTGCCTTTTTAAATAAATAAAAAAAATATTCTTAGAATTTGTAATAATTAAAACCATATTAAGACCATGACCATAATGCCTAGTGGAACTCGTTTGAGGTCAACGCCTCATGCATTTTTGAACGCAACACAATCTGAGAGGTTAGATTAGCCTATTTTAAATAAAATTGATGACAGAGTTTTTTCTTTTTAAGTATCCTATGTGGCCAGTTGTTGCCTCAAGACCGTTGGGTTGTCATAAATATTCATTCTACAAAGGTTATATCTTCAAATAAAGCTTACTCATATAATATCGATCGAACTTCATTTGCAAGTTCGTTTGGTCATAAATAAAATAATATTTGTGTTCGAATTTCAAATTGTAATTCATCTGACTATCTGACAAAGGTAGACATCGGTATTCTTCCAGCTTTCAAATTTAAAGTTACACTATACTAGTGGTTCGCCCGAAACTGCTAATCTTTCTTTGCTAATCTCCTTTCTATCAACGGACAACCAGACGCTCTGCGGTGCGCCACCGCTATATGGTAGAAATACCTCCCATTCGCACAAAGCGGTTCTCTTCGACCTATATTATGCGTACCGCCAAAGAGTGGAACGACTTGCCAGAGTCTGTGTTTCCAGATAGCTACAACCTGGGTATCTTTAAGTCGCGAGTGAATAGGTTTCTTCTAGGCAAGCGTGTACCATCGTAGACTGCATCATCGCTTACCATCATGCGAGATCGTGGTCAAACGCAAGCCTATAATATATATAAAAAAACAGGTAACGGGAGTTCATGTGATTACCCTTCTTATGTATTAAATTTCACGATGATCAAATCAACGCTTCGAAAGTTATCCTTGGAGAAACATACATACATACAACGCCGATTTGTCCAAGTTGATTTAGAAATCAATAAATAAATTTCAAAATTATTATGATGGTAATTACTAAACATTGTTTGTTTCTGACATATTAATGTATTTATCCCCCCCCCCCCCAAAGAATGTATTGATGAGATCAGTGATAAGGACGTCTGTGGTATTGCACATTAGCTTATTATTTGTATTGTTTCTATACGGTAATTACTAAAAGAGGTACCCATCTCTCTATGGGTCTCTATGTACCTATCTATTTTACTAGGTATTCCTAAAGTTGTGAAAAAAACATAACCTTATTCATAATATCTTTCTACGAATGGCTTAGCTTTAACCTTTTTAGAGCATAAAAAGTTAACAAAGTTCTGAATTCAAATATAAAAATTCCAAGATTTTTTCGCTTACTATTTCACAACACAAAATCAATTACTTGGGATGTAATAACTATAAAATTATTTAAAAGGTACTTGGCGAAAGGCAGACCGTATCACGTACACTTTGAATCTTAATACTGCTCACACCTGCATTTAACAATCACTCTTACTTCTATATTGTAAAGCTTAGATTTCCGTGGCGTTACATGTGAGAAATTCTAAATGTGTGTTGTAGGGAATTGAGATTGATTCTAGTTAGTTTAGAGTCGGTTTTGGTATATACAGGGTTGGATGAGGTATCGAGTTTCGTTCTCACTTCGTCAGGTGTCGCTGCCGGCGCGACATTGTTTTGCTCTGTTGTTCTACGGAGTGTGAACTTGATAAAAAGCAGACGGGAAGCGTCTATAGAATGGCTTTTTGAATTTCGAATGTTCTTTTTGGATTTCGAATGCTCTTTTTGAATTTCGAATGTTCTTTTCGAATTATTGAACGTTCCTTTTGGGTTATTGAATATGCATTTTCAGTATGAAAGGTTGTTTGGGGTCGGTTCTTTTGTTGATTTTGTTTTTATTTGTGAAAGGGGTTTTTATTTTTTAATGCAGTTGAAGCTTGCGTTCCGTCTTCCATTGGCCTAATACATTATTGAAAAATAGGTCAAGATTGCAAAATTCGAACCATGTATTAGGTTGGTAGGTTGAAGAAGTTATGGCCGTTGGGGCATAAAGATTCTCGAGTGGGGGCCACGCACTGGAAATCGCAGCGTAGGATGACCCCCTAATAGATGGAAAGACGACCTGATAAAGATTGGAGGCCGTTGGGTGCAGGCCGCACAAGTTCAGTTTCTCTGGAAGAATCTATCGGGGAGGACTATGTTCAGCAGTGAACGTCTTTTTATGATGATGATGGTTAGGTAGGCAACAAACAGGGTGAATTTGTAAACAATTTACAAATGTTGAGGAACGGCTCTGCCCGTAATCCACAAAATTAATCTTATATAACTCCAATAGTGGAGTTTCAAATATACTTTCTTACGACGTCTTCAAAGCATCAGAATGTTTTGATAAGAATGGTAGATGTTTAACTTCACTATAGGTAGATTGGATATATTGGATTAAAATAAACAGATTTTATCAAAACGTAAGACTATGTAATATAATAATACCTTGTATCTAATAATAGTTATTCTGTGCTTGTAGTAAGACATTTTTGTGATTTATCTGACAACTAAGCGCGGCTTGCACAACGATCCCTAAACGTATTTATATGCTTAAATTTGACGTATTTGTATGATTTGACTACTCTTTATATCATATTTAGCTACTAAATTAAGGTGTCGTTGCGCAAGTCGCCCTAAGACTCAAATATTATTTATATACATATATTTTTTAAATGAAGTGATTTTTAGAGAATCGGTTTGGGTCTCACGTTCGCAAATGTACTCAAAATATATAATATTTACAAGACGATTAATAAACAATCAAATCATAACCAATCTATGATATGATAACATAAAGGCTAGCGTCCACATCATCGATCATCACTCCATCGTTATCCGATCCCACCGATAGTGCTGTTTAAAACCTATTGTGACAGTTTATTTGGGCATTGCAATGGACGGTTGACAAAAACACTGACTACGGGAACGAATTGTATTTAATCTTTTGTATTTGTATTTCTTTATTCGACAAAAAGTTTTATGCAAACAGTATTACATAAAGCCCTATAACCCCCTAGAGGTTTCTTTCTAGACACTCGAGCCGCTACACATTATTTAATAATTACTCACAAACCCGTCACCTTTACCTAAACTACATTCAACAAGCTGTTATGAAAAGTATGTACGCAAACAGAAAAATAGGCGGCATCAATTATAAATACAAAAGTTATTGTTTGCATAAACTGTAAATTTCAGTTCTGTGTAGTATTATTGTTAGTTATTCCACAGGGATTACTATTGCAGGCTTAGGACTATATAAGTGTCTGTTTCCCTATTTGTTGGGTGTCATTTTTTGAAGTTATACTACTTTTGGCCCGTTTGGAAAAAAATATGAGAGTAAAACTATTACGATCCGCGCGCACACCGGCAGCTAAAAAGCGACATGATGAAGTTAGCTGATAACTGTCACATGCGCGCGCACACCGACGATGAAGTTAGCTACAGACAAAGAGTTGTGGCACACGGGATGAAATCTTTAGCTATTTTTGTTCTGTTACGCCAAAGAAGTAGAACTTCTTACGTGCGCACATAAGTACACACACACATTTTCTTTTTTGTGTTTTGTTATAGTTATTATAGTTGAAGTTAATAGTTATTGTTACATGGCGACGTTCTCCATGCATACAGTTTTTTTATATTATGTTTAGATGCGGGACTATTAATTATTTTTTAAGTCGCTTCTGTTGATTGTGTACAGTTTATATGAATAAATGTCTTCTTTCTATGGGTACGGAAAAGTTTTAAGATTTTAAAACCATGATTATAATTTTAAAATCTTAATTTATTTTTATCTAGCTGGTGTCATTGCTAAGAAAATTGATATACCTATATTGCTTATAGTTATTTTCTGGGAAAACTGACTATGTAAACTTTTTTTTCTTACCGTACATCAAATCGACATTCAAGTTTTAATCCGCATCCCGTGTAAGTATTTCAACACGCTCTTACACACGACCCTGTCAAACTAGATGCATCTATACCCCTCTCATTCCAACCTACCAAATTACATGTTGTTAGAAAGAGACAGAGTGCTGTGATACCCCGGAACTAGGGTTGTCCGAAAACGATTTAACCGGACTTTTTGACATGTCTGTTCGTCCATAGTATTAATGTTAAGCTAGATCGCAAAATACAAACGTAGATTAATATTTTAATTGACAACCTCTACCGGACGAGTAGTTGACTGAGACGCAAAAGGAGGGGTTCGATTCCCGCTACGAGAAAAATTAGTGCATGATTTTTTACGGAAATAATAGTATTTCCCACGACACGAGCATTTTTTTTTGACATTTCATAAGCGCCTTAAATATGAATTGAATTTTGAATTGAACAGCCATCAACCTAAAGACCTACTCCGTTATTTTAAGGGGTTAGGATGGCTGGGCTTAGATTAGAAGGGGGTTTATGTATAATACACCCCAAAGCAGAACGTTAGTGTAGCTCTAACTCCCCCCACCTTAGAATTAGAATTATAATTCATCACAAAAGCCACAGAAACATAGGCCTCCCCCAGCATCCTTTATCAGGTCGTCTTTTCATCTAGAGAGGCGAAGTTGGGGAGGTGTGGGGGGGGGGGGGGGGTCCTACGCTACCATTCACCTATTTATAATTAGTTCATAGAGACCGGCTTAGTAAATATAAGACAGGGCAACTCTACCCCGGAACCAAAGTACTCGTGGCTCGCCAGTATGATCTCATTAGCATCGGTAGAATAGGTGTGGACTGTGGAGACGGTGGAATAATGCATTCGATTGAGACCATTTTGGGAAGCTGTGGTAGGTGTCCCCTGATTGGTTGAGGAATACGGAAAGAGCTTTTATCTGAATATGGGATAAGTATTTAAATGGTTTTGACGATAGTTTAGCTTTCATTGCAACTTTCCTATTTTTGTAACCTTTCTTTTATTTTGAAAATACCAACCTAAACCTCTCGCGATCACTACATAATAACCGATTTAAATGGGTTTTTATCGCGTATGTAGGTATAGTTGTTCTATATATATATAGTAAATATTTATTATATAGTTATATATATAGTAAATATTGATCACGATATTTATATTTCACTACTAATCTGTACAAAACACAAATCTTACTACTGGAATTAACTCATTGATAATTAACTGTTTAATTCAAGTATTAAGATTTTGGTTTTGTTTAGATTAGTAGTGAAATAAAATATTTTTTCCTGATCATTATTTGCTTTATTCCTTATTGTACACAAATAGATTTACAGATAAAAATAGCTTACAATATGGACATGTACAAAGGCGAGCTTAACTCTAATAAGAGTTTTCTTCGAGCAAACCTTTGAAGATAGAGATATTTGATTATAGTGGTGGGTACGTGCACAGAGAATGATATTGGAGTAAAACACTAATATATAGTATATACTATAATAAATACAACACTTAACCATATTAAAAAATTATAATAATACCTACATTAGAGATAAACATAATACATTATACAAAATATAAATAATATACCTACTTATACATAATAACCTCAAAGTTTACAAGGACAGGTAATGCTCTTTGACTCTAAGCTTAAAAGTGCTTAGTGACGGACTTGCGCGGATGGAGTGTGGTAGAGAATTCCACAGATTGACTCCATGGACAGTGAAGGAACCGCAATAGCGACTGGAGGAATGAGGAGGGGTTTTGAGAAGGAGGGACTTAGATGACCTACAAGTCATCTCCGGTAGGACAAGATAATAAAAGCGCTCACGGAGGTAAGCAGGAGCTAAGGATTGAAAAGAGTGTTGAAGAGAAAAGTTACAACATGAAGATCACGTCGTTGCTTTGTGAGATAGAACAACTATAGGTACCTTTTTTATTTGTAATCCCAACGTATTAAGGTACATACGCGATAAATACCCATTTAAATAGGTAATTAAGTAGGTACTGATTGTATGCTGAGTTAAAGAAAACTAATAAATTCTCATACTAGATTTAGGGCCTTAACCCACTGACGAGTTGCGAGGGCTTCCAGCGAGGCGATTAGAGAATGTTCACATCGCGTTCGCTCAATATTTTTATTTATAAACATAACTTTACTGGTGGTAGAGCTTTTGTGAACGGGCTCGAGGAAGTGGGCACCACCGCCTTACCTTTATCTGCCGCCAAATAGCAATACTTGTGCTGCTGTGTTCCGGTTAGATGGTAATGGTATGTTCCTGTAATTACTGGCACATAGGCATAACAGATAAGTCCTATAGTATGGCAACGTATCCACATAGAGATCCGGACAACATAATACCTTGTTTTGAATTCTATGTGGATATCCATGGGCTGCAGTAGCCACTTAACATCTGGTGTACTGCATGCTCGTTTGCCATATAAGTAGTATAAAAAAAATAACTTACCGAGGCTTCAAAAATTATATGTAAAGTCGTGCAAAATCCAATGTTTACCTGTAAAAAAAAAGTTTTTGTTAGGTAGGTAGCTGAAAGTCATAGTAAACCTTTCTGAAGTACGGACAGGGGCGTTGTTCATAATTGTTATCTATTTACGGATTCACCCTGTAGGATTGAAAGTTTCCTACTTCTTCTTTCTACTACTAATTAGTTACTAATTTATATTCTTCCTCACTGTAAGCGATAAGACCACCCGTCGTACACACGGCTACGCATCAAGCTATACAAATCCAGTATAAGCTGACCTCGCATTGTGTAGGCTTTTCGTAGAATGATAGGTCAGCTTATACTGGAAATGTATAGCTTGATGTGTAGCCGTGTGTACAATTTTATTGTTATTCGTTATTTAAGTAATTTTTAACCCGGACGCAAAAAGTGGTGTATTATAATTTTGACGCCTGTCTGTCTGTGTATCTGTTTGACTGTAGCATTGCAGTTACAGATAAGACCAATTCGGACGCATTTTTTTTTATAGAAAGCCAGTTTAACTATGGTGGTTCTTAGCTGTGTGTGAAAAAGATCAGGTCAGCTAATCCGAAGACTATCAGAACTTTTCTTTAGTGATGAAGGGATCTCAGCTGTACTTATATATAATTTTTTGCGTGTTTTTAAGTGACGTATGTCTTTTTTTTAACTTGTTAAATAAGTGTTGTAAACGAAACAGAATATATATGGATACTATACAGTCCGTCACCGCATTCACGACATTAATTTCAAACACATATGCACAATCGTATTACCTAATTTTAGAGATTGGTTTAATATCGGTTGCTCGAATAACTATCCAGTAATCGATACATTTCCAATAAACAATTTTTAAGGTCAATCGGCGCCGCCTTTGCGCCGATGCCGCTTAGTCAGTTTAAAACAGGTAACTTACATGATAAATGAATACTTTATAAATTTTAGAACTTGTAAAAAAATCCATGATAATTAATTAAAAAAAAAACAATTTTACAACTAAACTAGCCCCATCATAATAAATAAAATAAAATAAATAAATAAATATTGCTGGACATTTCACACAGCGCTATCTAGTCCCAAACTAAGCAGAGCTTGTACTATGGGAACCAGATAACTGATAGAATACTTATATACTAATTTTTTTGCAAATACATACTTATAATATATAGAAAAACACCAAGACCCGGAACAAATATCTGCAGATCATGCAAACATTTGTTCTGCGGCGGGAATCGAACCAAACAACAAAACCAAGTACCAAGTTAAAAACCAGTACAACGATAACATTTTAGGCCTGTTTAAAGCTTGCGACATACTACCTGTTCAACAAAAGGTAAAAACGCTTGTGTTGAGCGAACAATATGAAAATAACGAAATAAAAATACCAATAACACATAAAACAACGACTAGAAAAGTAACACTCCAAAAGCTGCAAATTCCTAGAATTAACAATTATTACGGGAGACGCACCACTGCATTCTTAATCCCAACTTTGACTAATGAGATACCAGCTCTAACTTTACATGAAATGAACATAAAAAATTATAAATACAAATTTAAAAAACACTTCATGAATACTATCGAGGATACCTAACAAATAAATGAACCATTTCAAATAAAAAAAAAAAAAAACAAAGGGAATGTTTTAAAATACATAAATAAAATAAATAAACAGGAATAATTTTTATAATCCAAGCCTCCTTAATTGGTAATTAGCAATCTTGCTAAAAATAATAAATAACTGACGAATACCCTGTATAGAAGATAAGCTTGCTTCGATGTTCTGTCAATTTCGACCGGACCGAGCGAGAATGAAGTAAACAAGATAGTTGATACCTAGCTATATGACACGTGCAATGTGCATTGTCTTTGCGTTCGGTATGCATTAAGGATTATTGTGCCGTTTTTATCATTATGAACTAACTTTTGAAATTAAAACTACCTATATATAAAAAGTTATAACTCTTGTAATTATGATTGCCGCCGCCGACTTACTATGTTTGCGTACCTACCTACATACTTTTGGGGTGACGGGGTTTATAAGTACCTATTTAAATAATGTGTAGCGGCTCGAGTGTCTTAAGCACCGAGACAAACCTTTAAGGTTTTACAGTGCTTTATGTATGTTTATGTATGTAACTTTTTATTAAATAAATTAAAAAAAAAAAAAAAAAAATCGAACCCGCCACCTCCAGAGTCTCAGCCGGCTATTCGCCCACTGCGTCACGGAGATCGTCAATAATGCAGTATATAACCTTCTCAGTCTAATTATATATTAGGAGGTAGACAGTAAAACATTTTATTTAATAAGACCGTAAACTGATTATCTTTCTAAAAAGAGTTGTATTAAAAACGGTCAAGGACCTGATTTTAATTACTCGAGGATGCTATAAATTTGCAGTTGATTAATTTGCCTTAAAATAAGGATGCAGTTAGATTGTTATGATTCATAAATTAAATTAAATCTGCTTCTTTCGTGTCGATGTCTCAATATTATAGCCATTTTGACCAGTACGCCGCCACGTTCATGGAGCGTCGGAGCAGGTCATCAGTTGCCCCAACGTGCAGGTGGTAGGGCAGGATGGGCATGCAAGGACGTGTGACATTGTTTGGAGCTGGGCACCACATTGGCATTGCGTCTCCGATTCGTCTAAAATACCCCATTTACTAAGATTACACCTGCAGCGGCCGACTTGGGTACGCAGTCTGTTGAGGGTCCTCCACACTGGCCAAGGTAGGTGTTGACAATTAAAATTAAACGTCGGGATAACAAATAAAAAAGGTACATACGCGATAAATACCCGTTTTAATCAATAATTATGTACAGTGATCGCGAAAGTTTGAAAGACAATGGAGCCTCAGTAATAGGGTGCCGTTTTACCCTTAAGGTACGGAACCCTAAAAACATGGCGTTTTCGGACGTTTCACAGACTCAGTTTGTAGGAGTGAAAGATATGTAAACGAGTATGTATAGTATTATAGCTTCTTTTCTAGACGAATGTATTTATTGGCCAATCAATACAGTTTCCTGGTAATTAGTGATGATGTGGTAACATCATAGGAATGATTAAGTTGACTATTATGATTATTGGTTCATTAAAATAGCTTCATCTGGTTCGGAGTTTTTAACGTTCGGCTTAGGAGTCTTTACCCAAGATGGGGGAAGATGGTTACCACTTAAAATCAGGGGAACTGTTTTCTTGTTGAATATACATAGTGTACAAAAAAATATCACTGCTAAAAGGAATTTTGCACGCCTTGATAACTTTGTACGAACGTCAACACAAGAAATCAAAGAATCGACCACATAATGCTAAACAAATATTATTTTATCCATATTGCATGTACTATTATGTATATGTATTGCATTTTATGTATTATTATATTTTAATATTATAGAACGTTTATGTATTACATTTATATTAAATTTACCTATCCTGGTATTCATTTTATTTGAAGTATTTAAGTAAAAACTACCGTCTTTTAACGTTCTCGTAAAATCCAGTCCATCCAAAGGTTGTCTGGAAGAGATCGTTTTTAGCGATGAGACCGCCAATTGTACTATCGCGTGTCTAGTTTTAAGTGTTTTAAATATAATTTGTTAATTTAAGTGTGATGTACATAAAAGCGTTTTCTATTCTATAATGATAAATGTAATCATTAAGCACTAATTACACTGAGATACACATCATAATTAATTAATCCTAGATCAATATTTCTACAGGACGATATTCTAATGGTATCATTTGATTCTGTTCTTTGATTAGTAGTATTTTGATATCTGTCGAAACCAACCTATTTTATTTCCACCCGTACAGAAAATATCATTGTGGAAGACATTTCAATTACTAACCTCGTTCATACAATACAACACGTTATTATAAGTTTAGTAGGCAATATAATCAATCAGCCAGTACACTTGGGATCTCGTAGAGGAATATAGAAGTTCAACTTTTAATTAATCCTAGATCAATATTTCTACAGGACGATATTCTAATGGTATCATTTGATTCTGTTCTTTGATTAGTAGTATTTTGATATCTGTCGAAACCAACCTATTTTATTTCCACCCGTACAGAAAATATCATTGTGGAAGAAATTTCAATTACTAACCTCGTTCATACAATACAACACTTTATTATAAGTTTAGTAGGCAATATAATCAATCAGTCAGTACACATGGGATCTCGTAGAGGAACGTAGAAGTTCAACTTTTAATTAATCCTAGATCAATATTTCTACAGGACGATATTCTAATGGTATCATTTGATTCTGTTCTTTGATTAGTAGTATTTTGATATCTGTCGAAACCAACCTATTTTATTTCCACCCGTACAGAAAATATCATTGTGGAAGAAATTTCAATTACTAACCTCGTTCATACAATACAACACTTTATTATAAGTTTAGTAGGCAATATAATCAATCAGTCAGTACACATGGGATCTCGTAGAGGAACGTAGAAGTTCAACTTTTAATTAATCCTAGATCAATATTTCTACAGGACGATATTCTAATGGTATCATTTGATTCTGTTCTTTGATTAGTAGTATTTTGATATCTGTCGAAACCAACCTATTTTATTTCCACCCGTACAGAAAATATCATTGTGGAAGAAATTTCAATTACTAACCTCGTTCATACAATACAACACTTTATTATAAGTTTAGTAGGCAATATAATCAATCAGTCAGTACACATGGGATCTCGTAGAGGAACGTAGAAGTTCAACTTTTAATTAATCCTAGATCAATATTTCTACAGGACGATATTCTAATGGTATCATTTGATTCTGTTCTTTGATTAGTAGTATTTTGATATCTGTCGAAACCAACCTATTTTATTTTCACCCGTACAGAAAATATCATTGTGGAAGACATTTCAATTACTAACCTCGTTTATACAATACAACACTTGATTATTAGTTTAGTATGCAATATAATCAATCAGCCAGTACACATGGGATCTCGTAGAGGAACGTAGAAGTTCAACTTTTTATTGGCTTTCAGTATGAGAAAATTTAGATGTCAAGATTTTCTTTGATAACATCAGTACCTAATTTATTAACCGGACAAGTGCGAGTCTGACTCGCGCCCCGAGGGTTGCATTTTTTTTTAACTTTATACCTACATTATAACAATTTATAGATTTTGACCTTGACTTGTGCTGTGAGACCTTGGTTTTTGCGAAACTTCATGATTTTAGGTCAACGGGATAAATGCGCCATAAATGGTCGTAGTTTTTGATTTCGTTGACTCAGAAACTTTTTTTTTTTTACAATTCATGGTATCGTAGACCTAAGTATTTGATACCTCCACTTGTCTTGTATACCCCAAGTTGAAACTCCACGCGTTCCTGTGAAAAAGATGTATGGCTATAGTATAATGTACTGTTCAAATATGTTTTATCTTTTATTGAAAAAAAAAACACTTAAACAATTTTCTTTTATATTTCTTTAAAATCCTAAACATCTGAGTCTATTTTATTCAAGTTTTTATCAAAATGCTATGTAAATTACAATCGTATCGTTACGAAGAAAATGATCCATCGTTTTCTTGAAGTTGTTTCTGAAAAAACTAATACGAGATCGAGAGTTCAATCTCCCAGACGTTCCAATTTCATTCATACAGCTATTGCGATAAGGTAGTATTTAGCTCGGGGAGTTTTAATAGAGCCTTGCAGAATGCCTGGCTCGTTCGGAACGCAAGTTTTTTGATTACATACAAATAGCGCGAAAACATGAGTCTGATTTCGCTGTCATAAACAATTCAATGAAAGGAACATTGCTAATACAGCCTTTCTACCCCATGTTTTGTTACTAACTAACTAACTTCATGTATTTTAACCTGGTTCAATAAAGAAAAGAATCTAAAATTATTCTATTCGTTTTTTAAACCAGGTACGTATCCTATATAGCGCCGAAAATCATTATTATTAGGACACATGTGGCTTCGTTCTGGTAGGTATCGGAAGCGTCGCTCCAACAATGGCATCCTGAAGGGTGTCTCTGACTATTTTTGAAATCCCATTTAGGCGCGGGGCAAATACAAAAGGCGTCGGACGGAGGTGAGGCGCGGGCGAGGTGCGGGCTCGGCGCAGAACAGGCGCGCTAACGGTGTCGGAAAGGCGAGGCGCGGGCGAGCACATTGGACGCATTTGGGGCATTTTGGGGCGTCTTCTACGTTAGATAAAGAGGATCTGCAAGCTCTGGTGCATTTGGAGAACTTACAAAAGATCAGAAGATATACGGTCCACCCTGTGTGGCAAGCAGGACAGGCGAGGAAGCGGCGCCCGCGCCCCGCCCGTACTCCGTCTCAGTATGTCTCGTGCCACACTTCTGTTAGACATTTTGTATGAAATATCAAAGAAGGGGCGCCGCGCCCGCGCCTCACCTCCGCCCGACGTCTCTTGTATTTGTCCCGCGCCTTCAAGCACAGGATTACCGTCATCCATCACCACATGGACGGCAACAAGTAGTGAATTGTTTTTTTTGACATATGTTTATTTTTTATTTTGTGTGTGCAATATGGAAGTACCGCCTGAAATAAAAGTAGGTATTTTATATCAATTTTATTTATTATTTATTACCGCTCACTTGCACACGAATGCATGCAATATTGTCCAAATAATGGGTAATGATTTTCGGTGATATTTAAGATGGTTATATTGTTATATTATATTGTTAAATCAAGTTATATTGATTTTATGATAGTTTTTGATTGAGAACTGTTATAGAAATAGTACCTATGACTTGCAAGCAGAATTTCAGTTTCGTTCTAAAATAAAAACAGAGTCATTATCGTTTACTTTAGGTATTAGCTCTCGTTTTTAGTGCTACCCAAAAATAGATAATTGATATTCAAAGTATTATGTCACAATGCTGCCAAACTTGCAAATCGAACCAAAATCGAAGCGACTTCATTATAAATTCCACAAAACCTCCATTTAATGTTGCGATGACATCTTTATAGGTCGACTCTACATTTTTGTATTGCTTTCTGTAGATGACTTTGGTCACATAGATACAATATTTTAATGGCGATTTTTTTTAATGTTTGTAAGGTCCAAATTCTCGCTACTGCACAAACTTCAAGATTTAAAAAAATTATGTTGTTACCACACGTGTTTATTTTATTCTTTTATCAAACAGTGTTTAGCGGGTGTTTAACTTTCTTGTCATAAGACTTAAAAGGTTTATATCAATATAGCGTTTTATTTTTAGGGTATATGTTCACTTAGATCCTGTCCATCCAAAAATGTTGCCATGCACAAATTTCTTTAAGAGATGAGAGGCCAATATTATCTTCAATTTAAAGTAGATATTATGATGGTCATTACTTTAGCATCACACTAATATTACAAATGTGAATGTTTGTTTGTTTGTTACTCAATCACGTCGTAACCGATTTTGATGAAATTTGGTATAAACCTAGCTAGATTATTACCTGAACACCTTTTATTTCATAAATCAGTTTCCATGGGATAAAAATGGAGTGTCAAGTCAAGTTGAAACAGCGAGTTTAGCTTTATTTCTAGGTTACCTACACATTTAGTATTATAACGCGTACGAAGTCGCGGATAACAGCTAGTATTGTATAATATTAAAAAGAGGTAAACTGTGTAAGTTTGTTTGTATAACAGGAGTAATAACCGAACGAATTCTAAAAAATATTTCAGTTACAAGCAGTTACATTATCCCTGAGTGCAATAGACTATATTTTGAGAAAAAATCCGTGCAAAGCCGGGGTGAGTCAGCTAGTCTCAGATAAAATCGATTTAATTATCATTAAGGTTAACAAAATGATTCTGCCAAAAACGAATTCTTCGTACGACATTCGATTCAGTGGAGGAACGTTTCGATCGGTCGTTTACATAAATTATTTAATTTGAAAAACAAAAAGCATTTAGTCTTGTTCCAGTAGTCTAATGTCGTTGACACAGCTACTTGCAACCATTAATACAATCGTTTGCTTGTTGCGGAGTTCTGCACATAATAGTTTTTCACAGTTTAACGAGTTTAAAGAGGCCCGGATTGTCTTCGGGAGGATAGTGGAGCACGTGATGCTTCACTGCACAAACACAAACGATGCCAGATTGAGAACGGCCCTGCAAGGGGTCATAGAATCTGCATCCTCCTCCAACACCGCTGAAACAACATCCACGGGAGTCCTGGATAGCTGCTGCCATCAACCCAGAGTCCTACTCCGTTATTTCAAGGAGTTAGGATGGCTGGGGTCAGGTTAGAAGAGGGTTAGTGCACAATACACCCCAATGCGGGACTTAGTGCATCGTAGGACACGTATCTAAGATGTGTGACCTACGGGCAATACTTTGTCATAGGCGATGGTTACCACTTAACATAAGATTGCTACATCTCCAGGTCATATAAAAATTAAGAATAAAAAAACATGACCAAAGTTTTGTAAACCAGGTTATTTCAACAATTTATTGTGGTACATACGGTTCCACAATAAGGTATAAACTTCCCGTGTAAGCTGACCTCTCATTGTACGAAAAGCCTACACAATTCGAGGTCAGCTTATACTGGAATATTGTAGCTTAATGTGTAAATATATGTATAAATAAATAGTTGAAAATAACCAGTTTTCAAAACTTTCGACAGATCTCTAAACGAATAATTATTAATGGGTTCTAATTCTTATCTCTAAATGTCTAGAAATCTTTTTTCTATTCATAAATTGCAGTTTTTATTACTTTTATTGACAAAATAAAGTGGAATGCTACCGTGCTAACATGAAGATTACAAAATATTTCTAATTCATTGGTAAATTAATTTACCGGCAAGGATATTTAGTTACATGTAACTTTATGTAAGAAATAACAGTTTAAGTTTTTTTTTAAACTATATAGATCTTTGTTTGAACACAATCTCACCTGATGGTAAGTGATGATGTGGTCTAAGATGAAGCACAAAGATCTAGAAGAAACCTATTCACTCTTACCTTAAAGAGGCCCGGATTGTATTCTTTAGGAAAAACAGACGACGGCAAAGCGTTCCATACCTTAGCTGTCGCATCAAGAAGGTAGAACGAAAACGGTGTTTGCGAATGGGTGGTATATCAACTAGGTACGGATTTAGTTTAATTAACAAATGTATCTCTAAGAGTTCACGCACACGTGTCAATCGCCATAGTCACAAAACGCCGCCACACGAAGAAGCGGCCACTTAGTAGAAGAAGCGCACGGCATCAAATATGCAGTCCACAGCTCGGTGGTGGCGTTTTGTGGCTGTGGCGAGTCGCTCGTGAGCGGCGACGCTAAGAGGTGATACACCTTACTTTTTTTCTACACTGCGCAGAAGACAGGTTATGTTTTTATTATAATAAATAAATATTGGTAGACATTTCACACAGCGCTATCTAGCCCCAAACTAAGCAGAGCTTGTACTATGGGAACCAGATAACAGATAGAATACTTACATACTTTTTTTTGTAAATACATACTTACAATATATAGAAAAACATCCATCCCCAAAACGAATATATGTAGATCATGCAAACATTTGTTCCGCGGCGGGAGTTGAACCCGCTACCTCCTGCCTCTCAGCTTCTCAGCCGGCTATAGGCCCACTGTACCACGGAGGTCGCCATATTGACAAACCAAACGAAGCCGCGGGCGGCATCTATTATTCCACTAGAACCTGAGTCCGACAGGGAGGTATAATAGGGGTATGGCATCATGCAGATTTATCCTAGTCTGAGTACCTATTTAACCCGAATTGCATAGAACCATTGTAAAATATTTTGTACTGACGGCCGTTGGGACAGAAAGGTTCTAGAGTGGAGACCAAGCACTGGAAAGTACAGCGTAGGACGGCCTCTGACTAGATAAAAAACGAGTGTGCTTTAGACCACACGACTGAAGTAAAATTTTGTGCAAGAACGAAATGAAATTACGAAAAGTAATCAAACTAACTACTGACTGATATATATATATATATATATATTACCCGTGCACGATAAGTTGGGACCTGAGCGCGGTGACGTCATATTGGCGTGTTTGTACCGCCCGCAAAAAAGCTAACATAACAAGCAGCCGCCCGCGGCTTCGTCTTTGTTTTTTTTTAACCTAATTATGTTACTCAGGGAGGACGCTGCTTTTTATCTAATCTTTTTTACACTATTTGAATAAAATAAAAATACAATGTTTAAGTTTATACATTTATTTTATCTATTATTTACATTATCTCATCTTCGTCACTACTTAGTGGATTTATGCCTTCTAGATGTTGTTCTTCGTCCTCAGTCTCACTATAATCACTTGACGAAGGAAATCCGATAAATTTACAATTAATTCCGATTCATTCGTCTTTTGTAAGAGGTCATCGTCCCAATACTTTTGTCGAAGCCTGTCTAAAAAAACTGTCTGAAAAAACTCTAACACTTTTAGCACGAGGTTTCTTTCTCCGCTATGCAAAGGTTTACCCTTCATAATGATAAAAAAACACTTAACAAGAACTATAACAACAAAAACTACAACAACAAAACAATGACACAAACTATAACAACAAAAACTACAACAACAAAACAATAACACAAACGAAAACTAAAAGAATTCCAGAGCGCGTCGTTACGTGACATAGGCCAGTACGAGACTAAAAACCCTAGTAAAAAATAGTGATGCGAACGGTACAATACGGGCGCCATCCGGGAAGCGGTCGGGGAGTCGCATTTTTAGCAGGTCCCAAGTTATCGCGCACGAGAATAGGTATATTTCATGCACTGAATATGAGACGAAGAGAGAAAAAAAATGTGCGCGCGCACCTCTCTCTCTTGCTCCTTCAGTAATATACGAAACGTAACTCTCTCTCTTTCTATCTTATATCTTATACTACTTATATCTCCCTCTCATTTTCCGTTCGCACTTTTCGTAACGCATTCGCCAGCTTACTCCCGAAGTTAAGCTTGCGTAAAGAAGTTTTACTTCAAAAAGACTACCGGATAAAGGTTTCTGGGAGCCGTTGGGTACAGGCCTCACAAGATCCGTCGCTCTGGAAATCAATGGGGAGGCCTATGTTTATCTGGACGTCCTACGGCTGGTATGATTATGAAAAAATTTAGTGAAGCACAAAATTTGTTTCTAACTAAATTATTATACCTGGTAAAACTTATAATACTATTTGGCCCCATTCATAGTTAAACATAAAATAAAAAATTTGCCCCACATCACTCAACACAGACCATTATTCCCGGCTCAAATCTGGAATGCTACCAGCTGTGTATCAAAATACTTGACAATGTTTGAAAAGTAAAATAAAACGAAAGGAAAAATTTAGATTCATAACTCGGTGACAGGGTATGTTCGTATTAGCATAATATAAGAGGATGCGGTTTGAGTAGGGTTACGAGCGAAGCGAATAGCGGAATAAGGTTATAGATAGGCATTTGCGATGAAAAGTTATATGTTCTATAAATTCAATTAGCATCGCTTACTCTCTTTACCCGCCCTACCCACACTACATAAGAGTACTAGCTGACCAATCCGCAGCTTCGCACGCGTAGTTTTTCAATAAAAACATTACCCTTCTTTGCGCAGTTGGATAAAAAGTAGCCTATGTTACTTAGAGTGAATGTAGCTTCCCAATGGTGTAAGAATTTTTGAAATCGGACCAGTAGTTTTTGAGTTTATTCATTACAAATATACACACATAAATATATAAATACAAATCATGCCTTTTTATAATAATAAGTATAATATAATATATAGTTTAAATTCAATAATTCTATAAATTTAAGTAGCATCGCTTACTCTCTTTCCCCGCCCTACCCACACTATATAAGAGTATTCCAATAGGCGCCGAGACATAACTTGACCCCCCTTACCCCGTTTGCACCCCATAAAGTTGAATAAACCATGGCTCTGGATACACTGGACGTGTTTTGACACTTCGGAGATGACCCCACGCGACCTCACCCTTAAAAGGTAGGCTTTCACTTTAGTAAGGGGTTTCCTAGAATATGCATATATTTATGAAGATAAGATAGGAAAACATGGCCTTCCTGTTGTTATACCTTGCCAGTGTTCATACATATGTGAAATTATTTATTTGCTACCTGTAACAACTTCATCACCACGCGAAAGCCACCTTTGGGATGGTTGGCCAAACACCAGCTCGCTACCTTAGACTCGATAGAACGTAGAGATTTTAGGCTTAAAGGTGAGCAATATATGGCGGATACTAAGACCCAAAGTCTCGAACACCGCTGTAAAGCTGCAATCCTATCGAATTTTAACAGAATACCTTTTGGGGAATGTGGCATCTCCTTTCCATCAAAGGACAAGCAGGCGCACGGCTCAGTACCATGCGTATCTGGTTGATATACCACACATGCGCAAACACCGTTTTGATTCTACGTTCTTGATGCGTATAGCTAAGGTATGAAACACTTTGCCGTCGTCTGTTTTTCCTAAAGAACACAATCCAGCCCCCTTATTACCTAAGCCAAATTGCTGTCGTCTCGCTATTGCTAGTCAGGCCATCCCTTTCACACGTGAGGTACGTACTGTACGTGTGAAAGGGATGGCCTGACTAACGATGGCGACACGACAGAAATTTGGCTTTGGTAATAAGGCTACCGGCCTCTTTAAGGTAAGAAAGAATAGTTTTCTTCTAGATCTTCGTCCTTCATCTTAAACCACATCATCGCTTACCATCAGGTGAGATTGTGGTCAAACGATGGATAAATAAATAAATATCATATATAAAATAAATAAATATGTACTTACATACATATATATTAATATTAAGCCACTTCTTCTAAAAACGTGTTGACGTACATACATATAATGAAATAAGCACGTCCAGAAATGGCAATACATGCGCGCGCATAGAATTGAACACGATAAACTGCGATATAACGCGCAAGCCCGCCCGAGCTCCGCTCAAATACAGAGCTATGCAGAGATAGACTTGTGAGCATTACATTATTTAGTCAAACGTAAGCCTTGTTACCACTAAATAGAAAAACACTGGTGTGTAGTTACTGGTGGTAGAGCTTTTGTGAACGGGCTCGAGGAAGTGGGCACCACCGCCTTAATCTCCGCCAAATAGCAGTATTTGTGATGCTGTGTTCCGGTTAAATGGTAATGGTATGTTCCTGTAATTACTGGCACATAGCCATAACAGCTAAATTCTATAGTATGGCAACGTATCCACATAGAAATCCAGACAACATAATACCTTGTTTTGAACTCTTTGTGGATATCCACGGGCTGCAGTAGCCACTTAACATCTGGTGGACTGCATGCTCGTTTGCCATATAAGTTGTATATAATATAAGCCATAAAAACACTGTTTTAACTTTTTGTGGACCCATAAAATTTAATGCCTATTGTGTATAGTGGAACATACATACAAAAAGAAAAGATTCCGGCGAATTGAGAACCTCTTCCTTTTTTGAAGTCAGTTAAAATACATGCAATGTTGATGATTATTGTAAAAATGTTCGAAATGTAAGTTTATTATTGTAACAACACTGTAACATTATTAACCTTAATAATAGCCCATAACATTAAACAAATACTTATTCTCTTGACAAAGCGGTCGTGGTCTATTTATATTTTATTCTACTTGGAGATGGAACAAGGTTATGGCCCACCTGGTATTAAGTGGTAACCATCGCCTATAACAAAGAATTGCGTCGTAGGTCACGCACCTTAGAAATGTGCCCTACAATACATTGCCCTGCATCCATCAACTTGAGATATACAGGTGCAAAATCACACCTAACAATACTGGTCGGTGGCGTAAATGAGTTGGTGGTAGTACTTCCTCGGGCGAGCCCTTAAACAAGGAACCTTATATCAGTCATGTCATCATGTTTTATCAGTATTTTTGGGGGTTAACGCCTCACGATATCTCGCCTTTTGTTCAAGTCTAGAAATTCTAGTGCTGTCATGCTAAAATATTTAGGAAACTTAAAACTCTATTCAGTCGTAGCCCAGCAATTGCACTGAGTTCTAGTGGATGTGAATTGTGTCCGTAGGCGTCCGAATAACAAGGTTTTGTCCTCTAAACGACAACCAATGCACGTATATCCCATAATAAAAACATCTCTATAGCGTATATCGCGAGATCTGGATGTTTCTCGATCTCAAGACTATCTGAAGGGTGTGAGAACTCTACACAGGGCTCTTTTACATTGCTGGATAATAACTTACTCTATAATTTTGACATGTAATGGGTTAAACTTGACATTGCATACAATAAAGCTGCATATGTACATACTATGTTACACTGAACAGCTTTTGACTACCGCCATGGCGCAGTGGGTGAATTACCAGCAGAGACGCAGGAGGTAGTGGGTTCTATTCCCGAGGCAGAGCAAATGATTGCATGATCTACAGATATTGTTCCGTGTCTGGTAGTTTTTCTTTATATTATAATTTATTTACAAAAAAAAAAGTATATAAATATTGTATCTGTTATCTGGTTTCCATAGTACAAGCTTTGTTTAGTTTGGGGCTAGATAGCGCTGCGTGATATATCTAGCAATATTTATTTAGCTTGTACCTATACCTATCCATATTATGCAATATTTTTTTATTCTACACTAGCTTCCGCCAGCGGCTTTTCACGTGTGGTTTGTCAACAAAAAGTAGCCTATGTTTGAATACAGGTCATAATCTTTTAACACGCCAAATTTCATCGAAACCAGTTTAGCCATTACGACGTGTTTGAGTAACAAACAAGCAAACAAACATCGAAACTTTTACGTTTTTAATAAAAGTGTGATGGAGTTCAAACAAGCATATGACCCACCTGATATGATGGAGTAATCTTCGCTTATAATTTCCTCGTAGGTCACGCACCTTAGAAATGTGCCCTTTGTACTGCCCTGCGTCCATCAACTTGAGGCAGGTGTAAGTAGTGATTGTGACACCACTCGCGCGGGAAAGAACTTTCACCATACCTATTTCTGCTGCCAAGCAATATTGCTGTTACAGTTTGTAAGGTATGGTTGCCGGTGAAATACAGTCACACACCTGGCTTTACACCTGTATGCCCCAAGTTGATGGCGCATGGCAGCGCATCGTAGGGCACGTTCCTAAGGTACGTAACCTACGAGGCACTACTTTCACCGCTTAACATGATCAAAGTGGTACTCTTCCACCTCTATTCAGTGTTCTAAAGTGCACACCCATTATATGTCCTTGTGTTGAAGTTGTAGCTGATTGTTGATTCATCATAACCATTTTTAGAGTTGCTTATTTAAATTAAATTTGTGTTATTATTGGTAAATTAGGTGTATAGTATGTAGATATGTTTTTAAATTTATATAGATGCACCGCCGTCATGTGTTACATTTTGATCTTGTCCATAAAAAGGTTGTCTGGAAGAGATCGCTTTTAGCGATAAGACCGCCTATTGTACTAAACCTATTCGCAAGAATTATGTTCTGTATTTGACTTTGGTGTACAATAAAGAGTTATCTTATCTTATCTTATCTATTCTGCGCACCGCCAAGGAGTGGAACGCCTTGCCTAAGTCTGTGTTTCCTGATAACTACAACCAATCTTCCAAGTACAACCAGGTCTTCAAATCGCGAGTACGGTTCTTCTAGGCAAGAGTATATCGTCGTAAACTGCATCGTCGCTTACCATCAGTCGAGATCGTAGTCAATCGCTGACCTATAATTTATAAAAAAAAATCTTCATCTCCAGGCCGTATATAAAAGTATTAAGAAATAACCGACAATCTCCTAAGCCTGTGTGTCACAACCACGTTCCAATGAAACGCAAGGGATGTGTTTCAAATAACAAGCTCCGTGGTACATGCTATTCCCTATTTAACGACGTATTTGTTCTTATATCCTGTGGGACCGATTTTGTCTTACTATTGGATGGAATATTTCGATTTCCTGCCGATATTCCCTTAGAAACTTATGGACGAAATAAAATGTTAGAGAAATTAAACAAACTTTAAGAAAATGAACTTCATGCTTTTTACTTAACAGAAAAATTAAACGAATAGGAAAAATAAATATTCTTTGGAGTGGCATTAAAAAGAAGATATAATCTCAATCCAGGTCTATATATGAAATTTCATCGAAATCAGTTTAACTGTAAGAACGTAACAAACAGATAGATAGACAAACAGACAGAGTAACTTTTAGATGTATAATATTAGTAAGGATTAATGTTATCTTTAAAAGCAATATACATATTTTTTTAAGTCGTATGATTTTATGAAAAAAGAATGTTGTTCAGATTTTATATGTTATGCAATGTACCTTTGGATTTGATGGAATTTCAAAAACATACTGAAAAGAGTAGTTAAGTCAGGAAGCTTTAGATGGCGTAAGTCACGACACCAAATGTTATCCTATATATATATATTAATAACTCAAAAACGGCGGAACCGATTTCGATGATCTTTGATTTGTTGGATTTGTCTCCGCTCCGAATAGCAGAATATTACTATTAAAATATCGTAAAAATTTACGCAAAAAGAAAGTATGATGAAAATTCATTGTCTCATACACAGATGCAGCTAATGATTGCCGATTGATAACTCTACCGGGGTGACGTACTTTGGCAGCCCGCGTCATATGCATGTCAAGGCGGTATGAAGTTAAAATGAACATAGAACAACTGAATTCACCGTTACAGTGATAGTAGGTTCTACGGGAATGTATTTTCATGAGATTTTATGACAGGTAGCGATTTCATTGCTGTTTTTTTTTCTTACGACTAAAATGCCACAATTCGAAAAAATGCATAATTCCGGTTCTAGTTATCGGAACCTATAAATATAATTAATAAAAACAAATTCAATATCATCATTAATATCAATTAGCACCATTGAAGTGCCATTGACAGTCACATTGTAATTATCGAACGCATTAATTAAACCTGTAATTCGGTTACAGTTAGTGCGTAGCCGCACGTTCCGCGACGGATTCGTCTCTAGCGCTCCAAAACCTTGTTAATTGTTTATATTTTAACTAAAACCCGTTGAACACTGAAAATTTATAACATATACTCATTATTGATCAATCGTGGAAAAGCTCTACTGTAACTTCGTGAGATTTGTTCCGTAAGGACATAATCATGATGCCTGATTTTGACATCTAATACATCTGATCAATACCTTACTTCTGAGAAGTTCATTGCAATTTTTTAAAGAAACATATCTATTGTTAGCGTTGTGTGTTTGCCTGTACCGAGGATACCGAAAAGAACAGCAGTGATGATATTGATGATGATGCCTGTCAACATGATTGCCGACCGTTGACGCAACCCCCACCACCGCGCCCGACCACTCGCGTACAGCGGGCTGCGGCGCGTAGTACGAGGCGAGACGCAGTTGGGTTCTACCGCCAGCCTGGAGGCCATGTCTACCATGTCATGATACAAGCGACAGAAGAGTGAGTGAACCTGGTAGAGACATAGTTAATGTTGTGTGTTTGCCTGTACCGAGAACTACCGAAGAGAGCAGCAGTGATGATGATGGTGGAGCCTGTCCCCACAATGCGCCCGTCGACTCGCGTGCAGAGGGCTGCGGTGCGCAGTGCGAGCCGTGACGTTATTCAGAACGGATCGCACTCACCCTGATGAAGGTTCACGAATTGAACCGAAACATTGTCGGTCGATACATCGATAAGTCGGTACGTTATAAATCTCGTATTTATAACAACGGTAGTCAAAGTTCCTAAATCTTCATGTTCTTTTTAGACATTCGTACTCTTCGATCACACACTTACCATCAGGTGAGGTAGTGGTCAAGCGCTTGACTATCATCAATAATAAAAATCCGCCCAGTAGCATTAACAAGCCTTTTAAGTATTTCTGGTGTACATTAAAGCGTTATTCTATTCTTTCCTAGTGTATTTGAACGACCTACAGATGGACAGACGGACATATCAAAATCCAAGTGTTACACTGAACAATGCCGAATAAACATTCCAATTCAGCATATCAAGAGCAAGCGTCGATTCGGTTCTCTGTCCATCGTCGCCCAGTAAGGCCAATGTGTAACTACCCTCAAGTCTATTTCACTAGATAAGCTTAGTCTCAGTGTGGCTATTTTCACTAAAAATCCATTTTCATGACGACCTCTTTTTTTGAAGATCTCCATGGTGCAGTGGGCGAATAGCCGGCTGAGACGCAGGAGGTAGCGGGTCCGAAAACCGCGGAACAAATAATTGCATGATCTACAGATATTTGTTCCGGGTCTGGTTGTTTTTCTATATATTATAAGTATGTATTTACAAAAAAAAAATGTATATAAGTATTCTATCAGTTATCTGGTTGCCATAGTACAAGCTCTGCTTAGTTCGGGGATATATAGCACTGTGTTAAATGTCCAGCAATATTTAGTTATTTATTATTTACATATACTACGTGTTTTCATATACTAAGTTATATACTACATTAAATAAAAACACGAGTAGGGCTAATGTCTAGTATTGATGTAATTAAGTTTTTTTTTCGAACTCACTAACCAAGATCATTTATTACCCCAAAATTGAATCAACTGCCTCAAGTTACTGTCAAGATTTTTATAATCGTTACCTGATAGAGAAAGTTTTCTGGAAAAAAGTTCGCCTTACAGCTTACTTTGTGCAATAAAAATTTTCAACTATCAAATGCTATTCGGGCGACCACTGTATGAACGCGCGATTTGCAATTTCCGAAAGAGCTTTAGTGGCAGTAGTTTATAGAAGTGAAACTTCTCTTCAATAGTAGTATTTTAGGTTCTGTGACATCTTGTTAGCTCACCCAACCACTGTATAATTCAAAACGAAACTAGTTACTGTGGTGACAGATTTATACCGAGTGGACATCCGAGTCGTGTGCGAATGATAACGAAGTGTACTGGAATTAGTACCGCAAGTGTGTCCTTGAGATAAGCCAATGATCTATGACTTTACTTGGCTCTGCGTAATATTTTTTTTGAAGTGAAAGCTTCTATAAACGCGTTGGGCATTTTTTTTAGCTCGTGCTAAAAGTGTTAGAGATTTTTTTGAATACGAAAAACGGAACAAACAGTTTTGTTTACCTGTCCACTAAGTAGTGACGAAGATGAGATAATGTTAAATAATAGATAAAATAAAAGTATAAACTTAAACATTGTATTTTTATTTTATTCAAATAGTGTAAAAAAGATTAGATAAAAAGCAGCGTCCTCCCTGAGTAACATAATAAATTAGGTTAAAAAAAACAATGACGAAGCCGCGGGCAGCTGCTTGTTATGTTCGTTTTTTTGCGGGCGGTACAAACACGCCAATATGACGTCACCGCGCTCAGGTCCCAATTTATCGCGCACGGGTAATACCTACCTACTGTTTGTAAAATTATTAATATTGTTCATTTCTTCAATTAATCTGTGGATGATTGTCGTGGGTCATGCATTTATTATTTAGAGATGGGAAACACCATTGAACTCGCGACACTGTTACCGTTGCCGACACCTCTGTATATAAGTACCTATATATGTAGTGTATTCTGCTTTTATGTTTTGAGTACCTAAACATTGGGCGCTAAATTATTTATTGTTATTTAATTTAGTTAATTAGGCAGCGTTTGGGAAACTTCGCAACGTCTTTTCGTCCAACATACCTCAGTGCCTTAAGACGAAAGTCTTCAATCAGTGTGTGTTACCAGTGATGACATATGGAACCGAGACGTGCTCCTTCACTATTGGCCTTATGAATAAGCTCAGAGTCGCACAACGAGCTATGGAGAGGGCTATGCTCGGGGTTTCTTTACGGGATCGAATCAGAAATGAGGAGATACGTAGGAGAACTCAAGTCACCGACATAGCCCGACGGATTAGCACGTTGAAGTGGCAATGGGCAGGCCATATAGCGCGCAGAACAGATGGCCGATGGGGCCGAAAGGTTCTCGAGTGGAGGCCACGGACCGGCAAGCGCAGCGTAGGACGTCCACCCACAAGATGGGCAGACGACTTGGTAAGAACCACAGGTCGGCGTTGGGTGCTGCAGGCCGCTTCCAACCGCAGTTCCTGGAGATCAATGAGGGAGGCCTTTGTCCAGCAGTGGACGTCCTACGGCTGATATGATGATGATGATTATTAATTAATACTTTACTTTAGTTACATGCTTAGTTAGGGTTTCGCTGTCAAGCTCTTTAAATTTTTTTTTGTATCTGGTTTAAGAAACGTGGCAAATGATGTATTTTTCTTTTGGCAATAAACATTTTTATCTAAAAAAAAATTTAGTTATTTGTTATTAGTTTTGTGTTATTTAGTTATTTACTGGCATTCAAGCAGCTGATAGTGGGTACCTATCATGTAGGTACCCACTACCCATTTATTCTACTTTTTTACTGTTTAATCTTATATTACTCGTGCGCGATAACTTGGGACCTGCTAGGAATGCGACTCCCCTACCGCTTCCCCTGCACTTCCCCGATGGCGCCCGTATTGTACCGTTTGCATCACTATTTTTTACTAGGGTTTTTAGTCTCGTACTGGCCTACGTCACGTAACGACGCGCTCTGGAATTCTTTTAGTTTTCGTTTGTGTTATTGTTTTGTTGTTGTAGTTTTTGTTGTTATAGTTCTTGTTAAGTGTTTTTGTTATAATTATGAAGTGTAAACCTTTGCATAGCGGAGAAAGAAACCTCGTGCTAAAAGTGTTAGAGATTTTTTTAAATACGAAAAACGGAACAAACAGTTTTGTTAACCTGTCCACTAAGTAGTGACGAAGATGAGATAATGTAAATAATAGATAAAATAAATGTATAAACTTAAACATTGTATTTTTATTTTATTCAAATAGTGTAAAAAAGATTAGATAAAAAGCAGCGTCCCTGAGTAACATAATAAATTAGGTTAAAAAAAAACAAAGACGAAGCCGCGGGCGGCTGCTTGTTATGTTCGTTTTTTTGCGGGCGGTACAAACACGCCAATATGACGTCACCGCGCTCAGGTCCCAATTTATCGCGCACGGGTAATACCTACCTACTGTTTGTAAAATTATTAATATTGTTCACTTCTTCAATTAATCTGTGGATGATTGTCGTGGGTCATGCATTTATTGATGTATCTAACTATTAGCACTATGTGCTTCGTAATGTATGACTGTTTATCTTCCCTAATAAATAAAATAAAATAAATAAATAAATATTTCACTTCTGTAAGCACTTTATATTAATCTTGTACAAAAATCTTTCATATTTACAAACATTATATACACAATCGGTTATTTACGCCAGGATAAAGCGCAAACGCAGAACCACCTATTTAGAACTAATGTAGAGTTATATATGCCTGTCCAGGATGAATACAGTCGCTGTGGCCGAAATCGGCTAGGATATTATCCGCGTCATCATAATTACACAATAGATTTGCTCAGTTTTCAGTCCCGAAGGTCAACATGGTGTGACTTTATATCATTAACGATGAAAGTATATCTTGAATACAGTTTTATAGTTTGACCTAAGAAGGGTTTAGTGTTTGTTGATCGAACGAAGCGAGATCTCCAAATCAACTTGGGCAAATCGGCGTTATATGTATGTATCTATGTTTGTTTGTCCGAGGATAACTTTCGAAGCGTTTATCCGAGCATCGTGAAATTTGGTACATAGATAGGTAGTGATGGCACAATGTTGGTGTGACTGTGACAATGAGCTAAAAATGTTGGGGGGTTGTTGAGATATTGGGGTTCAAGAGGCGTAAAAAAAATATAATGGAACTATCCGGTCAAATGGCACGTTTAATAAAAGGTAGTTGTGAGTACATTTGTTTACATTTTTAGTTTAAACCTTGTAGTTTTTAAGTTATTAGCCATAACATAAACCTGAACTTTGACAAAATTCACAGGGTACACCAGTGATCCCATAGTGCTGAAATTTAGTATTCGTGTAGCTTTACTGGCACAAATATAGGCAAAAGTCTGAAATCCAGAATAACTGCAATTTTTACCTCAAAAAAGTATAACCAAATTATATGAACTCCCGTTACCTGTGATTTGAATGAGACTGTAGGTCAAGTAATTTGGTAAAATTTTCGTGGCACTATTTTGATAGTCAAAGATTACGAATAATATTATAATTTTGTTTTTATGGGAGACTCGCGAGATGTCAGCTCGGGGCGAACCACTAGTTATGATAAAATGTAAAGTAACATTTTGTTTGGACACAATACCTAGTTTTTTTTTCTCTCCATCTCATCTTCTGTCTAAAGCTAATCTTGTTACTCATGACATCATATAATTTTTAGCTGGTTCTGGGTATAAGCCTCCTCCATTCTGTGCCATTTGCCTGTCTTTAGCTAATCGCATCCAGGACTATCAGTGATCCTTTCGATATCGTCGATTTATCTAACATTTGGTAACGCTTGGCCACTACCTCACCTGATGGTAAGTGATAGTGTGGTCGAAAATGGAGCACGCTTGCCTAAAAAAACCTATTCACTCTGAACTTGAAGCCTCCAAGATGGAGCACGCTTGCCAAAAAAAACCTATTCACTCTGAACTTGAAGCCTCCAAGATGGAGCACGCTTGCCAAAAAAAAACCTATTCACTCTGAACTTGAAGCCTCCAAGATGGAGCACGCTTGCCAAAAAAAAACCTATTCACTCTGAACTTGAAGCCTCCAAGATGGAGCACGCTTGCCTAAAAAAACCTATTCACTCTGAACTAGAAGACTATAAGACGCCGGAAGTGAGTTCCAATCCTTACTCGTACTAACAAGAAAAGTATTTTTATAGGGCTGTGGTTATTACTCAGTTCATATGTCACCTTATATATATTCGTAGATGAATGGATTAATAAATACAGGGTATTTGGTAATCATCATCATCATATCAGCCTTAGGACGTCCACTGCTGGACAAATGCCTCCCTCATTGATCTCCAGGAACTGCGGTTGGAAGCGGCCTGCATCCAACGCTGACCTGCGGTTCTTACCAAGTCGTCTACCCATCTTGTAGGTGGATGTCCTACGCTGCGCTTGCCGGTCCGTGGCCTCCACTCGAGAACCTTCCGGCCCCATCGGCCATCTGTTCTGCGCGCTATATGGCCTGCCCATTGCCACTTCAACGTGCTAATCCGTCGGGCTATGTCGGTGACTTGAGTTCTCCTCATTTCTGATTCGATTCCGTAGAGAAACCCCGAGCATAGCCCTCTCCATAGCTTGTTGAGCGATTATTTGGTAATATACCGACGATATTCAAGTGACGGTTTCTCAAAACAAAAAAAAGGCTTCTCGAAAAAAAACTACATGTTATATTATAAAATTTTAAAGAGAATCGACTAATTTTAGGTGATTAGATAACTCGATATGAACCTTACTGCCTACTCTTGCAATCGACATCCAAAAATAAAGACCGATTTGATATCTCTTTCGGAAATGGCTGCGGATTTTGGGTTAGGAAGGGACCACAAGAGATATCTCGAGACGTCACCAATACAGTATCTGTGGTTAGATGGCAAGCATTATGCAATAGCACAACATAAGTTTAATAAAGTGTTTGTTTTTACATGCCAAAATAAATTACACATTTCTATGGTAAAACATTTCACAAATTTATTTATTATGCTCATCAAAATAACCCTTTTCATTTTTGTGCGTATATTATCAAATATCCTACATATATATACATTTAAGACAGTTTTGTCAATGCAACGAACTAGATTTTGCACTTATGCGCCTCCAAATCCTACGTCCCCTCTCTTATGGCGGGTTCCTAAATCCGTCGGTAACCAGCTACGACTCGTTTCTCCTTGAAAACCTGTTAAAAGTTTGCCACTAGTTTGACATTTTTTCAAGGAGATACGAGACGTAGTCGGTTACCGACGGATATAGGAGCCTGTCATTAGTAACGTAGAATCTAAACGGCAGGTACTAGGTAAAACAACGCAGGAAATACGCAAATGATTCGATAGTCATTGACAGTCCATTCATAGTTAGATTTCATGTATACGTGCATCGCTCGTATGTGTGCGTGACTCACGCATCGTCGTCGGCACGTTTCTACTTAGATAAACTACTTTCTTGTATGTTTACACTGTGGCTCGTGCATCGCGAAACAGCGCCGATGTCAACGAAGTTGTACTGACTATACTACTCCACTGTGGCGATAAGTAGTGTCAGAGTACAGTCCGGTTAAGCGATAAGTGATTGGATACTAAAAGTAAAAATTCGCAAGTATATCGTTTCAAGTTCATTCAATAGCTGATGATGCTCCTTAACCGTTTATGCGGTGAAAATTTGGAATGCCCTGCCCACTGAAGTTCGCACTAGTCCGTCGTTTAACATTTTCAAACGGAAAGTTAAAGAGCACTATCTTTCTCTGTAATTTTATTTTATTGTAGGTATATATTTATTTTATTTATTATATTCATTCATTTTATTACTTTCTTTTGGTATATTTCGTTTTATTTGTTTAAGATATATGTACATATTTACGATTCTTGTACACGCACCTACCTTTAAAATCATCTCTCTCTAGCCTCAAAGGTTTGCTGGAAGAAAACTCTTTATAGGGTTAAGCTCGCCGTTTTACATGTCCTCTATTTACTGTACCTTATAATGTATTTTTTTGTGTACAATAAAGAATAAAGAAAGAAAGAAAGATGTTTGATAAAAAATTGGTTGTCTGTAAAGTCTGTTTACGGACGATAATTTGACGTTTTTTTTTAAACATTGCTTTGACTTGCGTTTGACCACGATCTCGCCTGATGGTAAGCGATGATGCAGTCTACGATGGTACATGCTTGCATAGAAGAAACCTATTCACTCGCGACTTAAAGATACCCAGGTTGTAGCTATCTGGAAACACAGACTCTGGCAAGTCGTTCCACTCTCTGGCTGTGCGCATAATAAAGGTCGAAGAAAACCGCTTTGTGCGAAAGGGAGGTATTTCTACCATATAGCGGTGGCGCATCGCAGAGCGTCTGGTGGTCCGTTGATAGAATGGAGATGGTGTGATCAGGTTGAAAAGTTCCGCCGCACACTCCCCGAAATGTTCTCGATAAAAAATCGAGAGGCTAGCAACCTTTCGTCGATGCTCCAGGCTGAGGAGCGAGATAACGATACGTGATAACGAGAGAAATAGCTGCGTCGTAAGCCGAACGCTTAGGCCGATCGTGCATCTCTATCGCTTGTTCCGCGCTCTCGCACGCTCGGCTCAGGCGGAACGTGACAATAAGTCATGCTTTTTCATGCGTGCAGCTGGCGTTCATCGATTTATAAGACGTTATCACGTCAATATGAGGCATTTTTAATCAAGTGTTTATTTCAGGTTGTTTGTCATGATAGCATCTGCTTAGTAAAAACCATATCTTGAATCTCAGAATTTTACATTCACACTTTTCTTATAATCGCATACAATTAAAAGGCTATCTTGTCTGTATAGTTCTCGACTTTATTCAGCTAGCATAATCTTCACCAAAAATTCATTATCACTCGTTCGTTCTGACAATGTTACTTTAGATTTAGACCAATCGTACATTTTACACTCTTTTGTTTTGACAACAGAACATTATGATCAGTCGTGAATTTTGACACAATATTATAACACCAATACATAAATTAACAAAAAAAAAACAAATCAGAATTTAAGTTTATGTTCGCTTGTGTATTATTTTATTAGTGCAATGAAGAATAATCTAATCTAAATTTAAACACTAAATATAAAAAAGACAGATCAGCAAAAAGATCCTTGGTCCAAAAAGGCTTGCAACAACCAGCGCTGGTCTGCCATTAAACCCTTCGAAGGTTGGACAGCCACCCCCTGCCCCTAAACGCTACATATAAAGTAGCACATACCGAGAAAAGGATACATTGTGCAACGATTTCAACGAACCCTAAGCAGGAAGCCATGAGCTAACCAAAGTTTATTTTTGACGCCCTCGATACAATGCACACTAACTCACAGGTCGTTGGACACTGTTAGATAATAAACTTCAAGGCTTAGTACGCACTGTGATTAAACGCAAGCGGTTTCAAACCGCAGAAAAAAATAACAAATAGCTATCTATACAACTGCACGGACTAGCGATTTTTACAGTGTGATTTTCAAAATGCAACTTGTTACATTTTGGATTAGCGGTTCGAAAACGTGCGATTTTTGAAGTAAAACTTCTTTACGCACGCTTAACTTGGGGAGTAAGCTGGTGAATGCGTTACGAAAAGTGCGAACAGAAGTTGAGAGGGAGATATATGTTAGTGAAGATAGAATGATAAAGAGTTACGTTTTGTACCTATATTTGTACACGTTAATGTGTGAGTGCGAGTTTCGTTTGTCCAGAATGAACATAGACTGATTGACCTACAGTCGTGTGGACTATTATGTAATTGAACAATTTTATAAATTAATATTTTGAAAAAGGAGTTTTACTTCAGTCGTGTGGTCGAAAGCACACACGTTTATTTTTGTGTATGTAATAGTATTGTGGGACACGTACAGCGGTTAACCGCACTCGGTTTGCGATTCGTATTCTATGCTTTTTTTAGTTAGATAGATACACAAATATTAATTTTATACTTTTGTTGTCTGTGGGAACAATATACAATGTATTTTTTTGATTCTTCTATGTTTTATATCTTACCTTTATGGTAAGAGTGATATGTGTCTTTTAGATCTCCGTGCTTCATCTTAGACCACATCATTGCTTACCATCACGTGAGATTGCGGTCAAACTAAGATCTATTCGTGGGAAAAAAAAGCAAATCCACGACACATGCCCCCCAACAAGTCCAAGGTGTTACTGGCTACGTAACTTACGCTTAAACGCAGTGTGTGCTAACCCTAACTGAGGTTTTAACTGAAAGTTAGGTACTTTGGCAGTTACTCGTCATAACTACTGCGAAAAATATAAGGCAGTAACTAAAGGTTCTTAGCTAGGAGATATTCGCTAACCATAATATTGTAGGTTATTTCCTCTTTAAAATAATTACTTTGTACCAACACAACAGCAATATACAATTGAATGGACTTGACCTGAGTCATATTTTCTAGTTCTTGTTTGTTTGTGTGTTAAAAATGATGTGTAATGTTTAGACAATTTTGACGTAGGTACTTCATTTTTTTCTAAAAACGTGATTTATATTTGTTGTACATTTTGGAGTGTCCTGACATTTGAAGTCGAATCTTTGCAAAAACACAGATATCATCCTAAATGTCCAGTTTTAGTGATACTTGTGTCATAACGCGTCATAAAGTAACATACTGAGGATCATGCGTCGTTCGATTATGAAAATAAATTAACTGATACATAGCACAATCAACATTCGAGAAACTCACCGTTACTGTTAAATTAATAACATTTTTTCAAGACGAATTTACAGCTTCAATGTCGCTTTATCTAAGACTTATCAAATTAGACTTATGAACAATATTTTTGACTATCATATTGACAACCTCCGTGGCGCAGTGGGCGAACAGCCGGCTGAGACGCAGGAGGTAGTGGGTTCGATTCTCGCCGCGGAACAGATGTTTGCATGATCTACAGATATTGTTTCCGGGTCTGGTTGTTCCTTTATATATTATAAGTATGTGATTACAAAAAAAAGTATATAAGTATTCTATCAGTTATCTGGTTCCCATAATACAAGCTCTGCTTAGTTTGGGGCTAGATAGCGCTGTGTGACATGTCCAGCAATTATTTATTATTATTATCTCAAATAAGTACCGAAAAAGGTATTCAAACTAAAATTGAAGGCACGTACGATAAAAACGCTGGTATACGCCATTTCAATTCAAAAGCTCTGTGAATATGATTTATGAGATATCTGTCAAATATTGATTGTATTTCTTTCATGGCTTTATATTAATGTTTGTTTTGTATATTCATTGGCTAAATTATTTAACAGTTTACATTTAACCCCGTTGTTCATTTAGTCAGCTGGTTTGAGCGATAAATAACGATGTATTATTACGGCTTGGTTTTGGTAAATTTTCCTCTCCATTTTGTTTTGATTGTATGATTCTGAGCTTAACAAACTTCCTCGTTTATTACCAAAAAGTTGCCTGAGATCGCTTTTTAGCTTTAAGACCACGCATTATACATTATATTGTTTCACATTATGTAATATTTGTCTTGTGAGGTATGTAAGGACACAAAAATAATTTATTACCTCACTGAAGCTTTTTAACATTTATTAACGCGCTGATGGATGAACTCAGCAGCGCCAATATCAGATACTCAATTAACGGTACTATCTTATTAACAACATTAGCTACAGTGACGACATGGTTCTGCTGAGTCCATCGATCAGTGCTCTGAGGCGACTACGAGGCATATGTTAGTCGCGTGCTGCGGCCCATGGAATCAGGTATAACGCCACCAAGAGTCAACTCTGTCTCACCAATCAAGCTGGGCGATACTCTCCACACTTAGGCGAAGAGCTTTAAATGTCACTGGGTTGCAGACGATTTGTGTGATGAATTATACTTGGAACGGGAGCGTAGTGCTTGTCGGTTAGAGGTTAAATGCTGGCCCGCAGATTCGCACGTTGTTCTACACCTGTGAAGGTAGCACTGTTTAGGGCGTACTGCCACTCCTACACGTGCAGTCTGTGGGTCCGGTATACGCAGAGAGCCATCAATGCCTAACGAGTCCAATATAATAATGACTTCAGAATACTGTTGGGTCTGCCACTACATTGTGGTGCGTCTGGGATGTTTGCAGCAACGCGGACCTATGATTTTTATGCGATAATGTGGAAAGGAAAAAAAATAGGAATGTGAATTGAGAATTGAAGTGTGGAAAAGAGCGGCATCCCTGTTTCATCACATACAAGGCAGTACCAACAGCTTGCTGACCGCTATCGTCTCTGGTCTAACTGTGAGCCGCTGGTTGTTCTTACTGCAGTCACCAGCTGCATTATTGGCGAAGTGACTCATTGCTTACTGTTGTATATGTTTGTATTGAAATGTGTGTCACTAACATAGTTTTAAAGTGAAAATTTAATTGTATACTAACAAAATATGGGTATACTTTTAGTCTGAAATAAATATTATTGTATTGTATTAGAAAAAAAAATATCCATCATATGTATGAAGAGATAAAATAATATAGAAAGAGATGGCTCGATAGCACTTTGCAGTGACCTAATCCCTGCTGCTCTGGTACTTAAAAATTTAAATAGCACAATACAATGGCTAACCAGTTGGAAAAAATACACGTTTACAGTCTTGTTCTACGCTATAATAGGGCATAAAACATGTGAATTTTCCCTAACAAAATAGTCATCGGCATCTGCGGCTGACTGCGTGCAGTCGCGGCACTTGCAGTTGGAAGATGCAGTCGGCGTCATCACGTCACTTGGAACAGTACCTTAAAGTTGCGAGGTTAAGTATACTGGATATTCTTCTTCTTCTTTCGTGTCGATGTCTCAATACTATAGCCATTTTGATCAGTACGCCGCCACGTTCATGGCAGCGTCGGAGCAGGTCATCAGTTGCCCCATCATACTGGATATTTAAACTTGGTAATTACATTTAAAAGGGACGTGTTCGGAATCTTATTAAACCAATATTGAATGTATAAGTGTAGGATGGAGAGATGAAATACTGAAGGTTAGTAGGAACTGTTAGGCCGCACAAGATCGGTCGCTCTGCTAATTTGTTTTGGAAGGGCTACCTTTATTAGTGGATGTCCTGTGGCTGATGTAATAATTTTGGGTTCCAATTTGTTACCAATACCTTACAAGACAAATATTACATAATGAGAAACAAGAAAATGCATAATGGGTGGTCGTATAGCTAAAAAAGGGATCTAGTCATTATAGACATCTACCAGAAACTGAAGATTTATCTGCTACTGGTTCGAGTATTTTAGTATGTATACTTAGATCATTGTGCTTAAGTGAGCTGAATGAGAGCTGAGTTTTAAGCTCAAACAAAACAAACTATCAAAATACTAATAATTAATAAGAATAATGACTGAAACCACAGATCTGTGCTGAACCAATTCATATATTTTTTAGACTAAACTCGTATTTATCAATATTAATTTCCAACAAACTCATAATCAATCACGAGAAAAGCAATCTGCTGATTGACAATTTCTGGTTGTGTCGATTACATTTAACTTTTGTTTTGTTAAGTTGGAACGAGTTTGCAACAAAGTTGCAATCCATTTGCAATTCTTGTGGTTTTTACGGGCGTACAGTAAGACTTTAGTTATTTTAATGTAAGCCGCAATGTTATTTAGATAGACTTTAGGACGTTTATACAGGGTTTTAAGGTCAAAAAAAACATGTCTACCGATCAGGGGTGGTCAGTATTTGAATTATTTTAATTTAAATACCTAATTGAAATACAAATACATATTTTGTATTTGTAATTGAATTAATTCGTTAAAATGTAATTTGTAATTGGTATTTCAAATACCTGACGCTGAGTTATTTTGTATACAGTCAAACCTGGGTAAGTGAGAACTGGATAAGTGAGAAAACTCTATCATCATTCAGCATCATCATTTCAGCCGTAAAACGTCCACTACTGAACACAGGCCTCTACTCCATGATGGGTAGTTGCCATACTCACCACGCTTGGCAGGCGGGTTGGCGAGCGCAGTACGGGATGTTAATACACGGAAAGACGCTGCTGCCCATCTTCCGGAGGTATCCCTTAGCAGGCTCTTACTGCATCCACGGGCATGAGAGGAGGGGTAACATTCTACTGCCGGCACCCCACGGTAAAACTCTATAAGTGAGAGTAATAGCCAGGACCCATCATTTTAAGCTCCCGAAACCTCTATTAGCGAGAAACAGAAACCTCAGTTAGAGAGAGTCGTTTTTCCCTCATGGACCTCCGTAAGTGAGACTGCTACTTATCTACTATACCTCTATAAGCGACAGTCGAGCTTAATTTACAAATTTAACATCTGATATTTTATAACTCATTCTTAACTTTCGTGGAACTTCCTACCATTGTTTTTGTATTGTTTTCTCGTCAATATTGTACCGATTCTATTTCGTGGAACTAAATAACGTTGTTATTTTATCGCATTCTTTTAGAATGGACACGTGTGCTTGTGTACCGTCCTGTTTGTCGGACTTACTCAGTTTATAGTTAATCAATTGCGAAGGAAAGTTCTGTTCTGCATCATGACTTGTCAAAACGGAAAATTAAAGTACTGTCATTAAGTGATAAACTTAAAATAGTGAATTTTATCATATTACATATTTACTATTACTCGTGCGCGATAACTTGGGACCTGCTAGGAATGCGACTCCCCGACCGCTTCCCCTGCACTTCCCCGATGGCGCCCGTATTGTACCGTTCGCATCACTATTTTTTACTTTTTACTTCGTCAAGTGATTACAGTGAGACTGAGGACGAAGAACAACCTCTAGAAGGCATAAATCCACTAAGTAGTGACGAAGATGGCATAATGTAAATAATAGATAAAATAAATGTATAAACTTAAACATTGTATTTTTATTTTATTCAAATAGTGTAAAAAAGATTAGATAAAAAGCAGCGTCCTCCCTGAGTAACATAATAAATTAGGTTAAAAAAAACATAGACGAAGCCGCGGGCGGCTGCTTGTTATGTTCGCTTTTTTGCGGGCGGTACAAACACGCCAATATGACGTCACCGCGCTCAGGTCCCAACTTATCGCGCACGGGTAATACATTCGTACTTGGTGTGACTTGTTATTGCTGCGTACCTCTATAGGAGAGACACGCTACCAATGTACCTGCATTAGTGAGAAACCTCTATAAGCGAGAATGAGATTGTGCTCCCTTGAACTCTCGCTTATCCAGGTTTGACTGTATAGTATTTTAAATACTTCAAGGCTTCAAAATACATCTGAACATAAATACATTTAGCGATCTCATTATTGGTGCATTCTACAGGAAATAGCGCTCGATAGTTTTCGTAACTATTCGTAAGCAAAATGGCGCTATAATGTCAATCTTTAAAAGGACACTGCACCTACTGTATCTCAAATTGTCAAGTACCTAACACATCACTGTATTTTGTAACCGACTTAAAAATATTTTGTATTTCATATTTTAAATACGTGCGAGATAGTTTTTTGTATTTTAATTTACGCAAAGCATGTATTTTGCCCAGCTCTGCTACCGATGACTGTTTTTATATAATAACAGCGGAACCCTGACATAGCGCAAAGACGTCGCGACAGGCCGAGTACGAGATAGAAAGACAAGTTTGCTAAATTCCGACCACACTGTACTATTTTGGTACAGGAACGGAAAGACTGGGGGAGGCCCAGCAGTGGGAAACGGAGCGCTGAAGTAATATACTCTAACAATAACCTGTACTCATAATCCGTGGTTGCAATAGTTTATTCATCTGTCCCACCTCCATCTTGCAATATATGAATTTTATAGATAACTAGCTGACCAATCCGCATCGCACGCGTAGTTTTTCAATAAAAACATTACCCTCCTTCTGCACAGTTGGGTAAAAAGTAGCCTATATCATCCGGGGATAGTGTAGCTTCTTAACAGCGAAAGAATTTTTTTAATCGGTCCAGTAGTTTCGGAGCCTATTCAATACGAACAAACAAATCTTTCCTCTTTATGATACTAGTATAGATTATGACTACTAAAAATAGGCCTCTTTCCCGTTGCTTCCGGCCTCGGTAATGCCTATATTAAAGGTACAGGCTTAGTGCTTGAGTTGTTGTGTGCTTACTGTGCGTTAATACGTTTCTTACAATTGTAATGCCTTGATATATTTATGAATAAATGTATCATTTAATATATTCTATATTGACAATTACCACCATCCATTTGCTATTTAAATACTAATATTTAATTAGTATATCCATTATTTTATATTTCATTTGCCTGCCAAGTTAAACGGTAAAGTTTGTACAACCAACTTATCTTATTTAGAAAACACATTTTACACGTTGATAATGAGCCTTTGTTGTGGTGTGCAATATAGTATTTTCTATATATTTTTTCTAGTTAAATACAGTAAAGTATGTATATGGCGGCCTGTTTACTGAAATATAAAAGACCGCCTTTTAATTAAGGGACTCATAGATCTCTTAGTAGATTTTGTTGCAATACATTTGTTTACAGTAATAATATATATTGTTTTAATCTAGCAACGGAACGTATTGCGATCATTTCGGAATTCCGAAATCTATCCCCTAGAGGTGAATGTGAAGATCTTTCGCGGAGATTCCTAGAGCTGTAGGGGTCCAATATAAAGCTACAAAACACGAGACGTTGTCATAAATAAATTAATAAGTAGACCTCGCGTCTCCAGTTTAAAAAGTAATTTGCGCAACTGTAAATCAAATTTAAGGTTCTTGAATTTTCCAATTGGCTTACCTATTTAGACTTTTGAGTAAAATATTAGTAAAAAGTTTTAACCATTACTTGCGTTCCCATGGTCTTAGAAGATCTAATCTGGTGTCTAAAGATTCATCTCGTGAAGGCGGAGAGGACTGCGTAGATTGATTGGTAAAGGTAGCTATAAATTTTCCATACAAAAATCCTAATTGAAATTCATCTATATATAACGTTACAGCCCACTTCCCTTCTTTCCCTCCCCCTACATTCCCCTTTTTTGGATTTTTTTTCGCAACATCTTGTAAAATGAAGTCTTTAGTGTGCCTCTCAAATTTGATTGACATCCGTCGATAAATAACCCCCCCCCCTCTCCCCCCGCCCCGCCCCTATTTTTCCCCCAATCAGAAATTGCGATCGACTAAAACATTAAAATAAATCAAAGAAATCGTTTACCGATTTTCGTCAAAACCGGTTGAAAAATGTGACCTACCTGTAGGCGAGAACAAACAGACAATCGGACAAAATAATTTTTAGCCAATCTCGAAACTGAGACGCTTCGCTCGTTTCGCTCGCTCCGGCAATAATGCTGGACATTTTATACACAGCGCCATCAAATACGTTTACACTTATTTTTGTGCTTCATCTTAGACCACATCATCAGGTGAGATTGTACAAAGATCTATACGTGTTGAATAAAAATTAGTAAAGTGTATTCTCTCTTCTTACAAGTGGACATCTAAATCAAGAGAAAACCCTTTTCTGCAATTACTGGCTTGTCCAAAAGACCACCCTATGTGGCAGTGTTTAAAGTATATTTTATTGTTACAATCACGAAGGTTTTAAAAGTGATGTTACCCAGCCGGATGCAAAGGTACGAGAGGTATTTGCAATAATAACATCTCCGCAGAGAATAACTCACTGATTAATTTGCAGTTGACAAGAAAAGGGCGTTGCTCGAAGGAAATGAACTATGACGATGGCGTATTAGGTGTAGGATTTTATGGAAGAAAATAGTACGGATCCTGTCTAAACCAATTCTAGATACCTATATAATGAGCTAAACACTAACTTTACTATGACTTTCTACATTTTTAATAAAATGTGATTTAATAAACTCTCTGTCATCATTTCATGTAAATCATCTGTGATTGAAATTAAAAATCAATACCCTAGGTTTTATCTATGTAAATTTAATGTGGTATATGAATGTTATTAAAACTAGAAGCACATGAGGTTGAGAATTAAAGATGTTGTAAGTATAATCATCATTTAAGCCACAGGACGTCCACTGAAATGAAGCTGTGGGGTGCGTGCTCTCCACTCAAGAATCTTTCAAGCCGTCAGTTCTTCTCGTGAATACGCAATGGAAAATAAATGCATGTATTTTTTCGAATCGAAAGATGATATGTTTTGACATCAGCAGCTGACTTTAAACAATCCTATTTTTAGGTATTTTTCACTAATTATATTATGAAAAAAATTGCATTTTAACATCTTATCCTTTATTGCGTTTCAATTTATCTTGTAATACACACTAGCTGACCAATCCCCAGCTTCTCACGCGTAGTATTTCAATAAAAACATTACCCTTCTTCTGCGCAGTTGGGTAAAAAGTAGCCTATGTCACCCGGAGATAGTGTAGCTTCCCAACAGTGAAATAACTTTTTAAATCGGTCCAGTAGTTTCGGAGCCTATTCAATACAAACAAACAAATATTTCCTTTTTATAATATTAAGGTATAGACAAATCACACTAATATTATAATTGGGAAAGTTTGAATGGTTGTTTATTTATTTATTTGTTTGTTTGTTACTCAATCATATAGTAACGGCTGAACCGATTTCGATGTAAATTAGTATGTACGTAGATTATAACCTGGATTAACACATAGGCTACTTTTTATCTTTTAAATTAGGTTCCATGTGATAAAATTGGGGTGTCAATTCAACATGCAACAGCAAGTTTAGCTATATTTCTAGAATACAAACACATTTAGTCGTATAACGCGTACGAAGTCGCGGGTAACAGCTAGTAGATTATAGACGAAAAAGCTTAAAATAAGAGATGTACAAAGGGGAGCTTAACCCAGTGAGACTTTTCTTCCAAACCTTTGAAGTCAAGCCTAAGTCAAAATATTTTATTCAAAAAAATAGTTCAGGTCATTTTACACCAGTTTCAAACTAACTCTAGGATAAAAGGTTGTCTAAACTCTTAAGATATGAAACGCGACTATAGATCTTCTAGTCGTAAATTGTGCTCTCCTACTTCATTACGTCGGCGTCATAGTCATACAATCGTTATTCATACGGGTCATAATAAAACGTCTTACTATCAGTAAAACTAAATAGATTCTGACTGAAGTCCGAAATGTTTCCGTAGAATATCTTTCTTTATTTTTATTGTGTACAAATGGATAACAGACAAAAAGCTTACAAAATGGACATGCACAAAGGCGAGCTTAACTCTAATAAAAGTTTTCTGCGAACAAACCTTTGAAGATATAGATATATTTAACTTTCGTGATTTATTTCAATCATTATTATAAATACGAAATGGCGGGACAAATTGGATAAGTTTCTGCTAGGCTGGATGTGGCACAGGATCGTAATGCTTGGAAGGAATAGCGGGAGGCCTTTGCCCAGAAGTGGGGCACAAATGTCTGCAAAATAGTTTAATTATAAATACGTACGTAACAACGGTAGGTGATTAATCCATTATTTATAACTAGCTGACCAATCCGCAGCTTTGCAAGCGTAGTATTTCAATAAAAACATTACCCTCCTTTTGCGCAGTTGGATAAAAAGTAGCCTATATCACCCGGGGATAGTGTAGCTTCCCAACAGTGAAAGAGTTATTTAAATCGGTCCAGTAGTATCGAATCCTACTCAATACAAACAAACAAAACTTTCCTTTTTATAATATTGTTACAGTATAGTATAGATAATGGAAGAGATAGTTGATTATAGTGGTGGGTACGTGCACAGAAAAGGAAGATTGCGTTTGCGTATAGTTATTAGCTCGCTACCGCTTCAGCGCATAACCCCGCGGGTTTTGTAGCCAATGTAACGGATTCCTCGATTTATGACGTCATAGGTACCCAGCGGCGACGACTGCTAATTGGTGCGTGGTTGAGGCTCGTCGCTTTGCACGCGCACACAACACTACACTTCAATATTTGCACTGCTATCAGTGAGAACTTGAATCACTGCAAATACCGCCTTACTTTGTACGATTTCGTTGTAAAGTTATTGTACACTTTGTTTTTACCGTAAAAATTGTTCTTTTAGACACGTCTTAACTTAACCAGACCGTAACTTTATGTTGTTATTAACAAGCTATACGAAAACGTATGTAAATATATACATATAATATTACGAAACAAAGCGTGCACAATAATACAGTACTTATTATTTAAAAAACTTAAATATGAAACACCTTATGTAGGTATGTTTTTTGTATTAGTTCTGTTCTGAATGGTCTGTCCTATGTGTGTGTCAAATAAATGTATTTTCTTTCTTTCTTTCTTTCTTTCTTTCACCTTAAGTATTTCTTTTAAATACTTACATTTAAACCTTTTTTTATATGTTTTCTTTGTTTTTAGGGTTCCGTACTCAAAGGGTAAAACGGGATCCTATTACTAAGACTCCGCTGTCTGTCCGTCTGTCATCAGGCTGTATCTCATGAACCGTGACAGTTAGACAGTTGAAATTTTCACAGATGAAGTATTTCTGTTGCTGCTATAACAATAAATACTAAAAACAGAATAAAAAAATATTTAAGGGGGCTCCCATACAACAAACGTGATTTTTTGCTCGTTTTTGCTCGATATTGATAATGGCAACAGGTTGACGCTTGAAATATTTACAGAATATTTAGGTATGTATTCACTTAAAAAAGAAATAATTAAATTAAAATAAAATACTTATACAACAAACGTGACTTTTTGCCGTTTTTATAGATAATGGTACGGAACCCTTCGTGCGCGAGTCCGACTCGCACTTGGCCGGTTATTTTTATTTACGATAGTCAAGCGCAGTGCCTCACCTGGTGGTATGTGATGGTGTGATCGAAGATGGAGCACTGCGTAACTGAAAGTTGATTACTACATTTGCGAAAGTTGTTATGTTTGTTTGTTAGTCAATCACATCGTAACGGGTGAACCGCTTTTGAAAAAAAATGGTGAAATGATAGATTATAATCTGGATTGCAAACCACGCATGCAACGACACTGGCGGAAACTTGTAAATCATAATAACGGCGACCTCGGTGGTGCAGTGGGCGAATAGCTGGCTGAGACGCAGGAGGTAGCGGGTTCAATTCCCGCCGCGGAACAAATGTTAGCATGATCTTCAGATATTTGTTCAGGGTCTGGATGTTTTTCTATATATTATAAGTATGTATTTACAAAAAAATGGATATAAGTATTATATCAGTTATCTGGTTCCCATAGTACTAGCTAGAGTATGTTCAATAAGAGAAGAGTCGTGGCGTTACGATGAACTAACATTAAGATTTTTATATGGCAACCCAATCCAGCTGCCATCTTTCTTGTCACGCAACTGCCAAATGCCAACTTCGACTCGATACATTATTGTTGATGTTGTTTTTGTGTTAAATATTTGCTTATTTATGTTGAAAAGAGAAAAAAACGTTACGCAGCTCTGTTAGGCAAATAATATTTGATGTGATACAGTTTTGTCGACGCGAAAAATCGTCAAAAAGCCCAATCATCGACCTGAACAAAGCTACGGAACGAGTAGCCGCAATGATTGGTATGTAATAGCTTTATTGTTGTATTTTTTGACTGTACATTGACTTCTTAGACGAAATAAACAGCGTCTTTAGTGTTTTATGTGTGATTAGCGTAAACGGAAAACTTTATTAGGTAAAAATCACTCGAGCCTAATCTGACCTATTTTTGTAGTACGACTAACACTTATTGATACTTTGCGTTTTTAGATAAACTGATTACGTACATTTTTATGTTGCAGGTCTTACTAGAGTCACTGTGTTTAGAATTAAAAAAGAAGGTGATTTAAATAGAGATGCACTCCAGGGAAAACCCGCAAAGGTTGGCCCAAGATTCTGGACCATTTTGACAAATGTGCCATACGGAGCAAAATTCGACAATTTTATACTGTTCGAAAAGAGGTACCGACTCTAAGAAAGCTGCATAGAGTATTAAGCGAAGACATAAATTTTGGTGGGTGAATTTCTAGTCTGAAAGAATGTGAACATGTGAAACACGTTGAAGAAAAATATTGGGTGAATAATATGTCCATTTGATGGACAATTTACAATAATGTATCATAAATATAACTGAATCAATAACACTGCAATATTTTGCATTTTTATTTAATTTTAATCTTTTAGTTATTGTTTCTTTGTTCATTTTGTTATGTTTCCTGTATGTGTTTGTTCTGTTGTACTATTGGTATTGTTCACAAATAAATGTTTTTGATTTGATTTGATTTGAATCAGAATCCGAAGATGAAACAGATGAGTCCGAGAGTGGATGCTCCAAAGCTAGCTCAGATATAAGCGGCATTGAATACTTAGATTTAGACTTTGATTATGTTATTGATTAAATTATTATTTATAATTGTCAATTTTTACTGTATATTAAGATAATGTTAATAAAATGTCTCCATGTTTTATTTTTTAAGTCTAGGTTTGCAGTCCGGTGCACCTCATCAGTAGGTACTAGAATCGTAGAAAGGCCATGCTCCATGGAAGTACGTTAGACTTGCAACAAAGCTAGCCACTATTTTATATAACTAATGTTGATTAAAGCCATTACTTAAACCTCAGTGCAATCGCATGATTCTAGTGAGGTTTAAAATGTTACATGCATATGTCCATTATTTTTGGCTCATCACATAACACCTGTACTGTTCTATGATAGCCTATTTTAATCAGCATTATGCGAAGATACATACCAGCCTACCTAGTTAATAGCAAGTACCTACTGATGACAACAGTTGAATCTATGAATGATGTCTGTCTACCAAGTATCAAAAACTTTTAGTCGTACTGGCAATGACAGAGCAGTGTTGTCAACGCAACAAAAGTAGTAAATTGGCACACGCGCGACCTCAATTCCTACGAATCTTCTCTTATTGAACAGACTCTATGCTTAGTTTGGGGCTAGATAGCGCTGTGTGAAATGTCCAGAAATATTTTTTTATTTATGCTGCGTCCGAAAGCTGGACTGTTCGTACGCGAATTTACTAGCTGATGAGTGGATGGACTGGTCAGAAACGAATCTACTTGAGATTGATTTTGTTGGTCTGATGAGTGATGACTTGGCCAGGTTCCACTGCTGATTGGCAGTGAATCTTTATATCACTTTATATTATAATTTATTGATTAAAATGTAACTTAACATTTTCAAGCCCACGTCCTTTTGATCCATGTTTAAATTGGTTAAGGCATCATTAGTATAAATAAATATTTCTGGACATTTCACACAGCGCTATCTAGCCCCAAACTAAGCAGTAGAATACTTATTTACTTTTTTTTCTAAATACATACTTATAATATATAGAGAAACAACCAGACCCGGAACAAATATCTGTCGATCATGCAAACATTTGTTCCGCAGCGGGAATCGAACCCGATACCTCCTGCGTCTCAGCCGGCTATACGCCCACTGCACCACGGAGGTCATCGATATGAGGCTTTTAACTCGATTGTGTGATTTTTTTGCTGCCTCTACTCTAAAGTAGTAATAGAATCGATAGTTTTTCTCACATCGCATAGAGACATAAAGACTAATAAGGTCTAAACTGTGGTGATTACGCTCTATCGAGGGAAGTGCTGATTTAATGACTAGAGAACAGTTTCTGATTATTAATGGGCAGTAACTAGACATGTACGGATCTGTTTGATTTAAACAGAACTTTGTTTTTTGCTTCGTTGTCTCATGCTGTGTATACTGGATTCCTCGGAAAATGTATGCTTAAACCAAAGGGAGTAATTGAGCTCACTCACATGTAATTACATATTATACTAGTATATATCGCGTATGTACCTTTTTATTTATCATCCCGTAGTTTTGAATGTGTTGGAACAGTCACGGTCACGGGCAGATTGGAGTTCTCGGATCATCGAGAAGTGATGGCAGCTGCAGCAACTACCCTCACTTGATCTTCAAAATGCGAAAAGTCGACGTTTATACTAGTGTGTGTTTATACGCACTGAGATGAACGATAGCGACCCGCACACCCTTGCAAACGATCTATAGATAGCTCAACTGCACCAGATCACTACCAAGCGGATGTGTTCCTAAGACACTTGCTGTATTGCCCCGCTGAATTGCAATGCGTCCCAGATAAGCGCCAGCTCTTGGATCAAGTGTCGCTTCGACCCAGCCCAGAAAGAATTATCTGATCTAGGTACATCGAGACTTCAGAGTCTCGACCCCAAATGGTTCAAATACGTCAGCTCTTTCGAGACTGGTTTCTTCCATAATTGATGTAAAAAAAAAATGATTTCTTTGAATTTATTAATTAAACAGTGGACATGACGTAGGATCGCGTTAAGTCTTTTATATGAAGTTTCGTAACATATTTGTACCTTAGTAGTGTAAATGAAAAGCCTATGATAAGATTGGTACAATCCAATTTCCATCATCCACAATATTATGTAAGTTACGAAATAATCCATGAAACAACCAGTGATATGATAAAAATAAATCAATAAAATCATCATTATCCACACCCTGACACCACTGCAATAAGGCCTCCTAGTTTGGTGGATGGCACCATCATCTTCAGCCAGTCTCGTCCATGTACGGAAAAAGAAAGTTCAGTTCAGTTCAATTCATTTATTCATATAGGTTCTTCCTTATACTAGGTAAGTATACTTACGAACATCACAATACACATAGATAACAATTTTAGTAGGTATAACAATTAAAGATTAACATCATATAAGGTACTGATCAATAAAATAAAACAGAGATAAAAAAGTAAAAACCCGTTCTATTTTTAAAGTACACAAATGAATTTAGTAAGGCTAAGCTTTGATATCATTAATGGTATGCAAGATCAAATAGTTGTGGTATGAAGGTAGTTTAGCGTGAGAAACATTGGCAATATTCCATGGACTGAGGCCTCTCAATCAGCGAGAAGGCCTGCAATAAATGCAATACCTCACTATAAACACAATAGTCATGTCTGTATATTTGTCTTTCTATCACGACTAAACCGCTCGACTAATTGCTATAAAATTTAATACTCAGATGTATATTATTCAAATCATCATCAACATCATGATGAGGATATAGGACTCTTCCTTTCTCTATTCCTGGTGATCTTGAGTCCATCTCATCCAGTCCTGCGCGTCGTTTAATGTCATCCACCCAGCGATTCGGTGGTCTCGTCTACGTGTGACTCGTCTACTCTGGGTCTCCATTCTAGTATATTTGTGGCCCAGCGTGTCGGCTCCATGTCCTCCCCATGCCCACTTTTCTCTTTGCTATGGTGGCCATTACGTCATTCAATTTTGTTTTGTTTTGAATCCAATCGTTGCGTACCCGGTCGCGCAGTGTGATCCCGAGCATTGCTCTCTCCATATCTCTGTGCCGCTTTAAATTTATCTGCAGATTTATTGATCAGTTTCATTAAATTTTCATTAGTTCCCTCTCCTGTGCACTACCCACACATCTTTATCTACAATACACAAAGGTTATCTGGAAGAGAATGCTCTTTAGCATTAAATTCGCCTTTGTACTAGTTTTATAAATGCAATAAAGTATTTGTTTATTTTTCTTAGTATAAGCCCAATGTGTCCCACTGCTGCTAAGCAAACCCCCCCCCCCTTCCCCCCATTCTTTCCAGACACTTCTTTAAATTGTATTTTGGATGTTTTATTGTATTATTTTCAGAAAACTTACAGATAGGAACACAGAACACACTAACAACTTTCCACGGATAATTTAAAAAGATATTAGGTATTCAGCTACGTTATTTAGACGAATAACGTAGGTAAAACCGAGTGTAAACGCGAGTGCAATACTAAATCTCACAAACGTAAACCCCGATCAGTCTAACTCTATTTCAGTTGTTCTAACTAACGTGGTAAACATTCAAATACCTGCAAGCTGCCACTAACTAGCAGTAAAGCACAAATGCATCATATTCAATTCTAATACAGACTATTTTGCTTTGTATTTTAATTTTGCAGTCGCAAGTTCCCGTTGTGATCAATACAGTGAGATAGGTGTACCATTTCGTCTTAAATCTCTGAGGCTGCGTTTATTAGGACTCCTATTGGCTGCAGAAACCGTTACTTGGTTCAAGTGTGGAATGTGAGACGCGAGTGTGCTAGTAATTAGATTGAGGTTTTGGTAGTTCGTTTAATTAACCAAAATAAAGTTTATATCTACAGAACAACATATCATCATCATCATCATCATCCAAAGCCTGACTTCACCCATTGTTGGGTATAGGCCTCCCCAAGTTTGTGCCATCCACCACGATCCTGCGCTAGTCTCACCCACTGACGGCCCGCGACCTTTACGATGTCGTCCACCCATCTCGCTGTGTACAGGTTAAGAGTTGCACAAAGAGCCATGGAGCGTACCATGCTTGGCATCAGACTGTTAGATCGAGTTCCAAACGTCGAGATCCGTAGACGAACGAAGGTTCATGACGTTGGGATTCGAGTTATGGAGCTCAACTGGTCTTGGGTGGGATACTTGGCTAGACGTGGTGATGACAGATGGAGCAGGACAGTGACTGAATGGTGGCCGAGGAGCGGGTATAGAAGGGTAGGACGACCAGAACAATATATGTATACCTATACTCATATTATAAAGAGGAAAGATTTGTATTTTTGTGCGTATGTTTGTAATGAATAAACTCAAAAACTACTGGATCAATTTAAAAAAAAATTTCTCTGTTGGGAAGTTACACTATCCCCGGGTGACACAGACTACTTTTTACCCAACTGCACAGAAGGAGGGTAATGTTTTTATTGAAAAACTACGCGTGCAAAGCTGCGGATTGGTCAGCTTGTGTTTTATATTGTTCTTTACCGTGAATGTGAATTTAAAATTATTTATTTATACTATATATTATTCCGTAGTACCAAAACTATCGAGTTGAGTTTGATAAAAGAATTGCTGAGTTGAACTCAATTTTGTTCTCGAGTACGACAGTACGTGTTAAACAAAAAAAAATCATTTTTTTAGACTACATCGCCATGGAACAAGCTTATAGCCCACCAGATATAAAGTTGTAACTTCCGTCTATAACAGAGAATTGCCTTGTAGGTCACGCACCTCAGAAATGTGCCCTACGATGCACTTCCCTGTGTACATCTACTGGAGGCATACAGGTGTCAAGCTTCATGTGCCTGTAATTTCACCAGCAACCATACCCTTCAAACTGAAACACAGCAATGCTGCTTCGTGGCAGAAATAAGTATGGTGATAGTACTTCTCTAGGCGTGTCCTTTCACAAGGAACACTACCACTCATTGTTCTTTGTTTGCCACCAGGTACAATTTTAACCACCACCCGTGACGTCTAACGTATCTGTTGTCAATAAAATGTAGTATAGGTATGTCTCAATCTAAGTCATAATATACCTATATACCAAATTTTACCGAAATCAGTTCAACAAACAAATATATCGAAACTATTGCAGTTATTGTTGTATTATTGATTTTTATTGTTTTTTTTCTGTTCTATTATATTCATTTAAACATATTATTTAATAAATAAAGGATATAAATAACATACCGCCTTCTTTCCAAATACCCAAATAACAAATTACCCAAAACCTCTATAAATATATACTAAAACACATCAAAGTGAAGCAAATCAGGATTTTTGCATTGTAATTAAGTTGGTAAACCACAAATTAAGTTTTCTAATATAAGACGTTCCTCAGTTTAACTGCCCTTTGTTTCCGACGTTCGAAGAATCGTGAGGTGGTCTGAAAACTGTATATTATCTTATTAGCATCCGCACACGGCTTGTCTTGCATTTCACTGGAATTAAGAGTAATATTAATGACAATTTAATTGTGCCAATACAAAACTTACTGTTACTTACCTACTTAAACTTACTACAAAACTGGTTAAAGATTAAAGAGTACGTTTATCTTGGACATTGTTTATCATTTGGCCCGGGATCTCAGGTGAAGGAAATATCCAGGCGAGTGCAGTTAGGATGGGCTGCCTTTGGCAACCTTGATTCCGTTTTCAGGTCTAAGATGCAATGCCTTAAGACAAAGGTTTTTAACCAATGTGTCTTGCCTGAAACATGGCCGCTCACGAACGAACATGTTCACAAAATTAGAGTTACTCAGAGAGCAATGGAGCGTGCCATGTTAGGCATCTCGCTGTTGGACCACATAACCAAAATCGAAATACAACGCAGAACCAAGTCGTGGATCGTAGAAGGATCAACCAGCTGAAGTAGAGATGGGCTGGACACTTGGCAAGAACGGAAGATGGACGAGGACAGCAACCGAGTGGTGGCCGCAAGAAGGGCGCAGACCAATTGGCAGACCACCAGCCAGATCGGACGACATCGCGAGAGTTGCGGGAAGGCAATGGATGCGCTTGGCACATGACCGGAGAGAATGGCGTGATAACAAGGAGGCTTATACCCAGCAGTGGGTGGATGTGGACTGAGATGATGATGATGCTACAAAACTTACCCGAGAAGATTGGAGGAACAAGACCTAAGTTAATTCGGTTTTAAGACTAGTAAAGTTCCTTGTGATAGTAGTAGCCCGGGGAAGAACTACCACCATATATATTTCGACCGCCAAGCAGAATTGCTGTGGTGACCGGTGAAAATACAGGCACATGAGGCTTTACAACTGTATGCCGTACCTAAGGCACGTATCTAAGACGTGACCTACGAGGCAATACTTTCTTATAGGCGATAGTGACCATTTAACATCAGGAGGGCTATAAGTTTGTTCGATCTCTAAGTAGCATAAATAAATAAAAATAAAAAGCGATATTTATAAACAACCGTTCATAGTAATCAATTTTACACGATGAAAATTAAAAGATTTAATTTTTTAATAAACTATCCTAATAATAAAATTAGGTAAAGTTTGTGAGTTTGTTTGTTTATTTGGATGAAGGCGGTAGTGTTTGAAGTAAAGAATAGAATAGAAGAATAGAATAGATTTTATTTTAAACTATATCGAGCATATTGGCATGATCATTAAATAAATAAATAATACTGCACATTTCACACAGCGCTATCTACCCTCGAACTAAGCAATGCATTTACTATTAGAAACAGATAACTGATAGAATACATACATATTTCTTTTGTAAATACCAATTTATAATATGTAAAGAAACAACTAGACCCGAAACAAATCACTTGTAGATCATGCAAACATTTGTCCTGAGGCAGGGATTGAACCCGCAGTCTCTTGCTTCTCAACTGGCTATTCGCCTACTTCGCCGCAAGAGTATGTTTAGCTACATTGAATTTAAACTTTTAAAGTTAACACCATATAGTTAATTTTGCATTGAAAATCGTCTTCAAGTACAAGGGCTGCCAATATAAAGCTAACTGTTCAGAAGTCACATCGGTTTATGTAAATAAAACCAGTTTTGAAATAGATAAAAGAATTACCGCAGATGCCGGGATGCACATACAACTAAGATGATATTAAACCAGTGGATATCCACGTTAAAACTATTTTAGAATTAACATATTGATAAGTAATTCGTAGTATCCTTTAATTATGGTTTAGAAAACCTAAAAAACATGCTTCTCACAAAATTACGCAACTGTATTGGACACGTCAAAATAAACCGAATGAACCCAAACTCGAGAGATTTTCGTTCATCATCATTATCATCCACAGCCTGATTTCACCCTAGTTTGTGTCATCCACCACGATCCTGCGCTAGTCTCACCCACTGACGGGCCGCGACCTTTACGTCGACCACCCTTCTCGCTGCCAGACGTCCTACCCGACATTGTCGGTCGAAATACCGATGAAACGGTACGTGATAAATCCCGTATTTATAATAATGATCGATGGATTTATTTAGTGATCATTAAATAGTCCACTATCCTGCCTTTTATCTTCGTCAGTAGATGCCGTCGATGTTACCAAATATTGAATTGTCATCAATATTACACACACTTACAAGTTTCAAATTAATACAACAATCAGAAGTAAATTAAATATGACTTTCTAGATTTGTTGTTACATACAAGTGATGCTAATAGAATAGAATAATGCTTCATTGTACACCAAAAATACCTAAAAACTGTTTAATGCTAAATATAGTACATGAGGGAACTTATCGCTAAAAGCGTTTTCTTCCAGGCAACCTTAGGATGGAAAGTAATGAGCGAAGCAGTAATGGACAGCTAATCAACGTGTTAAAAGTACAAAAAGGGTTTTTTATAAAGAACTAATTTAACTGTAAATTAATTGTGGCGTATTAATAAAACCAGACAACTTTACCCTCGCATATACATAAACAGTAATACATTATGTTCATACATTAACATACCAACCATGTTAAACATTATTGCGATCCAAGTATAAGACTATTTTGAATACACCCACGTAACCCTTAGTTTATAGTCTCCCATACAAACAAAACGAGAGCGAATAAAAACCCTAACCATCCTTGATCACTTGTTAAACTAACACCAATTAAAATGAACTAGTGTTGCGCTTTCGACAAAAACTTATCGATAAAAAATATCTGACACTTCTCATTCCGACATAATACGGAGCGAATGCCGTGAAGGCATTACCGAGTTTCCCTTTTAAGCGGTGTCTCATAGTGTCAGTTTACAGAAAAAAAAAACATTGCAGATTAGCAATTACTATATACGTACCAGCACAGAGTAAATAATAATACTGACGTACGGAAATTTCACTCTGGCATCTATTACTACCAATTGATCAATCTAGATTTTTGACGTGAATTGCTTCCATAGTGGGAGGCAATTCAAAAAACGAATGATAACAAAATCGGGGGACACCGTTTGGTGTTGCAGCTACATATCTATCATCTCCATCCAAAATTTAATTACACCACTAGATAGCTAAAAGATCAAAGAATTTGTTACACTAAATCAGAACGGTGACGCATTGCGCGCGGTGGCGGGAGAAGTGCCGCCATTTTGAGGTCATTTTGCTGCGTTTCGAGATTTGCATTTAGTGACCCGAAGGACTTCATAGTGTAAAACATGATTACAATATAACATACATAAAATAGTTTATTTTATATATTGTATAGAAAATATTATCTATTACGTACACGTATTTATGTACCCCATTTTTTTAGCCCGAGATATATACGCTAGCAATATATACACAAAAGCGTTATTAACACGTATTCGTGTTCCGTGCGTAACTCAAAATTACATTTAACAAAATAAGACGTCCAGCAATAATATGCTGGTTGCGATAATGAATTTTAAAGCAAGGTAATAAACCTCATTTTACTTTGAAAGATATTTAGTAGTGATGTAAGCAAGCTGCAAAACGGGATAAGCGAATGCCTCCCAGGATAAAGTCACCGCTAAGAGCCGGCGCAATTATGCCTGAACTTAAATAGGCAAATGGTATCAGTCGGCATTTTGATGCGGCCATCTTTTTATTTTTATGGCTCACATTGGCTTTTAATAATTGTAATCGATATTATTGCTGAAGTGCTTATTTTATCGATGATATGTTTTTTTTAACTCGATTGATATATTTTTCGATGTGTCGTCGGTAAGAATTTTTATTTAGAATCTATTTGACTCTTTTCAAAAATAAAGGATAAATGTGGTATTTTACTATAGTATTAACTCATCGTCATCATCATCATCATATCAGCCGCAGGAAGTCCACTGCTGGACAAAGGTCTCCCTCATTGATCTCCAGGAACTGAGTATTAACTCAATTAAACATATTACAATAATGCTGCACATTTTACACAGCGCCAACTAGCCCCAAATTAAGACCTTTCACCTTTTTCATTTTTATATATATTATAGGTTTTTTTAATAATAATAATAATAATAATCCTCCTAGCCGATTTCGGCTACAGAGACTTGACTTTGTGATTATTGGCCTAGGTGTTTAGCCTGTATGTGGCTGATGTACCCTATTTTTGCGCTAAAAGTCCGGTTACAATGAACACAAGTTAAGGCGCCATTAATGTAGTTGTAATTGATATTAGCCGGCGGTCGACTTTTAAGCTGATCTCGTTTTAAGTCTAGTTCTTGCCTCCTTTCTTCTTCAAACTCGTACACTTTGTCCTGAACATGACGCCTCCATTCAGGTCGTTTTTCAGCGAGAGCCTCCCAGCGCGACGGATCGATACAACACCTCTTCATGTGCCTCTTCTGTACGTCTTTGAAACGTAGGAACTGACCTCCGCGTTTCCGCTTACCATGTTCTAGTTCACAGAAGAAAATGCGTTTCGCCCTTCGCTCATCAGACATCCGAGACAGGTGCCCGCACCAACGCAGCTGACGCCGCATCAAATATGCCTCTATGCCACAGACATTAGCCCGTCGTAGAACATCGGTATTACGGACCCGATCCGACCACTTGATGTTAAGAAGGTTTTTTTATATATATAGGTATTATAGACTAGCATTTGACCTTCTTTTATGGGAATCAAATAACTAACAAAATAACTTATAAGTATACTTTGTTTTAAATACATACGTATATTATATAGAGGAAAAACCAGACCCGGAACTAATGAATTGAACCCGCAACCTGCATCTCAGATGGCTATTCGCCCACTGCGCCACGAAGGTCGTCAAGTCATGGACTTTTATTAATGTGTAAGTATTAACAACTATGGCTTCTGATTATAAAATAACATCTGACCTTGTTACCATTCAAAAATATACACACTCTTTAGCGCGTGTCTTTATAATTACCTGACCAATTTTTGTATGGAACTTTATTAAACATGCGCCTTTAATTATTTTTGTTTCTAATATTTTTGGACAAAGTACGAATGTCAATAAAATAAATAAATAAATATTGCTGGACATTTCACACAGCGCTATCTAGCCCCAAATTAAGCAGAGCTTGTACTATGGGAACCAAATAACTGATAGAATACATAAATACGTTTTTTTTTTGTAAATGCATACTTAAAATATACTAAAAAACAACCAGACCCGAAACAAATATCTGCAGAACATGCAAAGATTTGCGCGGCGGGAATCGAACCCACTACCTCCTGCGTCTCAGCCGGCTGTTCGCCCACTGCGCCACGGAGGTCGTCAATCACTCATAAATTATATCTTACAGTTCGTAATCAGCTAACATACTCCTAGAATGGGTCTACCATCCAGTAAAATATTAAATATATCACTTAATTGGGCAATTAATTCGAAAAATCAAGTTTTTGTACGAAATCTTCCTTGTGCTTAAAACTAATATGCAAGTTTAATAACATTCAAACGTTTAATGATTTAATTTTTTGCTTAAAATCTTTTCTTGAAAGTTGTCTTTATTCATTTTTCAATTTTAGATCTCCATTATAGATTAAAGATTTTGAGTTTGAATTTTAAAATAAGTTTTTTGTTGAAAAATTATTTTTTCAAAACAAGCTTTTATGAAATTCAAAATCGAAACCGCAAGCAGATTCCAATGAGCCCAAACACTAGTAGCCTACTATAATCCATTTAGAAGTTCCGTTGTCTAGCATCCGTCTCCATCATGAGACCACCTCCATGGTACCATATTATTGCATTGTCACCGAAGTTACATATGTATTCGAAATTTCAGCTCAATCGGTTGAGGGGAACGGGTTTAAAATTTAGTTGCAAGATTCCACCCGGACAAACATACATACATTGCAAGTTAATAAAAAGCTTGTAATAAACAGAGAGAGAGGCTTTAGTACCATAGACCACATCCACACGCTACGCCAGATTATACAGAAGACCGAGGAGTATAATCGGCCGTTATGTCTAGCGTTTGTGGACTATGAAAAAGCCTTCGATTCAATAGAGACCTGGGCGGTACTGCAGTCTCTTCAGCGATGCCAAATCGACTATAGGTATATCGAAGTGTTGAAGTGTTTGTATAGTAACGCCACTATGTCAGTCCGTCTACAGGACCAGAGTACGGAACCAATCCAATTGCAGAGAGACGTGAGACAGGGAGACGTAATTTCTCCGAAACTGTTCACGAACGCATTGGAGGACATTTTCAAACTCTTGGTCTGGGACAGACTTGGCATCAATATCAATGGCGAATACATCACTCACCTTCGTTTTGCCGATGATATAGTCATTATGGCCGAATCGCTCGAGGAACTCGGTACCATGATCAACGACCTCAGTAGGGTCTCCCAACAGGTGGGTCTTAAAATGAACATGGATAAGACGAAAATCATGTCAAATATCCATGTTGCGCCCGTACCGGTAGTTGTTGGGGGCGATACTCTCGAAGTTGTCGACGAATATGTATACCTAGGACAAACTGTCCAATTAGGTAAGTCAAACTTCGACAAAGAGGTCGCACGAAGAATCCAACTCGGCTGGGCAGCGTTCGGGAAACTTCGTGATATCTTCTCGTCCAAAATTCCCCAGAGCCTGAAGACTAAAGTCTTCAACCAGTGTGTGTTGCCAGTAATGACCTATGGCACTGAAACGTGGTCCTTTACTCACGGCCTCATGACCAAGCTCAAGGTCGCTCAACGAGCTATGGAGAGGGCTATGCTCGGGGTTTCTTTGCGTGACAAAATCCGCAATGAGGAAATCCGCAGAAGAACTAAAGTTGCCGACATAGCTCTCAAAATTAGCAAGTTGAAGTGGCAATGGGCAGGCCACATCGCTCGTAGAACCGATAACCGTTGGGGAAGAAAGGTTCTCGAGTGGAGACCACGGACTGGAAGACGCAGCGTAGGCCGGCCCCCCACAAGGTGGACCGACGATCTAGTAAGAATCGCGGGGAGCCGTTGGGCGCAAACGGCTATCAACCGCTCGTTGTGGCGATCTAAGGGGGAGGCCTATGTTCAGCAGTGGACGTCTTCCGGCTGATGATGATGATGAAACAGATGAGCAAACTAAAACCGTTGCGAAATGATTTCAACAAAACTTGAATCCTGTATCTTGAAGACTTTTTAAATATGACTACACTACTTTTGAAGAGAATGAAGTAGTAGGTATTTTGAATAAATTTAGAATATTGTCGCAGTAAATTACAAGTTATCTATAAAAGGCGTCTACAACGTCACACGTCAAACCAATTGTATAGCTTTTAATATCTAGGGCGTGCCCAAAATCGACATTTCCCAACCAGATCACGCCTAGCGATTCAAAACTAGTATTTAAAGTTCAACAGTTAACTTTATCAAAACCTTAAGATGATTCGATTCCTATACAAACGTTCAGTAACAATTCACTACTTAAATGAACAGCAGAAATGTCTCAACATATATGCGTTGGTTACGTCTTATTTTATTACTGTCGAAAAATCAAAAAACTGCTCACTGACAATAAAACTGCACAAGAATTAGTAGTTGAGTGAGAAGTAGTTTCCAGTATTTCCTGATAACTGCAATTTAGGGGTCTTAAGGTGAGTATAGACTACAACATTTACTTGTAACAGAACAACGAGCCGCTCTGTGATATGTTCTAGTGTATCATCCTAAACGTCGAGCACGCTCGCCTCTTTGTTACAGCCTATTGTACAAACCAATGAGCATATTGATGAGCATTTCATCGAGCGTATTGGTGTAACATTTCGTCGAGCCTTTGCACGTGTGCGGGCGATGCGCGGGTGCGGGGTGACGCGGAGGAAGAGGGACGAACAACGCACGCGGTCCGCGCGGTCGTTAGTTGTTCAAGTTCACACGGTGATTTTACACGTTCATTGCATTAGCTCGTTATTTATACTTATTATCTATTTTCTATTTAACTATGTCGTGGGATAGGGAAAAAACTTTATTGTTTATTGATAAATACAGGAATCATGTAATTTTATGGGATCCTAATCACGCTCAACATTACAATAATGTATATATAATAATAATGTATTTATAAATAATGTATGTATAATAATAATTACAATAATTACAATCTTTTTTCTTTTAATACTATAATTCATCATGATAAACGCAGCACACGCAACTTGTAGGTCCAACATTTCAAAGAAGAATGAAAGCAAGGTACAACAAAATTTTGGTAAATGCACACTCGCTGTGAGCATTTACCCGTAACATAACAACGCCGAGCATTCGCAGGAACGTTACATTACATGGAAATGCTTTGGAAACTGAGCTTTTGCCCGTATTGTACCATTCGTAAGAACGTTACATTACACAGAAATGCTCGAGAAAATGTTGTAGTCTATACTCACCTTAAAAGTCGCGAGTGAATAGGCATGTTCTTTCTTCAAGTGGAATAAAAACAAAAAAAAACACTTTCATGCATGAAGTTTTTTTCACTTTCACTTTTTTATGACATTTCAAATAAGTGAAAATGATAAATAATTAGACGTTTATAAATTAAAAGCTGACCCGCCCGCGGCTTTGCACGCGAGGTTTGTCCATAAAAACATTATCCTCTTTCTGCACAGTCAGGTTAAGAGTAGCCTATGTTTCAATCCTAATCATAATCTATCTATATACCAAAATTTCACAGAAATCGGTGAAGCCGTTCTTGGGTTATAAATGGTGTAACTAACCCGACTTTGTACATAGATTAAAAAAAATATGCTAACACCATAGATCTTATTTGTCAAGAATTTAAATTTTAACAATCATAAATTGTCAAGAATTTGAATACCTACATTCAAACAATCAATTTACAACAAAATATTGTCCGTTAGCTCGAAAGAATCAATTTAATAAAACAACTCACTAACTAGCAAATAATAATAAAAAATAATGACACAAGTCACTCTATATTCATAGTCCATTTCAAAATTCGATACATAATTTGATGGATGAGTTCAACAATTCCCATGCAAAAGGTTAAATGTATGCGACACCTACGTGAACGATCTTGGAAATTGTTGAATATTCAAACATTATTAACATTTGCAAATACCTAATTTATAGTGTTTTAAAAAATCTCTATTTTTCACGTATTCTCTCTTGACTGAACATATACATACGTGCAATGAAGAATGTCGACCCCAACAGTTCTGCAGTGGCGGAACAAGCCCTAGATTCTGATTCGACGCACTACATACGTTTCGAAAAGGCCCGGGTCTTAGCGAGAGAGAGGTTCTTCGTTCCTCGCAAGATCCGAGAGGCGATAGATATAAGTCGTGTGCCGAACTTTAACAGAGATAGAGGGTGGGTTCTACCGCCAGCCTGGAGACCATGTCTTCATGATGCAAGCGACAGAAGAGTGAGTGAACCTGGTAGAAACGCTAGTGTTGTGTATTTGTCTGTACCGAGAACTACTGAAGATAGCAGCAGTGATGACAACGATGATGACACAGCCTGTCAACTAGGGAATGCAATCCCGATCTTGCGAGATCTCGTGTAATTTTTCGGGATCAATCCCGACGCATCATATGACGAGATCCCGTTCGAGATTGACGGGATTGGGCGGCAGTGGTCAACGATGCTACACACGTCCACTCGGGACGCAAGCGGCGCGCTGACTGACGGCCGCGAGCGGCAGGAACGCCAAACAGCGTTAGAAAACTATTCCGACTATTTCCGAATATTAGCGACAGGTGACGATAATTATTTAGTTGGTAAGATTAAAGAATAAAGATTTTTATTTTCTTTCGAGTAATATGTTATTTTAGTTAACCTCACTATCACAAACAAGCAGTTATTAGCTTTTTCAGTCATCAAAATTTAACATTTTTTTTAAACTAGATCCCGAAAATTCCGGGATCCCACGGGATTGATATTTCTAATCCCGCGGGATCTCGATTTGGCAATCTCGAGTCGGGATTGCATTCCCTACTGTCAACACGCTGGACCATCGTTGACGCAATCCCCAACACCGCGCCCGTCTACTCGCGCGCAGAGGGCAACGGCGCGCAGTTCGAGGTGAACCGAAACACTGTCGGTTGAAACACCGAAAAGATGGTACGTGATAAATCCCGTATTTATAATAATAATCTTAACGTACTTTTCTATAAAAATTGTATGAATAACCAAATAAAAGTGATTTTTGATTGTATAGCCACAGTTAAATGTTTAAATAATTTTAATGACTACGTCAATTTATCTAAACGAGGGAAAATAAAAATAGTAATACTCCCCTTTTTGCGTTGAGAGTTAACAACTGGTATAGCTAAGAATCACCTCAGTTATCTTTACATAGTATAAAATGAAGTCGCTTCCGCTGACTGTTACCTCTTAAACTACTCAACGGATTTTAATGTAGTTTTCAGCAATAGATAGAGTGATTCAACAGGAAAGTTTATATGTATAACTACTTTCCGCCAGTGGCTTTGCACGCGTTGTTTGATATCAAAAAGTAGCCTAGGTGTTAATCCAGGTTATAAACTACGTACATACCGATTTGAAAATTACTCTGTCTCTCTGTCTGTTACCTTTTCACGACTTAACGGCTCGAACATTTTCGATGAAATTTGGTACCTATACACCTGATAGATTAAGAATGGACTTGAGACATAGGATACACTTTACGTGACTGCACAGGAGGAAGGTAATGTTTTATTGACAAACCACGCGTTCGAAGCCGCGGACGGGTCAGCTACGAGTAGTTCTAAATAAATAATCCTGCATCCAAATCAGTCCATCGGTTTGGAAACTACGATGCCACACATAGAAATACACACCAGAGGATTTTTCATGGTTCTACTTTCAAATTTACTTACGGCCCTAGATCCATAAATCACAATCACGGAGCGGATATCGAGTTTAAAATGACCAACATTAAAAGCATGAGTGATGAAAAATAAATTATATGAATACTGAAAGATTGGCCACCTGGTGTTAAGTGGTAACCATGGCAAAGTATTGCCTTGTAATTCACGTGCCCTACGATGCACTTCCCTACGTCTATCAAATAGAGGCATACATAGGTGTAAAGCCTCATGTCCCTGTAAAATCACCAGAAAACATACCTTCCATACGGAAACACAGCAATGTTGCTTGGCGGCAGAAATAGATATGGTGGTAGTACTTCACCCTCGAGCCCTTTCACTAGGACTACTACACTCCACTACTCTTAACACGACAAGTTAGAAACAGGGCTTGAAACACCCTGTCCGTGTCTCGTCTTTATAGCGGTAAGAAAAAACTTAAACGTCTCTGTCGTGCGGGACGCATAACTTCCATCTGGTTCAGTATAGGAAAGAAATAACTACATATCTGAGATGTGCTATTGATTCCTAGTTCTATGGTAAACCAATCTCAATGCCGGGTTTCTTAGACCTCGTGCCGCACACAAAAAAAAGTATATACTTTGTCTTATTTGGCGCCAAAAACAGGATTTTGGTCTCCTACGCGCGGTGGGGTTTAATATGCCTCGTTCCACCACAATCTCTGGTTTAGGACAAGGTTTAAAACGACCCGTAACGCAGTAATGGAAAGTACAGATAAATCTGTGCTGCTGGGAACGTGTTAATACTCTTTGTTACGTTACGGTGGGAGATTTGAAATTCAACTTTTGCCTCCGAAAACATTCAAAGAGGTTCACATTACAATAGATTTATGTAGTTATGACATTCCTCGCGAGTCACCTCTTTAGTTCGCCGTCTATTCAATAATTCATATTTCCAAACGTGCTAAGACTCACATTAACACTTCTACAGCTTAGAACAAACAAACACACATATCGATATTGCTATTCTGAAAACGTTTATGAATTCATTTTTATTTATAATTTTTCGGTGTATTAGGGACACTGTTGCACTAGAGCTTTGAACCAACGTATTCTGATCTCTGCAAAGCGCTTTTTTGGGTTGCTGTCGATTCGGACAAAATATATTGGGGCACACACAATGTACCAATTGACACTTTTGATTTTAATATTTTTGTTAGTGTTGATTCGGACACCATTAAAAATAGCTGCATTGTACAGTCAGTTAAAAACAGGTTTTTACCGTGGCGCAGCGGCGGCACAACAAGATAACAAAATAGATGCATAGCAAGGTTACACTCTCTCTATCTCTTTATTTTATAGCTCTATTTCGCTCTATTTTGCACCAAGGCCGAAGGAAACCAACAAAACAATTCGTCTTGCGAGTAAGTGTAAGTTAGTGCAAACAAAGACACGCATCGTTAGAGTGTGAGAGTTAAAGAAATTATGTGGCAGTTTATATTGTTCTTCATGTTTTTTGGGGTTAAGTGAAATAATGCAACTTAGTTTAATACTCATATAATAATAACGTAAATAGATAAATTAGACGTACCACTTAAAGACAATATGTAAAAATTGAGCCGCTATGTAACTGTCGTATTCAATAACTAAAAATAGTACTGATTTCATATTTAAGCAATATTTACTTCAGGATTTAAACTATATAAATGAAAGCCAGAAACGCAATTGGTAAAACTTTTCTCGATACAATTATTTGTCAAAATCGGCTCTTCTAAAACACTAATATCGTTCATTCTCCGACTCTAGAAAACATTTAAAGTATTTTTACATAGTTATATAGGTTATTATGGTACATAAATTAATGAAAAACGATTTTTTTTCAATTGTTGGTTCTCTTGCAATTCGAGATTTTATCTTTTGTCACTTACGTCATTTACTTCTGCGTCAATGTTATATGGCTATGATACATGTTTGTCTCGTTCTTCACCTAAGCAAGTAAATAGTACTGACACTTTCTTGCATATCCGGATGCTCCGCCCAATCGTCACCGAAATTAAATTTGTATGTATACTATGTAATATGTAATATATTAATATGTAATATGTTTACTACCTGATTAATGTTATTTAAACATAAATAACATTCATCAGGTAGTTTCTGTAAGATTTTTGTAGGATACTAGTTTCAGTAAAAATTTGTACTTACTTAATGCTTAGAGTAATATGTATGGCTTTTATGTCGTGACTAAGACATATTGTGAGAGTGTTTTTCATACAATTTTTTCGTAAACATACTCATATACTGTCTTAGAATAATTAAAAAATATCATTTATATATTTTAAGTGATCATTATATAGATACATAAATAAACAAGATGTTGATTTATACCAAATATACGCTATGAATGAAACTTGTAGTTTTTTTAACATTATTGTAAGTCACCTCACGCTCGAAAAGCAATTTGATTAGCTTTATCACATTATATTATATTTTACTTAAACATTTTTTACCTGACTGTACTCAACAGCTACAATAATTTGATGGTGTCCGAATTGACACTAACAATATATTAAAATCAAAAGTGTCAATTCGGACACTGTGTCCTAATAAATTGTGTCCGAATCGTCAGCAACTCGCTTTTTTAAGTTAGGGAAATTTAATTCAGAGTTCTATTTAAACTGGTTTTTAAAGAAGAAAACAGTATCAATAGAACGGCTATTACAATCGTTTACACAAATGGTGCCATATATCTAAGAGATGGATACTTTGTCCCTTATGTTGGGTCAACCAACACCCAAATATGTGATATTGTCACGCTTCATATAATAAGGTTTAAAATACCTTGTTTTTTGGTGGAAAAAAACCATTGAACTCGCGACACTTTTACCAACACTTGTCACTGAGTACCTACTGACACCGACTGTTACTGACATATATTCTCTTTGGTTACTGACACATCTGTATATAAGTATCTGTAGTGTAGTCTGCTTTTATTCAAGTTTTCACTTCTGCCCTCACTCCCGGAGTGCCACATTTTTTTTTTTTTTTATTATTTGTAGGCTAGCGTTTGACCACGATCTCGCCTGATGGTAAGCGATGATGCAGTCTACGATGGATCACTCTGCCTAGAAGAAACCTATAGTCTTTTTCGTATAGTTTTTATTGGTGGTAGAGCTTTTGTGAACGGGCTTGAGGAAGTGGACACCACCGCCTTACCTTTATCTGCCGCCAAATAGCAGTATTTGTGCTGCTGTGTTCCGGTTAGATGGTAATGGTATGTTCCTGTAATTACTGGCGCATAGGCATAACAGCTAAGTCCTATAGTATGGCAATGTATCCACATAGAGATCAAGACAACATAATAGCTTGTTTTGAATTCTATGTGGATATCCATGGGCTGCAGTAGCCACTTAAGATGACACGTTTATTTTAGTAGTTTTTAAGTTTACGTAACCAAAGGCTAAAACGGGACCCTGTTACTAAGACGCTGTCTGTCTGTCCTGTCTGTATCTCATGAACCGTGATAATTAGACAGTTGAAATTTTCACAGATGATGTACTTCTGTTACCGCTATAATAGCAAATACTAAAATAGAATAAAATAAATATTTAAGTGGGGCTCCCATACAACAAACGTGATTTTTTTGCTTGTTTTTGCTCGATATTGATAACGGCAACAGGTAGACGCTTGAAATATTCACAGAATATTTAGTTATATATTCACTTTAAAAATAAATAATTAAATTAAGATAAAACAATCAAACTTTTTTTTTGTTTGTTTGCTTTTTAGACAGCTTTTTATTTTAAAAACCACAGTCATTGTCCGTAAGACCGTATTGACCTCTCTAAACTATGAAACCCATATTGAGAAAAGAATCTTTAAGATACCCACACCTCCATGCAAAACATCTTTCGCACAACGATATGGCCTTTTCATAAAGTCACACGTACACAACAGTGTTCTTAAATACAGTGATTTAAAGGACAAATCAGTCTACCAGACAAAATGTGTAGTAAATAGGTGGTTACTTACTCTTTCATACACCGAAACTGAAAATGTTTTAAGTATCTTAACCTAAATTTTATCATTTTATCTACTGTGTCATACATAAGTTCAAATATATATTTATTGTATGTATATACATATATATATATGCTTCCATAAAATAATTCAAATAGTTACTTATGATTTTCTTTTCTTTTTGTCAGAATATGTGTAAAATTAGTTTTAGTTATTGGTAAAATTGTGTTATGCCCGAGGTCACGAAATAAAATTGCTAATTCTATTTGACTGGTCTTCACGATACAGGCTTGCCTAGTGTGAAGGCCGCTGCTTAATTGTGATCGTAGGTAGTGCCTTCTGACACAAACTGTATAAAATGTATATTGCTATTATACCAGGCATCTTAGGTAAATTACAAAATTTATCCTCATGTTACCTAATCTTATTGATAAGTTTTTGGCTGTAAATAAATATTTTTCATTTTTTTTTTTCAAATTATTCTACTTTTGGTGTGCCGTCATATGATGTAGGTATTATCGTAAAATTAAACGTTCTATTGGACCTGTCATGTTGTACAGATGAAGTTAAAATATCGCTTTTTAAGGCCTTCTGTCAGAGCTTCTACACGGGTAATCTGTGGGTAGCATATGCCAAAAGATCACTGGATGTCCTACGCATCCAATATAATAATATTTTTAGGATGCTGTTGAGGCTGCCGCGTTTTTGCAGTGCGTCGGAGATGTTTGCCCAACACAGGACTGATGGTTTTCATGCCATCATCCGTAAAAAGACAGCATCTCTGATGAGCAGATTACGGGATAGTCACAACAACATCCTAAAAACTGTTGCTGAGAGATGCACCTCTCCTATTTGGAAGCATTTCGTAAAAAAAATGATTTATTAATTAAGTAGTTGATTGTCTGATGTGTTGTTTCTATTATTATCTTTATTATTTTGTCATGTCTTGTCTTTTACTAACCAATTATGCATAAGTTGTACTAACAAAATGGACTGTAAACCGTCTTAAATAAAAACTTTTGATTTGATAAGTGACTAGCTATTTGAAAAAGACTGTATAAACTTGGATGGTATTCTCTTTCTCTCTCTCTCTCTTCATCTCTTGTCATTATAACCGAATAACTTCCTTACTTTATAACGATCAATACTCATTACATTTTAAAATCAATAACAAAATAGAATTACTCGAATTTTATTGCTTGATACATGAAAAGAATATTACGCACTAATGGATAAAGTTACAAATTACAATTATATGTATTCCCGCTACCTTATTACATTTAGTTAAAGGCGATAATCGCGTAGCTATAGGTCATGCCTGAATAAGCATCGTTTGAGATAAACTCATCGATGAAAGAAAAACGACATCGATATTTTGTTCTTTTTATTGTGAAGTGTTGCTGCAGGTCGCCGTCGCGTCGCCGCCTATTATTGTATCTATCGATATTGCGATCACGTAAGCTTTTATCGACTATCGATAAGCTACTAATTTATTCGTTAATGGTTCTTCCAATGGCATTATCTTTAGGACTTGAAAGTATCATCTTTGCACATCGACATACCTAATTGTCATATTGTCAATATTTGCCAATAGTGTTGGATTTTTCCATCTTAATTTTAAAACAATATAGAAAATAATAATAAATAAATATTGCTGAACATTTCACACAGCGCTATCTAGCCCCAAACTAAGCAGAACTTGTACTATGGGAACCAGATAACTGATAGAATACTTATACAATTTTTTTTGTAAATACATACTTATAATATATAGAAAAACATCCAGCCCCGGAACAAATATCTGTAGATCATGCAAATATTAGTTCCGCGGCGGGAATCGAACCCGCTACCTCCTGCGTCTCAGCCAGCTATTCGCCCACTGCGCCATGGAGGTCGTCGAATATAAAAAAACATTGTAAAAAATGTTATGGATCTTTATTAAATTTTAAAGATAAATTTTGGATTCTTTACAAACTGGTAATGAGAGTTTTACACTATAGATATAAAAAAATCTAGTTCCCACTAGCGTCATAGGTGGCGCTGTCTGAAGATACACCGGCAAAAATGTTTTATATATGGTTTATATATGGCAAAATCTCAAAGACATTGTTTGTTATTGTTAAAACAATCTCACTTCGTCAGATAAACTATTTTTTTGATTTCAGGGTCCTCGTAATATAATAATAACATTGCAATTGAATTTGACGACCTCCGTGGCGCAGCGGGCGAATAGCCGGCTGAGATGCAGGAGGTAGCGGGTTTGATTCCCGCCACGGAACAAATGTTTGCATGATCTACATATATTTTTTCCCGATCTGGTGGTCTCTATATATATTATAAGTATGTATTTACAAAAAAAATGTATATAAGTATTGTATCAGTTATCTGGTTCCCATAGTACAAGCTCTGCTTAGTTTGGGGCTAGATAGCGCTGTGTGAAATGTCCAGCAATATATAGTTTATGTAATTATTGACAGTTCACTATCCTTTGATATAATCAGCGCCTGTCGAGTCAGTAAATTATTATATGTTTAAAATACCTAGACTGTGTTTAGCGATATTTTATTTATCAATTTCTGTTAATAAAGACCTTTGAAAACAAAAAAAAACAAAGAGTATGACAGAGCAATTAAATAAACATGGCCATGAAAACTCCATATTCAAATAACGGACTCGACTAGTGAAATATCTAGGAATCGATATATTTTTACCCAAACTGTTGCATCACTAAACTCCATAGTCTTAATCTTGTACTTATATGCAATACAATAAAGAGATCGATTTAAGTGGCCGCCAGGAGACGATGTGGATACCTAACATTTTTCACATTATCTGTTCAAAAATGCTGCGAGCTCCTTTCCGATTCTACCTAATAAAAATACTGGTTTAATTTAATACCAGCTTGCTCTTTATTAGTATCATATATAAAGGTTTAAATGCGTATTTTTTTGCAAAAGAGCCGCGAAATTATCAAAGCTCCTATTAGAAGTCATCGGATATCATCATCATCATGATCATATCAGCCGTAGGACGTTCACTGCTCCCCTGTGATCTCCAGGAACTGCGGTTGGAAGCGGCCTGCATCCAACGCCGACCTGCGGTTCTTACCAAGTCGTCTGCCCATCTTGTGGGTGGACGTCCTACGCTGCGCTTGCCGGTCCGTGGCCTCCACTAGAGAACCTTTCGGCCCCATCGGCCATCTGTTCTGCGCGCTATATGGCCTGCCCATTGCCACTTCAACGTGCTAATCCGTCGGGCTATGTCGGTGACTTGAGTTCTCCTACGTATCTCCTCATTTCTGATTCGATCCCGTAAAGAAACCCCGAGCATAGCCCTCTCCATAGCTAGTTGAGCGACTCTGAGCTTATTCATAAGGCCAATAGTGAAGGACCACGTCTCGGTTCCATATTTCATCACTGGTAACACACACTGATTGTAGACTTTCGTCTTAAGGCACTGAGGTATGTTGGACGAAAAGACGTTGCGAAGTTTCCCAAACGCTGCCCATCCGAGTTGGATTCGACGATTGACCTCTTTCTCAAAGAGAAAGATATATTTTTCATCGGATATACTTCTATTTATTTTAATAAGGATATATCTTGCACTAATACCAGCTGATCGAATAATGCATGAGATTGCATTAATTTGTGTAAGGTCTTGTTTGTCTCTGTTTAAATGGTGTCTTAAATATAAGTCTCAAATAATAAAAAATAATAGGTCTGTGTCCTGTACTCATGTCCAAAATGACGTAATAAATTATGTCGTTTTTTTATTTAAATTATCATAGTAACAAAAGGAATAATATTATATTATATAATTAAAAACACTATCCCTCATAACATTCTATCCGAAGATTCGAGACAAAAAACCTTACAAAGAATTGACTCACATCTTACTGTTGTGGAATACACAATGAGCTTTTTTATACAATCTTGTGGCATTTTCTGTAGACTAACTAGAAATTGTACCGTAAATTTTACCTTTGATGATATCGCCATCTTACCTGCAAATAATAAATTTATATTAATAAAAATATACTATTTAAAACTACATTATTGTGGTAAGTGTTATTACTATCAATCTATCTGCAAATATTAATTAAACGAGTGTGCTTAGACCACACGACTGAAGTAAAATTTCTTTTTTTTTTAAATATTAATTTATAAAATTGTTCAAGACCGAAATGAAATTATGAAAAATAATCAAACGAACTACTGACTGAGATATATATATATATATATATATATATATTTCATGCACTGACTGTGAGAGAAAGAGAGAAAGAAAATGTGCGCGCGCACCTCTCTCTCTCTTGTTCCTACATTAATATACGAAACGTAACTCTCTCTTTCTATCTTCACTAACTTATATCTCCCTCTCAACTTCCATTCGCACTTTTCGTAACGCATTCACCAGCTTACTCCCCAAGACAAGCGTGCGTAAAGATGTTTTACTACAAAAATAGTTTGACTTTGAAGTAATACAGTAACAGCGCGCAATTTAAGACCGGAAGGTCTACGTAGGTAGGTTATATACTAGGCAACTTGCAATAGATTACTGTAACATCTGCCGGAGACCTAACGTCATAATCAGAGTCAAATTCTCACATAACCCTAAGACTGTGCACACGAACTGAGATGAACGTGAATGATAAATTCGACAGATATGGCTTACTGAGAACAAAGGTTAGCCTGAGTTACGAGAGGTAGCGGGGATATGGGTTTTCTCTCTTGTAAGTTATAATAATCTTGGATTCAGTCAGGATGGAAGAAGCCACGGTGTAACAAACAGCCATTACCTCTCATTACCAGCCTTAATTAACTGGAGGTCTAACGTGGCTTGTTTGTATAACATAGCATTTAACAAATTTTTTTCCAGAAATATAATTTTTCAAAATAGTTTAAATTTGCTTCCCATTCATCTTAAATGCATATTAATTATTTAATTAAAACGGATCTCAAGGTTTGCCAAAGAGCCATGGAACGCAGCGTGTTAGGGGTAAAGAGAATCGACAGGATCCGCAATACCACACTGCGCGCGAAGACCAGCATCGCAGATGTTGGTGACAAGACTGCCAGGCTGAAGTGGGACTGGGCGGGTCACGTCAGTCGTATGGTCACAGACAAATGGGCAACAGTCGTCATAGGTGCCTGCAGATAAGCGTCGAAGCCGGGGCAGGCCGAGGAAGCGTTCGCGTGACGATCTCGATGCATTCCGAGATGGCTGGTGAGACGTGACGAGTGATCGTGAGATGTGGTGAAAATGGGGGAGACCTTTGCCCAGCATTGGGAAATTGCATGCCAAAAAAACTGATTTAACGCTTATGCTAATTAATTTAAAGTATTTCAAACATTACCAACTTAATTAATAGAGCACTTAAATAAAGACATCGTCAAATATTGCGTATAAATCCAGTTAAAGTCGAGAGTACTAATAATTAAAAACGCAAATATGATCTGCGTATAAAGTTGGTAATGAAAAATTATGATTCACCTAAAAACCGAAATACTAATGAGCATTGGGCATGCCTAGCAATGGATAGATACGGCATAACTTGGGCCTACAACCATAATGCTTTGTTTTACATTAATGATATTTTTTTACAGTATTTTTAATGGGATAGAATACGTCTCACAGAACTGCGCTCGCGGACCCAAACTATAGATGTGGTTTTGAAAGCCGCTAAGCTGAAGTGGAATTGGGCTGGCCACGTCTGTCGCGTGCCAAGTGAGCTGTGGGCTAAGGTCGCCACTCAGCGGCACGGGCGGTAAACCGAGACGAAGAATTACACAAACTCCTGGAGGACTCACGAGGGATCGAGATGTCTGGAAGGAATGAGGCCTTTGCCCTTTGAACAGAAGTGGCTCATAATAATGATATATATATATACATATATTTGTTTTATTTATCTAATAAGACACACATTACACAATACAAGCAATAAAAATAATACATAACTAAAATAACAATTTTATCTGGCTTGAAACGTAACTTATGTGCGCACAGAAAAACAGAAATATACTCATCGAGGAAACAAATGGAAAAGTATGTTTAAGAACATAACTACTAATAAATAATTAAAACAAAAAAACAAACACGTAATATATACAAAATACCTATATATACTATCAACGGACTTGGAAGCCCACGACGCTACTACGAGTATGAGCGTCTGCATCCCCATTAAAATGGAGGATGTCTTTGAGTTGTGTGACATATTTATACAGCTTAAACTTAAAAATATATTATATAATATTAATACACAATATTTCTAATATGTACAGAATCAAGCTAAGTTAAAATTTAACTACTAACGCCCTATTTGCTAACATTTCCGCCATCTCTTATGTCATAGGGCTGTCGAAACCATTGTCTTAGTAAAAATACTTGTAAAGCACGAAACAACATCCTCGAGGCATTTTGTGGGGAAACGTACAGCGGTATATACGGAGGACGTGGCCACCGACACGTGGGATGCTTTATTATTTCCCAAAAACTCATTTTTGGACGTGGCTCTTCCCTTTTTATAAGCCGGTGTAGTTTTTAGCTTTTTGTCTGCGTATTGTGCCCTAGGTTATTTTATTTGTCATAAATAATAGGTATTCCATTATAAATAAATAAATAATCAAATAAATATTGCTGGACATTTCACACAGCGCTATCTAGCCCCAAACTAAGCAGAGCTTGTACTATGGGACCAGATAACTGATAGAATACTTATATACTATCTTTTTTTTGTAAATATTTACTTATTATATATATAAAAACATCCACACCCGGAACAAATATGTGTATAACATGCAAACAAATGTTCCGCGGCGGGAATCGAACCCGCTACCTCCTGAGTCACAGGTGGCTATTCGCCCACTGCGCCACGGTGGTTACAATTTTATTAAGTCCCGCTTGCACAGCCAACGATTTAAACGTATTTATTAATTCATCATCATCATCATATCAGCCGTAGGACGTCCACTGCTGGACAAAGGCCTCCCTCATTGATCTCCAGGAACTGCGGTTGGAAGCGGCCTGCATCCAACGCCGACCTGCGGTTCTTACCAAGTCGTCTGCCCATCTTGTGGGTGGACGTCCTACGCTGCGCTTGCCGGTCCGTGGCCTCCACTCGAGAACCTTTCGGCCCCATCGGCCATCTGTTCTGCGCGCTATATGGCCTGCCCATTGCCACTTCAACGTGCTAATCCGTCGGGCTATGTCGGTGACTTATTAATTAAACATTTTTAATTCGACATACCTACCTATATATGTATGATTTGACAACTCTTTAAATCATATTTAGCGACTAAATACGATTAGGCTCGTTGCGCGAGCTCTAAGAGTAGTAGAGTTCCTTGTACAGAATACAGGTACAAGAAGCTTTACATCTGTATAACACAAGTTGATGGACGCAGGGCAGTGCATTGTAAGGCACGTTTCTAAGGTGCGTGACCTACGAGACAATACTTATAGTCAATGGTTACCAAATATCATCAGGAAGGCCAATGATTGTTCCATCTCGTATATTAAATAAAATAACATTATTTTCAACTTTTACAAAAGAATTCCCATTACATTTTAAACTGAGGTGATTTTTGGCCAGTAGTAAAGTATTACTCGTGCGCGATAACTTGGGACCTGCTAGGAATGCGACTCCCCGACCGCTTCCCCTGCACTCCCCCGATGGCGCCCGTATTGTACCGTTCGCATCACTATTTTTTACTAGGGTTTTTAGTCTCGTACTGGCTTACGTCACGTAACGACGCGCTCTGGAATTCTTTTAGTTTTCGTTTGTGTTATTGTTTTGTTGTTGTAGTTTTTGTTGTTATAGTTTGTGTCATTGTTTTGTTGTTGTAGTTTTTGTTGTTATAGTTCTTGTTAAGTGTTTTTGTTATCATTATGAAGGGTAAACCTTTGCATAGCGGAGAAAGAAACCTCGTGCTAAAAGTGTTAGAGTTTTTTGAAAACAAAAAACGGAACAAACAGTTTTGTATAAACTTAAACATTTTATTTTTATTTTATTCAAATAGTGTAAAAAAGATTAGATAAAAAGCAGCGTCCTCCCTGAGTAACATAATAAATTAGGTTAAAAAAAACAAAGACGAAGCTGCGGGCGGCTGCTTGTTATGTTCGCTTTTTTGCGGGCGGTACAAACACGCCAATATGACGTCACTGCGCTCAGGTCCCAACTTATCGCGCATGGGTAATACTTAAACATACTTTTTTTCGTTAAGTACCAACAACAAAAAAAAATAACCTGAACGTAAATGAAAGCCATGCAGGTCAACTTTTTAAGAACAGAGTTTAGTTTTTACATTCCAAATCGTAACAGCAACCAAATCTCGATTTACCAAAAGAAACAATTTACACCTTACAAATGAGAAGATATCTAATTGGCTACATTCTTCCTACTTCCAACCGTACTACCGCAGAAGACAACACTTTAACCTGTAACACAAACAGAGCCCCGTGTCTGTTTGTTTGTTTTATTCTGTAGCAGCCGATGTCTACTACTTTCAATCGTCAAACTGGAATTAGAACGCTCTTAATTAAACATAGGCCTCCACTATAGATTTCCCTTTTCAGTAGCTATTCCAGAGGTTGTTTAGTGTAGTTGATATTAGTAAAAAGTTACTTGTATTTTCAAATACAGGCAAACTTTATTTCTGTGGCGAGCAAGCGACAACTTTAATAAGCTGAGTAATCGCGGGTTTTTATATACGTCGGTAACCGACTACGCCTCTTATCTCCTTGAAAAACTGTCAAACTAGTGTAAAACTTTTGACAGGTTTTCAAGGAGAAATGATCCGTAGCTGGTTGCCGACGGATATAGGAATTAGATTAGCGATTAGATCTAGATATATTTTGTTCGAGTGTCAGTTCAGCTAGACTACGACTAAACAGTAAATTTTTTGGCGATTCAAGTATTTTTTAAATGTATTTTATATGTATTATTCCATATACTTTCATTATTATAACTATAATATTGTATCATACTTTAGGTATAGTTCATATTAGTTTTGGGTATATAGATTTATTTATGTTTTTGTACAGTCACCCCCCTTTAAAATCATCTCTCTCTCTCTAGCCTCAAAGTTTTTCTGGAAAAAAACTCTTCTTAGGGTTAAGTTTGCATTTGTACATGACCTTTTTTCTGTATTTTTAAATGTATTTTTTTGTGTGCAATAAATAATAAAGGACTTTTATGTAAACTGGCCGAGGAATGACTGTACAAGTTAAAGGGTTGGGCGTCCGGCGGCGAGATGGGTGGACGACATCGTTAGAGTCGCGGGCCGTCAATGGGTGAGACTAGCGCAGGATCGTGGCGGATGGCACTAACTTGGGGAGGCCTATACCCAGCAGTGGGTGAAGTCGGCTGTGGATGATAATGATGTAAACTTCCATATTTATTTTAACACATTGTTTAGACTTTTTATGTTATTTATTAGTGAAACCCTATTATTGGCTTTTTTTTTTAATTTTCATGTTTTATAATATGTTTAATTAGCTGTTGGTTTTCCAAATAAATAATCTTAGGTAGACTAAAATCGTCGTTTATAGAAAACCAAGTTTAAATTATGAGACTAATCGACACCGAGAAGACAATGGTCGAGATACTCCAAAACAAATTGTATTAACTCTGTATCCAGGAGTTTTAGACCCTTCGGTGCTAACAGGAAGGTAAACAGCGCTACTGTGGAGGCTTTAAGTCGACTTCACCCAAGACTTCACTTGAAATTAACTTGCACTGTAAAATGAGTTTTGTGTCGATGGCTTTAGACATGATACTTAATACCTACTAGCATTTTTAGTTTCAGCACGGAAGTATATACTCATTAAATTTGAAAGAGTTTAAACCAATTTAAATGCCTAATGAGCAGTGGGTGAGTCATTGTATTACAATTTTGTGATTTTAAAATCACGTTTTTATAATAAAATCATCCTATTTATAACAAAATTTGCATGTTAGCGTTAAATTACTTAGGTACTTGTATTAGAGAAGCAAGATTGAATTATAAATTACGCTATAACTTTAATAAAATAATAATTACACATTTGGGGTTTAAAAAATCAACCGTCGTATTTGAGCAGTCATAGTGGACGTTGATCAGCACAACTGACGTTGTTGGCTGTACCGCTACTGCGAATATCATAACCATCTATCAACATACAAAATATCAATATCTTCATAAAGGAAGATTTTTGACCAAAGGGTTTCGTATTTCGTCGTTTCCGAGGACAGACACTGAAGACAGAGAACACAAAGTATATATGTAGTAAATACACATAGACTTTTTATAATATGTATTTTAAGCTAAGGTATCTTTATGGGCCATAGAATAGTTTAATGAATATCCTGTAACTATTTTATTGTTGCCTGAAATAAATGATTTATTTATAACCCTCCTTGGTCGGTCAGACATCGAATGGCCAAAAGCCTCGTGACGCGGGACGGCGGCGGCGACAGGAATGTCGAGCGCTGTCGGCGTGCTGTCGACGCACCAACGCCATCTGGATTGTAGGGTTGGGACTCACTTATCGATAGACTATAATATAGTGGGTGAAGAGCCGGCTGAGACGCAGATATTTGTCTCAGATCTGGGTGTTTTTCTATATATTATATGTATGTATTTACAAAAAAGAAAGTTTATAAGTATTGTATCAGATATCTGGTTCCCATAACAACTGCAAGCTAGCTTGACTTAGTTTGGGGCTAGATAGCGCTGGCGATGTGAAATGTCCAGCATTATTTATTATTATTTCACACATTTATTACTTAACCCAGGCTTTAGGCCTAGACATTTACAAAGGCATTAACGGGGCCGAAGCCAACGAGTAAGAGGCCTGTTTGTTTTTTTAAAAAACACTATGACTAGATGGAGGTGAGACTGATGGTAGTACTATTGCAACACAGATTAGATATCGAGCTATTGTTAAAGCTTATGAAATAGAGTATGAGTTATCAGAGAAATAAGATACAGTACCAGCCAATCCTGTAATATTTAGAATTATTGAGGCAGGTGGTGACCAGCCGACCACTAAACGGGACCCCATAAGTACCGCCAATAGAAGGCAGCGTTGGTGTGGGCGGTTAAAGGGTTTTGAGAGGTGTGCTGCAGTTTTACTAATCGCTACTCCCTTTATGCCTTTAACACTTCAAACCTTGGAGCATAGGTTCCTCTCTTGCGCTTCCACCCTTGACCGGCAACTAAGGCAAACCAAGGGTTTCTGTCAACACCAGGGAGTAACACATATAATAATAACACAAGCGTGCTCTGCGGGTATATTATAATTATTATTATTACAGACTCTCACACGACGGCAACCTATCAATATTATCGTGGAAATCTTATATATCAAATTTGCCAAATATCAAAATACTATCAACGAACAACAGAACCACATGATATAACATTGGAATATCGTCCGGTCGATATATTGATCCAGGATAAAGTAGTTTTAAAAAGTGTAATTTTTCAACATAAAGTGAAACTTGGTGCAAATTAATTATACTTATTGTTATAATAAATGGATGAAGTAATAAAAAATGGGCATTATTTTCGAATAAGTATGATTATGACGGATTAGCACGTTGAAGTGGCAATGGGCAGGCCATATAGCGCGCAGAACAGATGGCCGATGGGTCCGAAAGGTTCTCGAGTGGAGGCCACGGACCGGCAAGCGCAGCGTAAGACGTCCACCCACAAATGGGCAGACGACTTGGTAAGAACCGCAGGTCGGCGTTGGATGCAGGCCGCTTCCAACCGCAGTTCCTGGAGATCAATGAGGGAGGCCTTTGTCCAGCAGTGGACGTCCTACGGCTGATATGATGAAGTATGATTTAATTTAATTTTATTGAAGTTCTCTAGGAAAAAATTATGAGCGTTAAATTTTTACGAAGCGCGCGCACACCGACAGCTAAAAAGCAACATGGTGAAGTTGGCTTATAAATATCACTCAAGTTTCCGTGAAAAATCATAACTACACTGTAAACTCTATATAACGACACTCAAGGGACTGAGCATATTTTGACGTTATAGAGAGTTGTCGTTAAATGGATAGAGAAGTAAAATCTGTATTAGAAAAAGAAACTAACTTCACTAATTCACTTCTACTAACAACAGTCTGCAGCTACACGTGCAAGCAATCACATTTTGTAAACAAAAGAACGGATTTCTTAGAAAGTTTGGTGTGTATGATGCCGACAGTCGAGTTTATTATGGTCTAGGATAATAAAACGACAAAAGGATATACACAGCTGCGCAGTTTTTACTAATTTGGCAACTTAAAAAGAACTTTTTATTACAAATTGTTGTCGTTATTGAGAGTGGGTGTAATGCTATACAGAGTGTACCATTGTATGCAAGACAAGCTAAACCAACCAAAGCCGAGTGATTTCGACGCTTTAGAGAGTTTGTCGTTAAAACGAGTGACGTTACATGGAGTTTACACTGTAGTTTTTTTATTAATTTATCATTCCTTTTACAAACAAAGAGTTGTGGCATACGGGTTGATATCATTAGTTATTTTTGCTCTGTTACACCAAAGAAGTATAACTTCTTACGTGCGTAAGTATACACAGACGTTTTTTTCTCAATTCTTCTTTTCTAGGGCGGTTAAGCCAGCCTGGAAAGACCTTCTCAATCTTTACAAAGATCTCAAATTGAATATGTACCTCGATTTTTGTACATGGCATGAGCAAACGCACAGACAGACAATCAAACGAAAGCTTCATATTTATTTCAATCCTCCTTATAATGACAGAGCTTCTAAAATACATAGATAATTAAACTATGTTATTCCAACCCGACATGGATGACTGATAGAAAATTATGTTTGGCATTAAGTCCTCCTTTCGTACATACTCTTTGGTGCAATTAAGAAATAGTATTAAATAATTATTCTTCAAGGTCCAGTTTTAAAACTATCGACAACCGTCACCCATCACTACAAAAAGCGCGGCAACATCGCCATCACCTCTCTCTTTCAAACACCCATGACCATTCTTCCTTCCTACTCCCACACTGACTACCTTATTTAAATAAGAGTCAGCAATGCGCGCTTATTCAGACATTCGAATTGCAACTCTATATCTATACGTATACGGTTGTAGGTTTCGATGGTAGGGTGAAAAGAAAAAAAGATTTACAGGCAAGTTATCCCGCTTGAGGAAGACAGTCGAGTTAGAAATGCCTTTTGCCGGAAATATGGTCAAATTTTAATGGCCTTCACCTATCATTATTATAATTTGAAGACTCAAAGAAGCATTTAAATATGTGGGATTTAATAAAATGAAAAAGGAATTCAAGAATAAAAAATATATTTTAATTTTTTTATGTGTATGTATGTATATACCGCTGTAATTCACACATACTGTCACTTTTGTATAACATCCTTTTTAACCCTTCTTCTCCTTTATATCTTAAGGAGCGTTGTGAGTTTCTCCACCAGGCTGATGATCACAATTTTCGTTCTTCAGATTCCCTCCAACTTAAAACTCTTGTCCATACGACAGAGTTTTATGATCGATCCTTCACTGTCACAGCCATACGACTGTGGAACGATTTGCCCTTCTCTATAAGAAGATCCAATTCAACTATTAATTTTAAAACAAAAGTGTATACACACCCATTTTCTGTCCCTGTGTTGAAGTTGTAATAACCGATAAGACCGCCCATTGTACTAAATCTATTTGTAAAAATTATGTTTTGTATATTACTTTGATGTACAATAAAGAGTTATCTTATCTTATCTTATCTTAAATAAGTTTGTATTTTAATGATAATTATGTGTTTAAATAAGTTTATTTTTCATTTGATAGTAAAAAGGAATCAAAATAACAAAGCGATCGCAAATCTTAACAAACCCTAGACTGTAGCACAAAAACTGCGCTGAGGTTAAAACGTATCATAAAAGGCAAAAAATCATAAAACAGTGTTGCTATTGAATGGCGCACTGTAACCATTCGAATATTTAAATACAAAGCCAACGCCATAACAGCCGATACGGTAGCACAAAGAAAAATCACCACCCGTCCACCACGCACTAACTTACGTTACTTAAACATTACTTGGGCATATTTCACGCACGCCCACCAACTTAACACCAAGCGGGGATGACATGGAACAAATGGATCGCGATTCCTCAAGTTAACTTGAACATAATTTAGGTGTTACTTAGTGCGAGTCTAGTGAAGGTAGCTGATAGTGGTTATTGATGAGCTTGAAGTCATACACAGGAAACTAAAAAAAAACTAACTTATTGTGCGTTTATTTATTCATCATCACTTTCAATCGTTAATCTAACGCCAGCTTCTAATGACAAAGCTAAGAAATAATCCAGGCTTTGGTTGCGAGTAAGGCGTAAATTTACGATTTAAAATGTTCTAAAAGATTTTATTATTTAGAAATTTTGAGTTTACTCTGCAATAGAAGCTGCGAGGCCTATTAAAATTATCATGGTTATGAACACCGTTTTTATTAAAAACGGAATATTTACCCTGGATTTATATGTATCGGGACGGAACACTCAAAAAATCATGGTTAATATCTCGTTTTCAGTGAAAATAGCCATGAAACCATTAAACATGTTGATATGGCGTAGTTATACAGTACCACGAGTCCTGCAGGAATTTCCAGGCGACGGTGATCACTTAACATCAGGAGGACATCAGCTTGTGTGTCTAAAAGTTTAGTTTAAAATAAAGCACAAGGGCTGTTTTTCCATACAAACGTAGTCCTCTGTTTCCTCCCTGGATAATGCCAGTACAACAATAATAAAAAAACAATCTCAAAAATCTATGGCCACTATTGGCGTGTCGTTATCTTTTCTTTTTTTTCATAAATTAATTATTAAAAGAGATATGAACATTCAAAAACGTATAAAATTCGTCAGATTTTCCGCTGTGTTACATCCAGAAAACAAATTTGACTAGATTATATAAAAAAAGGAAAACATAGAAACACTGTTAAAGCCTATCTTTAATTTATAAAGAAGAGAGTAGTTAAATCGGTCAAGTTTTGAAGAAGGAATCAGGAGACTACGAATCGTTGATATTGTGTAATTTTAATAGGTATTTTCGGTCCAAGCTGCAGTTGTCTCTATCGCGCTTGTTCGGGCACTGCGCCATACTGCGCGACAGCAATCGATTTTACAAATACCTGCTTTTCAATTCTCTAGCCCTTGGTGTTTCCTCTTAAATATGGTGCTATTTCTGAGTGAGGGCAATGAGCATACAACGTAGCAAGCATCGTGGATTGAATCTGGATGAAGCTGGCTCAAGACTGCAGAGTACCGAGGGGTCTGCTTAAGGCGAACATTTACCTACAGGGCCGCGGTTGAATCCAATCTGGACCCCGTGACCCTGTCAAGTGCAGCATCGACCCGCTCAACTCAAAATGGGCGGTTTGATGATGCACTGAGGTGAGTCAAGGGATATCGATTGGTTTTTAGTCGGTATACCGTTGCTCTATGACCTATAAAGAGTCCGACAGATCCCTCAGCTCTCCCCGAGCTGGATTTTTCCATCGTATGAAAAAAAAATTAATGAAAACCCTTTACTGTACACCACAAACTTAAAAATCACAGACAAAATAGAAGACACACAGCAAATAGTTTAATGGTTGGTATTATCGCTTTGAAGCTATTTTTCCTGGCAACCTTTGGATGGAGAGGTTTAGTTCAAAGATATGGTCGGCTATAAGAAATGTAGAGAGTGGTACAGGCAAAGAGAGGCCTATGTGTATTTTTTTAATACTACTTATATGGCAAGCGAGCATGCAGTCTACCAGATGTTAAGTGGCTACTGCAGCCCATGGATATCCACATAGAATTCAAAACAAGTTATTATGTTGTCTTGACCTCTATGTGGATACGTTGCCATACTATAGAACTTAGCTGTTATGCCTATGTGCCAGTAATTACAGGAACATACCATTACCATCTAACCGGAACACAGCAGCACAAGTACTGCTATTTGGCGGCAGATAAAGGTAAGGCGGTGGTGCCCACTTCCTCGAGCCCGTTCACAAAAGCTCTACCACCAGTAAAACAGTGTATGTGAAGATAATGATAACAAGGTGAATGCACATCATCCTATCCTAATAAGAACAGCTGTGTTCTGGTAACGCAATACTGCGGTTAACGTAAACGATTCGTCGCCTGTGAGTAACCCGAGTCGCAGTAGGTTAGTGGGAAGGGATCGGCCTAAGGTAAGCTAAGCCGGCCGTGACGGTACAAGCGTTAGAAAATGATATTTTATGGAGATACTTGATACACTCTTGAGCTTTCTTAAAGCTAGGAAAAGTCTAAAAAGACAAATTCTTTTGAGAGTGGTTACTTTAATAACAAATTACATTAACAAAATCTAAAAGTATTCAAAAAAGTACTTAGTTATGTTACTAGATCATTACATTGCTCAGAGAACGTAAATTCTCTTACTTTATTTGGAAATAGTGGGCACGCCGGGCTTCGTACTGATTATCAAAAGAAAAGTTAATAAAATATAGTATAATTATATGTATAGTTTAATACTTTATTTAATAATTAATAAAGTAATATTATAACTTAAGAGCTAGCTTTTTAGTATTGGTAGAAATTACAGAAAATGTTCACTAGATTCTAAGATTACGCCTTAAAAACATACAAACAACAATGTATCCCTTTATAAGTTTTTTTTTATTTTTTACTAGGCAAAGGCAAAGGCCTCCCCCTCTTTCTTTCACTTATCGCGGTCGCCAGGTTCCGCCAGTCTCTTTGGAAGACGTCCAAGTAAGCGCTCCAGCGCTTTTTAGACCTTCCTCGGCGTCGCTTTCCGTCTTTAGAAGTCCACATGCTTGTCTTCTTGGCCTACCTATCGGGTTGCATACGGGAGACATGACCCACCCAGTCCCATTTCAGCTTTGTGATATAAGTATTAATTAAAGACATAATACAACGTCAGTGATATTGGAATATTCTCATGTGCCTGTAATTTCATACATCAGGCCTGTCTTGCTATCATCATCTGCTAAGTCTAAAGCGAGTGAAACCGCGTGCAGCAACCAGCAGCGTTTATCTATAGCCCATAGAAAGGATCATCAATCTAAGGTTTGCAACACTTCTCTTGTACTGACTCGATATTACTAACCATTACGCATTTCAAAACATGAATGCAAGAAAGGAAGTGTCACTAAGTAATATTTGAATATTTTTTCTTATGTTAAAAAAAAATTCTGGTCTTTGTTAGTCACAACACGATCTAGTTACATGAATTAAAAATGAAACATGTCAAAGGGTACACTCGCATTAGTTCCATTGCAAAGTTCCGTGACGATATTTTTTTTTGCAGATGTTTTGTAGATTTCGTTAGTGACCAAAGACCGTTTCTGCCCTTTTACCACATTACGTGGGGTCGGCACAACTTGTATTTTTTTCCATATCTCTCTATCAGCCGTCATGTCCGTTGTCACTTCATAAGTATTTCAAAATAATTAGTTATATGTAAATATTTTAAAGTTGATAAATAACAAACCAGAATACTCAAAAAAAGGATTTAGAGAACGACTAATCGAGAATCCGAGCAAGAATGAATGCGTTTACGACTGATGATGATGATGGTGATAATTATATTAGTCTATTTTATAAGTATTACGATTAAAAATTTATCATATTTTTTTGTATACCTAAGTATATATGTGTACCTAAATGTATCCTTACAAAGTACACAGCACTCCGTATTTTCGTAAATTTCGCTCAATCCAAAGGTTACCTGGAAGATATCGTTTGCAGCAATAAGGCCGCCCATCGTATTGCTTTATTTATTCTAACCTAGTACTTATTTTTGTGTTATTTCTGTTTGTGTGGTAATTCAATAAAAAGTTCTTATCTTATAATTCGTTTAATCATTATTCCTGCGCAACCCCGCATAGTTATAGCCCGAACATTGCTTTCATTTGCCACGTTATCTAGACTTACTACTTTCAGTTGAACGCTCCGTTAACTGGTTATTAATGCTATGCAGAGTTAGATGTTTAAAGAGGTAAATGGTGATGATATCGGCTTCCTGGTAAATATTTTAATGCTTGAAGCGTTAGGACTCTCATCAGACCATTTAATAGCTTTCTCCATTAGATACTTGCAGACGTCATTGTTTCTAGCAGTATACTTATAGCCTAGATATTAAAGGTAGTACCAGTAACGATATATATATATATGTCAGTCATGCCAAACGTTGATTATATTTAGTAATTCAGTAAGGACGACATCCACAACGATAAAAGGAATTAGTTACTAAACATGTTTAAATTTGACGTGTTTGTATGATTTGACAACTCTCAACAGATTATGACCTGGATTCACTTTTCATTATCAAATCACGCGAGGGAAGCCACGGGTGAAAGCTACTGCTACTACTACTCCATTGGCGCAGGGACCCAAGTGAGTCTTGGCCTCCGATATGAGAACTCTCCACTTTCCTCTGTCCATTGCCATCTCTTGCCAGTTGTTGGCTCCCAGATCGCGCAGGTCAGCCTCCATCCTGTCGTTCCAGCGATACTTGGGACGACTAACCGGTCGGCGGCCAGTCGGTCGGCCCAAGTATGCTCTCTTTACGCTTCGATCTTCACCCATTCGCAGTAGATGACCAGCGGAGTCGGTGTGACTTGTATTTTCCTATGATGTTAGGCTCGGCCACAAGATCTTCTATTTCGGCGTTTTTACGGACCCTCAGGCTACCATCTTCGCTTCTTACTGGGCCCAAGATTATACGGAGAACTTTTCTCTCTGCTACTAAAAGCTGATTCTCCTCCTTCAGGGTCAGCATCCAGGCTTCAGAACCATACATAAATAATTGAAAGCTAACAGATATGTAAAGAAACCAAACTTCTTTGCAGATATTTTTAAGATGCAAATGATAAATGAATTATATTCTAAGATTTCTAACTGACTGAAATAAATTAATTATTTATATCTAACACAGCGCCATGAAATCTGTAAAGTTATTGGTCGATAATGTTAGCAGAAACATATAAATACGACACCCACGCCATCTTTAGTAGGGTAACAGTATTAACTTGACAATGAGCTAAAGAATTCGCTGGTGGCTGTTCCGGGTTTGTGTATGGATTATTTGCCCTAGTTTTGGGCAAATCGTACAAATTAGGGGGAACAACATTGTTGACGCGTTTAGCTCCGTTAGTAAGTTTGTAAGAGCAACCTCGGGGATTGCAAGCCTCCAAATACGCTCGGAAAATGCAGCAAATTCTGATTTCACTAAAGTTAGTTATCGCTTTTTTGAAATCAGTTTTTTTTAATAATTTTCATTACTACCTGGAGATATAGCAAGCATATGGCCCACCTGATGTTAAGCGGGAACCATCGTCTATAACAAAGCATTGCCTTGTAGGTCAAGAACCTTAGAAACGTGCCCTACGATGCACTGTCCTGCTTTCATCAACTTGAGGCATTCAAAGTGCGACAGTTTACTGCAGTTATCGCTTTTTTGAAATCATTGTTTTTCCTGGCCGTGGAACTAGCATATGGCCTACCTGATGTTAAGTGGGAACCATCGCCTATAACAAAGCATTGCCTTGTAGGTCAAGAACCTTAGAAACGTGCCCTACAATGCACTGTCCTGCTTTCATCAACTTGAGGCATTCAAAGTGCGACAATTTACTGCAGTTATCGCTTTTTTGAAATCATTTTTTCCCTGGCCGTGGAACTAGCATATGGCCTACCTGATGTTAAGTGGGAACCATCGCCTATAACAAAGCATTGCCTCGTAGGTCAAGAACCTTAGAAACGTGCCCTACGATGCACTGTCCTGCTTTCATCAACTTGAGGGATTGAAAGTGCGATAATTTACTGCAGTTAAGGCTTTTTTTAATCATTTTTTTCCTGGACGTGGAACTACCATATGGATTACCTGATGTTAAGCGGTAACCATCGCCTAATCAAAGTATTGCCTCGTAGGTCACGCACCTTAGAAACGTGCTCTACAATACACTGCCCTGCGTTCATCAACTTGAGGCGTTATTTGTTTTGGGTGGTGTGAAATAAAGTGACTTTATTCATTCAATTGAATGGAATCTTTACGCAATGTATGTAAAAATGTTTAATATAATTCTAAAATTGATTTCATTTTCAATAACAAGATCCATCCCGATTTAGTTCGTGATTTAAAAGTCCCTGAAAACTTATAGTAGGTAATACGACGTCTATTTAGAAAACATTATTGCTTGTAAACAAATTGAGCATTTTATTTGGAACTAGCTAGCTTTACACGGATTCTCATCAACATAAAATATAGCTCGTCTTACATTCAATCATGGCATTCAGAGAAAAATGTAACTTCCTATTAGTGAAAGAATTTTCAGAATCGGATTAGCAGTTGCGGAGTTTTCTTCCATCAAAACAAAGAAACTAACAAACTTTACGTTCTTATAATAATAGTTCATCATCATCATCATCAGCCCGAAGACGTCCACTGCTGAACATAGGCCTCCCCCTTAGATCGCCACAACAAGAGGTTGGTAGCCGTTTGCGCACAACGGCTCCCCGCGATTCTTACCAGGTCGTTGGCCCACCTTGTGAGGGGCCGGCCTACGCTGCGTCTTCCAGTCCGTCTCTTTCTTCGAGAATCTTTCTTCCCCAACGGTTATCAGTTCTACGAGCGATGTGGCCTGCCCACTTCAACTAGTAATTTTGAGAGCTATGTCGGCAACTTTAGTTCTTCTGCGGATTTTGTCACGCAAAGAAACCCCGAGCATAGTCCTCTCCATAGCTCGTTGAGCGACCTTGAGCTTGGTCATGAGGCCATGAGTAAAGGACCACGTTTCAGTGCCATAGTTCACTGGCAACACACACTATACAACTAATATTAGTTCAGAAAACAATATTGAAGGAGATGCTGTAAACTGTATTATGTTTAATCGATTTACAAAGTTATTAATTCAAAATATGTTAACTACCTACCCATCGATTACTCACTTACCAAAAAAAATCCAAAAGGTTGCTCTTTAAGAAACCTTACTATCAGCGATTCAGCCATGTGTGAGTTCTCGTTACAACGCGTTCGATAAATTAATACGGACCGTACCGTCTCGATTTCTACGGACTCCAATAGTATTGTGTTACTATTCTACACTGCGGGCCGATATAACCATTTTTTGGTTTTAAAATTGTGAAATAACAAAATTGGCTTTTTTAGCGATAAGACAATATACATTCTGCTGTATTTCGCTTGTAAGAAAAAAAATATAACGAAATTTAATTCATTAATTCGTTGGTATTACAAACGAATGTGTACGTCAGATACAAGTTAGTAAACAGATATCTCTAAATACAAGCAAAAATATTAATGATCCAAAAAATAATTTCATACTCGTAGCTACAAACTTTAGGTAGAAACTATTCATTAAAAAAAATGTATAAGCTGATAGTTCATGCCAAGGAGCTGATACAATCCAGTAAATAAAATTTTGTTACACACTCAAGTCCACTATTACTGAAAGCTTCCCGCATTGAAAAGTAACAAAAACGAAATGCTATTGCACGTGGCACAGCATAGATCCTCATTATTCCCTCATTATCCCGCCGGAATATAGGCACGGGCAACTTTACATTAACCGATATAGCAAATATTTAATGCAACCTTCCTCGATTTTATGTTACGATATTGTTGGTAAGGATATAATTTACAAGCTAAGTCGACGCTCTCGCCATCTTTACACATTTAACCGACCGCACGACACGCGAATCGCAGCTCAGACAATATATTAACGTAATGTAGAAATAAGTTTTCCTTCCGCCATTCATATTGAAATGTTTATAACTGTTAGTTATTCGAATTTTCCCAACGGTTCTCAAGACCCGATTGGACTGCTTAGCGTACAAATGTTCACCTATTTTCAAAAGACGTTTGTTGATTGTTGAATATTTCCTTCTTAATAAAATAAAAACTAAAATAAGGTATTTCAGACAACTTAATTAAGCCCATAGCTAAAACTAAAACACACAGTAAATAAAACAATTACAAATAAACAAGAATAAAATAGCGACTGGGTAAAAATAGAAGCAACCATTTTGTGTCAAGGTTGACTAATTGAGAAATTCATTAATGTGTCCGATTCTTTTATTAAAAAAATATAATTTAGTAAACCAAAAAAATTGTGATTTTCTGTGAGGTTAACAGTAAAAGTTTTATTGATAAAAAATATCGTAACCCAAAATCACCTTTTTTTGTCCCGTCTTGTACCTCTGGCGGTCTTTAGAACAAAGACTGGGGTCCAAAATCTAAACGTGAAAAATAAATTGGCAAATGTTAGGGCCATTCGCTTTTTTGAGGCACATTGGTGGTCTAAAAACTGCATTTAAAATCTTGAAGACAGCATAAGTCTGTATCATTTAGGTCAGATTACCATAAACGTGTTATTCATTAACGTGGTTTTGCAATGGAAGAGTTTAGATTCAGTTCAACCGTCTTTCTTTTTAAATGACAGAGAGATAAAAACAAAGCATTCTTTAAAAATTTAAGATTCATCATTTCAAAAATTATGAACCAGACGCGACTTGAACCGGCAATCTTTCTAACAGGGAATATTATTCTGAGTCTACAAATAAAACTCAAGATTTATAAAATGCGGCACTTCTGAAAGTGCCGACAAAGTGAAAACTTGAACTCTGGAAATATTTTTTTTAATTGTCAGGAACGGTGTCAGTAACAGTGTCGCGAGTTCAACGGTTTTTTCCCCATCTCAAAAAATGCCCAACGCGTCTAAAGAAGTTTTCACTTAAAAAAAACTTGTATTTTGCAATATGATCATGATGGATGTCGCATAAACATGAAAACTTACTAAGAAAGTGGTTTTCTGCCCCTCCATAAACTAAAAAAAATCAAATTATATACAGAGGTGTCGGTAACAGTGTCGCAAGTTCAATGTTTTTTTCCCCATCTCAAAAATTCTCAACGCGCCTAAAGAAGTTTTCACTTAACATAACAATGCAACAGAAAATCCAAACTAAAGAGCCAGTTAAGCCCTTTGCACAACATTGGAATCCCACTACTGGGCAACTGGGCAAATGCCTCCCTTCCTTTCTTCCATCTATTGTCTATGGCTTCTGTCTAACAAAAAATGTCCCTAAAAGTAGAGTTTTCTTTCTACAATAGCCAAATTGCTCTAAACCTTATCCAACAGAAAGTGTATTACTGTGTACACACGACTACACATCAAGCTATAAATGTCCAGTATAAGCTGACCTCTCATTCTACGTAAAACCTACACAATGCGAGGTTAGCTTATACTGGAATTGTATAGCTTGATGTATAGCCGTATGTACATTTAAACTACTCTCATGCCTTTGATTCCTACTTACACTTACAAAATAGAAATTATATCGTTGGGGTCTGCGTCAGTGGACACACAGTTACACCTAGGGTTGTTACTGTTACGAATTTATTATCATATTAGCTACCGCCAGCGGCTTCTCTCGCGTTGCTTGTCAATAAAAAGTAGCCTATGTGTTAATCCAAGTTATAATCTTCATTTGTACAAAATTTTATCGCAATCGGTTCGGCCGTTCCGGCGTGAAAGAGTAACAAACATCCATACATCCATACATACAAACTTTTGCGTTTATAATATTAGTAGGATTAGTTAACTTGGTTCTAGAAGCCTCAACGGATAACCAGCGCAGGTACTAAAGACCTTCAGACGCTGAGTTGGAGACCTTTTTGCAACCAAACTGTTTGTAAACCTAGCTTTATATTTCTACTTATATATTGCAACTAGATGACCTCCTTCTGCACAGTGGGGGTAAAAAGTAACACATGTCCCAATCTCGGTCATGATCTATCTAAGTACAAAATTTTATCGAGATCGGTCAAGCCGTTAAGGGCGCACTGGGGGATAAATCGCTTATTGAGAAACAATGTTTTATTCAACAAATTTTGTGCTTTCAATTTGAAATCCATATATTTTATAGTTAAAGGTACGTGCTAGTCGTGAAAGTATAACAAACAGACACAGAGGGATAAACAAATAAATAAATAAAATAAATAAATATTGCTGAACATTTCACACAGCGCTATCTAGCCCCAAACTAAGCAGAGCGTGTACTATGGGAACCAGGTAACTGATAGAACACTTATATACTTTGTTTTGTAAATACATGCTTAAAATATATAAATATATACAAATATCTGTAGGTCATGCAAACATTTGTTCCGCGGCGGGAATCGAACCCGCTAGAGTTATTAGTAAGGATATTTGTTTCTGTGTTGTTATACCTTAATATTTTAGAGTTAGTTAAGTGTTGCAAGCAAACATATTGATTAAATTTGATTTATAAATGGAAAGACATGGGCAATTAGACATGTTCCATTAGGCTGACTAAGCTAGGTGTATATTCAGTACAAGTGTAACTCCGGCGGAGGGTATAGGCATGCCATCTCACAGGTCTTCCTAGTTTGGGTGCCTATGTGTCTTTTGCAACTAGGTTTTAATAATTAACTTAAATACTAAATCTAATGTACCTACTCTAGTATTGTAAAGTTTGTTACCAAATTAATTATCTTTATCTCTAAATTTATTTATTCTTTTTTAGGGTTCCGTACCCAAACCGTCTGTCCGTCTGTCGTCTGTACCGTCTTTCCGTCTGTCACCAGGCTGTATCTCATGAACCGTGATAGTTAGACAGGTGAAATTTTCACAGATGATGTATTTCTGATGGCGCTATAACAACAAATACTAAAAACAGAATAAAATAGATATTTAAGGGGGGATCCCATACAACAAACGTAATTTTTTTTGCTCGTTTTAGCTCGATATTGATAACGTCAATAGATAGACGCTTGAAATATTCACAAAATATTTAGTTATACGTGTATTCATTTTAAAAATAAATAATTAAATTAAAATAAAACAAATATTTAAGGGGGGCTCCAATACAACAAACGTGATTTTTTTGCCGTTTTTATAGATAATGGTACGGAACTTTCCGTGCGCAAGTCCGACTCACACTTGGCCGGTTTATAATGTTATGTTTGTTAGCTCAGAACTCTGTTATATATCAACCTATTTGAAAATATAGTTTTTATTTGAAAGGATGGAAATTTCATCAAAATTTGTAGAGTAGTTTGGTTTTTACTGTTATCTGCAGTCGGTTACAATTTTGTTGAAAAGTTACTAGTTGAACAGCCCTATCCTTACGGCCTAGCACAAGAACTCAACTGCAAATGGACAACATACTCGGGTCTATTGTACGCTCGTCTGATCCAGCGATACGCTCGCGTGTGTACAGTTACCGCGTCTTCCTGGACCTACATTAAAAGGTTATGATTTGTTTAAGTCCAGCTGAATAATAGGAACATTTCATTTTCATTTCATCTATTTTCCTCTGTAGGTACATTCGTAGGTATCTTCGTTTGACCACAATCTCACCTGATAGTTAGCGATGATGTGGTCTGAGATGAGACACAAAGATCTAGAAGAAACCTATTCACTCTTACCTTAAAGAGGCCCGGATTGTATTCTTTAGGAAAAACCTACAACGGTAAAGTGTTCCATACCTTAGTTGTACTCATCACGAACGTAGAAATAAACGGTGGGTGCGAATGGGTGGTATATAAACTAGGTACGGATGACTATCTCAAATAGACAGGTATCGGGACTAATTATCCTATTATATGTTCTAATATAAATAACGACAACTCTAAAAATAAGAAAATTAAAATAAAAACTACCATTACATATCACGTGAAAACAGAGAACCAAACAATGTCACTTATCTCAAAAATAAAATTTAATAAAAACAAAATCAATAATTTAATTTAAAAATTAACAATTAAAAAAAACATCAGAATAATACTATAAGAAAGAATACAAAATCAAATAAAAAGGACCGCCGGTTTTGTGCAGGCTCAGCCTGACAGGGTTAGTAAAGAATTGGAGAACTCTGGCAAGCTGGTTTAAGCCAATTAGCTCAATCTCAGTATCACTTCATTGAAACCAAAAGATCCAAACTATATCGTACTTCCCGAATAAATTTACTAAATGTGTAGGCAACAACACCGTTTACCGTAATATTGTCAAGCAACTCATTCTCGGGTTTTCAAACAATCTCCCCACTAAATTCCACCTGTCATTATCAATATCCTAATGAGAATCAATCTTCAGATCTACAGATTTACGCGTTCATTATAAGGCTTAGTACACACAGTATAATGACGGTACGACAATGTCGTAACTGTAAATTTGCTATCGCGATTTCTATCGTTCGCTATGCGCTTCCTCGGACCGCTAAGTAAGAAAATGTGCTGAATATTGCAAATTAATAGGTGCTAGCTACTTACTCGTAGAAAATTGTACGAGGAAGAATACAATCCGGGCCTCTTTAAGGTAAGAGTAAATAGATTTCTTCTAGATCTTCGTGCTTCATCTTAGACCACATCATCTCTTACCATAAGGTGAGATTATGTTCAAACGAAGATCTATCCAGTTTCAAAAAAAAAAGAGAAAAAAGGAATATGACATTTTAAATGCTTATAAAGTAACAAATTAATGTTTTTATGTTTGATAAATACATTTATATTTATTCTAGAAGCCAGTTTCTGGTGAGCATCGTGGCATGGCGCCAGTGTAAGCCAGATTATTTTATAGACGAAAATAAGTTTTATCCGACGTCTCTAGCCAAAACAATTTATGACTGATTTTCGCAATAAAATTCGGTTTTGACCGGTTATGAGTTTTGACTGTGATATATTTGAACAAGTATTTGATCAGTTAACTGGTTCCCATAGTACAAGCTTTGCTTATTTTGGGGCTAGATAACGATATTATTTTTATAAAATGCTGAGTTAGAACCTTTTTGTGGCGGCTTCTAACAACTAATATCTTGTAATTTTTATAGATTTTTTATTATTATTATTATCAGCGCACTGTGTCCTACTGCTGGGCAAAGGCCTCCCCCCATTCTTTCCAGACACGCGCCCGAAGACGTCGTGGCAGACCGAAGAAGAGATGGATGGAGGGATGAGCTCACTAATATCCGAGCGGATTGGACCATCTTAGCTCTTGAAAGAACTGTCTGTAAACATTTTTATAATTTTCTTTTTTATTTCTATTAGATTTCATCATCATCATATCAGCCGTAGGACGTCCACTGCTGGACAAAGGCCTCCCTCATTGATCTCCAGGAACTGCGGTTGGAAGCGGCCTGCATCCAACGCTGACCTGCGGTTCTTACCAAGTCTGAATTAGATTTGTGTTGATTAAAATACGTATGCGTAGTTACCAGAACCAACATGTTTTTATAAGCATACAATCTTCACCACTGATCTGCACTCGCCGCGTACTTAATAATTAAAAAGGTATTGAATAGCGCACTAAATAACGTACATTGTCAGCCAGAGCACTAAAACACCGCTACGTGATGTCAACGCTTCCGCACTATTGATATAGTGTGCATTACGCTTAACCACAGTTTATATGCTGAGGCTAAGACTAAAAGGTTATGCTTAGCATTGTGCTACCAGCTTAGTATTAGTGGCCAACATTGTATTGGTAATTTAAATGTGCGTTCCATACATAATGCTTTGTCTAGAGATCGTGGATTTTTAACAGCATTCATCATCATCATCAATGTTGTTGGGGTTGTCTTGATACTGCAGTGAATCTACCATGTTTATTGAGGCGCGGGTCGATGGTTTCCATGCCATAATCCGTAAGAAAACGGCCTCATTACTAAGCAGAGTACGGGCCAGCTCCAACAGCATTCTGCAGGTCATACCTGATATATATGACCTGCCTGTGATTCAATGATTTCATTCGGATCCTGATCAAATAGCCTTATGGCTATTGGGTTGGGATGCGAATGATAATTTGAACAAAATACATGCTAATAAATATACTATATACTAATATTACTAACATAGATGGTATTTAAGTTTTATAACATAACCTAACTAACCTTACACAAATGGACTTGTAAATTGTCTGATCTAATAAATGAACTGAATTGAATATCAACCATACGACGTCCACTACTGAACATAAGCCTCTTCCATAGATTTCCAGAGCGACAAATTTTACGCGACATGAACCCAACAGCTTCCAGCAACCTATAACCAGTGGAGAGCCGTCCTACGCTTCGCTCTCCAGTGCATGGTCTCTACTCGAGAATTTTTCTGCCATAACGGCCGACAGTACTTAGATATAAAAACCGTTTTTGTGCTGCAGAAGAGGGCTGTTCGTGCAATTTATAATATGGGCCCCAGAGAATCATTCATCATTACATTACGCAACAAGTTTAAACAAATAAATATTATGACATTCTCTTGTCAATACATTTATGAAAATCTGATGTATGTTCACAAAAATTTTAATATGTTTAATGAAAATAGCGATAATCATATTTTAATACTAGAAATTAAGATGAACTCGCTGATGCCACTTGTAGAGGCAAGGTGTTCGCTTTTATAACAAACTCCCAAGTGATGTACAAAAATTGACAATTAACAATTTAAAAACGCAATTAAACAAAATCTTTATATAATTCCTACTATAAAATATCGGGTTATGTAGATGATAGAGAAGCTTGGGATTGAAATTGCTTCAAATCGTTCAAAATGTTACAATTTAGACGTAATTTATTTCCTGTATTGTTATGTATTGTACAAGGATCATTAAAAACAACAACCAGCCTTATTTCTTGCCTTTCTTTCCTGGCTTGGTCGCGAAGGAACAGGCAGTAAAATTGACGTGTCAAAGTGATCCTTGTGATTTTAATGAATAAAAGATTTTTACTTTGACTTAGATCTATGTACCTGGTCCAATGCCACAGCTTTATAACTATCAAATGACCTATTCAGTAAAGACCCTGAGCGTATGTATCTAACAGAGTTAATGCTTAAACCCCGTTATAAATATATTGTAAAAACATTATCTTAAGGTTGTATCGTAAGATTGCAAGTAAACTGGCTTGTGTCACGTAATCCCAACTCGCAGTGAAAAGTGAGCTTTATTGCGTTGTTTTTAGGTCTAGTATGGCTTGGACAGAGAAATTGACATTAGTCTAGATGGCGGAGGGAATAAGTAACAGGGTTTTATGCAAGATGGAGTTGGACGATGCATATGGACCATGAAACCTGATGTTATGTGGTAACCATCGTCTATAACAAAGCGTTGCCTCAAATGTCACGTACCTTGAAACCTATAATAATTATGTGGTAGATTTTTACGACTACACTAGAGGCAACTTGAGCAACGATGCCTAAACGTATTGACGTGATTTAGATTATTTGACTGTAAAGTGTTCTTTCTCATAATGGCAACAATACAGTCGAACCCTTCAAGTCAAGCAAAACGGCGTAGACACAGACAGCCATTTGTGATTGTTTCTGGTTTTCCCAATCCCAACCACGCGCAGTGTTGCCAATTTACAAAAATGCAAGGCTCAGACCGTATTGTTGCCATTACGAGAAAGAACACTTACAGTCAAACAATCAAAATCACGACATTATTTAATAGCTAACTACGATTTAGAGAGTTGTCAAATCATCCAAATACGTCAAACTTAATCATGTTTAGTCATTAAATACGTTTAGGGATCTTTGTGCAAGCTGGACTAGGTATTACATTGAAATCATTCGATAATTGTTAGACATTCGAAAAAATTCTTATTACATAAAATGCGACGCTCCAATTTCACTATCGAGGAAAATCCAGATAACACTGTTAGTGACATTTCAAGCTAAAATTTTGCGCCCATCCACCGTTTTTATTTAAAGTTTACATACACTAAGACGTTTCAAAATAACCCTTATGACAACAATGAATAGGTAATTGTTTGGCTTTGACGTATCTTATCTTATCCTAATGAAGTAGTGGGGTGAACTGGGAAGAATTCTAACACTAATATTCGAATAGGAAGATGATCCATCAAAGGCTGGGAGCCGTTAGGCGCAGGTCGCACAAGATCGCTCTGAAAATCTATGGGAGTGGCCTTTGTATTGCAGTGGACGTTCTTTGTTTAAGATAAGATAAGATAAGATAACTCTTTATTGTACACAAAAGTAAAATACAGAACATAATTCTTACATATATATTTAGTACAATGGGCGGTCTTATCGCTAAGAGCGATCTCTTCCAGACAACCTTTGTATGGACAGGATTATAGTGTATCACATGACGGCGGTGCTTCTACGTACAATTAAAAACATACCTACATACTATAAACCTAAAATACTAGTAATAACACAAATTTAATTTAAAATAAGCAACTATAAAAATACTTATGATGATTTAACAAGCAGTTACAAGTTAATTATAATGATGATGATGAAATAATCCTACCGCTGCCTGTTTCACCTACTAACGTTACTAGCGTTGGTGAAATAGACACGTTTACGGTGTTGTGACGATTACTCACGTTGAATCGATGTTATTAATTTTTTCCATGAACAAGTAAGTGGACCCATTAGAAGATTTTTAACCTCGTGACCATTATTTGAAATGAATAAAAACTGAACTGTCTGAACGAATCAATCTTGACATAAATATGTTCTTTTTATTTTCTTGGGGCCAATCTATTTCTTGACACGTGTTTAATATAAGTGACATTTGTTTTATGTTTAGTTTTTAATATGTATTTTATTATACATCCTGGATCGGGAATGTGAGCTATTCTAATATCTATAATATAAAAATGAATCGCAAAATGTGTTGGTAAGCGCATAACTCAACAACGCCTGGATCAATTTGGCCAATTCTTTTTTTTGTTGTATTTCTTATTGTCAGGAGAAGGTTCTAATGAAAGAAAAAATTAAGAAAATTGCGCGCAAAATTAGAAAATTTAAGAATACTTAACCACCATATAAATTTATTTATAATCAAACCTTAGCGCTTTTATAATGTAACCTTACGACGTTTGACATAGAATTGACAGAATGCGTGCTGCAAATATCGTCAAAGAGGATGTAAAAAAGTGAATATCGTTTGAAACAGATGCTTCGGTCGGAGTTATCCCGAGATATATTGTCTATATATATATAAAAATTAATTGCTGTTCGTTAGTCTCGCTAAAACTCGAGAACGGATGGAGCGATTTGGCTAATTTTGGTATTGAATTATTTGTGGAAGTCATTCATTTTCTCATACATAATGAATGATGGCCGGGGACAACAATTGACATTTCTACCAGGGTGACGTATATTGACAGCCCGCGTTATATGCATGTCAAGCCGATACGAAGTTCGGCGGGACCACAAGTTATTTTATAAGATCTATGTAATTGAATTAAAATAAAATGAATTGTAATAGAAATCTACGTTTCAATATATAATATTGTGCGTGATACCACTTCACACGATAGTTCTTGTGCTATAGGAAGCATGAATGTTAGCAGTATTACTTCTGCTGTGGTGAAAGTAAACTTTCTAGGCTACGAGCGGGAACAGCATTTCATTACCCGACTACGGAGAAAGGGGGGGTATTTGCTTAACGTAATCAACCTATCGGAATAGAGGGAGAGTCTCGTTCATCATATACTATCATTATTTATTATGATGATAGTGTTATTTGTAAGGAACTAGGTGTAGCCTTCTGGTTGGCCCACTATACAACCTAAAGTTTGTAATTTTTAGTTATTTTTTTTTAGAATGCTTTTCTACCTCATAAGAATTAACAATTCACTTACTGAGATAAACTTATACTAAATATACATTTACTGATGCCAAAACGCGTAGTGATACAAAATAACAATAAAATTTAGACAATATAAACAAAAAAACTTACAAAAATTACATTAAATTATTAAGAGAGTAGTTGCACAGTAAGTTATTATGTAGTATTCTTATTCATATTACTAGCTTCCGCCAACAGCTCGCTGGTTTTTGTCAACTAAAAGTAGCCTGTGTTTGAATCCAGTTTATAATCATCTAACCCATCAAACTTCATCGAAATCGGTTCAGTCATTATTACGACGTGATTGAGTAATAAACAATTTTCAAACTTTCACATTTATAATATTAGTGTGATTGTTATTACTTTATATTTGTAATTGCGCATGATTCTGTTAAATTCGTTATATTTATTTACGCTACTCTCTTTTTGTGATTTTAAATTTAATTACTGTAACTCAATTAGGAAGAACCTGCACCCTGCGACACACTGTTATAGAACGCAGGGAATAGTGAATTACTAAACTTGTGATTATATAATTATTGTTCTATATTTTTTTGTATTATATTTAAAGATTACTCTTAAAATTTTTGGGGGTGAAAACAGATATTCAATAGTAGATAATTTTAGGCGGGGATAAAACAGTGCCTTTCGTCACGGGTGCTATATTGAATCCCGAACGTAACAAAGGATTCTAGACTTAACTCACGAGCGGAGCGAGCGAGTTACTAGAATCCTGAATGCAGAGAGGGATATAAGCACGCCCAAGATGCAGACAGCTTTATACACGAGGGGAATACTCTACTTTTCACACTTTCTGCGAGACAATAATAACCAATAAGTTGTTATAGTGTGGGTCTCTTTGGTTCAAATTTTAAAATAGATGAGGTTTCAAATTTAAATCACAGTACAACTTTACTCCCGGCTCAGCTGTAGGGATTTAATCACATGCTTTTGGTGAAGTTTTACATTGTGGAGCATGTGGTGTGAAAAAATATTTATTTTGCGTTAAGTCTCAAATAAACAACTTTTTTTTGTCCAGTATTTTGTCATACCACTAAAGTGGCAAGCAAGGATAGCCACTAAGTGAAAGCGTTTACAGTAGCCTATGCAAGTTTGTAACAGAAAAGTTTTAATACCAGGTTGCAGAACGTTACAGAGAATTTAAAACGCCCTTTTAAAAGAAATCCATACCGTAGTATCTGGGGAAAACCTCGGAAAATTCACAATTTGCTTAAGATTCATCATCACCAGGTCTTTCCACCTATCCTACGCTGCGCTTTCTAGTGCGTGGTCTCCACCCGAGAACCTTTCTGCCCCAACGGCCGTCATTTCTTCGAGCTATGTGCCCTGCCCTCTGCTACTTCTTGTAATTCCTCTTGGATATATCTGTCACCTTGGTTCGTTTACGAATCTCGCAGAGAAACACCACCTTGAGCCTTTTGAGAACATTTAGAGCAAATGAAGAGGTTTTAACCCAGTAGAGAATGCAGGCAGATTAGATGCTCCCATAATCGTAAGTGGTAAATCATTCGCACAGATTTGCGTGCAAAGCCTAGTCACGCAGAAAAGAGGCAATCGTGTCACGGACCCAGTACATGAAATTAATTTAACAGTGGTGCCTATTATTTATCTGCCAACTTCTCACGGCTTGTGAATGAATGGGTGATTAGTGGGTTCACACAATCCCAATTCAAAGTAGTGGAGGGGGAAGATACGTGTATTAATAAGAATTAATAAAGTGTATGAACCTATAAAAGCCTCAAGTGCTTGACTTTGTTCTAAATTTTTTAAAATACCCAACAACATTTAATAGAATAATATGATCTACAGATATTTGTTCTTGGTCTGGATGTTTCTATATATAACACTAGCTGACCAATCCGCAGCTTCACACGCGTAGTTTTTCAAAAAAAATATTACGCTCCTGCGCGGTTGGGTAAAAAGTAGCCTATGACACCCGGGGATAGTGTAGCTTCCCAACAGTGAAACCAACAGTAAATCGGTTTAGTAATTTCAGAGCATATTCAATACAAACAAACAAATCTTTCTTTTTTATAATATTAGTATAGATAGGTATGTATTGACAAGAAAGTATGTACGTATTTTATCAGTTATCTGGTTCCCATGGCTTCCAACCTTTGCGTAGTTTGGGGCTAGCTAGTGCTGTGTGAAATGTCTATCAATATGTATCTATTTATTTATAACCACATTATGGTTGTCTAGTGCCTATTTACTTAACATTCTGCTGTTACAATGGCTTATATTTGGTGTCGTACCTTTTACGTTAATTTAAAGATACGACGCAGGATAGCTGGTTCGATTCCCGCTGCGGAACAAATGTTTGTTTGATTTACAGATATTTGTTCCGAGTCTGGTTCTTTTTTTATATATTATAAGTATGTATTTACAAAAAAAAGTATACCTGTCAGGTCATAAGTATTGTCACACAGTAAAAACTTTTCTTTTAGAATGACGGCCACAAAAAAGTTTATAGAATTCGAATTTCGAATTGTTCATGAAAATAAAAATACTTTTTAGAATTTTACTCATTTTTAAATATGGAGTGGACGCTTAAAGAAGACCGTGTTGCAGTTATAGCGTTGCATCGTTGCGGTTACGCGCCAATTCAAATTTTTGACATACTGAAAAATTTTAATATAACCAAAAGATTCGTTTATCATACCATCAAACGATACAATGAAGACTCTAGTGTAGATGACAGGTCAAGAAGTGGTCGCCCTCGGTCTGTTAGGACTCCAGCAGTGATAAAAGCTATGAAGGTGCGAATTCAAAGAAATCCCAAACGTAAGCAGAAACTGTTGGCCCTTCAGATGGGGTTAAGCAGAAACACGGTAAAAGGGTGTTAAATGAAGCCTTAGGGCTTCGGGTATATCGAAGAATAACAGGACATCGTTTGAATGCTCGTCTAATGGACCTGAGACTGAAGAGATGCCGCGCTTTGTTGAAGCGGTACGCGGGAAAAAAATATGGGGAAATTCTTTTTTCGGATGCAAAAATTTTTACCGTAGAAGAGAGCTACAACAAACAAAATGATAAGATGTACGCACACAGTAGTGAAAAAGCGAGCAACCGTATTCCGCGTGTCCAACGAGGTCATTTTCCATCCTCGCTCATGGTATGGTTGGGAGTTTCTTATTGGGGCTTAACAGAGGTACATTTTTGTGAGAAAGGTGTAAAAACGAATGCAGTTGTGTATCAAAATACAGTCCTGACGAACCTTGTGGAACCTGTTTCTCATACCATGTTCAATAACAGGCACTGGGTATTCCAACAAGATTTGGCGCCAGCTCATAGAGCGAAGAGCACACAAGACTGGCTGGCGTCGCGTGAAATCGACTTCATCCGGCACGAAGACTGGCCCTCCTCCAGTCCAGATTTGAATCCGTTAGATTACAAGATATGGCAACACTTGGAGGAAAAGGCGTGCTCAAAGCCTCATCCCAATTTGGAGTCACTCAAGACATCCTTGATTAAGGCAGCCGCCGATATTGACATGGACCTCGTTCGTGCTGCGATAGACGACTGGCCGCGTGCTGGTTACGTTCATTTTGGTATATAAATGGTTACATAATGAATAAACTTGTTTCAATTATTTTATATTAAACATGTGACAGAATTTATGACCTGACTAGGTATAAGTATTCTATCAGTCATCTGGTTCCCATAGTACAAGCTCTGCTTAGTTTGGGGCTAGATAGCGCTGTGTGAAATGTCTAACAATATTTATTATTTATTTATTTTATTCTAATCTCTTTGTTACTTACTTTTACTTCTACCATTTTTTTATACAACTTATATGGCAAACGAGCATGCAGTCCACCAGATGTTAAGTGGCTACTGCAGCCCATGGATATATACATAGAATTCAAAACAAGGCATTATGTTGTCTTGATCTCTATGTGCATACGTTGTCATACTATAGGACTTAGCTGTTATGCCTATGTATGTGCCAGTAATTACAGGAACATACCATTACCATCTAACCGGAACACAGCAGCACAAGTACTGCTATTCGGCGGCAGATAAAGGTAAGGCGGTGGTGCCCACTTCCTCGAGCCCGTTCACAAAAGCTCTACCACTACCAATACCTACGATGATTATACTTGTGTTTGATTTAAATGTAATAATATGTCTCTTGTTCAATGTTATATGTGTAGTTATGACAAAGATTGTGCTATGTATTCCAGGGAAAATTTAAATGCGGCTTTATAAAACACAAACTGACCCGCTTACGGCTTCGCACTCGTGGTTTATCAATAAGAACATTACCCTCCTTCTGCGCAGTCAGGTAAAAAGTAGTCTATGTCCCAATCCCGGTCTTAGCCTATTTATATATCAAATATCATTGAAATCGGTCAGCCGTTTAGTCGTGAAACGTAACTGACAGGGAGAGAGACAGAAATAGAGAGGGACACAGTTACTTTCCAATTTACAATATTACACATCAAGCTATATATTTCCAGTATAAGCTGACCTCGCATTGTGTAGGCTTTTCATAGAATGAGAGGTCAGCTTATACTGGAAAAGTATCACTTGATGTGTAGCCGTGTGTACAATATTTTGAAAGATAAAGATTCCATCTTTGAAGATCCACTCTACAGACAAGGAAATAAACCATGCTGGTTAACGATTCTGTTAGCCCACATAGAAGATCAACCCTGAATATCATTTAAGATTTTTATTACAAGAAACTTGGACCATTGCCATTACCGGCGGTTTTCTATCATTGACTAGGTTTATACGAGCTGGTTAAGTCCATACACTAATAAGTTTTTACTTTTCAAAACCATTGACAAGAACGGGAAAAAAACCTGCCAAGTGCGAGTCGGACTCGCACACGAAGGGTTCCGTACCATTATCTATAAGAACGAGCAAAAAAAATCACGTTTGTTGTATGGGAGCCCCCTTAAATATTTGTTTTATATTAATATAATTATTTATTTTTAAAGTGAATATACATATAACTAAATAATCTGTGAATATTTCAAGTGTCTACCTGTTGCCGTTATTAATATCAAGCAAAAACAAGCAAAAAAAATCACGTTTGTTGTATGGGAGCCCCATTTATTTTATTCTGTTTTTAATATGTGTTGTTATAGCGGTAACAGAAATACATCATCTGTGAAAATGTCAACTGTCTATCACGGTTCATAAGATACAGCCTGGTGACAGACGGACAGACAGACAGCAGAGTCTTAGTAATAGTCCCGTTTTACCCTTTGGGTACGGAACCCTAAAAAGAACGATTTTCAAATCGTATTTTGTAATACAAACTTCAGATTTTGTATAAAGTTAATAAATATATTTTAACCTAAGTTTCAATGGTTGAAACAAATCGTATGAGCTGTATTTTTTATCAAATATTTCAGGATCTCGACATACTACGTCGAATAAGGGTACTTCGAATATTGTTGTGTATACTGTAATTTGACTTAATCACCCCGACTTTTTTAACTGAATAAGTCTTCGTTTAACCACAATCTCTCTTGATTGTAAGTGGTGATGTGGTCTAAAATGAAGCACGAAGATCTAGTAGAAACCTATTTACTATTACCTTGAAAAGGCCCAGATTGTATACTTTAGGAAAAACAGACGACGGTAAATTGTTCCATACCGAAGGGAAAATGTGGGATGTTATTCGGTGTTTTTTTTTTACATTTGACTGTTATTGATTGAGTGTATGTGGCATCGTAGCGCCCAAATGAATGAATAACAACTCTTTATTCCTTACAAGCTAACCAAAACAGTTTTTTAAACGTTCTAAACCACAATAATGAGTATTTATCGCGTATGTACCGTTTTTATTTGTCATCTCGACGTTTCGGCTGTGTTGCAACAGTCATGGTCTCGGGTTGACTCTGATCGCGGTGATCGCGAAAGTTTGAAAATACATATTAATGAGATCATTGCTATCCGTAAATGGTTATGTACGACGTACAGAACAAAACTTAATTTAAAAAAAAAATCGCACATGTAAAAATACTTATAAGTATACTAAATAGGAATATCAAATTTTCACTTTGGACAAATCTACTAAGGTTTTATAAGTGTATTGGTTTTAGAAGTATATGTTTTTTTTTTTTAAATAACTAAATAAAAAAAAATACTTCAGTTATCCAGTGACCACACACATTCAACTATGCCGAAATATCAGGACACTCAAAAACTTACATTGTATATTTTCCGTGTACTGAAAATTATGTACTTACAAGCAACTATTTAGTGAGCTTTTAAATTATGATACAAATATTTAGTTGTAATTTGATGATTACAATTGAAATAATAAAACTCTCGTGTGAATTTTAGTAATTAACTTTGAAGTACTTCATTAAAACATACTTAGCACTTAGATCCTTTTTTCACTTCTACCCCGTCTTCATTATATTTCTAGTAGTTCAGGTGGCCACAGACTTGTTTATACAGGAATATGAAACTTAATTTGTAATTTCTATGACTTGAGAACCGGAACATAGTCATACAAATGTTATTACGGCGGCACTTCCCTTGTATAATTTATACTGGCAATTTTACAGGCAATTATTGTCCGGCTACTCAGTGAAAATATGAAGAATCAGAGTGGAGACAACAACTCTCTGATAACTTTCGATCAACAGAACATCACTACCTCAATCGTTGCAATAGCAGGCATCGTGATTAGATTGATCTAGATTTAATTAGGGTAGGTCTTATGTTTTTCTATTTATCGTTTCGATATTTTGTAAGCAAGCTTAGAGTCGTGACAACAAAATATCCCGGAATGGAGCAACTTAATTGCTAGTGTGAGAATAAAAGCAACAGAGCACAAAAAATGCAATATAGCAACTTCAAAGTGCCCGCTTGAGTGTATGTAAATAATTGCGATATTTAATTACCGCAAGTACAATAGTCCCATAGGCCAGTCATGGGAATGTAGCTTTAATTCATCGTTAAGATGTTTTGATTAGTTTCTGAAAAGTTATACAACCTTTGCACTTTTCCGCATTTCTTGGTCTTTTCTCAAGAATATAATCTTTTCTCAATTTTGAAAATAAGCAATATGTATATTTGTAAGTAGCTGACCGATCCGCAGCTTCACACGCGTAGTTGTTCAATAAAAACATTACCCTCCTTTGCGCAGTTGGGTAACAAGTAATCTATGTAACTCAAGGTGAATGTAGCTTTTCAATGCTGAAAGAATTTTTTAAATCGGACCAGTACTTTTTGAGTTTATTCATTACAAACATACACACAACAATTCAAATCTTTCCTCTTTATAATATTAGTATAGAAAGTAAGTTGAAGCAGTAAGAATTATCAAGTAGAGTGTGAATGAGTAAGTCATATATACTATACTTAACACTTATGTAACTTGACTGGCTATAACTTGACAAATGTTCAGGATAAGAGGTTAGAGACATCGAAGTGTTGACAAGCACCGCAGAAAGTTAGTGGATGGAGGCGACTAGAGTAAAGTCAAGAATAGCAAGCTGATAGGCATGTGGGCGGGCACACAATATCTCGAAGAACTGACGTCCGTTAGGGTTGAAAAGTTCTTAATAGTAATACGACCCACTAGGTGGAAAGACGACTTGATTATGGTTGCTCGGAGGGTTGGTCGGTCTCTCTGGAAATGTATGGGAGAGGTCAATGTTCAGCAGTGGACATCCGATAACATAAACTGATATGATGAAGTTTTTCCAACAAATCCAATAGAGTAGGTACTGTTTACACTTATCGAAGTCATTACAAAGAATAGCATTCTTAACTAATATCTCAATCAGCAACATTCGATCTGCAGATAAATCAATCTTACAGATCTAAGCGAGTAAGGTCCTAACCTATAGATTTCTCTATTGAATAATACGATTAATGCCAGATAGGGATGCGAATACGATGAATGCCGGATAGGGATGCGAATACGATGAATGCCGGATAGGGATGCGAATACGATGAATGCCGGATAGGGATGCGAATACGATGAATATCGGATAGGGATGCAAATACGATGAATGCCGGATAGGGATGCGAATACGAAGAATGCCGGATAGGGATGCGAATACGAAGAATGCCGGATAGGGATGCGAATACGATGAATGCCAGATAGGGATGCGAATACGATGAATGCCAGATAGAGATACGAATACGATGAATGCCGGATAGGGATGCGAATACGATGAATGCCGGATAGGGATGCGAATACGATGAATGCCGGATAGGGATAAGAATACGATGAATGCCGGATAGGGATGCGAATACGATGAATGCCGGATAGGAATGCGAATACGATGCATGTCGGATAGGGATGCGAATACGATGAATGCCGGATAGGGATGCGAATTTCTGGTTTTAGTCGGGCAACCTACGTTCAATTATTCTAAACAGTGGCTTCGACCGCGTTCTTCTGGGATGTAAAGATACATAAAGAAACTTTACCATCCCATTTTTATCCTATGGAAACTGATTTATGTGATAAAAAGTAGCCTATATGGTAATAAATAAATAAATAAATATTGCTGGACATTTCACCCAGCGCTATCTAAGCAGAGCTTGTACTATGGGAACCAGATAATCTACTTAAGAATACCTACTTATATACATTAGATCATGCAAACATTTGTTCCGCGGCGAGAATCGAGCCCGCTACCTCCTGCGTCTCAGCCGGCTATTCTCCCACTGCGCCACGGAGGTCGTCAATATCCAGGTTATATTCTACTTACAAAATTCCATCGAAATCGGTTCCGTGGTTTCGACGTGATTGAATAACAAACATCCAAACTTTAACATTTATAGTGGGATAAAAAAAAAGTTAAAACTCGATTAACCGATTTGAACGAAATTAAATTAACGAACGAATGAAATGTCAGGATTTAAAGATTTTCAATTCTGGATATTTAATTTTTCTCGTTTGTTTTATCTTTGTTATTCTTTTTATATTGTTTGTACTCTGTTGGTTCTGTCGCAAATACATGTTTTTTTTATTTGTTTTTATTAAAACCAAGGTCACTGACATATCAGTGGATTAGCAATCAAAAGTGGCAGTGGGCTGGTCATATATGCCGAAGAACCGACAACCATTGGGGTGAATTTTCGAGTTTAGACCGCGTTTTAGCAACCTACTATACTATTGACGAATATTTTAATGACAGATTACTTTGACAATTCGATTTAAATGTATTCTTTTTTTAAATGATTATAACCTAACTAAGAACTATGACGTCCTCCTCTCTACAAAATATTGTTTTCTCCAACAGGGTCCATAATGATCATGCACCTGTCAATTACCACCACATTTTCGAATACAATAAACGATTGAGTATAGTTTAGGAGGATTTTGCTAGGAGGAGTGACAACCATAAAATGGAAGAGCTGAAGACCTGTCTCAGTGGAGAGTATTGGTAGAAACGTATGTTCAACAATAGACTAATGTGGGCTGATGATGATGGAAAGCCGATACATCCGACTTTTTAAATTTGTCTTGCAGCTCTAAATCGAGCCTTGAGACTACAATGTCTGACTGATAAATCATTGCAGAGGTTATATCTATCTATAGTTTATTTGTAGGAAATAGGAGAGAAGAATCTGTTGGTGATTGATTTCAAGGCAAGTTTATGGCCAGGAAAAGTGGTTTGAAAAATTTTTGTCTCTGCTCTCTGCCTGGCTTAGAAATGTTTATCTGTATGGTTTTAACTTAGAGTAGTAACTCAACCGTACAAATAAGGTAAATAAATAAATAATGCGGGACATTTCACATAAGGAATTTTTTATTGATTTCTTTTTAAATGTTTGATATGTTTTACGGTCATTCTACCATAAGTTTGAAATAAGTCTAACGGAATTCCAACTGATCTTGAATCACAATTTTTTTTTTTTATTTATTTGTGACAATTTAATTACATATGACCTTAATATTATACTTTAAAAACCATGCAAGGTTTATCTGGGTACTCACATTCGACGATATACCAAATTTTTCACATTATTAGAGACATTACATCAAGACAGTAATATTTGATGATTTTATTGACAAAATAAATCAGTGTATATATTTTTAGATATTTGTAACAACATTGTATTTCATCATTATCATCAAATGAACAGCCTACAGTAGTTATTAGTCACTACCGTCGAGTATTAAATTGTTTTTTTTTTCAAAATTTCGCGATCGCTGTACATAATATATACCCGTTTTTAGGGTTCCGTCGCCAAATGGCAAAAAAGGAACCCTTATGGATTCGTCGTGTCTGTCTGTCTGTCTGTCCGTCCGTATGTCACAGCCACTTTTTACCGAAACTATAAGAACTATACTGTTGAAACTTGGTAAGTAGATGGATTCTGTGAACCGCATTATGATTTTCACACAAAAATAGAAAAATAACAACAATTTCCATAAAACCCATACGTGCGGGGTATCTATGGATAGGTCTACAAAAATGATATTGAGGCTTCTAATATAATTTTTTTCTAAACCGAATAGTTTGCGCGAGAGTCACTTCCAAAGTGGTAAAATGTAAGTATGACATACTGTTTTTTTCGTACTCAAAGTATTGTTTAAAAAAGTCATTTATATTGGCATGTACTTTCACCCCTAAAGTTTACAGAAGTAGTCTCCTCTAAGGTATATATCTCTACAATATAATCTATCTAGTCAGGACTAGGCTGAATCAAGAATCGTCTGAAAACTGTGGCAGTCCTTCAATCACTTTGATTTACAACAACAAACTCCACATTTGCACAGTAAAATAAATCCAGTATCTCTATTTAGCTAAATACAAACATAAACATCGAAATGAATGGCATAAGAAGCATTAATTGTGTCACTGAGTTACGTGCGAGTTCAACTACTGAGTTTTTGCGCGTGCTCATTTTAGTTTCTACTTATTTGACGTGGATGTGCGAATTGTGGAGGTCAAGTTACGTATAGCAGCCCACCATCACATTTCACACTAATATTATAAATGCGAAAGTTTGGATGATTGTTTATTTATTTATTTGTTTGTTTGTTACTCAATCACGTCGTAACGGCTGAACCGATTTCGATGAAATTTAGTATGTACGTAGATAATAACCAGGATTGCCACATAGGTTACAATTTATCCCATAAATCAGGTCCCATGGGTAAAAAATGGGGTGTCAAGTCAAGTTGCAACAACGAGTTTAGCTTTATTTTTAGGTTAACCTACACATTTAGTAGTGTAACGCGTACGAAGTCGCGGGCTACAACTAGTAGTATAAGAAGTAGATCTTCGTTTAACCATAATCTCACCTGATGGTAATTATTGATCCTAGATGAAGCACGAAGATCTTATTCACACTTATTAAAGGGACTGCAGCTATCAGCAACAAGAGGAACCATCTTAATTATTAACAGTTTAAGCTTCTATCTGTGTCACTAAATTGCGCTTTTAAACGAAATCCAACTTTGTTTCAGTTAAGAATAAAATTAAGGTTTAATATTTTTCAGCCTCAGCAGCCGACGTCAGCGATGCCGGTCCCTGAGCGCAGCGAGGTGTTCCGAATCCTGTCTATTCTCTTGACACTCAAAATGCTGCGCTCCATCGCTCTTTCGCAAACCCCGAGCCTGGACTTTTAAGATTCAGTTAGTGACCAAGATTGGGCACGGTAGGTTATGACAGGCAGAATACACATGTCGATGAGTTGACGTTTTACTGATAATGGAAGGTCGCCTTTCATGAACGTCTTCATGGACCAGTAGCTCTTCCAGGCATTGTCGATACGATGATCGATTTCTAAGTCCTGCCTGCGCAAGGCTGTCATGTTTTTGGGTTTCCAAGGGATTGGGCGAGTCATGTCTCCCGCATGCAACCAAATAGGTGGGCTAAGGTCGTAACTGGATGGATCCCTGCGGATGGAAAGCGACACCGTGGAAGGCCTATGAAGCGGTGGCGCGATGATTGGAACGCTTTTTATAGGGACTGGCGAGATTTGGTATAAGATCGAGAAAAGTGTAGAGATGAGGGGGGCGGCCTTTGCCCAGCAGTGGGACTGTATAGTTTAGATAAAAAATAATAATTTTCAATTAAATAAGTTGCTTGATAGTTGGGTCTAACTGTAGGTTGGCGGTTGGCCAACCTACAGTTGGTTGGCGGCGTAGTAACTATTTGGTAATCTAATTCGGGTCAGGTGGGAAACGGGTCGAGTGGTAAGTAACCCAGACAAACGACGACAGAGTGTTACATACCTCAGCACCAGTAAGTATTAGTGAGTGCGAGTGGGTGTTATACGAGAATTAACGACATGTATAAGGTACTAAACCTAAAAGGTGATCCTTTGTAATTAAACTAGCTGACCAGCCCAGGCTTTGCTTGCATTTTTTTTTAAATATGACCTTATTTACTAGTGTAGTTTTCAATCTGTGAAATAATTTTCAAAGTCGGTTCAGTAGTGTCGGATATAACCTATATACGAGTATATAACATTCAAAATAAACTTACAAATTGTACCTCTTTATAATATTAAGTGTTAGAAGTATAGATAAGGAACATGTTAACGCGCCAGCGAACCCCGAGCGCAACTTCAATTCGGCAGCGTCAAAAACTTCGGCCTGAATATCGCTATCCCTATTTAGTGACGAAGTTTAGCCACGCAGAGCGACAGTGATAGCAATAAAACGATTCTAAATTTGATTAGATTTTGACCATGTTCCGTAATACCAAAAATGATGACTGAAAACTTGTTGTATTTTTCTCATTGTGTTGTTGTTCTGTAACTAGACGATATAATCTATGTTCCCATGACTAAGATTCGTAAGATGTTGTTGTTTTTAATAAGAAACAATTAGGTTGAAAACAGGTCTTTTATGACGTAAAAACATGCAGAATGCGATACGCTTCTATTTCATTTTAGGTAAGTATTTTGATCTAATGTATGGTTGGGAACCTAGATAAATACTATTCAAATTAAAATAATACTTTATTAAGGTAGAAATATGCTCCAATTAGAAATGATCTTGGTAGTACGTGTTGTATGGGCGATTGAACCTCCGGTATCCCCTTAAATCAAGTCCATGACACATTTGGCGGTCAACCAGTCGTCAACTGTCTTGACGATAAAAATAAATTTTGTTCTTCGTTCAAAAATATAGAGCAGTACTGACTGCCGCACCCAAGCCATCTACTTCCTTGTTTTAAAACGATTAACTACCAAGTTTCTACTGTCAGCAACCATTTGCGGAACCGACTGATGTTATTAAGTTTTCTCCACAATTAAGCTCACATTCCTCGCATTTACGAAGAAAATACTATTTGATATGGCAGTGGAGCTTTTTGTGCGACATCCTCGTGATTTCTCATTTACTATAACTAAAAACTTACTTATATATAGATATAATTAGGATAAATGATAACCAGTTCATAGAATCTATCACACTAATATTATCAATGCGAAAGTTTGGATGTTTATTTGTTTGTTTGTTACTAAATGACGTCGTAACGACTGAACCGATTTCGATGAAATTTGGTACGTATATAGATTATAATCTGTATTAACACACATAATACTTTTTATTGACAAACATCGCGTGCAAAGCCGCTGGCGGAAGCTAGTATATTAATACGTAAAGATAAAACTTTGTATCTCTTTAGCGTCTACCTGTTACCGTTATCAAGCTAAAACGAGCAAAAAAATTACGTTTGTTTTATGAGAGCCCCCCTTAAATATTTATTCTGTTTTTAGTATTTGATGTTATAGCGGCAACAAAAAAACATCATCTGTGAAAATTTTAACTGTCTAACTATCACAGTTCATGAGATACAGCCTGGTGACAGACAGCGGAGCCTTAATAATTGGGTGCCATTACCCTTTGGGTACGGAACCCTAAAAACTTAGAGAAATAGTTTAAGTATACATAACAATTGGCCTGTGATTTCACCAGTAACCATACCCTTCAAACCGAAACAGCAATGCTGCTCAGCGGCAGAAAAGGTACGGTGGTAATACTTTCACAAAGAATTGTACTCTAAAGTGATGTATGATCTTGATGATGTCTCGGATATTGAAAATATTTAGCATATGCATCTTACAAGCTACCGACTTTAGCTTTTAACAAAAAATCTTACTAACTAAAGATAAAGATCGAATATGTTTTAGATACCATAAAAGTATAAAAGGGTTTCCAACCCTTAGATAAAAACCTCCCTTTGTCCTAAGGGGCCACGTATTAACACTATCATTCAAAATTCTGGGTACTGTTGTGTACAAAATTCAAATCATCATCATTCATCATCATACATCATCATTCATCATCATTCATCATCATACATCATCATTCATCATCATACATCATCATTCAATTCATTTATTATAGTAAAAAATACTCTCATAAATTATTAACCTGAATTACCACATAGATTACTTTTTATTCCATAAATCAGGTCCCATGGGATAAAAATAAGGTGTCAATTCAAGTTGAAACAGCGAGTTTAGTTTCATTTCTAGGTTACCTACACATTTAGTAGTGTAATTCGTACGAAGTCGTGGGCAACATCTAGTAAGATAAATAAAAAAACTTGTATATTGACGACCTCTGTGGCGTAGTGGGTGAATATCCGGCTGAGACGCAGGCGGTCGCGGGTACATTTCCCGCTGCGGAACAAATGTTTGCATGACCTACTCATATTTGTTACGTGTTTGAGTATTTTTCTATATAATGTATTATCAGAATGTATTTACAATAATATATATATATATATATATATATATATATATATATATATAGTGTAAACTTTATATAACAACACTCAAAGGACTGAGCATATTTTGACGTTATAGAGAGTTGTCGTTAAATGGAGAGAAGTAAAATCTGTATTAGAAAAAGAAAACGTTTATTTCTGATTTGTCTTGTTAAATAGTACCTACAATAAAAATCTGTTTTAATTTGAACGCTATTGCGTTTTACAGTTTATGTTTACAATTTGAAAGTTTGTGAGCTACTAAGAATATGACAACGTATAGATAAAATCCATCACTTCTACTAACAACAGTCTGCAGCTACACGTGCAAGCAATCCCATTTTGTAAACAAAAGAACGGATTTCTTAGAAAGTTTGGTGTGTATGATGCCAACAGTCGAGTTTATTATGGTCTAGGATAATAAAACGACATAAGGATATACACAGCTGCACAGTTTTTACTAATTTGGCAACTTAAAAAGAACTTTTTATTACAAATTGTTGTCGTTATTAAGAGTGGGTGTAATGCTATACAGAGTGTACCATTGTATGCAAGACAAGCTAAACCAAACAAAGCCGAGTGATTTCGACGCTTTAGAGAGTTTGTCGTTAAAACGAGTGACGTTATATGGAGTTTACACTGTATATATAATATATACAAATGTTTGCATGACCTACTGATATTTGTTACGTGTTTGAGTATTTTTCTATATAATGTATTATCAGAATGTATTTACAATAATATATATATTAGCATTCTATCAGATAACTGGTTCCCATACAATGCTTTTCAAACACTGTGTGAAATATCCAACGTTATTTTTATTTATTTTATGTTACCAATTCTTATTAATTATTAATTAAGTTATTGTCTTATTAATTAAGTTTATTTTTAAATTTATTTTTATACTTAATTAATTTAAGTAATTATTAATTTTTATTATAGACAATTATTTATCACATGAATCAAGAAAACTTAGAAGGGACTTGGGATCACAAAAGGGTTAGCAGAAACCGATGGTGCGCGGCGCGTTCAAATCTTTTGTTTGAAAGAACGTAACAATTTAACATTACTTATCAAAGTTTTATAAAGGCTTTGTTCGTAAACGGTACTTTGTTGTTCATGAAAATGCAAGCTGTAATTTATATAATGGAGACATCAACAGACAAACACACCGTCGCATTAATTTCCAGACACACTGACAGCAAAGTATTACGTATTCAGTTTTTTTGATAGTTTAAATTAAGTTTTTTTAAGTAAAACTTCTTTACGCACGCTTGACTTGGGGAGTAAGCTGGTTATGATAAGTACGAACGGAAGTTGAGAGGGAGATATAATTTATTGAAGATAGAAAGAGAGAGGGTTAGGTTTCGTATTACTGTAGGGGCAAGAGAGGTGCGAGCACACATTTTCTTTCTCCCTTTCTCTCATAGCCAGTTGATTTGTCGCATATTTCCTATACCAAATTAGCCTAAATTATACAAACTGCAAAAAAAAACACTCCTTCATGCTGTATAATAGACTTAATTTAGCTATAGATAAAAAAGTATTTACGACGTTTCGTATTTTGAATCTACCAGTTTCGATTTACGAAAAAGTTCAGCTATTCCACAACAGATGGCAGGTAGCAGCAGAAGTTTTACTTCAGTCGTGTAGTCTAAAGTACGCTCATTTTTTTTTTGTTTTGTTTCTATACCGAAATTATTATAATATAAAAAAATAACTTTTCCAAGTGCGCTGTGATGTGGTATCTGGGTCGAATAAATAAACCTGAATCTGAACAGAAAGAAGAGAGATACTTTTGCGACTGAGGTTAAAGCCGTGTCTTAAATGAACGCGATCGCGTGATTTAGCAATGCGATCATCGCACGTTCGTGTCAATTTACCTACAAACATTTTACTCGCGCGATGTGATCGCGAGTGTTATTATAACGCCAATTCAACATCAGTATATTTGATCGCGAGTTCGTACAACGCGTGATCTGATCTCGCAATCTATAACAAAGAACGTTTAGTTACACTTATCCACGAAACTGTACATTCCTAGGCGTATCCTCCGGCCAAAACTGCATGCAAGCAATTATAACACGGCGCAGGTACAAAGGCCTGCAGGACCGTGACAAAATATGTCACAAAAAACGTCTAAAATTAAAAAATAAATCTGAATCCGCGCGAAATTGACAAACGATGATCTTGTAGTTTTAAAATTTGTTCGACAACTGGAATTCAATTTGGCACGTCTCGGTTCAAAACTATTTGATATGGTATTGTTAAATTGAACCACTAAATGAAATTTAATGGGTAGGACGAATTGACATCTACCATTTTGCCGTAATAACTTTGTACAAACCATTGATTATAATACCTATCTGTAAAATAAACACGAAAACAGGGCTTAGGGGGGAGGGTTATAAAAATTTTACAGGTTTTACTACAAATAAAATTAAACACCATTTTGTGCGTATTTAAAAACATCCTATACAAAAATTGTTAAGGAAATATTATATACACGTGTTAGACAGTTTTATAACTTTGTGTGGTAACAAGGTATAGCTTTGGTAAAACGTATCACCTCACCATAGCTAAGGCAAGAGGGAATAGGTATCTTCTAGATTTCGTATCCATCTTAGACCACATCGTAAGCTAAGGCACATGTAAATTTGTAGTCAAGCAAAAATCTATTCACAATACCAAAAAAAAAATACGGGATGTAAAACAGAGGCATGGACTAAACTTTTCTAAAACATATTCATTTATTTACCATTTTCAAACAAAACAGAATAGTGCTAGGAGGACTTAATGCTAATAGCATTATCTACCAGTCATCCTTGTCGTGCTAAAAGAAGGTGAGGCGTACAGGCAAAAAGGTATTTCAACGCAAATAATATTAACAAACTCTAAATGATATATTTTAACCTTGAAAACTTGAAGGCTTTGAATATAAAAATACCGTCATAGAAAAGTGGGTCATTACCACACGCCCCAGAGCAACATAAAGCCCTCAATCAATATCCAACACACAAACACACACACAATTCTTCACACGTATACACGTCAAAACACCATCCTTCATGCGTCCAAAACAAAAATCGGCCTCGCTCTTGACGATTTTATAATAATAAAGGGAAGTATAACTACTAAAAAAAGTTTATTCCTATTCGTCTGGCCGTAAGCCCGACCCTGCACTTTTATTACTGACTGTACCACCGCCGTTATACAAGAATAGATGGTAAATCATTAGATATAAGGCAGGGTTTTGCATGGATAACATAGTTGGACGAGGTAGTAATCTTTGTCTTCATCAATTATCTTCAGCTAGAGTTAATTACATTTATAGAGCGAGGGTTCTAATAGTAAAGTGGGGTTTGAGGAAGTTAAGGGTAATCATTGTTTCTAGGAAATTCTCGGCTCAAGCCGGTATTTTAAACTATTTAGGTTGATAGAGATCTGAATATCTGCTCGGATTTTGTCATGTATATTTGAAATATACCATTTTTTAGAATGACAATGTGCCGCTTTAGTACTTATTTTCGACCCTTCATCTAACTAACGGCAAGTATGTTTTTATTGCCTGTTACAAAAATATAATTTGACGCATCTATTTAAAATCCGAATGAATTAATGAATGAACATTCTTTATTATACCTTACAAGACACAACAGATATAAAGAAATAATCAAATAAAAGTAAGCATAATGGGCGGTCTTATCGCTTAACAAAGCGATCTCTTCCAGACAGCCTTTGGATGGAGAGGATCATTGCTTCATGGAAGATTGGCCAAGCCAAGCGATGTCATCTAGCATATTTTTTAGTAACACCACGCACAAACTCCACGCAAAAAAACTGCATCACTTTTTAACCCAACGCAAAAAGTGAGGTGTTTTATGTTTGACGCCTTTGTCTGTCTGTCTATTTGTAGCATCATAGTTCCTAATCGCATTTATTGATTTGGATGCAGTTTTTTTTAAATAGATATCTAGTTTAACTAGGTTGGTTTGTAGCTATGTGTTTAACTCCATCGCAGAAAGACAGGCTGGAAGGTTTTTTAATTTTTTCAATAATATATATTTTTAATATTTTCAATATCTATTTTCAAGATAATATCTATTTTCAATAGATATTATCTAGAATAAGAAATATTGCAGAAACAACCGGCAATCTGTAGGGTGCGGGCGCACGACAATGTTCCTCGCAATTCAGTTTATAAAACAAATTACTATTAGTGTTCCCAGCAAATTACAGAGCTATCAAACAATTAATAATATAAATATTTTTGCCATAGAACCGTCCTGGCTAAGATGGCCAGGTTTATGTGTTTACCAGGCATAACACGCGGCTCTTTGAGACCTATCATTAACACCAATAAAATCTATTTACAAAGTATTGCAAATTATTTTCCAAGTCAAGTTTACGATGTGTAATATTCAGCTTTTCAGTTAATAGAAAACGTAATTGCTATAAGTTATTACTGGTTATTAATGTTGAAGATATCTCATCTTTAGCAAATAGGCAGATTCTATTTGCAAGATTTATATCTTACGTTACCCCTTCTGTAATCGCTCATGCTCCACAACCATACAAAACGAGATAATTTGACAAGGTAAAAAATATGAACTCTAATAACATAAATGTTATTAGAGTTGTTACAAGTAAGTACAGTATAACCTTAATATTATACCCTGAAAACCGTGCAAGGTTTGTCTGGGTACTCACATTCGTCGAAATTCCTCGTAACAATTATACATTATCAACACACAAGACAGTAGGTATTACTCTATACTCATAGTACTCAATCCGCTTGCAACACCTGCTATGCGAATAAGCACCTAGTATACTACTAGATACAGTGTAAACTCCATGTAACGTCACTCTTTTTAACGACAAACTCTCTAAAGCGTCGAAATCACTCGGCTTTGGTTGGTTTAGCTTGTCTTGCATACAATGGTACACTCTGTATAGCATTACACCCACTCTCAATAACGAAAACAATTTGTAATAAAAAGTTCTTTTTAAGTTGCCAAATTAGTAAAAACTGCGCAGCTGTGTATATCCTTTTGTCGTTTTATTATCCTAGACCATAATAAACTCGACTGTCGGCATAATACACACCAAACTTTCTAAGAAATCCGTTCTTTTGTTTACAAAATGGGATTGCTTGCACGAGTAGCTGCAGACTGTTGTTAGTAGAAGAGATATATTTTATCTATACGTTGTCATATTCTTTGTAGCTCACAAACTTTCAAATTGTAAACATGGCTAGTAAGAGAAAATCACTGTGTATTGACGAAAAAGTTCTCTCCATTTAACGACAACTCTCTATAACGTCAAAATATGCTCAGTCCCTTGAGTGTCGTTATATAGAGTTTACACTGTATATTATAAAGTTGCATGAATAGACAGCGGCTCAAATGTATGTAAGTCCGTCATAACTTAATCAATCTATAGATAGCACCACTGCTGAGATCTTTACTACCAGATAGAGGTTTAATCAGAGGGAGTTAGAATAACCTAAGGATTGATCACGATCGGGGGGGGGGGGGTTGTACTAATCACGTGTATATACCACGTAAAATCCTGAGCAAGCAAATTTATGCGAGACGCAGGAGGTAGCGGGTTGATTCCCGCTGCGGAACAAATGTTTGTATGATCTACAGTATTATAAGTATGTATTTACAAAGAAATAAGCATATAAGTATTCTATCATTTATCTGGTACCCATAGTACAAGCTCTGCTTAGTTTGGGGCTCGATAGCGCTGTGTGAAATGTCTAGATGACAAAACAATAAGAGATCAATGATATTCTAAAGGAGATTCTCCTTTAGAATATCATTGTAAGAGATACTAATTTTGAGTTTCACCGACTGGACACACGTGTGTGTATGTTCTTGTGTCGAGATAGTAAGTAACCCAAAATAAAAACAATATTTAGGGTCAGCAAACTGTCAGATGAGTGACATTATGCCGTTTTCAGTATCTGAATGTTGATAATTTTTTTTAATATTTTATGTTATTACTATATATTGGGAGACTAGGGTAACAACATGACGACGTCACCAAGGGGGATGAGGGGGTAAACGAGTGACCGGAACGTCACGTGATCTCTAGCGCATAGAGATTTCAGAGACAATTGCGGTAATTGATGTCAGTTGTATTCGGTTATTTCTAAGATATTTGTGACAATAATAATACAGATACACAATTTCATACAATTGAGAATAGTCACTACAAAGGAAATTGACAATGATACTGCTGGAAAAAATTAGGTCTGGCGCCAACGTTCCCAAATTACCTGGCTATGGAGTCAGCGGCTCTCAACTTTAGTAACACGGCGTTAAAAATCAATATTATTTTGAACGGAATATCTACCATAATTTGTGAGATTTTGAATTTCTCGATATTTCGGCACAGTTGCATGCGCTAAGATTACGGATAAGCCCTCAAAAAAAGGCCGCCCATTGTATTGCCTTATTTATTGTGGCCTTGTATTTATTTACTAATTATTTCTGTTCGTGTGGTATTGAATAAAGAGTTAACTAATCTATTCCATATATAAACGTAAGTATTTGCTAGTTATCAGTAGATTGAGATTTGTTTTTAATAAGACTAACAAGATTTGATGAGAGGTTTCACTTTTACCAACTCCGAAGAGGCAGTGATAGCGTTCAATCAGCACGTACAAAACATGCCTTCAGATATGTGGTCCTCCTGTTTTGAAAAATGGTTCGACCGCATGAAAATTTTTTTAAAATGTAAATTTTTTCATATTTTGAAAAGCAATAAACATAATATTTCGGTTATAACATGTTGTTTTTCTAAGTTACGCAAAACTTTTAGTGTGACCTACGTATTTATTATTTTGCTAGTGAATAAAAGTGTTGTTTTGGTTAGATTTATTTTCATTATTTTATCCCGAACCCTCAGATCGTAACAATATACATATAAGTATTGTAACAGTTAACTGGTTCCCATAGTACAAGCTTTACTTAGTTTGGGGCTAGATGGCGCTGTATGAAATGTCCAGCATTATAATTTATTTATACTTCTTTATTGTATATCACAAATAAAAAGAAATAGGTGTATATATAAACCTGAAATTAAACGGACTGAATTAACGCACATAAGCAATTATTTATTTATTTATTTGACGACCTCCGTGGCGCAGTGGGCGAATAGCCGGCTGAAACGCAGGAGGTGGCGAGTTCGATTCCCGCCGTGGAACAAATGTTTGCACGATCTATAGATATTTGTTCCGGGTCTGGTTGTTTCTCTATATATTATAAGTATGTATTTACAAAAAAAAATGTATATGAGTATTCTATCAGTTATCTGGTTTCCATAGTACAAGCTCTGCTTAGTTTGGGGCTAGATAGCGCTGTGTGAAATGTCCAGAAATATTTTTTTTTTTATTTGCAGGATGCCTTTAATGGATTTTAAATAAATATGTTTATCAAGTAGGTACTATTTTAACAAAACGTTGAAGCATAAAATTAGTTTTTATAAACATATAACAAATAAAAATAGTAAGTAGGTTGGTACACAAAAACGCGTAACTGGCCATAAAATAAAATAATAAATAACTAACTTATAAATGTTATAACACCTACTTATACAAGCCGACTATTTATAGCAGTTATATCATATTAGACGTAGGAAATCGAGTTATGGAGCTCAAATAGTCTTGAGCGGGACACTCGGCAAGACGTGGTGATGACAGGTGGAGCAGGGTAGCAACTGAATGGTGGCCGAAGAATGACTGTAGAAGGGTAGAAGCGAGATGGGTGGACAACATCGTTAGAGTCGCGAGCCGTCAATGGGATCAATGGCGGGCCGTCAATGCCGTCAGGATCGTGGAGGATGGTACAAACTTGGGTAGGCCTATACCCAGCAGTGGGTGAAGTCGGGCTGTGGATGATGATGATGAATATATTATATAGTCAATCTATCAAAGTTCATTTATAATTTTTTTGTGCCATTTTGCGTTTGAAAAAGCAGTTCCAAATCAATTAATGATATAAGATAGCTCCCGATTGATTTTAATCACCGCAAACGTACACAGTGTTCGAGTAATTTTCTTGGTCGTTAAATAGCACTGATTGGTATTTATACTCGCATTTTAAGTCCTAATGGATCGATTTTCTCATATTTTTATTGCGATAGTATAATGCCAAGGACTGAGTGTTCGAGAAGAGCGTCGGACGGCCAGTGGCGTACGGCGTTCAATGACAGAATAGTATATTATGATACAAGTGAGCTAAGTTGCTCATTATACACGAGGCTGTCGGTTGCAGCCCGAGCCGCAGGCGAGGGCGTAAATCAGCCGGGTATCTAGTGAGCAATTTGCTCACGAGTTTCATACGCACTTTTTCAGCACACTTGCGAGGAAAAAACAAATCGTCTGTACTAAAGCTTGACATTTTTACAATTATTTACCACATATCAACAAATGCGATACACACAAAGATATGGAAAATGGCGCGCAAGTTTCTTTTTTTTTTTTCATGCGCTAAATGTAAGGTGATTGATTACATTAGCCATACAGCCTACATCTAAATTATAATTTTAGTGATAAAAAGTCAAATATTTTATAACAAATTATTGTGAATTATAAGTAATTTGATAATAATAAATGTTTTTTAGTCTTAATTAGGGATACATTTATTTATTCCAAAAATGTAATAGGATTTTCAGCAGCATAAAACCTCTTTGTTGATACAAAAAGTGTAATACCCGGTTAAACTGAAAATGCTCTGTTTACTCGCATATAATTTAAAGTTAGGTACTAACTTAACTTTGTATGGATAATTCTATTATGCACTAGTGTGTAATATTATTACGCACGCGTACGTTACTATATAAAAATAATATAATAAATACGTTTATAAAATTGTTCAAGAACGAAATGAAATTACGAAAAATAATCTAACGAACTAGAAAGAAATGAAAGAAAAAAATAAAATACATTTATTTGACACACACACACACACACACACAGGACAGACCATTCAGAACAGAACAAAAAAAAATACAAACTACTGACTGAGATATATGTATATACAGAGTGTTTTTTTAACTGGGACAGTACGGCAGCACCCATAACCAGAAGAGATACAGGTGCAGTTTTTTTTTAAAAATCAGCTCGTTTTCGAAGAAAAACATTTTGGCATTAAAATTTTGTTGGTCAAGCGTAAGTAGCGCCTTAAAATGAATCTAGATGGTAATTTTTTTTTTATTTTGATTGATGCAGTCCTTTGTAAGGATCATTTTATTGTATTGGATGATAAAAATCTGAGCAGTGAAAGTTAGTCAAATTTGATTAAATGTATTCTCATACAACAGGACCAAGCAAAATTCCTCCAACAAACATTTTATTAGTTTCTAATTGCACATTAAAGAAGTATTATTACTGTAGCGATTAAGAAGTTTAGGAACTCCATGCTCTCATGAGCAATTCAAAAACATTTCGTATTTCAGAACAATTTTGAATTTTGGACATGGTTCTTGCATCTGTCGGACTTTTATATCAGTCATTGCATCATTGTCCTATCACGGCATTGTCAAATACGCAAAAAGTAGACTTAATTGAAGCATACTTCCTCAATCGCGGTTTGGGTAGTGTTCCTGATACCACTTCAACGCATTAGTTGGGCTTCGTCGATTGAGGAAGTATGCTTCAATTAAGTCTACTTTTTGCGTATTTGACAATGCCATGATAGGACAAATAAGATGATGCAATGACTGATATAAAAGTCCGACAGATGCAAGAACCGTGTTCGAAATTCAAAATTGTTCTCAAATACGAAATGTTTTTGAGAGCATGGAGTTCCTAAACTTCTTAATCGCTACAGTATAAATACTTCTTTAATGTGCAATTAGAATCTAATAAAATGTTCGTTGGAGGAATTTTGCTTTGTCCTGTTGTATGTGAATATTTTTTATCAAATTTGACTAACTTCCGCTGCTCAGATTTTTTTCATTCTATACAATAAAATTATCCTTACAATAGACTGCATCGATCTGCATCAAAAAAGTTTTTACCAACTTGATTCATTTTAAGGCGCTACTCACACTTGACCAAAAAACTTTAAATGCCAAAAATTTTTTCTTTGAAAACGAGCTGATGTTTTAAAAGAAACTGCACCTGTGTCTTCTCTGGTTATGGGTGCTGCCATACTGTCCCAGTTAAAAAAAACACACTGTATACATATATATTTCATGCACTGGCTACGAAAGGAAGAGAGAAAGAAAATCCTTGCTCCTACAGTAATATACGAAACGTAACTCTCTCTCTCTTTCTATCTTCACTGACTTATATCTCCCTCTCAACATCCTTTAGCACTTTTCGTAACGCATTCACCAGCTTACTCCCCAAGTCAAGCGTGCGTAAAGAAGTTTTACTTTTAAATCTAGAAGTAGTTTAAAGCGTGGAGGAAACAACGTACGGTCAACTTTGACAGGTCAGTATCAAACCCGTCTTGTGTACACACGGCTACACATCAAGCTATACATTTCCAGTATAAGCTGACCTCTCATTATACGAAAAGCCTATACAATGCGAGGTCAGCTTATACTGGAATGGATAGCTTGATGTGTAGCCGTGTGTACCTCACCTATAATAATAAATTAAAAATAAGAATAACTTATTAAGTTTTTTTAACTATTTGGTACTTGTTGCATGAAATGTTAGTCTAAATTCACAATGATCAGGTGACAATTTTACGTGACGTTTAAGGCTAATATTTGAGCAGAGTACCTGACGTAGGTAGCTCTGTTTCTCATACTAGGTCTCTGGCGAGCCTGTGTGAGGTTACAATGATTTGCTTCGGACTCTCGCCAAACAAAAATATCAATTGACTCGAAATCCAATTGAACAAAACTTCCCCCAAAACGCGAATAACAGACATTAGACAGACTGACGCGGTGGGCGTAGAAGGTAACGGGTTCGATTCCCGCCGCGGAACAAAAGTTTGTATGATCTACAGATATTTATTCCAAGTCTGAACGTTTTTTTTTTATATTTAATGTATGTATTTACAAAAAAAAAGTTTGTAAAGTATTCTATCAGTTATCTGGTTGCCGTAGTACAAGCTTTGCTTAGTTTGAGGCTAGATGGCGCTGTGTGCAGCAATATTTATTTATTATATAAACAAACTGACGTACATCACTCTTTAGCCAGGGGTCACAACTTAATACTTGCTCCACTACTGAACTGTTCAGCTAAACTGCTTTTTGTATCGGCACTTGTAAATTAGATCGAGTCGGAAATATCAAAGAGTACTAACTATTAAAAATTATAGTTTTCGTTACTTAACAATGCAAATCAATCCATGACGCAAGGAGGTGTTAAGGGCACTCTCAACTGAAATTAAATCTCATTATATAAATGCTATATAACTATATTATTACCCGTGCGCGATAAGTTGGGACCTGAGCGCGGTGACGTCATATTGGCGTGTTTGTACCGCCCGCAAAAAAGCGAACATAACAAGCAGCCGCCCCCGGCTTCGTCTTTGTTTTTTTAACCTAATTTATTATGTTACTCAGGGAGGACGCTGCTTTTTATCTAATCTTTTTTACACTATTTGAATAAAATATAAATACAATGTTTAAGTTTATACATTTATTTTATCTATTATTTACATTATCCCATCTTCGTCACTACTTAGTGGATTTATGCCTTCTAGAAGTTGTTCTTCGTACTCAGTCTCACTATAATCACTTGACGAAGAGGTATCCGATAAATTTACAATTAATTGCGATTCATTCGTCTCTTGTAAGAGGTCATCGTCCTAATACTATTGTCGAAGCCTGTCCACATGGTTTACTTCTTTTTTCCAGTCACTCTCACTTATGCTGGTAATTGCATCTCTCGTTAATAAATTAAAAAAGTAAAAATAAGTAAAGTAAATAGTTAATAAAAAATAGTGATGCGAACGGTACAATACGGGCGCCATCGGGGAAGTGCAGGGGAAGCGGTCGGGGAGTCGCATTCCTAGCAGGTCCCAAGTTATCGCGCACGAGTAATATATTAGTATTATTTTGTATGCAGCTATTTGAATAGATACTCATTCTATAGAATTTACACTGTGATATGGCAAAAGCAAAGCTTTCATTAAATTGAATTGCCTCATAAAAAGATTAAATTAGACATTAAATCATAAAGTATCACACAATTCATTTATATAATACTAGCTGCCGCCAGCGGCCTCGCTCGCGTTGTTTGTCAATAAAAAGTAGCCTATGTGGTAATCCAGGTTATAATCTACATTTATACAAAATTTCATCGCAATCGGTTCAGCCGTTCCGGCGTGAAAGAGTAACAAACATCCATACATCCATACACACAAACTTCCGCGTTTATAAATTAGTAGGATTATTAATATATAATATATATATTGTAATTCATATTTAATATGTATCTATATATATTTAATGTAAGTACGTATGTTCTATTTGTATGTATACTTATTTCTAAATTTTAGTATTTAGTTATATTTTTATTTTGATATTAACGCCCTCTCTTCATAAATAGTTTGGTCATAAAGGTACACCTCCGACCATTAGCTTTGTTATAACAAAATCTTCTCCATCCAAAGGTGCTCTGGAAGAGATCGTTTCTAAGCAGTAAAACTACGCATTGTACTATTTGCTCTATGTTTTCTATTTTGTATATATTTTTTGTGTATAATGTGTACAATAAAGTGTTTTCAATAATTCATTCATAAAATGCATTATGAGTTTTTTAAGAAAAACAGATTATATTTTATTAATAATTAGTTGATTTCACAGTTTTTTTATAAAAACATTACCCTCCTTCTACGTACTGGAGTTAAAAGTAGCCTATGTTACTCCGGGATAATGAAGCATTCTATGGTAAAAGAATTTTTGAAATAGGACCAGTAGTATTTGAGTTTATTCGTTACAAACATACAAAAATGCAAATCTTTCCTATATCCAATATTAATATAGATAATTCATTACCTAAACAAGAATTTATGGAAGGTTGTGGGTTCAAATCCCGTTTGCTTCATAATATAAGTATTTTTAATGCGATTTCGAGGTGTACCTAGCATAATGGCTCACCATGGGCTCGCCTGATGATAAGGAAGTGATAACTATCGCCTATAAAAAAGTTTTTCCTTGTAGGTCACGCACTTTAGAAACCCAATACTTTTTTATACTGCGCTGCGTCCATCAACTTGATTATAAAAGCTTAAAATTTGAAAATCGCAGATCGCAATCCAAAGGTTGTCTGGAAGAGATCGCTTTGTTAAGCGATAAGACCGCCCATTATGCTTACTTTTATTTGTTTTTTTTTCTATAAATCTGTTGTGTCTAGACTGTAAGGTATAATAAAGAATTTTCATTCATTCATCGCATTTCAAATAAAAATAACAAAATTAAAGTTTGAGCATCACAGTTCCATCCCGACCGACCGCTCCCATCTACCTGTCTTCAATGCACTGCCCAAATTGTACCCAAAATAATTACCATTATTATAGACCTTCGCAGGTAGAGACAGGGACCCGCGCTAGTCTCTAACTATCACATACCGACAGACCGACCACTTTTCTATTAGACTCGTATTTTATTAGTGGAAATTGACAGTTGCAAAATTAAAATAAATTAACATACCTATCATAGTAGTAACACACAGTTGAATTTGGAACGTACCTGAAATAAAAAAAGTATGTTAGTAACTGTCACTGGTTTCACCCGTGTGTATAAAGTAGATAGCTATAAGTACTCATGGAAATCGATTTGACAGGTGTCAAAATACTACCAAATAACAAAAGAACCATCTTGTTCCATCACTACGTAGTACAAAAGCTATAAGTACTCATGGAAATCGATTTGACAGGTGTCAAAATACTACCAAATAACAAAAGAACCATCTTGTTCCATCACTAGGTAATACACAAAAAATACTAGCGGCAAGTAGCAACCCTATAGTGAAATAAAAGCAAAATTCGGTAAACTCCTCTTCAGCTAAAGGTTGACTGTAAGAAATCGCTTTTTAGCAATATGACCGCCCATTATACATTTTATTGTTTCTCATTTTGTTGTAAATAGCTTATAAGATTGTTTTATACAGATTATTAGGTATAATTTTTTTTTTAATAAATTATTATTTACTGGCTGACCCGCCCGCGGCTTCTCATGCGTGGTATTTCAATTAAAACATTACCCTCCTTTAACGCACTCGGGTAAAAAGTAGCCTATATCCTTCCCCAGGATATAATCTATCTCCTTGCCAAATTTCATTACGATCCGTTCAGCCGTTTAGTTATGAAAAGGAAACAAACAAACAAACAGTTACTTTCACAGTTACTATGTATGTATTATAATACATATAAACCTTCCTCTTGGATCATGATATCTATTGCTGAAAACTGCATTAAAATCCGTTGCGTAGTTTAAAAGATCTAAGTGAACGAACAGACAGCGGAAGCGACATCATATTTTACTATGTAAAGATTATATAGTTTAAATGCGAGTGGCAACCCTACTGCATAGGAGCGGCAATTTGCCTCCATTGTCCGGCCAGGAGCGTGATTAATGACGGCATTCCTGTTTAAGAAAAATTACCAAAACGTTGCTATTATTTTAAACTTAGCGGTTGACGGACCCCCAAACTATTCGATACAGTCAACGACGTTAATTAATCAGAATTTTGAGAATTATTAAACTAAGGCAAGCTTGCACAACGATTTTTAAACGTATTTAGCGACTAAACACATTTAAATTTAACGTATTTGTACGAGTTGACAACTACTTAAATCATGTTTAGCCACTAAATACGTTGAGGCTTCATAATCAAAAAATTACATCAACGAAAGAAGGCTTATACATCAATTTATTGTTCTCGTCGTAAGTCGTAAAGCCTTTCAACACTTCACAAGGACCACGACCGATGACCCGGCTGCCGCTAGACGCACATGTGGATAAAAAGTAACTCCCTGCCGCCTGATTTTACCACTCCACAGGAACAGTTACCACCTGGGCACAATCTGCCGTGGTCAGACTAGAAGTCCTTAAACAGGCTCCGCACCCAGGTTGGCCGCTGCAGGCTTAATATGTGCAAATGGGGATTCAGGGACCCTAACTTAACACGGTGCGATTACGGTGATCCTGTGCAGTCGATGCAGCATTTGCTGACGTGCCCTTTGTGTCTGAACGCCTGCATAATGGAGGACCTAATAGCCGCCTCACTTAATACTATTGTTGTGGTCAAACACTTGTCCAACATAGTATAAATTAAAACGTGTCAAGAGTTCTACTCTTGACACGCTAAGAAGAAGATGTTCTCGTAAGTGTCGACAATTGTTCTCCTTGGAATAACATTCTAGTTCAGGGACATCCTGCATCATTCTTCAATAGATATATAAGGCCTAAGTCTGGTATAGGAGCAAGTCATCGGTGGAAGCTGGTACATTTATCATAAATAAATAGATATTGCTGAGCATTTCACACAGCGCTATCTAGCCCCAAACTAAACATACCTTGTACTATGGGAACCAGATAACTGATATACATTTTTTTTAAATACATACTTATAATACATAGAAAAACATCCAGACCCGGAATAAATATCTGTAGATCATGCAAACATTTGTTCCGCGGCGGGAATTGAATCCGCTACCTCCTGCGTCTCAGTCAGCTATTCGCCCACTGCACCACGGAGGTCGTCATCATCATCATAACGGCTTTAAGACGCTCACTGCTGCATATATGTCTGTAACTCAGTTTTTATATTATAAAAACTGAGTTTTTATATACAAGCATCATCGTTTCAAACTGTGCACATGATTTTATATGTGTTGTTCCTTTATATTTTTTAATAGTAATAATACTAGCCTTCCAATCGTACAGTCGTCGATATATTAATTAAATGCTTATTAAACCTCTATGAAGAAGCACAGTAGAAGAAAGACGCTGCTTGATGCCGAGTTCTTGGAGTATGGACTGGTTGCTACGGAATTCTGTCCATGATTCCCCAAACATTTTTTTCCAGCACCACATAGATGCTTAGATTTATTTATTATCAGCCCGTAGAGTCCCACTGCAGGGCAAAGGCCTCACTTCCCTCTTTCCACAAATCCCGGTTATGGGCTAATTGGGGCCACTCTTTCTTTAATGCATCCAGTTCATCCCTCGATCTCCGCCTGGGTCTACCACGAGGCCGCCGCCAGTTTGGAACCTATTCTGTAGTGGCCTTCGCCCATAGTTCCTCTGGCATACGAAAATCGTGTCCTGCCCAGTCCCAGATGCTTAGATGCTTGTATAAAATCCTACTCCATCAAAAACCCTGTCTGAATGTTATAAGTTTCACGCCTATTTCTGTGTGTCTATCTGTAGCATCGTAGCTCCCAAACGGCTGAACCGATTCAAATGCGGTTGCTTTTAATAGAAAGCTAGTTCAATTGGCGTAGTTAATAGTTATGTCAGCGCATAAGCATTTACTTTCATCAGAAAATTACTTGGAGGAAAATTACAAACGAGTCTTTAAAATTCCTACCCCGCCAATCAATACATCCTTTGCGCAACGTTTTGGTCAGAATGTAAGAGCATGTCTTTATAATAATGTTTTAAAATTTTGTAAAATTATCTAAAAAATAAATCTGTAAGATAAGCAAAACAAATATTACAAAAGTGGCCAACTACTCTGACTTACGCTGATACTGAGACTATTCTGAGTGTCACAACCTAAAAGTCCCAAATATTTATCCTATGCATTTATATTATATTATTTATATATACATATTTAAATATATTATATACATATTTTATTTAAAACTTTATTAGAAGTTGTATATATATTTATTTATGCATTATAAGTTCAGATTTTATTAGTATATAGGTTTACAATTGTTATTTTAAACTGTTTAATATATATATTTCAAACATTATTAATTTAATTTATTAGTCCGAGGTGTAAACAACTCAATAATCTATATAAGAATTTCAAGGTTTTCACGATGAGGCTTGGCCTAGTGTGAAGACCACCGACTAAACCTTTTAGTTATTAAGCCCTCTCAACAATAAGTTCATTTAAAAATTACATGTTTTAAAATTATTATTTATTAGTCATAAGGTGTGCTTTTTGTTGCTAAATAAAATATTTTTCATTTCATTTTCATGTCAGTTTTTAACCCTATACGCAAAAAAAGTAGTACAAGGGTTTGAAATTTAGTAAGAATTGCCTTTTTTATTATTATTTCGTCCTAGTTCTCGATCTCTTCTTAAGTTAAAACAACAATTTAACACTTCATAGTTGCAAACCTTAATGTAATTACATTGCAACAGAACCTGACCAGCCCACCAGATAATCCAGACCTCGCGTCACTAGATATTTGGATCAGCCTTGAAAGAATCGAGAGATCTATCTTGTTTGGTTATGTATCAATAAAGTTGTTCTGAAGAGATTGACAGACAATTGAGCTGATTTATTCCATGTGAACCGTTTCAGAATACTTTGAGATCAGAATAGACGCACTATTGAAACAACATTGAGAAATGGATAATACTATTTACATGTTCTGGCTTTTATATAAACTTGGTAATCTGAACTGAGGATTAGGAAACTGAAGTGGCTGTGCTTGGCACTTAGGTCGAAGTAGTGACGGCCGTCAGGGCAGAAAGGCTCTCGAATGGAGACCACGCACTGGAAAGCGTCGCCCCCAGTAAATAGAAGGCTGAATAAGATCAGTCGCTCTGGAAAGAAATGGGGGAGGCCTATATTCAGCAGTGGATCTGATGGCTGATGATGATAATGGTAAACTTGGAGACGTTCTGGTGTATTTCGGCTAATCCCTGCTTTGGTTAAGAATCTTTTACGGTAAGATACTCTGCAAACCATACCGGCATACCCTTCAAACCGAAACACATCAATTCTGCTTAACGGCTGAAATAATAATAATATATATTACGGGACATTTCACACAGCACTATCTAGCCCCAAACTAAGCAGAGCTTGTACTATGGGAACTATGGGAACCAGATAACTGATAGAATACTTATATAATTTTTTTTTGTAAATACATACTTATTATATATAGAGAAACAACCAGACCCTGAACAAATATCTGTAGAAAATAATAACATTTGTTCCGCGGCGGGAATCGAACCTCCTTCTTCCTGGATCTCAGCTGGCTTTTCGCCCACTGCGTCACGGAGGAAATAGGAATGGTGGTAGTTCTTCCCCGGGCAAGCTCTTTCACAAGAAACTCTACTAAAGAACTAAAGACTAATGTACTGCAGGTTATATTGCTTTCAAAAGCTCCAAAAATTAGGAGCGCCTAATTATGAAAGGTAGAGCGTACAATACCTTTTACAGGTGGTAGAGCTTTTGTGAACGGGCTCGAGGAAGTGGGCACCACCGCCTTACCTTTATCTACCGCTAAATAGCAGTACTTGTGCTGCTGTGTTCCGGTTAGACGGTAATGGTATGTTCCTGTAATTACTGGCACATAGGCATACCAGCTAAGTCCTATAGTATGGCAACATATCCACATAGAGATCAAGACAACATAATAGCTTGTTTTGAATTCTATGTGGATATCCATGGGCTGCAGTAGCGACTTAACATCTGGTGGACTGCATGCTCGTTTGCCATATAAGTAGTATAAAATAAATCCTCAAGGAAGGTATTTGAACATCGAGAGATACAATGCGGTAAAGAGCCATCACGATCCTCACCCAAAGAACACTAACCATTAGCTACTAATACTCGTGCGCGATAACTTGGGACCTGCTAGGAATGCGACTCCCCGACCGCTTCCCCTGCACTTCCCCGATGGCGCCCGTATTGTACCGTTCGCATCACTATTTTTTACTAGGGTCTTTAGTCTCGTACTGGCCTACGTTACGTAACGACGCGCTCTGGACTTCTTTTAGTTTTCGTTTGTGTTATTGTTTTGTTGTCTGGAAAAAAGAAGTCAACCGTGTGGACAGGCTTCGACAAAAGTATTGGGACGATGACCTCTTACAAGAGACGAATGAATCGCAATTAATTGTAAATTTATCGGATACCTCTTCGGCAAGTGATTATAGTGAGACTGAGGACGAAGAACAACCTCTAGAAGGCATAAATCCACTAAGTAGTGACGAAGATGAGATAATATATAATATATAATGTAAATAATAGATAAAATAAATGTATAAAATTAAACATTGTATTTTTATTTTATTCAAATAGTGTAAAAAAGATTAGATATAAAGCAGAGTCCTCCCTGAATAACATAATAAATTAGGTTAAAAAAAACAAAGACGAAGCCGCGGGCGGCTGCTTGTTATGATCGCTTTTTTGCGGGCGGTACAAACACGCCAATATGACGTCACCGCGCTCAGGTCCCAACTTATCGCGCACGGGTAATACTATGTCATAACGAAGAAGGGGGACGAGGTAGACTTGCCCTTTTTTAAGGTAACTTTTTAGCTTTCTAGAACATGTAAATGTACCGCTATGTGTAGACTGTCGAGCGTAGCACGCTGTTCACTTGGCTTATCTTAATCCGTCGCGGTTTTAACCACCGCCCACAGCTACCGACGGAATTGTCTTGCGTCCATGATTTTAGATAAAATACCTATTACCTATTAAGTTAAAGTTAGGGATACTGTGAATTTATTGGTAGGAATTATATTGTTCTAATTTAGGCTAGGAGGGATGACGGGCGTTGGACGAAGGCGATTACAGAGTGGTGGCCAAGGGATGCTCGTAGACCAAGAGGCAGACCTCCCGCCCGATGGTCGAATGACATTGAAAGTGTAGCTGGGTGTCAATGGATGAGACTCGCAAGGGACCAAAAAGAATGGCGTAATAAAGAGGAGGCCTATACTCAACAGTGGGTGCAGACGGGCTGAGATGATGATGATGAATTTTAATGCAGACAGACATGTGACAGACTTTGAAGACCTCCGTGGCGCAGCGGGTGAATAGCCGGCTGAGACGCAGGAGGTTGCTGGTTCGATTCTACAGGTATTTGTCCCGGATCTGATTGTTTCTCTTTATACTACGTGTTTTTATTTACGACATTAAATGAAAACACATGTACTAAAGGCTATTAGTATTGTTGTAATATAGGTTTTTTTCAGATTCATTATTTACGACAAAAGTTTAAAATACCACCTTAATATCAAGTCCTAAAATATCAATGAAACAGCCTGTATAAAACAGGTGAACAAATCATATTCATTGATCATGTAAGTAAATTGACTATGCGGCGTCTTGTCGCAAAGGCGCCGCGAATTTACGTTAAAAATGTGTATTGCAAATGTATCGATTACTGGATAAATATTCAAGCTACCGGTATTAAACCTACCTCTATAATCAGTTTGTACGATGCCGGATGTGTGTTTTTAATTAATGTCAGATGGTAGCTACTTTACAAATTATGTATTTTTATCTATAGCATGGTCACTCTATCCACCTAAGTTGCCCTAAAACTTTCGTACTCACAGGTTGATACGAACTTGCAAACTTCGCCTCTATATCGTTACCTGTAAGGTTGAAACGAGATTACAACCATTTGAGTAATATTAAGTGGATTATGATTATCTAAATTATGATGTCAATAAGTACTATTGTACGAGCCTTAAAGTTGCGACACTCGATTATTTTGGGAAGATTAAGTTATGACAAAGCTACCTACCAAGTACCTTTGTTTAAACCCACAGCACAAAACAGAGGTATCCTAAGCCTATAATATAGAATGTTTGTCCATTCTGAATTGTTCTAGAACTTCCTTGTTGGCAACCGAGTTGCTAAATAAGGAAAAATACTCCCCATGGCAACTAGTTGCCGACAAAGAGTATAACCGCAACTGGTTGTGAAACTCAGTTGCCATGGCGGCCGAAAGGGACCTCTTAGCTCCTAAACAGACCTAGACCGATCAGAATGCGCTTTTCTTATCGTACAATTGATGTTTGTTCCTCTCATAATTCCTATATACGTAAAATGGTCATACAATTTAGATGCACAGGAAGAAATATTTTATATTGTAAAACTGACCAGAAGTTGTATAATATTGCAAGCCCTTGCCAGATAATATCTTTATTCATATACTAGTGGTCCCGCCGAACTTCGTATCGGCTTGACATGCATAGGTATAACGCGGGATGTCAATATAAGTCACCCTGATAGAATTGTCAATTGTTGTCCCCGGCCATCATTATGTATGAGAAAATGAATGACTTCCACAAATAATTCAATACCAAAATTAGCCAAATCGCTCCACCCGTTCTCGAGTTTTAGCGAGACTAACGAACAGCAATTAATTTTTTATATATATAGACAATATATCTCGGGATAACTCCTACCGAAGCATCTGTTTCAAACGATATTCATTTTTTTTACATCCTCTATGACGATATTTGCAGCACGCATTCTGTCAATTCTATGTCAAACGTCATAAGGTTACATTATAAAAGCGCTAATGTTAGATTATAAATAAATTTTATATGGTGGTTAAGTATTCTTAAATTTCTAATTTGGCGCGCAATTTTCTTAATTTTTTCTTTCATAAGAACCTTCTGACAATAAGAAATACAACAAAAAAAGAATTGGCCGAATTGGTCCAGGCGTTGTTGAGCGCTTACCAACACATTTTGCGATTAATTTTTATATTATAAGACAATCTATGACCTCATTTTGTAACAGAAATCAATGACGTATGACTTATATCTGAACCATTTCTAGAACTTTTATGGCTACGAAAAAAATAGATGAGTCCACTTTATTATATAACTGTGCTCAAGTGAAGCATTTTTACAGCTTCGAATTCGAACAACTCGATTCAGTTTCAAGTTAAATTCTGGTCTCCTCCAAATCATCGCGCTTGCGTTTCTAACCTATAAGACAAAATAAAACAAATGCCATTTGAAAGCTAAATAAAGTTGGTTTACGTTTGTTTCTCAGATAGCTGTCATGTCGCCAATAACTCCATATACGAAGACACGAGCAGTATATTTAGTGGAAACAGCGAGTTTGATTCAAGTTTTGTATGTAGACTGATGTTTTATACAGGGTGCCCACGAGCTATGAATTTTTGGTACACGTTTTATTATCACGTTTTATCTCGAAGTCCAACTAAAACCTTTTCAAGATTTTTTTAAAATCATCTCAAAAATGTCAAGCCTAGACGGGACTTGAACCCGCGACCTTCCTCTTGATACGAGGATGCACTACCATCTGTGCTACAAGGCAATTCACGTCTAGGTCGAAATTAGTGAGATCATTCAGAATTACGACTATAGCGCCGTTACAAAATCTTGGAATTTTCCGCATGTGTTCGGATAACACTATAAATAAAAATACTATTTAAAACCTTTTCTTTGAGGATCTTGGGGCGGATGCTCAGAGCAATATAAGTTTGAACATTTTTTATTTTACCTGGAGCTGGATGGCAAGCATACGGCCCACCTGATGTTTAGTATTTTATTTTACTGAATTTTTGGTAGGAAGAGTTTTTAAAGACTGAATAAAGTTATTGATAGTGTGTATGGATTTCGAAGTTTGTCATAAACGTCCACTAACCATCAGGTGAGGTAGTGGACAAGTGCTTGACTATAATCAATAAAAAACTAGCCAAGTGCAAGTCGGACTCGCGCATGAATGGTTCCGTACCTTTATCTATAAAAACGGCAATAAAATCATGTCTGTTGTATGGGGGTCCCACTTAAATATTTGTTTTATTTTAATTAAATTATTTATTTTTAAATTAAATATATAACTAACGGCCCCTCACAATGTGGACCGACGATCTTGTAAGAATCGCGGGGAGCCGTTGAGCGAAAACAGCTGCCAACCGCTCGTTGTGGCGATCTAAAGGGGAGGCCTATTTTCAGCAGTGGACGTCTCCGGCTGATGATGATGATGATATAACTAAATATTCTGTGAATATTTCAAGCGTCTACCTGCTGCCGTTATCAATATCGGACAAAAACGAGCAAAAATATCACGTTTGTTGTATGAGAGCCCCCCTTATATATTTATTTTATTCGGTTTTTAGTATTTGTTGTTATATCATCTGTGAAAATTTCAACTGTCTAATTATCACGGTCCATGATATATAACCTGGTGACAGACGGACAGGCAGACAGACAGTGGAGTCTTAGTAATAGGGTTCCGTTTTACCCTTTGGGTAAGGAACACTAAAAATTAAAACAAAATAAATTTCATTTTGAACAAGATTGGATACAGGTTTTGTGATCATGATATCTGAAGACGGAAGGTGATAACGGGGTCGGCAATAAAGCATGAAAAAACAGAAAGTGATACAAACTTATTAATCGAAACTTATTTTAATTTTATAAGAAATGATACGTAACGATTAACGATCAAAAAGGTAGTTCTTAAGGTAGTTCTTCTATTCATTAGATTATGAAATTTCATCGGTTTTTTATCGTTGATTTTGCAATTATGTAGTTTCACAAAAGAAACGAAGTACACTTCAAAGATTGTGTAAAGTGAATGCGTGCCGCACATGACGTAAGCGTACACGCAGCATGTCAGCCTGCGAAAAAATATCCATATCTAGAAAGTCAATAAATGGATACCCTGTATATTTTGATTCAAGTTTAGACTCAGAGCAGATAGATGTACGACTTGCGTATTGAATGGCAATACAAAGATCGTATTTGATATGTAACTAGGTAGAAGGAATTATTACTCTAATGTTGAGAGCCTGTGGTAGGTATGCAAACATGATCCATTTAGGATTTCGTATGAAAAAGAAGATAATACTAGAACTAATACTATCCTGTTCATCATCATCATACCAGCTATAGGACATCCACTGCTGAACTTAGGCCTCTCCTATAAATCTTCAGAGCGACTGCACCCAACGGCTCCCAACCCTAAGTCATCCTGTCATTTACGGCAGCCGTCCTACGCTGCGCTTTCCAGTGCGTGGTACACGAGAACCTTTCTGCCCCAACGGCCTAAAGTTCTTTGAGTTATGTGCCCCGCCTACTGTTATTTCAACTCGCTAATCCTCTGAGCTAGGGTTAGTAACTCCAAATCAACTCGGGCTAATCGGCGTTGTATGTATGTATGTTTGTCTGAGGATAACTTTCGAAGCGTTGATCCGATCATCGTGAAATTTGATATACGTATAGGTAGGTAGGGATGGCCTTATCTTGGTGTAACTAAATGAGCTAAAAATGCTGGGGCGGTTAAGTATTAGAAAATCACTACAATCCTTGTAGTTATTTGCTCAATATCAACTCATGCACACACAGCTACACATCAAGCTATAAAATCCCAGTATAAGTTGACCTCGCATTGTGTAGGCTTTTCGTGGAATGAGAGGTCACCTTATACTGGAAATGTATAGCTTGATGTGTAGCCGTGTGCACAGTCCCTCTACGGGCTGCGCATTCACACTCAAATCGGCAGCTGTACACTCAGTAAATGGGGTACGATAGAAGAATCGGCGATGCAGTATCGGTATCCCCTGGTATCTCAGGGATGATTCCATATAAATTTAGTAAAGATCTGGTGAATGGATCCATGAGAAAATCATCAAATTCTTTAGCCCCCACCATCGTGTCCGTCGCCTCGTACGCAAAGAGCTGCGGGGCGTAGTGCAAAGGCGAGACGCAGCTCGAATGATTGAATCGAATGAAAATTCTTTATTATACCTTACAAGCAAAACACAACAGATTTATAGAAATAAATAAATAAAAATAAGCATAATGGGCGGTCTTAACAAAGTGATCTCCAACAAAATTGATCACTTTACGTAGATATATTTGTGTATTTCGTTTATGTATGTGTATTATTATTATTTTTAATTTTTGTAAGTTTATTTCTAAGCTAAAGCTTGATTTAAATTTCCTTTTTCTGGCACTACCACTTTCTCCACACTACACAAAGGTTAGCTGGAAGAAAATGCTAATTAGCATTAAGTTCGCCTATGTATCTTTTTATTAGTGCAATAAAGAATTTTCTAATTTAATCTAATCTCTTCTAGACAACCTTTGGATGGAGAGGATCATTGGTTAACGGAAGATTGGCCCAAGTGTAAAAAGAATAAACTTATTAACAGTAGACGAATGTTGCTTTATGTGTATTTTAAGTATTAGGATTAAAACTATTTAAATTTTTTTTATCATACCTAAGAATATATGTGTAAATAAATCCTCCAATATACACCGCTCTCCGTATCTTCCTAAATTTCGCTCCATCCAAAGGTTGCCTGGAAGAGATCGCTTTCAGCGATAAGGCCGCCCATTGTATTGCCTTATTTATTCTAGCCTAGTACTTATTTTTGTATTATTTCTGTTTGTGTGGTAATTCAATAAAGAATTATATCTATCTCTCTAAGATTCACGAATTGAACCGAAACATTGTCGGTTGAAACGTTGATAAAACGGTACGTGATAAATCCCGTATTTATAATAATGATCAAACTCCTCAGTTTGCAAAGGCAGCTTAAGGTTGAATAATTAATTCCCTCGTCAACCGATTTCCATGATGCCATCTGTTGGAAATGGAGATTGAAAACTTACCCAGTAATCGCGTCCTGAACTGCCAAACAGGACACAATACGATGACGTGAAAGTGCGTGCTGATTGGTCTATTTATTGTTCCCACACCCCGCTATCCTTGTCTCTGTAGATTGTCATCGATTACACTCGCCGTTTTGTTTTAATATATAAAATTCCCAATCCATCCAGTCATGTAGGAAAGTCAGTAAATACATATCATTGTTGTGTAGCCATCACGCCGCTACACCATCTGCACGACATTATGGCGAATAATGTTTTCAATGACATCTGAAGTTGGTTATATTTTTGTAAAAAGTTACTTCTTAAGCCATATAAACTTAAGCGTTTACCAATAGCTCAAGTCGAAGGCATGCAAAACATTCAATACAGATTTCGATAACATTCCCGCTACGAACCATGACGAATTACCATAGGATGCCACCTCGATCCACGGTGCATTAGCATACCAAGCGTGGCAGGCGGAGTAGGGAGGCAGGCTATAGCTCACCTATCTAGTGAGGTATTGTTCAGACTGATTTTTAGATTCGGCCATGACCAACAATGTAATATTTCTTCAGCCGAAACCGATAAAAGCAAGGTATTAAAACTAACGGCTCATATAATAACAGAGAAAGCCTTTACTTGTTAAAATACTGTGATAAATACCATAGAAGAATACATACAATACATAAATAATTTCATAAATAGCGTTGGAGGGTGCTGTTAGCAGGGATACAGATATTCTTTCCGACCTTCTGTATCCATATCTGTATCTGTATGTATGTTTACCTATTTTATAGAGGCTGTTTCATTGATATTTTACGACTTGATTTTTTTGTTTACAAGTTTAAAATGTTCTATGGCAACTAATGAATTAAAAAAATAACCTAAAAAAGGTTTTTAAATGAAAAATAAATGAAAACACATTATATATAGGGCATTTGCCCTACCCGTGTTTTCATTTAATATCGTACGTAACAAAACATTTCTTATAATACGGAGTAATATATATATATATATATATATATAATAATGGAAGATGGGCAGCAGCGTCTTTCCGTGTATCAACATCCCGTACTGCGCTCGCCAACCCGCCTGCCAAGCGTGGTGAGTATGGCAACTACCCATCATGGAGATCCATGGAGGCCTGTGTTCAGTAGTGGACGTTTTACGGCTGAAATGATATAATAATACTATATAATATACTATTAAAAATTTTATTATTTTCATCCTGTGTGTATTTTTTATTGTGTTTAATTATGTTCGTTTAAGTGTTTCGTTTGTTTCTTGTGTACAGTTTATGTGAATAAATGTCTTCTTTCTTTCTTTCTTTTCTTTCATTTGTATGCCCGCGACTTCGTCCGCAACTTTCTAGATCTCGACAACAGCGCCACCTACCGGGTCCAATTGTGTTTTCGAACCATCCAGAAACCCATTGAAATATACACATAAAATTTCATCCGAATCGGTCCAGTCGTTTAGGAGGATGAATGAATGAATGAAAACACTTTATTGTACACAGTATAAACAAAAAAAAATACAAACAAAATAGAATATATAAAGCAAATAGTATAATGGGCGGTCTTATCGCGAGGAGTTAGGTGACAAACATATATGAACACAACAATATATTATGATGAAATTGCATATATTGTAGCTCATGATGTCCACCGCTTCAACACTGTTCGCGCGGTGGGAATTTATAATAGAACTATTTTTGTTGTTTCATAATCCCGAGTGGTGGGGCAGAGCGGTGGGGACTATGATACTAACCCACTATCTACTTACCTCGATCTATACCAAAGCAAATAAATTACGATCATCTGATTAACGTAAATCACTCCAAGGCATTTTATTTAGACCGGAGTATTTACTCCAAACTCAAAACAAACATAAAATACTGTAAGGTATTTGCATTAGTAACTTGATATTATACACTAGTAATCGCCCCTCGTTCTCCTCGTTCAATTAGAGTCAGCGTTCTCTTTAACAGTGCAAAATTAGTATTTTGTCAAACTTTTATAACACCGAAAACAAATCAATTATGTTTGTTTGAGCTGGTCTATTGTCGGAGTTTTTAAGTCTTCTGAAAGTCTCCATGACTGGATGACGAGGGCCTAGCACGAATATATACATTAGACGCTAGAATCACGGTAATACAATTTTAACCAATGATAAAATGATGATAATGCTGAAGACGTGATAAAATGCATGTCTCAAAGACCAATGACAGTCATCATGCCTACTATCCTTTCAATAATTAGTGACACAGACAGACAGACTGACTGACTTTGTTATATGGTCCGTAGGTAACTTTATGCACAGGAATTTTCAAATATTGATAAACTGCGCGGGCGCAGCTAAGGCCCAATGCCCACTAAAGCGTAGATTAGAACGAAATGTAACGTTTATTTTTGACGAATAAAGTTACGAGGCCTATGTATCTACGAATATATTTTGTTACATTTTAAAGTATAGTCCATCGACGATTTGATTCCATCCATGGCTGAGTTGGTTAAAGCATTTTCGAGAAGAGAACAGACAAAGATTAGCATTCAAGTATTTTTGTCTGGACGTTATCCCCGGAATAGGAGCTCTTAATTACACGACAAAAAAATTATCAGTGTGGTATTAATATTATTAATACAACGTTTATTACGGGCTATGCTTGGAGTTTCTCTGAAGGACAAAATCCGTAACGAGGTTATCAGACAGAGAACCAAAGTTACCGACATAGTTCAACGGATTAGCAAACTGAAGTGGCAGTGGATAGATAGATAAATAGAAAACGCTTTATTGTAAATCACACTTAAATAAAAAAAACAATATAAAAAACAAATAACAATACACGCAGTAATACAAGTGGCGGTCATATCGCTAAAAGCGATCTCTTCTTGACAACCTTTGGATGGACTGGATTTCACAAAAACGTTATAGGACGGTAGCTATTAATAAAAATAATTGAATATTGAATAAACAGTGTATTTACATAAGCAAAATAAATAATTACTAACAAATATGTAAATAAATAAATAAGGTGCATAATATTTTATCATAAATATTCCATACTAATAATAAAAAAGGTATATTATATAAAATACTATAAGTAGGTACATATAGGTGTACAATAGAAGGATGAAATAAAAAACCAGGAGTAGCGTAACGATAGATGAGAAAATGAGAAATCAACATTGTAGTGCAGACAGATGTTTAAATAGAACTGTTTTAAAGATGGGAAGGGATTTGGCAGTTCTAATGTGTGGAGGAAGAGAGTTCCATAGATGGATAGCTTGTACGGATCATAAAAGTTAGAAGAGTGTACAGGAGTTTTAAGTTGCAAGGTCTCAGAGGAGCGCAAGACTCGAGGATTTGACTGATGAAGATAAGCGCTCTCTGAGATAAGAAGGACTAGAAGGGTTAAACATTATACTGGACTTGCCATGTATGCCGGAGAACCGACAACCGTTGGGGTAAACGAGTTCATGAGTGGAGACCGCGTCTTGGAAAACATAGTGTGCCCCCCTCCCCCCCCCCCCCCCCCCGGCTAGGTGGAGCGATGACATAAAAAAGAAGGCGGACAAAAATTGGATGAGAAGAGCCGAAGACCGGGCTCAGTGGCGCGTATAAGTTAAAAACTTATGTTTTAGTGGACGCAGTACTTGAATCCAAGGCAACTTATCGCGCGCCTTTCTGTCTGCGCTTGGGGTCATTGATTAGCCGAATTTATAGTCTAGATTTTGGTTAATGCTATAATCTACATTTCAACAAGAGATAGGATTCTAGCCTAATCTGAACGTTTTTACCAGCAATCTATTTCAGTTAAGGATAGAACACGGTCACTGTCTGATAAAGTAATTTAAAGTCACTATTCTTATTCCCAATCCACCAGCAGAGCTTTTAACTTTAAGACATATAGTTTAAGATTCCTGTTCTTAGGATTCGATTCCTGTAGTCTTTCTCTGTTCTCCGAAGCACAAAAGCTCGGATACAAATAGCACTTTAATATTCCCCTCTCAAATGTTAGCTTTACTTTTTATCTAAGTTGATCAGGACCGAATGTTTTGTTTTGTAGAACCATTGTGTTGTAGAGATTAGTGAGCCTGATTTTGTCACCCCACAGGAACAGTTACCACCCGAGCACGATCTGCCGTGGCCAATCTGGAAGTCCTTAAACAGGCTCCGCACCCAAGTTGGCCACTGCAGACTGAATATGTGCAAATGGGGATTCAGTGACTCTAATTTGACGCAGTGCGACTGAGGTGATCCCGTGCAGTCGATGCAGCACTTGCTAATCTGTCCTTTGTGTCCGAACACCTGCACGATGGAGGACCTAATAACCACCTCGTCTAATGCTATCGTTGTGGCCAAACACCTGTCCAACATAGTAGAAATGAAAACGGAAAACCCTTGATACGCTAAGAAGAAGAAGAAGAAGGACCGAATCATATGGTGTGTAAAGGCAATTTATATTAAATCTTCTACAAAGAGCAAAGAGATAAATATTGTGACAGCCAATTTCAACACTTAGCTTGCTAAATAAATCAAAATACACTTAAGTGTGCATTTGCCATGCCGTGTCAATAGCTAGTACAGAATTATTATTATCTCTAGTACTAATTTTATAAATATTCCAAAGTTTGTATTTTGGTTGCTCAAAATTCCGTAACAGCTAAATCCAGTTTGTATGAAAATTTACTACTTACCTCTCTACCTCTCTCGCTCTTTTTTGAACCGATTTATGGTAAATTTCATGCATATGAGTATCCAGTTCGTGAGCCTGCTACTTTTTATCAAATACCACCCGAGTGAAGTCATACACTAACACGAGTATTGAAATAATTGAGTAGACTATGATTCCGTTTCGCTTGGTGTGCTCATTTATATAGATTAGAAATAATAAGGGTCGAATAATGCTGCCTTGTGACACACCATAAAGTGCCCGAAAGGTAATACTAAATCGTTTAACTGATTTACTTAGATTAATTTAGTTAGAAATATATTTAATAAAAATATGCATATTTTAGATTTGATTATTTTGTGGTATAGCTATGTTTCGAAGTAACCTCTTAGATATCTAAGCGTTTTTAAATAAAAACTACTCATAAACGAAGTTCTAACCTTATAGAAAAAACCTGTCGACTAAACCAATTATTTACAAATTAAACCCACTTAGCACACACTTAATTGAACCCAGAAAACAATCCACAGATTAATATAATCATATCCAATCACACTTCAACAGACAGACGAACATACACTGGCGTGAGATATCTACTAACAATTTGCTTGGAGCTACAACAATTAGGAACACTATCGTCGAAAACCTGCTACACAAATATGAAGCTTAATTTTTACCTCGTAAAGATGTAAGTTGTGGGGTACTTGTATTGCATAACAGGCCATAAATTTAATTTGTCAGTTCTGCTGGTAGGTTGTAGTAACTGACGTACGAAGGCCATTCGATTGCATGTTCTAGATAAAAGCTTTTGTTTACGTGTTTTGATTAGATTCTGGATTCATTTATGTATCCTTTTAGATAATTACCTTGTGTGTAACATGCTTCATCAATCAACAGTATTATTGCAAAGTCCTGGTTATTAAATTTAATATTAAACTTTATATATATTTGTGGTATAAGGTGGTAAGTTATCCTTAATTTTAATTATGTACTTTTTGTTATTTCAACAAATTTTATTCAACAACTTTATGCCACACAGTACAGCACACATGTGTGTTTTATGTACACAGTCCAACCTTCGGTACCTATATTAATCTATACTAATATTACACATATAAAGAGGAAAGATTTGTATTTTTCTGTGTACGTTTGTAATGAAAAAACTCAAAAACTACGGATCCGATTTCAAAAATTATTTCACCATTAGAAAGCTACATTCACCCAAAGTAATATAGGCTACTTTTTACTTAACTGCACAAAGGAGGGTAATGTTTTATTGAAAAACCACGCGTGCGAAACTGCGGATTGGTCAGCTAGTATTATATAAAGAAAAAAGATTTATATTCTTGTATGTTTGTAAACTTTAAAACTACGGTTCCGATTTCAAAAATTATTTCAATATTAGAGTGCTACAATATCCCTGAGTAACATAGGCTACTTTTTACCTAACTGCTCAGAAGGAGGGTTATGTTTTTACGTCCAAAGCTGCGGACTGGTCTGGACTAGTTATAAATAATGAGGTGATAGATAAAGATGGAATACACGTTTTATAACAATTGTAATTCATTTGATCAAATAATAATTACTGTTTTTTTTATGGTACTTATATGGCAAACGAGCATGCAGTCCACCAGATGTTAAGTGGCTACTGCAGCCCATGGATATCCACATATAATTCAAAACAAGCTATTATGTTGTCTTGATCTCTATGTGGATACGTTGCCATATTATAGGACTTAGCTGTTATGCCTATGTGCCAGTAATTACAGGAACATACCATTACCATCTAACCGGAACACAGCAGCACAAGTACTGCTATTTGGAGGCAGATATAGGTAAGGCGGTGGTGCCCACTTCCTCAAGCCCGTTTACAAAAGCTCTACCACCAGTACCACCAGTCTGTGTTCTTACTAATAATTTACTTCGTAGTACCTGACAGACATAACCATAATTCGCGAACAATTCCTATTTGTTACAACAATATGATTCAAAGTAGGTCAAGTAAGCCTTCCTTGATAAACAATTTATTGAAATGAATTATGGACAACCTTAAAAAGGACTTTGATTAATACCATACATAAACTAAGGCATATGACAAACTAAGTGCAATTTGTTGGCACAATACTGGGTAAACGTAGTCAAGGACAAATGGAAGCTAATCACCATAATACAATACGTGCATGATAAGACGATATACAAATTTAATTTTGGTGACGATTGGGCGGAGCATCCGGGAATGCAAGAAAGTGACAGTGCTATTTACTTGCTTAGGTGAAGAACGAGACAAACATGTATCATAGCCGCGCCGCCTGTCGCAGGAGTAAATGACGTAAGTGACAAAAGATAAAATCTCGAATTGCAAGAGAACTAACAAATGAAAAAAAATCCTTTTTCATTAATTTAGGTACCATAATTACCTATATAACTATGTAAAAAAATACTTTAAATCTTTTCTAGAGAATGAACGATATTAATGTTTAAGAACCGCCGATTTTGACAAATAATTGTATCGAGAAAAGTTTCACCAATTGCGTTTCTGACTTTCATTTATGTAGTTTAAATCCTGAAGTAAATATTGCTTAAATATGAAATCAGTATTATTTTTAGTTATTGAATACGACAGTTACTTAACGGGTCAATTTTTTCTACATATCGCCTTAAGATATTTATATATATGTACATATATATTTTAGGAAATACTTGCGAAAGTATTTCTTGTAAAACAGGAAGAAAGCAAACAGAAATAATTATACTGATAATAACATATTGTGTTTTTGTAAATTAAAGAAATTTTTAAGTGAAAACTTCTTTAGGCGCGTTGAATATTTATTGAGATGGGAAAAATCAGTTCAGTTCAGTTCTTGATTGTGGCATCTGTGTATGGAGTGTACCAATTCCGCCAATGTCGATGTCGCGATATTTTCATAAACTTAATAGGAGCTAATGCAGGTCAAGAATATGACCGGTATTCTAAATTTGGAAAAAACCTTTGATAATTCTAATAGAAAAGAGACAACACAACATATAAAAAGGCACAATATTAGTTGTTAGTACTATTATAGATAATGTGGGTTAGTGAGCTAGTAAGTAATATATACATTTACAACCTAATGCTGTTATCATTTATAAATTTACATAAAATATAATTAATTAAAGGAGAGAAGGTAAGGGTTAATAAACATTTAAAGGAGGTAGGACGAGGGATTTCAGGAGGAAGGATTTCATAGAGGGAACACCGCAATCTGTGACAGTCGAAGAATATGTGGTCCACGTTTCCTTCGTCCAGGCCACACTCACATAGGGAGCGGTTTCTAATCCTATGGGAAAAATCATTGAACTCGCAACACTGTTACCGACACCTGTCACTGACTACTGACACTGATTGTTACTGGGTATTATATTCTCTTTCGTTACTGATACCTCTGTATTTAAGTATCTGTAGTGTAGTCTGCTTTTATTCAAGTTTTCACTTCTGCCCTCACTCCCGGAATGCCTCTTTTTTTTAAACATTTGTACTGGTTACATGGCTGCATTGCTTTTTTACTGTAGACAGAATAGTTTGTAACAGCCAAATTTCTTATTGTTTAAATAAAAATCCCCTGCAAGCGGCCTGCCTTGTATAATATTTTTACTCTAAACACTCACCACCAACAGTTTAGATTTTTAATCTAAAAAGCATAAATAAATAATGCTGAACTTTTCATACAGCGCCATCTAGCCCCAAACTAAGCAAAGCTTGTACTGTTCGGGCAATAAATGATTATGATTATGGAGACTAGATAACTATTAGAATACTTATATACTTTTTTTATAATAACATACTTATAATATACTAGCTGACCCGCCCGCGGCTTCGCACGCTTGATATTTCCCATTCCCGAGGGAACTTCGGGATAAAAACTATATAAAACACTCTTGTCAAAGTGACGCGACACTTCACGTAAATGACTTCACGTCAATGAACGATATTTAAATTATATGGATATTGTTCATACAAAAATACTAAAATCGTGATTAAAAAATGGTCGGTGGAGGTAGGAGGGTGAAAAATACTTTACGATCTATATACCGACCTCATACCTAACAAATATGCAAAGAAAATTCATTAAAATCGGTCTATCCGTTTCGGAGGACTACTGAAACCGTGGCACGGGATTTTTATATATTAGAAGATAGATAAACAATCAGACCTGGAAATAATATCTGTAGAACATACAAACATTTGTTTTTATGCGGGAATCAAACACGCAACCTGCATCTCAGCCGGCAATTCACCCACTGTGCCATGGACGTCATCAAGATTACTTATTTTTTTATTCAAAATCAAATGAGTTCAATTGATAAGTTAGAAACGGAATGTAAGACTGGGCGGTACACTTCGTCCTTGGGCAAATGTTGTTTCCACTAAAACAATAATTTTGATTAATGATAGTCCGATTTCCATGAATTTGAAAGGTGACACTCCTATAAACTGTCATGAATATGCATTGACTCATTGTATTTATGTTGTGATGGTATTCCGTGTTTTGGCGACAGACTGTCTGTTATCTGTAACCAGTGTTTTATTCATCATCAAGTATATTTATAAAAGATGACAGTTTTCAACTGAAAACCAGAAATATGTAACAAAATTTCTACAATACTGTGTTTCGTATAAAGCTGGACGTCTTTACAGATCGAATTCAGATCTAAACATGAATTTAACTGGATTTAATTATGGCTATAGACTATAAATAATACATAACGGGATAGATTACTTTGACGACCTCCGTGGCGAGTGGGCGAATAGCCGGCTGAGACTCAGAAAGTAGCGGGTTCGATTCCCGCCGCGAAACAAATGTTTGCATGATCTACAGATATTTGTACCGAGTCTGGATATTTTTTCTATATATCTGGTTCCCATAATACAAGCTCTCCTTAGTTTGGGGCTAGAAAGCGCTGTGTGAAATGTCCAGCAATATTTATTTATTCGTTTTATTTATTGGTTTAGCACTTTATTTTTATTAATGGAAAACAAAACCTTAAAAAGAACTCTTTTATTCGTTCTTGATTAGAGAACACGCGCCGAAAGTTCATTTTAAGTGGTAACCATCGCCAATAACCAAGTAATGCCTCGTAGGTCACACACCTTAGAAACGTGCCCTACGTCCGATGCCCTCCGCTGGACATCTGGCTTTACACCTGTATAACATAATGATGGATCATTATATTATACAGGTGTAAAGCCAGATGTCTGTAATTTCACCAGCAACCATACCCTTCAAACACACGGCTGATGGTAGTACTTCCCCGGGCGAGTCCTTTCACAAGGAAAGTAAGTTAATGTAAGTTTAACTAAATATTTACCCCGATTTTTCACAGTAAATCTATTTTATTAAGCGTGCGTAGGTAGCAGTAATTAGTCGATACCTATTAGGTATGGCTGCCTATCGCGCAAAAGTTACGGGTTTATTGTTCAGTGGCAGCATGGACCACAGATCAACGAACGAAGTCGGCTAGACCAATAAACTGACTAATAAAAACATGAGAAAAAATTCCAAACAAAATAGAAAACACGAAGCAAATCCTAATCTTATCTACTGAATTCATCGTTCTGAAAGTTGGTCATTGAAAAATCGATTTCTATTAAATGAAAGAGGCCATAGTATAGTCTCGTAGTGAAAAACTGACCACTGAACGGTTTCCTGTTACACATTTCCGTCCCTTGTGCCAAAATCACTCCCACAAACCGAGAGGAAAGATGTTGCACATCAAAAATTGTTTAATATTTTCTTTACTTATTGGCCCCGTCTTTAACCAACCACGAATAAAAAGAAAAGGTGCATAAGGTTTATCATAACCGTTTTTAGGGCTCCGTAATCAAAAGGCCAAAAACGGAACCCTTATGGATTCGACATGTCTGTCTTTCTGTCCGTCCGTATGTCACAGCCACTTTTTTCCGAAACTATACCTACTGTTGAAACTTGGTAAGAAGATGTATTCTGTGAACCGCATTAAGATTTACACACAAAAATAAAAAAAAACAATAAATTTCGGGGGTTCCCCATACTGAAACTCAAAAATTGTTTTTCCATTAAACTCATACGTGTCAACGCTCGTGGCGGCAGGTAGTGTTATTCGTATCGGACTGTCTATCTCATGTGCGTCTGACATAGACAGTCCGATACAAATAACACTACCTGCCGCCATGAGCGTTGACGGCGAACTGACAGAGCGCAGCAGCCGATTCTCCCCCCCCCCCCCCCCCCCCCGTCTCGCCGCGCGCATACCTCAGGGAGTGCACAGCACTAATGGTCACACTATAATATACACTCAACTATTAACCGAATTCATTATTAATTTTTATTATCATGACTAATGTAATATTTGCATATCAATATATAATATAGTGCCCCAGCGCTAAAATTTTATGATATACATCTATTAAAAAACAAACAATAAATATATATGACTATGGCTACAGAATGTTCAGTGAACCATTATATTAAATACAGTAGCTAGTGTACATTGAGTGAGCCAGCTAAGTGTCTTACGCTGTAGCCACACAGATAAGGCTTCACCGCATTTGTCGTCTAATTGTTATCACTGAATTTAATGCCATTACCAGATACTTGCTCGGTTTATAAGGCGATTGTCTCAGGCCTTGATTGGTATGCTACTGGAGCTTGAAATATGTAATAAGTTATTGATTGCTTTGTAAATTCTCTTGAATAGGTCCTTGTTTAACGTTATTTTATTTAAGGAGAAATATTTCGTCAAAAGAAAAAAATATATATATATATAAGGAGGCCTATGCCAAGAGGCACACCGAACTGCGGGACATCCTATAATCAAATTTGAACTCACAATTGCTTAAAACATGTAAACCCAAAATTTGGAATAAATGGCTTATTATTACTTATAGTATTTCGTCAAAAACTGCGTTGTTTTTATGGTACTTCGAATAAGATAAGTAAGCGCTAGAGGCCCAAACTCTCCTCGATTTTCATCATCGGGAGAAAGAAAAAATAAAAACAATAGGCATCATTGTTTATGTTCTAGCTATTTGACTATATTGTTATTTTAAAATAAGTACTTAATTTTAACTTACTACTGAACCACAATACCTGGTAAAGAATTTTTTTTATACAAAAGAGTTCAACGCCCTCTCCTATAACAATTTTTTTTAATGATAATGAATGATGATGTAATGTTAAATAAACAAAAATAAAAACCGGCCAAGTGCGAGTTGGACTCGCGCACGAAGCTATCCGTATCCATTATCTATAAAAACGGCAAACAAATCAAGTCTGTTGTATGGGAGCATCGTTATAAAACCGGGGAAAAAAATTAAAAAATCTCGTTTCATGTATGGAAGCCCCCCTTTAAAATCGTTGTATTTTAGTTATTTATTTTAAAGTGAGTATATAACTAAATATTCTGTAAAAATTTCAAGCGTCTACCTATTGCCGTTATCAATATGGAGCAGAAACGAGCAAAAACCACATTTGTTGTATGGGAGCCCCCTAAAATATTAATTTTATTCTCTTTTTAGTATTTGTTGTTACAGCGGCAACAGAAATACATCATCTGTGATAATTTCAACTGTCTAACTATCACGGTTCATGAGATACAGCCTGGTACTCAGACAGCGGAGTCTTAGTTATAGGGTCTCGTTTTACTCTTTCGGTGCGGAACCCTAAAAAGTTATAAGACAAACTTGGGTATTTAAAATGAATAATACTATAATGTTACATGATTTTATTCACACTTATTTCAAAGTATCTACCTATTCATACCCTCCTAGTTCATCCATTCCATACAAAAGTTATGTGTTAATTTTAATTGTTTTGTTGTTTATGGTGAGGAATAAAATATTATCTATCTATTTCTCGGCTACAAAAACTTATTTATTTCACAACATTACAATAAGATATACAGTACATATATAAGCTGACAATAGAGCTTCAGGTGGCATTATAGTAGGAAATTAATTATTACGGTTACTGTACCACCCGGGGTCGATCACTATCTGACCCTGGTCAGATTTGATCGGTCAGCATCAGTGCCGTACTAACTTCAGAATGAAATGGCATGAATAGCGGCTTTGTATGTGACCAAAATTCCGTTTAAATAAAAATATAAATTGTGTTGCTTTTTTGTATAACCTATTCCTTGAAATATCTCTTAAGTGTCTGTTAGAGATTGCTGCTTAGTAATTCTACAAGTATGACAGGGATTTATCGTAATTCAATCGCCATGTTTTATGATGAGCAATAAAATATTTCATCTATCTTTTCACAAGTCTCATTCTCAAAATATCCCGTTGAAAATGTCTTTCGCACCATGTTCTTTTCTTAAAATACCCTTTGCAATATTCTTTCGTAAAATATTTCTTAGGCTGTATAATTTAAAAAATAATCAATATAATACTAGCTGACTCGCATCGGCTTTGCACGGATTTTTTCAGAATAAAATATAACCTATAGCACTCAGGGATAATGTAGCTTCCTATTTGTAAAAGAATTGTCAGAATCGAATTAGTAGTTCCAAAGATTATCCAAAATAATTAACTCACAAATTCTACTTTTTAGTAATATATAGACAATATTCTCTAGTGCATTAAAATCCCTAAATATATTGAAGTATCTTTTTAAACCCTCGAAATATCCTCGAATATTGACCGCTCTAGCTATCTCCAAATCACACCAAATTACACCATCTATAGACCGGTCCATTGAAAAACCTTTAATATCCTTACATTGCCATCAACGCTAGGCTTCTACCACTCATAACCGTCTCTCGCTTTAAAATCGGCTTTATCACAACGAGTTTAGATCTAAAACGGCTTTTAAGCAGCCAGTTTTACAAAAAATCCACTTCACTCATTGCCTGATTTGTCAAATACTTACATTTCTAGCAGGTTTCACAAAGAGTCTCAGTTTGTAGCTGTGTGTGACCAGATTTAGTGAAATTTCTGTAAAATGGTACAATTACAATCTTCTGTCTCTCAGTCCGAGCAACATTGTATCGAGGTACATCAAATACTTTAATCTATGGGATCCACTATTCAACCATAAAAAACAATATCATGTCGAATCGACGAACATGGGCCTTAATTACAGCGAACCCACTCTAAAAGCGACCTTAGCGAGTAAGCTTAGGGTTAAAACTTGGAAGGAAAAGGTATGGCCATAATAAGCTTTCTAAAAAATGACTTGCTCTGCGTAAGAAGGAATGTGGCTCGCTCGTGAAGCCTTAGCCGAAATGTTGCAGCTAACTCATTGGTGTTACGAAAATTTGATGAAATATTTCATGTGGACCGTGAATTAATACTCTGGATAAAGTGCTTAATAAAGGTAGTGGAATTGTATGATTGTTATTTATCTATACTTATATTATAAAGAGGAAAGATTTGTTTGTTTGTATTGAATAGGCTCCGAAAGTACTGGACCGATTTAAAAAATTATTTCACTGTTGGGAAGCTACACTATCCCGGGGTGACATTGGCTACTTTTTACTCAACTACGCAGAAGGAGAGTAATGGTTTTATTGAAAAACTACGCGTGTGAAGCTGCGGATTGGTCAGCTATACTATTTCCATTTCATTATTTTCTCGATTACAGTTCTAATTTGATAGTTGTAGTGTTGTGACCAAATAAGTAATGATATCGATCACATATATTTATTATATATTGAACAAAGACAAATACAACACAAACCCACCACAAACCATTTTGTGTTTGTTTTAATCTGTCACTGGCAACAAGATGGTCGTGCTAATTACTACATTTCTGTTCGCTGAGTTTTTTCACAGTATCCATACGTTACGTTGTGTATTTTGTGTTCCTCCGTGTTGATTGCTGCCCAGCTGTCAAATCCGGCAGTAGTTTAAATGCTTACATTTTGTAAAAAAATATCGGGTCTATTATCGTGTTACGTTTATCGATAGCTCCATCTCTATCAGTTTCTCCGACTCTGGTATAGCCTTGTACGTGAGTAAGCGTCATATTTTTATAAAATACATATGCATACATAATGTAAAAAAGACTCTCGTTCAAGTTTTCTCAGGAGCTGTCATCGAGAAAATATAAAAATTTAAATAGTATAGTTAGGTATATATGTAGTGGTATAATTATGTCCTTTTATTATTCATAGTCATCACATCACCTAAATAAATAAATATTGGTACACATTTCACACAGCGCTATCTAGCCCCAAACTAAGCAGAGCTAAAAAAGGACATTCACTGCTGATAATAGGCCTCCCCTATACATTCGGATATGCAATCTTTATTAGATCGCTATCCATCTAGAGGGGGACATCCTAAGCTGCGCTTTTTAGTACGTAGTCTCAACTCGAGACCCTTTCTGCCCCAACGGCCGTCAGTTCTTTGAGCTGTTATTAGTACCTTTTATTATAGCAAGACTTTTCAAAATCTGTAAATAATATAACTTGTTTATTTTGAGTTAATAAATTAAAGTTTCATGTTAATATCGGAACGTATCGGATAATGATAGCAAATAGATAAGCCATAGAAATTCTCGAGTACCCGTAATTTGCTTGTCAACTTCTACCGTTATCAACATTACCGCAACTGCTAAGAGGTATACAACCAACAAATAATATTTAGCGTAGCAGGTACTAAATTTAAATAATTAAATTTAATTGCAGGCTAAGTAATTATTTTGTAATTTTTAGAATATTTTAAATTTTTCTTGCTACATAATGGCATTCACTACCTACAAAAATATTTTTTCCACACTACGCAAGGGTTAACTGGAAGAGAACGCTTCATCATCATCATCATCATATCAGCCGTACGACGTTCACTGCTGGACAAAGGCCTCCCTCATTGATCTCCAGGAACTGCGGTTGAAAGCGGCCTGCATCAAATGCCGACCTGCGAAAACGTTCTTCAGACTTTCTTACCAAGTCGTCTTCCCATCTTGTAGGTTGGGAAGACGACGCTGCGCTTGCCGGTCCGTGGCCTCCATTCGAGAACTTTCCGGCCCCATCGGCCATCTGTTCTGCGCGCTATATGGCGTGCCCATTGCCACTTCAACGTGCTAATCCGTCGGGCTATGTCGGTGACTTGAGTTCTACGTATCTTCTTATTTCTGATTCGATTCCGTAGAGAAACCCCGAGCGTAGCCCTCTCCATAGCTCGTTGAGCGACTCTGAGCTTATTCGTAAGGGCAATAGTGAAGGAGCACGTCTCGGTTCCATATGTCATCACTGGTAACACACACTGATTGAAGACTTTCGTCTTAAGGCACTGAGGTATGTTGGAAGAAAATTGAATAATTGTTACAATCTTATTATATAATTATCTATTATTATTTATTTAAAGAGAATGCTTACTAGCATTAAGTTCGCCTATGTACCTACAGATTTATGTATTTTGGTTCAATAAATTTTTTTTAATAAATCAATCAATTTTCAATATTTTATTGATTTTTATTATAATACTCATGTGTGTGACCTTTTTTTAAATCTAGTATATTTTTTATAGTGATAACCGAACACCTACGGAAAGTTCTAAGATTTATAACACCATCTCAAAAATTTATAATTGTCTAGGCTTGAAAATTACTGAGATCCTTTTTCACGTGTAAGGATTTTAAATTATTGCTATTTAATTTGTTTAATTGGTTAATGTTCGTTGGCGCATTCATCATCATCATATCAGCCGTAGGACGTCCACTGCTGGACAAAGGCCTCCCTCATTGATCTCCAGGAACTGCGGTTGGAAGCGGCCTGCATCCAACGCCGACCTGCGGTTCTTACCAAGTCGTCTGACCATCTTGTAGGTGGACGTCCTACGCTGCGCTTGCCGGTCCGTGGCCTCCACTCGAGAAACTTTCGGCCCCATCGGCCATCTGTTCTGCGCGATATATGGCCTGCCCATTGCCACTTCAACGTGCTAATCCGTCGGGCTATGTCGGTGACTTGAGTTCTCCTACGTATCTCCTCATTTCTGATTCGATCCCGTAGCGAAACCCCGAGCATAGCCCTCTCCATAGCTCATTTGGCGCATTGCATAGGAACAATTGGTCAGATTCGGCTTAATTTTATTTTTAAATCTTCGTTATATTACAACTAAGCTTTTTGGAAAATAAATTGATACAGTTGCCCCGGAATATTTCAATATTCGGGAAAAACAAAAATGCTTTTTTCTTTGTAATATTTTATTTCGTAATCATTGCGAAGCCTGACAGCTCAGCTAGTTGTAAATACAATTTTGAAAATCGTCATTCGTATGTATAGCTGAAAGTGCGAATACAATTTTCGCATAGTTTTGATTATATAGGCGAAGGTCTGCTTTTTTACTCTACTGATGAGACCATTTGAAATATTTACAATGTGCCTTCAAAAGACAGAGGCTGCTTTCCTAGTCTGCTTTAATGTAGAGAAACTACAAATATCTATGCAAATAGATACTATATAGTCATCCAATTAAAATCAAATAATATGCATATCAAACCGACTCTGATGAATTCCTATCACTTTATCTAATTAACAGTTTGAAATATAAAGATCGTTATCAAGGTCTGCTTTCAGCATGAAATTATGCACAAATATTTAGGACTTATTAACCTAAACATAAAGGAAATAATTAATTAAACATAACCTAATTAATCCGCTAATTTAAATCTTTTTATGAATCGTATTATTGGATTCAGTAGGTCTACTTTCTTAGATATATTATCTAGCTTTGCTTTACTCGTGCATATTTGTGTATTATAACATTTCATCTAAAGGTTGTCTAGTAGAGATCGCTACTTAATAAAGTATAATAGTTTACACTAAAGTTACAAACGTAGGTGCAAGAAATTTTGCTCTTGTAGTATAAAATTGCTAACTCATTTTTAGAAACTAGAAACCAAAAGTTTCAAAGGATCAGGAAAGAAATCAGAAGACTGGAGACCTCCTGAACTGATATGTATATAAAAATGGTGTTAGTCCCAGCTATAAAAGTCGTTATGCTTTCGGAGGGCTTTAGTTGGCCCAAAAACTTGGAAATGTTGGGCAAAAGTTCAAACGAACTGACTGACTAAATCAAAGTACCTTTATTTACATTTAGGGACAAGAAAAGTTAAAAAATATGGTTCTCAACTTGAAGCTAATAATATTTTATGATTAATATTTTAAGTTACTATATTTTTAGTAACTTTAAGTAATATTGGTAAAATTAAAACTTAACTGTAATAAAAAAACATGTAAGTTATGTTGTCTAATAAATTCGAACGAAATCGACAAAAAAAACCTGATTTTTACTGCCAGATGCTTCCAAAATCTAGTGTATATTTCTAAACTAGTTGTAACATTACTCAATTTATTAATATAGGGACCTCCTAAACGAGCAACATTTTAATGGCAATGTGTTGCCGGCAGTGTTTTAATTCTTACAGAACACGTTCATAATCGCATCGCTGGAAACACACTTGCATTTTCCAGTGTGATAATGATATTACTCGTCTATATTATCGTATTTCCCGGCAATATTGACGCAATAATAATATAATTATTTCAGGAAATTTATTACTAGAAATAATTAAAAGTGTACAATGGACTGAGCACATGATGCCGGGCAGTGGGATTAGGTATTGCCAGCAACACATTTCCGTCAAAAGATTACTCGTTTACGATCACCTTTAGAGATTTGACAGGGAAAGTTATTGAACATTAACTGTCCTCTATTTCTGCAGTTTTGGCTATTAATGAAACAACTTTAATAGGAAATGGGCATGATCTTCAAGATAAGAGAAGTAACAGTACATTAAACACATAATAAATAAAGACTACCTGTTTAGGACAAGTTACACTCTGTAAATAGGTTTAGAAGTGTAGAAAATAGCATCTAGGTTTAGAACGCTAGTTGTTAGCACTAATCAGTATTTTTTAACTCCAAACGCAAATAGGGGTCGCTATTAGTTTAAAATAAATAAATAAATGTTACTGAACATTTCACACAGCGCTATCTAGCCCGAAACTAAGCGAAGCTTGTACTATGGGAACCACATAACTGATAGAATACTTATATACACATTTTTTGTTTGTAAATAAATATTTATAATATATAGAAAAATACTCAAACCCGCAACAAAGATCTGCAGATCATACAAACATTTGTTACGCAGCGGGAACCCGCAACCTCCTGTGTCTCAGCCGGCTATTCACCCACTGCGACACAGAGGTCGTCAAGTTTGACGACTATGTTCCGTCGGTAACTAGCTACGATTCGTTTCTCCTTGAAAACATATCAAAATTTTACACTAGTTTGTCACTTTTTCTAAGAGAAACGAGTCGTAGCTGGTTACCGACGGATATAGAAACCCGATACATGTCTGTCTGTGTGTCTGGAGCATCGTAGTTCCAAAACGGTTGAACCGATTTGGACGCGGTATGTTAATAGAAAGCTATTCTGACGACCTCCGTGGCGCAGTGGGCGAATAGCCGGCTGAGACGCAGGAGGTAGCGGGTTCAATTCCCGCCGCGGAACAAATGTTTGCATGATCTACAGATATTTGTTCCGAGTCTGGTTGTTTCTCTATATATTATAAGTATGTATTTACAAAAAAAAAGTATTTATGTATTCTATCAGTTTTCTGGTTCCCATAGTTTAAGCTTTGCTTAGTTTTGGGCTAGGTAGCGCTGTGTGAAATATCCAGCAATATTTATTTATTTATTCTAAAACTTTTGTTTCTTAGCTATGTCAGTTTAACGGGTAGTTTACGAGTCGGGAGTTTTTAAATTAATTTATTTTTTTGTTTTATTTGAGATGACGGTACAATTGTGTATTGTTTAACACTAAAATAAAAATAACAAAATGGATTACAAAAACTAGTCCACACAAGTCCCTCTCTCCCGTAGAGCGGTCTCGGTTCGTACACTTTTTGCACTCCTGCGCAACCTTCCACAGAAGTAGAGTGATGTTTATTTATGACAGTTAAAGCTAAACGTCTAATAACAAGCATGTTAATGCTGTAACGATATTGATGAGTTTTGAGAAAAAAGTTGTTTTATTTTTATACATTTTCTACTAATGTAAAGTGCCTATAGCCGATTACTTCAGTCGTCATGGGAACTCTCTGTGACAGACTTGGAAGTATTTATTTACATAAACTCACGCCAGGAATGGCGGATAAAAAAATTGGAATGAAATTCTGGCATTTCTTACCACTGAGGCGTCAAAAAAAAGAGCGTCAGAGTTTTAATTATCGTTAATCGTTCATCGTTATGTTTATCTCCTTTACTGTAGCAGTATATGTATATATTTAGTTTAGTAGTAAGTATAGGTAGTTTATGTAGGTTTATACAGATACATCGCCGTCTTTTTTTAAATAAAATTTCTTTACGCACGCTGGACTTGGGGAGTAAGCTGGTGAATGCGTTACAAAAAGTGCGAACGGAAGTTGAGAGGGAGATACAAGTTAGTGAAGATAGAAAGAGAAAGTTACTATTCGTATATTACTGTAGGGGCAAGAGAGAGAAATGCGAGCACACATTTTCTTCATCTCTTTCTCTCATAGCCAGTGTTTTGTCGCATATCTCTTATCTCAAATTAGCCTAAATTATACAAATTGCAAAAACAAAACACTCCTTCATGCTGTATAATAGAGTTCCCTTTGTTATATATATAAAAAAAGTATTTACGACGTTTCGTATTTTGAATCTACCAGCTTCGATTTATGAAAAAGTTCAGCTATTCCACAACAGATGGCAGGCAGCATCAGAAAATAACTTATGTACTTACTGTATGTGCCTAGAGCACACTCGTTTTTATTTTGTTTTGTCCTGTCCATCGAAAGGTTGTATGGAAGAGATCGCTTTTATCAATAAAACCGCCCATTGTACTTACCTTTATTTTTGTCTATTTCTTCGTATATTTAATTTTGTTTGGTGTGCAATAAAGAGTACATCTATCTATCTATCTTTAGATAAATGCTGCTCGTTACTTTAGTATACCGCTGAGAACCTTTATAAATTTGAACCCTGGTTTATTAAAAGAAACTAGCTGACCCACCCGCGGATTCGCACGCGTGGTTTATTTATAAAAACATTACCCTCCTTTTGCGAAGTCGGATAAAAAGTACAGTAAGTACAGTAAGTTTTACAAAATCGCTCCAGCCGTGAAAGCGTTACAAACAGACAGACAGAGTTATTTTCGAATTTATAATATTAGTATGTATCAAGATTTCGCTGAAGAGAATTAATCATTTTTATGTTTGATGATTAAGATAGATTAACACTTTATTGTACACTAGCTGATCATCCATGTAGGGTTGTCTGAAGAAATCGTTTTAAGCGATAAGACCTCCCATTGTGCATATCTTTTATTTCATTTTAAATGCACCATAAAGTTCTGCTATCTATATTTTAAGCACACTTAGCATAGACGGACTATGCCCATATTAATTTCAGTTTTTAAAATAACACAAAGCACTTTAGGATCAGATGAGGGTAGACCCACGGGCGAACGCTTATCACTTACAAACAGATTAATTTTACTTTTAATAAAAAGTTTAGCCGAAGGCGGTATCCTTAACCGAATTAAAAATATCATTCATAAGTATTAGCAAAACCAGTCTTCGGCATGCGTCCTAATCCGTGCCGAAACAGACAACAAAAAATAAAAAATAAATCTCTCAATATATTTTTAAGCTAGCAACATTATCCTTAATTCTTATTGACAGAAATGTCCTTTAAGAATTAACTTATTTGGGTCACTTATGCTTGGAGTGAATATCGAATTTTGAGCCGAAATCACGTTTCATCTTTTTATGTTGCTACTATAACAGTTAACAGATGAGCATTTTGATAAGCGTGTTCCAACTAGAAACACATAATTATTTATTAATTTAAGTATGTACACACGGCTATACATCAAGCTATAATTTCCAGTATAAGCTGACCTCGCATTGTGTAGGCTTTTCGTAGAATGAGAGGTCAGCTTATACTGGAAATGTATAGCTTGATGTATAGCCGTGTGTACTGGACAAGCGCTTGACAATTCACAATAAAATAATTTGGCATTCATTACCAAATAAAAGCTATCCTGTACAAAAATGCGTCCGTATCTAGTATCATTTCATCTGAAAGTCAGATAAGTCTGTTAGTTTTTTTAATTAAAACAATAAATGAAAGCGAAATTAGGGATAGTTGAAAGGTGATCCAAAAACAACATTTAACGTTCACTTCGGGATCCTCTTGAGGGGCCAACGATCCCAATACCATCCTTTTATTTTGAAATCGTCGGCTCTTTAATTTGCATTTTATCAATACTATAATCTAAGAGGTAGGGCAACAATCCAGTGAAATATTTGCCGATGAAATGCTAAAGTATATCGGGATAGATTATAATCACTGCATGAAAAAGTATCTTTGCGGACTCAAAATATCATCGGTATTAAAAATTGTTTGTAATAAAAGCTCCTGTGGCGGCCAACAGTGTTTTTGAGAACATTGATTGTTAATTTGCCGTTTTACAGCTACATTTAAATTCCTTTTTTGAATTTAGAATGAAATATGAGTTTTCAAAAATGACACTGGCAGGTTGGACTCGAAATTTAAAAAATAATGAAGTACATATTCTTCTTGTATTCTGTAATAATAGGCCATCACTTGCATAATCGTTCAAAAAAAGAAGGTGCTAATTTATCAGTCCGAAACTGAAATCGATTGCATATAGCAGTGACGCTGTACGATTGACTCGATTCTCGTTTTTCGATTCGTTTTATTTCATTATCTGTTGTGTGATTGTTGGTTACGTTCGATGCGAAATTTATGATTTAATTGCCGGTTGAAGTTTTTACGGGGTCAATGCTCTTGTAGCAAGTTGCAGTCATGCGTGTAGGTAAATTAGAATATCAAATTTAATTTTAGTGTCATGGTCAATGGGAATCGAATAAAGATACATTGATGTTATAAGTTTTACGAGCATTGTCATAAATCAAGCCTGTATTTCAAACCCACAATGTTTTAAATTTATATAACACTCATTTTAGATTTACTGTAAAAACAATATCTACGACAAAGGTAGACAATAAATAGATAATAAAAATCTCTACCTAATTATTTACAAGGTCCAACACATTGTAATGTTTATTATAATGGCCAGCAAATAAAACACGTGAAACCAAATGTGCTATCAGTGAGTAAGCGCACAACGCCAGACATTATCGTAACACGATACCAAGCGTACATAACTAACAAGTCCCGGGTTCTATTCCCGGCTGTGGTCAGTCGATAAAACTTAGCGAAACAATATCGAGGTGATACCGAATATCGAGTGAGTTAATGCTCCGTCGACTCGATAAATTGCGGATTCTGATATGGAGGTGGGCATCACTAGTAATTCCTTTTTTAAAGTAGGCTTAGTATTTCTGCTCGAGATAAACGTATTATTTTTTCTTACACTTTTAGGCGGTAACATGTTTTTTCGATGGTGCTACCCTACTGATACCCAAGATGTGCAGAGTAAATGGTTTGGCAAAATCTACAATTCCTACTTTGGGTATCTTGGTTCTAGTGCGGGGTCAGAATTAAAAAAAACTTACGATACGTAACTGAAATTATTTTGCAATTCGAACACCATCAGTATTTTTTATAGAATAAAATCTGACCAGTCTTATTGAAAAGTTTACAAACGTTCATTTAATTTAATCTTAAAGCTGTTCTCCCAGATTAATAACCTCCAGCTTTTTTAAAGTCGGTCAACAAAATTAACACCACATACAAACCGGGAAACGTCATAAAATACGTAAGTACATAATTTCAGATGAAAAGCGACGTGGAGGCGCTGTAAATCTTAGGGTTGCCGAATGAAAAATCAAATAAACTGCAGAATGACTCACTTAAAAGGCCCGAATAAAGGATAATTTTGAGAACAATTGACGAGAAAGTTAATAACTACACCGCACTCCGTAATTTTTAAAAATTTCGCTCCATCCAAAGGTTGCCTGGAAGAGATCGCTTTTAGCGATAAGGCCGCCCATTGTATTGCCTTATTTATTTTAACCCAGTACTTATTTTTTTTATTATTTCTGTTTGTGTGGTAATTCAATAAAGAGTTATCTATCTATCTATTGAGAAAACTTCATTTTATAATTTTTGTGATTAATAAAAAAATTGTAATACATTATATCTATAGTATTATAATTATAGCTTAGATATTATATAATAATTTTGAGTATACATATAAGCACAGGTTTTGATTTATAAAAACTATTTGATCACGAAAAACAATTTTTAAAGACGAAGTCATAAAAACAATACAAAAATGGTTTACTGATGTACTAGACAAATATTTTGAGAAATTAAACTGCATTATCAAGCCGTTGGAAGTAAGTTTTATTTAATTTGACCATGTCTAGGACAAGTTGGCAACCCTGGAGAAACGTCAATATCCTGAATCAATATTAAGTTTTAGAGTTACGTCTACGTCTCAAGTCTATTTGCATATATTTACGATAGTACAGTCACGACCAATAAGTAATAAATAGTTTAGTGATATGTCGTATTAAAGTTGACTAGTTCAACGATCGCGTACCGTCGCGTCTGTCAGTAAGGTATCTGCAATGTGACATGATACTAAACCGCTTAGGTACATCTTTTTGCTCGTGACTGTACATAATCCTCTTCATAGATAGGTACATTTAGTTTATATCTTCCAAGAATACATTAAAAAGTTATAAATCTTGATAGGTTGTTTAGACTTGTGGAATTTATTATGATTTGTTAATGTGACATTCAGATAGGTTAGAGATGTCAGTCTAAAAAGGCGTTTCTCGTGGCCTAACTGCTGCGTCACAGAGGGATAACACAATTAGCTCATCCTTTGTTTACGGATACAGTTGAGTAGTAAAATATTAAATTTTATAATTGCAATTTTTCTTCTATGTATTGAAAAACAAAATGTGATACTGGTACATTGTTATTTCCTTTCCTTCTAAATAGCATTATTGTCGCGAAAACTTCATAAAAGTATGTATTTTATCATATTTAAAACTTTTTGTATGTATAACATCAATTTTCTTGGCTAGCACAAGTAAGGCGTGGAACTCACTTCCGGCGTATGTTTTTCCAAACCAGTATAATCTTGGAGTCTTCAAGTCCAGAGTGAATAGGTTCTTTCTAGGCAAGCGTGCTCCATCTTCGATCACACCTTCACTTACCATCATCAATAAAGAATAAAGAACTTCTTTATTGGTTTTTGAGATGGTTTTAAAATCTTAGGGTTTCCTTAAGTGTCAGATAACACTTAAATATTCAAAATAATATAAGACTACTATAGTTGTCCAATAGAAGTGAATACAAAGATAAAACGCAATTCATATTAAACTTATAATTGGTTAAATCAAAATAGAAACTATGTGGCAGGGCTGCCCCTTTCTCATTACTGGAGAGCGTCGAAGAGTCACTCTAAATCTGCGTGCATTGTAATATGAATCTTATGCTGGATGTGTTGACTTTAGAGTTCTATGGCAAAGGATCTAAGTTTCAATATGAGTAGACTTTAGAGTCTTTTGATTTTACCCCCAACGCAGCAGGGGGTTATAAGTTTAAGGCCTGTCTGTATGTGTATGTATCTATCGGTATAGTAGTTCCCAAGCTGATGGACCAATTAGGGCGAGGTTTTTTTAATGGAAAGCTAGTATAACTTAGGTAGTTCTTAGCTAACCGCTTAGTTGTCAGTTTTTAAACCACTCGATCCAAAAAACGATACGTAAATTTTAAATTTTGTAAAATTTACCGTAAACGCGATTGAACTATCACACGCTCGTTTAAGTATTACTCAAATCCAAGCTACAGATTCATGAATCTTTTATCGAGTACAACAATTTATGATTTATGATGAGTTTTATGCTGCCGTCTTTAAAAGTCCTATACAAAAGGGGTTGAAGCATTTAGAGTTTGTTAAACTGATTTCAGCTGTTATTCGCATGGCCGGTACAGATTTATACACCAGCTTTAGAGTCGAAGTGAATCTTGTACGGAAGTGTTATTGCGTCTTCTGCGCCACCGCATCGTTCGCCATCCATCATTACGCACCGGTGTATGCAGACAGCCCTATAATTTCCCATCCCCTCTTCCGTCCCGCTCGCACTTAAGCAATACCTCGCCTTTATTAAAAGAAGACGTCGAAATGGAATGAGTTTCGTCGAAAACCCTCTGCATTTTGTATTCAGTGGCTTGTTTGGTTGGTAATAAACACGTTTTTATTTCTTTTTCTATTTGCTTCAGATTTTAGTAAGAAGAAGAAAGTGAGAGATACTTTCGTCTCTGATACCGAACCTTATTAGTGATATGTACCTATTTGAATATCGTTTAGTATAAGTATATATTTTTGCTGTCTTTCAAATACTTCTTAAATTCTTAATATGTATTTATGAAAAGGCATGCAATAATATCACAATAATAGCATGCAAGTGATTAAATGAGAATATTTCGCTATGCTCGGAATTTCATATAAAGAATCATTCATCGTTCAATCATTCATTTCACTCCGCATTCAAAATTCAGTGTAAACACCTTCTATTTTAGTTCCTCGAGTGTTTATATTTTGTATTGTGCACAAAAAAAACTCCATTACTAAGACTCCACTGTCTGTTCGTCTGTCACCAGGCTGTATCTCATAAACGAGATAGTTAGACAGTTGAAGTTTTCACAGATGATGTATTTCTGTTGGCTCTATAACAACAAATACTAAAACTTTGGGTACGGTACCCAAAAATGCATGCAATATTATCACAATAATAGCATGCAAGTAATCTTAATAAAAATATCTCGCTATGCTCGGAATTTCTTATAGTGTGACCATTAGTGCTGTGCACTCCCTGAGGTATGCGCGGCGAGGTGGGAGGCAAAGAAACAACTGCATGAGTTCACATGAGATCAATACATGTCGGACATATCTTACGATATCAGTTTGCATTTCTAAGGCAAGACTTGTGGCGGGACGATGGTCGGAGGCTATCTATCTGTAATATATTATACTTACTTAGTTTATTAAAATGTAACTTAAATATACTCATATTTTATTATAAATATGCAGGTGATAAATAAGAACTAAACTTATAATTCAAAGGACTTGTTTTATTGAACATTTTTTATATTTACAAACAATTATATATTCTAACGAAAGTTATTCTGACATAGATTCTGTTTCAACTTCATCTTCCATTTCATATCACGAGATAACGCACGACCCATCTTTGAATATTTATCTCATGTGCGTCTGACATAGACAGTCCGATACAAATAACACTACCTGCCGCCACGAGCGTTGACGGCGAACTGACAGAGCGCAGCAGCCGATTCTCCCCCCCCCCCGACTCGCCGCGCGCATACCTCAGGGAGTGCACAGCACTAATGGTCACACTATATAAAGAATCATTCATCGTTCAATCATTCGTTTCACTCCGAATTCAAAATTCATTATATTTTAGTTCCTTGTGTATTATATTTTGTAGTGTGCATTATTACAAAAATATCTGTGGCTTACTGTTAAAATGTAAATAACTGGAATCCCTGAACCTGCGTATGCACATAAATGGTAAATCATTGGTCCCTGCACCTCTTGAAAGGTCAGCAATGAATAAATTACCTATTTTGAGCTTATAAAAACTATCGAATGCAATACCATCTGATGCATTAAGCACTGCTACTTAAATAACTTAAGTTTAAGCTTCGTCTGATAATTATCTGTGGTCGGTACATTTACACGTTTAAATTTAAATAAGTTTTTATCGATCGGGTTTCATTATTCCTCTTAATGTACACGTTTAATTCTCGTGTGTTAGCAGTTAATTGTAAAAGCAATAAATGAAGCATCATCGTCATCATCCACGGCGAAACTTCACCCAATGCTTTCACCCAAGGCCTCTCCTTGCACATGCTTTTCTACGCGGTTCTGTGCCACCATCTCGATGCTAAATATAACTTCTAGTAATTATTACATTTATTATAGAAAAATATAGAAATACATTGGTTTTTATATAAACATTTTGAAAAAAAAAATTGACGTGACAACGTCTTATAAATCGATGAACGCCGGCTGCACACACCAAAAAGTGTCACATTCCACCTGAGCCGAGCGTGCAAGCGAGAGCGCGGAACAAGCGATAGAGAGGCACAATCTGCCGAATCGTTCGGCTTGTGACGCATCTATTTCTCTTCCACTCGTTATCACGTAAAATTATCGTCTGTAAACTGACTTTACAGAGAAACAATTTTTTTATTACAAATGTAAATAAAGCAATAAAAAAAATATGGCAACACATGACAAAGCGTGGAATCGGTTTGGATGGCTGTCACATGTCAACTAAATTGTTTCTATAGCTCAGAATATGAAGCCTACATCTCATTGCAAGCGCCTACGATACTAAAAACATATATTTTATTCAACTAAAGGACTTTATACCTTATAAAACAACCATAAAGTATAAATTCCCAGAAGATTCCAAATGAATAGTTTCGCATTAAACTTGATACGCGCGTAACACCCTATCATATAACTCGAAGGTATATAAAGAGTTAATTTCAGGAACATTTTGTTGAAGACTGCTAATGTATTTTTATTTTTCCGAGTTTACGGAGCGAATGCGCAAATTATTTTAATACGGTCGAAGTTAGCGGTCTTACAAAAAGTCGGTTATTACTCGAACGATCATCGAATCGAATGATTTCGGATCGTTTACATGAATATGAAATTGGTAATCGATGTTGTTGGGAGCGGAAGCGTTTTTCTTAACATAGTTAAGTATTATGGGAAAATAGCTTTATTTTGTTTTTACGAAAAAGATCACGTAAAAATTTTACTGATGAGTTTTAAATAGAAAACACAATCTTTGAAAAAACATTTTTCTAAACACAGCTTATTGAAGATCTGCCATTGAAGATTATACATACAATATTATAGGTAAGTATTAATAGTAATAAAGAGGTTTTAACTCAAAACTCTATCCTCATAATACATGAAAATAATGACATAAATAAAGCTATTAAAGTAGGTTTTTTTCAATCAAAGTTTTAATTAAATATTAATAAGTAATTTTTTACAAGACTTTACAAGACGCTCCATCCAAATGTTCTTAACGTTTTACCCATCATTTTAACAGTATATAAATAATGCTGGACATTTGACACAGCGTTTTCTAGCCCCAAATTAAGAAAAGTACTATGGAAACCAGATAAGTGATGAATAATAATATATGTTTTTTGCAAATACATACTTAGTAAAATACGCAAATTAGGAACAAATATTTGCAGATAATCATGCAAACATTTGTTCCGCGGCGGGGATCGATCCCTTAACCTACGGATTCGTAGCGGATTCGCCCACTGCGCCACGGAATGACTCAAGCGAGTAATAACCGCTAAGCTTATCACAAAAGCCAGGTCCTAATTCGGGCGGTTGCTGTCCGAGCAGTAGGTAATCGAGTAATCGAGGCTCCCCGCGGATCTATATCGCGTAATATTTTTATAATAATCGATCCTGCATTCGATTCGAGTACCACCGCTAAACGCTGCTGCAATGACAGTACAATCACTTTTTCTTATATTGATTATGGTTACGGGCTTGCGATTATTCTACCTTTCATATAGCTACTTTTTTTGTTATTAAATACTTCATTAGATAATTACAAAATCTTTTTACTTAAATTATTTTGTATTGAGGGGTTTTCACGGCCATATTTTTATAACTTTTAACAAAAGATTATCAAAGGAAAATGAATTGTCATATATTTTGACAGTTTATGTACAGACACCGCCATCTATTACGTAGCTAAAAAAGATAGAAAAAGAAAGAGAGGATTTTTAAAAATCGTCAGTGAAAAGCTCATTACGCGAATATTAAAATGTGTTTTGTGGTACCTCCGACAGTAAAACAGTATCTTAAAGCACTTCAATTCAATCAGCTATCAAACAGCAGTAAAAATAGCTTAATTTAAACTTAATTTAAAGACTTGTACAACAAAAATAATAGTTTTGTACTGAAATCGATCCCAATAAACAATTCCAAACTTAACCTAGACCTAGAATTAAAAGAAGTTAATTTTTACTAAATTTAATAATACCCGACCGCCTCTTTTTCAGTTAGGGGTTAAAAAATTACATAGTTAAAAACCACCACAGTTAAACTATTAATTTCTATTATAAAAAAACCCAAACAGAAAAAAACCTGTTTGGAAACAACGATGCCCCACAGACGCGCACACAGACAGACATACATAGATGTCAAACTTATACCAACAATAAATTCACACTTGCTACTAACATGGTTAACGCGTTGTACATAGGTGCTTATTATTCAAAATTCTATCGATGAATCTAAAATAAATAGTATAGGTATTAAATTTACTATTTAGCTACATGTATCCAAAAACAGTGGCAGAAGCGACAAGATACCCTGTACTAAGCAATTAAATCAAACGCAATTAAAAAGTTTAAAAGGAGCTGGCCTTAAGACAACTAGACTTCACTAGACACTAGTTGAACAATTTTTTAAAGATGGCTCCCGACTTTTCCCGCCATTTTGAGACGTTGACAACCATAGACAGGGATAGCCACGTGCTATGCTCGGTAAATAATGAGTTTGGTCTCTGAATTTATGTGAATGCTTCTTAATACTTCACTGTAAATGATGACACTTTTATATAGAAGGTATTTTTACTGCTTTTTCTTGATTCATAAGATTAGAATCCGTTTCGGGGTCTATAATTTTAGCTGGTTGAAAAATATTTTATAACAAGTAAGTGTAAGGAAAGACATAAGTAAAGCCTCTTTGCAAGCTGGATAATTAACATTAGAATTTAAATCAATTCCGAGTGTGAAAAAGCTATCGGCGGAAACTATACTATCACTAATATTTTCAAACGCTCATCTATCTAATCGCATCTTTTAACGATCCCCACCAGATTACTCAATTAAAGGCATGCCAATAATTCCCACAACCCTGCAATAGGGCTGGCAAAAACCAAACACTCCTATGTATTGTGGGAATGCCAAGTAATCCAACCTTTTTGCTACATATTAACCGACTAAGATAAATGCAGTTACACACGGTAGAACTAAGCTGGAGATAGATGTCATCCAGAGCGATGGGTGTAATAACAAGATTAAAACGAACGCAGCCGATCGGTCGTGATCGTTGGAATAGCAGGATTTTGAATTTTATATTCGTTTTTTTTTACTTTTATTAATATACATGTTCATCATCATCATCACCATCATCAACCGGAAGACGTCCACTGCTGAACATAGGCCTCCCCCTTAGATCGCCACAACGAGCGGTTGGTAGCCGTTTGCGCCCAACGGCTCCCCGCGATTCTTACTAGATCGTCGGTCCACCTTGTGGGGTGCCGGCCTACGCTGCGTCTTCCAGTCCGTGGTCTCCACTCGAGAACCTTTCTTCCCCAACGGTTATCGGTTCTACGATCGATGTGGCCTGCCCATTGCCACTTCAACGTGCTAGTTTTGAGAGCTATGTCGGCAACTTTAGTTCGTGTGCGCATTTCCTCATTGCGGATTTGGTCACGCAAAGAGACCCCGAGCATAGCCCTTTCCATAGCTCGTTGAGCGACCTTAAGCTTGGTCATGAGGCCATGAGTAAATATATATGAGTATACATGTTCGGTAGAATAAAATTCAAAGATACTATAACTTACACTTTAATACAGTAAAGCTGTACCTATCTTCAAAGAAAACATGCTACACATAAAAACAACATGTTAGTGACTATGCAGTTTAAAATAATGTCAAATGTAAATTAATTAAGTATGCAACAGCTAAACGTAAGTTTTAATTAAATATTTCTATGAAGTCTTAACAACACAGAACTAATTAATCCGTTTTGCACCCGATTCTGCCTGGAAGGAAGAAACAGATTTAACCTAAAGTAATATTAAAGTAAGTAACTTTGTTACGGGTAAATTCAATTTTACTTTTAGTACCTACCGTGCGTAGTAACTAATTCTATGTTTTCTGACTGGTGGCGATTCTGTTGTGTACGCTGACTAACTAAAACTGTGTAAAATACGAACGGTCTTATTTTGTTTACGCTAAAGATCAAATAAGAATGACATTTAAAGTGACATTTCTAAAATTAAGTAATTTTTACTAATATGGCGTGTTTACTGGCTAGATTTAATCAACACCAATTTGCCTGTTCACTAAAACTAGCCCAAAACTACGCCGTCTTAGTAAAAAATACTTAATTTTAGAAATGTCACTTTAAATGTCATTCTAATTTGATCTTTAGCATAAACAAAATACGACCGTTTGTATTTTACACAATTTTACTTAGTGTAAACAACAGAATCGCCACCAATATTAATTTTCATGCAGGATATCCTCTTACTCAGTACGAAGTCAATTTCTCTCTTAGTCCAATATTCAAATCGGAATTTTATCCAAAAAGATGTATCAACATTTTTTTTAATTATAGGTACTGATCACACATATGAATAAAAACAATAAATAAATCAATGAACGAACGAATGAATGAAATTTTGTATTGTACTTTACAAACTAGACTCGCAACAAATTGAGATGTTTTTTTATTCGAGTTATTATGTTCAATTTAAAAAAAAATAAGTAGGTAAGGTACCTACTTATTTTCAATGAATCAATTGCCACGAATTCGTCATTGTTTAACAGAAATAAATTATTTGCATTATATTTTGTACCGGTTGTTGAATATTCATAAACCAGAGTTTAATTACAGAAAGATATTTTCATTTTAAAAATACGTAGAATGAAACTCGTTCGCTTTCAGAATTGTAGTTTTTGCCAGATTCGGCTGTGGATAACCTTGTCATTAAGAAATTTATATATTATTATTTTTGGATTAACACACTGATATCATAAATGTGAAAGTTTGGATGTTTGTTTGTTACACAATCACGTCGAAACGGCTGAACCGATTTCAATGAAATTTAGTATGTACGTAGATTATAACCTGGATTAACACATAAGCTACTTTGTATCCCATAAATTAGTTCTCATGGGATAAAAATGGTATGTCAATGTGTCTACGTGTATTTTTGCACCCCAGTATAACGCGGGCGTAGCCGCTGGCAATAGCTGGGTTCAACTTTAGGTAAGCTATTTACATTTTTAAATTAATTATTTATACTGAACTTTTTTTAAACGTGATGTCGTCACAAAGACACAACCCCATGACCCACCTGATACTAAGCCGTTGGCAATGCCTTTAACAATTGCACCTTACAACATGACTCGCCCCTTTGTATAGAATACTGAAAAAGATTGGTGTCTGAAAGAACTAAGTTTAGAATTATCTATGACTTAGTCTATCAGATCGATTCGTTTATACTGCCATCACCTGGGTCAGAGAATTAGTTAAAAGGGTGGTAATACCTGATGATGATAATGACCCCCTATTAAAATATCCTCTTATATTTCCTGATACGATTAAAATGTTAATCCTAATATAAAAAGTGAAGTAATTAAATACTTCAAAATAAGTATATTTATCATGGAAGGGCAGTCCTAAAAACTGCAATAAAAGGTCGGCTTACCGAAAGCTTATTTTTGCAATGTATTAAAATGCTCTTAAACGGTATTTTCATTAAGATCGACGGGAGACATCGCCTAATGTATGATTTTACGACGTAATTGCCTGGTCTGTTTGCAAGCGGCGGCATAAGCGGAGGCGTGGATGGGAGAAACGCTAATACCCATGCTGGGCAAATCCCATCACAGGCGCTACAGCAGCTTTGTCCGTTACATCTAGATCTGTTACTTCCCCAAGCGTTTAAACATCTTCAAATTTATATAAAAGGCTGCACACATACTACTTGCTAAAATATTAAGTTTGCATTTTCTACATTTTCACGCTTCTTTATTCCACTTTCAAGTGATGAATAATTGTAATAAATTGTTTTGTTCGTTTTTTGAGTTAATTAAATTTTATATATATTTTATTTAAGCTAATAATTAATTTAAGCAATATTAATTAGGCCCATTTTATATGTCAATAAAAATATACAATAAAATTCCAATTGTGATCAAAAATGAATGTAAAGATCAAACATTGAGTATAAAGCTTAGAAAGTTTCTTATTAACAGATGATATTATAATTTAAACGATGTTTTTGAAGATAAGTTAATTTAATTAGTTTATTTTTTTTAAACCAATGATAATTTTAGTTTGTAATGAATATCTTTATGCTGTTTGTTTAACTTCCACACCCTTACAGGGTACATACTTCCAGATTACTTTTATGAAACCTGTAATGTATGTTGCATTGAAATAAATAAATAAATACTAAATACTAATTCCCTTAATTGTTTTGTTATGGGAGTAGAAAAATTTGCATGCTTCCCGAACTTTAAAAAACTAACAATGGCACGGCCGTGTCCTTCTGCGTCTAATATAAACTTCTTAATGCACTGTCATCACTTCGGCGCTTTTAAGAGCGCATAAGAATGTACCAGCTATAACATCTTAATATAAACTATGCAGGCCATCTGACCGTTGGTTGGTCACTAGCTCATACCAGCTATAATGAGATCGACGGAAACCATAGTCAAATACATTGCTTTACGATGTAAAGGCCTGGTCCTATTGAGCGCGGAGATGTTAGCAGAGTGAACATTTCGTTAATTTGTTATGACGTTGGTAGTAATAAAGCTGTCTGAATCAAGGCAAAAATATTATATTCTTAACGGTATAGGTAAAGCTACACTTGCATTTAGTAAACATCATCATTATCATTACTATTTTTTTTGTGATCATTGGATCGTTTAGACGAAACATTTTTTTTTAATTAAAAGTAACAATAGCAGTAGTGAGTAGTACCTAAAATAATTTATCGAAATATGAAATATTGAGTAAAAACTACAACTCTCTAGTCAAATAATTATCAATATGACATGCAAAATATATATAACACCCGTTTATAAAACCCGCCGCGTTAATGTGCCCGCTTACATTATAACTTCACCCTATCAAATTTACTCGGTAATTGCTTTTCTTTAAAAAACTTTTTAATTATTATTGAGTTGATACACACAGCAATAAAGGGAGGCTGATACGCACAGCAATAAAGGCTGCAAATAGGTTTAGCACTAAAGCATTTACATACGTACGTCGTACATGCATGCGACTTTAAGTAAAGTGCGTTCTAATGCTCAGTGACCACACACAACTTAGGACTAGGAATTGCTTTGGTATTTGGACTTGTTTTGGCTTAATATGTATATTTAAGTCTTTATAGCAAGGAGTCTGGTTTCTCTACAAAATCCAATTAGAAATAAGGAGATCTATTAGACAAACTGAAATCATTGATACAGTCCAGATGACTAGCATGCTGAAGTGGCATCACATCAGAGCCGGGCAAAATACATACTTTACCTAATTAAACTACAAATTACAAAATACTATCTCGCACATTTAAAATACGAAATACAAAATATTTTTAAGTCTTGTATTTGAAATACAAAAGACAGTTTTTTTTTCTTTTAGCACTTTATTGTTCAAACATCTTATGAAAATATCCGACTGCCCCAATTGTGCTAGATGCGGAGTTACAGAGGATGTTCATCATCTTCTAGTGGAATGTGTTCGGAGCCAGCCTTTGAGAGTCCATATGCAGACTCAATATACTGTAAACTTGTTAGATGTTGGCGTATTTCAAAGTATTCTGTCTGCCCCACTATGCGATGCGGCCAGAGTACTTTATAAAATAATGTATGATATAATTAAGTCTAGTTGTTAAGAATTTCATTGTAAGATTTAACAGGGATGACATAGTCGCAAACGACTCAAAGTCCTTAATAAAATAAATGAATATAAAAAAAAATCTTCGTGTAAGCACAATCGCTCCTGGTGGTAAGCGATGATGTGGTCTTAGATGAAGCACGAAGATCTAGAAGAAACCTATTCACTCTTACCTTAAAGAGGTAGTATTTATTTATTTAATCAGTTTTATAACTATTTTTATCTAAATACAAAAAACAAATTACAAAATACAATTAGGTGAGGTCAGTACTTGACAACTTGACGTACAGTACAGGTGCAGTGTTGCCAACTTTAAAGTTTGACATATTTAGCAGTCGCCATTTTGCTTACGAATTGTTACAAAAACTATAGAGCGTTATTTACTGTAGAACATACCAATAATAAGATCGCTAAATGTATTTATGTTCAGGTGTATTTTGAAGTCATAAGTATTTGAAATACTCACTACAAAATACCTCAGTGTTATTTGTGATTGGTATTTGAAATACCAATCACAAATTACATTTTTACGAAGTAATTGAATTACAAATACAAATTACATATTTGTATTTCAATTAGGTATTTTATTTACAAGTAATTCAAATACTCTATAATGGTCTTGGGCGGGACACTTGGCAACTTGGCAAGACGTGGTGATGACAGGTGGAGCAGGGTAGCAACTGAATGGTGGCCGAGGAATGGTTGTAAAAGGGTAGCACGTCCAGCAGCAAGATGGGTGGACGACATCGACGATGATGATGAATTCAAATACTGCCCACCCCTGGGCACTAAGCAAAACAAATAGCCCTAAGAACTGACAACCGTCGGGGCAGAATGGTTTTTAAGTGGCCAGTGGAAATAGCTAGGACGTTCCGTACTAGATGGACGACCTAATAAAAGTCGCTGGGAGTTGTTGGGTGCAGGCCGCGCAAGTACGGTCGCTCTGGAAATGGGGGAGGCCTGTGTTAAAAATTGGACGTACTATGGCTGATATGATATTGATAATGATATACTTAATCAATGAATCAATGTTACGTGTTAGTTTCGCGTATTCGCGTTGCGTGGCTCATGCTCCGATGATTTAGAAAGAGAGTCTTAAGAAAATGATATGTAATGAGTTTTCATTTATTATTTGCGGCTGATTACAGTTGAAATTGTTAATAATTTGATCAGTCGAATGGCTCTTGGAATCACTCATTCTGTAGGTGTTTTATTAACTACAAAAATTAGTTTTTTCATTAATTTTGGCTGAAACAATAATTAATTTTATAAATAATTTTTTTTACTAACCTATAGTTTCCTACTTCTGGGCAAAAGCCTCCCCCAACTCCTTCCATCTGTCCTCTCGAATATACCGATTTCGTCACGCGAACGCTTTCGCGGCCGACCCCGACGTCGCTCTCCATCCTCCGGTACCCAAGTTGTTACGATGTTGGCCCATTTCTCCGGAAGCATTCGACTAACTCCCCCCCCCTATACGTTAATATTTTTTTAATATATATATATATTTCTTAAATATATTTCATAATAATAACAGAAAGAAAGAACATACAACTACATTACATGTCCAAAATATAGAAGAAACAGTTGAATCATCTAAAGACAGTTGCAAACGATCTATAGACTACTCCAGATAACATAATTAATTAATTCATCCTCATTAATTAATTAGGTATAAAGTAATTAGTGAATTTTAATATGTATAGCAATTATTTTTATTGTCAAGTATGACAAATTTTTTATAATATACCTAGTCAGGTCATAAGTATTGTCACACAGTAAAAACTTTTCTTTTAGAATGCTGGCCACAAAAAAGTTAATAGAATTCGAATTTCGAATTGTTCATGAAAATAAAAATGTATACTTTTTACAATTTTACTCATTTTTAAATATGGAGTGGACGCTTAAAGAAGACCGTGTTGCAGTTATTGCGTTGCATCGTTGCGGTTACGCGCCAATTCAAATTTTTGACATACTGAAAAATTTGAATATAACCAAAAGTTTCGTTTATCGCACCATCAAACGATACAATGAATACTCTAGTGTAGATGACAGGTCAAGAAGTGGTCGCCCTCGGTCTGTTAGGACTCCAGCAATGATAAAAGCTATGAAGGCGCGAATTCAAAGAAATCCCAAACGTAAGCAGAAACTGTTGGCCCTTCAGATGGGGTTAAGCAGAACCACGGTGAAAAGGGTGTTAAATGAAGCCTTAGGGCTTCGGGCATATCAGAGAAAAACAGGACATCGTTTGAATGCTCGTCTAATGGACCTGAGACTGAAGAGATGCCGCGCTTTGTTGAAGCGGAAATTCTTTTTTCGGATGAAATAAATTTTACCGTCGAAAAGAGCTACAACAAACAAAATGATAAGGTGTACGCACACAGACGTGAAGAAGCGAGCAACAATATTGCGCGTGTCCAACGAGGTCATTTTCCATCCTCGCTCATGGTATGGTTGGGAGTTTCTTATTGAGGCTTAACAGAGGTACATTTTTGTGAGAAAGGTGTAAAAACGAATGCAGTTGTGTATCAAAATACAGTCCTGACGAACCTTGTGGAACCTGTTTCTCATACCATGTTCAATAACAGGCACTGGGTATTCCAACAAGATTCGGCGCCAGCTCATAGAGCGAAGAGCACACAAGACTGGCTGGCGGCGCGTGAAATCGACTTCATCCGGCACGAAGACTGGCCCTCCTCCAGTCCAGATTTGAATCCGTTAGATTACAAGATATGGCAACACTTGGAGGAAAAGGCGTGCTCAAAGCCTCATCCCAATTTGGAGTCACTCAAGACATCCTTGATTAAGACAGCCGCCGATATTGACATGGACCTCGTTCGTGCTGCGATAGACGACTGGCCGCGCAGATTGAAGGCTTGTATTCAAAATCACGGAGGTCATTTTGAATAAACTTTAGTGTCATAAGAATCTATGTTTTGTTAAGTTCATTTTGGTATATAAATGGTTACATAATGAATAAACTTGTTTCAATTATTTTATATTAAACATGTGACAGAATTTATGACCTGACTAGGTATTGGGACCTAACATTAAAAAAGTATTAAGTGTGTATTCGTTTTGCTAAATTGTATTCAAAATATCATTCGAAGTTTTTGATTTAAAAAAATTATAAAACTACCTCCTTAGACTGATATATAATAAGCAGAGTTAATTCAAAAATTTAAAATTAACTCTTTGAACAACCCCACCTTAAATATGACGTCTTCAGTCAGATTGTTTATTAATCCTTTTTTGGTTTATTATATTGGTACAAAGTATGCAAACACTCAAGGATTTTAAATATAATCCTGCTCTTTCGTTCCATCAGCGCATCAATTCGCAAGTTGAGGCAATAAATTAATTCTGTTACATAATTAGTGGTATCGCGTGACTTCGCTCCATAACGAAACTTGTCCTCTGGTGTTTAGGCTAGACACTGCTCGGCCATTCTTCCAGCCAATAAATTGTGAAGCTATTTAATTGTCAACAGTGATACAACATTAATAATAAATTGACCATTATGGGTAAACCTTTTACAACTTCACATTCCATTCGGTTCTTGATTTTGCCGGGAGCATTATTTTATGATATTTTTTTCTAGGAAGGTCGTTATGTTTATTAAAATTCGGCAGAACCGCTTTAATAAATTTAAAAGAGACCTTACAAAGCCTGATTTATGCCCAAATATGTAGTTACTGTTCCGTTAAACGTAAGTATGTACTACGAGAAAAATGTAAGGCACGTTTATGAAGCGAGTGTAAGTGCTTGGAAACTTATTTCTTCCATTAGTAGTGATAATAAAATAACGTATTCAAAAAGAAGTTAGATCGTAAAAGTGAACGACCCTGGCTTCACAGACAACAGACACACATACTAATGTAGTTATTAAATAACAGTAACAAAGCTCTGTTTAAAAATTTCAATCCTACGCACGTGATGACGCGGTAACCACGGCAACGCGTGGAATCCAAGATGGCCGGCGTTATCTGGTTATTGATGCCCGCGAAACAGCTACCGTAGCACTACGGCAGTGATATCGATAATAAACTGATTTATCGGGAAATATAGATCAGAAAGTGTCGATGAAATATTTTGATGTTTTCGTTACGAATGCATCAGCTCTAATAAATTGTTTCTTAGTTATACAAAGTACATAATGGTTATAAATAAACGCTGCCATACCTAACTATTATAAGAATTCTCACGTTACTTTAACCTACAAAGGAGCTAAGCACGTTCTTTTCAGAACATTCGAAATGGATTTCGAAATAGTAAAATCGAGTAGAGCTTTCAATGACACAATGATTCCTAAATAGCGGTATTTAACGTCTATTAAAGCCGAAATACGAAACACATGGCCAAATGACAATTGCTAAGATCGTGAGCTCGCTACACGATGCAGGCGCAGGTGACGAAAAATCATTCGACTCAATTGTTTACGGTACTCGATCACGTCGGAACCTTTTATAATTGAAATAGTCTGCATAAGCTGGTATTTAGTAGCGATGTCTCAATATAATTTTCGATTGATTTAGCTACCTAGTTTTATTCGAAACAAGGATTGAGAACGTAGGTATTTGTAAAATTAATTTACTCGATTCGTTATACATATTTTCAACAACATAACAGTCATCACTACAAAGTATTAGGTATTTTTAAATATAATTATACATTAAATAATAAATAAATAATAAATATTGCTGGACATTTCACACAACGCTATCTAGCCCCAAACTAAGCAGAGCTTGTACTTATACACTTTTTTTTGTTAATACATACTTTTAATATATAGAAAAACAACCAGACCCGGAACAAATATCTGTAGATCATACAAACATTTGTTCCGTGGCGGGAATCGAACCCACTACCCCCTGCGTCTCAGCATTATTCAAATAATATGAAATTATATTGAAAATAGCTAATTATTTTACTCGAAAATAGAAAATGCCACTGTTTTGTTGTATTTTTGAACAGTTGAACCTCATTACAAGTGTTCCTTATTTGAAATGCCACTCGCAAAGCTCATTGGTCGCATAGGTTTACACTGGCTGCAGGCGAAGGACGCATCTCTGCGCAAACTGTTTAATTTTCAATTTAGATCGCAATTTCCGATGCGGCTGCCTTACGCCCAAACTGGCATCACTTGTGGATAGATTTATGTACTTTGTAAAGGGTTGCCAGACGAGAATTTTACATGGTGGAGAGATGTTATTACCATTTTAGTTAGTGATACAGAGATAAGTCAATAAGGTAACGGGAAAAGCAGCGAATTTGGAGAGTGAGATTGGCGGAGTTTTTAATTAATTTGAGAAATGCTGAAGAATCTTGTGGTAAAATATACATTTTTACATATAGATGAGTAAACTTTGGTACACAATATGGGTGCTTACAATTTAGCATGCTATGTACCTACTCACATTTAGAACTTGTATAATTCTTTTAATAGTATCCCATTTGATCCCAGTAGCATGTCTTATAATTTATAAACTTTAAAATACCTAACGGTTTCACATACTTTCGTATACATTTATCATATTTTAGAAAAAGTAGTTACAGTCGTTTTATCTAAATAAATAAATATTTCTGGACATTTCACAAAGCGCTATCCAGCCCCAAACTAAGCAAAGCTTGATTATGGGAACCAGATAACTGATAGAATACGTATATACATTTTTTTTTGTAAATATGCACATACTTATAATATATAGAGATACAACCATACCCGGAACAAATATCTGTCGATGATGCAAATATTTGTTTCGCAGCGGGAATCGAACTCACTACCTCCTGCGTCTCAGCCGGCTATTCGCCCACTGTACCACGGAGATCGTCAATAAAAACTACTTTTTAAATAATTACATAATGTAGGCTATGCTTTAATGTTGCTTTCCATTAACTGGCAACCCTGTATCATAACATATTACAGAAATTAACTTTTAACTTTAGACTTTACGAGCCACGAGATAAGAGTTAATGAAATTTCGGCTTTTTTAACAAATTCGTCAAGTGCCGATGGTAGATAGCATGAATTGAACTGTCTGGGAAACTTATTAACGACGACTCGGTACTTTGGTATGTACCTACTTGTTTCAAGTTAGTTTTGTTATCGAAAAAAATGGTGTTACCATTCGCATTTTGGCTAAACAGTTTTGAATACGGTGACGAAACAAAAATACCACAGAGGTTAGAATATTAAAACTTTTTTTTAAATTAGGTTATGTTATAAGAAAGTCAATCGTATACCCTAACCTGATGGTAAGTGGTGTGGTCGAAGGAGCACGTTTACCTAGAAAGAACCTGTTCACACTGGACATGAAGACTCCGAGATGTCCGGGATAATAGACGCCCCTACTACTATTTTATAACATTGTAACAACTTGAGTTTGACCGAGATCTCCATTTACAGGGCTAATAGCAAATCTAGGATAGAATCGTCAATGTATTTCTTGACATTTCGCTGGCATCAATCACAGCTAAGTAAGGTAATAACTGAGTCACTTTCAATTGCCAACTTGCCTAGTTTAGTGACTATACTGTCAGGTAAAGCTAAAACAAATGAGATTGGCGAACGTCTAAGAACATGACAACCAGATCTGTTCAGTGATAAATCACTCGCCTTTGACTTAAAATTTTAGAACAACTTCTAATTCGAAATATTCTTTTGATACTCATACATCTTTTAAACTAATAAAGAAGTACGTTTTAATCATATCCTTTTTAATTATTTTTTTTAGTTAATTTTACAATTTTGTTAATAATCCGCGTTAATTACTTATCTTAAGGTCTGCTACACCAGTATAAAACAAATATTTTAGAAATTAGGATCACCTCAACATCATCATATCAGCCGTAGGATGACCAATCCGTTAGTCTATCTCTGCTTCCATTGACAGAACAGTCAGAATATTTTAAAGAGGAAAGGCTCCGAAACTACAGGACTGATTAAAAAAATTCTTTCACTGTTGGGAAGAATTCCAACTTCGCAGAAGGAGGGTAATGTTTTTATTGAAAAACTACGCGTGCGAAGCTGCGGATTTGTCAGCTAGTTTATTTTTTTACGTACCTACTTTGAGCCAGAGGTCAGGTCTGTAGGTATGTCACCAGTATCTTTGGTGCTTTAATTTTGTGTCGTGTTAAATAAATGTTTATATTTCTATAATTGTGTAACAGTCCGTGTTAATAGGTAAATCGTACCCGTTTGTTTAGAGCGATGATACCCAAAGTGGTATATATCGGCCCCCCGGGGTCGACTAAGATTTCCTAAGGGTCCATACCAACAAACAAAAATATAGGTGGTACACGATAACGGATCTCATGTAAGCAGGTGTTAATAATTATAGCAGATTAATTTTATTTTTTATTGTACACATAAAAATATTTACAGACAAAAACGGCTTACAAAATGGACATATACAAAGACGAGCTTAACCCTAATAAGAGTTTTCTTCCAGCAAACCTTGCAAGATAGATATAGTTGATTATAGTGGTGGGTATTTTACCTTGTTTTTGGCTTTTCAAGAATAGAAAAATCTACATACCTACACACAAAGTAATTATTATTTTTTAATTTTTAATATCACAGTTAATAAAATAAATATTTCAAAGTGAGTAGTACCACCGCATGTGTACTATGCCAAATTTCCAAGTGTCAAAAACTTATTGAAGTCAATGAAATTGCAAAAAAATAATATTAGATGAGCAGAGGGTCTACCTAAACCCAAAAAACATGGCATGTGGTCTACGAGACAAAAAGTTTGGTGACCTCTGGTTTAGAGACTAACCTACCTGTCTTCATTTTGCTGTGTAGAATGCCAGCGCCTAGTACTGTAATTGAAACAAATCTGGCGAACCGACAGAGCTCACGCGAACTCAAACTTTCACCGACACGACTGTACTTAGGCTAAAGTTCACTTCTCCAACACGAAAACGGCCAGTTGAATTAACTAGTTAGTTTAGTTTTTTTAGTGATAAAAGAGACCCTTGTCCTTGCGCCAAAATGGCGCCAGCTCAGCATGTGCTAAGTAGGTGCACATGCTGAGCTGACGCCATTTTGGCGCGACTCTGAACTTTGTGATTACGATGGAACTTGCGTGGGATATTCCTGTATTTTTATTACCTTGTAATCTTTGACGTCTGCCATTTTTGTCTCGTACATCTATTTACATCTACCTACTACTTAGAGCTAGAACTCAAGATCTTTAATTACTCCTAATTCACCAACTTCTTGTGTGTTTTATTATGTATTATGTCGTGTCAATTAAATGATTTTAATATATTTTCGCCTTGTTTAAAACGATATACAAATTTAATTTCGGTGACGATTGGGCGGAGCATAATAGCCGGCTATCCGGAAACGGAAAAAAGTGACAGTGCTATTTACTTGCTTAGGTGAAGAACGAGACAAACATGTATCACAGCCGCGTCGCATTGTCACATGAGTAAATGACGTAAGCGACAAAAGATAAAATCTCGAATTGCATGAAAACCAACAAATTAAAAAAAAAGCAGTTCCATTAATTTAGGTACCATAATTACCTACACAACTATATAAAAAAATACTTTAAATCTTTTCTATAGTCGGAGAATGAACGTTATTAGTGTTTAAGAACTGCCGATTTTAACAAATACTTGTATCGAGAAAAGTTTCACCAACTGCGATTCTGACTTTCATTTATGTAGTTTAAATCCTCAAGTAAATATCGCTTAAATATAAAATCAGTACCATTTTTTGTTATTTAATACAACAGTTGCTTACCGGCTCAATTTTTTTTACATATCGTCTTATAAGTTAGTTCGGAAGTAATACCACCGTACCTACGTATTTCTACCGAAAGCTTATGCTTTGCTGTAAAGGATATGGATGCAATTACAAGATACGAGACATTTATTTGCATAACTAGTGTACAATAATGTCTTAAAAACTAGGCAATGGCACTTTATACGGGTTTGCTCTTAACGAGCATCGCAAATACTGATTATTGACGGCGCTTTTTACAATAAAATAAACTAATCTATCCATATAGAAACCGGCCATAAGTCTACACAAATCAATCGAAACTATGTTATGTAGAATTTATAATTTACAGATGATATAGAATTTTCACACCCAAGAGTAATACAAAAAATAAAATATTGTATTTAAAAGTATTAAATGGAAGAGATTAAACTTATCAATCGGTTAATTTACGATTAAAAGATTCAAATTTGATACATATTGATAAGCTTTCAATAAGGCTTTAGTTTTGATCGTGTACGACTTGACGTCACCGCCTAAATTATAATCGGGCTATAAAATTATGTTTTATAGACCTAAATCTAGACTACTAGTTATAATTATTAAATACACACGATTTTATGCCTAATAAACTGATAAGCCCTCAGGTAAGTATAGATATTGGAATCATCAATCAAAGATTTTTTATCATCAATCAAAATCAAGCCAAAAATTATATCAGAAATAAAGCATAAAGTATTTATATATTGTTTAATACAAAGGTATTACACATACTTTACATAAGGTAAAGGTAAGCCATATCAGAAACAAATTCATGACAGAATGAATGAATGAAAATACTTGTACACTTCAAAAGAAACAGACTTAAAATCACAAAGCAACAAGTACAATGGGCGGTCTTATCGCTTAGAAGCGATTTCTTCCAGATATTTCCTATTTACGTTTAACATAACTTCTACTTTAAATAGCAAGAGCAGTATTTAAATATTATATCGTCATCATCATCCAGTCATAGGACGTCTACTACTGTACATATGAAAATAGTATTTAATATAATGTAAAAATATAAACATGAAAATAGCTTAAATTGAATGAAACCTAGCAAGTGGTCTCTCGCCCTTGGAGAGTACACTTTTGCTTGTAGGTAAATGCTTTTGTAAATTTGTAAATAAAAAGGAGAGGAAAGAAGGTATTAACGCATTTCCATACAAAAAGGCACCCTTGGTTATTTTAGTTTAAAAAAAATTATATTACATAATATATGGTCTACGGGTTGATCAACTTTTCAAGATTAAAGAGATCACAGATAATTTTTCCTTTTCTTCTTAGTTTCTTTAAGCGGGGTCTTTTTTCTTTTAGAAATATGCATGCAGGGTGGGTATCATTTAGAAGGAATGGTTATCAAATATAATAATTAACTTACCTTAAGAATACAGCTGCCGACAGCCTCGCTCTCGGAGACGGTGACATTGTAGAAGGATTGGTCGAAGATCGGCTCGTTGTCATTCACATCAAGCACTGTCACTACCAAAGTCGCCGTCGACGTCAACGGCGGGCTACCACGGTCACTAGCCACCACTGTGAGACGAGGGGATGGATTCGTCTCACAATCAACGCGAACACGTGTCGTCACTAACCCAGAACGCTCATCAATCGCGAACCAATCAGACTGCGGAGTTGGTAACAAAGCGTATCGAAGTTCTGAGTTCTCATTCTCATCAGCATCAGTAGCCAAGACTTGGATTACTGGGGTACCAGGCGCCGCTGCCTCGGGCACGTTCGCTTTATACTCTAGTTCTGAGAAAACTGGAGCATTGTCATTCACATCAGTCACTCGCAGGCTGATGATGCGAGACGCGTGCAGAGGCGGTGAGCCCTTGTCTGTAGCTACCACGTTAAGGGTATACGTAGATCGGGCTTCGCGATCTAAAGGTAACGCGACCACGACCAAGTAAATAATGTTATCGTGAGTTCGCAAGTCGAAATGCCCGTCGCCCCCGCTGAGAGTAACATTCACGTTCGCATATTCGGTTTTAGAATCGGGATCGTGTACCGATATTCTAGCTACGAATTCGTCTAGTTGCGCAGATTCTGAGATCTTTGGCGTTGCATCGTCGCTTAGGAAAATAACGTCTATTGTAGGTTGGTTATCATTAACATCCGTGACACGTATAGAAACGAACGCGGTCGTTTCCAAAGGTTGAGCGCCCTTGTCCCTAGCTACAACTACGAGCTCGTGCAACTCTTTAGTTTCAAAATCTAAAGCTTTATTCACAGTAATTTCACCCGTATCAGAGTCTATTTTAAACATAATTTCTTTATCACTTTGTCTTCTATTTATAGAGTAATCTATAAGTCCGTTTTCTCCGGCATCGGAGTCCGTCGCGAACACTTTGAGGACTGTTGTCCCTACCGTCGCATTCTCGGGAATCGTTGCGGAATATGCACTCTCGGCGAAAACCGGTGGGTTATCATTTACGTCTAAAATAATAATGTTCACTGTCATAGTTCCCCGCAACGGAGGAGTTCCTCCATCGAGCGCTTCTATAACCAGCTCGTAGTGATCTGTAGTCTCTCTGTCTAAAAACCCATTGATCTGCAGATCCAAATAGAGAACACCATCCCTTTCTCTATGAGACGACAACCTGAACGCATTATCTGTGTTCCCCGACACGATATTATACCTCTGAGTATTAAATATACCTAAATCCTGATCCTTAGCCGGATTGAGTTTTCGTTTCACATCTCTTGGAGTATTTTCCGAAAACTCTACATTCATGACAGGTGTGGGAAACGTAGGAGCGTTGTCATTTTCATCCAGGACTCTTACGACTACGCGTATGTTGTCTCCACTAGCCGGGATGGCTACCAGCGCGTAGTGGTCTCTGGTTTCCCTGTCCAGTGGGGATCTTGTTCTTATTTCTCCTGTGTGCGGGTCTATTCGTAGGTCTGTATTGACCGCACTGCCGGGGACTGGTACGATGGTGTATGGAGGTGCGGCATCGGGCAGCTCGTCTCCAAGATGTCCGACGAGCGTGTCAGCTCTCGCGTTCTCACGCACTGTGAATTCACGGACGTGCTCGGCCGAAGCCAGCGCAGCCATGAAGAGGATCGCTCGCCACATGGTGACGGAAAACATTACCGCACACACATTGTCACTGTCACCTGGAACGAAGGAAATTATCAATTAGACTGGATTACGGAACTTTGTAATTACAACGCTAAAGGGCCCCAAGCTAAGGCTTTTTGGGCACCATTCTATGTTGGTAATGATTGAACTTAAATTAGTTGATGAATGGAAACTTAGGTATTGGAAAAACAAGATAATATAAGTGCCTATGTTTACGTTGTGTCCTTTAAGATAATGTTGTTAAGGGCTTATAGTAGCATCATTTCGGCCCCGGCGCGGGAGTGGAGTTAAGATACAATAAAGACTACATTGCAAGAAAACCATTAAACTGTCCATACGTTCGTTTAATAGAGGAACAATACCTACAACAACACCTTTAAACACAAGTCTCCAGTGACATACTAAACACAATGATACCTAGTAACTGCTTCAACTTTATCGCGACAAAGTATAAAACTAAAAATATCTTTTAAGCAGCTACAAAAGGCTTTGTAAAAACGAACATGTCATACCATACATATTTAACTAGACGACATGAAATTCTTGAAACGGGGTATGTCCAGAAAAAGTCGAAGCTTAATCTATAAAAAAGGATAAGGCTGGCAATACACGGATAGATTGGAACTGTCGAGCAAACTGAAAGTTTTTGTGCATGTGCCCCGTTCAACCTCTCAAGTTGTCCATCTATTCTTGGTCTAAAAGGATGTCAGTAGACAACTGTGATGAGCCTAAGTATTTAACGATTGTAAATTAAACCTTTTAAGGTTTAAACGATGATTCGAGTAATTCAAACTATTAGAAAAACAATGACAACTGTCAGTCTATGAGGAGATAAGTAGAGAATGGAATCTCCTGGGAATAAAAGAAACCTGTTTATAATATCATTTAATTTGCTTAAGTAATATTTTTATTTTCGTAATTGCTATTTAACAATTAACTTTGGACCTGGTGGACATTTTTACATCATGTCATCCAACCTTATAATAGTTTAGAATTATATTTGTATATACAATAATACTATCCTGGTCCTTCACTATTGGCCTTATGAATAAGCTCAGAGTCGCTCAACGAGCTATGGAAAGGGCTATGCTCGGGGTTTCTCTACGGGATCGAATCAGAAATGAGGAGATACGTAGGAGAACTCAAGTCACCGACATAGCCCGACGGATTAGCACGTTGAAGTGGCAATGGGCAGGCCATATAGCGCGCAGAACAGATGGCCGATGGGGCCGGAAAGTTATCGAATGGAGGCCACGGACCGGCAAGCGCAGCGTAGGACGTCCACCTACAAGATGGGCAGACGACTTGGTAAGAACCGCAGGTCGGCGTTGGATGCAGGCCGCTTCCAACCGCAGTTCCTGGAGATCAATGAGGGAGGCCTTTGTCCAGCAGTGGACGTCCTACGGCTGATATGATGATGATGATACAGTAATATTATAAAAAGGAATGATTTGTATTTTTGTATATTTGTAACGAATAAACTCAAAAACTACTGGTCCGATTTAAAACATTCTTTCACCATTAGAATGCTACATCATCCCTGAGTAGCATTTGCTACTATTTACTTAACTGCGCAGAAGGAGGGTAATGTTTTTTTTTTAAACTACGCGTGCAAAGCTGCGCATTGGTCAGCTAGTAATACTCGATTAACAATAAAATGGTTTATTTGACAGTTTTTCTTTATCTAGTTTGGGGAGTTTCTGTAATAGGTCATATATAAAAATTCTGATAGTAATCATGCGCTCAAATAAAAAAAAAGAGGCATCTTATTTAATAAAAAAATATATAAATTCAGTGATTTCTTTTCTCCAATCTGTTTATTGTGGAATCCAAGGAAATTGCAATCATTCTTAGATATAAGTATAAAATCAAAAGTCAATTTAAAATGGTTAAACTCTGTCTGTAAATCTATTCTGGCCTAAAAGGCCATATGAGCTACCGCAGCGTTCTTCAGCGAACTCTTTCTAGGTAGTCTCATTAAGAGTATCTTAAAATCAGCTGTATTTATTTTTACATCCAAAACAATGCGAAGGAAGCCGCGGGTGCAGCTAGTAGTTTATATTTTTTGTAAACAAATTCAATAATTTCTGTATTTTGTATGTAAAAATTCTAGTTCCCACTTTGACTGTGTTCTGCACTTTTCCGCTAAACGAGACACATGGAGAGCGCGTATGTATATATTATTTTTCCCATAAGTTTCTAAATGAAGATATCACATTTCTTTCCCAACGCAAGTGCAAACAATTTTAGAAAATAATTCTGGTAGTACAAGTGCAGTCTTTGTTATAAAAGGTGCTGTTTTTATAACATCCTTCGCCAGGTAGAGATGGGCCTCAAATGAGGTGAATTTAAGATACGATTGTTCTCTGAATATTATCTTTAGTAGATACATAGTTAAAGGGTGTGGTTTTATTTCATAGATTATTTTTATAACGAAGCATTTGTTATTCTAGTAGTTTTTTTTCAGTATCGGTTAATATAACACAAGCATAAATATAGCAGATGCAGAAACATATAATTTTACATTTTACAATAAACATTTAAATAAATCATTATATCTATATTATCTTATCTTATATATATATAAAAGAAAGTCGTGTTAGTTACACTATTTATAACTCAAGAACGGCTGAACCGATTTGCCTGAAAATTGGTGGGGAGGTAGCTTAGAACCAGGAGAAGGACATAGAATATTTTTATCCCGTTCCCGTCATACCCATGGGACGTGACATAAAACGTCAAAGAGAATACAAGTCACTATAAAACGTCGTATAACAAAAGCGCATCTGACATGGAATAACAGAACAGCTATGACAGCAAATGACAGCTAAACGTAATTTTGTCTATGGTTAAGTATGGTTGTATAATGATGGCCGGGGACAACAATTGACAATTCTACCAGGGTGACGTTTAATGACAGCCCGCGTTATATGCATGTCAAGGCGGTACGAAGTTCGGCGGGCCCACTTGTTTCAAATAAAAATCGCATCTGTAACTAAACAGTACATATGAAGTTGTCAATTAATAAAATAATCTGACACTAAATCCCAAATAAACATTCATGTATTCATTAAAACCACAAATATCATCTTGAAACAAAATGAAAACTTGTTCCACCACTACTGTTGTTCCAGTTCGAATCTGCCTTAATTTTGTGAAAACTAAATTAACTCTCACGAAGTTTGAATATCATTCAAGTTAAATTAAACACTTGGAAGAACATTTCTAAGCCTTACAGGCACTCCTTTGAGAAGTGCCGAACAGGTGTCGAGGTTTATAAAAACGGGAGATTTCTAAGCAAATTAGCGTCAAACATTCGTCGTATGTGCAGTGCCGCCGTCGCAGCATTCTCTATCTCGAGTCGCGGGTTGCGAGGCGGAGAATGAGTTATGGCTTGCAGAAAAAGAATTTAACTTTATCAAGGAACAAGGTAAATCTTACCTTCAGTAATGGTTTACTGTTTTTCAATATTATTTATAACTTAAAACAGCCATACCTTGCAACAAATTAATCATATATTAATCATTTCATTTCATTACCACCCCAATCTACATTGCACAAAGGTTAGCTAGTATAAAATACCTACTTATTTGCATTAAGATCGTCTATGTATTATTTTACTAGCTGACTATATTGGTCGTTTGGAACGGATTTAGATGATGAAACTGTTTCTTTTGCATGTTTTAAAAATATCTACCTGTTTTTTTAGGGTTCCGTACCAAAAGGGTAAAACGGGATTATATTACTAAGACTCTGTTGTCTGTCTGTCCGTCTGTCACCAGGCTGTATCTCATGAACCGTGATAGAGACAATTGAAATTTTCACAGATTTCTGTTGCCGCTCTAACAACAAATACTAAAAGCAGAATAAAATAAATATTTAAGTGGGGCTCCCATACAACAGACATGATTTTTTTTCCGTTTTATAGATAATATTACGGAACCCTTCGTGTGCGAGAACGACTCGCACTTGGCCGGTTTTCCTTTTCTTATTTACTTGTTCTTCTGTTCTTATTTATGTTTAAATATCTGATTTAAGTATGTCTACAAAGTATCTAGGTCAAAACGTGATGAAATTATAAAATTAATTAATATATTTCATTAATTTAATAATATTAGGTAAGTACACACGGCTACACATCAAGCTATACATTTCTAGTATAAGCTGATCTCTCATTCTACGAAAAGCCTACACAATGTGAGGTTAGCTTATACTGGAAATGTATAGCTTGATGTGTAGCCGTGTGTACAATGCTTTACAAATTGTCCTTTTATTTATTTCCTAACGAAAAGCTCAGAGAATAAGTAGATACTACCTAATTAAAACTGAACAAATACTAAATCAATAATTTATATTTCCAAAAAACATATGTTTTCATTTCAAATAATGATAAAATGATTTAGAATAGAATAGAATAATCATTTATTTAGTACACACAAAATAACACATGAAACAGTTATAAGGAACAGTAGATACAACTGAATCAAATAAAACAGTTCGACTCATGATTTAACTAAGCGATCAAAACTTGCACTTATGTATAGAGTTATTACTCGACGAAAGGTTTTATTACAAATCGAATTTGGTTCTCGTCAAATCAAGCGAACAATAAACGGAGATATATACAACCCTAAGGTAGGTACTGTTTTGCATTCAATGTGTTATCGAGGGCCGAAGTATCAACGACTAGCTAAACACGACTTTGAAAACCCACTGTATAATAAACGACCGTTTTGAAAAGCATTTCAAATGTTTATTTATTTTGGATAGAAGGTTGAAAATCAACAGTTTATTTTAGTAAATAATTCTAGTTTCACAAACAATTCATGTATTTTAAAGTTTTTTATCAATAGTTGGTAATATTCATAAACTTCATGCGCCGAAACCAAATGTAGTGAATTTAATATCAATAAAACCATCAAAAAATATTAGTTACATTAGGTACGTGTTAAAACTTTGTTATGGTAAATTAAATGTTAGTGTGTGCCATTTGTATTCATCAAAAATTCATGTTATTTCTCTCTAATTTTTTTCTATTCTAGATAAATAATTGACCACGATATTATCTACTGAAATTGATAGACAAATTAAGGGTTTAAGATTAGGACTATTTAAAGTATTTTTTTATTTTATTTATTTCACAAAATCCACAGCCCTTATTATGTCAGATACAAACTTATACTAAGCGTAGCATACGGCCAAAAACGGATTTACTTTATATAAAAAATAATTTATAAATAGACAGTCTAATTAAACTAAAAATACGAACAAATCAAATTACGTGTAAGAACCCAAAAAAGTTGATAAAATACATTGAATACACATATATAAGTAGTTACATCATAAATTCATAAATATATATATATACCATAATAACCAGTATTTTGTTGCGTTGTTATCATGCATATGTGTCATCCTCCATTATTAATTTTAAAGTTTCACTTTTAAAAGTTCCCTTGTTGTTATGACAAATATCAATCGAGAAGAACTCCTTATTGTAAACTCTTTGTAGTCTGTTAACGATTGAATGTTGTGCATAGTTAGTTGATGAGTGCGATACAGCAAATAACTTTGTATGTCTAGTGCGGTATTTCGTAGTATGTAAGTATGTAGTATATTAAGTAGCACTAGTGTTCCTTTTATCGTAAATCCCGTTCGAAGTCGGGGCGGGTCGCCTAGTCATATTAGTAAGTATATTGTAACACAGGTCTGAAATCTCTCGAGCTTTATATACCTATCTCGGGTGTCGAATTTATCTCTGGGTTAATTGATTGCTTACACCCAAGTACACATAACTTTTCATCACAAATGTGAGGAAATTAAAAAAATATATAAATTGTTTGTTGCTCAAAAAGAAAGTTTTTTTCCACTACTAAAACTAATACTGCTTTCTTATCTGCGGAAACTTTTAATTGGCCTTCTTAAAATAAGTAGCATTTATTGTTGTTTATTTTCTACTCAAAAACCTTTTCTTTAACCTAGCTGTAAGTTTTCCTAAAATTCTAAAAATAAATAAATAAATATAAAATAAACCATGGCTAACAACTAGCTATTATTAGACATAAGGATGTGTCATGGAGGTTGTATTTCATTATGGCATTATGAACTTAGCCTCTTTCATTTTCATATTTAAAATAAGGATTAGTGATGAAGGTTGTATTTAATTTCAGCATTTATGAATTTAATTTCTTGTTTTTAAAATTTTTAAATATAAATAAGTACTTATTCGTCATGGAGTTTGTATTTTATTTTAGTATATTAAGAATCCAAAGAGCCTCATTCTATTTTCAAATTTATTACGTCCAGGGACATAAATAGCATTAATAGCATCATGTATCAAGCTAACAATGAACAACTTTCAGAGCTTGAGTGATGAAAATATTTTTGTACCCTACATCCTCTAGGTATAAATCTGCGTAAGTATTTTTCTAGGTAACCAATTAAAATTAGACATACATTTAGGAATATTGGCATTTTTGTAATTAACATAGTTTGACATCTTGGGTAAATTCAAATATACCTAGCACTTTGATGCGTCTCATTCTTATAAAAAACTAGCGCAACAATTCGCAGCTTTGCACGCTTGGTTTGCCAATAAAAAGTAGCCTATGTGTTAATCCAAGTTATGATCTACGTACATACCAAATTTCATCGCAATCGGTTCAGCCGTTCCGGCGTGAAAGAGTAACAAACATTCATACACCCATACATACAAACTTTCGCATTTATAATACTATTAATTAATTCATTAATCTAAATTAGTATCTAATGAAAAGTATACCTTTTCATGTCCTAAGAATCTAGATTTATTTTTTTATTTTGGCGGTCGATACAAACTATTTATCTATTTCTATTCTTCTATTCTTAAAGCCATTTCCATAGTAAAGTTCGATAGAATCGCCCGAAACTACGGCCTATGAATTTAGAAAAAGCGTGTTCTCGTTTCTCAACCAGTTTTCTGTCGGCAAATCAAAAAGTAATTAAGAAGTGCAAAGATGTAAGCCGAGACTCGACTTTATCAACTTTCATAAATAGTAGATACTACTGCAACAGATACCAACGAGCTTTCAAATAAGAATACTAAGCACAGCCTATCTGAAGTTCAGTACGTTGCGTTTTGTGTTGATAACCGCCTTAAAACTCAATCTTCAGTAATCATAGAAACAGTAACGATGGATTCTAACCGTTAGCAGTTGCGATAGATTGTTATAAACTAAAATAGTCTATCGCCAAACAAAACTGCTAACTTCAGGCCGGTCAAGAACGTTTGCGCGTTAGTTATTTGCAATCCCTATTCCAAAAACCCATTTTCATCCGCTAATATAGTAAGCTGAGGAAGCGTAAAAAACGTGGACCAACCTCCAGAGTCCCTCAAGTCTCTCAACACAACACAATTTCGTTCACTGACATAATCAATTCGTGTTTTTCATTCGGAACGAGACACCTTTCCCGGGAGCACACTGAATTCGGGTTATTTTAGCACAGAATAAGGTAATTTCGTTGAACACTTCACTGCAATCCGGTGATCACTTTTTTTCTGGCTTTTTGATAGAACGTGTTTTTTAGTGTGCGGATGATGCGCGCGCGCAGCCACGCCGAAGGCTGTGTAAGTACTGGTGAGCCCGTAAAGGCGGGGACGTCTCCCCCCTTGGAACAGGTTGTCCTGCATACCGCCTTGACCACAGCTTAGGTGGTATGCAGTATGGTGTTCAGAGCCAATTCTGCATCTCCCTGGACCCCGCGTCTCAACGATTGATACGCGATCGAAGTGCAATAATGAGATAAATATGGGTTAATGATGTCGTATTGTTGTACGGGACTCGTTGTAAGATCGTGTTGGTGTCGTGATTTTTTTATTCAATTATTAGAAGTATGTATATTTTTGTACTAAAACATATTATTTTAAATACAGGTAGGTACTGTTATCTTCTCAGATTAATAGAGGTGAGTATGGTATATGCCGGCTACCTTACAACGAACTTTTTAAAAACAGAAAATGCATCCAAAGACTTAGGTAAGTAATTTATTATAGATATCGGTAAAATTAAATGTTCAATGCCTAGCCAGCCCACTCCATACAAACGAAGATAGAAATAAGTGTTATCGTTATTTAGATAATATTACTTCACTGTTAAGGAGTGGAACTCACTTCCGGCGTATGTTCTTCCGAACCAGTATAATCTCGGAGTCTTTAAGACCTTGAATAGGTCCTTTCTAGGCAAGCGTGCTCCATCTTCGATCACACCACCACTTACCATCAGGTGAGGTAGTGGTCAAGCGCCTGGCTATACTCAATAAAAAACCGGCCAAGTGCGAGTCGGACTCGCGCACGCAGGATTCCGTACCATCATCTATAAAAACCGCAAAAAAAATCACGTTTGTTGTATGGGAGCCCCCCTTAAATACTTTTTTTATTCTGTTTTTAGTATTTTTTGTTATAGCGGCAACAGAAATACATCATCTGTGAAAATTTCAACTATCACGGTTCATGAGATACAGCCTGGTGACAGACGGACAGACAGACAGCGGAGCCTCAGTAATAGGGTGCCGTTTTAACCTTTGGGTACGGAACCCTAAAAAAACCTCAGTTTAAACAATAATTTACTCGTTAAAACCTTTGCTTGATTAAATTTTTATTTTTTCGGACAAAATACTGTAATAATGTCAAGTTGTATAGCAGTGATCAAAGTAATCATAAAACATTTCTACTAAGTCCTTAGATAGTCCAAACAATTAGATAATTTGAAATTGTGTCTGTCTGTCAGGTACATTTTTCCGGCAAAGCCGCTGAACCGATCTTGATGAAACTTGGCAGAGAGATAGCTTGCATTCTCGAGACGGATAGAATATGGACTCTTTTTATCGTAAATCCCGGGTCACCAATTTATATTGAGTATATTGTAATACAAGGGCTGAAATCTCCCGAGCTTTTAGCATCCTCGTTTGGATTCGCTCACTCGTACGCCAAAATATTCCGGTGTAATTGATCGCTTGCACCCAACTATAATACATACCTAATTTTACCTCACGAATGCGAATAAATTTTAAACGTTAAAAGTCCAGTCATCGTCCGTTGGCACCCACGGCCCAGTTGGTTTCCACTCCTCCATTGGCTTCCAATGACTTGGGATAAGTTGTTTTAGGGTTCCGTACCCAAAGGGTAAAACGGGACCCTATAACTAAGACTCCGCTGTCTTTCTGTCTGTCCGTCTGTCACCAAGCTGTATCTCATGAACCGTGATAGTTAGACAGTTCAAATTTTCACAGATGATGTATTTCTGTTGCCGCTATAATAACAAATATTAAAAACAGAATAAAATAAATATTTAAGGGGAGCTCCCATACAACAAACGTGATTTTATTTGCTCGTATTTGCTCGATATTGATAACGGCAACAGGTAGACGCTTGAAATATTCACAGAATATTAAGTTATATTATTCATTTGAATAATAAATAATTAAATTAAAATAAAATTTATATTTAAATTTATATTTTTTATCCCATACAACAAACGTGATTTTTTTGCTGTTTTTATAGATAATGGTACGGAACCCTTCGTGCGCGAGTCCGACTCGCATTTGTACGGTTTTTAACAACCTGAAAATGGAACAAGCCGGGCCTGCTTGTTAAGTGGTAACCATCGCCTATTACAAAGTATTGCCTCGTAGGTCACGCACCTTAGAAACATGTGTTATATTCGGGTGTAATAGATCGCTTACAACCCTTGTGTAACACGCTTACATACCGAGTGAGTGCATGAAAATGGTGGTTGTGCCAATAATCAAAAATAAGACAGGCGATTCGTCTGACAGAGGTAATTATAGGCCCATCTCTCTAGCTACAACTGCGGCAAAGGTGCTGGACGGCTTGCTTGATCAGGTCCTATGCAGTCATCTGAAGTTGAACGATGCTCAGTTTGGCTTTAGGCCGGGGCTGTCTACGGAGACTGCGATATTGTGCCTCAAGCAAACTGTCCAGTACTACACAGACAGGAAGACTCCAGTCTACGCATGCTTCCTAGACCTGTCGAAGGCCTTCAATTTGGTGTCCTATGATGTACTCTGGCAGATAATGGAAACGGAAACTAGCCTGTCCAGTGACGTAATTAGTATTTTTGACTATTGGTACAACAACCAAATCAATGTTGTACGATGGGCGGGAACAGTTTCTGATGAGTACAGGTTGAAATGTGGTGTCAGACAAGGTGGATTAACATCCCCCAGACTTTTCAACATGTATATCAACGGATTTATCGAGGAACTCGGCATTACCGGAGTCGGCTGTTCCATAGATGGTAAATTTGTAAACAACATCAGCTACGCTGACGATATGGTGTTGCTGGGTCCCTCGATAAGTGCTGTCAGAAACCTCCTTCAGCGGTGTGAAGCGTACGCCGAGGCTCATGGGCTCAAGTACAACGTGAATAAAAGTGAACTGCTGGTATTCCAATCGCGGGGTCACAAGATCACCTATGTACCACCCGTCTCTCTTGATGGTGTCGCCTTACCCAGAGTTTCACGGTTCAAGTACCTGGACCACTGGGTCACGGAGGATCTCACTGACAATGAGGACATTTAGAGGGAGCGCCGGGCGTTGGCTGTCCGAAGCAACATGTTGGCTCGTAGATTTGCACGGCGCACGGGAGCAGTAAAGGTCTCTTTAAGGCCTTCTGCCAGTCTTTTTACACATGCAGTCTATGGACCAACTATACGCAGAAGACAATCAATTCCCTACGCGTTCAGTACAATAACGCGTTTAGGATGTTGTTGGGGATGCCGAGGTACTGCAGTGCATCAGGCATGTTTGCAGATGCTCACACGGATGGATTTCATGCCATTCTACGCAAGAGAGCCGCCTCGATGCTATGCCGTGCCCGCGGCAGCACTAACACTATCCTACGCGTTTTGGCTGATAAAGCTGACTGCCCAATATTGTGGCACTTAGTTCAGCTACATGTTAGTAATAAGTATTAGTAGGAAATAAGTATTCAGTTTTTATTTTTTCATGTATTTTATCATTATTTGACATGTATTTTAATTTATTTTATTTTTGATTTTAAATTTTAATTTATTTTATTTTTGATTTTAAATTTTAATTTATTTTGTCCTTTATCATTATTTATTTTAAATTTGTATTACTAACATAGATATAAGTAAACAAATGTAGTACTAACCATATATGGACATAGTAATGTCTGAAATAAATTTTATTGAATTGAATTGAATAACAATATACAATAAAGCGGGTAAAAATATGACAGCCCTCTCTATAAACACTGCATAAAGGTACAACACGTAAGATGAGAAGACTGCTCCTTGATCAAATATTACTTTATAAGATATATCATCATAGATTCAACTGTAGTAATCTTGTAAACCAAATTTACTTACACATACCCTATCGTTCTTACCCTCGAGAGACTCGTAAATGTAATTTGTTTGCGCATATTCCCTGCAAAACTGCTTATCCTCTAGGGGGAGAATGTGATTTAAATTTGGAATACTTACCGAAATTTATACTGAACTACATCTGTGTTTACACCATTGAGTTTGTATATAAAGCATTATACATCTTTTTGAAAAAGGAATACGCATTTGTTATGCAGTTATGATTATTAAATAAAATTACGAAAACCGACGAGGCCGTATGAGCTTGATGCCTTTGCTTTTCCGACAAAAAAATATTAGTCTAGGAATTTGCCGCGTTTTTGTTTTCTTCAAATACATAAACGTAAAATCAACAAGTTCATCAACAATGTACCAAACAAAAATGTAACTCTCTCTATCAATAATTGGTCCAATGTTTCGAATGTTAACTTTTACTTTTAATTGTCATTATTTTTAATAAATGCTTATCTCATATTATTATTGTGTTTATTTTTTCGCAAATGGTACGAAAAGTAGAGTATTTTCCTCGGTGATAAAGCTGTCTTAGTCTTGGGTGAACTTAAATCCCTCGCTACACTCAGTACTCGTGTTAAATCCCTCGCTTCGCTCGTGATTTAAGTTTTTAAAACCTCGAGTCCTTCGTTACGCTCGCGATTTAAATCGTCACTCGCGACAGAAGACACTGCTTTATCCCCTTGGTTAATAATCTACTATATTTAGTATTAGCATTAAGTAACCTAATTTTATAATTGTTTGTTGACCTTAAACAAGAAAAAAAAACACTGTTAAGCTCACCTACCCAAACATTGTCACATAAAAGTAGGTTACCTAATCATTATTTTGCAATGTTATTTGAACAATATTTCTATTTTTTTTATCTAGTCTATGCTGTCCCACTGCTGGGCAAAAGCCTTCCCCTCATCACTCCACTTTTCTCGATCTTGTGCTAAATCCCGCCAGTCCCTATATAAAGCGTCCAATCCATCGCGCCACCGCTTCTTAGCTGTGCATCAAGGACCGGCATCGCTGACGTCGGTAATAAGGCTGCCAAGTTGAAGTGGGATTGGGCTGGTCATGTCTCCCGCATGCAACCGAATAGGAGGGCTAAGGTCGTAACTGGATGGATCCCTGTGGATGGAAAGCGACACCGCGGTATATTTATATAAAAAATATATTTTATATCATTATTTATATTTATTTAAAACTCTTGCGACTTTAGTGAATAAATTCATATGAAAATTTTGATTTCGTACATCTAGAATAACTCGTAGCTCGTAGCAATCACGAGATTGCTATACACACAATGTTACTACACACAATGTAATATATACACAATGTTGCTGCTACGAAGCAGCAACATTGTGTATACGAAAGACTTCAACGCGCACCTACCGAGTGAACCAATCCATCCATCCACAATGATTGTATAATCATTTTAAAAATCTAATCAAATAAACGAATATGTACGATTTTTTATACCCTCATTATTCTCATATCAGCCATAGGCCGTTAAGCCTGGCCTCCACAACGATTCCTAAACGTAATTAGCTACTAAACATGTTTAAAATTACGTATTTGTATGATTCGACAACTCGCTTAAACATAATTAGACATGACTACAATTAGGTATCTATCGTTGCGCAAGTGACCTTAATATAATTTTTTTTTCGCTGCCTAATGTTTTTCTCTTGATTACGAAGAGTAAGTAGAACTCGTCTTTTGGAACACCAATTCCTGAAGTTTAATTTTGAACTTGAATGTGTTGTAGATAGATTTCAAGACGGAATCTTTAAGCCTAGATTGATCAGGTCCTTTATAAGCAAGAGTGGTCCATCTTCGACCATACCATCACTCCCCATCACGTGATCTAGCGGTCAAACGCTTGAATATTCCCATTGATAAAAGTTGCTTTTATTTTAACTCATCCATGTCAATCTCTTGCACAGGACTCATTAATAATCACAGGGCCAGATTATCTATAAGGCGAATTAGGCAACTGCCTATGGGCACCGCACCGACTAGGGGCCCACGGGGCCTAGTCGATGCGAGCCACGCACCAAGAAAAAAAACGTTTCATTCGTGACATTCCCATTGTTTACATCCGGTAATGTTGCCATAGAAAAAAAATATTTTACTTACTGTAAAAAGCTGTACAATCAACTTTCCCGAAAGCATTGCAAATATATAGAAGTCTGATGATATCAAACGCCTCAGGTTAACAAAATTTTTCGAAATTTAAATTTAAAAAAACTGTCTTCGTTCAACAATATCACAGAACCGCTTAAAGTCATTGTCGATAATGGCGATTGAAAATGTTGTGTTGGAAAAGGCCAACTTCCAAGATGTTTTAAACGATTTGTATCTAAAAAAGTTAGAAGAGTTGCTATTTAAACTTATTGTGCCTATTTCGCAAAAATATTTTCTTTCGTTATACAATATATTTTATTGCATGATCCAGTTTCATGATCCAGAGTCTCATGATGGAGTAGGAAAGAGATTTCTTATTCCATTATGAGACCCTGGATCATCACTTATCTATAACTACTAACTATTCATTAAAATCATTTCAATGAAAGCATGATCTTATCGACCCGACTTTTGTAATAGAAATGATATATTTTAAAAAGTAAGAAAAAGGTAAATAAAAGTGGCCCCAAGAATTCAAAAATCAATCAAATCAAAATGTCTTTATTTAGTACATAAACAGCGTACAGAAACAATATGAAAACGGTGATACCTGCAAGAGTAAAAAATACTGTGTCGCAGGCATCAACGCCCTCCTCCATAAACCTTAACAAATAAAGAGTTCAATATTTAGACTAAGAGAGAAGCTAAGTTAACGAAAGACTAAAGTTAATTTCAACAAAGGTCCAAACTCGAGGTATGTCAGCGGGCTATGGAGCGCAGTATTTTAAGTGTCCGGTTATCAGACCGAATACGGAACTCCGTACTGCGCTCGCAAACAAAGATTCTGGATGTCACAAAAAAATCAGCACAGCTCTAGTGGGATTGGGCTGGCCACGTCTGTCGCATACCCGAAGATCTGTGGGCAAAGACAATAACTGATTGGGTCCCTAACGCAACTCGCCCACGCGGCAGACCACCACGGAGATGGCGTGACGACTTGGATGTGCATTTACCAGACTGGCTTACTAAAGCAGGGGACAGAAAAAACTGGAAAGAAGGGAGGGAGGCCTTTGCCCTGCAGTGGGACAACACAGGTTAAAAAAAAAGTTAATTTAATGTTATACATACAAATTTAAAGAATCGAGTATCGATCCGATTACAAATATATAATAACAAGAATAGTAACTATGATACATTTTAATTATCTAAATAATATTTTATTTTGAATCTTAAGTAATAACAGAGTAGATTACATGCGTGTGTGCAGTGTGTATGAATGTAGGGGTGTGTAGGTGTGAGGAAAATGTAGTATAGTGTGTGTATGGTGAATGTGTGTTATTCAGCAAAAAGCAGAAGATTTTCAGTGTCATCGTAGGATAAGGATATCAGCCACTCTAAACATTTCAACTTGCATTTGTAGTATGGTAATGGAAAAATGTTAACGCGCCATCGAACCCTGAGCGCAACTTCAATTCGGCTGCGTCAAAAACTTCGGCCTGAATATCGCTATCCCTGTTCAGTGACGAAGTTTAGCCACGCAGCGCGACAGCAATAAAACTATTCTAAATTTGATTAGATTTAGACCGTGTTCCGTAATACCAAAAATGATGACTGAAAACTTGTTGTATTTTTCTCATTGTGTTGTTATTCTGTAACCAGACGATATAATCTATGTTCCCATGAATAGGATACGTAAGATGTTGTTGTTTTTAATACGAAACAATTAGGTTGAAAACAGGTCTTTTATGACGTAAAAACATGCAGAATGCGATACGCTTCTATTTCATTTTAGGTAAGTATTTTGATCTAATATATGGTTGGGAACCTAGATAAATACTATTCAAATTAAAATAATACCTTATTAAGGTAGAAATATACTCGAATTAGAAATGATCTTGGTAGTACGTGTTGTATGGGCGATTGCCCTCCGGTGTCCCCTTAAGCGATTGGTTTAATCAGTTGTACAGTGATGGACTTATGCAGTGAAAGTGGCGACTAGCTAAAGCTGTGCGGAGATCACACAAACGTTGTCCGTTCGTTTACAATTAGTCAACTCAGGATCATAATAAAGTTGAGTGTTTCCGAAGGACAGTCTGCAGAATAAAAAGTTGTCGGACCGAGGGTACTTGGCATAGCGAGAAAAGATCAGAGGTCGGGAAAAGGAAGGGTTTCTTAGACAATACCTTAAGCACAGCTCTTTGGGCTCTTTCAATTGCATTGCCTAGGAGGCCCCGATAGGGTTAATCCGGCCCTAAATAATCATCATCATAATATCAGCAAAGGACGTCCACTGCTAAGCATAGGCCTCCTCCATAGATTTCCAGAGCGACTGATCTTGTGCTGCCTGCACCCAACGGCTCCCAGCAACCTTTATTATCAGGTCGTCTTTCCATCTATTGGGGATCCGTCTTACCCTGCGCTTTCCAGTGAGTGATCTCCACTAGAGAACCATCCCAGTCCCAACCCAACGGCCGTTAGTATTTATCCATATATAAAAAACAAAGTCTGGTTAGTTACACCATTTATAACTCAAGCACGGCTGGACCGATTTTAATGATCTTTGATATGTTGTATTTGTTTTTGGTCCGAATAGCAGAATAACTATTAAAATATCAGATAAATTCACGAAAAAAAAAATTATAAAGAAAATTCATTTTCTCATACATAGATGCAGCTAATGATCGCCGATTAGTCATTAGTCATTTATTTTCCTCTTTACACATTTTACATGCACTTAGATATGTCAGACAGTTTGTTGATTATGTAAAATAATTAATTCTTATATACTAACACAGATTAACATTACTACAGTTAAAGTTAATATCAAATTATTATTACAAATTATATTATTGTTAATTTAAAAAAAAATTGTATGATACATATGACGACCTCCGTGGTGCAGTGGGCGAATAGGCGGCTGAGACGCAGGAGGTAGCGGGTTCGATTCCCGCTGCGGAACAAATGTTTGCATGATCTACAGATATTTGTTCCGGGTCTGGTTGTTTCTCTATATATTATAAGTATGTATTTACAAAAAAAAAGTATATAAGTATTCTATCAGTTATCTGGTTCCCAAAGTACAAGTTCTGCTTAGTTTGGGGCTGGATAGCGCTGTGTGAAATGTACAGAAATATTTAAAAATTAAATATTTATATAAAAAATTGTTTAAGTAACTACTACTTAGTATCAACTACAAAACTATAGTCATTCAACACAAAAAATGTATTTATTGGACAAAGCCTCGTCAATATTATAATAACTTTTATGTAATAAATGTTTTTTTATACAATTAAAAAATTCAACGTCTGATTTATTTCTAATCTCAATGGGAATTTTATTATACAATTTTATAGATACATACATAAAGCTTTTTAATGTTTTGGCCAGTCTACAACGAGGGGCGACAACATTTTCCTTATTTCTTGTATTATAGCCATGGGATTCGAATTTTGATGTCATATGTTTCAGATTTTCGCGTATGTATACCATATTCTGGTATATATACTCTCCAATCATAGTCATGATGTTCAGCTCTCTGAACCTATCTCTACAGGAGACTCTATATTTAAGGCCTAAAATATACCTAACCGAGCGTTTTTGCAAGATAAAAACCCTTTTTGATTCTGCTGCAGTACCTACCCCAAAACATTACGCCGTAACTCATTATTGAATGAAAGTATGCAAAATAAACATCTCTTGTGGCCGATGGACAATTCTACCGGTGACGTTGGCAGACCGCGTCATATGTCAAGGCGGTACGAAGTTCGCCGGATCGACTAGTTGGATATAAAATAAAAAACGAGTGTGCTCTAAACCACACGACTGAAGTAAAACTTCTTTTTCAAAATATTAATTTACAAAATTGTTTACACGTCTGTAGGTCGATCAGTCTATGTTCATTATGGACTGACGCAACTCGCACTCGCACATTACGTTAAAAAATATACGAAACGTAACTCTCTCTCTTTCAGTTTTTTCTATTTTCACTAATTTATTCCCTCTCAACTTCCGTTCGCACTTTTCGTAACGCATTCACCAGCTTACTCCCCAAGTGAAGCGTGCGTAAAGAAAATTTACTTCAATATAATCCAATTCAATATTAATTTATTAAAATCACAAGGATCATTTTTAAACGTCTTTTTTTTTGTTGAACTTGTAGATACACAAGCTGACGGGCTCCTGATGTGAAGTGGTCACCGCCGCCTGTAAACTCCTGCATCACTCCTGTACCTCCTTAGAGCATTAGCTACTTGTCTCGTCAATTTGTAAACACAACACAGGACAAGTTCTGTGCCCAGTTGACGTCTATCGACAGGTGAAGGGTACATAATACTTAGTATGTGGGAAAAGAGCAAGATGAGTTTAGCAAGCCATCGAATGGAATGGGACCAAACCACCTATTTCGACTAAACTATTTCTAGGCTACTTCAGTGGAAGCATTCAGATTGAGGATCTATAGGCACCTTCTCGGTCAAACCAACCAAAAATGAGCAGTTTCATCTTTCCTTATCCTTCTTTTACTGTTAAGTAAAAATAACCAAACATGTATGTATGTATGTTATGTTTTAAAGTAGATTTATTTATGTAGTTGTACTATTTTTATAAGTATTTATACTTTAGTGTTATCCGAACACTTACGGACAATTCCAAGATTTTAAAACCATCTCAAATATTTTCAAGCCTAGACGGGACTTGATCCCGCAACCTTCCTCTTGATACGAGGATGCACTAACCAATTGTGCTACCGGGCTCTGTCACGTCAGGGTCGAAATTAGTGAGATGATTCAGATTACGACTAAAGCGCAGTTAGCTCCATCTACAGGAAAACTTATACAGTTTTTTACCTACTCAATGCCAAACGTTGCAGTTTAGTACATTGACAAGAGATGTCGCGTTGCTTATTTCAAATGGTATTTTTATAGTGTTATCCGAACACTTCGGAAAATTCCAAGATTTTATTTTTATAAGTGCAATAAAGTATCAATATAAAGCAACTTTGAACTTATTTTATTTAAAGAGTTGGTTACTTACTCTCTTATCTGGCACCAAAGCCAAATAAAATAAAAATGTAGGTACTGGCGTGATCATTGACAGGTTATTAGGTAAGTCTTAGGATTATATTAAACTTATCTAATTACTATCTAGTTATTCATTTTTAGTCACTCCCAAACTTAAAACAATGACATTGCAATTTTGTGTAAATTCTGTACTACTACCGCCATCTATCAACACTTGATGGAACTAAATAAAAGTTTGTTTTGTATGAAGATTATTTAATTGCACCATTTGATCTTATCAAGCAAGGGACATAAGTTTATTTTACTATTATAAAACTTATTTAACAATACTTATACAAAACGTTAGAAAAAAATTATGAGCCCACCTAAATATCTAAAATATTAATTACACATTGATACCAATAAAGGCTTACGTACAACAATTAGGTATTCCTAACGTTTTAAAAATAATAGACAAATTTTAATGATCTTGCCATGGCAAGACTAATAAATTGAATTAAATTAGTTTGACTTTTATGTGAACATTCTCAACTTGACTTACAAAGTGCACTTATGTACCTACATGCATTTTGTAGTAAATTTTTTTCATTTTCAATATGTTTTATATTACGCATTCAGTGGTAAAGCACTAATTTGCCCCTTATCCAGCAAACAATGCCAAACCTCCTTTTTGGAGTTAAAGGGCTTTGGATTATTTAATGATTGTGTTTATAGGTAATCAAAATTGTTATCGACAGTTTTTAATTTGTACAAAGGGAATATACAGCTCAAGTATTTATGTTAGATCCTAGAATTGCATCATTTTAGCCACAGTGCACTGACAGCAGAATTATTTCCTAATTATCAATGACTTCAAAATTGTAGCTAAAAACACAGCACTTCAACAAAGAAAGAATGAATGAATGAATGAAAATACTTTATTGTACACTTCAAAAGAAACAGACTTAAAAATAAAAAAATCACAAAGCAACAAGTACAATGGGCGGTCTTATCGCTTAGAAGCGATTTCTTCCAGACAACCTTTGATGTACATCTTCCTTGACTTCAACACTGCAACTGTCATTAGGTAAGATCATTGTCTCACTATAATAGCATCTGTTGTAAGGTGTAACTTAAATCTTATTAACATTTATCCCAAAGTAAGCCCCCGTGCGAGCTGCCTCTGCATTCAATCATGTAAAACTCATCGTTTGCGCATAAGTGTGCTTTGTATGGCACCAATAATCTATAATAAAATACTATCAACAATAAGAGACAAAGAAAGTATCACCGAGTTTAAGCATGCCCTCATCAAATTACTTATACAAAAAGCATATTATTCGGTCGACGAAGTTTTAGTAGATAAGTTTATTTTTGTTTTTATATTGTACGCCCGGAACGGATAAACTGTGCAAACTTGCACCTAATATTTAAGATCTCTGTTATACAACAGTTTAACAATAAATCATTCTGATTCTAATGTAAATTTATTTTTTTAGCGACGCTCAACATTATTGTTGACATGTTTACATCAGTGGCTGAAAGTCTTGTATTATTTATTGATGCTAGATCCTCTAAACGCTATAAAAACTTATATTTTTATAAATAGTTACTTTTATTCTGCTCCTTCATCATCATAATATCAGCCACAGGATGTCCACTGCTGAACATAGGCCTCCCCCATTTCCAGAGCAATCAATCAATATTGTGAGGCCTGACCCAATGGCTCCAAGCAACCTCTATCAGGTTGTCTTTCCATCTATTGGGGGGCCATCCTACACTGTCCTTTCTAATCTCCAGGATATGTCAGTATCTGTCAGTCCATAATCCTCTTGGCTATGTCAGTGACTTTATGATTTGTCTAAAAATGTAATTTCTGTTTCAAATACCAAACATAGCCCTCTCTATTGCACACTTTGGACCTATTGATAACACCCATAGTGAGACCATGCAGAGCAAGTTAGAGTAAGTTTTATGCAATTGTCACTGTAGTTGTAAACATCACTAACACTAATACTTTTATAACGAGCATGATTCATGAGCAATAATCTGAAAATAAATAATTAAAACATGTTTAATCCAGTCTCTATGTTTAACATACTGAGAAGAGGTTAACTTTGAAAGTTAAACTTTATAAACACACAACATAGAACTATTTAAAACCGTATGTTTAAAGGTATATTCGGCCAGAAGGCTGGCTTTTCGCGATCACACAATGACATAAACTCAGATAAAAAATGTGTGTCTAAAGCAGCTATTCTTTGCCAGGAATCTCCGTAAAGTTCTTTGTACTCGTCTATTCTATCACTTGGAGGTCGTGGTTTCATAACCGCCTGTTCCTGTAGCATTCTTTCCTCATCTGCTTCTTTTTTTTTAAGCTCGTCACGAGCTTTTCTGAACTCAACATTCTGTTTGAGAAACGCCATGTATTCATCGTCGATTACATATTCATATTCCGATTCTTCTGAATCATCCGAATCATTAACCTGTATATCACTAGGTTCACTATCGATGTAACTCTGTTTACAGTCCATCGTTTCTTGATTCGATTCCACATTCCAACTTCTGTTTGGATTTTCATCTGAGTTTTCGTTCGGTCCACCGTTAACGTAGATATGTCGTAAAGTTTCGCGAAGTACTTGATTCTCGTACTCCAAAGCAGACGCTTTGGACTTCCAGATTGCCACCTGATGCCGCAGCTGCCAAGTAGAAGCCATCGTAAAGCTATCAGACCAATCTGGTATGTTATTCGAAAAAGATTGATTGACTTGAGCAATCTGAGCCCGTTTCTTTTTATTTTTTTGCTTTTGCTTCTTGCGCTTATTACGGATAGATTTCTGTTTATGAGAACTGTGGGAAGATGCTCTGGCAGGTTCCTCGGGGGCTTGAGAAAACATCGTGAATGAATTCAGATATCATAACTTGAAAACGATACTAAATTCTAAAACTGCATTTAGCACGGATGTTTTTAATTTTTTTTTTTTGAGTCGCACAGTTTTTTGTGTTTGCCAGTGGCAAATATTATTTTTTTTTTATTTAATAGAAATAGAATAAACCACAGAAGAATAAACACAAAAACCAGGATTTAACTACACTGAACTTGGAAGGCCCGTAGGTTACATTCGCTTCGAATCGATTCACAGACCACTTAGATGTACTAATCGATTCTATGTCTATTTTTTTTTTTAATAAATGGCAACTTATTCCTCTAATAAGGCGTGAGGAACATTCCTGCCAACTTCACGTAGTAGGTTCACGGTACGGTTAAATGTAAAATAAAGTTAAAATGGTTATTGTGTATATGGAAGTTATACGCGACGCGAGTTTATCTGATATCTGCAACAATGTGTTAAATGTTATTATTACTATCAAGCAAACAAATACAATATATTAATATATATATAAATTAGTAAACTATAATTTAATATCATAATGGGCTATAAATTTGGTAAGGGCACATACATATAGCGTTTTTATTTTGTAGTGATATAAGGGAAGTTAAGTTAGATGGAAGAGGAGCTTTACAATAAACTAAAATATTATATAGGGAAGGTGAGGAGTATCTGGGGCAGTAATACAGTATGTGATTAATAGACCCTTCATCAAGACCACATTCACAAAGTGAAGAGTCTCTCACTCTTATTTTTCGGAGGTGCACCGATGAAGAGCATGTCCAATTCTCATCCGACAAATTGTGGAAGTAATTTGCTTAGTAGCTTTAATTTTTGCAAACCAAGGTCTGAAAGAAATGAACGGCTGAATCTTATATAGATGATTACCTTTTGTGCACCCTGAACTCACCCAGTGGGAGTTCCAGGATTTTTCTAATCTTTGCTTGGCAATAGAAAAAATGTCATGGGGGTATGTGGTAAAATTACGTTTACTACCATGGACAATTGCAAATTTAGCTAAACTGTCCACCCGCTCATTACCCACAATACCACTGTGGCCAGGTATCCATGCCAATGTGACATTCAAATTGTCATCTTGGCAAAGTCTAAGGAAATGTTTGATAGTCAAAGAAATAGGACAGGAGGCGGCTGATTTGCCAAAAGGGTTTGCTATTAATAGCTGCAGACTGCTTTTGGAATCTGACAAAATTACGGAATCAGGGATATAATTGTTTCTGATAAAGATCATTGGGCGGTTTTGACCCACTTTTTTTTTCGCGCACAGTGTTCAAATCACTTTTAAAGTAAAGTATTCAATTCCACTTTTCTAAATATGTAAATTTTTTTTATGTATCTGCTGGAGGAAAAATGTTATGTAACAGTATGTATGTGAGTCTAACTATAATTCTATTAGACTAAAAACTAAAGATTTTACTGTCAGCATTGTGAAAATGTATGTACAAGCATAAGAAAAATGTTTGTATCGCATAACAGATTGTATGTCTCTCTCGCTCGCACTTTCGACAGGTAGAAAATAACAGTAAGGTATCGAAGTGTGCGTGCGACGCGCCGCCTGCGCCCCACCCGCTCTGACCGCCCCGCAGTCGTACGTCATCCTTCGTTTCGATCTGTGCGTTTAAACTCGTGTTTCCGATTTTTGCATTTTATTGATTACTTGAGCGTGTTTTATGGACCCCTGATTTTGCTTGACGATTGGTTTACATTAACATGGAAAGACAAAATAGTTGCGTGTCGTGTAATCGATCTGTTTTACGTCGACGAAAACACATATTGACAGTTCTCTTTTTGGAAAGACAAAGGGATCTTGTAGATTTATTATTGCAAGAAATAATACCACGTGAGGTAAGTACACTACACTGTCATCGTATGTGTATGACTCGTCGCGTGCTCTTGATTGTACAAATGTTGCTTTGCTCAATGTAATGGCTCATTTTACTTCTTGATAAATGGAGGAATATATATTTTTTTTTTTCAATTGTTTCAGATTACTTTTAATGGCTCACGGGCCATGTGCCATGCTTGTTGGTCAAGGTTAGATCGTCGTTTACGGAATCAACCCGTACAAAATGAACAAGTACAAAATATACCAGTACAAGATCAGCCAGTTGAAGAGCAACCAGTGCAAGATCAAGTACAATTGCAGCCTAGTTTTGTTACGCCTAGAGGATATAAGCGAGCATCGAATACAGCGAGACATTGTATTTTTACAAACTGTAGAAATGTAGTGGCCCATAATGTTCCACTATATGCTAAGTTCCAACTCTTACACAATCACAATTTTTATATACCAGAATTAGCTCGGGTTTGCAATGCTCATTTTATGAGGAATGATTGGGTAGACTTGCTCAACACTACATCCCACGAAAACTTTGACAGTACTCATGTTGTTGGTATGATGAATTTATATAAATGGGGTATCGAACAAAGAAGCAACCTTGATTTCGAAAATATTGAAGAAATAGAGGACAATGAATTTCACTTTTGGACGGGACTAACAAAATATCAATTTAATGTTATTTTGAACCAAACGCCTTCACTGGGTGATCGATCAGTTCATCCTGCCACAGTTCTTGGAATTTTTTTAACAAAAATAAGAACCGGTGAACCAGATGAGCGATTAGCCACTAAATTCAATATGTCGAGGAGAACCCTAGAAAGGAAGTTGGCGATAGCAAGAGAATGCTTAAGTAATGATTTTGTTCCACAGCATTTGGGCTTAAATCATATTACTAGGGAAGATGTGGTGGCCAAGAATCTTGCAATTCCAAGCCATTTTTTTGGTGGTAACTATAATGAACCGGCGGCCATTCTCGTATGTGATGGAACATATATTTATCTACAAAAGAGTTCGAATTTCCTTTTCCAGCGCAAAACTTACAGTCTTCATAAGTTTCGGAACTTAGTAAAACCCTTCCTTATAGTATGTACCGACGGCTACATAGTAGATGTTACGGGGCCTTACACTGCGACTACTTCGGACGCAAGCATTATGCGTGACCTGATGCAAGAAGATTCTCCGATTCATGGGTTCTTGAGAGTTAATGATGTTTTTATATTGGATCGTGGATTTCGGGATTCGATTGATAAAATTGAGGAATGCGGGTATAATCCTCACATGCCGCCTACAAGAGTAAGAGGAGAACAACTGACGACACTAGATGCTAATAAATCTAGATTAATAACAATGATCCGGTGGGTAGTGGAAACCATTAACGGCAGATTCAAGAAAGATTTTAAAATCTTCCGCCATGTATATTTTAACGTTGCCATGAGAAACATGATGGTCGACTTCAAAATAACTGCGGCCATAATTAATGCTACTCGCCATCCATATGAAGACCATATGTATGCGGAACAATTCATAAGAATTATAAATGAACGAATGAATGAACCCAATGAGATGGCAGAATATGTGATTAACCATAATTTAAACAGGCAGAGAGTAGCGTTTGTGCGACTCGATGGCAATGATCCGGATTTTGATGACTTTCCTCGGCTTACATTTGACGAATTAATATTGTTTACGTTGGGATCATACCACTTGAGAATCGCAAGATCGTATTGCCACGAGCACATGCGTGAGGATGGTGTATACACTATCGAACTATACCGGCACCAAGAAATGATTGAAAATAAGATATTGATAAGAGGCAGAATACAGTCACGACACGTCCGTGCAAAGCAGTACTACACCTATATTTTAGTAGATCCTACCCATATTGGAAGAAATAGCATCCAACAGTATTACTGCTCGTGTATACACGGCCGTCGCACTGTCGGAAGCTGTGCACATGTTGTAAGCGTCGTATACTTTCTGTCATGGGCCAGGCATCAAGACGTGATAGACGCGCCTGCAGCCTTTTTAGATGAATTAACTATAGATTTTGATAATGCAGAATAAAAATATTATTACCGCAAAATGGATTTTATTTTCGTATTCCTGGAAATTGTTCAAAACAACTGTTTTACAAAGTATTTTTACAGTCAGGCCAATAGTTTTTACTTAGTTCATTATAAAAATGCTATAATAATAATTTAAAAATGCTATAATAATTATTTTAAAAATGCTATAATATTAATTAAAAAAATTTTTTTGCGGTTCTCCCATATCCTGCAATAATGCGACCCATACCATTAAGTAACATATACATTTAACTACATACCTAGCCCTGTTTCGTTTTTGTGCGCCGTGGGTCATATGTCCGAACAAAATGCCCAATGACCTTTAATACATTCTAAAATAGCTAGGCTTTCGCTAGAACAATTTGAACAATAATGCGGATATTTAAATAGTTGAGATATATTAGAGTTGGCATGTAAAAAAGCAGTTCCCACGGACCCAAGAAGGTCAGTCTTGGATGCATCAGTGAAAAATAGATCGGAGTTACTCCAGAGGTCTGTTACTACTTTATTAAATTCGAAATTTGGATTTGAAATCATACATAAAAAGAGGGTGAACTGAAAATCTATTCACTTTAAATCTGACCCTATCAAGCTTTCTGTAGCTTTTAACTAAGGGGGGTAAGAGCTTATGTCTCCAGAATGGCTTAGATTGGGTGTAAAGATCGAACAATTTAAGTTTAGGAATTAAAGGGTGATTTGCAAAAACGCTAATTTTAAAAATAAACCTATCTGCAAGGTATTGTCGCCTTAGATTCAGTGGGGGATCTGCGCATTCGACTTGAAGAGCATTTATAGGTGTGGATTTCATGGCCCCAATGATTATTTTGAGCGCTTTAGAGTGACATACATCAAGTTTTTTAATAGGAGCTTTATTTCCAGGGATTAACAGATAAGAACCAAAATCTAAGTGGCTCCTTACTATGGCATTATATAAAATTCTAAGTGATATTGGGTGGGCACCCCACCAAACTCCGGCCAGACATCTCATAATGTTGATACCACGTTCACTTTTACCCAACATATGATTAACATGAGCCAAACCATTCAGTTTAGAGTCAAAAAAAATTCCAAGGAATTTAACTTCATCAACTACTGGTATAATTGAGCCATTAGAGGAAATGTTAATAATGGGAACTTTTACTATTTTTGATACAGAGTTTTAAGAAAAAAACACACAATCTCTTCCAAGGAACTAACTGACGAAGTGAGATTCTTGAAATTTTATTTTTCTATCTTTGACAATTTTAAATATAAAACATCATCTTTGGTGGCTCATCTCCAGACAGCGCCATCTGTTACGCTAGTTAGAACTAGTTTAATTTTTGAAGTAAAACTTCTTTACGCACGCTTGACTTGGAAAGTAAGCTGGTGAATGCGTTACGATAAGTGCGAACGGAAGTTGAGAGGGAGATATAAGTTATTGAAGATAGAAAGAGAGAAAATTACGTTTCGTATATTACTGTAGGGGCAAGAGCGAGATGTGCGAGCACACATTTTCTTTCTCTCTTTTTCTCATAGTTTTGTCGCATATCTCCTATACCAAATTAGCTTAAATTATACAAACTGCAAAACAAAACACTCCTTCTTGCTGTTTAATAGAGTTCATTTTGCGGTAGATAAAAAAAGTATTTGCGCCGTTTCGTATTATGAATCTACCAGCTTCGATTTACGAAAAAGTTCAGCTATTCCAAAACAAAACAGATGGCAGGCAGCAGCAGAAAATAACTTATGTGTACTTACTGTATACGACTAGATGAAGCTAAAGAAGTTTTACTTCAGTCGTGTGGTCTAAAGCACACTCGTTTTTTATTCTAAAATGAAAAGCCCTTGCAACAAGACCGACCCGTGTGAATTCTGTAATGTGTCCGAACTGCGATACAACCGTCCGTCTGACTGACAGCCTAATTCTCAGAAACACAAATATCATAACGGGGCCTCGCTAAAAGCAGACGACTCAGTTTGGCTGGACCCAACCACACAATGTGACGTCACTAACAACCATAAAGAATTTACCATTAAACATTCTTTTGATGCTGGTCGGGCGCTGTCAGACCAACTGATGGCTGGCCGGTTGGGTAGTGACGTCACATCGATCGGGTGGTTAAATCCAGCCAAACTGGGTTGTCTGTTCAGTTCAGATTCATTTATTCCACACAGATACCACAGTACACTTGGAAAAGTCAATATTTTACAATTCTTAAAATGTTAAAATTAAAATTAGAGCCAGGCAACATTTTTTTTTTATTCAATGAAAGAATCAATCAATCACGTGAAAATAGCCAAAAACATTCACAACCGAGCAAAAAAATATAGGTATCATTGTTTGACTTTTTTTTTAAGCAATGAATTACAAAAACTGCTGCCGAACATGCCTGGGCAACGAGAAAGAAATGCGCCAAATAAATTCAAGTATTGTTATCTCAGGAGACAACATTAAATTGTCAGATATTTTGGAGAATTTCTATAGTTACAAGGTAGGTAATTTTCATAGCAACTAAAATTGAGACTAATTCAACTTTATACATACAGCTATGGAGTTCTGTGGAGTAAATTGAGATGCAAATACATATTTGAAAATATTTATCTGATTAAATTTATAGGTTTCCCTTTACTGTTTGTTCATTAGTCTAAGACTATTCCAGGCATTGATATAATATGTGTTCTTATATTACAGGTGACAGATGATCCGTCGTATCCTGACACTATTTGCATCAACTGTGTGCACCAGCTAACCATCACTTACTCCTTCAAAGTTCTCATAGAATCTAGCCAAAAGACTCTGTCAGAAGACACAAACCAGCCTGTTTCTGCCAGTGAAGTAGACGACTATGAATCAGACATAGAAATGCCGAAGCAGAAAGTAAGATTTAAAAAGAGACAGAATATTAAATTCGAAAATAGAACACAAGAATTAAAAATTCTGTATTGTGTTGAATGCAAGGCTGAATTTAACTCAATGCAATCTCTGAATGATCATTGTAGAGAAAATCATCCTGTGAAGTGTGCTGTAGGAAGAGATTGCACATATTGCCATGAAAAGTTTGAAGATTTTCGTTCTCTAGTGTTACACAGGAAACTGCACCAAAAACCATTGCTATGCGAACATTGCTGGGATGGTTTCTACACAGAAAATGAACTTAATGCTCACAAATGCAAACCTAGCATTTACAAAGAGAAAGACAAGTCACAGAGAGTGCTACGTCAGTGTGATCAATGCGGCAAGTCGTACCCACCGGGGTATATTAGGGTGCACATGCGTACACACAGTAATGATCGTCCGTATAGTTGTAAATTCTGCCCAAAAAAATTCAAAGTACTTGGCGGACTACATTCCCATATACTATGGAATCACAAGCGAACCAGAAACCATAAATGTGAAGTATGTAATGCGACATTTATTTCATCAAGCTCTAGAAGCTCACATATCAGGAAAAATCATTTGAAGGAGAAAAAGTATGGGTGTGATAGCTGTGGCAAGAGATTTTTCTCTAAATCCGAACTGCAAAGACATTCGCTAACACACACCGGAGTTAAGAACTTCCATTGCCATTTGTGTGATAAATCATACCAGACTAGATATGGACTAAATGTGCATCTGAAAACACATGCTATGATGCCTATGAATGTGTTGAACCTATAAAATGTGCTTAATAACCGACTTCAAAAAAGTGGTAATTATTAATTAGTTTTCTTTTGTTACCTTCATCATCATCATATCAGCCTTAGGACGTCCACTGCTGGACAAAGGCCTCCCTCATTGATCTCCAGGAACTGCGGTTGGAAGCGGCCTGCATCCAACGGCGACCTGCGGTTCTTACCAAGTCGTCTGCCCATCTTGTAGGTGGATGTCCTACGCTGCGCTTGCCGGTCCATGGCCTCCATTCGAGAACTTTCCGGCCCCATCGGCCATCTGTTCTGCCCGCTATATGGCCTGCCCATTGCCACTTCAACATGCTAATCCGTCAGTCTATGTCGGTGACTTGAGTTCTCCTACGTATCTCCTCATTTCTGATTCCATCCCGTAGAGAAACCCCGAGCATAGCCCTTTCCATAGCTCGTTGAGCGACTCTGAGCTTATTCATGGCCAATAGTGAAGGACCACGTCTCCTCGTGTTACCTTAGAGCTCCATCATTTATCAACTAATTTAACTAATTTGGAAAATTATTTTTTTAGAAAGGATATACATTCAGATTGGTTCCATAGAAATTTCATCAAGATCTGTTCAGTGACTTTGTTAAATTGGTTATATTTTTGTTAAAAAGTTACTTGTTGTAATGTTCTTATTGGATTTATCTTGGTTTCTGTGGTACCTTTGCACCTGAGCACTAAACGTGTGGAATCCGGCACACTGGCCAATTCAAATATAAATTATTAACAATGTAAAGTACAAAAAATCCCTTTTGATCTCAGTAAAGTTATATGCAATTGTATTGTACATTTATACCTAGAAATATATCCTATTTATTCCAAAAGATTTATGTTTTACCTTAAGCCTAAGGCACATGAGTATGGTGCGGCACCGGTCGCCGTCGTACCGCAGTACAGTGCCGTTTACGATGCACCGTTCGGCAGTTTGTTTTGCTGTTGCTCAGATTCACCCAATATTTTCCTTGTATTCTGTTTTTCTTCATTGGTGGTCTTAGCAATAGGAGCAGAATAATACGTCTTTCGTGATCCATATCATTGACGACCTCCGTGGCGCAGTGGGCGAACAGCCGGCTGACACGCAGGAGGTAATGGGTTCGATTCCCGCCGCGGAACAAATGTTTGCATGATCTACAGATATTTGTTCCGGGTCTGGTTGTTTTTCTATGTATTATAAGTATGTATTTACAAAAAAAATGTATATAAATAATCTATCAGTTATCTGGATCCCAAAGTACAAGCTCTGCTTAGTTTGGGGCTAGATAGCGCTGTGTGAAATGTCCAGCAATATTTATATATTATTTATTTATTTATACCTATCAAGACCAAAACTGTATGTTTGAAACGATGGTCGCTGCAGTGTACACGGCACCGTGCCGCGGCACGACGCCCCGTCGTGGCGTTATACGGTGGCCGGTGTCGCACCGTAACATGTGTCCACGCCCTTAACCTGTTATAAATTTTAATAATTCAAATTGGCAAATGCAGAGTAGGATAAACTAGTGGTTCACGCCGAACTGGGTCTACCAAAAACCAAAAAAAAAATATTATTTTTAGGGCGACTTGCGTAACGATGCCTGAACGTGTTTAGTGGCTAAATATGATTTAAGGAGTTGTCAAATCATACAAATACGTCAAATTTAAACATGTTTAGTCGCTAACTACGTTTAGGGATCGTTGTGCAAGCCGGCTTTAATCTTTGACTAATAAAATAGTGCCACGAATTGCATAACCAACTAACTTACAGTTTCATTCAAATTACATGTAACAGGAGTTCATGTAAATTGGTTAATCTTTTTAGGGGTATAAACAGCAATTAATTTCGGACTTTTCCCTATATTTATGTCACTAAAGCTACACATAGGTAGGTATACCGAATTTCAGCACTGTGGGGTCACTGGTGTACCCTATGAATTTCGTCAAATTTTAGTTTCTACTAAGGCTAATTACTCAAAAACTACAGGATTAAACTAAAATAAAAACGGGGTCGTCCTGTAGGCCTACTAATGAAGACTTTTTATTAGACGTCCCACTTGACCTAATAGTCTCATTTTTTTGTACCCCTCTTGAATCCCAAAATATCTCAACAACCCCCTTAAATTTTTAGCTCATTTAGTCACACCAGGATTGAGCCAACACTAATTTCACGATGATCAGATTCAGATGATCAACGCTTCGAAAGTTATCCTCGGACAAACAAACATACAATGCCGATTTGCCCAAGTTGATTTGGAGATCTCGCTTCCCTCAATCAATAAATAAATAATGATATTTCACACAGCGCCTTCGAGCCCTAAACTAAGCAAAGCTTGTACTATGGGAACCTGTTAACTGATATAATATGTAGGTACTTTTTGAATATATGTTTCCTCTCGGTTTGTGGGAGTGATTTTGGCGAAAGGGACAGAAATGTCTGGGGAAGCGCGCGCTATTTGATATGACGCGCGCGCGATGGTCAGATCTTATACAACTTAAGCGACTACTGTAAGGCTCGTAGTTTTTTTTTTATAAATACATACTAGTTATAATCTATAGATAAACAACCAGACCCGGAACATATGTATATCAGTAAAGAATGCAATCATTTGTACCGAGGTTGGAATTGAACCCGCAACCTCCTACGTCTCGGCCGACTATCCGCCCACTGCACCACGGAGGTCGTCGAGCTCCAAGATGTCCACCCACTGGATGGAAAGGGAATAAAAAAAGTTGGTGGGGTTGCAGGCCAAACCAGACTAATCACTGGAAATCTAGGAGGCCTATGACCAGCAGTAGATGTCTTATTATATATTATATTGATCCTATTTCACGACTTCCGTGGCGCAGTGGGCGAATAGCCGGCTGAGACGCAGGAGGTAGCAAGTTCGATTCCCACCGTGGAACAAATGTTTGCATGATTTACAGATATTTGTTCCGGGTCTGGATGTTTTTCTTGTACTATGTATTTTAAAAAGAAAAAGTATTTATGTATTATATCATATCAGTTATCTGATTTCTATAGCACAAGCTTTGCTTTGTTTGGGGCTAGATAGCGCTGTGTGAAATGTCCAGCATTATTTATTATTGATTTATATAATGATAGATAGATAATTTCTTTATTGCACACCATTAAATATTAACATACAAAAGAAAATACATTTTTAAATCATAGGTACAATGGGCGGCCTTATCGCTAAAAGCGATCTCTTCCAGGCAACCTTTGGATGGACAGGATCTATGTGAACAAATAAGGACGGCGGATAGGTATGATATTGATTGAAATCAAAAACATAAATTGACATAAAACTTTATTTATCCAAAAATATGCAAATAGAAATTATTTATGCCAGTGCTGACTGAATATACAAAAAATAACAAGAATTTTAACCCTAATAACTAAACAACTACATCATCATCATCATCACCAACCTATGCTGGACGTAGCTCTCTCCCAGGGTGCGCCATTGAGTCCGATCCTCAACTCTTCTCATCCAATCCTTGCCAGCCACAGCGCGCAAATCGTCACTCCATCTAGCCGGAGGGCGTCTTACACTTCGCTTGCCTAGACGTGGTCTCCACTCCAGAACACGTTTACCGCAACGGTTATCGGTTCTGCGGCAGATATGACCGGCCCACTGCCACTTCAGCTTGCTGACCCTCTGAGCTATGTCGATCGCCTTGGTTCTCTGTCGGATAACCTCGTTTCGGATTCTATCCTTCAGAGAAATTCCGAGCTTAGCCCTTTCCATAGCTCTCTGAGCGACTTTCAGTTTGTGGACCAGTCCCACCGTAAGTGTCCACGTTTCGGCTGCGTAGGTCATCACAGGTAGGACGCACTGGCTAAATACTTTTTCATCCCCCCATGTCGTTAAGAGTATTTTTGCTCTTGGATATCTGAGTGCAAAAGCCGTTTTTATCCGCTAAAGGATAAAGTAAATTGAATTTCGAACATCGTGTGCACTAAGTTTGTGAATTCAAAACATTAAACCTATTTACTTCTACCTCCATGGTGCCGAATTTATCATACAACCTTTTTTAATTTGTTAAAAACTCAGACTCGGAACATTCTTGGTGTATTACTTTTTTTTGCATTTAGTCATTTCCTCGCTGAGGTGGGATGAAGAGTTACGTGTTGCACTCGAGTGCAAAGATTTTTCACCTCGTGCTCTTTCGATTCCCTCGCTAACGCTCAGGATTCTAATTTTTGAATTCTCAATTTTAGAATCCTTCGCTTGCTCGGTCATTAAAATTGAGCACGCGGTTAAAAAGCAACTTTGCACCCTTGTATAACAAATAACTATTGTTTTTAGGCATTGTGGGATGGGTGACGAGAAGACCTGAGGAAGTTTCCCAAACGCTGCCCAGCCCAGCTGAATTCGCCGGTTTACTTCTTTCTCGAGGTTGTATCTACCCAATCGCAGAGTCTGCCCTAGATATCACTCCTTCACAACCTCGAGAGGAGTTCCAGCGACTGCAATCGGCTCTGGGGTAACACGATCATTGATCATGATTTCGGTTTTATCTAAGTTCATTCCCAGGCCGATGCGTCTAGAAGCAGCAGCTAGGCTGTTCAGCATTTGTTGCAGTTGCTGCACCGACTCTGCCATTATGACGATATCGTCGTACACAAAGCTAAATTTAAATTTGAAATTAAAAGTTATCAAAATATTTCAGATAGTTATACATAGAAACAATTGACATTCCTTTTAAAATTTACAGTTCCTATTAAAATAGCACCTACATTTTCCCCCAAGTCATTTTACATGAGGCAAGTTTATTTTCATAATCGGTGGTTTTTAAAAACATGCACTAAGCATCTGTGGCAATCATTCAAAACCGTACCTTAATACCACAAAAAAGTTAAACAGCAGTTTAACGCGTGTTTAAAAAGTTTTTGTTCATGATTTTTTAAACACGCACTAAACAGTGTTTAATTATTTTCGTGGTATGAACCCTTAAGATTTAGAAGCCGATATCTGTACATATACAAATTAGTGTATTCTATAAAAATATAAAATATATCACTCTTCAACTCCAGTCCTTAACATAGCAATCATGAATCCATGATTGACCATTATATTTCATTTTACATCAGGCTAGTAATGCCCAAACTGTTTTTGATACAACATGTATCTGAATTCCATTATATTCGAGTGTATCCTGCAAAATAAAAGATAAATATTAGAATAACAAAAATATTCGTATATAGTAATTGAGTGTTTTCAGAAATGAATTAATAACTTCTGGAAACGTATGAATAGTAATTTTCTAGATAGATGGCGCTGATTTTCAAGGGTAACTGTCCAAATAAAAAAAAAATTCTTCATAGGATTTTTGAAATTTTAAATATCGTCAGCCCAATTATCAGAATTCGTAAGTCCCTATGGGCAAATTTTACAGGAGACACCTAAAAACGGATTATCTAACAAAGTTTGAGAGATTTATATTGAATTACTCTTGCTTTAGGTATAAATCGGGTATTGTTTATTCCATAAAGTGAGTAGTGACTCAATAAAAATCTCTCATACTTTGTAAGAAAATCAGTTTTTATTCTTACTTTTGGTATAAAATGAGGGTATTCTTATTCCATAACGAGTGACTCAATAAAAATCTCTCATTGTAAGAAAAACTGTTTTACTCTTACTTTTGGTATAAAATGAGGGTATTTTTTATTTCATAAAGTAAGAGTCACTCAATAAAAATCTCTCATACTTTGTAAGAAAATCAGTTTTTATTCTTACTTTTGGTATAAAATGAGGGTATTTTTTATTCCATAAAGTAAGAGTAGTGACTCAATAAAAATCTCTCATACTTTGTAAGAAAATCAGTTTTTATTCTTACTTTTGGTATAAAATGAGGGTATTTTTATTCCATAACGAGTGACTCAATAAAAATCTCTCATTGTAAGAAAAACTGTTTTACTCTTACTTTTGGTATAAAATGAGGGTATTTTTTATTCCATAAAGTAAGAGTAGTGACTCAATAAAAATCTCTCATACTTTGTAAGAAAATTAGTTTTTATTCTTACTTTTGGTATAAAATGAGGGTATTTTTATTCCATAAAGTAAGAGTGACTCAATAAAAATCTCTTACTTTGTGAGAAAATCAGTTTTTTGTTGCTCCTGTAAAATTTGCCCATATCGACTTACGAATTCTGATCGATATTATTTTTTCCAGTTTCAAGTAATCAGTTTGTCGAAAACATTTAATAGTTTAGCAGTCACGACATATATTTTTTTAATTACCATTTTTGTATAAGTTTGAACATTATAAATGTATGGGAAAAAAACAGGTTTTTCATTTCCTCATAACTTATTTCGGTCTTGCACGGTAAGTGCCTTTTCACACGTCCCGGTTGCCGGGTAGCCGGTGCCGACTGTCCGGTAACAAGTTTAGCTTTCACACTACATTATGTTGTATTTAGTAGCGTCAACGCGAGTACAGTCGCGTAGTGACTGCATAAATAATTAAATTTTGTCTTTTCTATAAAAATGGAACATGAACAATTAACTGCAATGTTGATTTTGCACCGAAGATACCGCCGCCAGAAAAGGAAGTCAAGAAATTGTTGGGTTCATACAATTATCATGAAAAGAGTGGAGCATTCTATAGGTATATTATTTCCAGACCTACTTCAAAACTCAAAATACAACTTTTAAATAGTTATTTTGCAACGAATTACGACCTCCGTGGCGCAGTGGGCGAACAGCCAGCTGAGGCGCAGGAGGTAGTGGGTTCGATTTCCGCCGCGGAACAAATGTTTGCATGATCTACAGATATTTGTTCCGGGTCTGGTTGTTTCTCTATATACATATTAGAAGTATATATTTACATAAAAATGTATGTAAGTATTCTATCGGTTACCTGGTTCCTATAGTACAAGCTCTGCTTAGTTTGGGGCTAGATAGCGCTGTGTTAAATGTCCAGCAATATTTATTTATTTAATTAAGTACTATTTACGACACGAGGGTGTCCGACAAAACGAGTCGCGCTCTCCGTGGCTGGCCTCAGCGACTGGCCGGCCGGTACGTATGAAAGCTTACAGCGTGCTCCATACACCATTGTGAGTCCGGCCGCCCGCTAACCAATAGGCAGCGACCGGACGCACAGTGGTGGATCCGGCGTGCACCCGGCGACCGCTTGCCGGCCAAATTACGCCGGTACGTGTGAAAGCTAACGTACACGGTCATAAACTACGCCGCCGGATAGCCGGCGCCGGCTACCCGGCAACCGGGACGTGTGAAAAGGCACTAAATAAGTTTTCGTGTTTTCGACCAAACTGCATATTTGAAACTGTAGAAAAATATACCACTAAAACATATTTTTTTGGCATATTTCGTTTTAACACATCATAGAAAGACGCTCGCAATTTTGTGTTTAGATGACCTCTTAACTATGTTCTTATATTACTAATACAAAATGCTTTTATTCTCAAATAATACCTCGTGTATCCTTTTAGGAATGGCTGTAATAAATTATATTTTTATCATTCAGCTATAATTTAAGTTATAGAAGCTACTTCTATTTATAATTACTTATATATAACTAATGCAAGGAAATTAATAAGAGAACTATGTATAAACTGATTAAACATGCAATCTAATCATCTCCACACATTCTTATTTTACTAATTGAATGGAGCCACACTTTGAAATGTTATGATGAAATTATAAATAGCGTTTTGCTGGCGAAGAACGTTTTCGATATTTTTTAATGTCATCCAACAGATAAACACAGTGGCTCTACTGAATTAGTACTAGAGGCCAAAATAAATCAATAATTGTACCGATACAACTAGTAAGCCTCAGGCGCGGTTAATTAAAAATTAACTCAAAACTGATAGTCAAACTGACAAAAACGGTTAGTCTCCATTCATAAATGAGCATAGTTCTAGAATATCACATGGCACTAATATTATAAATACGAAAGTTTGGATGTGTGTTACTCAATCACGTCGTAACGGCTGAACCGATTTTGATGAAATTAAGTAGGTATATACGTAGATTATAACTTATATACTAAATGTCAAGTAAAGTTGCTGTCGGAGACAAAATCACTGCATCGCTCGACAACTTCAAGGCCAGGGTCCACTGGAGGGGGGACCGAAGCCACCGGCCGCCAGCGCGCACCGGCGCCGACCCATCACTCATTAGACGAATCGACGGAAACTAGGCGCGCGTCCTTGACGTCCAATATACTAGCAATAGTTACAGTCCACTGCTTTTTTTGCATTTACAAACCTAACTGAGGAAACCCAACAGTTGTAACAGCGAGTTTAGCTTTATTTCTATGTAACCTACACATTTAGTAACGCGTATGAAGTCGCGGGCAACAGCAAGTACCATAAAGTATCTTCAGTTTTAAAAAAAATAATTCAGTTCAACTATTCAGAGTTCAGCTCTGATTCAGCCTAAGGTTGGCTAGTTGTATCGGTACAATTATTGATTTAATTCTCGATATATTGGGTGTTTGAGAATATACGCACAAAAATGAAAAGGGTTATTTTGATGAGCATAATAAATAAATTGTGAAATGTTTACCATAGAAATGTGAAATTTATTTTGGCATGTAAAAACAAACACTTTATTAAACTTATGTTGCGCTATTGCATAATGCTTGCCATCTAACCACAGATACCGTATTGGTGACGTCTCAAGATATCTCTTGTTGTCCCTTTCTAACCCAAAACCCGCAGCCATTTCCAAAAGAGATAACAAATCGGCCTTTATTTTTGTATGTCGATTGCAAGAGTAGGCAGTAAGTTTTACATCGAACTAATCACATAAACTTAGTCGATTTTCGTTAAAATTTGATAATATAACTATTAGTTTTTTTTCCGAGTAGTATTTTTTTATGTTTTGAGAAACCATCGCTTGAATATTGTCAGTATATTACCAAACACCCTGTATACATTGGAGTAATACACACGGGATATTGCCTTGGTTATATAGGCAAGTATAAATCATCCAGTACTCTATAATAAGCAGTGATAACAAAGTATTACTCGTGCGCGATAACTTGGGACCTGCTAGGAATGCGACTCCCCGACCGCTTCCCCTGCACTTCCCCGATGGCGCCCGTATTGTACCGTTCGCATCACTATTTTTTACTAGGGTTTTTAGTCTCGTACTGGCCTACGTCACGTAACGACGCGCTCTGGAATTCTTTTAGTTTTCGTTTGTGTTATTGTTTTGTTGTTGTAGTTTTTGTTGTTATAGTTTGTGTCATTGTTTTGTTGTTATAGTTCTTGTTAAGTGTTTTTGTTATCATTATGAAGGGTAAACCTTTGCATAGCGGAGAAAGAAACCTCGTGCTAAAAGTGTTAGAGTTTTTTGAAAACGAAAAACGAAACAAACAGTTTTGTTTACCTGTCCACTAAGTAGTGACGAAGATGAGATAATGTAAATAATAGATAAAATAAATGTATAAACTTAAACATTGTATTTTTTTTTATTCAAATAGTGTAAAAAAGATTAGATAAAAAGCAGCGTCCTCCCTGAGTAACATAATAAATTAGGTTAAAAAAACAAAGACGAAGCCGCGGGCGGCTGCTTGTTATGTTCGCTTTTTTGCGGGCGGTCCAAACACGCCAATATGACGTCACCGCGCGCAGGTCCCAACTTATCGCGCACGGGTAATACTGTGCACTGCAACTAATTATAACTGCAAACCAAGCGTATTAATAAATGTGCTATGTATCTAAGGCTAAGTATAAACTCTGTTCTGCACAAACCATGAATGAATGACGACTTCACATTTGTTTACAGAAGCGATATTAAATAATCGTGACGGAACGTGAATGACAGTCAGTTACAGCAAAAATAACATTTTATATCTGTCACTATTTATTTCCAAAGCTATTACTAATTTTTATGTACGGGATTTATCACGTACCGTCTTATCGGTGCTTCGATCGACAATGTTTCGGTTCAATTCGTGAACCTTCATGAGGGTGAGTGCGATCGGCTCCAAATAACGTCCCACCTCGCACTGGTAAATATATCATTAAATCCCGTATTTATAATAATGATTGAAATCAATCACGAAAGTTTTCTATAGTTTGACCAAAAGCGCTATACCGCTCCTTAGGAAAGTGCGGCGAGGTGGGGGCCGAGGAAAAAAGAGTAAGAGTACACATGAGATCGATATTGTCGGATATATCTTAGGATATCGTAAACGATATGGTGATTTTATATAACGATATGTTTATATTTTTTTATAACTAAATTATCTACAGATATTTTGATTTTCTTTATAGCTTTCTGTCTGCTTTTCGTTTCTTAAAATATTCGGCCACTTTAAAAATGACGGTCTTGACATCACGAGATAGCGCTCGACCCATCTTTGGATATTTATCTGGTGTGCGTCTGACATAGACCGTCCGGTACAAAAACTACCTACCGCCGTGAGAGTTGACGGCAGACTGATAGATCGGAGCGGCCGACACTTCCCCCCGTCTCGCCGCGCGCATACCTCAGGAGCGGTACAGCGGTTTCGGTCAAACTATAAGTAAAATTTTTATGTAGTTTTTTTGCAAGCGTTTTGTACTTTGAGGGTTAAACTGAAATTTAGCAAAATGATACATTTTAGTGAAAAAAAAAATACAAAAAAACATTCTTTAGGATACCTTCCCTTTATAGAAGTTGGGGGTGATTTTTTTTGTTAACGCGCCCCATCGTGTGGAATAGGTCTTCCGGTTGCCCTAACGTTTTCATACAAGAGTCCGTTTACAAAATATAAATAAATAAATATTGCTGGACATTTCACACAACGCTATCTTGCCCCAAACTAAGCAGAGCTTGTACTATGGGAACCAGATAACTGATACAATACTTATATACATTTTTGTTTTGTAAATACATACTTATAAAGCTTCAAATAGAGCATTTTCGTTATGGCCATGTGTAGTATTAGAGATTATAATCTTGGACAGTAATCCTGGAATTAGTTCATCCGTTTAGCAAAAGATGTCGCTGTTGATAAAACAATATAAGGTAACTTGTTTTAAACCTAGAGATGGAACAAACTTATGGCCCACCTGATGTTAGGTGGTCTTTAGCACACTGAAGTAACATACCAATGAAATAAAAAGGCAATACAATTGGCGGCCTTATTACTGAGAGCGATCTCCTAGGCAACCTTTGGATGGAATTAAATTAGTGAAGCTATAACAGAGTGCAGTGTACTATAGATGATAATTGATAATGTCCTATTAATAAGAAGAGCAGTCATAAATAATAGGTATTCACTTATAGTTTTATAAATATTTATAATTTTATATATTTCATAAGCCCAGCTCGCACCACGATCCCTAACGTATTCAATAACTAAACATTTTAAATTTGATGTTTAAGTATGACGTGACAACTCTTTAAATTATATATAAGACGACCTCCGTGGCGCAGTGGGCGAATAGCCGGCTGAGACGCAGGAGGTAGCGGGTACGATTCCCGCCGCGGAACAAATGTTTGCATGATCTACAGATATTTGGTCCGGGTCTGGTTGTTTTTCTATATATTTTAAGTATGTTTTACAAAAAAAAAACATATATAAGTATTTTATCAGTTATCTGGTTTCCATAGCACAAGCTCTGCTTAATAATCCTCCTAGCCGATTTCGGCTACAGAGACTTGACTTTGTGATTATTGGCCTAGGTGTTTAGCCTGTATGTGGCTGATGTACCCTATTTTTGCGCTAAAAGTCCGGTTACAATGAACACAAGTTAAGGCGCCATTAATGTAGTTGTAATTGATATTAGCCGGCGGTCGACTTTTAAGCTGATCTCGTTTTAAGTCTAGTTCTTGCCTCCTTTCTTCTTCAAACTCGTACACTTTGTCCTGAACATGACGCCTCCATTCAGGTCGTTTTTCAGCGAGAGCCTCCCAGCGCGACGGATCGATACAACACCTCTTCATGTGCCTCTTCTGTACGTCTTTGAAACGTAGGAACTGACCTCCGCGTTTCCGCTTACCATGTTCTAGTTCACAGAAGAAAATGCGTTTCGCCCTTCGCTCATCAGACATCCGAGACAGGTGCCCGCACCAACGCAGCTGACGCCGCATCAAATATGCCTCTATGCCACAGACATTAGCCCGTCGTAGAACATCGGTATTACGGACCCGATCCGACCACTTGATGTTAAGAATGTCGCGGAGGCATTTCAGATGGAATCTGTCTAACGTGCGTATGTGTCTGCGATACAGGCACCATGTCTCTGACGAGTACAAGATGTTAGGAAGTACAATAGCCATATACACCTTAATCTTGGTACTCAATTTGATGTTATGGGAGCGAAATACCTGGACTCGTAGTTTACCAAAAGCAGCCATAGCGGAGCCAAGTCTGCTGTTGATCTCCGAGTCAAGGTCGCATTTTGTTGTTATGCTGCTTCCCAGATATCTGAATGTATCGACCTGTTTTATGGGCTTTCCATCGATTTGCAGATTCAGTGGAGCTTGGTTAACAGTGTCCATGGCCATCACCTCTGTCTTTGTAATATTAATTTTGAGGCCAAATCTACAGCACGCAGCGTCAAGCCGAGTCATCAAGTCCTGGAGTCCCTCAGAAGATTCCGCAACGAAACATAGGTCATCAGCATACATCAATTCGGTAATGAGGTCATACGATACCTTTGTGTGCGCTTTTAACCTAGCCAGGTTAAAGATACTGCCATCTGTGCGAAAACGTATGCGGATCCCTTCGGTGTTGGCTTGTAAAGTCTCCCTCACGACAACGGAAAAGTACAGAGCAAAAAGAGTGGGTGCTAATACACAGCCTTGTTTTACACCACAAGTGACAGGGAATTGCTCTGTCTGCTCACCATTGACGGTTACGCAACAAGTCATGTTGTCGTGAAGAAGTCTTATCAAGCGTATAAATTTGTCGGTGCAACCAAGTTTCGAAAGCACAATCCACAAAGCTTCGCGAGGTACACTGTCAAAAGCTTTCTCCAGATCAACAAAACAGAGAAACAGAGGTTGACACTGTTCCCTGCTTTTCTCTTGCAGTTGTCTAAGAGAGAATATGGCCTCGCATGTGCCGCGATTGGGTCTAAACCCAAATTGCGTTTCAGGCAATATACTTTCAGAGAGCTCCATAAGACGATTTAAGAGTACTCTGGCAAAAGTTTTTCCTGGAGTAGACAGAAGTGATATACCCCTATAAGAGTTGCAAACAGATCGATCACCTTTATTTTTATACAAAGAGCAAATTAGTGATACGCCAAAACTAGGAGGAACGAACTCCATTTCCCACATGCGCTGGAAAAATTGCCAAATCTTGTAGTGCAACTCATCTCCGCCATATTTTAATAGTTCTCCTGGTATGTTATCGATGCCGACAGCCTTATTGTTTTTCTGCGCTTTGATGGCGATGATAACTTCCTCAAGAGAAGGAGGCTGATCCAGATCTACGGCTTGTGGTAAGGCAGGAAGTGATGCTAAATAGTTTATGTCAGCAGAACGATCCACATTGAGTAAGCTGTTATAGTGTTCTGCCCAGCGAGTAAGAACTTCTCCTTTGCTTACCAGGAGGGTACCTGAAAGTGATTTCAGTGGTACGTTTACTCGATGTGGACTTCCTACTAACTTTTTAATCTCGTTAAAGAAATCGCCGAGTCTATTCGAATCAGCAAGCCACTGAATATAGCGAACCTTGTTCAGCCACCACTCATCTTTTGCGTTTCGAGTTAGTCTCCTTATTTGGCTCGTACTCTCCTTTATTTTTTCAGAAGCAGTTGTCTGATTTCCCTTTCGAAGGAGCTGGCGGTGTTTTTCTAGGGCGACTGTCAATGTATTATCATTTTCGTCAAACCAGTCTTCACAGACACGAGGTTTTTGGCCTAAGATCTCAGTAGCCGCATTGATGGTATTTGTAGTTAACAGTTTCCAGCCCTCGTCCAACTGTTCATCTTCGGGGTGTATGCCTGCTGTAAAGGTATTGACAGCTTCCCTGTAATTTGCCAATATTTCAGCAGACTCTAGCTTTTTCAGATGAAGACAGTTAGGCTTAGCCCTGCGAGGTCTACGGCAAGGGCTAAGACGCAAAAATAGTTTTGTAACAACAAGTCGGTGATCCGACCAACAGTTTGCGCCCCTCATTACTCTCGTTACTTTGACATCCACTATATCCCGTTGACGGACTATAGCATAATCAATAAGATGCCAATGCTTGGACCTTGGGTGCATCCAGGTAGTTTTGTATTTATTTGGGAGTCTAAACATGGTATTGGTAATACCCAGATGAAATTGGGAACAGAGGCTTAGTAACAGTTGCCCATTACTGTTCATGTTACCAATGCCATGTCGCCCTATCACCCGAGGCCAAGCTTCAAAATCACGTCCGACGCGAGCATTAAAGTCGCCAAGAAGCAAAACTTTCTCACAGCGCCGGATTTTAGTCAGCACTTCTGACACTTCCTCATAAAATTTGTCCTTGACGTCATCACTTTTGTCGAGTGTTGGCGAATATACGCTGATAACATTTAAGTATTTATTGTTTCGAAGATGGAAACGTAAGGACATGACACGATCAGAGATAGCAACTGGATGTTCTTCCAACTTAGAGGCTAAAGTAGTTTTAATAGCAAAGCCTACTCCTGACCGTCTAGGCTCAGAAGCTGGTGTGCCTTTCCAGAAGAAAGTGTACCCACCACCACGTTCAACAAGCTCACCTTCGTCAGCTAGATGTGTTTCGCTGAGAGCGGCTATGTCGACGTCATAGCGTTTGAGCTCGCGAGCCACAATGGCGGTTTTACGTTCTGGACAGAGGTTGTTGGGTCGGTCTAAAAGAGTACGTACATTCCACGCACCAAAAGTCATATTCATCTGCATGTTTTTAGATTTATTCTTATTGCGAGGAATGAGCGTTTGTTTGGGGCACCTTTTCTAGCCCCCTCCCCGGCTGAGCGAGGAAAGCAGTGCCTCTCTAAATAAAGCTGCTTTGTCTCAAAGAGTGCTGCCGAACCACACTGTCACCCCGATGCAGTGCTAGAGCGACTCACTCTCCTCTCCTTAGGCCACCCGTGTCCAGGTATTAGACCAAGCCCAGGACTTTTTTAAACTCGGAATGACAAAGCCAAGTCAGATGCGCAGGATATATTAAGTTGCATAAGTGTGCGCGCCGTACACAGATGCACCCTCTCCTCCTTACTCCCCTTGACCCAGTGGAACGGAGAACCGCTACGACTGGAAGGGAACAGGACGCAGTATCTGGCAACGATAAAAACTCCTATCGCTACCTTCAGGCCTTCTACAGTTGCCTGGTTGCCTCGCCACTTGAGGTGGATTGCGTTGACGCCGAAGCAACGAGCACTAGCACGGGGAGTGACCGTGCCGACTCGAGGGCCGAAACACGCCGTTGCTACAACAAAGTGTTTCGGCACTCGAGCCCCCCTCTACCAGCCTAGGTTCCTAAGGTGTGGCCGCTGCATGCTATAGCGGCGACCACTAACGACGACCGAATGCGCGCCGCGCGATCTGAGGAGCCTTTTATAGGCGATGTTGCCTCGACCACTAACGACGATCGAATCTTCGTATATTCAACGGGCAGCGTAACGACGCCCCAGAGACGTACGACGGCTCGAGCACGACTGACAACAAGCTCTGCTTAGTTTGGGGCTAGATAGCGCTGTGTGAAATGTGCAGCAATATTTATTATTATTATTTATTATATTTAGCCACTAAACACGTTTAGGCATCGTTACGCAAGTCTCCCTAAGAGTGTAGAGTTTCTTGTGAAAGAGCTCGCCCGGGGAAGTACTCCCACAATACCTATTTCTTCCACCAAGCAGAATTGTTGTGTTTCGGTTTGAAGGGTATGGTTGCCGGTGAAATTACAGGCACATGAGGCTTTATACCTGTATGCTTCAAGTTGATTGACGCAGGGCAGTGCATCGTAGGGCACGTTTCTAAGGTGCGTGACCTACGAGGCAATTCTCTGTTGTAGGCGATGGTTACCACTCAACATCAGGTGAGCCATAAGCTTGTTCCATCTCCATGTACCTTATGACCCTTATTAGATTCCACTAGATGTAGCTACCTAATTAGGTATAATATTGGTACACCCTTACCTACAGGGTGCAAATGAAGTACTGGACTCTTGACTAGTCAATAAGGTCTGACATGTAACATTGTAATATTATTTATAACCGGCTGAGACGCAAGAGGTTGGGAGTTTTATTGGACAAATGTTTGGATGGTCAGCAGATATTTGTTCCGGGTTTGGGTACTGATCTATATAATGTATGTATTTACAAAAAAAAATTTATTTAATTATTCTATCGGTTATCTGGTTCCCGTAGTACACACGGCTACACATCAAACTACACATTTCCAGTATAAGCTGACCTCGCACTGTGTAGGCTTGTATGAAATCAGAGAGGTTAGCTTATACTCGAAATGTGTAGCTTGATGTGTAGCCGTGTGTACAAGCTTAGCTTAGTTTGGGGCCGGATAACGCTGTATGAAATGTCCTGCATTATTTATTTAATCCATTCAGTCAGGCTCGCCTCTGCAAACAAAGTGTTCAACTCCAAGCAAATAACAAAACCGCGTGCCTCAGAAATTCATATCTAATCCTATTTGATACATAACTTCATCCGCCTCTTCTTGACTGTAGCCGGTCTCGCTCGTACCGTTCGATTGCTGGACATTTTTCGATGTGGTTGCTTCTATCGAGGTGTCGGAGTTAGTTGATGTGGATATGTTGAGTGTGGGAAGGCCTAGGATGACCCTGATTTGGTCGGTTAGGTGCGGAGCGGACACTACTTGGTGGTAGATGCCCTCGGCGGAGCTCAGTATCCGGTCCACGTCTAGGCACATTGATAGGTCGTTTACGTGCTGAAACAAATATACAACCATTATTTATAAGTAACTATCTGACCAATCCGCGGCTTCGCACGCGTGGTTAGCCAATAAAAAGTAGATGTGTTAATCCAGGTTAGGATCTACGTACTTACAGAATTTCATCGCAATCCGTTCAGCCGTTCCGGCGTGAAAGAGTAACAAACATCCATACATACAAACTTTCGCGTTTATAATATTCGTAGGATAGGATTATTTTAACACAGGGGTCGAAATTCGACCTTACTTCAATAATAATATATTTTTTTCTTAATTTTATCATTATCCATGCATTCTATCCTCCATACTAGCATATAGCGAGATTTTTGATTGATTGTCCCAACTCTATATGGGTGGATGGATACTCGATGGTCGAAGGCCAGTCACGTCAGAACAAGTTTTTGTATTTTTCAAACTTTCGCGATCACTGTAAATAATTATTGATTAAAACGGGTATTTATCGCGTATGTACCTTTTTTATTTGTTATCCTGACGTTTCGGCTGTGTTGCAACAGTTATGGTCTCGGGCTGACACCCGATAAAAAGGTACATACGCGATAAATACCCGTTTTAATCAATAATTAAGAACAAGTTTTTACCGGAAGAATGTAATTTTACTATTGTCATGAGAATAAATGGCATATTTAATATTATCCCGTAACAATATAAACTTTAAATATGTCAAATCTCAGTCCTCCGTGCGCGCAATAAGCCTAAAAAGGGTACAAAAATGTCTTAGTTTGTCAATAAAAACTTAACCCTTCTGTTATGTTCCAATTCCGGTTATAATCTATCTGTATAGCAAATTTCATCTTAATCGGTCCAGCCTTTTTAGTTGTAAAAATGTCGAATTTATAATATTAGTTTTTGCTGTTCTGTTTGTTTGTATTATAAACACCAATATGTGTACCTACAATTTAAAACACACATCCAACAAACAATTCGGGCCTTACCACAAAAAAGTTAAACAACCGTTGAACATCTGTTTAAAAAATTATTTACAAATAATTAGTTGGGTTTTTTTAAAAAGGTTTTCTTACGGTTTTAACTTTTTTTACAAAAATTTATGATTTACTTACTTTTAATATTTCTGTGAATCCATAATCTCTGGTAATCAACACGTCCTTCTCGGCGTCGAGTATGGCGACACAGATCAATAAGTGGAAGTTACTGCACGGCAGCCCCGTCCAAAGCACCTCCCATAGCCTAAAAATAAATAAATAAATAAAATAAATATTAGTAGACATTTCACACAGCGCTATCTAGCCCCAAACAAAGAGGATGCCACAAACTAAAAAGAGCTTGTACTATGGGAACCAGATAACTGATAGAATACTTATATACTTTTTTTTATATACATATATTTTTATAATATATAGAAAAACATCCAGACCCGGAACAAATATTTGAAGATGATGCAAAAATTTGTTCGACGGCGGGAATCGAACCCGCGATCTCCTGCGTCTAAGCCGGCAGAGGCAGGGCAGAGAGGGTCTGAATAACACCATGATTGATAATATGGGGGGGTGTGATAATCACGTGTATATTTTCTGTGACCACGTGAAATCCTGAGCGAATTTATGTCTAAAAAGCAACATAACCTTGCCGGTCTCCATTAGGAAATCCCCCTCACTTTCCGTATTTAAAGCTAGACTCAAAAACTTTTCTCTCCATGAAGAGTCGTGATTCATCTGATCTCTAATATTAATAATATATGTATAAGTATGTAAGTACATATTTATTTATGTTATATAATATGGTATTTATTTATTTAAAATTATTTAAGTACCTAATATGTATGTATATAATTATATAAAGTTAAGTAATTTTTCTTTTTCTATTATTACGTTTATTCTTTCTACACCTCGGCCAATCTTCCAATAAGCAATGATCCTCTCCATCCAAAGAAATCGCTTTGTTAAGCGATATGACCGCCCATTATGCTTACATTTATTTGTTTAATTCTTTATATCTGTTGTGTCTAGCTTGTAAGGTATTAAAGAATTTTCATTCATTAATTTCTAACAATAATTTAGCGTTTAGCAGACTATCTCCCATGCGCGACCTTCTACGGTTTTCAGAATCTGAATTTATCATAATTTTTCTCCAATGTTTTTAGTATTTGTTGCGGCAACAGAGCGGCAACAGAAACACATCATCTGTGAAAATTTCAACTGTCTAACTATCACGGTTCATGATATACATCCTGGTGACAGACGACAGACAGACGGCGGAATCTTAGTAATATGGTCCCGTATTACGCTTTGGGTACGAAACCCTAATAAAAAGATACACGTGATGTTGGGTGTGGACCAGGGGTTCCTAAACTTTTAAGATAACGGAACACCCACCAAATACCTTTTATTTTATATCAAATTATTACTAATCGAAGTCACTGTATTTTAAATAGTGAAGACGTCGCCCGCTGGCTTCCGGGCTGAACTCTCGCTAACTACCATATGTCATAATCATAATTTGGTAAGAATATTATACGTTATAATACAATATAGTGGTATCTTTACAGATACCCTGGTAGAGCTTTTGTGAACGGGCTCGAGGAAGTGGGCACCACCGCCTTACCTTTATCTGCCGCCAAATAGCAGTACTAGTGCTGCTGTGTTCCGGTTAGATGGTAATGGTATGTTCCTGTAATTACTGGCGCATAGGCATAACAGCTAAGTCCTATAGTATGGCAACGTATCCACATAGAGATCAAGACAACATAATAGCTTGTTTTGAATTCTATGTATATATCCATGGGCTGCAGTAGCCACTTAACATCTGGTGGACTGCATGCTCGTTTGCCATATAAGTAGTATAAAAAAAATCTTGTATCGGTACATAATGTACAAACTGGATGCAATATTAAAATAATCAGATATATATAAAAGTTATATATCAATATAACAAACTAAATTAATAAACAAACAATAGTTACAAAATAATAAAATGGGATATCAATATATAAATTACACAAGTCAATATAATTAGTCAATATAAAAGAATATAAAATTAAAACATTAATTTGTCATGTCAAATAAACGCCTCATAACTGTATAAGGTGTTACTCAGAAGCCTAGATTAGATTAGATAATACTTTATTGCACACCACGAATCAAATACATATAAAAAACAACTACGTAAATCTATGGATACAATTGGCGGTCTTATCGCTAATTAGCGATCTCTACCAGACAACCTTTGGATGGAATGGACTGTGTAGACATTACCTGGGGTGTAATGGTGTACCTAACATACTACATGTACATACATACTAATACTAATTATATACAAAAAAAATAAAAAATATAAAACTTACATAAATGAAAGTTACATGAATCTAAATAATAACTACTCATAATAATTTATAGATACATACTTAGACTTATTTAAGAAACAAATAGTTAATAATAAATACATATATATTTAGCGACAAATACTCAGATAGTGTTCTCTGAGCGTTTCAGATAGCCTACCTACTAACATTACAGTAATGCGTTCATCTCGTCACAAATTCTGTGCTATATCAAAATAATATTTGTACTTAACTGTAGTATTATTTAACAGCCAAAAATAAAAAATAATTTCGCGGAACCCTGGTAACTTTTCTACGAAAGGGGAGGTTTCGCGGAACCCACTTTAGGTATCGCTGGTCTAAACCATCACGACGGATCACCAAGGGGGATGATAGGGTAAAAAGTAGCCGAGAAAATCTCACGTGATTAAAGGACGACCCCTAAATATATTTTCATATTTTCATACACTAACACAAAATCCTAATCAAATTCAAAATCCTAGTGTCAAGGCTCCTTTCCCGATGTACCAAGATCCGAAAAATAAAACTGTTATGACGACCTCCATGGTACAGTGGGCGAATAGCCGGCTGAGACGCAGGAAATAGCGGGTTCAATTCCCAACGCGGAACAAATGTTTGTGTGATCTACAGATATTTGTTCCGGGTCTGTATGTTTTTCTATATATTATAAGTATGTATTTAGAAAAAAAAGTATATATGTATTCTATCAGTTATCTGGTTCCCATAGTACAAGTTCTGCTTAGTATAGGGCTAGGTAGCACTGTGTGAAATGTCCCGCCATATTTATTTATTTTGTTATGCGGCCTATCTTAATGGATGGATGTGAAGCCTGGACACTAACCCAGAATAAAAAGCGTAAAGAAAGGTGCTAAGAAAAATCGTATGCCTGGTGCACGTGAGGTTGGCACTCTGTGAGTGAGGAAGGATCGGGAGGTAGCGGAACTGGTGGCCGAGCCCAACATCATACACGAAAATCTCATAGATTACGCTGGTTCAGTCACGTTGAGAGAATGGGGGACGATCGTACTGCCAAACATGCCTACCTAAGACTGCCAGTTCCAGATATCGCTGGAAGGATGAAGTGGAGAAAGACCTTTGTGTTCTCTAAGTGTCAGACTGGCAAGAAGTGGCGCAGAATACCAGTGGCGTCTTTTGTAGGCCAAGGGTTGATGCGCCAGGATAGTAAGTAACACAAATTACCTCATGATATCCCTGTGCGAGAACTCCCGTTTGAACCAGACGAGCAGCCATCGGAAGCAGAAGTACATGTTCCCCGAGTCCTTGGAGTCCAGGTGCCTCGCCAGCTCCGGGCTCGCGAACGCGACCAGCTGTTGCAGCATCACCAGCTGGCTCTTCATGCCCGCTTGGTCCATGTCGAAGTTTGATGCCTGGGAACATCACATCACTATTTTTTAAGCTGGCCGTACGCGTCCGATTTCTCCATACCATATAGAATAGTACAGAATAATCTTTATCTAAATATATAAAACAAAGTCGTGTTAGTTACACCATTTATAACTCAAGAACGGCTGAACCGATTTTGATGAACTTTAATTTGTTTGATTTGTCTCCGACCCGAATAGCAGAATAACTGTTAACTTATCGAAAAAATTCTAGAAAAAAAAATTAAATTTATTTTCTCATACATTTGCGACATTGGCAGCCCGCATCATATGAATTTATATAATTAATTATTAATAAATTAATACTGCTAACATTTCACACAGAGCTATCTAGCCCCAAACTAAGCCAAGCTTGTACTATGGAAACCAGATGACTGATATAATAAATAAAAAAAAAAATTTCAAGCAATTATGTATCTCATATAGGAAAGCGCACAACACAATAAGTAAACTAATGTTTATACAGGGTGTTTGAGAGCATGCCTGTGACAGCAATGTCTGGTGTACGGGCAGTCTACTCTGCCGGCTATCATTGCCAAGACGGTGTTGGCGCTGGCCCGCAGCCTGTGCACCAGGGACGCGGCTCGCTTGCGCATGACGGTATGGAAGCAGTCGACCCGCGCCGCCGCGAACATACCTGATGCACTGCAGTAGCGGGGCAGCCCCAACATCGCCCTGAGTGCATTGCTATACTGGACGCGGAGTGCGCTGTACGCCGCCTGCGTATACTTCTATATAAAACTTATATAGATTTATTAAATACATACTTCTAATAGTAATACATATTGTCACAGTGAAGCGATTGGTTTAGCAGAATTAGGCCCCAGATCTTATTACCCCACCCTAGAACTAGATACGACTAGGTCTCAACGGAAGACCAGCGCAGGTTCTAACGTCCTGCACACGCTGAGTTGAGACCTTTTTTTGCAACCAATTTGTGTACCTACCTAGCTTTAAGTTTTTATGTTGTTTTTTATTGATATACTGTTTAATTTTTTGTTGTTATTTTTGTATTATGTGTTGTTGCAAAATAAAATATTTGATTTGATTTATACGTCCAATCCGATAGTCGAAAGAGGGTAGTATTTTAATTGATTAGCGCGTGCGAAGCCTCGGGCTGGTCAGCTAGTATATAAGAGCGAAAGTGAGTTTGTTTTTTCCGTTACGCTTTCACGTCATAACGGCTGAACCATTTTCTATAAAATTTGTTTTAGATAGAACACGAATGACCTGGTTTCAAACATAGGCCACTTTTTTTTTGACACGTGCAAAGTCGGGGGCGGTAGCTTGTTATAAATAAATAGATAGATAGATAATTCTTTATTGTTACACCAAATTAGAATAACTTAACCTAGAAAACTTAAAGACTAATACATGGTGGTACAATGGGCACCCTTATCGCTCAAAGTGATCTCTTCCAGGCAACCTTTGGATGGACTGGATTGAAAAGACGTGTGAGGAGGCGGTGTTACAATAAATACCTATTTATGTAGGATAAAAATAAATAAATACCTAAACCTAAAATATACTTACCTACATATACTTACATAAATAAATATAAAATATATACATATACTTTTACAATAAATATCGAAAGGAAATACAATGTTTACTCTAAAGAAGCCGCTAAGTATAGCTTGCAGACCTCATTTTTAAAAATAGGTAATAATTTAGCAAGTCTGATGGAAACGGGCAAGTCATTCCATAATCGGACAGCTCGTACCGTAAACGAGTTACTAAAGAAGTTGGAATTATGGGCTGGAACTTTCAACTGGAGAGTAGTGGAAGAACACAGAATAAAATAAAAAAATACTCACGATTTTATCCATAAATCCGACAAAGCACCAAAACGTATCCACCTCGTGGTTCAAAAGCAGCAACAGAGGCGCAAGTATATCACTCATCCCTTGCACATATCCCAGGTCAAAGTTATACATAACGTATGTCATTAGTATATCTTGCAGCACTGTTAGATTAGGGTTGTTGTCCCCCGCGTAGAAGGGATGTGTCCTGTCAGTTCGGTTCACATCTTTCTCGACCAAACTCTTCCTGTCTCTGTACTCTGAGAACCTGGAAGTAATCATTCAAAAATCGTATTACTTTCTTACTATACGGCGTTTCAGCTTAAGAAGCCGGCGAAACCCGAGCGCAACTTCAATTCGGCCGCATCAAAAACTTCGGCCTGAATATCGCTATCCCTGTTTAGTGACGAAGTTTAGCCACGCAGAGCGACAGTGATAGCAAATGAACGACTCTAAATTTGATTAGATTTTGACCGTGTTCCGTAATACCAAAAATGATGTCTGAAAACTTGTATTTTTCTCATTGTGTTGTTATTCTGTAACTAGACGATATAATCTATGTTCCCATGACTAGGATACGTAAGATGTTGTTGTTTTTAATACGAAACAATTAGGTTGAAAACAGGTCTTTTATGACGTAAAAACATGCAGAAAACGATACGCTTCTATTTAATTTTAGGTAAGTATTTTGATCTAATATATGGTTGGGAACTTAGATAAATACTATTCAAATTAAAATAATACCTTATTATTAAGGTAGAAATATGTTCCAATTAGAAATGATCTTGGTAGTACGTATTGTATGGGCGATTTCTCTCCGGTCTCCCCTTAAGTTTGTAAACCGAAAATGGTGTGAATTTTTTTTCTAACGCATAATGGACCACATACAGAATTCGAATACGGAAAATGGAGTGGAGAAAATCCACCCAAAGTATTTCACATAAACTGAGTAACATTAGCATAGAAATACGCCATAATATATAAAAAAATAGATCGTTTACCTCGCTTCTTGTCCGTCAGTCATGGACCGCCATTGCAACTTCATAGAGAAGTACTCTTCAGTCCTCTTACGTTGGAGCACCTTGATCTCTGAATGTGTCAAGTGCCATGGGTGGTACTCTAATACATACTTCCATACCGAATGCCGGATCGAGTGGGCTATACCCTGCAAATATTACAAGGTAACTTTATATAGATGGCAAAAGAGGACGTGTCGGTCAGTCTGTCGCTGGAGACGACATTGTTTCAGTAGCTGGAGATCACTGGGTACAAACAATCCAAGAAATAAATATATAGCAAGAGATGGAGGCCTTCACCCAGCAATGGATAGCCCCTAAAAAAACATAATAAAAAATATCATACAAAAGTAAATTTAATATAATCTATATTAATATTATAAAAAGGAAAGATTTATTTGTTTGTTTGTATTGAATAGACTCCGAAACTACTGGACCGATTTAAAAAATTCTTTCACGGTTGAGAAGCTACACTATCCCCGGGTGACATAGGCTACTTTTTACCCAACTGCAACTGCGCAGAAGGAGGGTAATGTTTTTATTGAAAAACTACGCGTGCGAAGCTGCGGATTTTTCAGCTAGTGATGAATAAGTTTACATATTTTTTGATCGAGCTAAGCGAGATTTCCAAATCAAATTGGAGGAAGCGGCGTTTTTGTATGTATGTATGATAAGATCGCCAATTGTATCACATAGTTTTACAGTGTTCTTTTTAGTTATATTGTTTTTTGGTGTGCAATAAAGAATTATCTAATTATCTATGATCTCCAAATCAACTTGGACGAATCAGCGTTTTTTGTATGTACATACAAAAAATGTATGATTGTATGAAAATATGTATGTATGATTTCTAAATCGAGTTGGAGGAATCGGTGTTTATGTATAAGATAACTCTTTACTGTACACCAAAATGAAACACAGGACATAATTTTTACAAATAGATTTAGTACAATGGGTGGTTTTGTATGTATAATCTCCGAATCAACTTGGACGAATCGGCGTGTTTGTATGAATGCGTGATCTCCGAATCAACTTAGACGAATCGGCGTGTTTGTATGCATGCGTGATCTCCAAATCAACTTGGACGAATCGGCGTGTTTGTATGTATGCTTGATCTCCGAATCAACTTGGACGAATCGGCGTGTTTGTATGTATGCGTGATCTTCGAATCAACTTAGACGAATCGGCGTGTTTGTATGTATGCGTGATCTCCGAATCAACTTGGACGAATCGGCGTGTTTGTATGCATGCGTGATCTCCAAATCAACTTGGACGAATCGGCGTGTTTGTATGTATGCTTGATCTCCGAATCAACTTGGACGAATCGGCGTGTTTGTATGTATGCGTGATCTTCGAATCAACTTAGACGAATCGGCGTGTTTGTATGTATGCGTGATCTCCGAATCAACTTGGACGAATCGGCGTGTTTGTATGTATGCGTGATCTCCGAATCAACTTAGACGAATCGGCGTGTTTGTATGCATGCGTGATCTCCGAATCAACTTGGACGAATCGGCGTGTTTGTATGTATGCGTGATCTTTGAATCAACTTGGACGAATCGGCGTGTTTGTATGTATGCGTGATCTTCGAATCAACTTGGACGAATCGGCGTCTTTGTATGTATGCGTGATCTTCGAATCAACTTAGACGAATCGGCGTGTTTGTATGTGTGCGTGATCTTCGAATCAACTTGGACGAATCGGCGTGTTTGTATGTATGCGTGATCTCCGAATCAACTTGGACAAATCGGCGTGTTTGTATGTATGCGTGATCTCCGAATCAACTTAGACGAATCGGCGTGTTTGTATGTATGCGTGATCTCCGAATCAACTTGGACGAATCGGCGTGTTTGTATGTATGCGTGATCTCCGAATCAACTTGGACGAATCGGCGTGTTTCTATGTATGCGTGATCTTCGAATCAACTTGGACGAATCGGCGTGTTTGTGTGTATGCGTGATCTCCGAATCAACTTGGACGAATCGGCGTTTGTGCGTATGTATACTCGGGGTTTGTCAGCGAGCCATGGAGCGCAGTATCCTAGGAGTCAAATTAATAGACCGCATTAGAAACAGTGAACTGCGCTCCCAAACACAAATCGCGGACGTTGGCCACCAAGTAGGCAAGTTAAAGTGGGACTGGGCGGGCCATGTCTGCCGCATGTCAGAGGAGTTATGGGCAAAATCCACCACCGAGTGGATCGAAAACGAGCACGTGGCAGACCACAACGCCGATGGAAAGACGAACTCGTCTCGTATACGGAAGACTGGACTACACACGCGCATGATACAGTGGAGTGGAAGGAAAGGAGGCCTTTGGCCTGCAGTGGAACAGTACAGGCTCCAAATAATAATAATAATAATGGGTAGGTTAGGTAATGCCACAATACTGGTGTAACTAAAGTAGCTAAAAATGTGGGGAGGTTAACGGATTTTGACGATCGACAAATTGACGTTTTAATTAGTCAAAACCGTTAAAATCGGTAATTTCAAGAATTTTGTTATTTTTGGTTTTTTTCGTACACGCACTGCAGTAACATAAAGAATGAAGTAGGTTGACTCACTCCTCTGAATATAAGCTGTTTGACTCCTTCAGTCTCCGTGACTCTTCCTTCAGGGTCTTGTAGACCTTCCCACTTTTCTGTTGAAAGTGGTGTACCCCTGAAAAAAAAGAGTTATGCTCTGTTAAAAATATTAACAAGTATTTTTATTTGGATCAGATATAAAACTTGTTGTATGAGATCCGACTGCGAGATTACTAATTCCATCTGTTAATTAATTAAAATACAATTTTTGTAGATAATCCAACTAATATTATAAACTTGAAGGTTTGTATGGATGTACACACGGCTACACATCAAGCTATATATTTCCAATATAAGCTGACCTCTCATTCTACGAAAAGCCTATATGATGCGAGGTCAGCTTATACTGGAAATGCATAGCTTGATGTGTAGCCGTGTGTACGTGTGGATGTTTGTTACTCTTTCATGCAAAAACAACTGATAATGTTTATTTATCTTTTGACATGTACTTAAATACGTCATAACAATAATCTTTAGGTACATAGTATAAAATGAAGTAGCTTCGGCTGTCTGTTCGTTTAGATCTTTTAAACCACTCTACGGATTTTAATGCAATAGAACTTTTTAAATTTTCGCAAACTATACTCATGTTTTTAAGACAAAACGTGTCTTTTCGCGCACAGATTTATATCAAAATCATAATTTTGACTTTTTCAGTCTCTCGTGGACCACTGCCGATGTAACTTGGCCGAAACGTAGAGGTTCGTCAAAATTATGATTTTGACTTTTTCAGTCTCTCGTGGACCACGGCCGATGTAACTTGGCCGAAACGTAGAGGTTAGTCAAAATTATAATTTTGACTTTTTCAGTCTCTCGTGGACCACGGCCGATGTAACTTGGCCGAAACGTAGAGGTTAGTCAAAATTATAATTTTGACTTTTTCAGTCTCTCGTGGACCACGGCCGATGTAACTTGGCCGAAACGTAGAGGTTAGTCAAAATTATAATTTTGACTTTTTCAGTCTCTCGTGGACCACGGCCGATGTAACTTGGCCGAAACGTAGAGGTTAGTCAAAATTATGATTTTGACTTTTTCAGTCTCTCGTGGACCACGGCCGATGTAACTTGGCCGAAACGTAGAGGTTAGTCAAAATTATGATTTTGACTTTTTCAGTCTCTCGTGGACCACGGCCGATGTAACTTGGCCGAAACGTAGAGGTTAGTCAAAATTATGATTTTGACTTTTTCAGTCTCTCGTGGACCACGGCCGATGTAACTTGGCCGAAACGTAGAGGTTCGTCAAAATTATGATTTTGACTTTTTCAGTCTCTCGTTGACCACGGCCGATGTAACTTGGCCGAAACGTAGAGGTTAGTCAAAATTATGATTTTGACTTTTTCAGTCTCTCGTGGACCACGGCCGATGTAACTTGGCCGAAACGTAGAGGTTAGTCAAAATTATAATTTTGACTTTTTCAGTCTCTCGTGGACCACGGCCGATGTAACTTGGCCGAAACGTAGAGGTTAGTCAAAATTATAATTTTGACTTTTTCAGTCTCTCGTGGACCACGGCCGATGTAACTTGGCCGAAACGTAGAGGTTAGTCAAAATTATGATTTTGACTTTTTCAGTCTCTCGTGGACCACGGCCGATGTAACTTGGCCGAAACGTAGAGGTTAGTCAAAATTATGATTTTGACTTTTTCAGTCTCTCGTGGACCACGCCCGATGTAACTTGGCCGAAACGTAGAGGTTCGTCAAAATTATGATTTTGACTTTTTCAGTCTCTCGTGGACCACGGCCGATGTAACTTGGCCGAAACGTAGAGGTTAGTCAAAATTATAATTTTGACTTTTTCAGTCTCTCGTGGACCACGGCCGATGTAACTTGGCCGAAACGTAGAGGTTAGTCAGAATTATGATTTTGATATAAATATGTGCGCGAAAAGACCCGTTTTGTCTTAAAAACATTGATTTTAATACAGTTTTCAGCCAAAGATAGTGAATAAAATAGAATAGAAATTATTTATTTGACACACACAAAGAAACATAGAACGGATCACAAATAAAATAGGTAGATAGACATGAAACTTACAAAACAATGAGATTAAATTAGACCTACAGCTAGAACACAAACGTACCTACCCCACCAGTAGGTAGTAGGTAGGTGCACCAACTAGTCCCGCTCCGTGTCACGCGTGCCCAAACAGGCTCTGTCTCAGCTTTATGCTTCTTTGCAATACATGATGCAAAGCAGCGCTGGTTTTCAGGCAGAGCCTTATGTAGGGTGACGTCACAAATTTAAACAAAATAAACATAATAAGACCAATTATACAAAAATAAACATATTTATATAATAAATAAGCAATTATAACAATATTAATAAGAAATACCTACATGATATACAAAAACAATAATATGTTATATATAGGTTACATATATATTATAATTATTTAACACTACAGTGCACGCGCCCCTTTATTTTACATGGGTGCTCGCGTGCTCTACCATAGTAGAAAACAATATATCAGATATTTTAAAAATGGGTAGTTTTAAAATGATAAAACTAAATAATATGCGTCAACTATTTATTATTACACACAATTATTGCAAAAAATCACATTTTTAATAGAATATACTCTCTAAATTGTCGACGAATATGTATACCTAGGACAAACTGTCCAATTAGGTAAGTCCAACTTTGACAAAGAAGTCACACGATGAATCCAACTCGGCTGGGCAGCGTTCGGGAAACTTCGCGATATCTTCTCATCCAAAATTCCCCAGAGCCTGAAGACTAAAGTCTTCAACCAGTGTGTGTTGCCAGTGATGACCTATGGCACTGAAACGTGGTCCTTTACTCATGGCCTGATGAACAAGCTCAAGGTCGCTCAACGAGCTATGAAGAGGGCTATACTCGGGTTTTCTTTGCGTGACAAAATCCGCAATGAGGAAATCCGCAGAAGAACTAAAGTTGCCGACATAGCTCTCAAAATTAGCAAGTTGAAGTGGCAATGGGCGGGCCACATCGCTCGTAGAACCCATAACCACTGGGGAAGAAAGGTTCTCGAGTGGAGACCTCGTACTGGAAGTTAGGTTAGGAACAATTTACGATATAAAAAAGATAATCAACATTTTTGGCATGGTTTTTGAGATCAGCTCAAAAAAAAATATCTAATAAGCGATGACTATCTTATTGGTCACTATCCTCGCATTCAATACAGATCACAACTTGGTGATAACGACAAATCCACCTAGCACATCGCTTATACCACTTTACTTACGTTCAGTTTTATTACGCCAATACTCGCATGCACTACAATGGTAGAAGCCGAACTTAGACACCTAATTACGAGAACATGCGCTTACGCTGCCAGTGGGCGCTGTACCAATCCGTTCCGCGATTTTGTCGTCGTCGACATAATCGCGGAACGGATTGGATTGGCTACTATAGTCTAACTTTTTATTAGCTGCAGTAAAATGACGTTTCTAAATGTCATTCCGTAAAATAATGTTGCCAGCCTAATCTCAATAGGGATGTGATTCAGTTCACAAAAATTAATTAAATAACATTATTATGACGTTTTTGTTTCATTTTGAATGTACCTCCCTATACTTCCACTAAAAAAAGATCAATCCTCTAGTATAGTAATAATAATAGGTTAAAAAAATACATTACAACTTAATATTAAATCTCAAAAAAAAAAACAAACTGATTATTCATTTATGATTCACTCATTTAGCTACATCCCTATTTATTTTTCTTCAAAAACCGGCAACCCACAAAACGTCATTTTACTGCAGCTAATAAAAAGTTAGACTATAGATAAGCCTCGTGGCTTATCTAGTAGCGCGGACAATCAGGTGTAAGAACGAATGAATAGTGATAAAATAAGTAAGTGCATTCTACTATAGTAGAGCACGCGTGCACTCTAGTGTTAACATAAAAGCGGAGAGCAGAAGGGTTAGTTTGTGGCTGTTTGTAAATAGTGTCTCCTGAAAGTGGTGGGCAGTAAAAAAATAAAAAAATAATTAGAAGGCACCTTTGTTTATAAGCGATTCAAAAGGAAGGTAAATATATATAACTACCTTCCGCCAGCGGCATCGCACGCGTTGTTGCCCAAGTGTTAATCCAGGTTATAATCTACGCACATGCCGATTTGAAAGTAACTCTGTCTCTCTGTCTGTTTGTTACCTTTTCACGACTTAACGGCTCGACCTATTTCGATGGAATTTGGTACCTATACAGGGTATTTGGTAATATACTGACGATATTCAAGTGACGGTTTCGCAAAACTAAAAAAAAGACTTCTCGAAAATAACTACTAGTTATATTATTAAATTTTAAAGAAAATCGACTAAGTTTAGGTGATTAATTCGATATAAAACTTACTGCCTAAGCTCGCAGTCGACATCCAAAAATAAAGGCCTTAATCCACAAAAGCGTAGATTTGCTACTTATGTCCTCTCTTTAAGCGCTCTCTGCTTAGAACTTCGATGCGAATGCACTGTAGAAAATAAGACGTGCCGCTTGACCGTTTCCACTAAAGCTGAGCGGAGAGATGTCGGAATATCGCTATTAGTTATTTTCCCATGGTAATCTCATCTCTGCAAACCTACGCTTAGGTGGACATTGGCCCGGAAACGCCTAGAATTTTTGGACCCGGGATTGGTTATCTGCAAACTGGCCACTTTAGCCACGGTAAACTTATTGAAATTATTCCAATTAGGTAGGTAGGTACCTACTTTATCCAATTCTTTGAGAGATAGGTATCTAGTGCATTGTCAAAATTGATGAGTCTTTTTTCAATTCTGGTTTCTGCCAAAGAAGAAGAGAAGAATAAGAATAAAGTTTAATTCACCAAAAAGAACACGCAACTTACATACCTACTAAATTTAAAACTAAAAACAAACAAAGGCAATAACAGCTGTGATTTAATGAGTAGGTATCATTGGGTCATAGCCCTGTTTACAAAACAAAGTACCTATTGGGGCCGGCGAACTCAAAGGATCGAGGCGGCACCTTTGACTAACGGCTTATTCTTTCGAATTCTTTTTGATAGTCGAATATTTCGACTATCAAAATATTGCCACAAAATAAATAACCAACTAACTTGACCTACAGTTTCACTAACATTACAGGTAACGGGAGTTTATGTAATGTGGTTAATCTTTTTTGGGGTACAAATTGCAGTTATTCTAGGTTTCAGACTTTTGCCTTTTGTGTCACTTAAGCTACACGCATACCAAATTACAGCACTGTAGGGTCAATGGTGTACCCTGTGAATGTTGTCAAAGTTCAATTTTTATTATGTCTAATAACTCAAAAACTGTAAAAACTTTACCAAAAATAAAAACGGAGTCTAAATGTACCAATGAATATTTCATTTGACGTCCCACTGGACCTAATATTATGTAGTTTCATTTAGAACCCCAATATCTCGACAACACCCCAACGTTTTTAGCTCATTTAGTCCCACCAAAATTGCGCCATCACTACCTACCTATGTATAAAATTACACGATAATCGGATAAACGCTTCGAAAGTTATCCTCGGACAAACATACATACATACAACGCCGATTTGCCCAAGTTGATTTAGAGATCTCGCTTCGCTCGATCAATAATTACACTACATTGTTTCCACAGATCTGAGTCGTAAGGGTTAAGTACCATGTGCGTGTAATTTCACCGATACCCTTACCCTTCAAACCGGAACACAACAATGCGAGTTTACTATTTGGCAGCAGAAATAGGTGGTAGTACTTTCCCGGACAAACTCTTTCACAGAGAGCTCTACTACTAATAACAGATTTATGACAGATTGACCTACGCGTATTTTGTAAAACTAGTTCGGTTTTGATTTACGATCTTTTCAACAAGCTTTTATTAGGTCGACCTGTGTATCCTAACTAGCTAATCCAATTTCGGATTGGCGTCCAACACCGAAAGTCAGAACTGGTATTGATACCGTTCCGGTAATGTTTTCCCAGCCCTAGTGTAAGAAGGCGGGCACTTTGGCACGTGTCGGCGTTCGCGCAATTAATTATTATTTTGAATCAGTAGTTGATTTCATTTCTAATTGTGCGGACGGATTTTGAAAAATTGCGATGCTTAACTACAGGTACTCCAATCAGGAGTTCGTGTGTATTGCTTTCGCCGTACTATTATTTGCCTAGACTCTAGAGCAAGAAGGCGAGTAGGTACGTGCAACAACATTTGTGAATACAATAGTGTAGCTGTACCTATCTGTGATAATAACTGTAGGTAACTTGTGTAAGTGTCTGTGTAACTGTACATTCTGTAAATAGGTACCTAACTAAATTGCGTAATTAACTGATAGCTGTGTTGTACATATTTTGTAGGTACATAGGTAGCTAATGAACTTTTAAACACGCCAAATTATCGTTGATAAAGTGAAGGCACCTCCTACTTACCTCTTGATTTGAGGTAAGTAGGTAAGAGCTACCTACTACTTTATTCACGTTAATTTATCAGTCGACAGCCAAATAAAAGTGGTGTTGGAAAGTTCTAGTTTACCTAAATTGATTAGGTACTTCATTTTGAATTGAATAAATCTTTTAAAATACTACTTCAGCCGTTTTTTATTTTTAAATTTTCTCTGTAGTTTAGCTAGTCATTGCAAAGATCACGTCTACCCTATCTAATTTAGTCTTGGTCATTCTGCCTGAGCGGTAGGCATTTGTGAAACGCCACCTGGGCCTATCTATCTCAACCTAATCACTACACTGACGTAGGTACCTACCTAGCTCACAGTGACCAAGAAAGAACTAGTGAGTGACACGACGAATTAAATTAATTAGGTTAGGCCAAAAATACCTGTCTTCCGACCTATCATAATTCGAGTCAGTGACACCGATCGCTTGTACTACACTGGGCTAAGAAAGAACAAGCGAATGTAGAGGCACCTGTAGGGATATTTTTTTTTCCTAGTAGGTACGTCTTACCTATTTAAAACTCAAAACGTAGATCTATGGTAGGCTAGTACCTACTACCGTAGGCAGGCATATATTTTTGTTATCTCTTTCGGAAATGGCTGCGGGTTTCGGGTTAGAAAGGGACCACAAGAGATATCTCGAGACGCCACCAGTCTGTGGTTAGATGGCAAGCATTATGCAATAGCACAACATAAGTTTATTAAAGTGTTTGTTTTAACATGCCAAAATAAATTTCACATTTCTTTGGTAAACATTTCACAAATTTATTTATTATGCTCATCTTAACAAACCCTTTCATTTTTTTGCGTATATTACCAAACTCCCTATATATAAAAATGAATCCCTATTTCCCTTAGTCACGCCATCACGCGTGAACGGCTGGACCGATTTCGCCAATTCTTTTTTGTTGTATTTATTATTGTCAGGAGAAGGTTCTTATGAAAGAAAAATATAAGACAATTGCGCGCAAAATTAGAAAATTTAAGAATACTTAACCACCATATAAAATTATTTATAATCTAACCTTAGCGCTTTATAACCTTATGTAACCTTATGACGTTTGACATAGAATTGACAGAATGCGTGCTGCAAATATCGTCAAAGAAGACGTAAAAAAATTAATATCGTTTGAAACAGATGCTTCGGTCGGAGTTATCCCGAGATATTGTCTGTATATATATATATAAATGAATTGCTGTTCATTAGTCTCGCTAAAACTCGAGAACGGGTGGAGCGATTTGGCTAATTTTGGTATGGAATTATTTGTGGAAGTCATTCATTTTCCATACATAATGATGGCCGGGGACAACAATTGACAATTCTACCAGGGTGACGTATATTGACAGTCCGCGTTATATGCATGTCAAGGCGGTACGAAGTTCGGCGGGTCCACTAGTATTTGATAAAAATTAGTTAAAAAAATTAAAAGAATGATGTCATTTGTTCTGTCCATTCCTGTAAGCAATGCTTAACTGTGAGAGAGTATTTAGCCTTATCAATAGCTTCCATTCGAAAGAACGAAACCGCATGGCATTCGACCTAATTATAGCCGAGCTAGTTATTCGATTAAATGTTGATCATAATTGCTTAAATTTTTAGTCATTTATAGGCACACCGGATTATCTTCGGTATAATGTCGGGTCAGTTTGGCTCTTGGGTCGTTGGCCGCACTGCAAACAGGTTTAGTGACCGAATCGTAGAGCCGTCCATAGAACCTTTCGACTTCCCTTAACACTTCCGCTTTACTTGACGTTATGCTGCCATCTTCCCTCTTCAGCTTCGTCATGCGGCTCTGCCCAATAGAATTATCTCTCGCGAACACTTTGGAGCCTTTATTCCGCTCTATCGTATCTTTAATACGAGATGTATTAAAGGTACAAATACCGTGCCGCAAGGATTTCCAAATTGTTCTATTGAGCTGCCTATGTGACTGAGCATCATCGGGAGACTGCAGTCGCAAAGAACGTCGTTCAGCCATGAGGTTAAGGGTGTCATCAGAGACTTTCTGAGGTCTATTGGTACGGGGGGGTCTTAAAGAACTGGGACCCCACCGTATGGACGGTTTCTACGAACCTGTTATTGATCTCGTCCACTGATGCATCTACTTCTAGACAGTCAAAACTATTTGCAAGTTCTAGTTGAAAGCTCTCAAGGTTTCGGATATGTGCGCGAGTGGGTCGGAGCGTAGACTTCATCAAACGGGACCTTTCAAGTTTAACGTTTCGAGCGTCGAGTCTCCAACGGGTAGGGTTTAAAATGAACATGGACAAGACGAAAGCTATGTCAAATGTCCACGTCGTGCCTGCCCCAGTTATGGTTGAGAACTCGGCTCTTGAAGTTGTCGACGCGTATGTATCTAGGACAAACAGTCCAATTAGGTAGGTCCAACTTCGGGAAAGAGGTCAATCGTCGAATCCAACTCGGATGGGCAGCGTTTGGGAAACATCGCAACGTCTTTTCGTCCAAAATACCTCAGTGCCTTAAGACGAAAATCTTCAATCAGTGTGTGTTACCAGTGATGACATATGGAACCGAGAAGTGGTCCTTCACAATTTGCCTTATAAATAAGCTCAGAGTCGCTCAACGAGCTATGGAGGGGGTTTCTCTACGGGATCGAATTCAGAAATGAGGAGATACGTAGGAGAACTCAAGTCACCGACATAGCCCGACGGATTAGCACGTTGAAGTGGCAATGGGCGGGCCATATAGCGCGCAGAGCAGATGGCCGATGGGACCGGAAAGTTCTCAAATGGAGGTCACGGACCGGCAAGCGCAGCGTAGGACGTCCACCTACAAGATGGGCAGACGACTTGGTAAGAACCGCTGGTCAGCGTTGTATGCAGGCCGCTTCCAACCGCAGTTCCTGGAGATCAATGAGGGAGGCTTTTGTCCAGCAGTAGACGTCCTACGGCTGATATGATGATGATGATGATAGGCACACCACAACGAACGAAATTAGTAGTCTGTGAAATCAAACTTTAAGTAAATCAAATTCTAAGTGGCAACATAAAAATAAGTAGATTTCAGTTCTAAAGTAATAAAGTTGTTAATAGTTCCCGCACTGGGTCTAGCCTGTATCTCTGGAAACCGGATTACAATGAAAACGCTTACCGTCTAAAATCCAATGACTTTAACAAACAACAAAACAAGAATATAAACTAAATGTACACACGGCTACACATCAAGCTATACATTTCCAATATAAGCTGACCTCGCATTATGTAGGCTTTTCGTAGAATGAGAGGTCAGCTTATACTGGAAATGTATAGCTTGATGTGTAGCCGTGTGTACTATAGGTTGTATTAGATTGTGCAATACCTGGGTATGCTCGGCCTGGGCGGTAATGTGGGTTTCACACTAATGACTTCATACTCTTCGTTCCGCGTGGTGTGCGCGGTGGTACTCTCTTCAATCGCACTCATGCTCTTGCTCAGCAAGTCCGCCACTTCATCAGACACGTCGCGCTTGCCATTCGTACCTTCGTTTCCATAGTACACTGCGGATGTAAGCAAACTTCACATTGCAGAGTGATAATTGACCAAGTTATCGAGGTCTTTTACAGAGAGAAGTATTTCAAAGAGGTATGACGATGACTCCAAACTACGTTTTTGGTATTCTATGATATCACTGGTTCCCATAGTACAAGCTTCGCTTAGTTCGGGGCTAGATGGCGATGTGTGAAATGTCCAGCATTATTTATTTGTTTGTAAATAGACACAATCAGACCCAGAACAGATATCTGTAGATCATGCAAACATTTGTTCCGCGGCGGGAATCGAACCCGCAACCTTCCTGCGTCTCCCGACGGCTATTCACCCACTGCGCCACGTCACAAATTATTACTAATAATTAATTCACAGCATAAGGATCATTTAGAATCTTATTTTAAGAAAACTATTTAGACCTTATTGTATTGTATTCATTTATTTCAGATAATAATAATCCCTAATCACAATAAAGTACAATCAAAATAAATTAAAGTAATATACAACAGACAAATAACAAACATATTACGGTAAAGTAAAAATACATGAAAAAACATTAAATTTGACAAATAAATTAAAATTATGCATCGATGTACGCACACGGTGCAGCAACACACCGGACGAAGTGTTTCCATATAGGGAACACACAACGCCCTGCCACAGTTTGTAGGATGGTGTTGAGGTGTTATACAGGGTGTCGCAGAACTAGTGTATTATCCTGAGCAAGGGCGATTCTAGACACTTATGAGGACAACAAATGTTCTACGACTTTTGTGCATTCGATGATTCTCATCGAAGAATCACTTTGTAGCATTAGCTGATTTCGGTAAAAATTCTGTATATCAGCTGTTTTGAATTCTTCTTCTCAGTCGTTACACTCTTGGCAGAGTGGTCGTGGTCGTCACTTCAGGGGGTAGTGGCGCACTTGACAATCCTTCGCCACTCCTCTCTTATTGCCGCTTTTTCTGGTGCGCTCGTATAGGGGACCGTCAAGTGCTGCTTTGATTTGGTCCGTCCATCGCATTGGCGATCTACCGCGTGGTCGCGTGCCTTTAACCTTCCCTTGCACCACAAGGCGCTCAATGGACAACTCTCCGCGTCGCGACACAGGTTTTAAATACCTTAAGTCAAACATTACGTGTGTATAAGGTAAGTTCTAAGGTAGGCGCAAAGTCTAAAAACAGCTGATTTAAAGGCAAACTAAAAAGTTTAACATTTTTTTTTCCTAACATATCTCGTCCCACTGGTGGGCAAAGGTCTCCCCCAAGTCCCTCCAAGCATCCCTATCTGTCGCTATTTCCCACCAACCTCTTTGGAAGGTGTCGAAATCGCCCCGCCAACGCTTTCTCGGCCGACCCCGACGTCGCCTTCCGTCTTCAGGCGACCATGGTGTTAAAATATGGGCCCATTTCTCGGAGTGCATTCGGGCAACGTGGCCCACCCATTCCCACTTAAGCCCAGCCGATCTCTTCCCTACATCTGCAATGCCGGTAAGTGAGCGTAGCATGGTGTTACGCACTCGGTCGATACGTTTAAAGCCGAGAATGCTGCGCTCCATTGCCCTTTGACAAATCTTGAGCTTTGACTTCTGGGCTTCAGTCAGAGACCATGTCTGCGCACCGTAAGTTAGGATGGGCAGGATACACATGTCGATGAGTTGGCGCTTAAGTGTCAGAGGAAGGTCACCCTCTGACACAGGCTTCATGTGCTCCTTTATAGACCAGTATCTCTTCCAGGCATTCTCGATACGGCGATCGATTTCCTTATCTTGCCTGTTTCCGAAGCTAGCTAACTGGCCCAAGTAAATGTACTCATCTACATACATAAACAATTTATCTTGAACAATAAAATGTTTAATTATTATTAATTTCTTTGATAATTTGTTTATTTTCATGATTGGAATCAGGCTTAAAACACCGTTTATAGTTCCGGGACACCCTGTATTTATAAGTATAATCTTCTGTAATATTATCAATTACAGTATACTGTGTGTCACCGCATTTACGACATTAATTTAAATCACGGGTAGGGATGATAGCTGGCGACGACCTCCGTGGTACAGTGGGCGAATGGCCGGCTGAGACGAAGGAGGTAGCGGGTTCGATTTCCGCCGCGGAACAAATGTTTGTATGATCTACAGATATTTGTTCCGTGTCTGGTTGTTTCTCTATATATTATAAGTATGTATTTACAAAAAAAAGTATATAAGTATTCTATCAGTTATCTGGTAGTACAAGCTCTGCTTAGTTTGGTGCTAGATAGCGCTGTGTGAAATGTCCAGCCATATTTATTTATTTATTGTTCTAACAGTTTCTTTTTCAAATTTATTAAAATGGATTTTGTTTAATTTTCAATCTACTCAATACTCAATCGTTTATTGTATTCCACAATGTAATATATAATAGGTGGTAAATAATAGGTACATGTTCATTATGTACCCTGTTGCGCGCAACAATATCACGGAGAGATGAGGACGTCATTGTTCTTGTTAGGTTATATTTATTTTAAAAACGAAAACACTCAAATCTAGTAAAACAAATAAAATAAATAAATAAATAATAACAAAAAAATAATAACAAAAAACACTCATATCTCAAATCTATTTATCTACCTTAATTTCAAGTCCTAAAATATCAATGAAACAGCCTGTATAAAATAGCTTAACAAACCATTTTCATTTATCATGTGAGTAGGTACACACGGCTACACATCAAGCTATACAATACAGTATAAGCTGACCTCGCATTGTGAAGGCTTTTCGTAGAATGAGAGTTCAGCTTATACTGGAAATGTATAGCTTGATGTGTAGCCGTGTGTACCTGTTAAACTAAAAGCGGCAACGTTGCAAAGGCGCCGCCGATTTACGTTAAAAATTGTTTATTGGAAATGTATCAATTACTGGATAAACATTCAGGCTACCGGTATTAAACCAATTACTAAAATCAGTTAATACGATCTGCATGTGTTTTATATTAATGTCGTGAATGCGGTGACGGACTATTTAGTGGAACTCTGAACAATGAGGGGATTTCAAGGCCATGTATTTATAGCTGCTAACAGATGGCGTTGCTCTGTCATACGCTGAATAGCAAAGGAAAGTGAATTGTGAATGTATATCGCCGTGATAACATTATTTTCGAGGAACTTGAAATAAAAACACAAAAATTAGTGTTGTTTATGACGACCTCCGTGGTGCAGTGGGCGAATAGCCGGCTGAGACGCAGGAGGTAGCGGGTTCGATTCCCGCCGAGGAACAAATGTTTGCATGATCTACAGATATTTGTTGCGGGTCTGGTTGTTTCTCTATATATTATACGTATGTATTTACAAAAAAAAAGTATATAAGTATTCTATCAGTTATCTGGTTCCCATAATACAAGCGCTGCTTAGTTTGGGGCTAGACAGCGCTGTGTGAAATGTCCAGCTATATTTATTATAATTATTATCTGACGAAATGAGATTGTTTTAGGCAAATTTTGTTATTGCGACTTTGAGATTTTGGTATTTAGACCATATTTTTTGGAGGTGCATCTCCAGACAGCACCATCTAGTACGCTAGTTGGAACTAGTTTTTTTTTTCTTTTTAAATAGAAAATGAAAAGCCTTCGTTACCAATATCAGTAAGTTTAGAAAACGCCTCCATAGTAGTCTCATAAGGCCTCTGCTTAAAATTGGACACCAGATTCCAAACAACATCCGTTGTATTCTCCGTAAAGATATCCAACTCAGCAAATGACTTGTTTAGAACCTGAAATAAAAATAAATATGTATCACTAGCTGCCGCCCGCGGTTTCGCACGCGTGGTTTCTCAATAAAAAGCAGTCTATGTTTTAATCAGGAAATCGGTTCAGCCGTATTACGACGTAATTGAGTAACAAATAAACAAACATCCAAACATTCATATTTATAATATTAGTGTGATTTTATTGCAATCACAATAACCAAATTTGTTAAAAAACTTTTTTAACTATTGGGTTAATGTTATTTCCTATGTATATGACGGCCGTTGGGGCAGAAAGGTTCTCAAGTGGAGACCACGTACTGGAAAGCGCAGCGTAGGACGGCCCCCCACTAAATGCAAAGACAACCTGATAAAGGTTGCTGGGAGCCGTTGGGTGCAGGCCGCACAAGATCGGTATCATGTGTTAGACTAGCTGACCCGCCCGCTGCTTCACACGCGTAGTTTTTCAATAATAACATTACCCTCCTACTACACAGTCGGTTAAAAAATAGCCTATGTCTCAATCGATAATCTATCTATATACCAAATTTCATCGAAATCGGTTCAGCCGTTTAGTTGTGAAAAGGTGGGGGATGCCCACAGGATGAAGAGACAGTGGAGCACGTGCTGTACGGCCACACATGAAGCAAGACTGAAGGCGGGACTACATGAACTCACTCGTCTTCGACATCCGTAACAACATCAGGGACTCTGGAAAACTACTGCCATCAACCCAAAGTCCTACTCTGCTACATTAAGGAGTTGGGATGGCTGGGGCAGGTTAGAAGGGAGGGTAATGCACAACACACCATTAGAAGGTAACAAACAGACAGACAGAGATACAGAGGGACAGAGTTAGTTTCGATATAACATACCTGTGATTCAGTATTGGGCTCAACAACCATGTATGTGTTCCTATCATGCCTGGTTTTAGCAGTTTTAACGAAATTTTTTAAATGAGCTACGAAAATCTCAGCATTCCCATGTTGAAAATACAATGTAGTTTGCCAAACACCAGGTTTAGTGGAAAACTGCATTTGTTGATTGTTTCTGGTCACTCGGAAGGTTTTGAGTTCGGAGAGGGGTATTTTTATGATGCGAGCGCGTGCGGTTGCGTAATCCGATGTTATGTTGCCACTTAGGGTACGTTGACGACGGCCTGCGAATCAATAAAACAAAAAAGTACAATTTAATAAATTAAATAACTAATCTTAGTTTAATGACTGAAACCCCGATTACATAATACCTATGTCGAAGCTAGGTATGTCACCCGCACCATAACAACGAATCGATTGCCACCTCATTCATCAAAATTGGACGGTCGCTACGGTGGAACATAGGTAAATACAAACATACATACATAAATATGTACATACATTGACTGCTAATAACATAACCCTTCCTTTTGGCTTTGCCGTACTCGGGTTAAAACCACAGATAGTGGGCGACATAGCCAACAGGATGAAGAGATAATGGAGTGCGTGTTGCAGCACTGTACAGCCAAAATGAAGGCAGACTGAAGGCGGGACTGAATGAACTCATCGAGTCAGCAACGACCTCAGGGACTCTAGAAAACTGTTGCCACCAACCCAACTCTGCTACTTCAAGAGTTGAGATGGCTGGCGTCAGGTTAGAATGGGGGTTATGCATAACACACCCCTATACGGGACGTCAGTGCACATCTTATCCCCCCCCCCCCCCGCGCTTAATTTCAAAAACCGCGTCCAAATCGGCTCATCCGTTTAGTCGTGAAAACGTAACAAACAGACAAAGTTACTTTCGTATTTATTATATTAGTATGGATGTCAAAATTTCTTACCGATGGTATTAACAACAGCCCACTCTTGATCCTGCGTATCTGAGTCTATAGTAATTAAGTCGAGAGGTCTCCACTCAATGCACTTGCTGTCAGGATTCTGCACGATGCACAGCATTCCGATACAATTGAGGTCTGCAATGGAGCGACCGAGGCAGGCCTTGAGGAGTACCCCATCTTGAGTGAACAAGTCCTGAAATTGTATGGAAACACAGTTACAGAACTACGATTAAAGTTAGACGCCTCGGCAACGTTTGTGTTCCCAAATTTAATTCCCAAAATAAAATTTTCAATAAGTTTATTGATAGAGCGAAGCGAGATCTCCAAATTGAATTGGCCAGATCAAAATGTCCGAGGGTAACTTTCGAAGAGTAGATACGATCATCGTGAAATTTGTTATCTATGTAGGTAGTGATGGCACAATTTTGGTGTGACTAAATGAGCTAAAAATGAGGGGGGGTTGTTGAGATGTTGCGGTTCAAGAGGGGCAAAAAAAAAACAAAATGAGACTTGTCATATACAGAGATGTATAATTTATGGTCACTGTTCTACTTTGTTGATGTCATAATAAAGTGGATACATGTGGGTAGATATTGATCATGCGGCCATCTTTACTTTACACACAGCTCCCTAGCTGAATAAACGATTCCTATCGAATTAATGCGTTTCCTTTGCTAATATGGACATAATAGTGGCGACGTTTGGTGAAGTGTTAAAAATGAACTCTAAAGCAGTGAAATTTGAACAGTTCAACGAGCAGACAGACAATTGGATTTGGACAGATTTATCTCGATCGGTTAAAGTTTTATTTCGAGGCTAATGGCGTGACGGAAGATGCATCAAAACGAGCAAATTTCATTTCAATTTGCGGTGCGCGAGTGTTTCTGACTTTACTTGCGTTAATTACTTTTGACTTTTGAGGAAATACAGGATGGACCAAAAGTCCGTTTATATTTGAAATGATGATAAAAAAAAATTACAATAGATTAAAATTGTTTATTCTTTTCGATAGTAAACAAAAAGGGAATTTATTTCTTAAAAATCACATCATCCATATGCAATCCTTCATTATTCTGACATTGTTGCAATCTAGAGCGGAAATTTTCGATAACAGCTTTACATGTTTCTGTTGAGATGTTTTGGATTTCTGTGCGAATACGATCCTTTAATTCGTCAAGAGTTATTGGGTTGGTGTCGTTAACTTTAGCCTTAAGATATCCCCAAAGAAATAAATCCATTGGGGATAGATCCGGGCTACGAGGCGGCCAGTTAATGTTAATTAATCTTTTCGATATCACTTTTGGGCCAAAAATTTCTCGAGCTGCCCTTAACGAGTCATTACATGTATGACAAGTGGCTCCATCTTGCTGAAACCATGAGCGTTGATTAAAACCAACAAAATCCTGCAGCGCTGGAGCGTAAAAGTTTTGTAACATGGTGATATACCGCTCGGAATTCACCGTAACCGCACGTCCTCTTGAGTCTTCAAAAGAGTAAGGACCAATAATGCCTCTTGCTGATAAAGCAGCCCATACTGCGACTTTGGGTGAATGCAGGAGTTTTTGATGCTTTAATTTCGGATTAGTGTCACTCCAATAACGACAATTTTGTCTATTAACATGCCCATTTAGGAAGAAGTGTGCCTCGTCGCTGAAAAAAATGTTTATAAAGCTGGTGAACCGCTCTACCATTTCGTTTGCAAACTGCAACCTAGTGGCATGGTCCTGAGGCCTTAATTCCTGCACCATTTGGATTTTATAGGGATGTAGACGTAAATCTTTCTTGAGAATGCGGTTTAATGATGTTCTTGGCACGTTAAGGACAGCAGCCCGTTTTCGAGTTGAAAGTCCAGGTTGGTCACGAACAGATGATTTTACTCGCTCCACGTTTTCGGGGTCCCTCGACGTTCTAGGCCGGCCAGATCGAGGTAAATCCATTGTTGAACCCGTCTTCTCAAACTTGAGCACCCATTTTTTAATTAACACACCTGATGGAGCTTGATTTTTGTGTCGTATCTTGTAATGATTGCAAAACTTTCGTTGAGCTAAGGTCGAAGAATCGTTGTTTTGATAGTACTCGCGTACACAAAACGCACGTTGACTACTGCTGAACGACGCCATGGTACTAAATTCCCATTGGCCGCTCTTGCAATGCGTAACCCCTCCACCCCCCTCCGCCGCCGCTGCTAGACGCGGCAACCGATTCAAATGTTAACGGACTTTTGGTCCACCCTGTACAAACAATCCTAACCAAACATTTTAGCCCGAAACCCAATGAAATATCGGTGTCGTTCAAGTTTTACAAATGCGATCAAAAACGGGACGAAACAGTGGCGGACTATATTGCTAATCTGAGAAAACTGAGTTTTTGGTGCAATTTTACCGATTTAGAGCGTATGTTACGGGACAGACTGGTATGTGGTATGCGTGATACAAAGTTACAATACGAACTATTGACGAAAGATAAATTAAGCTATCAGGATGTGGTGGACGAGATGTGCGCATCCGAAAGTGCGGGGAAGGACGTCCGTATGATTCAAGACTCCAGCGCATCAACAATGAGCGCCGCGGCATCGCTGTCACGGTTGCAGTCGGCGTCGCTCGGCGTCGAACCAATGGACATCAATGCGGTACAATCAAAATCCATTGTTCGATTGTGTTACCGTTGTGGTGATCGACATGCTGGAGAATGTCGATTTGTGGACAGCGTGTGTCGATATTGCAAGAAAAAGGGGCACATAGAAAAGATTTGCATAAGCAAAAGAAGAAACGAAAAGCGTAACGTCAATTTCGCCGATGAGCAGGAAAATAGGTTAAACGGAGTCTACTGCGTTCAGAGCACCAGTCGCGTTCCACCGTACGAAGTGGAGGCGTCGCTGGCGGGCATACCGATCCGCATGCAGGTGGACACGGGCGCCAGTTTCTCCATCGTCAACGAGTGCACGTGGCGGTCGCTGCGCGCTCGCTTGCCGTGCGACGCGCTGCGCTCCACCCAACTGACACTACGCACCTGGACCGAGACGCCAGTTCAGCTCCTCGGGCAGGCCACGCTGCCCGTGCGATACAAGGACATATGTATGTCGAGAGCTTTGTGTTATTGTCGCTAAGGGAACCGGCCCTAACCTATTGGGTCGAGATTGGTTAGCGCCACTCAAAATAACGATGAACATTAATTTTGTTTCGAATACTGGTGATCTAGAGATGGTTCGAGCGATAGCGAGACACGAACAAGTATTCAGGGATGGACTAGGTACCTACCGAGGACACCCAGTGGCGATACATCTAAAGATAGGAACAACACCGAAATTTCTGAAAGCACGGCCTGTTCCATATGCTATTAGAGATAGGGTGGAAAAGGAGATAGATAGACTTGAAGGCGAAGGGGTCCTGCGCCCGACTTCATACTCAGAGTGGGCCACACCAGTTGTGCCCATCATAAAAAAGATAGGCGACGTAAGGTTGTGCGGCGACTACCGAAGTACAGTCAATGAAGCGACCGAATCAGATACCTACCATATGCCGACGGCAAATGAAGTCTTCGCTACCGTCGCCGGAGGAGGATTTTTCACGACTAGAACGACACACTTAGAACGAGCATAAACACAGGTAGTAGTAGATGACAACACGTCGAGACTGCTGACCTTGAATACCTATAAGGGACTGTACACGGTACATCGATTGGATTTTGGAGTAAAAGCGAGTCCTGGAATTTTTCAACGCCTAATGAGTTCTTTACTGGCGGGCATTCGTGGAGTCGCTGTACTGATTGACGACATTATTGTAAGTGGCTGTACGTTGCCAGAAATGCAGGAGAGACTAGATTCAGTACTAGACCGAATCAACCATGCAGGACTTCGACTGAATAAATGCAAATACAAGTTTGCAAAAGAACAAGTCGAGTTTCTAGGATTTGTCATTGATTCTGAGGGGATTCATCCCGCACCAAGTAAAGTGGAATCTATTGTGAACACTCCGGAGCCAAAGAATAAACGAGAACTGCAGGCATTCCTCGGCCTGTATAATTTTTATGAGAGGTTTGTGCCGCACAAGACAACATTACTAGAACCGCTACATAGATTGTTAGACACAGCTCAGAGATGGAAATGGACGGAATGTGAACAAAACGCGTTTGATACGGCAAAACGACTGATAACGTTTGACTTGACGTTGATACATTATGACTTGAAAAAGCCGTTAGTACTGACTTGTGACAGTTCGGAATATGGAGTTGGAGCAGTATTATCGCATGAGACAAATGACGACCAGGAACGTCCAATAGCCATGGCTTCAAGAACACTACATATCCATGAAAGACGTTATTCACAACTTGACAAAGAGGCAGCGTCTATTATGTTCGGCATCACAAAGTTTCATAATTATCTTATGGGACGACACTTTCGCATTGTGACAGATCACAAACCTCTGCTGGGAATTTTTGATCCAAAAAAACCTATGCCTAACATGCTATCTCCACGACTGACGAGAATTGCTATTGCGTTGACTTCCCACAGTTACGAAATAACTTATAAACCGGGAGCTATACTGGGGAATGCAGACAGCTTAAGTCGTTGGCCACAACCAGTTCCAGATCAGCCCGAGCTACAGATTGGTGAAATTTTGTTGATGGCTGAAACACCGGAAGATTTCCCGTACGACGTTGAGAATATTGCTTCGGAGACAAAACGAGACAGGATATTATCTCAAGTCACTCATTACGTACAACGCGGTTAAAGTTAACGATAATGACATACGCCCGGTTTGGTTGAATCGTTTGGAACTATCGCTGCAAGACGACTGCCTACTACTAGGTTGTCGGGTAGTTGTGCCAAATTCATTACGCCAGGCTGTGTTGAAAATGTTACACAAAACATATTCAGGAATGGTGCAAACCAAAGCGCTGGCCAGGAGCTACATTTGGTGGCCGCATCTAAATGAAGAAATTGAGTCTTTAGTAAGCAGTTGCACTAAATGTCTGGAGCACAGGCACATGCCTCCTAAGACAAGCCATGAGTGGATAACACCGACAAGACCTTGGTCAAGAATCCACATCGATTTGCGGGACCATTCCATAACAAAATTTTTTTGATAATCGTAGACGCGCACTCACGTTGGCCCGAATTATTCATGGTGAACAATACGACTTCCACCACAGTCATACGACTTTTGAGAACCGTTTTCGCTACACATGGACTATGCGAGATGTTAGTGTCCGATAATGGCACTTCATTTGTATCAAATGAGACGAAGCAGTTTTTCAAAGCTAACAATATTTGGCATATTACTACAGCACCGTACCACCCAGCTACTAACGTGTTAGTCGAAAGAATGGTCCAGACCATCAAGGACAAACTGCGTAAAATGGATGATTTAGCATGGGACATTAGAATTCCAAACCTCCTACTAGGTCTTCAAACAACCCCTTGTACTTCAACAAATAAAAGTCCAGCAGAACTGTTGAGGAGAAGACATTTGCGTACCTTATTAGACACCATACATCCAGATAATCTACAACACAAAAAGACTGAAGATCAGATAGACAACAACAGTGAGAAAAAAACGAGAGAGACTGATCGAAATTACAGTAATTTGGGTCCAAGATGGTTACCAGGAAAAGTCATTACTAAAACGGGGACATCAAGTCACAGAATTGAAACCGATGATGGTTTAGTGGTTAATCGTCATATGGACCAATTAATTAAAAAAACTTTGGTAGAATCCAGGCATGAGGGAGAGAGAATAGGGACAGTTCCAACACCGGATGATATGGTACAACCTGAAGATACAGACAGAATGGAGGAAGATATGGAGTTACAAGATAGCCAAGAATCTGGTAGAATCATAGATTCCTGATGCAAATCAATGGGCAAATATGCTGGGGATACCAAGAACGGAGACACCCCATGAGGCATCAGGAAAGATTAAAAATAAATTAACAGAACATGCCAAATCTCCATATCAGAGGCCACATCATTCTAGAGAAAATCTGTATTTATGTTAGTTACTATGAGCTATGTGTAGTGTGTAATTTTAGAAGAATTTATAATTTTGTTTAATGAGAGTCACATAGTAGTTATGTTTTTTGTTTATTGTAAATCATTAAAATATATGTATTGTATCTTTATACTTACTTAGAGGGGAGGTATGTCATATACAGAGATGTATAATCTATGGTCACTGTTCTACTTTGTTGATGTCATAATAAAGTGGATACATGTGGGTAGATATTGATCATGCGGCCATCTTTACTTTACACACAGCTCCCTAGATGAATAAACAATTCCTATCAAATAATGCGTTTCCTGTGCTAATATGGACATAATAAGACTATCCAGTCAAATGGCACATCTAATAAAAGGTATTTGTGGACTACATTTTGACCCTGTTTTTATTTTTAGTGTTAACCTTGTAGTTTTTAAGTTATTAGCCATAATAAAAATTGAACTTTGACAAAATTCACAGGGTACCTACACCAATGTCCCCACAGTGCAGAAATTTGGTATGCATGTAGCTTTAGTGACACAAATATAGGGAAGACCAAAATCCAGAATAACTTCAATTTCTACTCTAAACATATTGTAGCCACTTACATGCACTCCCGTTATCTGTAATTTGAATGAAACTGTACGTCAAGTTAGTTGGTTATGCATTTCGTGGCACAATGTCATTTTGTGTGGCACTATTATGATAGTCAAAGATTACAAATAATATTTTTTTTATTTTTATGGGAGACATGCCAGATCTCAGTTTGGGGCAAACCACTAGCTATAAATAATAAGCAACTATATAGTAGGTATTCATTTATATATATTTTTAGCAGGTTTCCTCATTTTACAAAACAAAACAACGAGTAGCATTGCATTGCTATTCAGCATGGAAATGCAGCCAGTAGGTACTTAGGGACACTACGAAGCGACAGTCTTTAGACGTTTCAACTGTTTCATTTGTATTTTTTACAGGGATATGTAAATAATTATAAATTCTTCGCTTACAGTTCTAACAAGTGTAGGTACCTATTGAATCACGCAATTTGAGGCACACATTTAAAATTAGTGAGACAGAGTAGCGGAATTACATACAAAAATGGCCAATTTTTAATGCAGAAGAACAAAAGCCCAAAGGTCACGCGACTATCAACGCTAGCTAGGAAAACAAAACAATGTACGCTCACCCTACACTGGTCAGGGATATCTTCAACAGAACTCGAAGACATCTCGGATTATGGCACTAGCACAGACAAAGATAATTCTTTGAATTTGTGTAACAATTTTAGATTATTTACGCTGCATTTGATCAACAAACATGCTAGCGAGAAGTAAATAAATAAAACGCGAAAAACTAGATTTTCCGATTGACGACGTAAAAGAATTTTAGCCCTTTAGGGATGCCAGCATAGTCCAAAAATTCACCTACGCTCGAGAGCGTAGCGCTAAGCACCTAGAAAAAAAAATACAATATTCTACAAACACACAACAATTTGGATGAGAAAGTTTATTAATTGTCACGTAACCATTCGTAAACTCATCATCATCATCACCCACAGCTCGACTTCACCCACTGCTGAGTATAGGCCTCCCTTTACATAATACATCCCCATTCTCCACGGTCTTATTTGTAAATTCTTAGTCAGCTAACAAACTACATATGTCACACTAAACATGTTATGTGTCTAATAAAGCGAGGCACACCGATTTGATCTGAGTGAGATCCTTGTACGCTCGTACGTAATCGCTCGTTGTATTAAACCCAACTTCTCTATCTTTTTAGAACGATTTGGTTTTGTAAACTGTTATCTTATTTCTAAGTTATTAAATAAATAAATTGGAATTGTGTTTAGCTAGCCCCACTCACATATTCGTTCGATAGGTACCCATCCTTAATGTGTAGAGAGGGACGTGATAGAAAATTATATGGCAACACCTAAAAGTAAAAGTCACTGTCAAAATTTGAGTTAGCAAGATTCTTCATCGGCACTGATGCCAACTTAGCAACTTTGTAGCTAGATCTAGCAATTTTTGCATACCCATCAGAAACTGTTTAGAAAATTTAGTAGGTAGTTAGACTTTTTAGCAACTTTACAACCTAACATATTTTCTCTCTTATAATGCCAAAAACACTGTTTTGAACCAACAATCCCGTGTGTTTGAAAAACTACGTACCCTAGGTACCTAGTTCAAACAAGATGTACTTACAAATTTTTAATCACACATGATTCAAACTCAAATTCATTTATTAACACTTAAATATAACTTTCTAGAAAGAATCTATTATGCTATATACAAAACTAGGTACTACAAAAAAAATACAACTTACAACCTCCGTGGCGCAGTGGGCGAATAGTCGGCTGAGACGCAGGTGGTAGCGGGTTCGATTCCCGCCACGGAACAAATGTTTGCTTGATCTACAGATATTTGTTCCGGATGTATTTCTATATATTATAAGTATGTATTTACAAAAACAGTATACAAGTATTCTATCAGTTATCTGGTTCCCATAATACAAGCTCTGCTTAGTTTGGGGCTAGATAGCACTGTGTGATATGTCCAGCAATATTTATTTATATAATTACAATATACCTAGGTACACACGGCTACACATCAAGCTATACTTTTCCAGTATAAGCTGACCTCTCATTCTACGAAAAGTCTACACGATGCGAGGTCAGCTTATACTGGAAATGTATAGCTTGATGTGTAACCGTGTGTACATTTATTTTCAAACTTACATATTTTAGGTATAAAAAGGTACCTACACAACAGATATCCCTAAAAATACAATAGGGACTTAAAATAACTAACTTGTATACATAATTAAATACTCTCACAATAACTGAGACATACTTGCTCGATCGTCTTCCAGTCATACTCGTACCTACGCAAACAATTTCAAACTGAGGATGGATGGTAATAAGCTCATTATGGCTGTGCTGCGCACGGGAGATGGGTAACTGTTGGACTACGCCGACGCCTGCTATCTTAACATCACTGAAGCCCAACTGAGCGCCTTCAAAACCTCTGTATTCGGTTCATATTTGGCTTGCGCAAGTATGACCATATTTCTGATTTTCGCACAAAGCTCAGGTGGCTCCCCATCCGTCTTCGCCGGAATGCACACATACTGTCCCTTTTGTATAACATCCTTTTTAACCCTTCTTCTCCCTTCTATCTTAAGGAGCGTTTTGAGTTTCTCCACCAGGCTAATGATCGCAATTTGCGTTCTTCAGATTCCCTCCAAATTAAAACTCCTGTCCATACGTCAGAGTTTTATAGTCGATCCTTCACTGTAACAGCCGTAAGATTGTGGAACGCTTTGCCCCTCTATAAGAACATCCAAGTCTATTAGTAATATTAACACAAAAGTGCACACCCATTATCTGTCCTTGTGTTGAAGTTGTAGCTGCTTGTTAATTCATCATAACCATTTTTAGAGTTGCTTATGTAAATTAAATTTGTGTTATTACTGGTAATTTAGGTTTATAGTATGTAGATATGTTAATAATTTTTATAGATGCACCGCCGTCATGTGTTACATTTTGATCCTGTCCATACAAAGATTGTCTGGAAGAGATCGCTTTTAGCGATAAGACCGCCCATTGTACTAAATCTATTTGTAAGAATTATGTTATGTATTTTACTTTGGTGTACAATAAAGAGTTATCTTATCTTATAACACACACGTGCGTAATAATATTACACACTAGTGCATAATAGAATTATCCCTACAAAGTTAAGTTAGTACCTAACTGCAAATTATATGTTATTTATTAAAAACTCCCCACCATACCTCAGTATTTTATAGTACCTCTTTTACTCTGCAGGCTACCAGACTCTGGAATGCCCTACCTGTCTCAATTCGTCATGCAAAATCTCTCCCTATCTTTAAAAACATGGTCAGACAACACTTTCTGTCATCCATCGCTCACTAGGCCATTTATTTATTTATACATTTTTATAATTTATGTATGTAGGTGTGACAATATAATATATATATAATATATATCTGTGGCCTGGTGCTAATAGGGCCAATATCAATAAATCATTATTTTCAGTAATGAGCGTTATAACAATGAATCAGCATACATAGTTATTATTTAGGTGTTATATTGTAGTATGGCAAAAATATTTTACTTTTAATTGATTTATGTTTTTAAGAAGATTTATGAATTAAATTCTAATTTAAGAAAAAAATGTTATTTTGGAAAATATTAACAACTTATGCCCCTTTAGCACTGATGATAATTATTATGTTAGTTCCCGATTATGTACCTATAAAATTAAAAAGGCTAATGTTGTTTTTCTAAAAAATTTTATTACGGAGAGATAACAATATTTTTAATTTTCTTCATCAGAACATGACACAATATCCTCCATTTCGGGGCCAGTCTCCAAAGACTCATAAAATGGACGGCTGGATGGTTGGTGGTACTCCAGAAATGATTGCAGGTCTCTGACTTTTGGTGCAGGGAGTTTAATAGGTCTCTGATTTAGGGGCATGAGAGGTGCTACTGGTGCAGTATCTTCTGATTGTGAACGTGTCATATTTCGGTTTCTTTTTAAACTTAGCACTTTGAATAATTCTTCACTATCATCAAATGAGTATTTGTAGTATAATACCCCTGGATCTACTTTTCTACACTGTATCCATTTTATTTTATTCCAATTGACCTTTTCTTTCACTGAATTTATCTTTCGGCGTACGTATTGTGTAGTGAGCAGTTTTTGGAAGTTGTAGAACTGTGACTGTTGCATTTCTACAACATTTATTTTTGGGTTCCTATGGACTGTTCTGATTAGGTTTGCCCAGTCTTTTGGTAATTCTATTTTCATTGCAGTTTTTTTAAGCTTTTTCTATAGAAGCATGTATAGTGTCTGCTTCCATATGTGTGTGGCCTGGTTCTAAAAACTTAAGGTTTATAATGCTTGGCGAGTTGATAGAGTTTTCTAAAAAATACATGATCATAATAGCAACATAAATATTTCGATTCTGTCCTGGGCAGCTGTCACTATACATGTTAATTTCGTCTAGGTTATTAGGTAGGGTGTTCAGATGGTAATATAAACAAGAAGCTATTTCTTGCCCTCCTCTACCAGCAATTGTTTCATCCAATAATAAACAATATGCATCAGCTGATGATTGTGATACTCTATAAATTGTTAAGTTCAGGGTCCATAGTTGTCGCTTGTAAAAACTGAACCCTGCTGTTAAATAAGGTGTTGGAAGACACTTCTGTAAGTCAAAAGACAGTGTTATAACTTTGTCATTTACTTTAGCTTTTTCATTGTCTCTTCTTTTCTCAGCATATGAAGACTCATACAGCTTTTCATGTTCATATCTTTCTGCCTCAATTTCTTGTTTCTTTTCTAAGTTAGGCTCCACTTCCAACTGCAATTTAAATTTGTCACAAGTGTCATTTTTCGGTTTTTTAAAATGTCAAATTAAACTCTTCTACAAAAACTTTCCTGTAGTAGCTCTCTTTAACGGGGGTTTGTCCATTTTCATTACAATGTGTGACATACAAGCGACACATCAATGCAATAGAAAGATCACCATTTAAATATTTTTTTTGGGTATGAGACCTAGAATAGTGGCTTTCATAAGCTGGAAACATTTGAATATGCTCTTTCACTTCCATCTTACTGGCCTCGCTAATTCTTTTCTGTTTTTGGTGCCTTCCTCGCTGATCTTCAGAAAGTATTCCTGCCTCTGAGTTCCTTTTTTCTCAACAATTACTCTTACTTTTTTCAATGATAATGATAATGTACTAAGAAACAGTTTGACATGCTTCAGTTCTAGTTTCACTTTGATTAGTGAAGAAGTATTTTCGGGTCCATTGGCGTCTACTCAACCCATTGACAACCTTAGTCGACTTTTTTGGAAATTCTTCAATCAAGCTTACTGTGATTGACTACCTGCAGTTAAATCATACGACTCGTCAAATATCTTTTGTCTCAGGTAGGTATTCAGGAAACTTATCAGCACATTTTTTCTTGCAATTGCAGGAAGGCCCAAGTTGTTTAGCCGGTTTTAGGGTGCCTTTGCATGATGTATAGCTTCTGCCATAAGTCCTATTCTCCTTTCTAACATTTCTTCTCCATAATTTAGGATTCCTTTTTCTTTTTCTACTCAATCGATTTGGACTCTCAGAAACAGCAACAGCAGAGGCAATATTTGAGACATTATTCAAATGTGAAGACAAACTTTCAGTACTGGCAACTGGAGGTTCTTCATTATCTGATGAAGAACTGCTAGACTTATAAGAATCAGGTATATATTCATCGGAACTGTCACAAGATAGCTCTCTCTCTCTATGTATATATATATAAATATAATATTAATATTTATGTAATTTTATGATTATATTATTTAATATAATTAAGCATTTTATTTTATATTAACTTTATTTTTTATAAATTGTAATATATGCTTGTATTTAAAAAAAAACTGATTCTAAAAAAAAATCTTATGCCGCCGTCCTTATTTGTTCATATAGATCCTGTCCATCCAAACGTTGCCTGGAAGAGATCGCTTTTAGCGATAAGGCCGCCCATTGTACCTATGATTTAAAATTGTATTTTCTTTTATATGTTTGTATTTAATGGTGTGCAATAAAGAAATTATCTAATCTAATCTATATGCGAGTAAACAGAGCATTTTCAATTTAAGCGGGTAATACAGTTTTTGTAACAACAAAGAGGTTTTATGTCACTGAAAATCCTATAACATTTTTGGAATAAATAAATGTATCCTTAATTAAGACGAAAAAACATGTATTATTATCAAATTACTTATCATCATCATCATCATATCAACCGTAGGACGTCCACTGCTGGACAAAGGCCTCCCTCATTGATCTCCAGGAACTGCGGTTGGAAGCGGCCTGCATCCAACGCCGACCTGCGGTTCTTACCAAGTCGTCTTCCCAGGACTTGTAGGTGGACGTCCTACGCTGCGCTTGCCGGTCCGTGGCCTCCATTCGAGAACTTTCCGGCCCCATCGGCCATCTGTTCTGCGCACTATATGGCCTGCCCATTGCCACTTCAACGTGCTAATCCGTCGGGCTATGTCGGTGACTTGAGTTCTCCTACGTATCTCCCCATTTCTGATTCGATCCCGTAGAGAAACCCCGAGCATAGCCCTCTCCATAGCTCGTTGAGCGACTCTGAGCTTATTCATAAGGCTAATAGTGAAGGACCACGTCTCGGTTCCATATGTCATCACTGGTAACACACACTGATTGAAGATTTTCGTCTTAAGGCACTGAGGTATGTTGGACGAAAAGACGTTGCGAAGTTTCCCAAACGCTGCCCATCCGAGTTGGATTCGACGATTGGCCTCTTTCTCGAAGTTGGACCTACCTAATTGGACTGTTTGTCCTAGGTATATATACGCGTCGACAACTTCCAGAGCCGAGTTCTCAACCATAACTGGGGCAGGCACGACATGGACATTCGACATAATTTTCGTCTTGTCCATGTTCATTTTAAGCCCTACCCGTTGGGAGACTCGATTGAGGCCTTCGAGCATCGTGCTGAGCTCTTCCATCGACTTTGCCATGACCACAATACCGTCAGTGAATTACCTAGAACTAGCCAGCTGGACAAAAGTCGATTCCTAGAATCGATTAAATCATAATCCTGTCTCATTAACCACACCTCAAAACTCAGAATTCCAGGTATAACACGTGCCTTACCCTTTGTAGCACACCGCCATAGTACTGGAAAGTGAGGTAATAAGGAAAATGCATTTATGCAAATAAATCAGTTGATAGTTTGCAGTGCTTACGACAACATCTTATGACCACTTGTGCTATTTATATTATTGTGAGTGTTATGGATTTTCTACTTGAAGGTATGTACTTTAAATTTCTTCATAAATTGGGATCATTTAACTTGTTGACGTTGATGTTTATAGGCTTTATAGAAATGGACATTTATATCGTGTAAATTTTTCTATTTAGTAACTTTCATCGAGTGTAACTTTTTTTATCCAAATATATCCAGGCCGTTATTTACGTATGTAATAGCCACAATATTTAACTTTAAAATGATATATAGTTTTGCCACCCCAACTCACCCCATTTTTTTTAATTATTTTTTTCAGAAGTTGTGATTTCGATTTCAAAAATCGATTTCTTTGAAGAATGGCGTAAACACAAGAAAGAGGACCGTAATTCAAAGCTCACAGAGTTTGTATTGAACAAAATCAACTGTTCAGATGTCACTCTTGATTCAAAGAAGAATATTTGTACGGAAATTTCAAGTATTTCTTCAAAATTTGCTGAAAAGTGGTCCGCATCGAAAAATACCCTCAATAGGTTTTTGAATAACAATAAGGATTGGTTAGAGGGTAATGAAATACAATTTGAAGTTCAAGTACATCGCCCGTCTGCGTCTTCGTCATCTGGACCAAGTCGGACTACAGGCAGACCCAGAAAAGAATTTGACGAATCGTCATTCAAAACCAAAAAACGGAGGGTTGAAGATTTAGTGCAATCGCGAAGTGCTAGTGAGTTAACCATAGCCGCTGAAGTAGCCAATCGAGTATCTGGTCGAAGAAATGTAGCTAGTTCAATTCATAAAATATCTGACAACTCTCCAAAAGCTAAAACAACCAATGTTGCGTGTGGTGGTCGTCAATTGAGCAGTGATGAAGCTTTAGCTCATTATGTTGATGCTAAGTGTACCAGCCATAGTTACAAACAGACGCGTAAGGTGTCATTGAAGGCGGGACATCAGATATTTCCATCTTATCATAGTGTAGTTAAGTCTAAAAAAATGTGTTATCCTTTAGATGAGTATATTTCTGTGACGGAAACGCGCGCTGAAATTAATCTACAAGGCATTTTAAACAAAACTGCTGATCGTTTAATTGAAGCGCAAAGTGATGTTATAAGAAATGTTGTGTCTTCTAATTCATCCCTTACATTAATTAGCAAATGGGGCTGTGACGGCAGTTCAGGCCACAGTACCTATAAGCAAAGGTTCGAAGATGCTAATGCTACTGATGAATTCCTGTTCATGTTTTCATTAGTTCCTTTGAAATTATGTGACGGCCAACATATTATATGGCAAAATCCACGGCCTTCGTCAACTCTCTATTGCCGACCAATCAAATTTATTTTTTCAAAGGAAACTAATGAATTCACCAAAGCCGAAACCAACAAAGTCTTGGAAGAAATATCTCAGCTTCTTCCAACTATTTGTAATGTTGAAGAATATGAAATTACTATAAAACATGACCTCTTACTGACTATGACAGACGGAAAAGTATGTAACGCTTTGACTGACACACGCTCCCCTCAAAAATGTTATATATGTGGTGCTACCCCGACAATGATGAATGGTGATTTAAAAGACGTAGTCGTTAATAAAGAACATTACGGTTTTGGTTTGTCTACTTTACATGCATGGATACGTTGTTTTGAGTGTTTACTACATATTAGTTATCATTTGGATATAAAAAAGTGGCAAGCTAGGGGCGCTGACGATAAAATTAGTGTAAAGTTACGTTCAGAGAAAATTAAGTTAGATTTTAAAACTCAGATGGGGCTTATTGTAGACAAACCAAAACCGGGTTATGGTAACACAAATGATGGTAACACTGCACGTAGGTTTTTTATGAATCCGGAACTAAGCGGTGAGATTACAGGATTGGATGTTAATTTAATTAAAAAAATGTGTATATTACTTCGAACATTATCTTCTGGGTATGATATTAATTGCATAGAATTTGAAAAAGTTTGCTCTGAGACTCGATCTCTTTACCTTAGTCTGTATCCGTGGTATAATATGCCTGTTACTGTGCATAAAATCTTATTACACAGTACAGAAGTCATCCAAAGCTGTATTGTTCCAATCGGACAGCTATCGGAGGAGGCTCAAGAAGCCCGTAACAAAGACTGTCGTAGATTCCGAGAGCATCATAGCAGAAAACAGTCACGTATTGCCACGAATACAGATTTATTATATATGCTGCTGATAACATCTGATCCTGTAATCAACTCGCTTAGGGAAATTCCTAAGAAAAGACCTAAAAAATTGCCCGCAGAAGTGCTAAGCTTGATAGTTCCGCCTTCCATACCTACTACACATCAAGTACCACGTGAAGTTACTTTATGTGAGGAGAACGATTATGTGGTACCTGATTCGTCTAACTGTGACAGCGATGATGAATCATCTGACGATTTCTATTTGTAATTTATTATAATAGTAGATATTATTATAGTTAAGTAATTTAAAGTGGGTGTAGTAATACACCTCTGCCACCGCTTCGGGGAATAAGGCGTGATGATATGTTATGTTATGTTAAGTAATTTAAGTTAAGTTTTTTAAATTGTGTAGATATATAATTTAAATTATTTCGTTAATATGTATTCTTCTAGACTTCTATTTTCAATAAATTTTTATTTCGTACTAAGTTTTTTTATTTTACCACATAACGCAAAAAAAATGATTCAGTATATGTTATTATGGCTGTAGCGATCATGTGAACCCATAAAATAATTTTGTCCAGCTACCATGTTCTAGACGATTCACTGTGCGTCGGCAAACTGACGCTGAGTGATGTATTCGCCGTTAATATGGATTCCCAGTCCTTTCCATTCCAGAAGCTTGAAGGCATCCTCCAAAGCGGTCGTAAACAGTTTCGGAGAGATGACATCTCCCTGTCTTACGCCTCTTTTTATGAGAATCGCCTTCGAGCTCTGTTCTTGTACCCGGACTGACATAGTGGCGTTTTTATACAAACACTTCAACACTTCGATGTACCGATAGTCAATACGGCATCGTTGGAGAGAGTCAAGCAGTTGCCCATGTTTCGATCGAATCGAAGGCTTTCTCATAGTCCACAAACGCGAGACATAGCGGCAAGTTATACTCTTCGGTCTTCTGTATGACTTGCCGCAGCGTATGTATGTGGTCTATGGTACTATAGCCTTTACGGAACCCGGCTTGTTCGGGAGGCTGGAAGTCATCAAACCTGCGTTCGTGACGGTTCGCGATGACCCTTGAGAACAGCTTATAAACATGGCTCAAAAGCTTGATGGGTCTGTAATTTTTAAGCAAGGTGTTGTCACCTTTCTTGAAGAACAGAACCACCACGCCCTCGTTCCATGCTTTTGGCGTCGTACCTTCAAGCAAGGCGGAATTAAAGAGCTTCTGAAGGACTATAAGTACCGGTGATCCACCCGCTTTCAGAAGTTCTGAAGTGATTCCGTCCTCACCCGGCGCCTTGTCGTTCTTAAGCTGCTTCAAGGCCATCCTGATCTCATACAGGCTGATGTCCGGAATATATGGTTCGGTATAATGTCGGGCCAGTTTGGCTCTTGGGTCGTTGGCCGCACTGCAAACAGGTTTAGTGACCGAATCGTAGAGCCGTCCATAGAACCTTTCGACTTCCCTTAACAATTCCGCTTTACTCGACGTTATGCTGCCATCTTCCCTCTTCAGCTTCGTCATGTGGCTCTGCCCAATAGACAGTTTTGAGGCCTTTGGAGCCTTTATTCTGCTCTATCGTATCTATAATACGAGATGTATTAAAGGTACGAATATCGTGCCGCAAGGATTTCCAAATTTTTCTATTGAGCTGCCTATGTGACTGAGCATCATCGGGAGACTGCAGTCGCAAAGAACGTCGTTCAACCATGAAGTTAAGGGTGTCATCAGAGAGTTTCTGAGGTCTATTGGTACGGGGGGGTCTTAACTGGGACCCCACCGTATGGACGGTTTCTACGAACCTGTTATTGATCTCGTCCACTGATGCATCTACTTCTAGACAGTCAAAGCGATTTGCAAGTTCGAGTTGAAAGCTCTCGAGGTTTTGGATATGTGCGCGAGTGGGTCGGAGCGTAGATTTCATCAAACGGGACCTTTCAAGTTTAACGTTCATATTCAATGTGGCTCTAACAATTCGGTGATCACTGCCGGTTTTCACCCTGTGAATCACAGAGACATAATTGAATATCCGTTTCTTGTTGGTCTAGATGAAATCAATCTCATTTCTCGTGGAACCGTTGGGATACATCCAGGTCCATTTCCTGTGAGGCGGCTTCTGGAAAAAAGAATTCATCATAAAGAGTCCTTCTTTCTCCAGAAAATCGGCCAGCCTCTGTCCCCTGGGGTTCCGTTGCCCATATTCAAATTGCCCCACTCTCAACTCATCATCGCTTCTCATGCCTAGCTTTGCATTGAAGTCCCCTATAACAACAATAAAGTGAGTTTTGTTCGTATGTATGGCTCTACTGATGTCTTCATACATAGACTCTACTTCTTCATCTGGGTGTGAAGAGGTCGGCGCATATACCTGAACGACCTTCAGCGAATATCGCTTAGATATTCTGAGTGTCAGGTACGCGACCCTGCTCGATACACTGTCGGTGGTGATAATGTTGTTGATGAGTGACTTGTGAATGAGAAACCCAACACCACCTTGGGACTGTTGGTCGCCCTCCCGGTAGTATATAGGTTACCAGACTTGAGGGATATCGTGTCCTCGCCCTCTCTACGGACTTCTGATAACCCCAAAATGTCCCAGTGTAATCTACTAATTTCTTCTTCCAGCTCAACAATCTTTTCGTCTGTCCTCAAAGTGCGGTTGTTGTGTGGGACTGCATTTGCATTTAAAAAACTGCCTACATTTTATTCTACAATATCCTTCAATCCAAGAAAGAAGAACGACCCAGAAAAGTAGGCACCTAATTCAAATGTTAGCATACGTTTGGATATAGGTAAACGTATGCTAATTTCCTAAAATCATCACGCGATAGGTACTCAAGATCGCGATCAATATTTATGTTATTGACACTATAGCGAAAATATTGAATTGAAATATTTCCGATGCTCACTTGATATCCGCGATCATGGCAACTATTATTTACAAGTGGTTCTGTGAGGACAGTAGACCTCGCGTTTCAAGTCCAAAAAGTAATTTGCGTAACAAAATTAACAAAGGAAGTCAAATTTTAAATCGAATTACAGGTACTTGAATTTTCCAATAGGCTTTCCTACTCGTATGTAGACTTGAGAAAAATATCGAATGAATGAAAATACTTTATTGTACCTACACGACACAAAAAACACACAAAAATAAAAATTAACGAAGCAACAAGTACAATCAAGACTTATCGCTTAGAAGAGATTTCTTCCAGACAACCTTTGGATGGAGAGGATTTTTGTAACAATACAATAATGGAGGGGGGTGTAGGTACTTTAGCAAAACAAAAACTAAATGTTAAATATATTTATATTATATACTTACCTAGGTACTAGTTTTTCAATAAAAAACATTACCTACCCTCCTTCTGCGCTGTTGGGTAAAAAGTAGCCTATGTTACTCAGGGATAATGTAACATTCTAATGGTGAAATAATTTTTGAAATAGGACCCGTAGTTTATTCGTTACAAACATAAAAAAATACACATATATCCTCTTTATAATACCTATTAGGCTATTAGTAAAGATTGGTATAAGTTTCAGCGATTACTCGCGTTCCCTTGGTCTTAGGAGGTCGAATGGTGTCTACGGGTCCATCTCGTGAAGGCGGAGAGGACTGCGTAAGTAGTCTGATTGTTATAGGTAGGTATAAATAAATTTTGCGAAAAAATATCATAATTGAAATCTGTCCATATAAAGGTACAAGTAGTGTAAGGTATAAGTTAAAGCCAACTTGCCCCCTTTTGGAAAATTTATCCCAACATCTTGTTTAGAATGAAGTCCTTCCTTCGCCTCTCAATAATAATGCGCCGATAAATAACGCTACAGCAAATTTTCCCCCAATCAAAAATCACAAACGACTATAAAATTTAAATAAATCAAGGAACATGTGTGCTAATTTTCGACAAAATCGGTTGAAAATTACGACCTGTAGGCGAGAACGGACAGACAGCCGGACAAAAGCAACGACTGAGACGCTTCGCTCGCTCGGTCAGTTAATAATCTGTGGCGCACAGTAGGTACAAGTATAAGCGTTTGATTGATGTTATTATTTTATGGCAAAAAATCATAATTTTCCCAAAAAAACTATACCTATGGTAGGTACAGCTAAAGATAAGATAAAGATAAACATGTTTATTGCCAAAAGAAAAATACATCGTTTGCCACGTTTTTTAAACAAGATACAAAAAAAAATTTAAGAGCTTGACAGCGAGACCCAAACTAAGCATGGAGAGTGTATGCTTGTATGGCTTCTAGAGTGCAGTTTATAAAAGTAGGTAAGTTTATATGATGTAATATTGCTACTATGTTACACATTACAGTTTATTTAAAAAAATATTAGGTAAGGACTCATGACACTGGACGCGGGACGAAGGTTAGAAGGGGGGAAGCGGAGATGTGTGTGCGTGTACCTAGGTGTAATTATGAACTTACGTGTGTTGGTGAGTAGAGTGAGGTGGAGGGTGGTGCATGTAAGAAATAAAGAGTATGTAAATGCAAGTAATAAGTAAAGTACCTAAGTGTAAGTACTATGTAAAGAATGTATGAAAGTTAACTAATCATGGTCATGCCTGACCACGATTAGTTAACCATTCGGCTTCTAGGGGTAGTGAACAACAAAAAAGAACGCTGTTTGTTACTACTGTAAAATTTTAATGAAGCGATTACATAATCAATATGTTGTAGTCCGTGAAGGCGACCCTTAAGGCGATATCACACGGTTCAGCCAAAAGACCAACTTTGGTTAAAAGGCGCATGAACTGATAATCAGCGTATGAGAAAGCAACGCCATCTGTTAGCCGTCATAAAAACATGTCCGTGAAAACCCCTCGAAGGCTTTTAATTTTCGATTATTAAGAAAATACTAGTTCCAACTAGCATAAACGATGGCGATGTCTGGTGCTAAGCCTACAAAAAAATTGTGTATAAAACAAATACAGTGTAAACTCTATATAACGACACTCAAGGGACTGAGCATATTTTGACGTTATAGAGAGTTGTCGTTAAATGGAAAGAAGTAAAATCTGTATTAGAAAAAGAAAACGTTTATTTCTGATTTGTCTTGTTGAATAGTACCTACAATAAAAATCTATTTTAATTTGAACGCTATTGCTATAGTCTGTTATTATAAGAATATGACAACGTATAGATAAAATCCATCACTTCTACTAACAACAGTCTGCAGCTACACGTGCAAGCAATCCCATTTTGTAAACAAGAGAACGGATTTCTTAGAAGGTTTGGTGTGTATGATGCCGACAGTCGAGGATATTATAGTCTAGGATAATAAAACGACAAAAGGATATACACCGCGCAGTTTTTACTAATTTGGCAACTTAAAAAGAACTTTTTATTACAAATTGTTGTCGTTATTGAGAGTGGGTGTAATGCTATACAGAGTGTACCATTGTATGCAAGACAAGCTAAACCAACCAAAGCCGAGTGATGTCGACGCTTTGGAGAGTTTGTCGTTAAAACGAGTGACGTTACATGGAGTTTACACTGTATTGTCTAAAACACAACAAACTTCATCAGTTACCTATTTTATCCAGTATCATCACCTATTTTACATAAATCTTTTTTTTTTAATTCAAATTCCTTGGAAATTAATGTCGACACGGCTAATGACATTGACAATTAACTTTCCTTTGCCAGAGACACACCATCTGTTAGCAGTTATAAAAACAGGGCTGTGAAACAGCTCTTTAAAAAAAAGACTAACAGAACAGTTTGGATCTACACAAGGAAAATTAATTGAAAGTTTTATTGTGATCACAAAAGCTTGTTATTTTGTTAGACTAGTTATAGACAAAGACAACTTTTTGCTGAGGAAAAGCACACGTTTCGGAGATCAAGAAATCTCGAAATCGTTACCCCCGCAAAAAATTAATTAACCCTGAAATCTTAGAAAGCATGAATTCATACACTAATATAAAGATAACTCTTTATTGTAATTAACACACACAAACACTAAAACTAAAAAGACAATGAGCGACATATAGAAAAGAGGTAGGGGAGGGAAGCCTAAAACGGGTACCCTTCCTAAAGCGGGTATGTGTTTGAATTTTCGCGCCTCTAACCCTAGTGAGAATGTGTGCGTTCAACACGATAGCTTATCCGCCCGCCAATCACAGACAGTCGGCCCGATTCTTTGGCTCACGCGGTTTCAAGGTAAGACAAAATCAAATATTTTTGCTCTTTTCACTAAATATTTTCAAGTTACATTACATTCGATTACTCGTAAATGGTTTATGATATGCTCTTACTAATGGTATGTTATTATTTTGCAATAATGTGGTCCTCTTATTTGTGAAATGGTTTTGCATCTTTTGTTTCGGTTTGAAGGTTATGAGTGTTTATAAAATTCATGCTTTTGGGCAAAACGGGTAGGGGTATAGCGGGTACCCGTTTTGCCCTGTATGCTTCCATCAACGGCTTAATAGTTCAGCTAGTTATATATCTATTGCAGATGGTTAATAGATATAAACGAAAAACTTCAAACGCATCATGGGATGTGAAGATTATGAAACGTGCGATGGAAGAAGCTAACAAAACTTCCGTCAATAGTGGCGCGAAAAAATACGGTATCAACTTGTCTACATTACAGAGACACATAAAGAAAGGATGTCCAGAAAAGAAACTTGGACGATTTACAACAGTTTTTACAGCAGCTCAAGAATTGGAACTGGTTGAGTATCTATTTCATATGGAGAATCTGTTTTTTGGACTGACGAAAACAGAATTTTTGCAACTAGTGTACCAGTATACAGAGAAAAATAATATTACCCATCCATTTAAAAACAGAGCTGCAGGTGATGATTGGTACCTCGGCTTTAAGATGCGACATCCCGATGTCACTCTACGACGTCCAGAATCTACATCAATTTCACGTGCAAGAGGCTTTAATAGACCCCAAGTTGAAAGATTTTTCAATTTGCTTGAAGGAGAAATAGAGAAACACGACGTTGATGCAACGCGAATTTATAATGTGGATGAAACTGGCATACAAACAACAAGCAACAAACCACCAAGAGTCCTATGTAGATCAGGAAAAAAAAACAAGTTGGTGTTATATCCAGCGTCGAACGAGGCAAACTAACGACAGTCGTGTGCTGCTGTAATGCAGCAGATTCTTTTATACCCCCATTTCTAATATTTGGGCGGAAACGAATGGTAGATAGGCTTCTTGATGGGGCTCCACCTGGATCCGCAGCAACTTGCAGCGATAATGGATGGATTAATGGGCCTGTGTTCCTCGAGTGGTTGCGACACTTTGTAGGCATCACAAGGCCAACACAAGAAAAAAAAGTGATTTTAATAATGGACAACCATGAGTCCCATAAATACCTCGAAGCATTGGAGTTTGCATCGCAAAATCATGTGATTTTTGTGTCTCTTGCTCCACACACGACACATCGTATGCAACCGCTTGATGTGTGCGTCTATGGACCTTTGAAAACTTACTTCGAGCAGGTGGTTTCTGTGTTCCAAAGAACACATGTTGGATGCATAATTTCCCAATATGAGGTAGCAAGATTGTTTGGTGAGGCATATCTGAAAGCGGCAAGTTCACAGAATGCGGTGAAAGGATTTTCGGCTACGGGAATATGGCCCACGAACAGAAATATATTTGATGATTCCGATTACCTGCCATCAACTTTAACTGACAGACAAGATCCTACCGTTGTTTTAATTGACGCTGAGGCTGATCTGATTACTAATGAGCCCGAGACTACTGGCGATGTCTACAGACAAGTTGTAAATACAGATATTCGTGAATCCACTGATTCTGACCGCACTATGTCACCATCTGTTCTGGAACACATAGACGGTCAATCAGTCTGCAAAACTCCAACGCTGACAGCAGATGCAGAACTAGTGACGCAACATCTCACTGGCCCCTTGACTCCTGATACAGGTAACAAAAATAATATTGTGAATGAGGAAACATTAACTGTAGCATCCCATGTGACTCCAATGGATATCCGGCCATCACCCAAAATGGAACCTAACAAAACCACCCGTAAACGGAAAGCACATAAGGCTGAGATACTAACGAGCACTCCTATAAAAGACCAGCAAAGGGAAAAAGATGCTAAAAAGAAGGATATTAAAAAAATTAATGGAGTGAAGAAAAATTTAATGGGACTAAAACCTTCCACAACCCTGAAAAGACAGAAAAAAGAGGCAATAAAGGTCAAAAGAGGTCCAAAGCTTTATAAAAATGACAAAACTGACTACCGATGCTTAGTATGCAGCGAGCTTTACTCTGATCCGCCTACTGAAGACTGGATAAGGTGTGACGACTGTTTGATGTGGGCTCATGAGGCTTGCACCTCATACGCTGGCAGAGGGACCTATTACTGCGACATTTGCCAAGAGTTATAAATCTGCCTATTAAGACTTAAAAATAACTATGAAGACTGATTACATAAGGTTGTTATAGTAATGTTACCCTAAAATATTACATAATAATAAGTCGAAATGATTAGTTCAAATCGTTAATCTCATTAATTTAGTCACTACCCGCTTTGCCCTAAGTCCATACCCGCTTTAGGCCCCCCCTATGGGCAAAACGGGTAATTGTAAGGGTTACGTTTTTTGTTAATTATGCATGCTTTAAGTAGAATACTATTATATTTGTGATTGTTTTTATGTACCTTAATAAGTAAAGAATTGTCAGAGTATAAATAAAACTTCGATATACTTCTATATTCTGTTTTATGAATCATCGTCCTTAGCTTACCCGTTTTGAGCTACCCTCCCCTACATTATGTTTTGTATAAGTACATTAAAAGCTATTTTCTGTGTAACACTTTTTATCCAGCTAGCCTCACGTCAGGTTAAAAAATCGCCTGATGGAGCAAACGTTAACCCCGCAAAATCTATTCAGCATGAATAACTGCTATGCACAAATAACCAGATTTCGCGTACATTTACACAAAGTAATGCACTAATTCCCTCCGGTTTCAGAATCGTGAAAGGAGACAACTTTTTGCTGGATTAACGCACACTAATTTAATGTAACCTAAGTCATACATAATACATAATTAATCTTAGTTTAATGTAACTTATGCCTAAACAATTCAATTTTAATTAGTGTCTTCATTTATTTAGAACAACAAACAACTACATTACATGGCTTAGATACATACAATCTATATAAGTACATGATAGGAATGTAGGTTTAAGAGTGGCCATACACGACCGTCAGACGGTCGCATGGACTGTTCGTCGAACGGTCGCAACGACGACAGTTCGGTTAGGTACTTACAGGGCCCGTAGCCAAATTACATTCGCTTCGAGTCGATTCGATTTCTACATAGGTTTGTCGTCGATATTTCCATAGCATGTGTCAAATCCCATACATTTTCGGACTTATCGAGAAGCGTCATCGCTAATCGACTGTATCTTGGCTAAGCCCTCAGGTCTGCTTTACGATCACCCCATTCATGGTCGAACCTGTAGCATACGATTGATGTTCGTGGGACGGTCGTCACGTGTATGGGTCCCTATAAGTTATTGATAATTTAACCCACATCGTTATCCAAATATTAAAACAAATGCAATTTATAAATACTTATGGAGCTGTTAGAGAATCTAAAAGTGGTGCAACTGAAGTGTCGAAGTCATCATGTTTACAAGAGTTCATAAAAGATATACTTAGGTAGGTACCTACTAGAAAATAGAGATACAATACATTATGAAATTATATAATTTTAATAAAGTAACTACGATAATACAGGTCAGAATCTGCACTAAAAACTATATAGTTATCTAAATTTTTAAATTTATATATATATGTAGTACAAGCAATATTTAAACATTTAACAACAATTTTGAGCAAAATTAAATGAAAACACGAAAAGGGCTAATGACTAGCACTGTTGTAATACAGTTTATCTTTCAAATTCGTTATCATAGAAAATTTAAAATTTTCAAACAGCCTTAATATCAGGTTCTAAAATATCAATGCTGCAGCCTGTATAAAATAGGTACCTGTTATACTGACTAAGCGGCATCATCGCAAAGGTACCGCCGCAAATGTATCAATTGCTGGATAAATATTCAAGCTATTAAACCCACCTGCAACACACACACACCTATAAATCCGTTAATACTATTCCGGCTCCGTGTTTCAAATTAATGTCGTACATAAATAAACTAGTGGTTCGGCACTGAACTGAGAACTCGCGAGTTTTCTAAAAATATTATTCATAATCTTTAATCAATCAAATAGTGCCACGAAATGCACACATAAATAACTTGACCTAGTTACAGTTTCATACAAGTTACAGGTAACGTGAGTTCATGTAAATTGGGCACTCTTTTTTGGGGTAGAAATTGCAGTTATTCTGGATTTCAGACTTTTCCCTATATTTGTGTCACTAAAGCTACACAAATACCAAATTTCAGAACTGTGGGGTCACTGGTGTACCCTGTGAATTTCATCAAAGTTAAGTTTTTATTATGAAGGAGGATTAAACTACAAATAAAAACGGGGTCAAAATGAACTAATGAAGACTTTTCATTAGGCGTCCAATTTGACCTAATAGTCTCATTTTGATTTTTTTACCCCTCTTGAACCCCAATATCTCAACAACTCCCAATCATTTTTTGGCTGCTCATTTAGTTACACCAGGATTGTGCCAACACTACCTACCTATATATCAAATTACACGATGATCGGATTAACGCTTCGAAAGTTGTCCTCGGACAAACAAACATACTTACATAAATACAACGCCGATTTGCACAAGTTGATTTGGAATAAATAAATAATGTTAGGTATACATTATTTTACAAAACAAAACAGGTTGTTTATTAGACATCGCATAATGGACGCATGCGGTCACAGCGGCCGGCGCCGTGCCGGCGCGTAAAACTGACGCGCGGCCGCGGCGTGTCGGCGTACGAGTCGGTTTACTGCCAATGCGCGCCAATATGTTTCAAAAGATGATCAAAAAATATTGTACGTCCCAAACGGATAAACTGTTTATCTATAACTGTCTAATCTAACATTTTTTTTTAGCTCCAGTGTTTTTCCAGGAATCGGGAATGTTTCCAAATTGATAGTCCAAGATTTACAAAGGTAACTTATGACAAAGTTTTAGGCAAAATCGGTACAAAACTCTATTTTTAATTATTTTCGAACGTAGAGCGTACGATTAGAGCAGCTTTATCGGCGAAAGTTGCAACGGAACTTATTCACCTAGGAAGAAACCTATTCACTCGCGACTTAAATACACCCAGGTTGTAGCTATCAGGAAACACAGACTTTTTGATTTAGTTAGTTTAGTTGATAACACGGATTTTGATTTAGTTTTTTTGTTTGAAAGGTGACATGATCAAGAGTGTCTTAGCTATGATTCAAGGAAATCTGTTCAACCGTTTGAAGATCATCAGCACTTTTCTAGTTGATGATGGGATGTGAGCAAGTTCCACAGGTCTGATCGATTCGAAATTTGGTATCCTGTTATTTCAATGGTATTGCAAGAACAATGTAACCTTGACTTAATGCTACTGCAACACCTGGAAAATCTCTTTTTCACGACGGGGGTAAGTTCGTATGAATTAGGTAGTGGCGTAAACCCCTTGTCGAGGTTTCTAAATCACCCGAAGGCATTGACATGGCTTGACAATTTTAATATTCAAGAAAATGGCTTCTTAACATATCCTCCAAAGCGCTCTAATCTAACATAAAAGTAACTAGAAGTCACTGGTCCAAGTAATGATCGCGTGAAACGTTGTCTAGCTCTTATTAATTTATAAACAAGTACTTATTGGTATGAATGAATGATGTATGCATTTCAATAATATGCTTTTTTATTGAACTGTAATAAGAGAATTTTTTCTCGCATATTTCGCAGATATATGGTTTTTGACCCGTATGCATTTTCATATGAGTTTTTAAATCACTTGTATGAGCGAATTTTTTAGGGCATGTTTCGCAGCCATACGGCTTTTTACCAGTGTGCGCTCTCATATGTCTTTTTAAGTTAGCGTTTCGGTTGAATGTTTTGTAGCATATTTCACAGGTACTTGGCTTTTCTTCGACGTGCGTTTTCTTATGTCCTTTTAAATGAGTAGTCTTACTGAATGTTTTACCGCATATTTCGCAGATATATGGCTTTCCCCCGGTGTGCGTTCGCATATGTACTTTTAAATCTCGAGCGAATGTTTTATTGCATATTTTGCATACCTGCAAAATATGCAATAAAACATTCGCTATATGCAATAATACAGGCTTTTTACTGGTGTGCGTTGTCAAATGTTTATTTAACCTACTAGTTTGATCATATCTTTTATCGCATATTTCGCAGGCATATGGTTTTTCATGCGTGTGCGTTCTAATATGTATTTCTATATCACATTTAAGATTGAATGTTTTGGAGCATATGTCACAGGTATACGCACTCTTTTCATCGGTGTGCGCTGTTATCATATGTCTTTTTAAACTACGTTTGTGATTAAATGTTTTATCGCATATTTCACATGCATACGGTTTTTCCCCGGTGTGCGTTCTCATATGTGTTTCCATAAGACATTTTAGATCAAATGTTTTCGAGCATATTTCACAGGCATACGCTGGCTTTTCATCGGTGTGCGTTTTCATATGTATTTTCAAATTACTTGTTCGTATATATGTTTTATCGCATACTTTGCAGGCGTACGCCTTTTTACCAGTGTGCGTGCTCATATGTGTTTCAATCTGACATTTTAGATTAAATGTGTTGGAACATATGTCACAAGCATACGTAGGCTTTTCATGCCTTGTCATGTTAAGTATTTTTAAATTAAATGTTTTATCGCATATTTTAGAGGCGCACGACTTTTTACCGGTGTGCGTTTTCATATGTCTTTGAATGTTTTGTAGCATATTTCACAGGTACACGGCTTTTCTTCGATGTGCGTTTTCTTATGTCTTTTTAAATGACTAGTCCCAATGAATGTTTTACCGCATATTTCGCATGTATATGGCTTTTCCCCGGTGTGCGTTCTCATATGTACTTTTAAATCTCGAGCGAATGTTTTATCGCATATTTTGCAGGTATACGGCTTTTCACCGGTGTGCGATCTCATATGTCTTATTAATGTACTTGGTTGACTAAATCTTTTATCGCATATTTTGCAGGCATGCACTTTTTCACGGGTGTGTGTTCTTATATGGCTTATTAAATAACATCTTGAATTGAATATTTTGGAGCATATGTCACAGACATACGCAGACTTTTCATCGGTATGTGTTGTCATATATTTGTTTAAACTACTTGCGTTACTAAATGTTTTATCGCATATTTTGCAGGCATACGGTTTTTCACCGATGTGCGTTCTCATATGTCTTTCTATATAACATTTTAGATTGTATGTTTTGGAGCATATGTCACAGACATACAGTCTTTTCACCGGTGTGCGTAGTCATAGTTATGTTTTCTTAAATTTGGAAATAAATCATACCTTTGCTTGCATTCCTCACATGCATATGCCCGCTTAGGATCATGGAACCTGAGATATGTTTACCGTTCTTGATTTAATATACATTTCTTGTTACAATCATTACAATAGATATAAAAATATGTTGTATTGGTTGGTCCATGGTTCGCTTACGTCTCTTCTCTACCTAAATTATTTCTATAATTTTCTGGATATCTTAACATAGTGTTTGGCTTGACTATAGTTGGCGCTAGTCATATTAAATGATAATTCTGCACTTCGGTTTTTAATTCCTTTATAATGATACTTCGGGATCAGATTCTTTATCAACACATTGCTAGCGGATGTCTGTAAGGGTTGCAGTCTGTTTTTCTTGTCTCAAAGTTTTCTCAAGATTCGATGACCTTAAACAAAAAAATACTAATTTCAGAAATTTTTAGCCTCGGTTTACCTTTACCAATACAGAATAAACTAGAAGCTGTGAACACGCCTAGTACTACAGCGTTAAAAACTACTCCAAAATAGAGCCGTTTTACGCAAACGCTATTAGTTACTCTGTGACCGTCGCCACGCGTGAGTTAGATTACAGCGTTAAATTTAATTAATTTATGCCTTTTTATGTCGTCCCATCCCAACGAGTAAAAATTAAGTTGAACTAAAAAAAACAAGATGGGATCACATTTCATACGCAAGTAGCGCATTTAGATGTTGTGTTATTTGATTATTAAATAAATTATTCGGTTTGTAATTGTCGTGGCAAGCGTCAGGAATTGTCACGAAGTAGCTAAGAGTGTAATTATTCAACCTGACAACACTCACAAATAAAAGTATCTCATATTAGAACTTTTTCTCATATTGTCTTTGCTCCAGGTTAGAAAAAAGGGTTCGTTGACAAGCTATCTTGATAGTCGTTTTTGTGTTTCAAGTAAAATATATCTTCAGGTCGGCCCGCAGAAGATCCCCAAATAACCGACAGCTAAGTATTTGGACATCGAGTAATCTATCTATATCTGTATTTCTTTTAATCTAAACTGGAAATGGAAATATGACAAGAGCACTAACCAAACGAAGCGGGTAGGGTCGAACAACCCAAGAAAATCCTGCGACTACGAAGCGGGGGGCGCCCGGCGCGGATGCCCACGTGTAGTCGCCCTTCCTTGGTTCGCAGGGAAGGGTAGAAAGCCGTTTGGCTAGCGTTGGGTCACACACTCCCATGAAGGGGGTAGGTGATCCGTCATGAAAGAAACTTGGAGCCGTTTGGCTAGCGATGGGTCACACACTCCCACGAAGGGAGTAGGTGGCCCATCTTGAAAGAAGTGCCTTGTCATATAAATTGAACTAAGCGATGGTTACAGCAGACTACCGAATCAGTTGTGAACGATCGCCAAATAATAAAATTTGTCTTAAGCGTAATTTAAGCTATAATTTAAATACTTATTAATTTTACTGGTGGTAGAGCTTTTGTGAACGGGCTCGAGGAAGTGGGCACCACCACCTTATCTTTCATCATCATCATCATATCAGCCGTAGGACGTCCACTGCTGGACAAAGGCCTCCCTCATTGATCTCCAGGAACTGCGGTTGGAAGCGGCCTGCATCCAACGCCGACCTGCGGTTCTTACCAAGTCGTCTGCCCATCTTGTGGGTGGACGTCCTACGCTGCGCTTGCCGGTCCGTGGCCTCCACTCGAGAACCTTTCGGCCCCATCGGCCATCTGTTCTGCGCGCTATATGGCCTGCCCATTGCCACTTCAACGTGCTAATCCGTCGGGCTATGTCGGTGACTTGAGTTCTCCTACGTATCTCCTCATTTCTGATTCGATCCCGTAGAGAAACCCCGAGCATAGCCCTCTCCATAGCTCGTTGAGCGACTCTGAGCTTATTCATAAGGCCAATAGTGAAGGACCACGTCTCGGTTCCATATGTCATCACTGGTAATACACACTGATTGTAGACTTTCGTCTTAAGGCACTGAGGTATGTTGGACGAAAAGACGTTGCGAAGTTTCCCAAACGCTGCCCATCCGAGTTGGATTCGACGATTGACCTCTTTCTCGAAGTTGGACCTACCTAATTGGACTGTTTGTCCTAGGTATACATACGCGTCGACAACTTCAAGAGCCGAGTTCTCAACCATAACTGGGGCAGGGACGACATGGACCTTATCTTTATCTGCTGCCAAATAGCAGTACTTGTGCTGCTGTGTTTCGGTTAGATGGTAATGGTATGTTCCTGTAATTACTGGCACATAGGCATAACAGCTAAGTCCTATAGTATGACAATGTATCCACATAGAGATCAAGACAACATAATACCTTGTTTTGGATTATAATGGATATCCATGGGCTGCAGTAGCCACTTAACATCTGGTGGACTGCACGCTCGTTTGCCACATAAGTAGTATAAAAAAAACTCATGTACCGACGTGCAAATGCTTAGCCGACACTTATAGTGTGTTAAATTATAGATGGGAACGCTGAGACATCAGGCGGGAGAGGCCAGCAAACTAAGAGTTAAAGGGACTACCTATGAGAAGATCAGGAACAAGACAAGGGCAGAAAGCTGACATTATCGTAACTAAATAATCTAGATGAGAACAACCATCTTTTCATAAACATTCGTGGGGGTCATATTCAAATAGCAAAGCAGATTAATTGTAACTTATATCAAAACACGCGTAAGCAACAGCAAATCACAACACTGCCTCAGAGATCAGTTGGACAGTTACCTGGACAAGACACCTTAAGAACAGTCGAGCCACAAAAAATCAAGGAAATCCAAAGGGATTTTTTTCCGGAAGAGACTAACGGGAAAGAACTCGACTTAAGCCGTAATTTAGGTTTATTTATAGACGAGAATGAACTAATTCGATGCAAAGGAAGAATGGAATATGCGGACTGGCCCTACGACAATACTAATACCAAAAAAACTGCGAATTTACGGATAAGATAATAACAACACATGATGACAACTACCGTGTAGGCGTGAACCACACGCTACAGTACTGGTACAGTTCACAAAGCAGTTGTTACCAAGCTTGCGCGAAAGATATTTCACATAGACAAAATCGAGTGACAAGCCCGAAGGGACCTAGGGTAGGAGACATCGTACAAATAAAAGGAGAAAATAAAAATCGCGAGAGCTGGAGAGTAGGGAAAATCACTGCTCTTCCTGTTGGAGCCGATGGTCTGTGCAGAGTGGCGAAGGTAAAAGTCGGGAACACAGAGTTCACTCGTTCCGTGGGTCACCTTTACCCCCTAGAGCAGGGGTGCTCAGACTTATGGTGTCGGCAATATACCAGAAAATATTTTGAAAGCAAGGGATCGACTAAACTACTATGCAAGTAGAAACATTTTTTTAACATAGTTTTACTGCACTTTAAAATTAAACATATATGTACAAAATGAAGGAATCTTAACGTTACTTACGAACTACAAATTCTGTCGTGATGATGATGCATGGCACTGTATATTATCCGCGTACTTTTCATAGGATGGTACGTAGTTACTAAGTCCCAACCGCAAGCATGATGTTAAGTGTTCGTCAGTGAGTCGATTACGATATTTCGATTTTATAATTTTTATTTCTAAAAATGCAGACTCGCACAAATAAGTCGAAGCAAACAATCCTGTTAACTGAAGAGCTACTTCTTTCGAACATGGGTATATTTCTTCAGATATAAAGGACCAGAAATTGGCATCAGTTGCAATGGATTTGAGATGTATGTCAGATATCATCTGCAATACCTCATTCTCAACAGCAATCAGTAGCAATGTTTCGACCTCTTCACAAGAAAACGGATAACTCATGAAAGTGACAATATTTTTTAATTTTTCAAAATGGGAGAAACGTCCTTCAAACTCACCTAAAATGATTTTTAGTTCTGTCACGTAACTATCACAACTTGTGTGATTATTTGCCCTTGCTTTCAATGCAGGAAAATTTTTAAAGTCATTTCTATTAAATTGACTAATCAAGAGCTTCAATTTGTTTTTGAATGCGTTTATTGCGCTAATCATGTCGGTAATATTTTTATTTTTACCTTGCATTACCAAGTTTATCACATTTAAACGACTTGTCACATCTGTTAAAAAGGCTAAATCACAGAGGCATTTTTCGTTCTTCAGTTTCTCGGTGTCGTCACCTTTTTCATCTAGAATGGTAATAATTTCAGACAGCAGTTCAAGAAACCTTTCTAAAAATTTACCGCGACTTAACCACATCACGTCCGTGTAAAGAAGTAAACCAGTGTGATCCGCAGCCTCGCTAGCTTCCAATTGCGCTTTGATGAGACGACGTTGTAAGCTTCGGGCACGGATGGAATTCACTATCTTTGTAGTTATGCTCATGACGTCCCTTATGTTCAGTATTTTGGAACATAGCACTTGCTGATGTATGATGCAATGAAATGCGAAAAATGATGGAAAGTCATCATTAGCTCGACACAAAGCAACAAACCCATTTTTATTGCCAGCCATGGATGGTGCTCCATCTGTTGTGATACACACGAGTTTGTAAATCGGTAGTTCAGTTTTTTTTTGGGCGAGGGTAGTCTTAATTAGCACATTGATTTCATATTCAGAATTTTATTTTATTATTAAAAATAAAGTTAAGTACTTACATAAGTAAATTAATGTTTAAATGATACATTGATAGTCACTGCCTGCCACCAAGTGTTATCTCGTACAGCAACCAAATATTTACATTGTTATCCCTTTCTGAACTAGATTCTCACTTTGGACTCGCACACAATGGACAACAATGAATGGCACTCATCTGTCCAGCACATGATCGGAGATCTGAAGCTGCGCATGGAGTACTTTGAAGGTGAGCTGCTGAAGAACACTAGTCACCAGTCTCCAAACATAACATCTCTGGCTGAGGAATATGCAACTTTCAAAGAGTTCACTCTGAATGCCTTGCGAGCGCTCCAAAGTCAGATCGAGATGACTGCCAGGTCCATAGATCAGCTTGAGATGAGAGGGAGACGTAAGATCCTGCTTCTACACGGGGTCCCTGAAGAGCAACAGGAGGATACGGCAGCTGTGGTTGTTAAGGCGGCTACATGTAAGCTCCAAGTGCCTAAGCTCTCCAAGGACGACATTAGCCGGTGTCACAGAATGGGTCGCTGAAGTGTTGGTTCGCCAAGAAAAATCCAAAGGACACTGGCATAACCCTTTCGGAGTTCCTCACCAAGGCACGTCATGAAGTTTTTATGAAAGCGAGACAACGCTTTGGTGTGACAAAATGCTGGACCCGGGAGGGAAATGTGTACATCGTCGGGCCTGATGGCGATAGACATCGCATCAACTGGCTGGGCGACCTCAACGCGATTGCAGGGCAGTCACAGTCAGAGCCCCGGCGGCAGCGGCAGCCTCTCCCAGACCTCTTGTGGTAACTCAGAAGCCGCAAGCGTTCAATGAGATACTGGTTGCGGCACCAAAAGCTAGGCGTGCAGCAGTGTCTAAAAAGTGATGTCTGTATCTCTGACAATCCGTTTCCTTTTGCACCCGACTGATGAGTTTGTAATTGTATTGCAAACAACAAGTTCTACCCGTTTTTACACCGAACGAAAAATAACTTTTTCTTGTAACCACACTGTTTTTATCGAAATCTCAAATCGAATAGAATAACACAACACGTCTCAATTATATCTTAATCAAACCAGATAGCAAACTAAGTAATTGCAATTTTGGTAGGATTTTAAATTAAGTTAACATAAGATCTACTTTTTTATGCTATTAATATTAAACTAATCTAATCGATAATAAGTGGACTGTATGATATAAAATTAATTATTGACTAGGCAATGGAAAAACCTTCACCAAAGGTCTTTTGTAAACACCATTTTTAGTGCGTACATCTACTGTTCGCATGATTTTATCCTTTCCAGGATACGTACGTTCGATAATACCTAAAGGCCAATCTAGACAAGCGCTGTTATCAGATTTTAACAGAACAACAGTGCCTTCCAGAATAGGCTCAGTTCGAGTCAGCCATTTACTACGGACTTGCAACGTATTCAAGTATTCAACCCTCCAACGTTTCCAAAACGATTGCACCAAGTGATCAACTACACGTTTGCGTTGGAGAAGAGTAATATTAGCATCCGACAAGTCTTCAGAAGGAAGCGATTTTAAAGGCGTCATTACTAAAAAATGTGCAGGAGTCAGCGCAAGCGGCTCGGCGGGGTCACTACTTAACACAGAAAGCGGACGCGAGTTCAATAAAGATTCAATTTGAGCTAGAACCGTAGTCATTTCTTCAAACGTCAATAATTGATTCCCTTATATTCTTTTTAGATGATTCTTGACACTTTTGACATTGCTCTCTGACACGCCATTAAAATGTGGACTCAAGGGCGGGTAGAATTTAATTTCAATTTTATTATCGCGAGTTACGTTAGAAAATTTATCTTTATATTCTTCAGAATCTAACAGCTGATACATAGAATCTAGATACGACTTCGCTTCGACAAAGTTTGTGCCATTATCTGAATAAAGAACCGCTACGGGACCACGTCGCGATATAAATCTTTTGAGTGCATTCAAAAAAGCATCGGTACTCAAATCTGACGCTAATTCAAGATGTACTGCTTTAGTAACAAGACAGACGAACAGACATAAGTACGCCTTTATACTATGCGTGCCACGGCGACGATAAGGCACTATTTGCAAGAGACCAGCGTAGTCCATGCCAGTGTGACAGAACGCTTTAGCTTCCTGAACTCTGCAGGCCGGTAGGTCAGCCATGAATGGCGCCGTATTTCGGGGATTGACCTTGAAACATATATTGCATTGTTGCACGCGCTTTCGTACTATATTCCGAGCCGCCAATATCCAAAACCGTTGCCTTATTAAAGACATTAACAATTGCGGACCGGTATGTAAATATTTTTGGTGGTAATAATCAATAATCAAATTAACTATGTGATCTTTGCGAGGTAGTAACAATGGGTGACAACTATCGTAATTTAATTCCGAACGAATCAACCGACCACCGACTCTGAACAAACCTTCTTGTAGAAAAGCATTGAGCTTTAAAAAAGCGGAAGGTAATTTATTTCCTAAAACCGCGTTCTTCATTTCGCTGGCAAAGTGTACCTTTTGCAAGTCCTTTATGATGTACTCTTCGGCTAGTACTAAATGTGAAACGTTAAATTTTTTAGGAATCTTTTTCACAAACCGAAGAACGTAAATCACAATTCGCAGTAATCTAGCCCAGGAAGACACTTTGGCAGCGAGCCGATAGAACACCAGAGTAGTCGGCGGAGCAACAGCTGTAGTCGATAGGACATTGACCTTTATTTCCGGTACTTCGTCTACCACAGCGGTTGAGTCAAAGCTTTGCACCGGCCACTCGGAAACTGGCAGTCGGGCAAACGACGGCCCATTAAACCAGAGCGGGTGTTTAATTAGCTGCGCAGGAGTAAGACCTCTGGAGAGGCAGTCCGCGGGATTATCCTTTCCACTAATGTGATGGAAGTGTCGAGGATCTAATTCATTATGAATTTTAGAAACCCTATTAGCGACGAAAGTCTGCCACCTAGTAGGACTAGAATGAATCCAAGCCAAGGCCACCGTACTATCCGTGAACGCGTGAATATTTGTTATTTTACAACGACCACTATAGGCGTCTATGACTAGACGCACTAATCGAGACAGTATCACATTAGCGCATAACTCCATTCTTGCAAGCGTAATCACAGTCTTTGATGGCGCCACTCGTGACTTAGCGCAAAGTAAATTGATCGTGGAACGATTTTCGTTCGGAAAATACACATGTAAATATACCACGCCACCATAAGCACGCTCCGAAGCATCTGCGAAACCTGCTATTGAAATTACGCAGTCATCATTGACACCGGTGTGACGAGGTAATTTGATGTTTTGAAACAACGGCAATTCCGATTCAATCGCACGCCACAAAGACACGACATTGGGAGGAGGAAGGTCGTCCCATCCTATATTATTTTCCCACAAAGATTTAATTATCAATTTCGCTAAAAGCGTAACAGGGGCTACAAATCCCATTAAATCCCATAAACGGGCAATTGTTGAGAGAATATTTCGTTTGGTGCAATCGCGAGGTTCAGCATTGACACTGAACGTGAAAACGTCTTCTGACGGTATCCAAAACAGACCAAGTATTTTTAGGTAACTGTCTGGACTGAATTCGACCGCTTCAGTTACCCGATGCAAAGCAGGAATGCCTGACATGACTTCCGGGCAATTACTAGAAAATTTTACTAGTTCGAACCCTCCAGCCGCGAATAATTCGATCAGCTGATTTGAAAGTTCTATACCCTTAGCAGCTGACGAACAGCTAGTAGCTAAGTCATTCATAAACAAGTCAGATTCTGCAAACGAAGCCGCAACAGGAAAACGCTCGCGTTCATCTTCTGCGAGCTGACGCACTGTGCGAATAGCTAGGTATGTACTACAACATAAACCGAATGCTACCCTAGACATTTCAAAAACCGTAATAGGGTCATTAATATCGAACCTATACAGAAGTCTTAGGTATTTCGTGCAATTTCCGCCCATTAGAACCCGTAGGTACATATGGCGAATGTCGGCACTTATAGCCACTGGCAGCAACCGAAATCTTAATATTATTTTAAACAAATCATTTTGTAGATTTGGGCCTGTATGCAATAAATCGTTTAATGATTTACCAGTCGAAGTTTTATTACTAGTGTTTAACACTACACGTAATTTGGTAGTACTTTTGTCTTGGCGAACCACGGCATGATGCGGTATGACGTAGGTACTGATTGTTCGTATTTCCGATCTCAGACACGGTACCTACGGGATGCATGTAATTTCGCTGTAGGTAATCTTTAAACACGTTATCATATTCGTTTTTTACCGCGGGGTTCGCCAGCAACCTGCGCTCCAGAGATAAATACCTACGCTCGGCAATAGACATCGAGTTGCCTAGCGCGCACGGATCGCGGTGAAATGGCAGCGAGACAACGTATCGTCCGTTCGCTTCCCGGCGCGTACTATCACGGTAGTAATTTTCGCAAGTTTGTTCGTCTTTAGTTAGGCAATTGGGTACATGTGGTACCTCTTCCAATTCGAAAAATCTACTCATACTATTCTCGAGCGATTCTTCTATTGTGCAATATGAACGAATAATATTGCACGAGGGGTTAATGACCGGAGCCTTACCGATTATTATGTAACCTAATAAGGTTTAAATCGCGACAGGTTCACCGGTATCACGAGATAGTGAATTCGGACCTAAGATTCGAGCAAACATATCCGTCCCCAATATGAGGTCAATATTCGCGGGAGAGTAATAATTGTTATCCGCCAGAGGGATATTATTTAAATAATCCAGACGTGAAGTATCTATCTTCGCGGTAGGTAGCTCACTAGTGATACGATTTACGACCACTGGTTGAATAGTAAACCTAACCGAATCATCGAAGCGAGACCGAATTGTCAAGCAGGTGACTCCTTCAATAGGATTAGTGACGTCACCCACTCCCGATACAAACTTACTTTGCGGCTCGTGTAACTTTAGCTTTAAACGATTGCAACACTCCGTCGTTATTAAATCCGTTTGTGACGCACTATCTAATAACGCTCGTAACACTAATATATTGCCATCGGCATCAATCGCATTACACTGCGCTGTGCCCAGCAAGACGGATGACGTGGGAATCGAACCCGCGATTGGGTGTACGGATGTGGAAGCGGCGCACTCGCCAACTGAACACAAGGACACAGTTGTCGCGGCATGGCCTAACTCTGGAGCGCCGGGCGCGGGCCCTGTTATGACCGCAGTAATGTTATTACGGTTGATATTTTCCGCTCCTGTTTTGCTGTTTGGGAAATGAAGCAAGCAATGGTGACTGCGACTACATTCGCTACAACGTTTAGAATTAGTGCAATTTGCAATCAAGTGTGAGTCATCTAAGCAATTCACGCAAATTTTATTATGTTTTATTAATTTGTATCGATTTTGTGGAGTCATAGATAGGAATTTGGTGCACTGGGGCAATTGAGAATGATCACTCTTCCCACAACACAAACATGCATTTTCCTGTACACTTAGGAAAGTTTTGGTGCGCACTGCCTGTGCTACCGACGAGGTTGCATTATTATTCGACCGTTTCAGAATACTACCCGCATTCGTATTGGAACTTGTTATGTTATGCGCCCGTTTTAGAACGTGAGAATGATTTCGGACAAAGTTAATGAAATCTGAACAACTCGTACTTGTATTATTTTTATCTTGTAATCTGAGTTCAAATGACTTTACCGTCTCCAATCCCACCTTTTTACAAGCAATATGCACAAACATAAAATCTTCTAGGCTATCTAACTCAATCTGTTTTAGCGCTGAGTATAGCGATGAGAATTGATCGATAAATTCCTCCAATTGCGAGGGGGATTTCTCACTTACATTTTGCAAGCTAAGCAATTTATCGAAATACGATGCGGCTAGTACTCGCTTGTCATTATACTTGCTTACTAAAGCATTCCAAATAATTGGATAATTTTCTGCAGTGGGCAAAATGCCCTTACAAATGTTTAGGGCTTTCCCTTTCAGTCTGCCGACTAAGTACTGTATTTTTTCTCCGTCAGTAAGGCTGCTGTTATTGTGAACCACTGACTTGAACGTTTCATAGAAAATCGGCCATGTCTCATTATCACCATCAAATAAACAAAGCTCTAATCGCGGTAACTTTATTGATGAAGGTTTTTCGCATTTGACTAGAGAACCCTGTCCGTCGCGACTAGTATTTTCAGTCATTTGCGACGTTAACTGATGGGACTTGAACTTGATTTTCGCATAAAGCTGCTCAAAAGCAATAAGTGAACTATATGTTGGTACGGGCCCTTCGGCTAACGACAACTGAAAGCTATTTCGTTCGTCAATCGCGGCGATAAAATCTGAACGCAAAACATCTATTGTAAAACTTTCGGCTAAGAAGTTCTCAATTTTTACTGGATCATTTCCAATACTAGCTATCAAGTCATAAATAGTCTGCGCACGCCCATAAAAAGCTGCAAGTTTATTCTGCAGTATTTTCAAACCGCGCTCATTAGAACTATCAGAATTTACCTCTTTCGACATTTTTGTACAAAGATGGCGACCGCTAATTAGCACCGAGAAAACAAATCACGACTAATCACTCTCTATCCGGATTCGATAGGACCATATGATTGCGCGCGGGCTCTGCCTGTTCTAGTCGGATATCTAGTTGCTAATATTTTAATACGGACACAGTGACTGGAAAGGTGGGATTAAATCAGGACCAACCTTAGTTTCCCGAAACTTGGTCGAATATCGCCAATCGTTTTCTTCCAGTAGGTAATTCAATTTCTTCACCTCGCGAGGCACACAACACTCCACTTTTCTGGTCTTATTTCACAGCAGTTTCTTTATTACTTGTTTTGGCACAGAGCACCTTTTGACACAAGTATCGTTTTTTAAACCTCCATTTTATGACTGAGTTGGTAATTAGGGAGAGGGAGATATCAGGTAGGGAGAGAAAAGGACAGAAAGTCACTGTGGTCCTACCCACATATTATTATTTAATTATGGCCTAAACACTTACCATAATTTTACCATACACAATTGGCAGGTGGACTCTTTAATAAGGTACCTAACTAAGTACCTACATATTTTTCTTATATATTTAATCTATATTTCAAAGTATTTATTATGTTCAATTTAAATAGTGATAGCGATAGTGATGATGAGGATTTTCATTCCTTTTTCCATTCTGATGCATCAAGCAGTGCTGATAGCTTTCGTAGTATCCCCACACTTTCAGAGTCCTTAGTCTCAGTTTTCTGATGTCCCTAAAAATTTCAACGTTGTCCACATAAATGCACAGAGTATTCCTGCTCACTTCCCGGATATGCTGGCGTCATTTAATCATAAAAATATTCACGCAGTATTAATCTCAGAATCCTGGTTGCAACCCTGTTTACCTTCTACTTCTTTTTCCCTACCTGGATTCGTTCTAATCCGCAACGACCGCACCGGAAGAGTTGGTGGAGGCGTTGCTATCTATCTCCGTGCTCACATTCCATACTCTGTGATAAGCATGTCTCCCCAGCCTCCACCGGCCAGTGAAGGTGAACACCTATTCGTAGAAGTTACGCTCTTACACACCACACTAATATAAACTTTTTCTCATCCTTTGAGAAATTCTTAGAAGATCTAACTCCCGCTTTTAATCAAATCATTTTCATGGGTGATTTTAACACGTGCCTTCATAAGGGTGACTACCGTACCGCTCACTTTGAATCACTTGTGAAGTCCAGTAATCTAGTGTTTCTGCCTCTAAATGCGACCCATTTTTATCCAAACTGTACTCCCTCTCTTATAGATTTAATACTAGTATATTCTATTAATAATGTATTTAGACATGGTCAATGCTCGGCGGATGCCTTTTCTTACCATGACTTGATTTACCTCTCCTATAAAATACGACCGCCAAAAGCAAAACCCAAAACCATTCTTCAGCGTAACTTCGGTGGCATGGATCTGGATAGTCTTTGTCGGTGGTTTCAACGAGAGCGCACGTGTACGCCAAACTACGTCAATAAAGTTCAAATTTGCATAATAAAATAATAAAATCAGTGCCCTGGATCTTATCAAACCAAGTATTTATGCTCCATCCCTTTCCCGCACCGCTGATCTCGGTCACAAACGCAGCCTGCTAAGCGAGAACGAGAGGCCCCCACTATAATTGCTATCTTGCTCCTGCACCACTCATCACGGTAGCAAACGCAACCTGCAACGCGAAAAAGAGAAAAACCTGCATAATTTCTATCTTGCTCCTGCACCGCTCAACAGGGTCGTAGAACGCGACCTGCGGTATATTATTATAACTCTGCACGTTAGGCATAAACATTGCCTCATCGCTTCTGCTATGCTAGCCCATTGCAGTACTACGGCACTTGGCGTGCTCACCCCGTCGTCATTCGTACGACTTGCCCCTGCGCATACTTTATACTCTCTTGGTACTTCTAGCTGCCTGCTATTTATATTATAATGAGCGAGACTGCGATGAACAAGTCTCCATCAGAGAGTAACATATGCAAATTAAGTTCGGATACTACCCCTCCTAACTACCTTCTCCAACGAGGTAAAAGAGCAAGAGAGGCTGAATGGTGTGACGACTTACGTACTTTTAGAGAAGAGATGAAATCCATGATTAAAGGACAGATGACCGAACAAGAAACTGAACTCAAAAAGCTGTTTAAGCCTTCTCTGTCAGAAATCCAAAAATCAAACCGTAGCATAGAGGTCTCTGTTACTCAAGCAATTGCGCAAAATGAAGAACTAACAAAGAAAATTGAGCTTCTGGAACAACAGCGTATGCAGGACAGAGAACGCATTACGCTACTGGAGGACAGACTTGAGGAACAGCAGAGGGGCAGCCGTAAAACAAATATAGAAATAAAAAATGTGCCAAAAAACCACACTGAAGATAAAGAAGATCTCATAAACATGGTTCTGCGCCTAGGAAACTCCATTGACTGCAACATCAACAAGTCAGATGTCAGAGACATTTATAGAGTACGAGAAAAGAGAGATAGACAGAAAAACACACCAACTGTGCACGACAGCATCATAAGGATTACCTGCGGCGAGAGGGGTGCAAGTAGTGACCGTCGCGACCCATGACCATAGTATGAAAATTGTATTATTTTACCTCGTTTACATATTAATCAATGTACTTTACGAATAATCTTGTTTGTAAATAGATAGTAATAATAGGAATAATTAGATAAGAATAATATTCTTCAGTTATGATGCAAATAAAGTTACGTATATTTGTTGTTTTACTATAAAATGGGTAAATGTAGGTAGGAGGTAACACATTTTTATGTAATAAAAGTAGAAATGAGTGCGCATACGCCCGTTCCGACGCTCGAATTGAAAATAACGCACGGCCGCCACTTAGGGCGAGTATATATAGTAGTGAAGCGGGGGACAGGGTAGTATTTATAGCGCCGCACCGAAAAAGCGCCGCCATTTCTAAACCGAGCGGAGCCGGGTGAAGACGCATGTATTATTCATAAGTAATAATCATAGTCTATAAGATAAATATAGTAATATATAACAAACAGTATGTAAAGTATGAAAAAGTAATAAATAAAGGCTAGAGGGGGTGAGGCAGTGAATGTTCTAGAAAATTGCGAGGAATAGTATAAAAAACGGCGCCTATTAGCCGTCAGCAATTCAGTGCTCGGGCAACATCGGAAAAGGAAGCAACAGGAATAAAGAAGAAAAATAGGAAGAAAATCTGCCTCGCCGCCTCGCTACCTATTTGATCAAGACTGGTGTTTTTATTTTCTCGTTCGCAAATACGGGACTACGTAGACACTAACCCTCGGCAATCTATACACAACATCAAATGGTCCTTCGTAAGCCGGATAATTTTTGAAGACTAACAGCGCGGGTTATCTACGTATTTTTGCGAACGAATTATTCAAGATGCCTGTTACGCGATCGAAGAAAGGAAGCGTCGCCGACTTGACAGAACAACGACCAAGCCCGACGAATCAAGAACCCGGCAACACAGAGGGCGCTACTAGCGCTCCGCGAAGTACCGGGATGACGACACGAAGTACTACGAGCTCCGCGAGAGTTCCGCCAGCTTCTGCACGTCAAGAAAAATCTGCGACAACGTCGGAAGGCACCGCGACTACGGAAACCACGGCCACAGAATACACGACGTCAACAGAGAAAACAACAAGTACGGAGACCAACGTCACGACACAACGGGCTGAAGACTCCAACACATTGAAGCCGTCGAAGCGCGCCAAGTCACACCGCTCCGAAGCGCGTCGAAGAAAATTATCGGAGTTAGAAGCGCAAGAAAAATTGGCCGAATTAAAATTAGAAGAAATACGCGCGTCGCTCGCACTCGCCCAGCTGAGGTTACAAAAACAGCGCGCCGCCGCCGACGATGATGAAGCAGCTTCTGCGTCAGAAGATGAAGAAGAAGAGGAACGATCAAGTCGAGTTCAAGAATGGTTGGATCACACGAAGAACGACCCACCAGAAGAAGAGAAGAAGCCAGAAGAGGGGGAACAGAAAGGACGAGGACAGGGAGTTCACAAGGAAAAGGAATGTGAACACCGGGGGGACCATGAAGAGACCCGGCCTGCGCGTCAGCCACAGAACGTGGACGTCACCTCACTGGCAGCAGCCCTCACTCAAGCAGTACGGATGACCAGGGATGCACCGAAGTACCTACAGGAGTTACCTGTTTTCAATGGACAATGTAACGGCTGGCTTGCGTTCCGCGCCGCCTACTACGAAACTGAAGCTTTATTCTCGAAGACCGAAAATGTAGCAAGACTAAGAAGAAGCGTCAGGGGGGTAGCATGGGAAGCAATCAGCAGCCTCCTCATCAGCCAACCGGATCCAGCAGCTATCATGGAAGCTCTGGAAAGAAGATTTGGACGACCGGATGCACTGGCGATGAACGAGATGCAGAAGATTAAGGCACTAGGAAAACTCAGCGATAGTCCACGTGACCTATGTATATTCGCAAACAAGGTGGCTAACATCGTGTCTACTATGGAAGCCCTCAAGAAAATTCACTACCTGTATAATCCAGAGTTAGTGAAGTTCACCATCGAGAAGCTTACGCCGATTATGAGAAGCAAATGGTACGACTATGCCGCGAAGATCAAAGAAGATGTACCCGACTTGAAGAAACTCACCAGCTTTTTGAATGAAGAGGCTGACAAGTGCGGAGCATACGCGCAACCCGAAGACATCGTCACAAATACTACGCAGGAGAAACATCCAAGAAGAAGATTCGAGCACACCTTCGCTACTGATACCAAGAAAGAACAATGTCCAGCATGCAAGCAGAGTCATCACTTACCTGAATGCAAGAAGTTTCAAGACACAGATGTCAACGAGCGATGGGAAATGGCTAAGAGACATCGCATCTGCTTCCAATGCCTACGAAGCACGCATCACCGCGGTACCTGCAGAGCAAAGAGGTGCGGACAAGACGGCTGCGCGATGGCTCACCATCACCTCTTACACCATAAGAGGTCAAGAAGGACATCATCACCATCACCACCAGCAACACAAGAAGTGACATCAGCAGTGGAACTAGTGAAGAACATCGATTGCATCAGAAGCCGTCAAGCCTACCTGAAGATCGCACCAGTAACACTCATCGGTCAAAATGAAGCAAGAGTGGACACCTACGCCTTGATGGACGACGGAAGCACTATCACTCTCGTTGATGAAGGATTGGCAGAGATACTGGGCTTGGATGGCCCACGCGATCAGATGTGGGTGCAGGGCCTGAACGAGACAGTGAAGCATGAAAATAGCAAGAGAGTCGACATCAAAATACGGGGAAGATACAGCGAAGAAGAATACACAATGCGCAATGCACGCACAGTACAGCGGCTGATGTTCACCAAGCAGAATATAGAACGAAGAGATCTTCAAGACTGCACTCATCTACGGGACATCGAAGACCAGCTGATCTACAAGGACGCCTCACCCAAGATACTGATAGGACAGGACAACTGGGAACTTCTAGTGGCACTCGACATAAGAACAGGAAGACAAGACCAACCGGTCGCAACTCACACGCGACTGGGCTGGGTGCTACACGGATACCGTACGTCTTATCAGAAACCAGTAGCCTTCTGCGGACATACCACCATAGCGGCTAAAGAAGACTCGATGGAACATATGATGAAGAGGTTCTTCGACCTGGAAGCGCTTGGAATAGAACACAAGAAACAGAAGAACGATCCAGAAGAACGAGCAATGAAGATTCTGCAAGAAAAAAGCAGAAGAATGCCCGATGGCCGTTTTGAGACTGCACTTCTGTGGAAAGAAGACGAGTGCCAGATCCCAAACAATTATGAAGACCTCACCAAAGTGAACGAGTGGCGTTGGGTCCCCACCAAAGAAAACGTTGCAGACGACGCCACGAGAGAAACGCCGAGCGACTTCACAGCGCGGCACCGATGTTTTCAGGGTCCTGAGTTCCTAAGACGGCGAGAAGAAGACTGGCCAACAGAAGTAAAGGTCACCAACACAGAAACTGGGGAAGAAAGATGCCACGCGTCGCAAGACATAAAGACGCACGAACACTTGCCGAACATAGACAACATAGCTAAGTGGCCGATACTTATACGCGCCACAGGAAGAGTGCTACAATTCATAGATCTGTGTAGGATCAAGAAACACAGAGCAGCTGCAACAAGACACAAAAAGACTAAAAAGAATGCAGAAAAAGATGCCGCATGGAGCCGCGGTAAGAAAAAGACCGACAAGAATAAAGGAACGACATCAACCAAGAAAACAGAAAAAAGAAAACTAGTGTGCCTGGACGCGAGCTACCTGTTACGAGCGGAGAAGATGTGGATAAGGAAAGTACAGGATGACAGCTACGCCGATGAAAAGACGCGAATAATGCACGGCGACACGCCCTCGTCAAAGGACCGCCTTGCCACTCTGAGTGTGTACATAGGTGAAGATGGATTACTACGCCTACGAGGAAGAATCGCCGCGACGCCAGGTATACAGGAGGAAACAGCCAACCCTTCCCTGTTGGACGGACAGCACAAGTATACAAGAATGTACATCCAACATGTACACGAGAAGATGCTCCACGGGGGGGTAGAAACCACAGTGAATGAAATAAGACAACGGTTCTGGGTGACAAGAATACGACCCACAGTGAGGAGCGTAATAAGAAGATGTCCACAGTGCCAAATGAGAAAAGCGAAGCCCGCGATCCCTTCGACAGGAAACCTACCTCCAGCACGTCTCACCCATCACGCGCGTCCCTTCTCCTACACAGGACTGGACTACTTCGGACCGCTGGAAGTCACCGTGGGAAGACACCGTGAGAAGAGGTGGGTCGCCCTCTTCACTTGCCTCACGACAAGGGCCGTCCACCTAGAAGTAGTGACATCATTAAGTGCGGATTCTGCCATCGCCGCGCTAAGAAGATTCATCGCGAGGAGAGGACAACCGACTGAACTGTGGTCAGACAACGCGACGTGCTTCAAGGCAGCAGATAAGGAATTGAGAGAAGCCCAGCAAGAAGCTTGGGAAGCAACGCGAGAAGAGGCCAATGCACGCCGCATCAACTGGCGTTACATTCCCCCCGCCTCCCCCTTCATGGGCGGCGCCTGGGAACGACTCGTGCGTAGCGTCAAAGAAGCCCTACGCGTCATCCTGCATGAGAAGCACCCAAGTGACGAGGTCCTGCACACACTCCTCGTGGAAGTCGAGAACATAATTAATTCGCGGCCGCTCACGCATGTCGCTGTGACGCCAGAAGAACCCGAGGCCTTGACCCCGAACCACATCCTGCTGGGGCCAAACAGTCACGTGCCAACACCGGGCAGCTTCACTCAAGAGGATCAATCCGCACGACAACTCTGGAAGCGCGCACAACTTCTGGCCGACGAATTTTGGAAGAGATGGGTGAAGGAGTATCTCCCTTTGCTCCAACACCGGCGGGAGCCCAGAGCCACCGGGACCGCCCCGAAGGTCGGTGACCTGGTGATCATCTGCGACCCAAACCTGCCGAGGAACGTCTGGCCAAGAGGAAGAGTGACCAGAACCTACCCTGGAGAAGACAACGAGATACGAGTCGTGGACATCACTACGAGCAACGGGCACGTCCTGCGCCGACCATGCAAGAAGATCGTCGTGCTACCAGTGGAGTCGCGTGCTGCGACGGCGGGAGAAATGTGCACGACAGCATCATAAGGATTACCTGCGGCGAGAGGGGTGCAAGTAGTGACCGTCGCGACCCATGACCATAGTATGAAAATTGTATTATTTTACCTCGTTTACATATTAATCAATGTACTTTAAGAATAATCTTGTTTGTAAATAGATAGTAATAATAGGAATAATTAGATAAGAATAATATTCTTCAGTTATGATGCAAATAAAGTTACGTATATTTGTTGTTTTACTATAAAATGGGTAAATGTAGGTAGGAGGTAACACATTTTTATGTAATAAAAGTAGAAATGAGTGCGCATACGCCCGTTCCGACGCTCGAATTGAAAATAACGCACGGCCGCCACTTAGGGCGAGTATATATAGTAGTGAAGCGGGGGACAGGGTAGTATTTATAGCGCCGCACCGAAAAAGCGCCGCCATTTAGGGATCTGATCTCAGTCAGTCGATCGCCGGTCCTCGCACCGGCAACACGTCTGCTCCGCTCCGCTCGCGCGCTCCCGCCGGCCCACGTGCCGCCCCGCGCCCCGCGCCTTGCGCCTCGCGCCGCGCGCCCCGCGCCCCGCGCCGCACTTGGCATCCGCCATTTGCTCTGTTGTGTGCGCTCGCTTGCGAGTACACCTCAGAAGAGTCCTTTATTGGACTTTGTCCTTTTCAGGGCAAACTCTTGTTTCTTACCATTAAGAGCCCAAATCCACGTTTAGTGGTCGGTCTGGTGGATACCTTGCGGTGTTAACACAAACCAGACTGGGCGTGGACCCGGAACGCCAGCTTTCCTCTCCTGAGGAACGCTACATCCGGCTGGGCTTGGTACCACCGGCCTTGGGGGCTTCCCTCGCCGACACCAAGTATCGGTTAGGACACACCCCTCATACCCCGTAAGAGCGGTAAAGGGACACACTTTAGGTAGGACACTTAGGCCTCACCCCTCCTGTCTATCCCGACGGGAGGATCACGCACCCCCTCACCTCTCCGGGTGTTCCCCCCCGGAGAGTTATGATGGACATCGCCGGGGACGACCTCGTCCAGTTGCCGGGTTCCGTAATCCGGTTGCTGCTCGAGAACGTTCCCGACAATGTCCGACAACGTTTTATGAGGGAGCAACAATCGGTTGCCTCCCTCCCGCGTCTAATGGATGTCGTCACGTCCACTCCGGCCCCTCTGGCCAAAAATGTGGCTCGGAAGCCCGTGCCGGCCCCTCTGGCCTCCCCAGCGGCTCGAAAGCCATCCCCGGCCCCTCAGGCCACTAACGAGGCCCGGAAGCCTCTGAAAGCCCCTCTGGCACCCCCGGCGGCCCGCATGCCTGCCCTGGCCCCTCAGGCCACTAACGAGGTTCGGAAGCCTCAGCAAGCCCCTCAGGCACCAACGGCGGCTCGTAAGCCTGCCCCCTCCCCTCAACCTCCTGCCTCAGCGCCTCCCTCGTCGTCATCAAAAAAGCCCGACTCTCGAGAGGCCTCACCTCGCAGAGTCTTTTTAGACTCTCCGGAATCTCCGGACCCACCCTCCGAGGACGATATGGAGATCGACCTCCTTCTACGCCCCGCGTCTTCCGCAGAGGCATCAAACTCCTCTTCCTCCGACTCGGAGGAAGATTTCACCCTCGTCACGGGTGGTAAGAGGAAGAAACCCTCTTCGAAGAAGACCTCTTCGTCGAAGAAGGTTTCCTCCGTTTCCCCCCCAGCCAAAAAGGCAACCCCTCCCTCGGCCTCGCAGCCTGCCCGCCCCGCCTCTCCCCCCGCGGCTTCCACTGCCGCGAGGAAGGAAAGGCCTCCCCCGCCCCTTTTCATCCGCGAAAAGGGCAAGTGGGACAGAGTTTCCTATCTGTGTAATGAGAATAAGATCTCATTCACAAACGCCCGCAACACTAAGGACGCTATTAAAGTCCTACTCCCCACTTCAGACGACCATCGTCGACTCACTTCCCTCCTACGTCAAGAGCACATAGGCTATCACACCTATGCTCTCGAAGACGAAAGGCTCCTTCGAGTTGTGATCCGCGGCCTCCCTGCGGAGCACTCCACTGACTCCATTAAGTCAGATTTACTCGCTCAGTCCTTCCCGGTCAAGGAGGTCCACCGTATGCATAACGGTAAGACCACCTACAATCTAGTACTCGTAGTACTAGAGCTGTCACAGGCAGGGAAGGCCATCTTCAACCTGAAGATGGTCAACAACCTCTCCGGCCTCCGGGTTGAACCCCCCCACCGAAATGGCACTCCTAGTCAGTGCCATAGATGTCAGCTGTATGGCCACTCGGCCAAAAACTGCCACGCCCGCCCCCGTTGCGTCAAGTGCCTGGGTGACCATGGCACCTCTGACTGCAACCGCACTCGAGACACCATCGAGCCGCCAAGCTGCGTGCTTTGTGGTGCCGTGGGACACACCGCGAATTATCGTGGTTGTCCTTCGGCGCCCAAAGTCAGCAGGGTGGTGGCTCGTAGGAGTCAACCCCGACCTTCTCCGAAGTATACCAAAACAACTTCAAAGTTGACCATGGTACCCTCGCAGGAGGCGCAACCTCCCAAAAGCTCAGCATGGGCCAAGCCCTTGCCATACTCGAGCCTAGCCCTTAAGGCAACGGCCCCCCCGCCGCGCTCTTCTGAGCCAGCCCCCTCCTCTAAAATGGGCAAGTCGGACTTTGCTGCCGACTTGGCTCTCATCATAGAGTTCTCCTCCATCGACCTTGCCGAGGTTCGCGTGCTTGCACAAAAACTTAGGCAAGCAAACTCCCCCCTCGAAAAGCTGATTGCCCTTGAGGCGCACTCAGCTCTTCTTGCCGCCGTTAAGGCAGCTTCGTCCTCCTCCAAACCCTTTTAGGCCCCAAAATGGTTGTACAAAAGGAAAGGAAAAAACCGCGCTCTTTATCACTAGCGTTCTTCAACGCTGACGGTCTTTCAAGACAGCGTTCTATTATCCAAGATTTTCTAAATAGGCACCAACTTGATATCTTGCTAGTACAAGAGACAAATTTAAAGCCCGGTCATCGGGACCCAAAAATCCCTAACTATCAAATTGTTCGCAATGACAGACTGCTAGCTCAAAAGGGCGGCACTGTCATTTACTACAAGAAGGCTCTACACTGCATGCCTCTTGATACCCCTTCTCTGTCTTACATAGAAGCCTCCGTCTGCAGGCTAGCAATGACCGGGCATTCCTCGGTCATTATTGCATCCTGCTATGTCCCTCCCGGCAAGCCTCGCTCACCTCAATTCGAGAGTGACCTGCAAGCCCTGTTCAGTCTAGGAAGCTCCGTCATATTGGCGGGTGACTTCAATTCCAAAAACGTCATGTGGAATAGCACCACGACGAACTCTAAAGGCAAACAACTAGAAAGTCTAGTTGAACCCCTTAATTTCGACATCATTGCCCCTAGAGGCATGACTCGCTTCCCTACTTCCACTCCCCCCGAGCTCCTTGACATTGCACTTCTCAAAAACGTAGCCCTTCGGCTACGCTTAATCGAAGTTATTCATGAGCTCGATTCCGATCATCGACCGGTAATGCTCTTACTCGGCCCTCCCACTGACCAGCCCCCTGCCACCAAGACTGTGGTAGAGTGGCATAAACTTGAGAAAGCCCTCAAGTCTGCGCACTCGACTGATCTAGATAAGATCCCTTCTGTCATTCGGACATCTGGTGATATTACGGTAGCGGTTGACGCCCTTACCACACATATCACAAACTCAGTCAGAGACTCATCAAAGCAGGTGCCCGTAGTGGATGACCACCGGGGCCCCCTGCCAGATGATATCAGACGGCTGATGACTGAAGCTAACGCCGCAGTTAGACTTCATAGTCGCTGCCCCACTAACGACAATCGAGTCTTAATGCGCTCCCTGCACCGTGAGGTGAGAGAGCGCATTAAAGAACATCGCAATCGTGAGTGGGAGAGCCTGCTCTCGGGGATCGAGCCTAGCCATCTGGCCTACTGGAGGTTAGCTCGCTCCATGAAAGCGGACGCTCTCGCTCCGATGCCTCCCCTTATACGACCAAATCACCCTCCAGCATTCGAAGACGAGGAAAAAGCCGATTTCCTGGCTGAAACCCTCGAATCTCAATGCTCGCCCAGTCTCGAACCCGTCGACCCTGTTCACCTCCATACGGTGAACAGCGAGGTTGACCGCTTAGCCTCCCGACCCCCTACTTCCCCACTTGATCCGATTGAGCCCTCTGAAGTCTTTGACACTATCAAGGCCCTACACCCAAAGAAAGCCTCCGGCCCCGACGGCATTTCTAACAGAGTACTCAAACAGTTCTCTGTTCCCCTTATCCATATCCTAGTCTGCATCTTCAATGCGGCTATGGAAACTTGCACCTTCCCTGATGCTTGGAAGGAAGCCAACGTCATTGGCATCCGAAAACCCAGCAAACAGGCAAACGATCCAACTAGTTATCGTCCCATTAGTCTACTTAATTGTCTAGGCAAGATATATGAGCGTCTTCTAATGAAGCGCCTCTGGGCTCATGTCAATGAGTTCAAACTCCTTCCCGACGAGCAGTTTGGCTTTCGAGCTCAACATTCATGCCCACAACAGGTGCTCCGCATAACGGAGCATGTCCTCTCCAACTGGCAAAGTACCTGGCCTTCAGATACTGGTGCCGTCTTCCTCGACGTAGCGAAAGCTTTCGACAAAGTCTGGCACAACGGCTTGATCTACAAGCTATTCAAACTCGGAGTCCCAGACAGACTCGTGCTCATCATACGAGACTACCTACAAGGTCGCAGCTTTCGCTACACCGTGGAAGGCACTCTCTCTAGTCCTAGACCAGTCAGAGCAGGAGTCCCTCAAGGCTCCGTTCTCGGCCCCCTCCTGTTCACGCTGTACACCAGCGATATCCCCCGCACTCCTCAAGTGGAAATAGCCCTATACGCAGACGACACAGCCTTGTACACATCCAATCGGAATCCTGATCGGGTGGGTATAAGGCTGCAGGCTGCCCTTCATTCATTAGCCACTTGGTTCCGCAAGTGGCGGATCGAGGTAAACCCGTCGAAAAGTACAGCAGTGTACTTCTCACGGAGAAACCTCACTCCCAAACCGATCTCTCTATTTGGCCAGCCCATTCGCTGGGCCCCATCAGCCAAATATCTGGGTGTCATCCTCGATAGGCGTCTTTCCTTTAGGTTGCACATCACTAAGAGGTGCAACCAAGCAAAGTTCACCCTAGGACGATTGTCCTCACTTCTAGGCGCGAAAAGTAAAATGTCCCTTAAAAATAAGGTGACTCTTTACAAAGCGTGCATTCGCCCCATTATGACATACTCATCTGTAGTATTTGCCCACTCTCCTAAAGTTGGTGCCATTCAGGTTATTCAAAATCGCTTCTTGCGAAAAGCCTCAGGCTCGCCCTGGTATTTTCGCAATAACGACCTACATCGCGATTTGAAATTAGAATCAATAGCCAGGTTCATGAAGCTCGCTTCCAAGCGGTTTTATGAACTTGCCTCTAATCATCCGAACCCTTTGGTACACACCATTCCGGTTTACCCGTTGGATCCGCCCGCCAACAAAATCCTCCGTCGTCCGAGACACGTTCTCGGAGACCCGGATGACGAAATCACCTCTGCTAATGCGGAAGGTGAGTCATCTATATCAGACAGAGCAAACACTTCACAGAAACACCGACCTCGCCGGCGAGGTCGACGAGTCCCTTCAGTCGCCGCTTATACGAGGTACAGACATGTACCCGGGCGTTTCTCTCCTATCCCCATCCCGGCAACAGCCCAAGCCGAGGTTCGTACCTAAGTGGTGCCCTTGCGCTAGTTGCCTAAAAAAACTTACAGGGCTGAGCGCCATCTGCGCTCGCCAAAAGTTCGGTTAAGCTGTCACGGCCTCAGAGGCCAACAGCGAGATTAGTCCATTCGAAAAAAAAAAAAAAAAAAAAAGCGCCGCCATTTCTAAACCGAGCGGAGCCGGGTGAAGACGCATGTATTATTCATAAGTAATAATCATAGTCTATAAGATAAATATAGTAATATATAACAAACAGTATGTAAAGTATGAAAAAGTAATAAATAAAGGCTAGAGGGGGTGAGGCAGTGAATGTTCTAGAAAATTGCGAGGAATAGTATAAAAAACGGCGCCTATTAGCCGTCAGCAATTCAGTGCTCGGGCAACATCGGAAAAGGAAGCAACAGGAAGAAAGAAGAAAAATAGGAAGAAAATCTGCCTCGCCGCCTCGCTACCTATTTGATCAAGACTGGTGTTTTTATTTTCTCGTTCGCAAATACGGGACTACGTAGACACTAACCCTCGGCAATCTATACACAACACCAACTGTGGTAGAATTCTCCTCTACTATCGTGAAAACTGACGTCCTGAAAAAAAGCAAGGCCTACAACATTAAAAACAAAAGTAAGCTTCGTGCTAAGAACGTGGGCTTTACGAAGAACGAGGAGACACCTATATTTGTGTCTGAGCAATTGACGGTGAAGGGTTCACGTCTCTTCTTCCTTGCCAGGGACCTAGCCAAATCGAAGGGGTATAAATTCTGCTAGACATCCTATTGCCGTGTTTACGTAAGAATGTCTGAAAATACTCCAATAATACTTGTTAATTCGGAAAATCAGGTACAGAGCCTGATTCAGTCTATGTGACTGTTATATTTAATAGGATGTACCTTTGCGAGTGCTCCACCTTATTGTAATATTGTTAGGAAACCTTATTTTATAGATTTTTTGTATATATTGATAAATTTTGTTTTACACTACACAGTTCTACATAAAACACAAACACACGAAACACTACCATTATTACACACAACATACACAATACAATACAACATAAATCTAGCTAGTCTTGCATTCTTTCTTTCCATGAACAAGCCTTATCAACTAAACTTACTGAACTACTATACACAAATACACAATCTATTTAAAAGTAACACGCAACACCTACTAGAAAAGCATGAAATTTCCTTATTCGACACTCCATGATGGACAAGCCTCTAGAAGTAAATGAATTAGACAATGCTGAAATTGCACATTCTTTTGAATGCACAACTGTTGAACTCTCTAAAATGTTATGTGTTAAACCTACCGATATAACTGTAATTTCGCAAAATATTAGAAGTATTTACAAAAACATCGATGACCTACAATCTAATTTATCTGTACTAAAATTTGATGCAGATGTTATTGTGTTAACTGAATGTAGACTTACTCAGAATAAACCTATTCCACACCTAACAAACTATAACTCTTTTGCTACTACACTCCAATTGAACCAAAATGATGGGGTCACTACCTACATTAAAAATACGCACAAAACTATGATAAGGGAAATAAAATTAACGCATGCATCTTGCCTACAAATAAATATATATAATACGATTATACTATGTATTTATAGATCTCCATCAAACGCTAATGCGGAATTATTTATAGATTCCCTAAACACATACTTAGAAAGTATAAAAAAATACGAAAAAATTATCGAAGTAGGGGACATAAATATAAATACTTTACCCAGATCAACGGAAAATAGTCAAGAAAGGAAAAAAATAGTAATTAATTATAAAAATGCACTGAAAACCTTAACCGAGCAAAACCTTGATAAATTTCTTAAACTAAATGATCCTAATACTCTGTGTAGACTATTAATTACTATGATACAAAAATGTCTCATTGACAACACAGTACCTCGGACGTATACGTATACCTCGGAGTAAACAAATATTAAAGCCCTGGATTACACAAGGCATCTTACGCTGCATTATAAATAGAAATAATATGCAAAGAAAATTACACACTGACCCTTAAAATGAAACGCTAAAGATTACCTATAGAAGATATAGGAATTACTGCAATAACCTAATAAAAAAACTTAAAAGAATATACAACAAGGAACAACTCAGTAAATCTTCGAAAAACAGTAAAATCTTATGGAAAACTATAAATAATATAACTAATTATAAATCTACAAAAACACCAAATATACAACTACTTAATACGAAGGCTTCACCTAAGGAAGCAGTTAATTTCGCAAATTCATTTTTCTCTAGCATAGGAAAATCTCTGGCTGAAAGTACTTCTGTACAAAATATGACCGACGCTCATTTATCTTCTGCTCTCACTCTACCTTCCAGTCAAGTTTCATCTTTTGCACTCTTGGAAACAGATCCTAAAGAACTCCATAATGTCATAATGAATCTCAAATCTGAAAGTGCGCCCGGATGGGATAACATACCTACTAATTTTCTAAAACTATCCAAGCATATTTTAATACCAATTTTATGTCATCTGGTAAATTTATGCTTTACTAAAGGAATATTCCCTAATCTCCTTAAACAATCTATTGTAACACCGGTTTATAAGAGTGGAGAGAGAGATAACATTAATAATTACAGACCTATATCCGTGTTGCCAACTATCTCAAAAATAATGGAAAAACTAATTAATAATCGACTTTTACTATATTAAAATAAATTTAACATTCTATCAAACTCACAATACGGTTTTAGACAAGGACTTTCTACTGAAGATGCTATTGCAACCTTATCGTGAAACAAGTCGATAGCGGGAAAAAGTGCCTGGCGACTTTCCTTGACCTCAAGAAAGCTTTTGATACTGTGTCTGTAGAAATCCTTATCAAAAAGCTAGAAAATGTCGGGGTACGAGGAGTGCCACTAACCCTTCTGACAGACTACTTACGTGAACATAAGCAAAGTGTTAAAATTGGTGAATATATTAGTAATGACGAGACTATTAGTTATGGGGTACTTCAGGGGAGCATCCTGGGGCCTACTTTATTCTTAGTCTACATAAATGATCTTTGTAACCTTAAAATAAACAACGCGAATATTTTTTCATATGCAGATGATACTGCTATCGTCTTTACGGGTGCGTCATGGAATGACGTTAAAAAAAGAACCGAAGAGGGACTGTCTGAAATATCCAAATGGCTTAATCTAAATTTACTAACCCTAAATGTCTCAAAAACGAACTTTATGACCTTTACTAAATATAACAACAGCCAACCCAATCTCGATTTTAGCCTAAAAATACATAAATGTAACCTCACTGACGCTTCTTGTGATTGCCCTAGCATAAATAAAGTAACAGCCACAAAATACCTAGGAATCATGATTGATCAACGTCTGTCCTGGCATGCTCACATCGAACTACTGATGAACAGGGTTCGTAAATTAATATGGATTTTTAAAATGTTACGTCATGTTGCGCCAGAAGACTTACTCAAACAAATCTATACATCTTTGGCACAATCAATTCAAAATTATTGTATACCAGTCTGGGGAGGAGCTACAAAGACAAAATTCTTGGAACTTGAAAGGGCACAGAGGTCTCTATTAAAAGTGATGTTTTTCAAACCCTACCGATACACTACAGATGTGCTCTACCGAGTTTCAGGACTATTATCAGCCAGGAAACTCTATATCCTGGGTGCCGTCTTGAGGTTGCATGTATCTCTTGTGTACAACCCCGAAAATCTCAATAAGCGAAGAAAAGATATAGAGTAGCTATTGAAATTACTGCTCGGTCTCAGTATGCATCTCGGCAATATGCCACGCAATCTACCTACCTCTACAACACTGTAAATAAAACTTTAAATATCTACCCTATAAATAATTATAAATGCAAAAAATCCCTTATTGAATGGTTATTGTCACTAAGCTATGAGGAAGCGGAAAAACTCATGGAAATTGTTTCGTAACTTACGCATACACAAACTTCACACAATCTTCAATTCACACCTGGTTGCTCCTACAATACCCATGCTCCTATGAGATCTGGTGATCCGGAGCACCCACTCACGCGAATACATGCACACACGCACACATCAAAGACTCACGCGTATGCACAATACACACCGACATACACATACACACACATACACACACGTACACATTCATACACACACACACACACACGTTACGTGTGTGTGTGTGGTATACAATGAAAACAAAATAAATATCGATATTGATGAATAAATATTAATATTAGACGTACGGTACGTCTAATATTAATATTTATTCATCAATTTCGATATTTATTTTGTTTTCATTGTATACCGAATTAATGGAAGAGCGAGACCCTCTAGCACAGGTATTTTATACTTAAAAGAGGGTCCCAAACCCATGAAATGTATAAAAATTAAGTTTACTGAAACAAATATATTTGATTTGTGATGACGCTTCACAAATTGACTGGTCTGATATATTGGGTGCAATTAATATTGATGATAAGATTGTTTTATTCAATGATACTCTTACAAAACTGTACGACAAGTATGCTCCTGTAAGATCCATCAATATCAACTACCTGCATCATGGCTAACGACCGAAATAAAAACTGTTATGCATAGGAAAAACGTTGCTAAGTTTAAGAATAAGTGTCGTCCTACTGAAGAAAATTACCGTAAATATATTGAACGCCGAAATCTCTGTAATAAGGTGTGTAGGGATGCACAACGCCGTTTCATTCACAAATCTGTCGATAATGATGACCCATCCAAGGTTTGGAAGTTTCTCCGAACTTTAGGGATTGGAAAATCACGTCTTGACAACTTACCTAAAGATTTAGATATTGACCTGCTTAATAAACACTTTTCATCATCTGCTAATATTGATGGACTAACAAAGTCTGTCACTATTAAACACCTCTCATCGATTCCTATAAATTCTACTCCTTTTCTCTTTAATGAATTCTCTGTTTCTGATGTTAGGAGAAGTGTAACATCCATTACATCCAATGCTGTGGGCAATGACAGCATTAGCCGCAACATACTGGTGCCCATACTCGACGAAGTCATTCATGTCCTTACCCACATCCTTAATTTCTCTATAACTAGCGGAAAGTTTCCCTTAGTCTGAAAGAATGCCCAGATAATTCCGCTGCCCAAAAAGCCCAATCCTTCCTTGTTCTCTGAATTCCGTCCCATATCTATCCTTCCATTTCTCTCTAAAGTCCTAGAGCGCCTAGTCCATCACCAACTTAGTAATTTCCTTACTAGAAAAACTCTCATGAATCCTCTCCAATCCGGGTTACGCCGTGGTCATAGCACCACGACGGCCTTGACTAAAATCACCGATGAAATTCGTCAGGGTATGGACAATGGGCATGTGACTATGTTGTCATTGTTTGACTTTAGCAACGCCTTTAACAATGTCGACTTTGGCATTCTTCTGGCTGTTCTTCAATCTCTTAACATCTCTCCAACGGCTATTGATTGGTTTCAAAGTTACCCGTTTGGACGCCGGCAGCGTATTCGTATTGATGACACTTATTCCTCATGGTGTAGTTTGACTGCCGGTGTTCCTCAAGGCGGCGTGCTTTCTCCTCTTCTGTTCGCTATCTTTATAAATTCGATCTCTCACACTCTCTCTTCTTCCTACCACCTTTATGCAGATGATCTCCAGATTTACACACAAACACCCGTCAACAACTTAGAGATAGGTTTTGTAATCATAAACGAGGACTTGGCTCGGATACTCACATGGAGTAAATCATACGGTATCAGTGTTAACCCATTAAAAACGCAGTTTATCGTTGTAGGCAGCTCCAGGATGACACCTAAGATTGACTGGGCTGGTCTTCCTCCAATTATATTTGATGGCGTTCCAATACCTATAAGTAACTGCGTGAAAAACTTGGCGTATTTATTGATAAGGACATGTAATGGGGACTTCATCTAGCCAAACTAAGATAAAAGTTGTTCGCTTCGGCGGCATCATTGAGAAGGCTACGGAACTTTCTGCCGACATCCACCAAAGTTGCGCTGGTACAATCCCTCTTGCTCCCTATTCTAGACTATACTGACGCCTGCTATCCGGATCTCACTCAGAAACACTTTGACAAACTTGAGCGTCTTCAGAACGTTTGTATCAGGTTTATATTTGGACTACGAAAATATGACCACGTTTCTAATTTTCGCAAGAAGCTCAAGTGGATACCCATTCGCTACCGCAGGAATACTCATATCCTCACTCTTTGGTACAGTATTTTGTTCAATCCTTCTAGTCCTTCTTATCTTAGAGAACGCTTTAATATCTCCATTTTTATGACAACTCCTTTACTGTACAAGCTATCAGTTTATGGAACTCTCTTCCTTCTTGTATTAGATCTGCCAAATCCCTTCCTATCTTTAAAACGCTATTGTTTAAGCACTATTTGTCTGCATCAGAGAGCTGAGTAATCTTATTTTGTTATTATATTTGTCGTTGTTACTGTTTGTATTACAGCTGTTTCATAATGTATTTTATTTATTATTAGTATATTTAATTTACTAGAATGTTTCAAATTCAAAATTATTTATTTGGAAATAAACAAAGTACAATAGACAAATGAAAACGTTGACAACTGCAAAAGTTAAAAAAAAAACTGAGAAGCAGTGTCAGCGCCCTCTTCCAAAACCAAACCGAACAACGTTCCAGCTTAAAACAAGTCGATACAAGGAAATGTTTATTCTAAATATGATTATGATTTTAAGTTGAATACTGCGTGTGTGTGAGTATGTGTGTGGTAAGTGTTTGCGTGGTGTGTGCGTGTGTGTGTAGATGTGAGTGTTTGCGCGAGTTTGTATGTGAGTGTGTGAGTGCATACGTGTTCGCTTGTTGTTAAGTTTGCTAGGTAGGAGAGATCAAAATATTCTCGGTATCATCGTACGTTAGTGACTGAAGCCAGGTTTTGCATTTAATTTTACATCTGTGGAATGACAGCGGATAAATGTCAATAGCTTTGTTAACTCTATTGTACAAAGGACAGCTTATATAAAAGTAGTGTCTTCCAGCTAGGGCAGTTCTGCGGGGCTGTATGCTGCAAACCATATCAGAGCGACGCTTAAGAGAACTCAAAACTGGATCGAAAGAAAGTTCACCGTGTTTCCGCAAAACTGTCGCTAGGCCAAATAGTTGACGCACTGTAAGAACTTTACAGATCGAATATAGGGTAGCAGTGGGAAAGAGTCTAGATTTAGAAGTCATGACCTTCAATACAGCTCTCTGGGCTCTTTCCATTCTCAACATGAGAGTCTTACAACTGAGGGTCTAGAACCGCCCCATGCAGTTATACAATAGGATAAAACCGATTGAGCTAGAGCATAGTAAACCATTTTAAGGCAAAGAATGTCAGCGCTGTTACGAAGTTGCTTAAAAATGTACATTAATTTTCTGATTCTGGACACTGTACACTCAATATGCGGCACCCAAGACATAGTTCTATCCAACCAGACACCTAAATATTTAATACTTAGAGTGAGTTCCAATTTGGGACGGTGGCATGGGTTTGGTCCTGCTGCAGAACAGGCATGGGAACGAAGAATGAAAGAGGAGGGAGGTTGAGTTCTGATACTAGGGGAGAAAGTTATGAATTTAGTTTTAGGAACATTTAGAGTAAGAAGGTTCTGTGAGAGCCAAGTCAGGACCGATTTAAGAGCAGATTCCGCAAGTGAGTTAGCCTCTGCCCAGTCGTGACCTGCGATTAGAAGAGCTGTATCATCAGCATACGTAAATATACTGCAGTTCGGGAGAGACAAATTGCACAAGTCGTTAATGTACATATATAAGAAAGAGAGTGGGTCCAAGAACACTGCCCTGCGGGACACCGAAACTTATACCCTCTTCCTTGCTAGACAAATTATTAATTACGACTACCTGTCTGCGGTCGGAGAGGTAGCTCTCAAAAAGGCTGTTAGTAATACCTCTAATACCAATCTCCGCGAGTTTATCCAATAGGATGGGGACAGAGACAGTGTCAAATGCCTTAGATAAATCAATGAATATACCAATTGTTTTAAGCTTTTTGTCAAGGTTTTTGACAATCGCAGTAGTGAGTTCAGTAACAGCATCTTCAGTCGACCTGTTTCTTCTAAAGCCGAATTGGTTATCTGCCAATATATTTTTATCATTAAGGTATTTTATAAGACGGTTGTTCAAAATTTTTTCAAACACTTTTGACAATACGGTGAGAACTGAAATTGGCCGATAATTAGTGACTCTGTCTCTGTCACCTCCCTTGTAAATGGGATGAACTAAAGCTTTCTTAAATACCGAGGGAAAGGTGCCGGTAGACATGCATAAATTAAAAAGATAGTTGAGAATGGGGGCTAGGATGTGTCTGGAGCCCTTTACGACAGATGTAGGAATGCCGTCCCAACCGGCGGCACATTTTGTTTTGAGGTTTAAGATAATGTTTTCTATCTCTTCATTGTTAGTGGGATATAAAACCATAGAGTCGAGAGGAGCTGAATTAGGAGGGTTTGGGAAGTCTTTCTTATGTGTTAGATACGGTTGGGTTAGGTGTAGTTTAGAGGCCAAGTCTTTTCCCACATTTGCAAAGAAACTGTTAACCATATTGAGAGAGGTGGATGGGTTTACAGACAGTGTTAGTAGCTTCTCAGAGGAAGATTGTTTTATATTTAGGTTTGCCATATCCTTGATAATATTCCACGTTGCCTTTGGATTATTCCTGGCCTTTCGTAGCTCGTCACGTTCGTATTCACGCTTAATTTTTTTTAAAAGATTGTTACAAAAGTTGCGGTAGCGGGTAAATATAGTCTTTTTTGTTAGATTTTTTCTGTCTTTGTTAAATTTTCTGTACAACGAGTCTCTGTGTCGAATGCACCTCATAGACCAGGAGTAATCCATGGCTTTATGATGCGCTTTTTATTTGAAATGCTTACAGATTGTCTGTAAGCATTTTTTGAATAATAGAGCCGAGCAAGTTAACAAGAATCTGAGCAGCAGAATTTGGGTCACTTGAAGTGAAGATTGATGAAAAGTCTGTTTCTGCTATCTCTTTATCAATTGCAGCGAGGTCTAGTTTAGCTGTGGATTTCTTAGGAGCCCTACGTTGTGCTTTCATATTAATACAAAAAAGTTTATGTGTAATATTTATATTAATACTAGAGTTCGCGTGGTGCGCGAGCTGCTTGCAGCTCACGTGTTTTTCTGTTTGTAGAAGAAGCAATCAATGACGATATTGAAGAAAAATGCAATGAAAGAGGATATCGAAGAAGACAAAGTAATTAAAGAGGTTATCAAAGTAAAAGAATCTATCAAAGATATCAAATTAGAAAAAGCAAACAAAGAGGATAACAAAGTAGAAGAAGCAATCAAGGAGGATATCGAAGTGGAAGAAGCAATCATCAAAGAGGATATCAAAACGGAAAAAGCATTCAAAGAGAATATTCAAGTAGATAACGCAGTAAAAACGTATATCAAAGGAAAAATGCAATCAGAAAAGATATCCAAGTAGAAAACGCGATCAAAGAGGATACCTAAGTGAATGAAGCAATCAAAAAGGTTATCTAAATGGAAGAAGCAATCAAAGGAAATATCAAAGTAGGAGAAGCAATCAAGGAGGATATCAAAGTGGAAGAAGCATTCAAAGAGGATATCAAAATGGAAAAACCGAACGAAGAAGATATCAAAGCAGGAGAAGCAATCAATGAGGCTATCGAAGTGGAAGAAGCAATCATCAAAGAGGATATCAAAATGGAAAAAGCATTCAAAGCATTTTATCTAAATCGAAAAAAAAACAGTCAAAAAGGATATCAACGGGAAAGATGCAATCAAAAAGGATATACAAGTAGAAAACGCGATCAAAGAGAAAACCCAAGTCGATGAAGCCATTAAAAAGGTTTTCTAAATGAAAGAAGCAATTAAAGAGAATATCAAAGTGGCAGCAGAAATTGAAAAGGGTATCGAATTGGAAGAAGTAATCAAAGAGGCCATCGAAGTGGAAGACGCAATCAAAAACGATATCGAAGTGGAATAAGCATTCAAAGAGGATATTGAAGTAGAAAACACGATCAAAGAAGATACCGAAGTGAAAGAAGAAATCAAAAAAGATACCTATCAAGTTCGATGATGACAATAAAAAAAAATCCTACAAAAATTTGTACTAACATTTTTGATAGTTTACTATGTCTATCTGCTTCCGTTTTGAAGATACGAGCGATTAATATTTTTTTAAAGAGAAAGCATAATTTTGTTAAGAGTATATCGTAGTCGACGAAGCAATCAACGAAGATATCGAAGCGGAAGAATCTATCAAATAAGATATCAAAGTTAACGAATCAATCGAATAGAATATTAAAATTAAAAAAGCAATCAAAGAGGATATCGAAGTGGAAGAAGCAGTCAAAGACGATATCGAAGTTGAAGAAGCAATCAAAGAGGATATCGAAGTGGAAGAAGTAAAAGAAGCATTCAAAGACGAAAACGAAGTGAAAGGAGCAATCAAAGACGATATCGAGGTGGTAGAAGCAATCATAAAAATAAAAATTTACTAAGCAAATTGCCATATGCCCCTCCAAAAATTAAAAAATCTTGAACATCTAAACTGATGATGATGATGGATGTAGCATAAACATTAAAATTTACTTAGTAAATTGCCTTATGCCCCTCCAAATTCTAAAAAAAAAAATTACATCCAAAATGATGATGATGATGGATGTCGCATAAACATGAAAATTTACTGAGCAAGTTGCCTTATGCCCCTCCAGAACAAAAAAAAATTTTTGGATATCCAAAATGATGCTGTTGATGGATGTCGCATAAACATTAGTTAGCAGGTTGCCTTATGCCCCTCCAAAAACTAAAAAAAATTTTACATCTAAAATGATGATGATGATGGATGTCACATAAACATGAAAATTTACTAAGCAAGTAGCCTTATGCTCCTCCAAAAACTAAAAAAAAAAATGGGACATCCAAAATAATGATGATGATGGATAAACATGAAAATTTAGTTATTTCATGCCCCTCCACCAATAAATAAAATTACAGTAAAATAAATTTTATAGTACCCACAAGCCGTTTGGCTCCCTACAAAATAATAAGAAAGTTACGGCAAGCGAAATATACGGTGTACCGTATTTGAACATAAATATTTTGTATGGGACAAATTTTTCTTTGTATGAAAGGGCATTTTTTTTTCATGGATCCGGATATAGAAAAATGTCCTGAGCAACATTAGTTTTGTCGCTAATGCTCTAAGACTTGTACTTTTAGAGATACGAGGTGGGTGGGAGCGAATGGGGGACAAATGGGGGACTTTAGGACTTATTCCCAACTCACCGAAACTCCCTCTACACGATCCTACCAAACATGTCTACCCTACAAGGGGGCATCTGGGAGAACAAGGATGTCAGTCAATCAGTGAGTGAGTGGTAATCGAGCTATATATAATATAACTAGAGGTCGCGTGGTGCGCGAGCTGCTCGCAGCTCGCGTGTTTTTCTGTTTGTAGAAGAAGCAATCAAGGAGGATATCGAAATGGAAGAAGCGATCATCAAAGAGGATATCAAAATGGAAAAAGCATTCAAAGAGAATATCCAACTGGAAATAGCAGTCAAAACGGATATCAAAGGGAAAGATGCAATCAAAAAAGATATCCAAGTAGAAATCGCGATCAAATAGGATACCCAAGTGGATGAAGCAATCAAAGAGGTTATCTAAATGGAAGAAGCAATCAAAAAGATATCGAAGTGGAAGAAGCAATCAAAGAGGATACCGAAGTGAAAGAAGAAATCAAAACGGATACCTATCAAGGTCGATGATAATAATAAAAAAACGATTCCACTAAAAATTGGTTCTACCATTTTGTAAACTTTACTATGCCTAACTGCTTCCGTTTAGGAGATACAAGCAATTTAAGTTTTTTTAAAATAAACATAATTTTGTTGAGAGGATTTCGTAATGGAAGAAGCAATCAACAAAGATATCGAAGTGGAAGAATCTATCAAATAAGATATCGAAGTTAACGAAGCAATCGAATAGGATATTAAATTTAAAAAAGCAATAAACGAGGATATCGATGTGGAAGAAGCAGTCAAAGACGATATCGAAGTGGAAATAGCAATAAAAGAGAATATCCAAGTGGAAGACGCAATCAAAGACGATATCGAATTGGAATAAGCATTCAAAGAGTATATCGAAGTATAAAACACGATCAAAGAAGATACTGATGTGAAAGAAGAAATCACAACGGATACCTATCAAGGTCGATGATAATAATAAAAAAACGATTCCACCAAAAATGGGTTCTACCATTTTGTAAACTTTACTATGCCTAACTGCTTCCGTTTAGGAGATACAAGCATCTTAAGTTTTTTTAAGATAACCATAATTTTGTGGAGAGGATATCGTAGTGGAAGAAGCAATCAACAAAGATGTCGAAGAGGAAGAATCTATCAAATAAGATATCGAAGTTAACGAAGCAATCGAATAGGATATTAAATTTAAAAAAGCAATAAAAGAGGATATCGATGTAGAAGAAGCAGTCAAAGACGATATCGAAGTGGAAGTAGCAATAAAAGAGAATATCCAAGTAGAAGACGCAATCAAAGACGATATCGAATTGGAATAAGCATTCAAAGATGATACCGAAGTACAAAACACGATCAAAGAAGATAAGTGGAAGCAGAAATTAAAGAGGGTATCGAAATGGAAGCAATAATCAAAAAGGCCATCGTAGTGGAAGAAGCAATCAACAAAGATATCGAAGTGGAAGAAACTATCAAATAAGATATCGAAGTTAACGAAGCAATCGAATAGGATATTAAATTTTAAAAAGCAATAAAAGAGGATATCCAAGTGGAAGAAGCAGTCAAAGACAATATCGAAGTGGAAGTAGCAATAAAAGAGAATATCCAAGTGAAAGACGCAATCAAAGACCATATCAAATTGGAATAAGCATTCAAAGAGGATACCGAAGCATAAAACACGATCAAAGAAGATACCGAAGTGAAAGAAGAAATCAAAAAGGATACCTATCAAGATCGATGATGACAATAAAAAAACGATTCCACCAAAAATTTGTACTACCATTTTGTAAACTTAACTATGTCTATCTGCTTCCGTTTAGGAGACACAAGCAATTAAAGTTTTTTAAAGATAAATCATAATTTTGTTGAGAGGATATCGTAGTGGAAGAAGCAATCAAATAAGATATCGAAGTTAACAAAGCAATCTATTAGGACATTAAATGTAAAAAAGCAATAAAAGAGTATATCGAAATGGAAGAAGCAGACAAAGACGATATCAAAGTGGAAGTAGCAATCAAAGAGGATATCGAAGTGAAAGAAATAACAAGGCATTCAAAGACGAAAACAAAGTCAAAGAAGCAATCAAAGACGATATCGAGGTGGTAAAAGCAATCATAAACATGAAAATTTACTAAGCAAATTGCCTTATGCCCCTCCAAAAACTATAAAAAAAATTTTGGACATCCAAAAAGATGATGATGATGGATGTCGCATATACATTAATATTTACTTAGAAAGTTGCCTTATACCCCTCCAAAATCTAAAAAAAAATATTGGACGTTTTAAAGTGATCCTTGTAAATGTTGCATATACTTGAAAATTTACTAAGAAAGTTGCCTTATGCCCCTCCAAAAAATAAAAAATTGGACGTTTCAAAGTGACCCTTGTAGATGTCGCATATACTTGAAAATTTACTAAGAAAGGTGCCTTACGCCCCTCCAAAAAACTAAAAAAAAAAATTGGACGTTTCAAAGTGATCCTTGTGGATGTCGCATAAACGTGAAAATTTACTAAGCAAGTTACCTTATGCTTCCAAAATCTAAAAAAAACATGAGACGTCACAAAATGATGATGATGGATGTCGCATAAACATGAAAATTTACTAAGAAAGTTGCCTTATGCCCCTCCAAAAACTAAAAAAAAATATTGGACGTTTCAAAGTGATCCTTGTAGATGTTGCATATACTTGAAAATTTACTAAGAAAATTGCCTTATGCCCCTCCAAAAAATAAAAAAATAAATTGGACGTTTCAAAGTGATCCTTGTAGATGTCGCATATACTTGAAAATTTACTAAGGTGCCTTACGCCCATGCAAAAACTAAAAAAAAATATTGGACGTTTCAAAGTGATCCTTGTAGATATCGCATCAACTTGAAAATTTACTAAGAAAGGTGCCTCACGCCCATCCAAAGATTAAAAAAAATATATTGGACGTTTCAAAGTGATCCTTGTAGATTTCGCATAAACTTGAAAATTTATTAAGGAAGTTGCCTTATGCCCCTCAAAAAAATAAAAAAAAATATTGGACGTTTTAAAGTGATCCTTGTGGATGTCGCATAAACATGAAAATTTACTAAGCAAGTTGCCTTATGCTTCCAAAATCTAAAAAAAACATGGGACGTCTCAAAATGATATGATGGATGTCGCATAAACATGAAAATTTACTAAGTTGCCTTATGCCCCTCCAAAAACTAAAAAAAAAATATTGGACGTTACAAAGTGATCCTTGTAGATGTTGCATATACTTGAAAATTTACTAAGAAAGTTGCCTTATGCCCCTCCAAAAAATGAAAAATAGGACGTTTCAAAGTGATCCTTGTAGATGTCGCATATACTTGAAATATATTGGACGTTTCAAAGTAATCCTTGTAGATGTCGCATAAACTAAAAACTTTCTAAGAAAGTTGCATTACGCCCCTCCTAAAACTAAAAAAAATATTGGACGTTTCAAAGTGATCCTTGTAGATGTCGCATATACTTGAAAATTTTCTAAGAAAGTTGCTTTACGCCCCTCCAAAAAATAAAAAATAAAATATTGGACGTTTTAAAGTGATCCTTGTAGATGTCGCATACCTAGTCAGGTCATAAGTATGGTCACACAGTAAAAACTTTTCTTTTAGAATGCTGGCCACAAAAAAGTTTATAGAATTCGAATTTCGAATTGTTCATGAAAATAAAAATGTATACTTTTTAGAATTTTACTCATTTTTAAATATGGAGTGGACGCTTAATGAAGACCGTGTTACAGTTATTGCGTTGCATCGTTGCGGTTACGCGCCAATTCAAATTTTTGACATACTGAAAAATTTGAATATAACCAAAAGATTCGTTTATCGCACCATCAAACGATACAATGAAGACTAGTGTAGATGACAGGTCAAGAAGTGGTCGCCCTCGGTCTGTTAGGACTCCAGCAGGGATAAAAGCTGTGAAGGCGCGAATTCAAAGAACCCCCAAACGTAAGCAGAAACTGTTGGCCCTTCAGATGGGGTTAAGCAGAATCACGCTGAAAAGGGTGTTAAATGAAGACTTAGGGCTTCGGACATATCGAAGAAAAACAGGACCTCGTTTGAATGCTCGTCTAATGGACCTGAGACTGAAGAGATGCCGCGCTTTGTTGAAGCGGTACGCGGGAAAAAAATATCGGGAAATTCTTTTTTCAGATGAAAAATTTTTACCGTAGAAGAGAGCTACAACAAACAAAATGATAAGGTGTACGCACACAGTAGTGAAGAAGCGAGCAACCGTATTCCGCGTGTCCAACGAGGTCATTTTCCATCCTCGCTCATGGTATGGTTGGGAGTTTCTTATTGGGGCTTAACAGAGGTACATTTTTGTGAGAAAGGTGTAAAAACGAAAGCAGTTGTGTATCAAAATACAGTCCTGACGAACCTTGTGGAACCTGTTTCTCATACCATGTTCAATAACAGGCACTGGGTATTCCAACAAGATTCGGCGCCAGCTCATAGAGCGAAGAGCACACAAGACTGGCTGGCGGTGCGTGAAATCGACTTCATCCGGCACGAAGACTGGCCCTCCTCCAGTCCAGATTTGAATCCGTTAGATTACAAGATATGGCAACACTTGGAGGAAAAGGCGTGCTCAAAGCCTCATCCCAATTTGGAGTCACTCAAGACATCCTTGATTAAGACAGCCGCCGATATTGACATGGACCTCGTTCGTGCTGCGATAGACGACTGGCCGCGCAGATTGAAGGCCTGTATTCAAAATCACGGAGGTCATTTTGAATAAACTTTAGTGTCATAAGAATCTATGTTTTGTTAAGTTCATTTTGGTATATAAATTGTTACATAATGAATAAACTTGTTTCAATTATTTTATATTAAACATGTGACAGAATTTATGACCTGACTAGGTATACTTGAAAATTTACTAAGAAAATTGCCTTACGCCCCTCCAAAAACTAAAAAAAAATAATGGACGTTCCACAGTGATCCTTGTAGATGTCACATATACTTGAAAATTTACTAAGAAAGTTGCCATACACCCATCCAAAAACGAAAAAAAAAATATTGGACGTTTCAAAGTGATCCTTGTGGATGTCGCATATACTTGAAATTTACTAAGAAAGTTGCCTTATGCCCCTCCAAAATCTAAAAAAAACATGGGACGTCTCAAAATGATGATTCTGGATGTCGCATAAACATGAAAATTTACTAAGCAAGTTGCCTTATTCAAATTCAAATTCATTTTATTTCAGATAGTTACAATCCATATTACAATATATTAAAAACAAATAATCACATAAACACATCAATAAAATAAAATATTTAAAAACTAAACTTAGAACTAATTAAAAACATACGGCGCCGGCGGTTTAAATCGCCCTCCGCACAAATGAGGATGCAGTTTTCTTACGTAGTATGGCTTCGAAAGCATCCGTCTGGTATTCTGCAAACATCCCTGACGCACTGCAGAAGCGAGGCAGCCCTAACATCATCCTGAAAATATTATTATATTGGACACGGAGCCGGTCCAAAGGCTTTTTGGAGTAGTTGACCCCTTATGCTCCTCCAAAACTAAAAAAAAAAGAAAAATTTGAACGGCCAAAATGATGATGATGATGAATATCGCATAAACTTGAAAATTTAGTAATTTCATGTCCCTCCACCAATAAAATTACAGTAAAATAAATTGTATAGTACCCACAAGCCGTTTGGCTTCCTACAAAAACAGTAAGAAAGTTACTGCAAACGAAATATACGGTGTACGGTATTTGCACAAAAATATTTTGTATGGGACAATTTTTTTATGTATGAAAGCCGATTTGTACTTTCCGAGATACGAGGTGAATGGGAGCGAATGGGGGACAAAAAGGGGACTTTAGGATTTATTCCCAACTCACAGAAACTCCCTCTATACGATCATACCAAACATTTCTACCCTACGAGGGGGCATCTGGGAGAACAATTATGTCAATGAGTGAGTGGTAATCCAGTTGTATATAATATAATTACCTACCCTGGTATCTATTTATTTTCTTTTGCTTATGTAAGTATACCTACAGTTAAATAAAAAGCTTAAGTTATAAAGCTACCGTCCTTTATCGTTCTCGTAAAATCCAGTCCATCCAAAGGTTGTCTGGAAGAGATCGCTCTTAGCGATAAGACCGCCAATTTGACTATCGCGTGTCTAGTTTTAAGTGTTAATTTAAGAGTGGTATACAATAAAGCGTTTTCTATCTATCTATCTATCTAGTTCAATTTCATTTACAAAACTCATAAAAGCTTTGTAAATATCTTCTCCATGAGTACTTTATTTCAGGGCAATCATGGTTAACAATTCTTCTTTAGCCGACATATCAGAAAACACCAGCCGAATGAAAACACACAACTGAGCAGTATCCGTCACATCAGTGGTCTCGTCAAACTGCAAAGAAAAGTATTTACAATCCGCGATATCATTTTTCAGTTTGGTTTCCAAATCCCTGCTTATGATCTCTATACGTCTAGTAACAGTTGGACGAGATATCTGAACCTCTTTGATAGCGGACAGTATCTCTGTTTTATTTTTAAAGTCATCTAATAATACTTGAGCTGCTTCGACAAATGCATCCTTCACCATCACTCCAGTCCTTCGAGGACGAAGGGTTTCTTGTGCTTTGCCAATATGTAAGAAATTTTAAAAGACGCAACTGTGGCAGCTGCTGAATGTTTGACTGGTCTTATGAACATGGATTGCTCTGCTTTCAAACCACTTTTCAAATCTTGTAATTTTCGTCTTCTCAATTCACTCTTTGGCGGGAAATCCTTATCAAAGTTTTTATGCACAGTTTTGAAATGTCTTTCCAAGTTTCCGCGCTTCGGCAATGCCACGGAACTTCGACAAACGAGGCACACACACTTATCTTTTACCATAGTAAAAAAGAAATCATCCCCCCGATCATTATTAAAATGATATGTTTTGCTTTTTTTCGACGCACTCATTTTGTATTTCAATTCAAAATGAAAACTTCACACCACACACAAAAGCAAATTCTGAAAACAACGCTAACTTCATCTACGCACGGTACTGCGGTGACTAGCAAAATAAATCAGAATTGAAAAACTAGGAAAAGACAAAATTATTACAAATAGTACAGTATTTGTAATAATTATGTCTTTTTCTAGATTTCAGAGAATGTGCGGCCGAACTTTTCAACCTGATCCCACCATCTCCATTCTATCAACGGACAACCAGACGCTCTGCGGTGCGCCACCGCTATATGGTACAAATACCTCCCATTCGCACAAAGCGGTTCTCTTCGACCTTTATTATGCGCACCGCCAAAGAGTGGAACGCCTTGCCAGAGTCTGTGTTTCCTGATAGCTACAACCTGGGTATCTTTAAGTCGCGAGTGAATAGGTTTCTTCTAGGCAAGCGTGTACCATCGTAGACTGCATCATCGCTTACCACCAGGCGAGATCGTGGTCAAACGCAAGCCTATAATGTACATAAAAAAATAGTGTTGTGCACAGGTGGATTGATTGTTAGAGGTCAAGCAAAAAAAAACAGAATACCTAATGTGAACTCTCTCCTTATTACAATTAGACTCAAAATTGCTCGTGGTAAAATAAGAGTGATTTTACGTTTGTTTACATTACGCGGCACAAAATAAGTCTTGTCTCTGCTAATAGATGGCGTTGTCTGAGTGATTGTCGATCGTCGCCGCGTACCGTTCAATGCTAGTACCTATTATGTTTGGAATTAGTACTAGGTATAACAAGCAAGTATATTGCTGGCGATCGACTCGAAAAGCTTTCGCGATCGACCGTTTGAGCACCCCTGCCCTAGAGGTAGAAGATGAGATGCCCGTGTTGAAGAGTAATCAATCGCTGAGGGAACAGAACAGAATTATTCCCGCACTGCCACATTGCCACATTCAAGAAACATCTATGGAACCTACGACAGTACCAGAGCAGACAGACGTTGACACTCCAGTTGCAGTGGATATCAACCCCTCACACATTCAAGAGACATCTATGGAACCTACGACAGTACCAGAGCAGACAGACGTTGACTCTCCGGCTGCAGTGGATATCAACCCCGATGAGAACCAGGAAGGAGTGAAAGGAACGAGAGCAGCATCACTAAAAGCACGGGAGAAAATCCACGAGTGGACGAGTCAACTCGCGACTCTATTCTAATTCTTCTTTCGCCGTCGGGAGTATCGTGGCGAGCGTCAGGAATCGCCACGAAGTAGCTAAAATTGTAATTATTCAACCTGACAACACTCACAAGTAAAAGTATCTCATATTGTCTTTGCTTCAGGTTAGAAAAAGGGTTCGTTGACAAGCTATCTTGATAGTCGTTTTTGTGTTTCAAGTAAAATATATCTTCAGGTCGGCCCGCAGAAGATCCCCAAATAACCGACAGCTAAGTATTTGAACGTCGAGTAATCTATCTATATCTGTATTTCTTTTAATCTAAACTAGAAATGGAATTATGGCAAGAGCACTAACCAATCGAAGCGGGTAGGGTCGAACAACCCAAGAAAATCCTGCAACTACGAAGCGGGGGGCGCCCGGCGCGGGTGCCCACGTGTAGTCGCCCTTCCTTGGTTCGAAGGGAAGGGTAGACAGCCGTTTGGCTAGCGTTGGGTCACACACTCCCACGAAGAGGATAGGTGATTCGTCATGAAAGAAACTTGGATCCGTTTGGCTAGCGATGGGTCACACACTCCCACGAAGGGAGTAGGTGACCCATCTTGAAAGAAGTGCCTTGTCATATAAATTGAACTAAGCGATGGTTACAGCAGACTACCGAATCAGTTGTTAACGATCGCGAAATAATAAGATTTGTCTTAAACGTAATTTTTACTATAATTTAAATACTTATGTACCGACGTGCAAATGCTTAGCCGACACTTATAATGTGTTATAATTACAGATGGGAACGCTACGACATCAGGCGGGAGGGGCCAGCAAACTAAGAATTAAAGGGACTACCTATGAGGAGGAATAGATCAAGAACAAGACAGGGGCAGAAAGTTGACCTTATCGTAACTAACGAATCTAGATGAGCACAACCATCCTTTCATTAAAAACAACTACCGGCCTATCTCCCTGACGACAATAATGGGGAAGGTTCTGGACAGCTTGCTTAATAACATTCTCTTGCAACACGTCCAACTTCACGATGCTCAGTTTGGTTTCAGGGGTGGGCTTTCGACGGAGAGTGCGATTTTGTGTCTTAAGCAGGCTGTCAGATACTACACAGATAGGAAGACACCGGTATACGCCTGCTTCCTGGATCTATCCAAGGCCTTTGATACAGTCTTGTATAATAGGCTTTGGAACAAGTTGGAGGCTACGGGGGTATCGAGTGAGGTTGTCGCTTTACTGAGTCACTGGTATAAATGTCAGCAAAATCAGGTGAGGTAGGCTGGGGCGTTATCTGAAGTGTATGGCATGGAATTTGGCGTCCGGCAGGGCGGGATAACCTCTCCTCTGTTGTTCAACTTGTGTGTTAACGACCTCATCGGCGAGCTTAGCAGTACTCATACGGGTTGTTTTGTTGATGGAGTCTGCGTCAACAAATTAGTTACGCGGATGACATGGTACTGCTGGGTCCGTCGGTGGGATCAGTTCGCAAATTGGTCGCGATTTGTGAGGTGTATGCGGCTGAACATGGACTGAGATATAACTCGAAAAAGAGTGTAGTTCTCGTTTTCAAGAGTGGGAAAACTAGACCAGGTCATGTCCCGCCTATTATGTTGAATGGTGCGGCTCTACAAGTAGTTGGTAATTTTAAATATCTGGGGCACATTGTAACTGAAAGCCCGAATGATGACGCAGACGTTGAAAGGGAGCGTAGGGCGCTGGCGGTCCGGGGGAATATGATCGCTCGTAGGTTCGCTCGCTGCTCGAGGGAAGTGAAAGTCACTCTTTTTAAGGCTTACTGCCAGTCCTTTTACTCGAGTAGCCTCTGGCTTAACCATACCCGCCGGGTGGCCAGCGCTCTACGAGTCCAATATAACGATATCTTCAGGATGCTGATGCGGCTGCCTCGCTTTTGCAGCGCATCGAGTATGTTTGCAGAGGCGCACTCGGACGGTTTTCATGCGATCATGCGCAAGAAAGTCGCGTCCATACTCAAGCGTGCGCGCGGCAGTAGCAACGGCATCCTACAGATGATTGTTTCGCGTTAGGGCCGCCCCATCCTTACCAAATGGATGGAAATACTTTTAGGTAATAGATAAGTTGTTAATAATTATTTCAATTTAAATTATAAACTATTGACATGCTATTAAATTATTACTTTTTGTAAGTTTAACTATTTATGGTGTATGTAAGTTAGGGGGCGTCCATTATTTATTTTGACATTTTTAAATTAATTTTGACCATTTTTTATTATTTTATTTTATTGTAAAGTTATTTTGATTTTTGTTATTTTTTAAGTGTGTAATTTTGTTATTGTATAACTTCTAATTAATTGTATAATAATCTAATGTACTTATGGACTTGTTCCGAAATAAATGAATTAATAAATAAATATTCGTGGGGGTCATATTCAAATAGCAAAGCAGATTAATTGTAACTTATCCTTTAGATTACAAGTATACCAACGATAAGGGATAGTCACAGATAGTTTTAAAAAAAACGTTTAAAATCCTTAATTATTAGTAAACAAAAAACTGGATTGCCTGGTGCGGGAAGCATTAGTGCACCTTTCACGTGCTAGCCGATTGGGGTATTCCTTTATCCAATTTATCAATTTGTTTTATATATGTTCTGACATTATTTATTTTATTACATATTATAATATTTTGACATTTTCTACTATAAATGATTATATTTTGACACAACATGACATATCTACCATGACACATAGTATTCTCACTTGACAACACAATACTGTCAAGGTCTAGTGGCTAAATGGAGCGGTCTCGACAGACTATCAGCTCTCACCATTACGGCGGGCATAATACTGAGTCGAGTCCCATTTACTGGTGTAGCACACAGTATCTACCGAGTTCTGCCTTATTTTTGTTTGTTTTACGTTTATACTGTTTAATGGTTTAATTTTAAGTATTTCCTCTCTCTTAAAATGTAACTGTATTGTTCATTGTGTGCTAATGTAGTGAATAAATGATTGTCTATGACTAAGGGTACTTTAACTTTGACCCTTAGTAATACGCCTAGATATTGAGATATATATATTAAATAGGAGCCCCCTAACCCCAGCGACAGTAATTGTCGTAAATAATAATTCCTCCATTTTGCTGGTGTTGCCAAATATCGAAAGTTATTATTTTACCTACTCTAGAATGCCGAGATTGAAAACCTTTATTAGTGGTAGTTTTAAATTATATGATTGTTTAAAAAATCCGTAATGACCAGCTTAAAAAAGCTATACAAGGTTACTGGTAATCACTTCAACAGTTCGCATCCTTTTATCGACATGTTCTGTACCAAACAAATAATACAATATAACTATTGGTTCGCCCCGAACTGAGATCTCGCGAGTCTCCCATAAAAATAAAACAAATTATTATTTGTAATCTTAAACTATAAAAATAGTGTCACGAAATGTATAACCACCTAACTTGACCTACAGTTTCAGACAAATTACAGATAACGGGAGTTTATGTAAATTGGTTAAATTTTTTTGGGGTACAAATTGCAGTTATTCTGGATTTCAGACTTTTGTCTATATTTGTGAAACTTATGCTACACGCATACCAAATTTCAGCACTGTGGGGGTCACTGGTGTACCCTGTGAATTATGTAAAAGTTCAGTATTTTTATGGCTAATTTAACATAAAAACTACAAAATTTAAACTCAACATAAAAACGAACTATTTTGACCAGCTAGTCCCATTTTGGTATTTTCTCCCTCTTGAACCCCAATATCTCAACAACCCCCACACATTTTAAGCTCGTTTAGTCACACCAAAATTGTTCATCACTTACACCAAATTTCACGATGATCGGACAAACGCTTTGAAAGTTATCCTCGGACAAGCAAACATACATAACATACAACACCGATTTGCCCAAGTTGATTTAGAGATCTCGCTTCGCTCGATCAATAAAAACAAATAGCTTTTGTTATATTACTTTTAAAAAACTTACGTTGCAAAAACAATAAAAACTTGTAAAATACGATGTAAATCGAAGTGCACATTATGGAATGAAGAAAATCATTCAGCATCCGAAATAGAAACAGATTTTTATTAATATATTTCGACTTGTGAAATATTACGTAAGAATTGGATTTACCCCCCTCCCTTTTGGTATGACTAAATGAGTAAAAATGGGGGGGTGTTGAGGTATTGGGGTTCAAAAGGGGTAAAAAAAACAAAATGAGACTATCCGGTCAAGTGACACATCTACTAAAAGCTCTTTGTGAGTACATTTCGACCCCGTTTATATTTTTAGTTATTATAACATTGATTTTTTTAAGCCTTAACAAAAACTGAACTTTGACAAAATTCACAGGGTACACCAGTGACCCCACAGTGCTGAAATTTGGTATGCGTGTAGCTTTAGTAATACAAATATCGGCAAATACTGAAATCCAGAATAACTGCAATTTGTACCACACAAAAGTATAACCACAGTAACGGAACTCCCGTTACCTGTAATTTGAATGAAACTGTAGGTCAAGTTAAGTGGATTCTCATTTCGTGGCACTATTTTATTAGTCAAAGATTAAGGCCGGCTTGCACAATGATCCCTAAACGTATTTAGCGACTAAACATGTTTAAATTTTACGTATTTGTATGATTTGACAACTCCTTAAATCATATTTAGCCACTAAATACGTTTTATGCATCGTTGCGAGAGTCGCCCTAAAAATATTTTTTTTTGTGTTTTAGAAGACTCGCGAGATCTCAGTTCGGGGCGAACCACTAGTAATAGTAAAGTCTACTCGGCTTTGTTAATTCTTCTTACAACGGAACCGAGTCCGTTTACGATTCTTCCTCTTCCTGAACGGACTCTTGGATCAAAACCTTATTGTGTTTTTACAGACCAAACGACACTCCAAACGAAAGCACTGGAAAAAAAATCACCCCCAGCTTCCCTGTAGAGGACCATATAAACTAGTTTTTTTTGTGTTTTTATTTTGTAACTTACAAGGCGTCACTAAAACGTATCATCATGCTTTTTAGCTTTACAGCGCTAATACGAGGTTTGTTCAAAAAGTATCGCGAATTTTGAATTTTCGCGGGCTACGTATGTTCGATTTTTGATCTTTTGGTGGAGTTATGTTGGTACTCATGACCCTCACTTATGTTGACAAGTTCGGCCATTTTGAATGTCCAGTCAGTTGTTTACAGCTATTGTGCGTGGGCGTGTTTTAGCTTGTCTTCGATTTTCGTCTATTTCTAAAAATGGATCAAAGAATTTGTATCAAATTTTGTGTGAAAAACAACTTAAAGTGCGCGGACGCATTCAGAATGTTGACTGTTGCATACGGCGAAGCTACTTTGGACAAAAGCAACGTTTATCGGTGGTACAAAATGTTCTCAGAGGGCCGAGAAGATGTGAGCGACGAAGAGCGTTCCGGACGCCCGAGCACGTCAACAACAGACGAAAACATTGATGAAGTAAAGAAACTAGTATTGGCCAATCGTCGAATCACCGTCAGAGAAGTTGCTGAGGACCTAAATATATCGATTGGCTCGTGCCATTCGATTATTACCAATAGTTTGGGCATGAGACGAGTCGCCGCGAAATTCGTACCAAAATTGCTCAATTTCGACCAAAAACAGCATCGCATTAACATTGCTCAGGAGCTGTTGGATTCTGTCCGTGACGACCCAAATTTGCTCCAGAGCCACCGTATTCCCCAGACCTGGCCCCCTGTGACTTTTTTTTGTTCCCGAAACTGAAGAGGCCCATGAAAGGACGACGCTACGCCACGATTGAGGAGATAAAGACGGCATCGAAGGAGGAGCTGAACAAGATCACAAAAAATGATTTTTCAAAATGCTTCGAGGATTGGAAAAAACGTTATCACAAGTGTATAATGTCTGATGGGGATTACTTTGAAGGGGACAAAATAGATATTCATGAATAAATAAATAATTCTTGAAAGAACATGAAATTCGCGATACTTTTTGAACAAACCTCGTAGTCTACGAATAAAACAGCTGAAACTGATCGCATGGACAGACATGGACATGGCGAAACTAAACTAGTTCGACTACGGAACCCTAAAAATTTAAATAAAAATCATCAAATAGATTTGGGTCAATTTATTATACAAAAATCTGAGCACCTTCCATTTTGACACTGTTTAATAAAATTACATTAAATTATTATGTATATTTTTAATATCAGACGTACTGTGATAATACCACCTCCCTATTTTTGGACTAATCAGAATTTAACCCCCATAAAGCCGTGATGTGACGTTTTTGACCATTCCTGCTCACCTAGTCAGGTTCTGGATCATTGAATCCAACTATTTTATACGATTCTGACAGTAAAAGGAACCATGTAGGTACAGGTTTTGATTGTAGAACTCTGATCACCTGATCATGACTTGAGCATCAAATCTGTCCTTGAGCAATGCTTTTTTTTCCAGAATGGTTATACTCAGCTGAATAGAGTTTCAAGAATTGATCACAGCACAATGATAGATACAACTTGATTCGATAATACTAAGTCTCTTTCCTTCATAAGATTGAATTCATGTGTTGGAATGAGACAAGTACACGGGAATCTAATCTTCGACAGCGTAAGCCACAAAGCTGTATGGGAGAGTCTGGAACAACAAGGAGTGCCCTCAAACTACACCAACATTATTAAGAACATCTACTCGAACAGTGAAGCAAGGGTCCAACTAGAAACCATAGGGAACAAATTCAAGATAGAGAAGGGAGTGAGACAGGGAGATTCTCTATTACCGAAATTGTTTTCAGCTGCTCTAGAAGATATCTTTCGCAAACTAGAATGGGACAACTTCGGCCTCAACGTGCAAGGTATAAAACTGAACCACAAGATTTGCGAACGATATAGTACTGTTTGAAGAAAACCCGATTAACTTAAAGACAATGATAAAATTCCAAGATTTAATGATAAAATCTCTGATGGAAGAAAGCTCGAAAGTAGTAACAACATAGGCAATAAACTTAAAACTAACACTCATGCAACATACAAAAGGTTTCATAAACTAGTATTCTAGATGTATGTATGGTACCTACTCTGTACATAAGGGTGTGGCAAGATATAATATAAACTGAATAGCTATATAGCTAAACAAACAAACAATCTTATTGGTACTTATACTTGGTATTTAAACATTTTTTTACTAAAAATTCGTAGGTCGGTATAGGATAATTTTTTTATTTTAATTAGACTTTTCCATAAACCTAAATTTTTTAGATAAACATTTAATGAGGATAAAGAAGCGGAGATAAATACCAAAATGGCCAAATATGATTGTATTCTATTGTATTGAACTACGATGCCACAGACAGATAGGCGTAAAACTTATAACACACCTCTTTTTGCGTCAGGGTTAAAATCAATAATGACGCTTACCTTACCCTAAACTGGCGGGCTAAGGATAACTTCCACAGAACTCGAAGACTGACATTAATAGCACTTGCAAACTTTGAATTTGTGTAACAATTTTGGATTATTTACGCCATAGTTGACCAACAAACATGATAAGAGAAATAATTAGTAAACAGCACGAAAAACTCAATTTTCAATTTTTCAGGCAACTAACGAAACGGAGGAACAGTGTTGCCAGCACCTCAATCAGAAAAAGGCTGGTAAACCTTGTTGACAAAGGCCGATTTTCGGCCCTAAAGGCAGAAATTGAAATAAAAAAATGTTATTCAACTAAAAAATATATGTAAATGCTGCAAAGAACAAAAACTAGATACAAACAACTCCTTTACTTATATTATAACTTAAATATTAACAGCCTTTACTTATATTTTATATTAACTTATCATTTCTGGCGATGGCTCGAAATTTATTATTCCACCACAGTTTTATAGACCTGCAGTGGTAGTCATTATAGAAGCTATCGTCTCCGTATTGAGACGAGTGCGGCTTTCAGTTTTTATTCCCTTCAGTTTACTAAAAATACACTCAACCCTCGCGTTATAAAGTGGGACAACCAGCAGTAAGCTAATTATTTGATGTAAATGCAAAAATTGGCGATTTCCTGTTATATTTTTTAGGAATTTATAAATTTACCAAGGTCTTATTTTTATTTTTAATAATAAGTAATATTTTTATTATTGGCGGGTAAAGGCCACAAAAAGGCCGATGGCTGCCAAGGGCCGATAATCGGCCCCGTAGGGGCCGATCTGGCAACCCTGAGAACGAAGTAAATTGCAGGGATGCCAGCTTAATACTCTAACTCTCTACTCTAACTAAAGTGATATATTTCATAGAAATTTTGGTTTGGCCATTATCACGTGATTGACTAGCAAACAAACATCCAAACTTTCGCATTTAAAATATTAGTGGGATTTAAATTCAATCAAAACGACGAGATATATCCAGCTAGCAGGATAAGTTTATCTTCTTGCCGTCAGGCAGCCGATCGAATGAAATATAAAACAAACAGCTTCTGAACACTATCACTATTATCTATGAGATAAGAACTGTTTGAGATTTTCCACCTTGCAAAGAACCAACACAAATCACAATGTTCCTCTCCAATGTCAATCTGCCTATAACGGTAAGTGCTAAAAATCCCCAAGGTGTCGGGCGGACGCCTTAGTGGGTGGCACATGACTCCGCGCTTCATAAAATTGATATTTATTTTAAAACTACCGTAGGCTATCTCTTTTATTTTTTCAGATGATTATTTATAAAAGACAAGGCTATAATGCTTACAATTTATAGATTAAATAGTTCCAGAAAATGGACAAATCCATCGAAGAATCACGAAAAGTAACCTTCCGTGTCGAGTAACCGAAGTAACGCGACGAAGGTAAAAGTAGCCTGCCAGGTTACAAAAGTAACCTTCTGGCAACGCTTTTGGCTACACTAATTATGCTCCTGCTCAAGCTACTCGCATTGCGGCGATTAATGCAGTATTGTGGCCAAACAGCATAGAGCAACACAATCCACCGGCGGACCGGAGGGGAGTAGCCATAGCGTATTTTACCAATACAAAACTTTCTGTCATTTCTTGCGGGGGTAAATTTGCGCTACGCACACTTTCTCAAATTCGCACACAAAAACAATCGTCTATTTCTACGAAAGTCACACCATATCATTTAAAAAACACACTAACAATTTCACACACACATCTAAACATTCCGTGTCATAACAGTATAATGTAATGATGCAACTACATTGACAAGTCCTTACAGCCATAGTTGTTACATTTACATACAGTTCGATAAGCATTATTGATAAATTGGAGAACTCGGTTAAGGAAATTAGGTTTAAAATATATACAAAGGTAGATATTCTTATAAAAATGGGCTTTATTTATTAAGTACTACAATAACACTAATAAACTTGTCGCGTAAGGCGGTTTGGCGCCCTCGTCTAATTTCCTTCTATTGTTCGTTAACACTTGAAAGTCAGAGGCCTCGAAAAAATTTGAGCAAATGACACCATTTCTTGTGGGAATCCAGGTTATTTTATTATTACAAAATGTCTTCCATGTATCCCTTAAATTTGAATCTTTAGGAAACCTGCAATAAATAAATAAAAAAACATTACAAATTTAAGCGCATTAGCGCTTTTATTAAAATTACGTACGGAGGTGTCGGTAACAGTGTCACGAAATCAATGGTTTTTAATATCAACTTTAAAAAATGAGATAGGTAGTTTTATTGACTAAAACATAAACATGTCAATTAATTGTGACGAACTGTTATGTTTTAGGTACTTACCGTAGGTACCTCAAAAGTAAAAAGGAAACAAAAAGGTAAATGGTAAACAGGTAAAAAATTAACCCTTCTAACATACCTCTCTGGTCCGTCTGTCTGTATGTCACCACCGATTTTCTCAGGAACGAGTGACTAGACCTAGCAAGTTGAAATATAAACCAGATAAAGAGGTGTATAATCCCTATTAGATAGGTGTATAAAAATCAAGGTCCTGAGTCAACACGTTAAAAAGATATCGGCAAATTTATATTTTCGCGAAAACTTGTAAGTACCAAAATTTACCTTTATTTTGAACTTGTTTTATTTTTCGGAATTTTCCCTTTACTTGTGCTGTAAGAGACCTTGCTTTTAACCAAAATTAACAATTCTACGTTAACCGGAAGTACCCTATAGGTTATGGGTTAAAAACCTCTAAGGTAGTTCCCGTTGACCTAGAATCACGAAGTTTGCCAAAAAGCAAGGTTACAGCACAATTATAGAAAGCGCTCGTACAATTTAGAGGATTAGCATAATCAGCACCAACCTCAATTAAGGTAAATAAATAAAATTGTATTATTGAAAAAAAAAATATTTAAGTGGGGCTCCCATACAACAGACGTGATTTTTTGCCGTTTTTATAGATAATGGTACGCAACTTTTCGTGCACGAGTCCGACTCGCACTTGGCCGGTTTTTTATAACTGCTAGCTAACAGATGGCGTTGCTCTGTCATGCTACGAATAACAAAGGAAGTGAAACAAGCATTTGTTTATTTATTTATTAACTTATAAATAACATAACAGTTAACTACAAACCAAATCGTTATAACTAATACATAAGAAATGAAAATACTGACAAGTTCAAACTTAACTGCATAGTTGAGAAGTGACTATTCAAAAGGCCTTATTTCCATTTAGATAAAATATTCAAAAACTGGAAATTTCTGTGATGATTACAAAACATGTAGTTTAATTTTTTTTTACTACAGTAAAGTATACTTTGGCATAACAACATTTTTATATAGTAAATAGAAAAAAAAATGAAGTGAGACTTGATTTTTTTTTATTTAAAATGTTTGGAAATATGTCCTTTTGATTGAAACTTTTGGAAATAAGCCCTTTTGTATGGGCGTCCATAGGAAATATGGCTTTCTGTTTAACACTGATTTGGAAATAATGACTTTTGAAAACATCATAAATTTATATAGAAATAAATAATAAAATGATGTCATAAATCGAATGTAGTCTTTTATTAACAATAAATTTTAACTGCTAGGAAACATTGTAATATATATTTGAGGTAGTAGGATAAAAATGAAATTCGGTTAAGTTTTTAAATACATATGGACGTAGTTAAGCAGAAAGGACTCAATCCACACTTTGGTCAAAATTGAGTTAAGTATGCCATGATAGTCCTGAGAGTCGAATCTATCATGTAGTGAAATCCCTATTTTTAAAATGTACATGCAAACTACTTTTTTCACTATCCTGACTTAACCCACAGTATGAAGAGCATACAAAATGTATTTGCTGAACGAACTCAGTCCGCTTGAATTGTTTTTGAGTAATGACATTTCTATCAGTATATTCATATGGTTGATAAACCAGAAAAAACTCAAACAGTTTGGATCATTTCTAAGAATTAGTTTTGATTGGAAATATCATTTTATCAAATAACTGAAACGACTCAAACAGGTTGGGTCTTTTCAGTGGTATGGGTTTACTGACATAAAATTTGTTTTTTTGTTTATCAGAAACGACTCAAAGCACATGAGATATTTTAGAAAAAATATATGTATGAACAGCACATTTCATATCAAATAAGCTAAATCGGCTCAAGCAGACTGACTCGTTTGTAAGAAATAAATGTAGGTACAGACTAATACAAATATTTTTAATTGAAATGACTAAAAAAGTTGTATAATTTTATGTGTTTTATTAGTAAATAATCAATTAAAATTTTACTTGGAACGATTCAAATTACCTATCTTCTTTTTGTGAATCAAGCCAAGAGTATTGTAACGAGTTTGGAAACAATTTGTAATAAAATCATTTCCAAAGCGTTGTGGCAACATTTTTGTTGGTAATTATTAGTCTCAAAAACTGGCAATTCGACCATTTACCCGCGCACTGAATGGTGTTTTATTTCGTTTATTTGCAACAAAACAAGTGAATTACGATGCGACGAATTGATCGTATTCTGTTTAGTGCCTTGGGACATGGGATTAACGAAAATGCTACGTTTTCAAATGGTAAGTATTGTTTTTTTTCCCCAGGTTTATTTCCAACCTCAAATTAATTTTGCTTTGTCGTATGAATACTTAACTAAATTACTATAAGTAAGATGCTGTAAAGATTTCTTATCACTAATATATTATATTTCATAATTAGACTGGTTCTAATGATCTGATATAGCTAACTTATTCGATGAACAGATAACGACATGGAAGAGATGTCTGCGGCAAAGACGACGGTGCAGGCGCCTGCACAGGATACCATAGTTACATCAGGTATTTTCTATTTGGCTTTCTATAGTTCACAAGGATATTGTGTTTTTTTTGTTTATTAAGGCAAGTTAGATGTTGATATTAATTCTTTTTTCCAGCCGTAAACTGGCGTGACGATCAATCAACATACTAAGTAGATTTAGTTACCTACCTATCTAGGTACTTCCGTCATATTATTCACAATCTAAATACGTAAGACTTTGTCAGTGGCGTATTATTACTGTTTGTCGCACATTTGAATGAGCTTAAATCACTTTTTTGATTTGGGGTGTTTATGCTAAATTAAATCGTTTTTAATACCTACTAATTATTTTCCAACTAATAAAGCATGGCCCAGCAGGGCTCAGGGTTTAATGTTTGTGGTATTTGGCTGTACTAAACAATGACACTTTGTATTTGCTTTTGTTTTGTTATATATTATTCCTTATATCACAAAATTGCACCTTCTAAGCTTACGTGTGGTTAGCCTATGAGTAAAATCTTATTTACTAATTATGTATTTTTACTACTACTATTCTCAATTAGCAGATGAAATTATACCTGAGGCTAATTCAGAATTTGAAGCAGATGCGTCTAAGAATATCAACTTCCAAGGTGCTTGCAAGATATCTACTATGAAATAACTTAGAGACCTAAATGAATGGCAGAATTGGGTGATTAATGTTCTTTTCAATATTTTCAGATGATGGATTTAAAGATACTAGCTCTTCAGTGACTCTGGCGGCAATTAAAGATAATGAAATTGTGGGATCAGGTAGGTGTATCTTTTCCTACATAGCACAATATTGTAATTGGAGTAATCTATGTAAAAAAATAACGTACTTTTCTAAATATCACTGTACTTTCTTTACTCAACTAGATGTGGAGTCTCCAGCTGCTCCTTTGTACTCTCCATTGACTCCGCTTGTGACTATGCAAAAAACTACAGTGGTAACATGTTACAATTCACCAATGTCACCGAGTACATTAGAGCTGTTGAAAACCCTAAGCGAAGATTTATCTTCAGAAGAACAAGACTATACTGACTTCTCAAAAAGACGCCATAGTAATGGAGTTAGTGATAGTAACCTCCCAAGAAGATGGGGACTTTGATGACGACACAGAATCTGATTATGTACCTGACAGTGGATCAGAAACTGATGCTTCGCATTCATCTATAAAGCAAAAAAGTAGGATATGTATCACAGTTCCCGAGAGCGACAGTTCGGATAATGAAACCACAACAGAGGATTTCATTCAAAATACTGTTGCAATGGTGCATGTACAAACTAGAACTGACAGAACCACACAAATTACACACAATGAAAGCCCGTCTATTGTTACAAATACCGCTCAAAACGATAAAACAATTGGTGAAATAATTTCAATGTGTCAAGACTCTGATATTGAAGCTGTTCATCCCGTTGCTGAAGCTACTCATCCCATTACTGCAAGCAATGACGTACTGCAAACTATGGGCCGCTCAAAACGTAGACGCAAAAGAAAATACCCAGAATATTGTCTCTCTGAGAAAAAGGATAGGAAATACATGAATTTATTTTATCATATCAAAGACAAAGTAGTGAAATCGAAAGAATATTCTGCACGTAATTATACGGTTCCACGGTAATTATACGTGCACTTGCCAGCAACGCTGTCATTTATTTGTTTCAACAGAAACACGAAAACAAGAGTTTGATAAGTTTATAACATTAGGCTCTTACGAAGCTCAGCTGTTATTCATTTTAAGTAATGTCAAAGAATCTAAAAAAGCTCGATCATATACCTCAACCAAAAGCAAAACCGGTAAGAAAAAACCTAGACAGTACAGAAGACATTATTATATTTGCGAGAATGTCGTTTGTAAACAAATGTTTTTGAAAACTTTTCAAATATCGTCTAAAAAAGTTGTTTGAACAAAAAGCGACTAGATGAAACTTACAACGACAAGAGGGGTTGAAAACAAGGTGGTTGGAATAAGACCCCTGAAGAAGATATAGATTTTGTTAGAAATGTCATTAATTCCCTCCCAAAATACGAATCTCATTGCAGAAGAGAACAAAACAATGGCACGCAATATTTAAAACTAGGTATGACTGTGCAAAAAATTTATGACATCTATCTTACAGAATTCAAAAAAAAGTACGGCAACGAGAAAAAATATGTCGCTTTTGCTACCTTGAAGCGTGTATTTTATGCGAATTTCAATCTCCGCTGTAAATCCTTGAAGAAGGATACTTGCAAAAAATGCGATTCATTAGCCATTGAGATTAAGAAGTGTAGTATTCCAGAAGAAAAAGAGCTGTTGATCCAGCAAAGAGATATTCATCAAATGAGAGCGGAAGATCTTCGAAAGCAAATGTCTCAAGACTTAGCACGTGCTAAAACAGATCCCGAATTTGAATGTCTTACCTACGATCTCGAAAAAACGTTACCTTTGCCCCGTATACCCACTAACATAGTATTTTATAAGCGTCAGTTATGGGTTTATAACGCTGGGATCCACGTTGGCTCTAACGATCAAGGACGATGCAATATCTGGGTTGAAGGGGAAGCCGGACGAGGAGCCCAAGAAGTGGGCTCGTGCCTCATTAAGTTTGTTAAGAACTACCTGAGGGATGGCGTAAAGAATTTAGTTCTATGGAGCGACAGCTGCGGAGGACAAAACAGAAATATTAAGATAATCCTCATGCTAAAAACTATACTTAACAGCCACCCAAATCTTGAGACGATAACGTTTAAGTATTTAGAAAGTGGCCATTCCTTCTTAGCTAATGACACTGACTTCAGCAAGATTGAATGTGAGCTTAAGCATCATGAGCGAATATACACTGCAGAAGAATACATGAATATCATGAAAATTTGCAGAAGGATAAACCCCCTTCAAGTCACAAGGATGAAAACACAGGATTTTTTAAGTAGCAAAAAAATTGAGAAAAAAATAATTAATCGGAAAATATGCAGTAATAAAGTTAAAGTGAACTGGTTAAAAACCAAACAAATTTTAATAAAAAAAGAAGAGCCGTATTTTGTAACCATGACGTCAGAGAATGGAGATATGCAAAAGCTAGATTTGTCGAAAAAAATCAAAGGGGTTACAGTCCAACTTTCAGAAGAAGATTTTGAAGTTCTGTGGCCCCAGGGAAAAGCCATTCCTCAAGCAAAGCTCGAAGATCTCAGATCTATGTATAATTTAATACCCGATAACTGTCAAGAATTTTATAATACCCTTAAGGGAAGCAATTCTATCAACGAGGATGTTGATGGATACGGGCCATCTCTTGATTTTGACTTGGAGGATGACGGAAATTAATTACGCTCATTCTTGTGACGCATTTTTTCTATTTTAAAATGTTGTTGATTGTGTTTCATACATTATTTTGTTAGCTTAAAGTTGTTTGGATTAAAGTCAATACACATACAATTTTTTTTTATTATAAACCTTTTTTAAAGTTTTGTTACTTATTTTCTTGTTGTAGGGTAGTTTTGAGTCAATTCTGGGAAAACAAAAATATTAAACCAGTCTTTACAAACTTAAGTTTAATTGTAAGGACTCAACCCACATTTAATTTAATATTTCTAAATCTATTGCAAAATATATTACTTTAAAGCAGGTGAATTCAAATATAAACTATCTTCTTAATAATTACGGAGAAAACATTTGAAAAATCTTGTTATTCACAGAGAAATTACAGCCGAAACTTCAAACGCGAATATCTCAAAAGTGACTTATTGTGGATTGAGTCCTTTCTGCTTAACTACGTCCATATAATCAAAGGAGCTTTGTCGGTAGAGCGAGTAGGTACTTATTTATTATTCCTTATACATGCGGCAATATAAGTATAGGCTATATCAAAAATGACTTGGTTCAACGGTGTATCTATTTCTTAATTACGGCTTGAGGCTAGAGATTACAATTAAAATGAATTAGAATTAGAGATTTACAGATTATTTGAGCAGTAGAATACAGCAGTAATGTTAAAATAGAGAATTGGGCGCCATCTGACGTTAGCGTCAGAAAGAAAGAATAAAATTGGAAGGGCTCAACCCGGATCAGATATTAGAAAAGAGGCACCTGGTGGTATTCTCGCCGAACGTCTGGAGTCCGCCTCGGAGTGGTGGAATGGGCTTCGAGTTGCGCAGGCGTGGTCTTTGTGTCAACCGAGGCAGGAGGCAGGCCGTCTGGCGAACAGGCTGGTAGCGGTCGCTTTGTGAAACAGTGTTTCAGCTACGTGGCGACTCAGAAAACACCACGCTTCTTGTCGGCTCCAATAAGTATAATTCGGCGGGCGTCAGGTGTAAGGTTCCACGGTAATTGGATAGCCCGTCAAAGATTTCGCGAACTAGTAAAATACTCGATTTTATCACGATCAAAAGGCGAGGAAGTCTTGTCCAAACTAATAACTTTTGTAGCTCGCAGATTAGAAGTTCTTCAGTTGAAATCAGGTAGGTGAAAGAGAGCGAGCACTGACGAAATTCCCCTTTTTTTGCCCAAGTAAAACTACCTGCCCCATATAAATTAAAACGAATATTCTTTCCAAATTGTTCTAGAAAAAATGATGTAATTTCCTTTACATCATACCATAGAGTAAAGATCTTGACATCTCTCTTGTGTCAAACTAGGCAAAGACAACTTTTGCTATCCAGCATTTATCAGTCATAGACGACTGATTGAACCATTGATTTATTATTTGAGATCTTATATATTATTTTGTTTTTAAATAAGAGAAGGATTATTTGGTTCGATAAATAAAGTTGGCATGAGCAGTTAAAATTTGATTATCCATTATGAAGATACCGGTCAATATCTACGAGTATGCAACGCCATCTGCGGCAGGCTTGGCGAACTACGTTGAAAGAGGCTTGAATATCGATGTTTGCAAATCGAGTGTTCGGTCAGTGAGTACGCCGCCATACCGCTAGATGTCGTATAGAAGAATTGTGTGAGTATCTGGTGAAATGAAGTTTGTAACGCGACATAGAGAATTGTCACGTTACAACATTATTCTTAAATTCTAAGGCCCGACATATCTTCAGGTTCATTGCATTCACATTCTGCATCATGCTGATGAGATTCTGTATTATCACTAACATCTTCTATAATATTTTTATACCAGACAAGATCAGGAATAGTTATCCACTCTTCTCCAAACTGCTTAATTAACAAGTTATTTACATCCTTCTTTTTAACAGCTGTCAATGGTATTGGTGTTCAGTCTACTGTCGGTATATTTAATAGAATTCTCTTGCCTTGCTTTAGTAGAGAAGTGGCTGATTCACTGCCGTCAGAAAATCTAAAATTTTCATAACCACACACTTTGCAATTCAAAACTTTTCCAGTGCGCCTATTCACTTGCTTTTGTATAAAAATCCGTTTTAGTTTTTGGATGCCTTCCATCTTTTTTATATTTTGTGATAATCCTCTTATTTCTTTTAAATCCCAATCTTCACCTATTCTGTGCACAACTCCGTGCTGACCAATCTTCTCCACATATTCCTCTTTTTTGGTGATAACGGCATACCTGCGCAAATCTTTTTCAATTCTCCCAAAAACCCTATCTGCAGGCAGGAAGCTGTGGCCTCGGACAGGTTAATGCAGTTGTATTTCACTTAGATTATTGGGTGACTTAGCATACAGCCACTGTATCAAAGTGTGTATAATAAAGCTGTTTTTGTTTTGCCCTCCACACCCGTCACAAAATAATCTCAATATTTTAATATTTTCAGGTATTCTGAGTTTCATTAGATAACAGTAAAGTGCTGAGCCAATCTCAGTAGCACCTCGGCTAGCCTGAGTTTCATCCCAAATAAAAAAATTGACCTTGGCATCTAGATTGTATATACAGAAATTGTACAAACTAATCTGTCTTGAGTAAAAACAGTCCTGTATTGGAGTCTTTGGTGCGGTAACACTTGCTGCAGATCAAAACATAGCTTCATACTATCAGGTAATTCCTGTTTCATAACATCATAAAAGGCATTCGAACGTAATTTATGGACATGCTTCTGTATTATAAATTCTGTTTTTTTTTTTTCAGTTTTTATTTGATTACTTAACAAAGTGCAGGTGTTACATGCATCCGAAGAAGGCCTATTAAATCCAATATTAAATTCTCTATGAAAAATTCTATAAAACATGTTTGCCTTAACTTTCAGATCATCAGCCACAGAATCATTATAGATTTTCATTAGCTTTTTTGGATATAACTCGCTGCTCAAATATATTCTTTTAGACTTTGCTCTACTATAATGTGATTCTTGTGCCGGAAGGCTATTTAAGAACATACATAGACTCTTTTTCTTTTCAGCAGATTTATGTGATCGATAATCTCCTCCACAGTTTTCTTTTGGAAAGTCTCCTTGTATTAAGGTCTTATTTAAATTTCTAAGTCGTTTCTCATTCACACTGAGAACAGACATGAAGAATTTCTTGCATACCGGCACAGCCTTCTTTTTTCGAGTGAAAATGTTGTATGTACAATTCACGCGACGGCTTTTCAAATTTTTTGGAGGAATTTTGTTCCAACGAACTGGCTCATAAGTGGCTAATAAGCGAGAAAGAAAGGCATCTTGCTGGACTTTAGTTTTGTTAGCATAAAACGTCCTTCGATTTTTCAGTACAACATCAATACTTAGGGAATCACAGCGAAATTTTGATTTCTCACTTTTGTGAGAGCACCGTATTTGAAAATTTATTCCCAAGGGATCAGTGTCTTCATATCTAAAAATAAAAAATACCATTCATTAGCAAAATACAATACAATCACAAACACAGTAATAAAATAGAACATACGAAATCTCAGAACAGATTGTAGCAAATTTAGGTACTCACTTCTTTTTGTTTCTAACTTCGTTATTGTTTTTACATTTTCTGCCACCGCTGTTTATGTTTTCCTCCATTTCCATTAGTTTTATCAACCTGAAGGATTAAAAAAAGTCGTATCGCAATTCGCAACGGTCGCTTGGAACACACCACCACAACACCACACTCAGCATAACAGTCAAGTTGACAGCTGTCACATAATAGACTAGAACGAAAATGATGACATAGTTTTTAAACTTTGTCTATGGTCACAGTGGTACCATGAAACTAAAGAATAGCAACAGGCTTATGTCCGAATTCTCGAAAAGATTTCACCAATTTTTATAACTAGGAAATATCACAGGAAATATGCCCTTTGGTTTGAATTTTTTTGAACTACTACAAATTTACGCAGGAAATGTGGCGTTTTGTTTCAATTGGATTAACCGTTTGTTCATACATGGAATTACGCCTGTTTTGATTGAAATACCTGTATTCGTATCCATTTTTAAATAGAAAATAAGGCTTTCTGTATCGTTCTATTGACGTAAATAGGTGCTATTTAGCCTTTCCAACTACATTCCGTCGAAATCTGCTCTCAAGTAAAAAATGGAAATACGGCCTTTTGAAAAGTCATTCCTCAGTTACAATAGAAAAGAAATACCTAACCATAAAAATAATAATACTAACAAACACAAACCTATTAGGTACCTTATACTTACCTACACAAACCTATTAAGTACTTACATACACACGTAAGAAATATATAGGTATAGTAAAAAAATAACCTATATTTTATAATTAATTTATATTTTCTACCTTATAATTTACACTACAATTTACTATTTTGGGATTATACCTCCCTCACAGTACTGCGTCAACGTAACATGTTGTGTTTGTTTATATGACGAAGTGAGATTTTTGATATTTTGCTAATTTACTAATTTTGATATTGTGTCATAAAGATTTTGGCATATAAACTATATTTTTTTGCGGTGCATCTCCAGACAGCGCTATAAAATACAATATATAATATATACGCTTATTGGAATTAGTTTATCTTTGTAAACCTAAAATGAAGAGCCCTCTTTCTCTATGTTTCGTTCGTTCAATTTTTTTTTATAGTGTTTATGTCTGGCTGTCAGTCCAGTCCTAATATTTATGTGGTCTGTGGCCATATTTTAGAAAGCTGTAAATTTGGTAAACGAAAGTATAAGTAAAATAAATTTAACGAAAATATGAATTAATTCTTGTGTCACCAATAAGCTGCAACAAATTATCCGTCAAAATTTGCGGGGTAGACGTGATAAAGTCGCCGGTAACAGCCATGACGCACCTCGATGTAAGTACAGTTAAAATTGAAAGCAATTACATTTTTGTGAGAATTTTATAGCACAACTTAACGTAGTTCTCAGGCGTGTATCGCCTGGATAGGTATTCTTTTGATTAATTCCCACTTTTACTGTAGTCACTGTTTTGGGCAATGTTTTAGACATTGCACTCATTACAGGTAAAATTTATAATGCACAGTTTTCTGCAGTATCCTTATGTACATCTAATAACTAAATCCTTTAAAAAACCTTACTTGCACGTACTTTTTACTAGTTGTTCTTAATGAGAATCCTAAAATGGTTGAGTGAAAATGGCAGAGCAGTTTAATAGTTTTTATAATATGCAAAATGTTTTATTTCTAATTGTTATTTCAGGTAAGCAATAGTAGTACAGATAGTAGCTCGGAGTCTACTTCTGACTCGAGCAGCAGTGGGAGCTCCTCCACAAGTTCCGGTTCAGGGTCGAGTAGTTCAGACTCTGAGTCCTCTGTCTCTGAAACTCCAGTGGCTATAAATAACATTCCTATACCCAAATCACCACCCATCAAAACTGAGGAACCTAAGAAGAAGGAGGAACCGAAAAGGCGTCTGTCAAAAGTTAAAGTTTCATCATCCAGTGATGACGATGACATTCCCAAAATTGAAAGCCCGCTGCCTCCTAGAAGACGTATATCAGCCAAACCTAATAAGCAACCTGCAGCATGCTTGGCAGCTAAGGGTCGGATGACACCTAGGATACAACCTGGTGGCAAAACACCGAAACCAGTGCCCAGAACAATTCAGAGAGCCACAAAAGCTGAAACAGCATCACATAAAAAGAAAAGCATATTTTCTCCTGACAACAGTTCAGAATCCGAAGTAGATAGCAAGTCTCCTAAAAGTTCCAAAGGATCACCCAAAAGTAAACGGAGTTCAAGGAAATCAAGTGAAGAAAACCGTACAGCCTCTCCAATAAGAGTAGATAATGATGATTCAAATTCAAATTCCAAAGATTCTAAATATTCAAAGGATTCAAAAGACTCAAAAGATTCGAAAGACTCCAGAGATTCTAAGAGCTCTAAAGATTCAAAGGACTCAAAGGACTCCAAAAGTTCTAAGCTTTCTACTCTCACTAGTTACTCCAAAAATTCAAGAGATTCTTTGTCTAAACGGAAAAATGGCAATAGACCCAATGGCCCTCCTCCAAAGAGGTCAATTGAGAGCAAGAGTGCTACTTCATGCTCTTCCAGCCAGTCTTCTGTAGAATCTGTTTCTTCCGACAGTGATAGTGAACCAGCATCTAGGAAAGTCACTTTGAGGACTGGGAAAACAAAACCTCCACCAAATTCAAACTCTAATTCAGTAAAGGTTGAGTATATTTTATCTCTATTAAATTTAGTAATTATTATTTCAATACACTTGCTCGTAAAGTGAGCCTTATTACATTGTTCTTAGGGCCATAAACCGAACTATAACACACGCGTGCGTAATAATATTACACACTAGTGTATAATAGAATTATCCCTACAAAGTTAAGTTAGTACCTAACTACAAATTATATGCAAGTAAACAGAGCATTTTCAATTTAACCGGGTAATACAGTTTTTGTAACAACAAAGAGGTTTTATGCCGCTGAAAATCCTATTACATTTTTGGAATAAATAAATGTATCCCTAATTAAGACGAAAAAACATTTATTATTATCAAATTATTTATAAATAACAATAATTTGATATAAAATATTTGCATTTTGTCACTAAAATTATAATTTTGAAGTAGGCTGTATGGCTTTATGTAATCAATCACCTTACATTTGGCGCGTGCAAAAAAAAAAAAACTTGCGCGCCATATCCCATTTTTAGATTGTATCGCATTTGTTGCTGTGTCGTAAAAAATTGTAAAAATGTCAATTTTAGTACAGAAGATTTGTTGTTTCCTCGCAAGTGTGTTGAAAAAGTGCATATGAAACTCGTGAGCAACTTGCTCACTAGACACTCGGCTGATTTACGCCCTCGCCTACGGTTCGGGCTGCAACCCACATCCTCGTGTATAGTGAGCAACTTAGCTCACTTGTATCTTATTATACTATTATAACATTAATATTATAAATTCGAAAGTTTGGATGTTTGTTTGTTACTCAATCATATAGCATGTACATAGATTATAACCTGGATTAACACATAGGCTACTTTTTGTTGAACGCGTTCGAAGCCGCTGGCGGAAGCTAGCTATTTTTATATATCTATCTACTGCCCGTGGCTTCGCACGCGTGGTTTGTCAATAAAAACATTACCCTCTTTCCGCTCAGTCTAGTAAAAAGTGGCCTATGCCCCAATTCCGGTCATAATCTATCACTATACTAAACTTTATGAAAATCGGGCTAGGAATTTAGTTTAGAAAACGTAACAAGTTTAAGAGTTACTTTCGAATTTATTCAATTCCATCTATTTATTTCTGCATTATTATTAGCTGAACAATCCGCAGCTTCGCATGCGTAGTTTTTCAATAAAAACATTACCCTCCTTTGCGCGGTTGGGTAAAAAGTAGCCTATGTTACTCAGGGTGAATGTAGCTTTCCAATGGTGAAAGTATTTTTAAAATCGGACCAGTAGTTTTTGAGTTTATTCATTACAAACATACACACAAAAATACAAATATTTCCTTTTTATAATATTAGTATAGATTACGATTTACAGCCATATTATACATATTGTATGAGAATTAAACACAAATACAAAATTAAAAAATAAAATGGATACAAACATTTTGTATTTTTGATCGTTGCAAAGGCGCCGCCAATTTACGATTCTATCGATTACTGGATAAATTATCAAGCTACCGTCAGTAAAGTCAGATTACACTATTCCAGTTGTGTGTTTTAAATTAATATCGTACATAACAAAATTGGTTGTATATTTTGTTTTCTATTTCAGCTAGAAAATGCAGGGAAAAGTGGCGATTCCGATTCTCAAACCGGCACCATGACACGGAAGTTGACGCGGTCGCTGTCGGCTCGGGTGTCGAGGCTGGCGACGGTATCGCGGCCCGCGAACACAGACACTGACTCTGAAAACGAAGACAAAAACCATATTGACAAAATGTAGGTAATAATAATATATATTTTTATTTTTGCAAGCCCGTACTGTCCCACTGCTGGGCAAAGGCCTCCCCCTCTTCCTTCCACTTATCACGGTCTAGAGTCAGATCCCGCCATTCTCTTTGGAAGACGTCCAAGTCCTCGCTCCAGCGCTTTTTTGGCCTTCCCCGGCGTTGCTTTCCATCTTTAGGAGTCCATATGCTTGTCTTCTAATATATCTTTATATAGTATAAAATGAAGTCGCTTCTGCTGTCTGTTCGCTTAGACCTTTTAAACGACTCAACGGATTTTAATGCAGTTTTCAGCAATAGATAGAGTGGTTCTAGAGGAAGGTTTATAATGTACAATACATACATAGTAAGTGCGAAAGTAACTGTTTGTTTGTTTGTTACCTTTTCATAACTAAACGGCTGAACGGATCGTAATGAAATTTGGCAAGGAGATAGATTATATTCTGAGGAAGAACCTAGGCTACTTTTTACCCGAGTGCGCCAAAGGAGGGTAATGTTTTTATTGAAATACCACGCATGCGAAGCTGCGGGCGGGTCGGCTATGTAGTAATAATATATATATTTTTTTAACTATCATGGTTATTGTACTAAAATGCAACTGCGTCGCAATATCGGGATACTCAACTTTATACCTGTATAACTCTAAGTGCATGGGCGCAGGTCAGTGCATCGTAGGGCACGTTTCTAATTGCGTGACCTACGAGGCAATACTTTGTTATAGGCGGTGGTTACCACTTAACATCAGGTGGGAACTTATGTTCCATTTTCAAGACATTTAAAAAAAATCTTACAAATCATGTCGCAAGTCCATCACTAAGCACTTTTAAGCTTAGAGTCAAAGAGCATTACCTGTCCTTGTAAGCTTTTAGGTTATTTATTATGTATAAGTAGGTATATTATTTATATTTTGTATAATATATTATGTTTATCTCTAATGTAGGTATAGTATATAGGTATTATTATTATTTTTTAATATGGTTAAGTGTTGTATTTATTATAGTATATACTATATATTAGTATTCTACTCCAATGTCATTCTCTGTGCACGTACCCACCACTATAATCAAATATCTCTATCTTCAAAGGTTTGCTGGAAGAAAACTCTTATTAGGGTTAAGCTCGCCTTTGTACATGGCCATTTTGTACGCTTTAAAAAAAAAAAAAAAAAAAAATCATGGTAAATATACTGTTTGTAGTACAAATAATAATAATAATAATAGTCATCATCATCATCAACCTATAGTCCACTGCTGGACGTAGGTCTCTCCCAGGGTGCGCCATTGAGTCCGATCCTCAGGTCTTCTCATCCAATCCTTGCTAGCCACAGCGCGCAAATCGTCACTCCATCTAGCCGGAGGGCGTCCTACACTTCGCTTGTCTAGACGTGCTCTCCACTCCAGAACACGTTTACTCCAACGGTTATCGGTTCTGCGGCAGATATGACCGGCCCACTGCCACTTCAGCTTGCTGACCCTCTGAGCTATGTCGATCACCTTGGTTCTCTGTTGGATAACCTCGTTTCGGATTCTATACTTCAGAGAAATTCCGAGCTTAGCCCTTTCTATAGCTCGCTGAGCGACTTTCAGTTTGTGGACCAGTCCCACCGTAAGTGTCGACGTTTCGGCTGCGTAGGTCATCACAGGTAGGACAAATAATAATAGTAAATCATTTAATTCAGGCAACAATAAAATAGTTGCAGGATTTTAATGAATTTATTGTACGGCCAGCGCCGGACCTAGCCTTCGATTAGAGCAGAACGATATTGTCTTTCAGCGCCCGCCAGTCGACTCTATCACTTCACGTGAATTCTACTTACGTTTTATGTTAAATAAATACCGCTATTTTCCATAACGTTATGAAGCCTCTTATTTAGTTTAACAGGTACCTACTTACACGATGAATGAATATGATTTGTTTACCTTATATAAGCTGTTTCATTAATATTTTTTAGGTCTTTGTTAGGGATTTTTAGGTTGTTTGAAAAATTTAATTTTTTTGTGGTAATGAACTTGAAAAATACCTACAAAAATACTAGCCAGTAGCCCTACTCGTGTTTTTATATAATGTCGTACATAACAAAACATGTATATTTAATGGTGTGCAATAAAGATTTTTCCTAATCTAAGAGATCTTTTTTAGACTACTAATGGTTTCCACTATTAGTTTCAGCAACCATAATAACACAAGGAAGAACTACATGAAAGGTCGAAGTGGTGCCGTCGGACGATCGCCGGCGCAGCCCTTGACGCCGCTGGAACTGCGCCCGCCCGGCCGGCGGGAGTGCCCCGTCCGGGGCTGCGATTCAACAGGACACCTCGGTATGTTAATCCCCTATCCAACAACAAGACCTGACTCCACCCTAGGATTGGGTATACATCTTAGAATTGCTACAATCAAATATGATTCGGTAAGTAGGCAGACAGGAGGAAAATCGTTTTTAAAACAATAAATGTAATGAGAAAATAATCATATTTTTTTTAGTATTTGAGTACTTTTTTATTGAATGTACTAATTGTCGGAACAGGTGGCAAATCCGAGCGTCACTTTACGTACGACGCGTGTCCTGTGTACCACAACGTGACGAACGCGTGGTGTGTAGCGGCGTGCGAGGAGCGCGCGGCGGCTGGCGCGGCGCGACGGCGCGCGGCCGTGCAGCTGCAGCAGCGGCCGCGCGCCGTGCCCAGCCTCGATCAGCGCGCGTACCAACTCAAAGTGAAGGTAAGCCCCTTCAGACGTGCGAGCAGCGCGCGGCCGTATAGATGCAGCAGTGCCCCGCGCCGTGCCCAGCCTCGACCAGCGCGCGTACCAACTTAAAGTGAAGGTAAGCCCTTCAGAAGTGCGAGCAGCGCGCGGCCGTATAGATGCAGCAGTGACCCGCGCCGTGCCCAGCCTCGACCAGCGCGCGTACCAACTCAAAGTGAAGGTAAGTCCCTTCAGACTTACAAGCAACTCGCGGCCGTATAGATGCAGCAGTGGCCCGCGTCGTGCCCAGCCTCGACCAGCGCGCGTACCAACTTAAAGTGAAGGTAAGACCCTTCAGACGTGCAAGCAGTGCGCGGCCGTACAGATGCAGCAGTGGCCTGTGCCGTGCCCAGTTTCGATCAGCGCGCGTACCAACTCAAAGTGAAGGTAAGGCCCTTCAGACGTGCGAGCAGCGCGCGGCCGTACAGATGCAGCAGTGGCCTGTGCCGTGCCCAGTCTCGATCAGCGCGCGTACTAACTCAAAGTGAAGGTAAGGCCCTTCAGACGTGCGAGCAGCGCGCGGCCGTACAGATGCAGCAGTGGTCCGCGCCGTGCCCAGCCTCGACCAGCGCGCGTACCAACTCAAAGTGAAGGTAAGCCCCTTCAGACTTACAAGCAACTCGCGGCCGTATAGATGCAGCAGTGGCCCGCGTCGTGCCCAGCCTCGACCAGCGCGCGTACCAACTTAAAGTGAAGGTAAGACCCTTCAGACGTGCAAGCAGTGCGCGGCCGTACAGATGCAGCAGTGGCCTGTGCCGTGCCCAGTCTCGATCAGCGCGCGTACCAACTCAAAGTGAAGGTAAGGCCCTTCAGACGTGCGAGCAGCGCGCGGCCGTACAGATGCAGCAGTGGCCTGTGCCGTGCCCAGTCTCGATCAGCGCGCGTACTAACTCAAAGTGAAGGTAAGGCCCTTCAGACGTGCGAGCAGCGCGCGGCCGTACAGATGCAGCAGTGGTCCGCGCCGTGCCCAGCCTCGACCAGCGCGCGTACTAACTCAAAGTGAAGGTAAGTGAAGGTGCTGCTTGCAGGCCAAATCGAGTGCATAGACGGGTCTAGGGTTGGGCGGCCTTGCTCTATACTCTATACGTATTAGTAATAATGATTGAATGAATGAATGAAAATACTTTATTGTACACTTCCAAAGAAACATGCTTAAAAATAACAAAAACACAAAGCAATAAGTATCGCTTAGTATCGGGCGGTCTTATCGCTTAGAAGCGATTTCTTTCGATTGAAATAAATCACGAAAGTTTCTAAAATTGCTCTATACTCTTTGCTATTGATTTCCGCACATTGAATAATACATTATTTCCTACAGGATATGCGCTCAAAATGGAAAGGCAGCCAAGAACTGAAGGAGAAAGAGAAGCTAACACTGAACGGTGAAGACATGAACGATGAACGGGAGCCTATGTTGGAAGGATTCACTCCGGACTATGATCTCAGGTTGTTCAGAGAGGCGCAAGCGTTGGCGGCTATCAAAATTGAAGAGGAGTTGGGAGATCTACCTACGGATAGAGGCACTAGGTATGTTCACAAATCTAACATTAGGTCATATTTAACATTCTGAAATCATCTTTGACGACCTCCGTGGCGCAGTGGGCGAATAGCTGGCTGAGACGCATGAGGTTGCGGGTTCGGTTCCCGCCGCGGAACAAATGTTTGCATGTTCTATAGATATTCGTTCCGGATTTACGGGAGAAACATAAGGTTTTTAGCCAGTATTGGGAGATTGTGAGAGAAACGCCGAAAGGCATAAGAAATTTCATAAAGACTCGTTTGCAGTTCTCGGAATGTTATTAGATGCCGTAAATGTAGTAGACGCGTTAATTTTCAGAAAATTTATTTTCTATTTTCTTTTATCGCCTGTTTTTTTCTCCCCCTGGATTTGTTATAACGTCATGCATGATAAAAAAAATTCGCACCTCAAGAGGTTAAATATATTGCTGGGAGCCGTTGGGTGCAAGCCGCACAAGATCGGTTGCTCTAGAAATCTATGGGAGGCCTATGTTCAGCAGTGGACGCTCTTTTGTTGATATGATAATGACTTAAAAAGAATTTACTGTTCTTATTTTATGAACCGTTTGTGAATAGAAAATAAAAAGTTTTATTTATTTTATTACAGATATGTTGTTATGGGCAAATTCATGATGGAGGTGTGGTACCAATCTCCGTACCCGGGCGAGGCGGCGCGGGTTCCCAGACTGTTCGTATGCGAATTCTGTCTGAACCACCACCGGTCCGCGGCCGGTGCCTCCAGGCACAAGGCCAAATGCGTGTGGAGACACCCGCCTGGAGACGAGGTTAGTAGCCATGAATAAGAACGCATTAAGCATCCGCCTGGAGACGAGGTTAGTAGCCATGAATGAGAATGCATCAAGCACCCGCCTGGAGACGAGGTTAGTAGCCATGAATGAGAACGCATCAAGCACCCGCCTGGAGACGAGGTTAGTAGCCATGAATGAGGACGCATCAAGCACCCGCCTGGAGACGAGGTTAGTAGCCATGAATGAGAACGCATCAAGCACCCGCCTGGAGACGAGGTTAGTAGCCATGAATGAGAACGCATCAAGCACCCGCCTGGAGACAAGGTTAGTAGCCATGAATGAGGACGCATCAAGCACCCGCCTGGAGACGAGGTTAGTAGCCATGAATGAGAACGCATCAAGCACCCGCCTGGAGACGATGTTAGTAGCCATGAATGAGAACACATCAAGTACCCGCCTGGAGACGAGGTTAGTAGCCATGAATGAGAACGCATCAAGCACCCGCCTGGAGACGAGGTTAGTAGCCATGAAAACGCTTAAAGCACCTGACTGGAGATGAGGTTAGTAGCCATAAGAACACATCAAGTACCCGCCTGGAGACGAGGTTAAAATAGAATAGAATAATTCTTTATCGTACACCAGGAATACTTAAAAGAAACTAATTTATGTTAAATATAGTACAATGGGTGGCCTTATCGCTGAAAGCGATTTCTTCCAGGCAACCAGATGGAAAGTAAAGAGCGAAGCCGTAATGGACAGCGGTGCACAGAGTATATTTACAAATGAAAGAAATACTTATAATCCTAATACATAAATAAATACCTAAAGATAACCTAAATAAATAACCTAAATCAATATTCTTACAAATCTAATAAAACGAGGACAATAAAATTGAAATAAATTTGTTGCTGCTGGTTTTTTTGTTGGTTTGCTGGAAGAAAACTCTAATTAGGGTTAAGCTCGCCTTTGTACATGTCCATTTTGTAAGCTATTTTTATCTGTAAATCTATTTGTGTACAATAAAAATATAAAAAATAAATAAATAAATGGGTACCTAACTCAAATGACGAATGACTCAAATGAAGAAAGCTAGGCATTTAGGTAATGCTGCTTTAATCTCAGCTTAAAAGAGTGCTGTGTGTGAAGGAGCCCGTTTAATTTCCACAGGCAAAGCATTTCAAAGGCGCACTGCTTCGACAGTGAATGATTTTCCGTAGAAGGAACTAGAGTGTACGGGTGTTTTGAGGGATAAGTTTTCCGATACCTGAGAGAAAAAGTGTTGGAAGAATGGAGATAAGCAATCATTTCTTTAAGATAGCAAGGGGAGAAAGGATTGAATAATCATAAATCATAATCATAAATTCATTATTTGGAACATAAACAATGGTACAAATGATGTGAAAAACGATGATATCTGCAGAAGTATTAAACTGTGTCGCAGACATCAACGCCCTCCTCCGGGAAATATTACAGTAGCTCTAAATCAAGGTGCATTAGTTACACATACAAAATGTACGTGTATGTATATACTAATTAGTCTGTGCTTGAAACTGTGTGTGCGCGTTAGTGTGTGTTTTTGTGTGCGCGCGAGTGTGTGTGTGTGTGTGTGTGTGCGTGCGTGTGTGTATGCACGAGAGTGTATTTGGGGGTATTTGGGAATAAAATAGAATAGAAAAGAGACAGAATATGAGAATCACGGCGAAGGCGAATAGGGAGCTACTTGAGAATGATGCGATAAGGGGAAACATGGTCATATTTGCGCGATCCAAATATAAACCTGATGCAGAGGTTCTGGAAACGCTCAAGCTTATCTAGCTGCTCTTCTGTCAAATCTAGGTAGCAAGTATCTGCGTAGTCCAACACAGGTAGAAGAAGGGATTGTGCAAGTGAAATTTTGGTGGTAGTTGGGAGAAAGTTCCACATTCGTCTCAGAGAGCCTGCTAAGGCAAAGAGTTTTTGAGAGGTGACTTTAAGTTGACTTCCCCAAGACAAGTTACGATCTATCGTTAACCCCAGATTTTTAACAGTCACTGTATGGAATATGCATCCCGTCACAAATAACTTTAGGAATGACAGACCAATCCAAATGGCACTTTATTAATCTTGAGCTGCCAACGATGATAGTTTGGGTTTTGATAGGATTGATTGTCAGCCCATATGCCTTGCTCCACTCAGTAATACGACGTAAGTCAGCGTTTGTCTCTTCCACAGCATCAGCTATATGATTAATGAGGAGCCTGAGTGTAAATCTGAAGATCGTCTGCATAGAGGTAATAGGATGAAGTAAGATTTTGAGAAATTTAATTTATAAAAATAGCGAAACGAAGAGGAGACAGCATGCCGCCCTGAGGTACACCAGCTGACATGTTGCACCATGAGGAGAGAGACCCCTCAAGACGAATCCGCTGCCGGCGTCCGTATAAGTAACTGAAAAAACATTCAGTCGCCTTCAGCAAAACCTTAAGCGAGCGGAGTGTTGCAAGGTGTATGTCGAAGTTAACGATGTTGAAGGCATTACTGAAGTCAAGTAAGGTTAACACCGTAAGTTGCCTATTTTCCATGCCTAATCGGATGTCATCAGTAATCTTGACAAGAGCAGGGACTGTACTATGGCCTTTTCGAAAGCCAGACTGCATAGGATTAAGGAGATTATGAGATGTCAGAAAGGAGTTTAACTGGTTATGGACGAGACGTTCGAGGACTTTAGAAAGGAACGGAAGAATGGATATTGACCGATATTCGGAGAAGGATTTAGGGTTAGGTTTCTTTGGTAGAAGAATAATTTGAGATTCCTTCCAACTTGATGGAAACTCTCAGTTTAACAGGGAATGATTCAGGAGATGACAAAGGATCGCAAGGATAAGATCTAGGATGGGGACGAGCATGTTGCGGCTGATACCGTCAAGTCCAATAGCATTGGAAGTTATGGACAGGACACTCTTCTTAACATATCACGGGGTGACCTGACTAAAAGTAAACCGAGAATGATCAGGAGTTGGTAGAGAAGAGACGTAGTTTATAGTATTATATTTATCGGAGTTACTCATAGAAGAAGCAGATGAGAAATGCTGATTGAGGGAGTCGATATCTAGATTGTTAGGGATTGAATCTTGTTTGGATTGACCAACTCCTAAAGATCTAAGAAACTTCCAGACTTTAGCTGGATCCTCCTCTGAAACGGATTTATGGATGTGGCGACGTTGAGCGTCCCTGCACACTCTATTGAAGCGATTTCGTAATTCATCATATTTGGTCTTATTATTGTCACTAGGCTTAATCTTGTACATGGTCTTAGCTACCGATTTTTTGTATAGTCTGAGGCTTGAGATAAGGAAAAAAAAGTCATCGAAAAAAAAGCACTGTCAGTTGTTCCATAATTTTCAAATTTCCCAAGCAACTTTTAAAAAAATATCTTTCTTACAAACCTTGTTCTGAAAATAAAGAACACGACAAAAAAAAACTGCGAAATCGGTCGAGCTATTTTCGAGTTTTAGCGAGTCTATATATGTTCGTTAGACTCGCTAAAACTCGAAAATAGCTCGACCGATTTCGCAGTTTTTTTTTTGCCGTTGAAATGGACAAAATAATATTTTTATTGTCTAACAAAGAGTATTTAATTGAGTTCATTGAGTTTATCAAAGAGATTGACAAAGAAATTGTTGTTAAGGATGTTGTTCAAAGAAGGTTTGATATTCCATGAAAGTTTAAAACGAAATAAAAAAATAATACTAAAAACGTTATGTGTTGCTTAGACTTTTTTAATGTGTATATATATATATATAGAGAGAGATATATATATACCTTCTATCTTGTATATATTCTTACAAACCTTGTTCTGAAAATAAAGAACACGACAAAAAAAAACTGCGAAATCGGTCGAGCTATTTTCGAGTTTTAGCGAGTCTATATATCGCTCATTTGGTGCAACAATGACGTAATTACACTTTTAGAAATTTTACAGGAGAGCCAATCAAAGATTTCTATTAAAGGTATGGGATGTTTAAGGGACTTTTTACAAACGTCGTGATTTTAAAAGTAAGTTCAATAGTGTAGTTTCTATTTTAGTCCCAATCTACTCGGTACATTGTACATAACCTAGATTATAGACATAGATAAATAAAGGTACCTGTAAATACGTCACTGTTGCTTCAGAATTCTAAATAAAAAATAACGCGTTCTCTAGGAAATTTTGCATTTGTGACAAAATAAAACTAAATAATTGAATAAATCAACGTAAACATTTCTTTGTGAATGTTAATTAAATATTTTAAAACTCAAAAACACTTCTAAACTTAAAAAATAGAAAAAAAAAACATTTAAAAAATACTTTCATAAAAAGCTGAGTAATAGCGAGGAATAATGTTTTTTTGTAGCAGTTCCTTTAGATCAATTTTCTTGTTAGCAGAAATTTCTCGTTTTGAAGTATATGCTCGAACCAAATTGATATCTTCTATAGCCTTAGTTATTCGTTGACTAGTAGATCTTTGTTTCTTTTTTTTTATTTCAGCTTCACTCCAGTTATCGTCGAATTTGAGTTTGTACTTGTATACTGCATCGTTGTCTTTCGTAAATTCTATTGCTTTAATATCTGAGGTTTTAATGGTGTTCCCATCCACATCTTTGACAGTATTAAGTTCGATTTCGTCAGATAATTTTTTCAAATCATAAAAATCATCGAAATTTAGTTCTTCAATATTAAACTGGTTGCCTTTTACCTTTGCAGATCTTATTATTTGGACATACTGATCTGGTACGTAAATAGCGCCCGACTTTTTGGCTCTTTTTATAGCCTTTTCAATAATGGAGTGGGCTGCATCTCCCTCATTTTGAGTATGTCCCCTTATTAAAAATTTGTGTGTGATTTTATTAATTCGTAGAGTTTTGACTGCATACAAGTACATGGAAAAACTAATTTGAAAAAAAATACAAATATTAGACACGTCACAAAACTACAAAAACCATTCTTAACAAATAAAACGAACCTGTTTTTTTGCTGCCCGCCACAATTGTCACTATAAAATATGATGTTACAACCAGGGCGATTATTAGCTACACGTTGCAGGTACTTAAGGACACAGGAACCAATCTCAACTGGTCCTCTACCTCCTAGAGCCTCATGCCAAAAGTAACAATAGGTTTGTTGGTCCTTTACATCTGATACCTATAAAACAAGACAGTTTTCAAATTATTGACAAAAAAAAGAGTATAAATGAATAATTTGAGCTATAATTGGTACGTACTGTAAAGTTTAAGCAGTTCAATTTTGATTTATAGTAAAAAGACGAGGACTCGCCGACTGGCACTGGCATAACTGCTTGAAGATCATAAATTGCGACTGTTTCGTTACTATCTGTATTCTTACACATTTCTATGTCCGTCTTCTTTTCCATTCGACTAAGTACTTTCTGCCGGCAATGTTCTGTGTATTCTCAGTCTCTAGGTTTTCTTTTTCCTCTCCAACAGCATTTTTAAATTGTTCACAGATATCGCATTGGTCTTTTTTTGGCACAAAAAACGAAATATTAAATTCCGTATTAAATATGCGAAAGTATGAATCGTAATTTGCAGCCTCTTTGTTTTCGGATTCTCTTAATCTCTTATAATCGCGATGCAGATGTGCTATTGTTAGGCCACCATCAATATATTCTCTAGTGGTGTTTGCCCGGAGATAATGGCTCTCAATTCTACTAATTGAATTTATATGATTCCGGACAGATTCTTGTAGCTCAGAACTAGTCTTTCTATGATTTCCATGGCAGCCACGTTTGTCAGTTGGTGCTACGCCGTTAGATTCATTTCTTGTCTTGGCCTCGATTACGGTACGTAAAGTACGTTCGGAAATCCCCAATGTATTTAACAAAAATAATTTGCATACCCTAAAACTCCTACCATTACACATCAAGGAACAATAAGTATTAGGTTTTCTGTTCTTTTCTACACCAGTTTTCAAACGACGTTGTGCCAATTGTAGCACAGTAATTGATGAATTCAAAAAATCACGCTGTCTTTGAAGAGACGATAAACCCCAATACATTTTGAAAATATCATATCTTTGCTCCTCTGAGATGAGTTCTGAACATTTATGTTTGCATTTGTTAGAACAAGGGGGCTTAATCTCTTTTGCAGGAATGATCTTGCCCGTCCGAGAAGTATACTCATGACCTGAATTCTTCAGCTGAGCACGTTGATTTTTCTTCCAAGCCGCTGGATTTCTTAACCTTTTTTTTGTTTTCTTATTAGTTGATTCTAGATTTTGATCAATGTCAGTAGATTCATGGTTTTGAATACTATTGTCTTCCGGCGGATCTTGACCATCGTTAACTGCATTGGGGTTGTTGTCTTGGTTTGAAAATAAAGGTTGATTCTGCGATAAAATTGAAACACTTTGTTTAGAACTGTTACAAGATGATGAAGAGCTTGATGATGAGGAAGAGCTCGATGATGAGGAAGAGCTTGAAGAAGATGAAGAACTTGATGATAATGATCTTCGTCTACTACCTATTACTGGACATGTACGTTTAACTTTTTCAGGACAATATTCGTCTCCACTGTCGTCTGGAGAAAAATCTGCATCATCAGGTGTATTCATTTCCGGTACATCATCATAAGTCAATGACTTTGACTTTGTTTCCAATTGGTTAACAGAAGTTGGTGGCTTAATTGGAGCTTGAAAGTTTGATGTATGTATGTCTAATTCCAGCACATCATTTTGTGGCATATTATTATTAACTTTTTCAGGACAGTATTCATCTCCACCGTCGTGGGGAGAAAAATCTGCATCATTTCGTGTATTCATTTCCGATACATCATGATAAGTCAGTGACTTTGACTTTGTTTCCAATGTCATAATATCAGAATCCATAGCTTGGTTAACAGAAGTTGGTGACTCAATTGGAGCTTGAAAGTTTGATGTATGTATGTCTAAGTCAGGCACATCATTTTGTGGCATATTATTTTCACAACGAATTACTTTATTTTTTGGTGTAAATGTATCTTTATCATTTCCTGTAACTAAAATATATAATAATACTTATGTGTTTAATAAATCATAATCGAAAGTATGGTCTATCTCAACCGATTACTACTTATTTTTAATATGTGAATGAGGTAGGTACTTTTAATTGTAATTTATTAAATAAGAATTAAGTTACATACTACATACTTACCATCTTTGCATCGTTTACTAGCTTCGGAAGCATTCGGTTTTGCAAATGGTGGTACTTTCCTTTCCATTGTACAATAATTCACCAATCTCCGTGCACGGTTATCCATCATTAATAATAATCTCTGAAAATTTAAATTAATATAGTCCCAGACGTATTGGCTATTATAGGCATACATTATTTAATGTATTTAACTAGATAGTTAAATACATTATGTAGATGTATTGGCAATTATATGCATAACTATCTAGTTTAATACATTAAATAATTTATGCCATATAATAGCCAAATACATCTGGGACTGTAATAATAATAATTTTTATGAGTGAGAAAAATGTTGACTAGAATATCCTAGTCATCATTTTTCTCACTCATATAAATTATAATTATTTAAACACATACTACACGTAAAAGAACTGTAGTAACAATGACACAGTTCTGTAATTCCGTCTATTTAAAAAAAGAACATACTTTATTTGCAGCAATAACGACGTAATTACACAATTCTGACATCATTTCAACAGATTAATAATTTATCTGGAGAAAAAACGACGTAATTACTCAATTTTGTCACTGAACTATCAAAAAATACTATTTTTGGAGCTACAACGACATACATATTTACAAAAATTCCATCGTTGTTTCACCAGCAAGATACTTTACTTGGACAAATATTGACGTAATTTTGTCATTATTTTACCAATAACTTAATATTATTTGGAGCAACAACGCCGCAATTGCTCAATTACGGCATTGTTGCACCAAAAAGTATCGGATTAAATGTCATAAATACCTTTACGTCGTTGTAGCTCCAAAACACAATCACACTCAGCGGGGCACCCCGCGCAACTGGCCATTCAGACGTTGTAGCAACAGAAATGGCGCCATTTTACTCAATCCTACAATGACACTCGCGCCATCTCGCGGCAAATCGCTACAAATTCAATTCTGTCGATGTTTCTCCCGACGCAAATAGTCTTTCCGAACATTTTGACATATTCAACTTGTTTTTGAAAAAAAGTGTATTTACGTCATTGTTGCACCAAATGAGCGATATGTTCGTTAGACTCGCTAAAACTCGAAAATAGCTCGACCGATTTCGCAGTTTTTTTTTGCCGTTGAAATGGACAAAAGAATGTTTTTATTGTCTAACAAAGAGTATTTCGTTGAGTTCATTGAGTTTATCAAAGAGATTGACAAAGAAATTGTTGTTAAGGATGTTGTTCAAAGAAGGTTTGATATTCCATGAAAGTTTAAAACGAAATAAAAAAATAATACTATGTGTTGCTATGTGTGTAAAACGTTATGTGTTGCTTAGACTTTTTTAATGTGTGTATATATATATATATATATATATATATATATATATATATATATATATATATATATATATACACCTTCTATCTTGTATATATTCTTACAAACCTTGTTCTGAAAATAAAGAACACGACAAAAAAAACTGCGAAATCGGTCGAGCTATTTTCGAGTTTTAGCGAGTCTAACGAACATATATAGACAATAAAAACATTCTTTTGTCCATTTCAACGGCATTTCATAGATGCGGTTTTATTTCTTAATCAATGAAAAAAATTAGTAACCGCAGTGATCATTGGTTGTACCACGAAAGAGATGCGAAGAGCTGTAGGGATGTTAGAAATTAAAAACAGTCAAGCCTATGTTGCCCGGCTTTTCGGTGTTCATCGAAGCGTATTTTGCCGACTCTGGAGGCGTTATTGTGACACAGGGGATCCGTCTGAACAGCACCCAGGCCGAGGGCATAGTACCACTCGTCGTCAATACCGATACATTCAGGTAACATGTAGACGTGAACCAAACCTGACTGCCAAGAGATCGCATCAAGGCTACAGAATGCTGATGGTCCCGCTGTTTGTCCCCAAACTGCGAAATAGACTGCGAGAGTATAGTCTACGTGCACGTCGTCCAATCAGATGCCCACAGATCTGTTACGGAAATCGAGCTCTTTGTATTTAATGGTGCAGACCACGCTTGCTATGGCCGCAAGAACCTATTTTGACAAAATTTTGTTCTGCGACGAATCTCGATTTGGGTTCAAACCTGATACTAGAAGAATGAGGGTATATCGTCGCCCAGGAAAAGCTGAACGTCTAAGATGTGTCCAGGAAGTCCACCCATACAGCGGTTCGACAGTAATAGTTTGGGCTGGAATAGCTAAAAACCGCAAAATCGATCTCGTTTTTATTAATGACAATCTGAATGCTGAAAATTATGTGGAACATGTGCAAGCTCCCTATGTATGTCCATTTTCACAAACATTGGGACCTGAGTTTACATTGATGAACGACAATACCCGCACACAGTGAGACGAACTCAAGAATGGCTACAGGGCGATAATATACGCGTTTTGCCATAGCCAGCTCAATCGCCTGACTTGAATCCCATTGAGCATGTGTGGGATATGCTCCAGAGAAGGGTCCTCAAAGATCTTGATAGGGTTTTAACGGAATAACAGCTAAAAAACCTGCTAAAGTTCTACTGGGACCAATTGCCCCGGGAGGAAATCAATAACCTAATTGACTCCATGCAGAATCGTTGCCGACAAGTTTTAAACAACCGAGGAGGAAACACGCTGTATTAGATTTAATTTAAATGCCCAGAAGAAGAAAAATTTTACTATTATATGATATGATATGAGATGAATATTTATTGATATTGTACCACCCATTCGCACACACCGTTTTGGTTCTACGTTCTTGATGCGTACAGCTAAGGTATGGAACACTTTACCGTCGTCTGTTTTTCCTAATAAATACAATCCGGGCCACTTTAAGGTAAGAGTGAATAGGTTTCTTCTCTAGATCTTCGTGCTACATCCTCGACCACATCATCGCTTACCATCAGGTGAGAGTGTGGTCAAACGAAGTTCTATCAAATTAAAAAAAAACTTGTATCCAGATTCACAGCAAACTTTTATTTGTAAATAAACATTTTTGAAAGAGTTTAATAAACAAGTACAACATACGAGAGGGGATCAAAAAGTAGTGAGAACGACATACTCCTTGGTAATAAAAAAAAAAAAATACGGGCAGGCATAGCTCAGATACAGATTTGTAATATTAATAAAGAAAAACATTTTCGATTCTCTTTTGTTTTTTTCTGAATGTAGTCATTTATTTGCTTCGTGACGGAATGTGTTCTTCAAAATGGAGAAAAACGAAGTGCGAGCCGTTATTAAATACCTTTGTTTAAAAAAGTTAACGACGCAAGAGATTTATTGCGATTTTGGAGGCAACATTAGGAGAGTCTGCTCTGCCGTATTCCACTGTCGCAAGGTGGGCTTCTCAATTTCGAGTAGGGAGAACGAGCACGGAAGACGAACATCGTTGCGGCCGTCCATCGACGTCAGTCACCCAAGAAAATCTTGCGAAAGTACAGAAAATTGTATTGAGCGATCGAAGAATTACCATCCGATACTTAATTCAAAAAACGGGCATTTCATATGAAAGTATTCAATCCATATTGAAACAATCTTTGAATATGAGAAAAGTCTCCGCAAGATGGGTGCCGAGAATGTTAACCGACAGTCAGAAACAAAATCGACTTGACATTTCGAAGATATTGTTGGACAAAGGAGAACGGGCATAAGTGTATGGAAGCTGGTCTACCTTGCAATAAAAATGAGTCATATGTCAATATAAAGGTAATTCTATGTATTTTCATATGTAGAAAGTCGCATTTCTCTAAGTATTGTCCGATCTGAGTTCTACTAAAAATTGAATCTGATAATATTTAGTGCCAAACATTGAATATCGTGGTAATTAAAAAAACATTTTGTGTAATGTAATGATTTTATTTAAGTTAGGTAAGTAGTAATACAAATAAAAACAACATCTTCTTAAAAAATCAAAACAATATGTTATTAAACATTATCATCATCATCATCATCGATGAGAATACTGTTAAGGAACAATGCAGGTTCATTGAACCCTTCATGACGGGCATAACCTACGTACCATATAATTGACAGTACATGGGCACAAGTACCTATAGTACGTCGCCCTGTCAAGCAGGTACACTAATATTGTGTAATATTGTTATTAATATTATTGATTAATATATAACAAAAATATTTCCTGGCTCGGACATGTCGAGACTGTATACGTCCACGTAATAGCCAAGCCTCTTCGTTGATATCATATTGTGCCAAGTCTTCTAGAGCGTTATCTCTATACGTCTCGATTATATAAAGACCATTTTGTAAGTGCTCGCTACAATATGATCGAGCGAGCTTTAACTGGTAAGTTCCCAAGGCAAAATGTATGACTTGTTCTTCACTAAGCCTTGGGAAGTTTTCTATTTCATTTGCTTCGATTCGCATGAAGTCTGCTCTCCTATAATTCAATCTCTTTGCTTCCACATAATTGTGCAATGTGTTTGGTATGTGTATTTTAGCTCTTATTGAATTCAAAAAGGCTGCTGCGTGTGAACTATCTTCGATGGGGGCGTGGAAGTGGTTAAGAATGGCTGCAGCTATTTTGAAGTCAACAAACATTTTTGGCAACGTTTTATTAAAAAAGTTTTGACGCAAAAGTTTAAAATCTCGCTTAAATCTCCCATTTACTACTTCCACCACCCATCGGCACATGGTGACCAAACGAGACTGATTAGCTTGTTCTGTAGTGAGTTGATTTTCTCTTCTGTCTTTAGTTGGTGGCACATGATGTTCGTAGCCACAAGCTTCTATATCCTGCAAACTATCTCTAAATCCTCTGTCTAGGATAAACGCATCATTACGTTCGAGTAACCAATGCAGCGGCTCATCTTCGTTATTCATTATTTCACTCATGATCTGGGCATCGGTTCTGGTAGCGGCAAATGGCCCTTTGACATCTAATATATAGCCGTCCGTGAATACCATTAAAAACGGCTTCAACAAGTTTTGATATTTGTGTAAGCTGTATGACAGCCGTTGAAACAAAAAGTTGGAGCTTTTGTTAATATATATATATATATACCGTCACATATAATTATGGCTTTGATGTTTTCATCGTTTCCAAATAAAGCCCTTGGAATTGTTAAGTTTCTTTGAAGGATATCATTTCTGGTAATGTGGTCCACACATGACTAGATGCAGCACAACGTAATCGTTGCTCAGACATTCTCGAACTATAGGCAAAAAACGTTCTAGTTTTCGACGAGACATATGAAATAACGTTGCCAGTCTCTCATCAGAGTCTCCAGTTCTAAGTTTTGTTAAATAGATGCCTAATGCAGTTCTAGGCTGGTTACAACGTTCACTTAGTGACGGAGTTTGTTCTAATATAGCTTCGAACTGATCGTAAGTGCGCCCAGTCCATAAGTGCATCTCTTCATTAGACAAGGTGCCTCTGTTTTCGAAGTCGATTCTGGGCTGGTTGTTAGCAGCCATTCTCATCAAGTCACAGAGCGATGTAAACTGAGCGTCATTAAAATCATGTGTCACATTACACATTTGCGGCAGGTTGCTCCATTCATTATTTTGTAAGTGTTCTGTACACACCCTAGCGCTATCAGGAATAAAAAGCTTGCTCTCACAAAATACATTAATTCTTATCGCGTTTGGTATATGATTACGGGTAATATTAGCACAGTTGTTGTAAATACAATGCACCGAAGTGTTCGGTGCCCTCGTGTATTCTTGAGAGTGCAATGTACCAGGCGCTCGCGCCGCTTGCTGTGCAGGTCTATGATCACGCTCAGTCCTCTGCCAACATCGGTGACACAAGCTTCGAGTACTGTCGAACACAAGACACACACAACTTTTTCATGTGCCTTTTCATCGCACCAACTACTCGGCCAATAGCATCACTAGCAGACTTCCTCGGACTTATAATAAAATGTTCAACGACATAGATCCATTTAACACTACTAAAAACGCATTCAAAGCAAGGGTATCCCGTCAACTGTCTCAACAGACACCGCTTGACAGACCGATAAATAGCTAGGAAATAGGATGGATGAATAGATAACTCTTTATTGCTATAGATACTAAATTCCAATTACTAAACCTAGAAAACTTAACTTTTATGAACATTAACTTTAACATTTTAACATCAGTTTTTTAAAATTATTCGTATAAAAACTGCCGCCATGTAAACCTTGCGTGTAAACTCACTGTGTAAACAGTTTGTAGTCATTATTAGTTTTTATTTTTCTGAGCGGGTTCAACTGCACTTTAGTTGACTACCCTCTTTTTTGTTGCAATTTCCAAATGACCGGATAATTAACACTTTAAAACATAACATAACACTGTAAAATACATCCTACACCACACACACTAGGTACACTATACACACATAAACACACACTCACACACACACACACACTTCAAATGCGATCAGGCAAACATTGTAGCTCAAGAGGCACTTTTTTCATTAATTTATATTCTAAAAAATGTTAATATTCACTTTTTCTTGCAAACTATTTCTTGTTAGTATTTTTTCATGTAAATATTTAATTTAAATATATATATATATATATATGTAAGTAAGTAAGTATGTTAAAGTTAACAGGCGAGCTACTTTGCCGGGTCTTTATAAGTTGAGTATTACATAATGTAGATTCAGTTTGGTTTAAGTCCAGCACTATGTTAATTAGTTTATAATATATGGTAATGTAACTGTGAATCTAAGTATAAATAAATAAATAAATAAATAATAAATAAAAAACACCACCTGAAAATAATAACAATTAATACTTAAAATAAATAAATCCTATGCCTAACTACTCAATATAATAAAAATAAAAGGTAACTAACCTCCAACACAGCATGTTGTTGTATAAACGCGGCGAATTCTGGTCGTTCCCTTTGCAGGTTATCAGCCAAGATATGCTGCTGGTACCTTCCGCGGTAAAGTCCTCGACGACACATCACACAGTTTCGAAAAACTTCCATTATCGGTAGGCAGTTCAAAAGTCAATAAGTCGAGCCAAAGTTAACACATTAGGGAAAGAAACAGGGTCCAAAAGCAAGCCAGGGTCAGTAAAAACAGAGAAAGAAGTTCAAACACAGCACTATCGTAACAAGACGTGACGTAGCCACTCACTTGATGCGATGCGACTGATTATTGTAGCCGTCCGGCGCGGCGCGTACACAACCGTTCCCCTCCCCCGCGTACGCATCCCTCTCCCCACGGCCCTTACATCGCTCTTCTCCTTTCTCGCTCTTGCTACTGCATTGTATAGGAGCCTAATATGTATGGATATAGTAATCGTGAAACCGTTATTTTATGTTCTTTAAAACAAAAAATGCTGGTGTTTGCATGGCTGTAACTCAAAACGGACAGACTTTTGGGGAAAGTTCCAATAGTATATTTTGATGTACTATTGTATGCCAATTCGAAAATGTGCTGCTCATTTTTATTGGACTGTAGACCAGGATGCCCGTTCTCCTTTCAAGAAGATTTTGAAAACTTTTTGTCTCGTTTCGTAACAATGGACGAAACATGGGTCCATCAAACCGAGACAAAACAGCAATCTTCGCAATGTAAACGGCCATCATCACCGACCCCGAAGAAGTTTCGTGCCGTGGCATCGGCTGGCAAGGTTATGGCCTCAATATTTTGGGACTCAGAAGGGATATTGTTGATTGATTACCTGGAGCGTGGAACCACTATTACAGGCCAATATTATGCAGATTTAATGCCCAAGTTGAGGAATGCCATCAAAGAGAAAAGAAGAGGGAAACTTCGAAGGGGCGTGCTGTTTCGTCACGACAACGCACCCACGCATAGGTCGGCAGTTGCGATGGCTGCCATTCAGCAAGCTGGCTTCGAATTGGTTGACCACCCCCCTTATTCACCAGATCTGGCGCCTAGCGATTTTTATCTGTTCCCCAAATTGAAAAAATACGTAAGGGGAAACAGGTACGAAGACGATAACGAGGTGATGGATGCCGTGGAGAGCTTTTTGCAAGACCAAGATAAAACTTTTTTTTTGAAAGGGATTGAAGCCTTGGAAAAGCGCTGGACTCGGTGTGTAGAGAGACTCGGAGACTATGTAGAAAAATAAATTATTAAGTTATCAATAGTCATTATATTCTATCTCATTCTCACTACTTTTTGATCTCTCCTCGTAGATTATCATTTAATTTAAAAAGAAGAGAAATAACTTAAAATAAATCTATAAAATTTAAAATATTCAAAATTTATAGGCGTTGCTTAGACTTTTTCGATGTGTGTATATACGTATACTATTGTTTTGGGGTGCAAAAATACATACAGAATCTTTGACAGCCTATTTTTATACCATGGGAATTGATTTATGGGATAAAAAGTAGCCTATGTATTAATCCAGGTTATAATCTACGTACATACCAAATTTTATCAAAATTGCTTCAGCCGTTCCGACATGAAAAAGTAACAAACATCCATACATACATACTTTCGCGTTTATAATGTTACGCCGAGGCTGTTACAGAATAAGTAATAGTAAAGTAATAATCAGCTTCTCGAAGTTATACCTACTGTGTCACAGAATAGGTAATACTTGGTATGGAATATACCTACATACCACGTTTTTGCCTAAAGTTGCACAGATTAAGAAATAGTAGGCAGTCGAAATACCTACACTTTTCTAGTAACTAGTAGAAACATCGAGAAGGTTCTGGAAATAATGCGCGGTATAAATAGTGCGTAGAGACGCTCGAGGAGTCAGTCTTGATTTAGCAATACGTGCGAGCATTTCGGTGACTTTTAGTGGTTTATTGCGCAACAGTGGTGTGATTGAGTGTGTTGTGATTAAGATCGTGTATTTATCATTTTAGTGTTGAATAAAAGTGTTATTTTGGTTAGATTGATATTCATTATTTTATCCCGAACCCTCAGCTCGTAACAATAATATTAGTGGGATTTATAAATAGATATGAGACAGAGAGAGAGAGACGAGTCCAGCTAGGATGGGCCGCCTTTAGTAAGTGAGAAGACGTCCTAAAGTTAAAATCCCTCAATTCCTCAAGACCAGGGTGTTTAACCAATGTGTCCTGCCCATTCTTACATGGCCGAGACAGGGCCGCTCACAAAGGAATACATGCATAAGATTAGAGTAGCTCAACGAGCAATGCCATGCTCGGTATATCACTCTTGGACCACATACCCAATGTAGAAATCCGACGTCGCACAAAGGTTGTGGACGTGGGTATGAGGATCGCAGGCCTGAAGTGGAGATGGGCTGGACACTTGGCTAGGAGGGATGACGGGCGTTGGACGAAGGCGATTACAGAGTGGTGGCCAAAGGATGCTCGTAGACCAAGAGGCATACCACCCGCCCGATGGTCGAATAACATTGTAAGCGTAGCTGGGTGTCAATGGATGAGACTCGCAAGGGACCGGAAAGAATGGCGTAATAAAGAGGAGGCCTATACCCAACAGTGCGTGCAGACGGGCTGAGATGATGATGATATAAATAGATAGAAACGAGTAGATAATGTCTGTGAGTTTGATTCTCATTATACTTCCTCAGGTGTACAGAAAGGAGAGTCTGAGCGTGTGGCAGGTGGACGGTCGCAAGCACAAGCAGTACTGCCAGCAGCTGTGCCTGCTTGCCAAGTTCTTCCTCGACCACAAGACCCTGTACTACGACGTGGAGCCGTTCCTATTCTACGTGATGACCTGCGCTGACGAGGAGGGGTGCCATGTCGTCGGCTATTTCAGTAAGGTGAGTTAAACATTACTCACTTTTTAACCGACCGCTACATTCTTAAATACCGAATACACACAACACCATGACAAATTCTTATTTCTATTTAACTAGTGGTTCGCCCCGAACTAAGATCTCGGGAGTCTCCCATAAAAACAAAAAAATATTATTCGTAATATTTGACTACCAAAATAGTGCCACGAAATGAATTACCACTTTACTTGACCTACAGTTTCATCCGAATTACAGGTAACGGAAGTTCATGAATGAATGAATGAAAACAGTTTATTGTACTTACACCATAAAAAATAAAAATTACAGACAAAATAGAAGACACAAAGTAAATAGTATAATGGGCGGTCGCTTTGAAGCGATAAGACATGTTAATTGTCAATTGATTATCTTTTTTGGCGTAGAAATTGCAGTTATTCTGGATTTTAGATTTTTCCCTATATTTGTGTCACTAAAGCTGCACGCATACCAAATTTCAGCACTGTGGGGTTACTGGTATACCCTGTGAATTTTGTTAAAGTTCAGTTTTTATTATCGCTCATAACTTAAAAACTTCAAGGTTTAAACTAAAAATAAAGACGGGGTCGAAATGTACTCACCAAGACCTTTTATTAGACGTGCCACTTGACCGGATAGTCCCATTTTGGGTATTTTTATCCCACTTGAACTCCAATATCTCAACAATACATTTTTGCCCACATTTTTAACTCATTTAGTTACACCGAAATTGTACACTACCTACCTATATACCAAATTTCACGATGATCGGATAAACGTTTCAAAAGTTATCCTCGGACAAACAAACATACATACAACGCCGATTTGCCCAAGTTCCTATATCCGTCGGTTACCAGCTACGACTCGTTTCTCCTTGAAAACGTGTCAAACGACATTAGACACTTTTTCAAGGAGATACGAGTCGTAGTCGGTTACCGACGGATATAGGAACCCGCCATTAGAGATCTCGCTTCTCTCGATCAATAAAAGACTTACAAAGTCTAGGGCACAGACGCCGATCAGCCAGACTTTCAGGGTCTTACTACGAATAAAATTAAACACAGTTTAGCGCGTGTTTAAAAGTATTCAATACAAAAATTGGTAAGGAAAATTTTAAACATGTGATGAAAAGTTGTGTTACTTTTTTGCGGTAACAAGGTCAGTTTTTTACAAGATTTATATTGGTGAATATGCGCAAGATCTTTATGTCCATATCCCTCCTACCCCCTTCCACCACCGGACAAGCAGACGTACCGAGTGACCACCCATATCTGGTCGGCATACCACCTTGCCGTACCAAAACGATTTGCTTCAACTTTTCTTGTTAGCACAAGTAAAAGTGGAACTCACTTCCGGCGTATGTTTTTTCCGGACCAGTATAATCTCGGAGTCTTCAAGTTCAGAGTGAATAGGTTCTTTCTAGACAAGCGTGCTCCATCTCGATCTCACCACCACTTACCGTCGGGTGAGGTAGTGGTCAAGCGCTTGACTATCATCAATTAAAAGAAAGAGGTAATAGGGCCGTTTATAGTGATAAAAAAATAATCTCGGGTGCAAATGATCATTTACGCCCCTTGTATAACAATGTACTACTTATTGCATATTTTTTTTCGAATGGACTATTCTCGCTGTTGCCCAGCAATACCTGTAAAACCAACTATAAAAAATTAATGACCTTTCTACTTTATTCAAAGGCGTTATTCAAGACTTACATTGCCTAATGTTTTCTAAAGACAAAGGACTAACCCAAATAACGGGACTTATGTCCCAAAAATGTTGACCAATGCAAACCAAAAAAGGGCTGGGCTAGCTTCATTCAGAACATTTAAACGAAAATATTTTCAATTTGGATATACCCTTGGCTCTTGTCAAATGTACATATATATATGTAGTTGTGTTTGTTGGTTGAACGTAGAGGTTTTAGGCTTATAGGTGAGCAATATATGGCGGACACTAAAGGTCATAGCAGACATATCAACTCAGAAAGGGTTCGGCACCGTATCACATTTCGCCTCGTCGTCAACCTACGTAAGCACGTGATGAAAGCGGATCAGCAGCTCCTTGGCTAGGGCTAGGCGACGCCGCGCTTATGGCTCGCTGGCGTCACCAGTACGGAGAGACGTAAGCGCGGGGATGACGAGCCGTAAGCGCACCGCACCGCGGTTCGTAAGCTTGTCCCGAGGCGAAGCGATTACGTTACGATTCCGATTAGTGTGCGTTTAGATTCATACAAAGAATACTGAACGGCTCGAGCTGATACGGCGACGATCCCTTTCCGAGTTGATATGTGTGCATATGACCTTAACACCCAAAGTCTCGAACACCGCCGTAAAGTTGCAAGCCTATCGATATTTTACAGAATACATTTTGGGGAATGGGCCCAGGAAATATACGATCTGATTCCGCCATCTCCTTTTCATCATAGGACAAGCAGGCGCACGGCTCAGTACCATCCGTACCTAGTCGATATACCATCCATTCGCACACACCGTTTTGGTTCTACGTTCTTGATGCCGTCGTATGTTTTTACTAAAGAATACAATCCGGGCCTCTTTAAGGTAAGAGTGAATAGGTTTCTTCTAGATCTTCGTGCTACATCTTAGACCACATAATCGCTTATTGAGATTGTGGTCAAACGAAGATCTATACAGTTAAAAAAACATTGGATTCAGCGTTTAACGCATGCATTCCGTCTTTCCTTGGCAAGTGTCCCGCCCATATCCACTTCAGCCTCACTTCAGCAGCGACATTGATATGGTCGTAACCTCCGATGAAATGTGACTCCGGAATCCTTCATCACAGTCGACTTAGAGATTGTCACTGTAATCGTAAAATATAGAATGTGGCATCCAACTGACACATTCGATGCTACATTTTTTGTTATTTATCTCGATAATTTAAGTTAGATACAGATACAGTAAAAGCTCTTACATTATTCGCGGATCTAAACGGTACATCGGTACATATGTACATATTAAGAATCTGTGCAAATTCAAACTTTAACTGCAAACATTGCATTGTTTTGAATGCAATGTTTTGCGAATGGAAATGATGAATGAATGGAATGGAATAGGATGAGATGGGTTCGAACAGATAGAATCAAGTGACATTCAGGAGTTGCTTAAATCACAAGATGAAGATTTGCCTGAATCCGACTTGGAGGAAATATTAAATTAACAGCCCATTGAAGAAGATGCTTCAACAAGCACTGGAAACATGACATTTAATTTGAAAAATCTTAGTGAAGGTTTAAGAATGGGCAAATGAGCTTTGTGATTTCTTTATGAAAATTGATCCGTCTATGGAACGATGTCTTATTTTTAAGAGGCAAATTGCCAATGCCACTGCTGAATATCAGTCTGAATCGAAGGAGCTTTTAAAAAACTGCCAAGCAACAAAAAAATACAAAATTCGTTAAACTATTGTCTTAACTTGAAGATATTAATTTATGATTATATTTATGCATTTTATTTTCAATTATCTAAGTAGGTATATTTTTTTTTTGTTTTTTTTTTTAAATTGTAATTTAAACTAGTTCTATATTATCTGATTGACGCCGCCGCGCCGTCCTTATTTGTTCACATAGATCCTATCCATCCAAAGGTTGCCTGGAAGAGTTCGCTTTTAGCGATAAGGCCGCCCATTGTACCTATGATTTAGAATTGTGTGTTTTCTGTTATATGTTTATGTTTAGTGGTGTGCAATAAAGTAGTTATCTATCTATCTATAATAATTAATCAATATTTATTTATATTTATTTTATAATGCTGAATATTTCACACAGCGCTATCTTGCCCCAAACTAAGCAAAGCTTAGCAATAGCTGGTACTATGGGAACCTGATAACTGATAGAAAGCTTAAATACTTTTGTTTTTTTTTTGTAAATACATACTTTTAATATAGGTATAGAGAAACAACCAGACCCGAAACAAATATATGATACTAGTTGACCCGCCGAACTTCGTACTGCCTTGACATGCATATAACGCAGGCTGTCAATATACGTCACCCTGGTAGAATTGTCAATTGTTGTCCCCGGCCATCATTTGACAACCATACTTAACTATAGACAAAATTACGTTTAGCTGTCATTTGCGTTTTGTTATTCCATGTCAGATGCGTTTTATACCACGTTTTATAGTGACTTGTATTCTCTTTGACGTTTTATGTCCGTCTCCTGGTTCTAAGAACGGGATAAAAAGTATCCTATGTCCGTCTCCTGGTTCTAAGCTACCTCCCCACCAATTTTCAGGCAAATCGGTTCAGCCGTTCTTGAGTTATAAATAGTGTAACTAACACGACTTTCTTTTATATAATTATAGATGATAACAATATATAATATGAGCAAAAACCTCAATAAAGAGCTTTTACTGAATTTAAATGATCTAACATAGATTAGTTTTAGCATTATTGCTGACGTCTACAACACATCACACTAAAAATCATTGGGGTAGCAGGTAATTGTAATTTCTAGTTTATCTATACTTATAAGCTAATATTATAAATTTGAAAGTAACTTTGTCTCTGTTTGTTACGTTTTCACGACTAAACGGCTGGACCGATTTTGATGAAATTTGGTACAAGTATAGATTATGACCGGGATTGGGAAATAGGGTGCTTTTTACCCTTAGGTTTACTTAAGGCTAGTGTTTTTATTGACAACCCACGCGTGCGAAGCCGCGGACGGTTCAGCTAGTTTCTCATATTTTTTTACATCCACTTAAATAGGTATAGAGGTACGTATGGTAAATATAATAAATAATAATCATAATAAATATTGCTGGACATTTCACACATCGCTACCTAGCCCCAAACTAAGCAGAGCTTGTACCTACTATGGGAAGCTGATAACTAATAGAATACTTATATACTTTTTTTTTTGTAAATACATACTTATAATATATAGAAAAATACCCAGACCAGATATGGTAATACAAAATAACTAACCATACAAAATATAAGTACTCGTTCAGTTTCATATTCTACAAACTGTTAGACTCAAAAATATACAAACAAAACCTTTTAAAAACAATAATTAGACGGCATACACCTACTACCATTGAGCGGCGTCGCGTCAGCTGTGGGGTCATCGACCTGGGGTGGGTGAGGGGAGGGAGGACCACGCCCAAATGCACCCCCCTTGCGCGGGGCTGGTGCTAGTATAAATATTGCGATACGGATGCGGATTTCATTTTGAAGGTTTGTGTAACCTAACAAGTATAAATAGCAACAGCCCGAGTTACAAGTATATGGGACTATTCTCGACTACCTCCGTGGTGCAGTGGGCGAATAGCCGGCTGAGACGCAGGAGGTAGCGGGTACGATTTACCCCGCCGAACGAATGATTGCATGATCTACACATATTTGTTCCGCGTCTGGGTCTTTTTCTATGTATTTTAAGTATGTAATTACCAAAAAAAGTATTTTAGTATTCTATCAGTCATCTGGTTCCCATAATACAAGCTCTGCTTAGTTTGCGCTTTGTGAAATGTCGAAAATTTTTTATTTATTCTTATGGCTATGACAAGGTACTTTGGTTTTTCTACAAGCATATCTGCCAAGCTTAGCCCTTCCCATAGTACATTTATCGACCTTGAGCCTTCGTATGGAGGTCTACAGTCAGTCAATTAACAACTAATATTCCCTCACTAAAATACGAAAGTTCACGAGTACTTACTTAAGTATTCATTTCGCAAAGCTTCTAGCTTAATTTATTTGTGTTTCACAAAATAAACCAATTTACTTAATTATAGTGTTGCCATGTATTATTATGTCTAACGTTGCTAAAACAACAGTCCTGGGGGTACTAGGGTTATTGCCAGACAGAGTTGCCAGCTAGCTATCTTGAAAAGAGACTAGATAATACTTTATTAAAAACTGTCTTCAATAGTTATTGATCATGTACCAACTACAATGTTAGCTTTTAAAGTAAGTGGTTAAGTAGGTACCTATTTAAATTATGTTGTGCGGCTCGAGTGTCTCTAAGCACCGAGACAAACCTTTAAGGTTTTACGATGCTTTATGTATTAAATAGTAGTTGTATGTTATTTTGTCAAATAAATAAAAAAAAACATTTGAATTCCAAAAAAATACGAAATTGCTATGTGGTTACTGTCATCCGTGGAGTAGTTTACGGTTGGTATCTTGTACTCTATCATAAGATTTTCACCAAACAGGAGGCACAAGGTATACAATAAAAAAATCATATATTAAAATTGGTTATTTATAACATTATAAAACTTTGAAATACCTGTCTCCAGCTTAGTTTTTTCGAACTGTGTGGTCAATTTATGAAATGCACTTAAACGGCTAATTTCAGAGTGACCTTAATACAAAGGCTATTCGGTAAATTCGCTTGTAATAACAACAATACGTGTAAAAACTACTACAATACGACATTGGTTTTACTCATAAAATTTAAAAAATATACTTTTCACAAAGTATTATTATGAAAAACGTTGTTAAATTGTTATATAATTGTTGATTGACATGAGACTGCGATGTGATAGTTTTTGGTATAATTTTCAAAATCTTAAATCGTAGTCAAGCCTCTAAAAACGTGACAGATCTAACCGAATCGCGGCTTAGTTGGCAACACTGTCGCTAGGACACGACCCTTGCTAGGACGGTTGAAGGGTATAAAAACAAAATTGGCAATTTATTGTGATTCATGAACAAACAAACAACACAATTGCTTTAATGGTGACAGGTTCTTTGTTATGTCTAGGTATTTTGTAAAATATTAGTCAATAATAAACTCCTTTAGGTTAAGGACACAGGCAGAAATAAAAAAAATACTAAAAGAAAGTGTGGGATGTCTGTCCGTCCATCCGTCCGTCTGTGTGTTTAGTCGAGTAGTATCTAGTTTACACAATTGACATTAACTTAATTATAAGTTATGATAACTCATTATTTTACATCAAAATATGAAAATAGAACATCATTTTTACAAATAGATTTAGTACAGTGGTCATTCAAATCTGGCGGAATCTCTTCTTCCCATTATCTGTCCTTGTGTTGAAGTTGTAGCTGCTTGTTAATTCATCATAACCACTTTTAGAGTTGCTTATTCAAATTAAATTTGTGTTATTACTGGTAATTTAGGTTTATAGTATGTAGATATGTTTTTAAATTTATATAGATGCACCGCCGTCATGTGTTACATTTTTATCCTGTCCATACAAAGGTTGTCTGGAAGACATCGCTTTTAGCGATAAGACCGCCCATTGTACTAAATCTATTTGTAAGAATTATGTTATGTATTTTACTTTGGTGTACAATAAAGAGTTATCTTATCTTATCTTCCAGACAACCTTTGTACGGACAGGATAATAATTGATCACATGACGGCGGTGCATCTACAAAATATACTAACAGTAAAAACATACTATAAACCTTAAATAATAATAAAACAAGTGGCACTCCGGGAGTGACGACAGAAGTGAAAACTTTAATAAGAGATGTCAGTGTCAGTAGTCAGTGACAGGTGTCGGTAACAGTATCGCGAGTTCAATGGTTTTTTCCCCATCTCAAAAAATGCTCAATGCGCCTAAAGCAGTTTTCACTTCAATAACAAAAATTTAATATTAGCAAACTTAAAAAATGGTTATGATGAATTAACAAGCAGTTACAACTTCAACACAGGGACAGAAAATGGGTGTGTGTACCGTTGTTTTAAAATGACTGATGGCAGTTTTAAGCTTTTGTTTTAAAAAAACTTTCAACGCTTTGCCCTTCGCTATAAGAACATCCAATGCTTTTATAGAGAAGGGCAAATCGATCCTTGGTTGTTACAGTGAATTATGATAATTATGGACAACTAGCTGTTGCCCGCGACTTCGTACGTACGTGTGACACTACTATGTAGGTAACCTAGAATTAAAGCTAAACTCGCTGTTGCAACTTGACACCCCATTTTTATCCCATGAGACCTGATTTGTGGGATAAAAAGTAGTATATGTGTTAATCCAGGTTATAATCTACGTACATACTAAATTTCATCGAAATCAATTCAGCCGTCACGTCGTGATTGAGTAACAAACAATAAATAAACAAACAAACATCCAAACTTTCGCATTTATTATATTAGTGTGATTTCGTTACATACATTCGCTTCCGTTCCATTTCGCGGCAAAGTAAATAAATTAAAAATACGTAAGTCCCATATTCTTCTTTAAACTAAGGTGATCTTACAATGGATCAAGGGGCATAACGGATCACTGGGCAAGTGGGCAACGATGCTACGATTAACTAGCTAAAAGAGGATCAGAAACCACGGCTATAGGCCCACATCCATTCCTCCCTCTACCTTTCACACAACTACGAACATGGATACGACATCGTGCTATATAAACATACACAACTAACGTTGGGCACAGACCTTGGACTGCAGACAGTCGAGGGCGGCTCTGCCGGCCGTCTCGCCACGACTGACACGTCGACTGCTCCACCTACATGTCATTGTCCCCTGAACAAACATCTCTACATCATCGGAGCAACAGACAGCCAACTCTGCAGGGGATGTCTCACCGAACAAGAATAAGCTGCCCACGTAGTACTGGAATGCGTGGGGGTAACAGCACAACGTGCAGAAATCATAGGCAATCCAAGGTCACTCCGTGAAGCCTGCGAAGACCCCAGGAAACTGCGCTTCTGGTCGGAGTGAGCCTGGCTATCCATAAATTCAACTCTCTCACTCATAATGGACCACATACAGACTTCACATGCGGAAAAGGGAGTCCACCAACATAAGATAACATCTTGAAACTACACATTACAGAGACAGTACAATAAAATATATTAAACTTTAAAAAAGGCGCATTCTAGATATAAAGAGCAAATGTATGTCATAGTAACTTCACTTCTCACTATATAGTTGGTTCGGTCGTAACTTTTCACTACTCTACAAGTCTCAGTTTGCTACGATCACTACGAAAGCTCGTAGCACCGTAACTACGTGACGTAGCTCTACGCCGTAGCACGTAGTAAAGTCGAGTGTTGCTACGACATTGAATGACTTTTAGTAGTTTATTTGATGATTTTGCTTACGGTCATTTTGAAGTCGTTGTTTTAGGTGCTTTAAAAATATTCACCTTTAAGATAGCAAAGTGAGGGATAGCAGAATCAAAGATGATTAGAGGGATATGGGAGAGACCTTTGCCCAGCAGTGGGAAGAGGTTTAGAAAAAAAACATTATATATTTGTTTCGTTTTATATATTTAGAGAGCCAGTGCCATCAATATCATCATTGGCAGCTTTAATTTGCCTTTCTTTCCTGGCTTGGTCGCGAAGGAACAGGCAGTAAAATTGACGTTTCAAAGTGATCCTTGTTATTTTAATGATAGCCAAATTCTAAGTATAAATAATAGTTTCCGTATGGAAATAGAAGTGTGGTGTTTACTCTTATTTTAGTAGTAAAATACAAATAAATGCGTTTCTCAAGTAATTAATTAAATAAGATACTACCAGAAACATTATCCAGGATTAAATAAAAGAAATATAAAAAAATAAAGATACATAATAGTTATTGCACACCATTAAAATACACTATTTTATTTAACCTACATAGCCCCCCCCACAAGGTCCCTTCTAGAAAGTATTTTTTTAAATAATCTATATATATATGTAGATATATAGAACAAAGTCGGGTTAGATACACCATTTATAACTCAACAACGGCTGGACCGATTTCTATGAAGTTTAGAATATAGATAGATTATGATTGAGGTTAAAACATAGGCTGCTTTTTACCCGACTGCGTAGAAGGAGGGTAATGTTTTTATGGACAAACCATGCGTGCGAAGCCGCGGTCGGGTCAGCTAGTAGGCATGTAAATAAAATGGCCAATGGTTTGTTTATTAATTGCAAACCCCTCAAATCTAATTTCCGTCAGCTGATTAATATGTATGCAGTCCAGACGTATAGTCAGCTTCATTTATAGCATTACTTGATCATATTTTTTATGAGATAACATAAGCCTGTGGTCATGTTAAAAGGTTACTTTTAGCAATTGTTATTATAAGTACGGTATTTATCACGTACCGTCTTATTGGTGTTTCGACCGACAATGTTTCGGTTCAATTTGTGAACCTTCATCAGGGTGAACACATACGTGCAATGAAGAATGTCGACTCCAACAGTTCTGCAGTGGCGGAACATGTCCTAGATTCTGATTCGACGCACTACATAGGTTTTGACAAGGCCCGGGTCTTAGCGAGAAAGAAGTTCTTCGTTTCTCGCGATAGAAATAAGTCGTGTGCCGAACTTTAACAGAGATAGAGGATGGGTTCTACCGCCAGCCTGGAGGCCATGTTGTCATGATGCAAGCGACAGAAGAGTGAGTGAACCTGGTAGAGACATAGTTAGTGTTGTGTGTTTGCCTGTACCAAGAACTACCTAAGAAAGCAGCTGTGATGATGATGATGACGCAGCCTGTCCACACGCTAGACCATCGTTGACTCAATCCCAACCACCGCGCCCGTCTAATCGCGCGCAAAGGGCTGCGGCGCGGAGTGCGAGGCGAGACGTTATTCGGAGCGGATCGCACTCAGCCTGATGAAGGTTCACGGATTAAACCGTAACATTGTCGGTTGAAACACCGATAAGACGGTACGTGATATATCCCGTATTTATAATAATGATTGAAATAAATTACGAAAGTTTTCTAAGTAAAATTTTAGCAATTGGTACAAAAAATATGGCGGTGCGTGTCATCAAAGATAGATCTAAGCTAAAAAACGAGTGTGCTTTAGACCACACGATTGAAGTAAAACTTCTTTAGCTCCATCTTTTTCTACTGCTGCCTGCCATCTGTTGTGGAATAGCTGAACTTGTTCGTAAATCGAAGCTGGTAGATTCAAAATACGAAACGTCGTAAATACTTTTTTTTATCTATAGCAAAATGAACTCTATTATACAGCATGGAGTGTTTTGTTTTTGCAGTTTGCATAATTTAGGCTAATTTGGGATAGGAGATATGCGACAAATCAACTGCTTATGAGAGACAGAAAATGTGTGCTCGCACCTCTCTCTCTCTCTTACCCCTACTGTAATATATGAAACGTAACTCTCTCTCTATCATCACTAACTTACGAGTATATCTCCCTCTCAACTTTCGTTCGCACTTTTCGTAACGCATTCACCAGCTTACTCCCCAAGTCAAGCGTGCGTAAAGAAGTTTTACTTCAATAATTTTAACAAAATGATTAGCGTTGATATTCTCAAACCCAATTAGAGAGTAACGAATAACAAAACGAGCAAATTTATCTTCAATTTTGTTCCCTACCATCTTTACTAGATAACTATAACTTTAGTCATTCAGCCATATCAGAAACCCTCGGGCGGTCTATGGCTGGCTCAAATGATCGTACTTACTCAATATACCTAGTCAGGTCATAAACTCTGTCACATGTTTAATATAAAATAATTGAAACAAGTTTATTCATTATGTAACCATTTATATACCAAAATGAACTTAAAAAAACATAGATTCTTATGACACTAAAGTTTATTCAAAATGACCTCCGTGATTTTGAATACAGGCCTTCAATCTGCGCGGCCAGTCGACTATCGCAGCACGAACGAGGTCCATGTCAATATCGGCGGCTGCCTTAATTAAGGATATCTTGAGTGACTCCAAATTGAGATGACGCTTTGAGCACGCCTTTTCCTCCAAGTGTTGCCATATCTTGTAATCTAACGGATTCAAATCTGGACTGGAGGAGGGCCAGTCTTCGTGCCGGATGAAGTCGATTTCACGCGCCGCCAGCCAGTCTTGTGTGCTCTTCGCTCTATGAGCTGGCGCCGAATCTTGTTGGAATACCCAGTGCCTGTTATTGAACACGGTATGAGAAACTGGTTCCACAAGGTTCGTCAGGACTGTATTTTGATACACAACTGCATTCGTTTTTACACCTTTCTCACAAAAATGTACCTCTGTTAAGCCCCAATAAGAAACTCCCAACCATACCATGAGCGAGGATGGAAAATGACCTCGTTGGACACGCGGAATACGGTTGCTCGCTTCTTCACTACTGTGTGCGTACACCTTATCATTTTGTTTCTTGTAGCTCTCTTCTATGGTAAACATTTTTTCATCCGAAAAAAGAATCTCCCGATATTTTTTTCCCGCGTACCGCTTAAACAAAGCGCGGCATCTCTTCAGTCTCAGGTCCATTAGACGAGCATTCAAACGATGTCCTGTTTTTCTTCGATATGCCCGAAGCCCTAAGTCTTCATTTAACACCCTTTTCACCGTGGTTCTGCTTAACCCCATCTGAAGGGCCAACAGTTTCTGCTTACGTTTGGGATTTCTTTGAATTAGCGCCTTCACAGCTTTTATCACTGCTGGAGTCCTAACAGACCGAGGGCGTCCACTTCTTGACCTGTCATCTACACTAGAGTCTTCATTGTATCGCTTGATGGTGCGATAAACGAATCTTTTGGTTATATTCAAATTTTTCAGTATGTCATAAATTTTAATTGGTTCGTAACCGCAACGATGCAACGCAATAACTGCAACACGGTCTTTTTTAAGCGTCCACTCCATATTTAAAAATGAGTAAAATTCTAAAAAGTATACATTTTTATTTTCATGAACAATTCGAAATTCGAATTCAATAAACTTTTTTGTGGCCAGCATTCTAAAAGAAAAGTTTTTACTGTGTGACAATACTTATGACCTGACTTGGTACCAGTTGAAAACGTACTATTGCTTTTTTTTTGCCAAATACGTTTACAAAATGAAAAATTATGTATCAACTTATGTAGCTGACTGTACGAGACCTACCCTAAACATCCCCCTGCAGACACCCTCGGCAGACAGTACCATCGATCGTTAATACACCGTAGACTGTAAAATTGGCATCTCACGTATACGTTGATTCAGCGCTTCTCAACATTTCGGGTATTGTTACCCCCAAAATTTTATTGGGCTTCTCAACTTTATGATCTTTGTCCAATATCAAACTCTAGCAAACTACACTAAAATTATAAATTCTAAAGTAACTCTGAATCTCTGTACCTATGTCTATCTGTCTGTTTGTTATGTAACTAAACGGCTGGACCGATTTTGATGAAATTTAAGGAAATTTTTAAATGACAAACCAAACGTACGAAGCAGCCTTTTAGGCGCTGATTAAATCATCTTTAATTTATAGATGTTAAGGCCTCAGTATAGGACGAGCCCTGTTGCACGGTGGGGTTTCATTCCCGGAGAAAAATGACTTTTATGTGATTCGCTTTTACGTTGCACAACTTGTATCAAAAAAATAAAAAGTAGTTTATATTTCAATCTAAGTCTTAATCTACAAAATTTTATCGAAATCTGTTCAGCCGTTTGACGTAATTGAAAAACAACAAACATATAAACTACCACATTTACAATATTAGTGTGATTTAACTTGGGACGGAACTATAATCCTCCAAATCTTCAGTTTGAGAATCAATGTTTTAACTATAAACGGTGGGCGAGACGACGGGTCGATGACCGCAACATCTGTCTGTTCCGGGTTCGGGAGGATTTATTACAACCCTAGTAAAACCTTTGTGAAGGTTTTGGTACTATTTGAGTGCATTTGTTTGAGAAAATATTTCCTGATACCGTATCCATTTCACTCCACGCAAGAGTTGTATCTTAAATTCTTATAATTTTAAGTACAGTGTAAACTCTATGTAACGACACTCAAGAGACTGAGCATATTTTGACGTTATAGAGAGTTGTCGTTAAATGGAGAGAAGTAAAATCTGTATTAGAAAAAGAAAACGTTTACTTCTGATTTGTCTTGTTAAATAGTACCTACAATAAAAATCTGTTTTAATTTTCTCTCCCGCCTCTATCGCGCGTATCATCAAAACTTTTTCGCCAATGCACAGTGATTTTCTCTTACTAGCCATGTTTACAATTTGAAAGTTTGTGAGCTACTAAGAATATGACAACGTATAGATAAAATCCATCACTTCTACTAACAACAGTCTGCAGCTACACGTGCAAGCAATCCCATTTTGTAAACAAAAGAACGGATTTCTTCGAAAGTTTGGTGTGTATGATGCCGACAGTCGAATTTATTATGGTCTAGGATAATAAAACGACAAAAGGATATACACAGCTGCGCAGTTTTTAATAATTTGGCAACTTAAAAAAACTTTTTATTACAAATTGTTGTCGTTATTGAGAGTGGGTGTAATGTTATACAGAGTGTACCATTGTATGCAAGACAAGCTAAACCAACCAAAGCCGAATGATTTCGACGCTTTAGAGAGTCGTTAAAACGAGTGACGTTACATGGAGTTTACACTGTATATTGTTACTAGTTTAGTGCACTTGTTTTTTTTATTATTATGAGTGTTTAGTAATATAAGTACGACACTGAGTACAAGCGCTACTCGCTTGTACTCAGTGTACTCAATTCTCGTAATTTTATGTATAGATACATTTCTCAGGAGCTAAGGCTTCCTCATTACTGGTCCATTCTTGCTTTCTGGTCCTTAGCAAGACTCATTAGTTTCTAGCTATGTTAAAAATGACAGCTAATCATTGGGTGAACTTTATCTACTCTAGGTAGGCGTGCATCCGTCAGCCACCATTTTGTAATCCAACTTAGTTCATCTTCCATCGTGAGAGAGAGAGACACATAGCCAAAGGCCTACTCCTCTTTAGTATTACGATCTAAAAATTTTGGGTTAATAAATAAATATTGCTGGACATTTCACACAGCGCTATCTACCCCCAAACTAAACAGAGCTATGGGAACCAGATAACTGATAGAATACTTATATACTTTTTTTTGTAAATACTTATTTATACGTAGAAAAACATCCAGACCCGGAACAAATATCTGTAGATCATGCAAACATTTGTTCCGCGGCGGGAATCGAACCCGCTACCTCCTGCGTCTCGAATTATTATGATTTTTATTTAATTAACAAACGGGGGAAGAACGAATCTGTTTAAATTAAACCCTGTCTTCAAAATCAATTAGGTCTAAGCGCACCCCATACATCCCAACTCATCTGTCAAATGCAAGCACTTTCTCTACAGCAATAAAGCCTTAATTCGACCTTTGTTCTCGAATCTCCACATCTTTAGGTACAGACCGGATCATTAGAATAGTATTACTTGGCTTTGGAGTAGAACTCTGAATGTATGAACAGGTAATGTGAGAACAGATTTTCATTTATGGTAATGAAAAAACGAAAATATAAGCTTGATTGATATAATGTCTTAGATGAGTTTAAGCTATTCCTTAGGGTTCCGTACCCAAAGGGTAAAACGGACCCTATTGCTAAGACTCCGCTGTCTGTCCGTCTGTCACCAGGCTGTATCTCATGAACCGTAGTACTTAGACAGTTGAAATTTTCACAGATGATGTATTTCTGTTGCCGCTATGACAACAAATACTAAAAACAGAATTAAATAAATATTTAAGGGGGGCTCCCATACAACAACAGTGATTTATTTACTCGTTTTTGCTCGATATTGATAACGGCAATAGGTAGATGCTTGAAATATTGGATACCGCCTGGCTATTACTACTTCAGCCCTCTCTTGTTATATACTTGGCTATTGTCTCTCTGCGGGACAGACGATCTCCAAACGAGTCACGCTCGTCCCGCAAAGTGACAATATACCGATGTAAACACGCCCGCGACCCGTCTAGACGTCTCGCCGCCGGCTGTATAAATCCAACGTCTACCGCGGTTCGCGTGCTTGATAATTGCCTGCGAATAATTCTTGATTTAGGAGAAAGATGGCGCTATATCAAATTAATTATGCAGACGGTATCGTGGTTGTAGGCTTTTCTATTGCACCTACACGTTTGTGTTCAGGATGGATTGCAAGGCGGTTTATCTTGTGTAAAAGAATGGTCCAAACATTCATGACGCATTTGAATTAACGTTAGGGACTAACGCTGCGGGTGCTCTGTCTACCAGGTAGAGCACTGTGTATGGGCATCACTCACCCTGTTTGATTAGTTGATAAAAAATATCCTATATACATATAGTCAAACTGATCAGATATCTTTTACGGTTTATGCAAAAGATGTTTCACGCAAAACTGTTGGCATGTTATCGACAGACTCATGTTATCATCTCAAAAGGTGACCAATTATTCAAAACCGTCTCACACGTATCAAAATCTAAATGGTGCCCCAAAGTTTATAAACACAGTCGCGTCGTCTGCTCGCCCACGTCAACCTTTAATTTTAACCTGTACGTCTCAAACTGTCTGCAAGAACTTTTATAATTAGCAAAGTTTCTCCTTCAAAAATCCCTGTCTCGACGATTTAAGCTTTGGTAGAATGCGGGACGAAATCGGAGCGGGACAGGACTGATCCAATCGATCTATCCATTGCCATTTACTGTTCGGCTTTGCCTACGCTGGGTAAAAATTGGCGCCATCCATCACGGTTATCCATTAGTTTGGTGCTAATCAGTTAATTTCGTAGGATACGTTTGTTCTTAACAGATCAACTTTCCCGCTTTGTGTTTAAATCTGAACCATCGCATCGTTCCTGTCTACTGCAAAGGCGAGTAAATACATTTCAGACGAGCGGCTGTAGGTAGGTTGAGGAAACCTTCCGTCGGCGTCGGACGTCGTGAGTTTTGTTTGTAAGACGCCTATAATATTATCAAGGGTGCTACGCTGAAACAATAGCTATTGGGAAAGTTGATTTCTAATTGCGTTCTATTTGTATTCAGCTCGGAATTGCTTGAATCGTACAGAGACGTTGACTTTCATTAGTGCATTAGGTTTGCTTTTTATTTTGCGCATCAATGACCATGCTAAAAAATAATAAAGATACTACGATTAGAAAAGAGACTTATTTTGTACCTTGTTTTAATTTGAATATTTCAAAAAAGGTCGCTTAGATGTACAGAGCCTGTTGACACGTTGCAGCATTAGCCTGGTATAGGACACAGCCGCTGTGTTGCCGGGGACAGCGTTTTTAGACCACAAAAGCTGTCAAAACTCGGATCTGCCCTACTGCCATATACTTTTCTCGATACTCATAAATTCATCACCTATGATTGTTTTGACTGGCGCCACTTGCACAATACATTCGTTGTAGAGCCTCAGGGTTTATTTTTAACGATTCGGGAAGTGCCCACCCCATTCCACCCCTGTCTGCAGTTCGATGACCTGATGCTGCACACACACACCCCTTCTAGATTTAAGGTACTTGTGTACTGTAAAGTTTGGTTTAAACGCGATTTAGTTTAGTATTGTTTTTATATCGTTAGCCTGCCGGGCTCTTCGATTTAGAGATCTGATGATATCCATCATTGGGATAGTCTTTTATGCTTGTTTATAAACATAATGATTTTTCGTGTTCATTTCAAGATAGTGAGATGATCTTAACTCATTTATGCCAGTTTTGTGATAATATATTAAAATTAACCAAAGCAATATAAGTCAAAACAGTATGTTCGCTTGAAGGTATGCCTATCCCATCAAAACTTATTCTATTATTAGGAATGTTTCCTGTTCTGGGATGAAAATATTGGTAGAATGGATAAGTTGATGAATCTCTGTTCGTTGAGGAATGCGATTATCGGAAAGATGTGTGTGATTTATAAACGGTCTGCAGGCAACACACTAACTTACTTAGGCAATTCTCTGTTATATGCGATGGTTACCACTTAACATTAGGCGGGCCATAAGCTTGTCCCATCTCCATGTAGTAATAAAAATAAAACCTACAAACCTGTAATCAAACGCGCTTTTAGTTGCTACCGTCTCTAAAAGATAAGAATTATCCTTCGAGGTCCTTGGATACTTATAATTGCACTGTGATGGGTAGCTTTAAATCCGATCGAAAAGGACAAACACGTTTACACGATGTAATTATTCCAAGAATCGGAAGTATTAGTGGTTAGGAACGATAGTCGTAAGCGTGCGGTTAAGTTTACCCCCCTATGAAGGTGACCCCGGTTCCGGGGGGTGTTAGCAGTTCGATGATCCAATGCTGCAGACTCCTTGTCTAGATTTAAGATGCAAGTTGTAAAGTTTGCATTAGTTATTGGCAGACGTTTCGTCTCTTGATCTGTCTAATGCAGTGGCGATTTTTATGTTTACGTTGAAGTTTTGGAGAAAATTGCAGTTGCAAATCATGTTATCCAAACATAGGATATGTATCAAATAGGATCGAATTGTTTCCATTATGAGCACATGGATGAATATGGTCAAGACGAAGGTTATGTCGAGCATTTCTGGAGTTTTGGTCCCAAAAGTCGTTGTTGGAAGCGAGAAACTAGAAATGGTCGATTCATACGTTTATCTTGGCCATGTTTTATATTTTGGCAAGGAGTATTAGATGAGGGAAGTCATCAGGCGTGTTCAACTTGGATGGGCAGCTTTCGGCAAAATAGCTCATATATTAAAATCAACTCGTATTCCACAATGTCTTAAAACACGTCTCTATAACCAATGTGTTCTGCCAACCATGACTTATGGTGCCGAGACATGGAGGCTCACGAAGGAGGCTGTGTACAAAATAAGTGTAGCACAGAGAGCCATGGAGCGCGCCATGCTCGGCATCACACTCTTAGATCGAGTTCCCAATACTGAAATTCGCAAGCAGACTAAAGTACAAGACGTCAGCAAGCGAATATTGGGGTTCAAGTGGAGTTGGGCAGGACACTGGGCCAGACGTAGTGACGACAGGTGGACTAAGGCCCCAACAGGGTGGAGGCCGAAAACGGGGCATCGAAATAGGGGACGTTCACCAGCGAGATGGGTCGACGACATCCATAAGACCGTGGGTCGTACGTGGTTCAGACTGGCACAGGATCGGGAAGAATAGCAGAAACAAAGAGAGGTCTATTCGACACGGGCTGAAAATGATGAAGAGCACATGCCTACTGCAATTATCATCTACAGCTGGAAGTCCTCCGATGTTAGACATAGGCCTCCTTCCTAGTATCAACATCATCATACCAGCCGTCAAGATCAAGACATCCACTGCTGAATATACAACAATCTTATGCGGCCTGCACCCAACACTCCCGGCAACCCTTCTCAGGTCGTTTTTCCATCTAGTGGGGGCCGTCGTACGCTGCGCTTTCCAATGCGTGGTCTCCACTCGAGAAGCTTTCTGCACCAACGGCCGTCAGTTCTTGAACCTATGTGCTTTCATAGTATGATGAAAGACATGATGAAAGCATCTACTGCGTCAAGTCTGTTCTTGAGTTCTATACTTCAAACATAAAAATCTTGTGAAGAAAAGGTGGCGCTACAGAGTTTTTAATTAAAAATAAAAATATGGAATAGTTTTGTTCGCGATATCGTTAAACTGGTTACAAAAACAAATGTCAGATTTGCATTACCTATTAGTTATAAATAGAAAAAAACGAGTACTTTTAGGTATTTGACTTACCTTGACCTATTGCCATCAGATTAACTATCTGACCTTTAAACCAAATATCAAAGTAGACTAGAGATGTTACGGAGGTCATCTTGGCGGAAGCGGAGGTGGAAAAATAAAGAAAAAAATATTAATAAATAAATTATAAATATTGCTGGACATTTCACACAGCGCTATCTAGCCCTAAACTAAGCAGAGCTTGTACCATGCGACCAGATAACTGATAGAATACTTACATACATTTTTTTTTGTAAATACGTACTTATAATATATAGAGAAACAACCAGACACGGAACAAATATCTGTAGATCTATAGTAATATTATAAAGAGGACTTGTTTGTTTGTTTGTATTGAATAGGCTCCGAAACTACTGGACCGATTTAATAAATTCTTTCACTGTTGGGAAGCTACACTATCCCCGGGTGACTTAGGCTACTTTTTACACAACTGCGCAGAAGGAGGGTAATGTTTTTATTGAAAAACTACGCGTGCGAAGCTGCGGATTGGCCAGCTAGTCATTAATAAACCTATTAATTAATTACAGTACACCGCACTCCGGTATAGCTTCGCAAATTTTCTCTCGCTCTTAACGTTGTCTGGAAGAAACGCTCTCAGCGATAAGGCTGCCCATTTTATTTTCTTGTTTATTCTTGTTTTGTACTTACTTTTGTGTTATATCTGTTTGTGTGGTAATTCAATAAAGAGTTAACCACCTATTTGTGTAAATACAGAAATAAACACATAAAGTGTGCGCGGTGGGAAAACCTTGAAAATTTTGAATTGTTGCGTTATATTTGCACCACATTAAAAGTTCAAGCCGATTTTTTTAAATTAAGTTACTTCACTTACATGTCAATCTACGACCCCTCCCGCCATCTGCCTTCCCATCGCTCAAACTTCGAATATTTTCTTTGCTTGCTTGTTCGTACAAGTCATAGCGCCCGAAATCGTACCTCCAGGTACGATTTCTTGCGGAAGTTCCGCATTTGCGGAGGCGGAGGCGAGGTTCCAACACTATAATAGACACTATTTTGTAGTTTTTTGTACGCGTTTGTATAATTCTACGGTGATTAAGATTCAAATTTTTATTACAGAGTTGCGAACATCATGTTACTTGCCAATTTCTGGAGTACAGATCTTTAACACATAAATTCCAAGCTAAAGTTAGAGGTTTACAGAACAGTGATCCTTATAATCCTTATTCTGAGAATTGTTTTTTTATAGTTCAACAATTTTATTCTCTTAATTATTGAATACATAATCATAATCATTTATTCGCATGAATGTATGTATTACTCGTGCGCGATAACTTGGGACCTGCTAGGAATGCGACTCACCGACCGCTTCCCCTGCACTTCCCCGATGGCGCCCGTATTGTACCGTTCGCATCACTATTTTTTGCTAGGGTTTTTAGTCTCGTACTGGCCTACGTCACGTAACGACGCGCTCTGGAATTCTTTTAGTTTTCGTTTGTGTCATTGTTTTGTTGTTGTAGTTTTTGTTGTTATAGTAAATGTTGTAAATTTATCGGATACCTCTTCGTCAAGTGATTATAGTGAGACTGAGGACGAGGATCAACCTCTAGAAGGCATAAATCCACTAAGTAGTGACGAAGATGAGATAATGTAAATAATAGATAAAATAAATGTATAAACTTTAACATTGTATTTTTATTTTATTCAAATAGTGTAAAAAAGATTAGATAAAAAGCAGCGTCCTCCCTGAGTAACATAATAAATTAGGTTAAAAAAACAAAGACGAAGCCACGGGCGGCTGCTTGTTATGTTCGCTTTTTTGCGGGCGGTACAAACACGCCAATATGACGTCACCGCGCTCAGGTCCCAACTTATCGCGCACGGGTAATACAATAGTTCGTAGGTTAATTATAAAATAGGATTCAATTAGATTCTGCCTCATCGAGGCGCGCCAAATTCTAAGATACAAACAATAATAATAAAAAATAAAAATGTGAAACTCGACGATAAAATTTAATATAAATATAAAAAATGATAATACATAATTTCAAACCTGTCAAATTCATACAAAAAAACTATAATAATAATGTCAAAATTACAATTTAAATATTAAATATGTCAAATTCTCTAAATACAATAATAATAATGTTAAAAACATTTTTTTTTGTCTAGCCTATCCTGTCCCACTGCTGGGCAAAGGCCTCCCCCTCATCTCTCCACGTTTCTCGATCTTGTACTAAATCCCGCCAGTCCTTATAAAAAGAGTCGAAATGATCGCGTCACCGCTTCTTAGGCCTTCCTTCCTTCTATGTTAAAAACATATACATTCTTATTTATACTAAAAACGGGATATTTACCATGATTTGTGAGTATTTGAGTATCCCGATATTTCGGCGCAGTTGCATGCGCCATGATCACGGGTAAACAAACATCCCGTTTTTAGTATAAATAGTGTTCATAACCATGATAGTTTCAAAAGTTGTATACATTCTTAAATAAAAGATCTTAGCTGTCCCTCACCATCCTCCCTCAAAGGCATCCAGATCATCCCGCCAACGCTTTCTCGACTGACCACGACGTTCGTTGCGTTTCTTCAAGCTCCAAAGGTTTTTACCCATTCCGCTGGGCCCGCCTAGCCACACTTCAACTTGCCCGTTTTTGTCCCCACATCGGCAATCCCAGTAGAAAAGCGCAACACAGTGTTTCGTACTCGGTCAGTGCGTTTAAACCCGAGAATGCTGCGTTACATTGCCCTTGTGTTCTATGTTGTTATAAAATCCTTTCTATGTGCAGGAAAAAAACTCGTTCCAAAACTACAACGTGTCCTGTATATTGACGCTGCCGCCGTACCAGAGACAGGGCTACGGAAGACTGCTTATAGATTTCAGTGAGTATGCATGCACATGTTTTTTTAGCCGTAACATGCCTTTGCAGCTACCCATAGCTTGAAGAACTGACGGCCGTGGGGCAGAAAGGTACTCGAGTACCACGCATTGAAAAGCGCAGCTTAGGACGGCCCCACAAAAGGTGAGAATGAGGCCTATGTTTAGCAATGGACGTTAAAACACCCACTAAAGAGATCACTACTAGTGTCTACTAGTCTTTGCAGGACAAATGCATTCTAACTTTTTACCGTTTTTGACTAGTTCTTTTTCATATCCCTACTGTGGTCTACCGCGCATGGTCGTTTCCTACCATAGAAACCACTCGGTAGTGGTATTTGGTACTTGCAGAAATAAAAAACAAGTAGGTATAATAGGTGTAATCAGACTACTTTAAACATATATCATTTATTCAGAAACAATTTAACAATCTTATTTGAAATTGGTCACTGACCAACATTTTAAAGTCCAAGCTCAAAGTTTGTCAGCGTGCGATGGAACACAGCATCTTGGGTGTCAAGCGAACGGACAGAGTCCGGAACACTGAACTGCGCTCAAAGACCAAAATTGTTGGCGTAGCCACCAAAGCCGCTCAGCTGTAGTGGAACTGGGCTGGGCATGTCTGTCGCATGCCAAGTGAGCTGTGGGCAAGGATAGTCACCGAGTGGCGTCTTGATCCAGCGAGAAGGCGACGCGGCAGACCGAAACGTAGATGGCGGGACGAGCTGGATAAATTCCTAACGGATTGGCCACAGTCTGGAAGGAATGGGGGACGCCTTTGCCCAGCAGTGGGACACGAATGGCTGATAATAATAAAAATTATTTGAAATTACATGATAACAAATTACATTAAACAATATGCATAATTAACAAATGTCATACAATTCAATTATAGGAAAGTAAAACTTTCAAGAATAAACCAAAGAGTTCGGGATTGCTTTCTTGTAACTCTTATTTCTATAGAAATAGAAAGAGCTCTCTGTACACGGATAGATGTTCGTTTTACCACAATCTCACCTGATGGTGAGCGACCAGACGCCGTTTTTTAACAATAAAGTTTAACTGGAGTGGTTGTTAGCTATGCCAGTTTTTAACGTTAAATTTTGTACAAATTAACTAGTTCACCAGGTTCATACTTATATTTTTTTAAATTTACTTTACACTTTTAATTGTTAAAAATAAAAAGTTTAGTTAAATACGAAAGTAACTGTTTAAAACCGACTTCAAAAAAAGAAGGAGGTTCTCATTTCGCCGGAACCTTTTTATTATGTGTGTTCCCCGATTACCCGAAGGCGCCTGAACCGATTCGAGAAATTATTTTTGTTTAAAAGGGTTATAATTCCCAGGTGCCAATGGGACCACCCATTGGCACCAAGTCAGGATCTGATGATGGGATCCCAAAAAATCGAGGGCAACCCTCAAATTTTATAGGGACGCATAATGTGTTTTATATGTTTTCTATAAAAAAAACTATGTGAGTATATGTTTATTTGAAAGGAAACTTTCAGATTGGTCCTATAGAAAATTGATCAAAATCGGTTCAGTAGTTTGGTTAAGTCGGATATATATTTGTTAAAAAGTTACTTGTATAAGTTTTATTTTACCAAAAACTTTAAAATTATATTTTTTAAACGCATTTGTGTCCAAAAGTGTATTCTTTGACCCGACCGACGATGTAAAAACATTTTTTTTCTGTATAAAATGTAGTTTATCAATTTGTCAGCTATGTTTCTTTTAATGTTAACCTACGGTGATTACACTTGCTATTCATAGCTCTCAGTGATTAATCAAACCAGCAACAAATTAGTCTGCTCAACCTGTCTGCGGCATTTCAAACTGGCAACTAGTGGCAACTTATTGCTGGCGCCTCCAACTAATCGTAGCCTCTTGAATACTAATTCGATCAGATTAACACTGGATAGATATATCCTACTAGTATTTTAAATGGGAATGTTTGTGTTGATGGATGTTAGGGGCACGATATCTATACTAATATTATAAAGAGGAAAGATTTGTATTATTGTGTGTATTTTTGTAATGAATAAACTCAAAAACTACTGGTCCGATTTAAAAAATTCTTTCACCATTGGAAAGCTACATTCACCCTGAGTGACATAGGCTATATTTATTGCTGGAAAAGATTAGGGATTCTTACTAAAACTTAAGTAACGTAGCCCAAGGTGTAAAAAAGTGCCCTAAAACTATTTCGTCGCATGCGCTGAGGAAACTATTGATGATAGAACAAAAGTATTTTCTACAATATTAAAGAACATATCAATATCTACAAAAAACTTAGTAATATTATAAAGAGGAAAGGTTTGTTTGTTTCTATTAAATAGGCACCGAAACTACTGGTCCGATTTAAAAAATTCTTTCACTATTGGGAAGCTACACTATCTCCGGGTGACACAGGCTACTTTTTACCAAACTGCGGAGAAGGAGGGTAATGTTTTTATTAAAAAACTACGCGTGCGAAGCTGCGTACTGCGTGCGAAGCTGGTCAGCTAGTAGTATATAAAGTTGGTTAGATGGTAAGTTAGTATTCTTTATTGACCTAAATTATTTTAAATACTAGATTTCAGTTGACGAGTACTTCTATACGTTTACTTGCAGCGCCCCCAAGCGAGCTCACGCCTACCCCCAAGCCCCAGCAACTATTGACGTTTGTGTAATAAAGGCCTAGTTGACGAGCACACACGAACTCACATTTTTACCTGAAATAACGCATTGGCGTACATTTTTTGGAAAACACTTGAAACCGTGGGCAAAACCTAGTATAATCTATCTAATCGAATGCCAACCACGTCTGACCAGCACTACAGGGTGATATATAGGACTGACACTTTGCCTTCTGATAAAAATAGGATCACGACTTTTATTCAATTGTTTTTATCACTATCTAAAATGTTATAATTTTTTTAATTCATTTATTAATTTAGACAAATAGTAATAAGGTATAATAGGTATAGGTAGGTTATACCTCCTCCGAAAGTTAGAGAACATTTTCAGGGATCCCAAAATGCTACACCAATGTGTCTTGCCCACGTTGACGTACTGCGCCGAAGCATGGACGGTCATCAAGGAAGCTCTGTGTACCGAAAGAGGGTCACACAAATGGCAGTAGTGCCATGCTCAGCATAACTCTACTAGACCGAGTCCAGAATGGATATTGGATATTGGAGAATAAAGTGGCGTTGGGCAGGACACTTGGGAAGATTAGGTGATGAGAAGTGGTGTAAGAACCCTGACCGAATGGTGGCCAAGAGAGCAAAAGAAGCCGTGGCAGGCCCACCAGTCCAGTCGGTGGACGATACAGAGAGGATAACACCTGGATTCAATAGCACAGGATCGGTTGCAGTGGCGTTTGAGAGAGGAAGCTATCAGTTAAGCTACCAATGATGTTGATAATAAAAGTTTATTAGTCACACTAATATTAAAAATGCGAAAGTTTAGATGTTTATTTGTTTGTTTCACGTCAATCACGTCGTAACGGCTGAACCGATTTAGATAACATTTGGTATGTACGTAGATTATAACCTGGATGAACATATATGCTACTTTTTATCCGCAAACCACGCGTGCGAAGCCGCGGGTGGAAGCTAGTATACAATAAATAAAAAATACTTAACATTTTCGATGCAATACTGTTTTTCCTTTTCATAAAATTAACTTCCAACTAATTTTGTAAATACCTACCTAGATAAATTCCATTCCACAGAATCTAATTCAAATTCCTTTATAAAATAAAATGTGCGAAACGACGAATGGTTTGGAAGGCTCAAACGAGTGGAGTCGACACGCTAATGAATTCGTACGAGTATCATCCCTCACGAACCGCCGGGCGATACCTATTAATGTCTATACGTACTAATTTTTACAAATCGCGAACCATTATTCACCTGCGTGCGGTCAACATCATAAACCCTTCGGCGCAGCCTAGAAATGGTGCAGCTGGTTTGCTGAAACCAGATCTGTGGCTCTGAAACTTCTACTTTCATTGTTAGTAGTAACGAGTGAAACACACTAGATATATTTTTACGGACAACTATAATCACGTAGTCTTCAAATACAGATGTTTTCTAGGCAAGCGTGCTGTATCTTCGACCACACTATCACTTACCATCGTCGCCGTCGGTGAGTTAGTAGTCAATTGCTTGATTATTCCCAATAAAAACATCTACCAGGTATTTCTGTTGCCATTTCTGAGACTTCTAATACCCGGACAAACTTCATTGGATCACTCGGAGAATTTTGATCTTTTATGCCTCATCTCAGCGTTCCCTTTTTGAAATATTTTACTGGCTTGTGTATGAAATCTATTGCCAGACATTGAGGTATTAAATGAATTTATAACTTCGTTTAGTTAGTAGAAAACAGCACAATGTTCAGTTTACATTAATTTGAAATTGAAGCGAGTTGTAGCTGGGTAGGTAGCGCAGTGCAAAAATATCATAACAATCACTCATCAAACGGTTATTTTAGCTTGACATTTGACAGAACATCCAATGTCAAAGCTCCGAAGAGCCACCTGCCACAAGCCAGGAAGGCCCCAAAGAGCTGAGCCCAGAGACCCGGAGATAGTAATCTCCGTGAGTTGATGCCAGGGCGATGGGCTACTCACCTGAGGCTCTTACCTGCAGCTGTAGCTCAACGCAATAGCTGTGCGTCCACCACGCCCTCTACTAAGCAATCGAGCCTGTAGACGACCCGGATTGGAAATGGCTTGTGTAGTGAACCAATTAGACAAAAAATTAAAGGTTTTACATTAGGACAAAACAAAGTAACGCACGGACATTTTATAAAAGGTACATACTAATTATTATAAAAACACTCAATGACATCAACGTGATAACGTTACAAAATGTAGTTCAACTCTGCATGATGTTGTATTACTTGGCTATGTGAATTAACCCAGCGTACATTACAGTGACCTGTGCCCCTAGGGCTGGGGTTTGTTTTGTCCCCTAGTGGGGGCAAGGGGGTCGTCGCGACGTAGCGTAGGGCGACGACCCCGCCAGACCGATCGATGTGTTGCAGCTATAGATCGCATGCCGTCTAGACCGATCCCCCTACAGGGGAGTTCCCCCCTCTGCCGTAGACGGGAATTTGGAGCCCTGAGCGAGCACCTTAATTATGATTTTAGGTGTTAATTTGATCGTTATGAATGCTTTGTTTTTTTACCTTTTAACCAAAATAAGAAAATAAGAGAGTGAGAAAGAGTTCATGGAAATATGCGATTTTAAATTGCAAATTCGATGAATTCAATTTACCCAAAGTCATAGTCACTCAAAAAACCCCCATTCTTTTGATTATATTTTCTTTTTATAGTCGAGAGGGTTAGGTAGGTACAGAAATGGTGTTTGCGTTGAGGTAGGTTAGGGTCAGCGCAAACTAGCCGTCAGTACGAAATGGCATGTGAGCGTGCAAATAAAACATATATTTACGTTACGGCATGGGTGTTGGCTATACTCGGGTGTTATAGTAAACATTCACTTTAATTCTTTTTATAACAATACACGGCTGGCGACGATACAATATAATATACAGGGTGTCGGGTTTAATGTGGTCCAAGCGAAAACCATAACAAACACGGGTAGGGCTTATGGCTAGTATTGGTGTAAATAGGTTTTTTTCACATTCGTACCTGTTAAACTGTCTAAGCGGCATCGTCACAAAGGCATCGCCGATTGAGGTTAAAAATTATTTATTGGAAATGTATCGATTACTGGATAAATATTCAAGCTACCGGTATAAAACCCACCTCTAAAATCAGTTAATACGATTCCGGATGTGTGTTTTAAATAAATGTCGTACATAAATAACATAACAAGTTGTTGATGGAGGGACCCATGGGCATCCCCATGTTCTACGTTTTTTTATAATTCAGGAGTTAAGGATATTTTTGTGTCCTGATTTCGATAATTTTCTTATCTGCAGCGCGGCGGCTTCTGGGTGACACATGATATGCTCCTTTTTGAACGCAGTTCAGAGTTTCTGATACGCTACCTACACAAATCCTACTCATAAGAGCCTTTTTTGAATAATATTTTTTATTTACCACTAGTTGGCCCTACTTCGTACCGATTACAAAATATAATACAAAATAAAACTTATACAATTTTATAATAGTCCTTGCATTTTTTATGAAATCTGGATAAACAACATTAAGTTGTTCGAGCTGTGTGTCCTACCCACTGCCGCTTCAGCTTGCTAATACTTTATTTTTGGCTTTGTCTGTGACCTTGGTTTGTTTACGGATATCTTCATTTCTGATTAGATCTCGTAGTACCAAGCATAGCCCTTTCCATAGCACGCTGAACCACCTTAAGCATAATTATTTAACTTCTCCCAATGACTTCAGTTTACCTCGGGATCATGACGCAGGCCACTGCCGAAATATCGAGATATTTTTAGCACAAATTAAATCCTGTTTGTTTCCTCCCACCAGGTTACCTGCTCACAAAAGTTGAAGGCAAGGTTGGCTCCCCCGAAACTCCGCTCTCAGATCTCGGGCTCATTTCCTACAGATCGTATTGGAAAGAGGCGTTACTGAAACGACTGTGCTCAGCGCCCGGACCTACACTCTGCATACGAGACCTTAGCAAAGACCTGGCGATAGCCTCGTCGGATATAGTGTCCACATTACAGGAACGAGGGCTTATGAAGTATTGGAAGGGCAAGCATATTGTGCTGAAGAAACAGGTTAGTGTAAAGAAATAAAAGTGAGTGTGGTGTAACGTCAGCATGATCAAAAGTCAGCACGATGCTGAGTCAGCGCGCTGAAACAATATGGCCGCTATAAAACTGTTTCTTTAATTAAGTAAACTCAAACAGTAAAAGTTGTATGTTGTAGCCGTTGAGTATGCTACGTCGATCGGTATGAATTATTTGCTCGGCCAGCTTGAAATTTTTAGGATGCTTTTTTTTACGGCTCAAAGTGCCACGCCATTATCTCCTTCAACAGATGAAACTATACAGTTTCCAATCTTTTTTATAGGATCATTTAAAAAATTATTGTGATATTCCCGTGGAAATGTTAGAACAATTTAAAATAACAATTGTTATGCTTAAGTTATTATATGATATTGTTTCGAGCGATTTATAAAGTGATGAATCCCAACAGGAGGTGCTAGAAGAAGTATCCCGTCGAGCGGCTCGCGCCCGGTGCGTGGACGCGGCGTACCTGCGCTGGTGGGGCGGGAACACGCAGCCGCCGCGCTGACGCCGCGCCCACCGCGCCCGCGCGCCGCCGCGTCCGCCGCTGCGCACTCGCATCACGCGACCCAACAGCAGTGCTGCTAGGTCGCTTTTCTAAGCGAGTGACGGGTGACGGGAGGGGCGGGGCGCGGTGAACAAAACAGTGAGCGCGGTGTGGCGTCGGTCAAGTGTCAGCATAAATATTTGAATGTGAGTGGCAAATTATAACTTTGAAGGGACCTTAAAGTGTTAGTTAAGTAACATTATAGATACCTTGAACAATTGATATGTTTGCTGCAACGTGCTAACGCATTGTCTGCCTGCCGTAAGATAGTGTGCAGCGTAAATAATCAGCACGTTAACCTAATTTAGTTACTTTTATCAATATTTTCACACAAAGTGTGAAATAATTACGGTTCCATATGATCGTGTATAGTATAGATTGCATTAACGGAGGGCGGGAGAAGCTCTGTGAAACAAATTCGCACGGGTGGTGTGGCGTTTGTGTAGTATTAGTATAAAGGTTTTATTGACAGCGTCTCATTTTTAAGGCGTAAAACTGCGTTTCGTAAAAGTGCTACCCCATATTTATATTAATTTGATAACCCTTCAGCTATCAAATGCTTAGTCTCGTATGAAATCTACAAAGGAATACCGACAAAGCTGTTGAGACCTAGAATAGTAAAATCCAAATAAAAGACTTAACTTGTAATCTAATGAGCAATACGATCGTTACATTTGCAGCACAGTATACGTGCTGACACGGCGACCACCTTAACGTGGTTTAGCGTCAGCGTGAAAAACGGTAGCGCGGTATGATCACGATAAAAGTGAGAATAATAATAATTGTTATCTTAAATAAGAATTAAGATGTTATATACAAAGGAATGAATTACATAATATAAAAGTCATAGATTGGCATATTGTGAGCATGAAGTGATCATGAACTATACAAAATACCTATTAATAATGCAATTTTCTAATGTTATTGGGTTGTGTGAAGTAAAAATGAAGTTTTTATTAGATTTTATTCTCATTTTTATCGGATAGTTGAACTCATGTCAAGTCCTGAGATGTGAAAATAAGACTTAGTTCAGCTGATTTTAATCTTGAATCACTTGTCTTATGAATAGTCTATATAATAAATAGTTAGCAACTAAATAAAGCTAGATCGCTGTAGAATTAGAAAAAAACTAGAATCTTTGCATAGTATTAATATAATTACAGTATAAACTAAGACAAGATAAATTAAAAAAAAAAAAACAAATATTTTAAATTCGATATAAGGCATGATACACACAATATACATTACCGGCACCTTATAAGTGACCTCAATGACGAAAACAATAAGAAATAGTGGAGTAGCTTTTGTATAAAATCTAATCTTGTAGTAAAATTATTGCACACATTATTGATTGAATTTTTCTTTGCCACAGCGAGATAAGCCTTCGAAGTGGTATACTAATGCAAAATAGTGATTAAACGTAAAAAAGATCTACCTCAAGTTGTTGCGTCAACGTCAATTGAAGTAGAGTTTTTGATATTGTATATGTTGTATTATATTGGACACCTTTAAACAGTTGTGAAGTTATATCAGAGATGATTAAATTGGTCTAACGTCAGCATCGTCTGGAAGTTGCTGACATTAGATCAAGTTATGTAAACTTTATGTTCATCAATTTAAGTTTTCCATTCTTACCGTAAAAATTAAGTAACGTTAGGTTTTCTACGGTCTGTGATATTGCATATGTATGCGGACAAGCCCGCACTGACACACCTTGGGGAAGGGGCTCGTCCGTAGTAGCGCAGCCAAGTCTGTAGCGCTGCGTCGAATCCACCGCGAGTCGGTAACTTCAAAGGTGCGGGGCGAGCTCATGAGAGGGACTTTTTCTTTTACTTGCCATTTCACTTTGTCAAAATGGCTTTGAATCTCGGTTGATAATCGTAGACTGCATCATCGCTTACCATCAGACGAGATCGTGATCAAACGTTAGCCTATAATTTATATAAAAAAAAAATCCCACAGTCAGACACACACCGTGGGAAGAGCCGCGGTGTGATGCGTGCCTGTGGTCGTCGGCAGTGCGTGGTATCACAGACGGTGGTAAGACACTAAAGCACGCAACCTCTGTCGTGTCTAGAACAGAACGTTAGAGTAGGGCCTCTATTTTTTGCACGAATACTCTTGTTTGTAATATATATTACTATGAAGTTTTAAAAATAATGACCTCAATTTCATCAGCATCCACAGTTTTTTCCATTCATAGGTTTCCAGAGTGGCGGCCGATCTTGTCTTACTAACGGCCACATTCATGAGGACGTCATTCCATCTAGTTTAGGATAAAAATTGTCTGTATATTTAATTTGCATGCAATAGTTAACATGAATGTTAAATAATTTATTTATTTTATTGATTTAAAAATTATTATTATTATCGATTTATTTTAAAATGTTTTTAATAGCTGAATAAATTAATATTGTTTTAACAAAGGACATCGCGCGCCGTACTGTGAAAAAGTGGCATATTTTATGCGATGCTAGATTAGATAGATAGATAGAAAACGCTTTATTGTAATTCACACTTAAATTAAAAAAAAACAATATAAAAAACAAATAACAATACACGCAGAAATACATAGTCATTAATGATAAAGCATATTAATGAATGTATCCTGAAAGATGATACAGACATGGAGAGAGAGCGTAGGGCGTTGTCTGTCAGAGCGAACATGATAGCCCGCAGGTTCGCTTGTTGCTCAAGTGAAGTAAAACTCACTCTTTTCCGAGCTTACTGTACGAACTTCTACACGAGCAGCCTGTGGGTGGATCACAAGCTTAAACAGTACAATGCGCTACGTATTCAATACCATAATGCGTTTAGGATGCTGATGGGGCTGCCTAGATTCTGCAGCGCTTCGGGGATGTTTGCCGCTGCGCGAGTTGACTGTTTCTACACAGTCATGCGGAAGCGGTGTACATCTCTGTTGCGCAGGGTTCGGGCTAGCTCCAGTAGTATCCTGTGCGTGTTTGCAAGTAGGTTCGATTGTCAGTATATGAATCATTGCTGCATGGTACAATATACTGGCAAACAAAAATACCTAGATTAGTTGTAGTTTTTAGATATACCATTTAATAATATTAATAATTATTTTTTGTAATTTAATTGCGTACCTATTAATTTATGTTTAAGTATTTAATTTTATGTTAGTTGTTAGGAAATTAACGATTTTAATTATAAATAAATGATTTAATTAAATTAAATTAATTAATGCTTTGGCTTTATCAGATAGTTATACTAAAATAAAATTATTATATATTTAGAAATCTTCTTTAGCTTTGTATATGCTCATAATGTGAATTTAATCATTACAAGTACTTAATAAAAATAAATAGATTAAAGAAGAAGAATATTATTTATTTGTATGTGATATGGCTCGTATTTTTTGTGCCTGCAATAAACGAATTTTATTTTATTTATTACTTTGTATGAATTAGACAGGTTTGAAATTATGTATTATCATTTTTAATATTCAATATTATCATTTTTAATAGTATTCAATTTTATCGTAGAGTTTGAAATTTTTATTTTTTATTATTATTGTTTGTATCTTAGAATTTGGCGCGCCTCGATGAGGCAGAATCTAATTGAATCCTATTTTATAATTGACATACGAACTATGTTGAAGTGGCAATGGGCAGGCCATATAGCGCGCAGAACGGATGGCCGTTGGGGCCGGAAGGTTCTCGAGTGGAGGCCACGGACCGGCAAGCGCAGCGTAGGACGTCCACCTACAAGATGGGCAGACGACTTGGTAAGAACCGCAGGTCGGCGTTGGATGCAGGCCGCTTCCAACCGCAGTTCCTGGAGATCAATGAGGGAGGCCTTTGTCCAGCAGTGGACGTCCTACGGCTGATATGATGATGATGATACGAACTATTGTACATACATATATTCATGCGAATAAATGATTATGATTATGAAGTACAGAGTTAGATATATTTGTTAGTAGAGGACAATTTGTTGTTTTATTTTATAATATTTATACCTAGATTAGTACAAGATACAAGCAATATTTACTATTAAGTTTTAACGTATATTTCAGCACTTAAAAATACTGCTTATGTTATGTTATGAAATTTCGGAAAAATTGTACATACCATTATACAGGGTATCCCAAAAGCAACTACTGGGAGGGAAGGAGTTTTAGACCAGAGCTCAGAGTGCATACACTTGCTATGGCATACAATCTATACACAATCGGTTTTGTTATGCATGATATTAATTTAAAACATACATCCGGAATCGTATTAACTGATTTTAGAGGTAGGCTTAATACCGGTAGCTTGATAATTTATCCTGCAATCGATGCGCCTAAGCGACGATGCCGCTTAGTCAGTTTTCATGATAAATTAATATGATTTGTTTACTTATTTTATAGTCTGTTTCATTGATATATTAGGAATTGATATTAAAGTTGTTAGAAAATTTTAAATATCCTGTTGTAATGAAATTCAAAAAAAACTATTTTAGAACAATACTAGCCATTATATGGCAATTAATGGCTATTTTCATTTAATATCGTACATAACAAAACACGTAGTGTAAGTTGATAATTATATTTTGTATCTAATTGATTGTATTCTGTTTTATGTGACATAATAAAAATTATAATCTATGTAGTAGAGTTTCTTATGAAATGGCTCGTCCGGGGAAGCACTACCCTACCTGTTTTTGCCGCCAAACAGCGTTGCCGTGTTTCGGTTTAAAGGGTACGATTGCCGGTGAAAATACAGGCACACGAGTCTTTAAACCTGTATGCCTCAAGTTGATGCGCGCAGGGCATTGCATCGTAGGGCACTTATCTAAGGTGCGTGACCTATGCAATACTTTGTTGTAGGCGATGGTTACCACTTAATATCAGGTGGGCAATATGCTTGCTCCATCTCCAGGTCTTATAATAAATAAAAACTTGGTCAGACAAGAGCCAGGACGTGTTTCATTCAAATCGTCTTTAGAAACCAGACACTTTTAATCAGAATACACTCAAAAACTCGCAAATGCAAATCGTGGTAAATATCCCGGTTTTACACAAAAGGAAATGTAATAGGTCCGATTCGACATCTATCGTTTTGCATGCCGTGATAACTTTCGTCTACACAACAAATCGACAAATCCACTTTATATTGCCAAATAATGATTACGTTATCCACACACTACAATGAGTATAGTTATTATATATTAAGCACCAAGTATGACTTTATATAGGGTGTTTGATAATATACGCTCAAAAATGAAAGGGGTTATTTTGATGAGCATTGTAAATAAATTTGTGAAATGTGTGAATTTTACCATAGAAATGTGAAATTTATATTGGCATGTAAAAACAAACACTTTATTAAACTTATGTTGTGCTATTGCATAATGCTTGCAATCTAACCACAGATACCGTATTGGTGACGTCAGGAGATATCTCTTGTTGTCCCTTTCTAACCCAAAACAGGCAGCCATTTGCGAAAGAGATATCAAATCGGCCTTTATTTTTTGATGTCGATTGCAAGAGTAGGCAGTAAGTTTTATATCGAATTAATCTCTCAAATTTCTTTAAAATTTGGTAATATAACTAGTAGTTTTTTTTCGAGAAGTCTTTTTAAAGGCCTGCGCAGACGGCGGACTTTTCTCCGCGGCGGAGAAAAAAGTACGCTCCACGAATAAAAAGTCCGCCGCGGATTTACCGCGAACTCAACGCACACGTACGTCGTGCATACGTACGTCACTATCGAGCGCACAACGCGGACAAAAGACCGCCATGTGCGTAGCTTCGCCTAGTTACAAGAGTTCTATTTTTTTCGGGGACTCCCCCGTACTTTTGTCCGGTCCGCTCTCTGTATGTCCTCGATTATTCGGGGGACTTTTGGTACGCAGTACTTTTAATCCCTCGTTTGCGTTACTCGATACAGTTGTAAGCGATCTATTTTAGCGGATAAAAAAGTCCGCGGCCAAAAATCCCTCGTCTGCGCAGGCCATAAGTGTTGAGAAACAGCCACTTGAATATCGTCAGTATTTAACCAAACACCCTGTATTGAAAAATTACACTCAGAAACACTAGTTTATCCTGGATTAATATTCGGGCGGGACGATATTCCAATGTTGTTACAAAAATAGATTTGTTTTATAGTGTTATCCGAACACATGCGAAAAAAAAGGTTTTGAAAATCTTGGAATTTTCCGTATGTGTTTGGATAACACTAAAAATACTTTTTGAAATAAGCAACGCGACATATCTTGTCAATGTACTAAACGTTGGCATTGAGCAGGTCAAAAACTGTTATAAGTTTTCCTGTAGAGCTAACGCCACTTTAGTCGTAATCTGAATCATCTCACTAAATTCAATTCTGACGTGACATAGCCTGGTAGCAGAATTGGATAGTGCATCCTCGTATTAAGAGGAAGGTTGCGGGTTCAAGTCCCGTCTAGGCTTGAAATTATTGAGATGGTTATTAAAAATAAAAATAAAGTGTATCATTGGTTCTGTTGTTCGTTGGTATTATTTTGACACATGTCAAACTGACCTATTAGGCTAAGTTCATATGACCGCGCGGTACAAGATCAAACTAAATAGTGTTTATTGTCTACATTACCGCGCGCTACCGAATCGCTAATGTAGACGATAAACACTATTTAGTTTGATCTTGTACCGCGCGGTTAGTAGTTCCACGCGTTACCGCGCGTTCATATGAACTTAGCCTTATATTTCCACGTATGGTAAAAATTGTGTTTGTATCCATGCACACTTAACAGTTTTAAGTTATTCATAGATTAGTTGCAAGTTTGTAAATGCTCTGTATTTTAATTTCAAATTATTTCGTTTAAAATTGTAATATTGTGTAAATAAATGAAGTTCTTGCAAATAATGTGGATTTTTCATTTATTCGACTACATCACACTAATATTATAAATGTGAAAGTTTGTATGTATGTTTGTTTGTTACAAACACGTCGTAACGGCTGAACTGATTTCGATGAAATTTGGTATATGTATACGTAGACTATAACCTGGATTACCACATATGCTACCTTTTATCCTATAAATCAGTTCCCATGGGATAAAAATGGTGTGTCAAGTCAAGTTGCAACAGCGGATTTAGCTTTATTTCTAGGCTACCTACACATTTAGGAGTGTAACGCGTACGAAGTCGCGGGCAACCGTTTGTAATAAATAAATAATCACACTAATATTATAAATGTGAAAGTTTGGGGGTTTGTTTACTTGTTACTCAATCACGTCGTAACGGCTGAACCGATTTCGATGAAATTTGGTATATACGTAGACTATAACCTGGATTACCACATAGGCTACCTTTTATCATATGAATCAGGTCCCATGGGATAAAAATGGTGTGTCAAGTCAAGTTGCAACAGCGAGTTTAGCTTTATTTCTAGGCTACCTACACATTTAGTAGTGTAACGCGTACGAAGTCGCGGGCAACAGCTACTTATCTTACAAATAAGTAAAAATTTATGTAAACGCGTTGAAGTGGCTATCACTTCAAATTTTCCAATCGTTGCTAAGGTCGTAGGCACAATCTCTTGTACACGACTGAAAGAAGAGCAACGATTTTTAGAGCACTGTTTCAAGTTTGACAGCTGTCACCAGAAATGCAGATCTCCTTGATACCTATGTGTCTAAAGACACCACTGGCCTAGAACGTCTAGTTCCCGAGATACGGCTGATTTAAGTTTGAATAGCCCAAACTTATTGTGATACTAACAATAATAACATTTTTTTATCACAGTTATCTTTTAATTGATACAAGTCATCATAATTATTGATTGATAAAAAAATATAAAATACCCCATCACTAGAAGCTACTACATTGTGGGTGCACTTCGTGGAAACATTTAAAATATTTTTTTGTATTCCACGAAGATCACCAAATCAAAATATAAATCGTTGCTCTTCGTGTTGTAAAATTGGTGCTCTTCGTGGAATTCCTCGAAAGAAAGAGTCAGGATACATACATAATGTGATTAACAATTTGTAATATTTAAAACAAGTTATCCAATATCTATATTAAGAAAATCTGATCTGAAGGTAACCAACCAAGTGTACCTTAAAATCAATAATAATGGCATATGAATGAATGAATGAATGAAATACTCTTTATTGCACACCAAGTAAAAATACAATAATGGAAATAAACAATAAATAAAGATACAATGGGCGGTCTTATCGCTAAAAGCGATCTCTTCCAGACAACCTTTGGCTGGACAGGATAAACAAAATCAAAAGACGGCGGTGTAAGAGTACCTACAGACATAAACAGAACCCACCAAATAAAATATACCTATTAATTATACTAATAAACATAAACTTAAATACATACAAATAATATAAGTATAAATAAACTACACTACATAAAGAGGATAAATAACATAAACACTAACTAGCAGTTACGAGACAACGAAAGGAAATGGTTGTATACCTTGACTTTGAAAATAGGAAGAGATTGGGACGACCTTACAGACAAAGGTAAGGCGTTCCACAGTCGCACAGCTTGTACTGTAAAGGAGTCACCATAAAATTGTAAACTATGGATGGGAGTTCGAAGCTGTAGAGCTTCGGAAGAACGAAGGGTTTGAGAGTGTCCCTGATACAGAAACTCGAAACGCTCCTTTAGATAAGAAGGTGAAGTGGGATTATAGAGAATGTTATAAAGAAGTGATAGAATATGTGCATTCCGGCGAAGACGTATAGGGAGCCACTTGAGTTTTGCACGGAATTCTGAGACATGGTCATACTTCATCATCATCATCATATCAGCAGTAGGACGTCCACTGCTGGACAAAGGCTTCCCTCATTGATCTCCAGGAACTGCGGTTGGAAGCGGCCTGCATCCAACGCCGACCTGCGGTTCTTACCAAGTCGTCTGCCCATCTTGTGGGTGGACGTCCTACGCTGCGCTTGCCGGTCCGTGGCCTCCACTCGAGAACCTTTCGGCCCCATCGGCCATCTGTTCTGCGCGCTATATGGCCTGCCCATTGCCACTTCAACGTGCTTATCCGTCGGGCTATATCGGTGACTTGAGTTCTCCTACGTATCTCCTCATTTCTGATTCGATCCCGTAGAGAAACCCCGAGCATAGCCCTCTTCATAGCTCGTTGAGCGACTCTGAGCTTATTCATAAGGCCAATAGTGAAGGACCACGTCTCGGTTCCATATGTCATCACTGGTAACACACACTGATTGTAGACTTTCGTCTTAAGGCACTGAGGTATGTTGGACGAAAAGACATTGCGAAGTTTCCCAAACGCTGCCCATCCGAGTTGGATTCGACGATTGACCTCTTTCTCGAAGTTAGACCTACCTAATTGGACTGTTTGTCCTAGGTATACATACGCGTCGACAACTTCAAGAGCCGAGTTCTCAACCATAACTGGGGCAGGGACGACATGGACATTCGACATGATTTTCGTCTTGTCCATGTTCATTTTAAGTCCTACCCGTTGGGAGACTCGATTGAGGCCTTCGAGCATCGTGCTGAGCTCTTCCATCGACTTTGCCATGACTACAATATCGTCGGCAAACCGAAGGTGAGTGATGTATTCGCCGTTAATATTGATGCTCAGTCCTTTCCATTCCAGAAGCTTGAAGGCATCTTCCAATGCGGTCGTAAACAGTTTCGGAGAGATGATATCTCCCTGTGTTACGGTCATACTTGCGCAAGCCGAATATGAACCGAATACAAAGGTTTTGAAGGCGCTCAAGTTTACTCATTTGGACTTCGGAAATGTCGAGGTAGCTGGCGTCGGCGTAATCTAAGATAGGAAGTAGAAGGGATTGTGCAAGCGTGATTTTGGTGGCGGTCGGTAAAAAGTTACGAAGTCTACGCAACGAAGCTGAAGAAGCAAACACTTTGCGGCTGATCTCAGCAATACACGGCACCCATGGTAGCTTAGTGTCCATGATAATTCCCAAGTTTTTCACCGTCTGACTGATAGCTATTTGTGTTCCATTAAAAAGTACAGGTGGGGGTTTTGCAAAATCTAGCCTAGGAATCATTTTGTGACTACCGATTATGATCACTTGTGTCTTTTTAGGGTTTACGGTAAGACCAAAGGATTTGCTCCAGTCACAAATTCGGTCCAAATCTGAGTTTATTAAACTGATAGCTCCGTTAATGTTGTCAATCGGGGCTTGTGTGTAAATTTGTAAATCATCTGCATACAAGTGGTAGGAAGAAGAAAGATTTTGAGATATTGAATGAATAAAAACACTGAAGAGGAGAGGAGATAAGACGCCGCCGCCTTGGGAGACACCAGCAGGAAGGCTGCACCATAAAGAGTAATTATCTTCAATACGGATGCGCTGCCGGCGTCCAAACAAATAACTACGAAACCAGTCAATAGCCGTTGGAGATATGTTAAGAGAGCTTAATACACCCAGAAGTATGTCGAAATCGACGTTGTTGAAGGCATTGCTGAAATCAAGTAATGACAGCACTGTCACCTTCCCACTCTCCATTCCAAACCGAATGTCATCGGTTATCTTGACGAGCGCTGTGACTGTACTATGTCCGGGGCGAAAACCAGATTGGAGAGGATTTAACAGGATATTATTGGATAGGTAGGTATTGAGTTGTTTATGGACAAGGCGTTCAAGGACTTTTGATAGGAAGGGAAGTATAGATATGGGACGGTATTCAGAAAAGAAGATGGATTGGGTTTCTTAGGTAAAGGAAGGTTAGGTAGAGGCATATATTTATTTATTTGTCTATTGTCCACCTGCTAGTTACAGATTCTTTTAATTTTATTGTTGATGCTTTGCATGAAAAGATCTTCAGCTAATCAAATTAAATATTTTCTCTTTTGAGTATAGCAGTTGCTACGCCATTCGAAAGCTTTCGAGCGATCGCCAGTGTTACCCACTCACTCAGCACTCACACGGTTAGCTCACACTTGACTCCTTAATCGGGCCTCCAAATGCTCTTTTGAGACCTTCAATTCATACACTATCGAGTGTCACACCGCGCGTTCATATTATCAGACCATTAGCTGTTGTAGCGTCCATACCTACCTTTTATCAGCATAATTGCCTCTGACGTCACCTCAGTCTGTCATGTGCCAATGAACTCTTTCAAACCAAGGTCTCAAATTTTTAGATCATTTTTTTCATCCAGCCTTAGTTGACCTTGTTTTGAGAACATTCTACAAGCGAATTTAAATGATGTGACATTGGTCAGGTTATTTTGACGAGATTTATTGAATGAAACGTGAATAATTTGAATAGGCATAGGATAGTAAAATGCTCTTAGGTAGTACTCCAAAACTATGAAAATAAGTTATGTTGCATATCAATAAATAATTCGAATGCTGTGAATCCCATTCCATGATTTCCGGGCTGTAAGGTACTACTCTGACAGCTGAAAGGTACTACTCTGACAGCTGAAAGGTACTACTCTGACAGCTGAAAAGTACTAATCATGGTCTAGATTCGGCGGTAATATCACATTATTCAGTCAGTAACGTAGGTAAGTTTTGCAAACAGCGCAAGGTCATTAGCCATTAGGTCGTTTAGACATCGCATGGTTATAATTTTACACGAGGAAGTAAATTCGTGTGTCTTTTATACATAAAACTACCGTACCAATTATGAATCGTTTCACTAGATTACTAACGGTTACTTCAAGGGCGGATCCAGCTTTGGTGCCAGGGGGGGGGGGGGGGCACATAGTCGTGGTCAAGTCACAAGAAGTTATAATTTAATTTTTATAATCATAGTTAAGTAAAAAGTAGGTATTTTATTACTACTACTACACTTAATACTGTAGGTACTTAAAAATCATAATCATCATCATAACAACCCGAACAAAGTCCACTGCAGGACATGGGCCTCCCCCAAAGTAAACAAGTATACAATGGGGGGATTTGCCATAATCACCACGCTTGGCAGGCGGATTGGTGATCGCAGTATGGGTCTAGAGACACAGTAAGATGCTGCTGCCCATCTCCTGGTGTATTCCCTTAGTCGCCTTTTACGACATCCACGGGAAGAAAGGGAGGGGCCTAAATTCTATGCCGGAGCCGCCACGGCAACTTAAAAATACTTATATTTAAATAACAAAATCAATTTTTCTAATCAAATATTCTATTAAATTAATTAAATATTGAATGTGCTTAAACTACTCAAAACAAAATAGGGCCCACTTGAAATATTTCGATATTTTGCTCGACACATTTTTTTTTGCGAGTTGTTGGCATACTGAAGTATGGAAATGTTAAGTAGGCATATTTATTGATCATAAATTAACACTTAAACGCCAAGTTTAGGGTAGTTCTTAAGTGGGTAGACAAGAAACAAAATCTTACTATATACCGCAGAATCTGTGAGTGCCATTACATTGTTGCTCAGTGGGGTTTGTTGTGTCTAACGAAGAAGTTATCGTAACCTTACCTTTAATTATCGATTACATTACTGTTTGCATAAACAATGCCTGGTTCTCGACATCACATGGACACGGAATCCGCGACTAGAGCCATTGTTTTGCTTCAGCAGGGAAATTTGCAAAGATCGGTAGCTTCAAGCTTAGGTGTGTCAAGATGAGCTATTCGAAATGTGTGGGAACGCTTTCAAGAGACAGGTAGTGTGAGTAGGAGGCGCGGTTCAGGTAGAACCCGAGCGACAACCTCCAAAGAAGACCGATACATCCGACTCTCTGCACGTCGCGAGCGAACTGTAACTGCACGCATATTGAGAAACCGCTTACGTGACGCCACTGGAACGCGAGTGAGTGACCAAACTGTTCGCAACAGACTTCATGAAGACCAACAACGCTCCAGAATGCCAGTTGTTCGGCTCAAATTGACCAGAGCCCACCGTGCAGTGCGATTAAGGTTTGCACGTGATCACCTCGAATGGACCATGAATAATTGGAGGACAGTGCTTTTTACAGATGAATCTAAAGTAAAGTTTTTTAATGATGACAGACGCGTACGAGTTTGGCGACGACCTGGAGAACGTTTTACAGAACCATGTATTCGTGAAACTGACCGCTTTGGTGGACCCAGTATTATGGTATGGGGTGGGATTAGCATAATGGGCAGAACCGAGCTAGTGATTTTGGATGAGGGCAATGTAACGGGCGCCAGCTATGTTCAGCATGTCATCCGACCTCATGTGATCCCATATTCACAGCGAGTAGGCCCTAACTTTATTCTGATGCAAGACAACGCTCGCCCACATACTGCCAGAATGACCCAAAGTGCAATCTCCGAAGCTGGTATCGCAGTTCTACCCTGGCCTGCCATGAGTCCGGGCCTGAATCCGATCGAGCATATCTGGGACCAGTTGAAAAGAAGCCTTAAAGACACTGAAATTCATAGCCGACAGGAGTTGATAACTGTTTTAAAAGTGTGATGGGAGCAAATTCCAGATGAAAACGTCATCCACCTTATAGAGAGTGTTCCGAACCGACTCAGAGAGTGTGTGCGCAATAGGGGAGGACCTACGCGTTACTAAACATAAGGCATTGATGCAACCCTAAGAACATGTTTAAAAAAATGTGCTCGTGTCTTCAATGTGTTGTTTTGGAAAACCGTGTAATTTTAAGTTAATGTGCAAAACGCGCATTTCTTGACGATTTTTTTGGCAATAATAAGGCATTGTAATGTTTTTTAATGATTTTGAATGTGTTAACCTATTTCTAAAATTAAACTTGAAATAAATTGTACGTATTTTTTTTTATTTTAATTTAAATCATATTTTATTGGGTGGGCCCTATTTTGTTTTGAGTAGTTTACATAAAATCTATATTGTGATAAAAAATATATAAAAACATTATGTTTAACAATTTTTATTAGTCATGACCCCCGTGACCCTCCCCCTGGATCCACCCTTGGGTGACTTGCGCAACGATGTCTAAACGTATTTAGTGACTAAATATGGTTTAAGAAATCAATGGAGTTAACAAATCATACAAATACAAAAGTATTTATTTGGTGTCCATTTTTATATTCTAATAATACAACAGTAACTAAATACCATTACTAAATACAAAATATTAAATTGAAAATTTAAACATGTTTAGTCGTTAAATACGTTTAGGGATCGTTGTGCAAGCCGGCATAAGTGTAGTCAATATAGGGTTAAATTCAGTCCTATGTTTATGTTTATCTACCAGATGAGACTAACTTTATTTGTCCTGACTGACATTATAGACAACGCACAGCCTAATCCGCTGGTCCTAGAGACTTGAAATTTGGAGGATATGTTCTTTGTAGTGTGTAGGTGCACACTAAGAACGGATTTTTCGAAATTCATCCCCAAAGAGGGTCAAGAGAGGTTTTTACGTTTGTATGAAAAACCGTGGTTCCTGGGTTTATAAACCTAAAACCTGGCAAATATATTCTTCAAGAAAAATAAGAGAAATGGCATTTTTTTTCAAAAATCTTCCCCTAGATGGGTACAAAAGGGTGTAGAACTTTGTATGGTAAAGCATTATTCCTGGGGTTAATAATCGCAAAACTTTTCATAAATACTTATCAATGTAGGTACACAATGCAACATGGCATAGTTAGTTTTTTGAAAATCACCCCCTCGGATTGAAAAGGGATGTTGTAGTTTGTTCTAAAACAATGTTACTTGAATTTACGAACGTGTAACTTTGCATAAATGCTTTTAATAGGTAAATAATTAAACATTTTCTCATAGTAAGACCACGAGGGTCTGATGATGGAGCCAGGAGGGAATCTACAGACCTCTTTAATGGATAACAGTATAGATGTATCGTGTTTGGGTTCTATTAAATTGTTTCTGCTAGACGTTTCACGATACAATTGACTAGCAGCGCAGCGTCTGAAGACGAGGAAATTGACTGTTCTTAATCATCAATATATTATATCTGTACTAATATTATATAGAGGAAAGATTTGTATTTTTGTGTGTATGTTTGTAATGAATAAACAAAAAAACTACTATGCCGATTTCAAAAATTCTTTCACCATTGGAAAGCTACATTCACCCTGAGTGACATAGGCTATATTTATTGCTAGAAAAGATTAGGGATCCTTACTAAAACTTAAGTAACGTAGCCCAAGGTTTAAAAAAAGTGCCCTAAAACGTCTTTCGTCGCATGCGCTGCGGAAACTATTGATGATAGAACAAAAGTATGTTCTACAATATTAAAGAACATATCAATATCTACAAAAAACTTCGTAATATTATAAAGAGGAAAGATTTGTTTGTTTGTATTGAATAGGCTCCGAAACTACTGAACCGATTTAAAAAAATATTTCACTATTGGGAAGCTACACTATCTACGGGTGACACAGGCTACTTTTTACCCAACTGCAGAGAAGGAGGGTAATGTTTTTATTAAAAAACTACGCGTGCGAAGCTGCGGATTGGTCAGCTAGTATTATAATTATATAATCGTTACGGGACTGACAGACTGGCTGAAAATCAACGCACAGACTTAACCGCTGATCCTAAAGACTTGAAATAATGAGGATGTGTTACTTTTAGGGTGTACGGGTGTTCAATAAAAGATTTTATTGAAATTCGCACCCCAAGGAGTTCAAAATAAGAGTTTAATGTAAAAAAATTGTCTGTTTTTCAGGTAGGTACCGTTAGTAGTAACCCGATAAAATTTCAAATGTAGCTTCCCCTAATAAAATAAACACATAGATATTTTAGCGCTTTCAGAAATTTTCCTGAAAATAGGCATAGGACCACTTTGTTTGCGAACGAAATCTCATTTTTCTTTTTGAGCCCGATTTAAGAGAATTTTTAAATAGTAAGTAATAGTTAGTTTTAGTATAGTTGCTAGATTTTAAATATTTTCAGGAACCCAAGGTCAAAATAAGACCTCTTATATGAAAAACTTGAGTCTGGTGCCGTTTTAAATGTCGTTAAAATGAAATTATTTCATTTTTTTGTTTGTTTTGAGGACCTATGATAATGGAGCCACCGTTATTACATTACTATTAACAGCAACACAGGTGTCCAACAGAATTCCTTCATGAATAAGAGTAGAACGGTCATGTTGGGTTCTATTAAATTATTTGTTTGAGATGTATGACGGTAAATGTATACCAGAGTCTGATGATGGAGCCAGGCGGGAATCAACGGAAGTCCTTAATAGATAACAGTAGAACGGTCGTGTTTGGGTTCTTTTAAGTTGTTTGTGTGAGATTTATGACGCTAATACATAATATAATGTCTGCCAGAGCTGATGATGGAGCCGGGAGTAAATCAACAGAAGTCCTGGATAACAGTGACTAGAACGGTCGTGTGTGTGTTCTTTTAAATTGTTTTTGTGAGATGTTGTACGATATAATGTCGTCTACCAGGGTCTGATGATGGAGCCAGCAGGGAATCAACAGAACTCTTTAATGTGTAACAGTAGATTTATCGTGTTTGGGTTCTATTAAATTGTTTTTACGAGAATATAATAATGACCATATATCGCGCAGAACAGATGGCCGATGGGGCCGAAAGGTTCTCGAGTGGAGGCCACGGACCGGCAAGCGCAGCGTAGGACGTCCACCCACAAAATGGGCAGACGACTTGGTAAGAACCGCAGGTCGGCGTTGGATGCAGGCCGCTTCCAACCGCAGTTCCTGGAGATCAATGAGGGAGGCCTTTGTCCAGCAGTGGACGTCCTACGGCTGATATGATGATGATATGATGATGATGAATAATGACTACCAAGATCTGATCATAGTGAATCACACTAATATTATAAATGTGAAAGTTTGGATGTTCGTTTATTTGTTTGTTTCTCAATAGCGTCATAACGGCTGAACCGATTTTGATGAAATTTGTTATCTACGTAGATTAACACATATGTTACTTTTTATTCCATAAATCAGGTCCCATGGGATAAAATGGGGTGCCAAAGTTTCTATAGGAAAATTATTTTGGTCTTTGTTACCCCTTCACGACAAACCTACTGGACGGATTGAGTTCAAACTTTACAAAAGTTTAGTTTTAAACCTCAATTAACATAAATGTTACTTATTATCTCATAAATCAGTTTTCATAATCTTTGGTACCCCTTCACGCCAAGGTTAGTATAGATATAAATACTTAGAAATAGAGATATATTCTCTCTACTAAATCCATATCGTTAGGTAAATTCATAAGCTACATAAGCGTCCTGCAGTCCACTCTCTTTAAATTTAATATTGTTGCATTGGTGAGCACTTCCTTTAAGTTTGTTAGTATCGCAGTGATGAGTCAAAAGAAATTTACAGCTACCGCAGCTTTTGCGAGCCCATACTCTTCAAGTTAAATAGAATCACAATGATAGTAATAAAATTCAGCTAATGCAGCGTCTCCCAGCTCACTCTCTTCAACTAAAATACAGTCTTTTTAAGATGAATACCATATCATCAGTCAAAAAATGTTAGCTACCGCATCATCTCCGAGCCCACCCTTTTTAAGATAATTAGAGTCGTAATGATGAGTAGTAAACATTTGCAGCTACGCAGCGTCACCCTCAACCAAACAACTACAAGTCACATGGGACCGCAACGATGAGTCTTAAAAAATCGACTACCGCAGCATCCACCAGCCCAATATTTATAAGATAAATTTGGTCGCAATTATTAGTCATAAAAATAAATCAGCTAGCGCAGCATCCCCCAGGCCATCCTCATTAGATAAATAGTCTTAAAAAACGCACTGTGCCCCACTCAATCCGCACTTACGCACTAAGTAGGGCTACAAAATTTGTAGCTACCGCAGTGTCACGCAGTCCATTGCCATTAAATTTGATGGGGTCGCAATGATAAGTGATAAAAGTTTTCAGCCAACACAGCGTACCCACTCCCCAGAGTCCCAATGATGAGCCATTAAACAATGTAAAAAAAATTGGAGCGAGCGCAGCATCTCCCAGCCCACCCTCTTTAAGTTAAATAATGAGCAATGATTGGTGATGATGGTTGCAATGATGAGCGATAACAAATTTTCAGCTACCGCCGAGTTTTTCAGCCTGCTCTTTCTAGGTAGAGTCTCACTAGAGTCTCTTAAAATTAGCTGTATGTATTTTTACACCATAGAACAACGTGCGTGAAGCCGCTGGTAACAGCTAAGATTTTTTTATGACTCATTATTGCGCTTACTTATATCTTAACATGTAGAGAGTGAGCTGGTGCCACTACGGCTAGCATTTTGTATGGCTCACAATTGCGACAATATTGAACTTAAAGAGACTGCAGGACGCTTAATGTAGCTGAAATTTTTTACCTGATTTATGGCATAAAAATTAGTATATGTGTCAATCCAGGTTAAAGTCTACGGGAAACCTCACGTCAGCAACTCGTCAATGTGACAGGTACGGACCTTTCACTCCCAGCTTTAATCAAGGCTATGGTCGGGAGTGAGGGGGCCTGGAATGCCATAGTGGCTTTTTGCGAGGTAGTTTTAACCGCTAAGGAGGCTGCGGAGAGGGATAGAGAAATCCGAAGTACCCAACCTATTCGTAGAAAGAGAGTCAGGGGTAAGAGGAGAAACCTCCACGATATCCGTCCCCCATAATAAAGGCTTGGGCGACGACACTGTGGAGTGTCCGTTGCCCGCTAACACAAAGCCTAGAGGTGGCGTGCGTGGAGGTTCCGCGCACTTCTCACACCAGAGATAAGGCGACGAAATTGGAACCAGATGGGACTCGCAAGGAGCCAACACCGTTGAAGCCATGGAAGAATGCAAAGTGTAGGTTTTAGTCAGTAAGAGTCTGACATAACCTTCCGCCACCACCACCCCAAGGCGGAAGGTATCCATGACGGATTTCCTCACGTAAAAAAAAAAGGTTAAAGTCTACGTACATACCAAATTTCAGCCGTTACGACGTCATTTAGTAACAAACAAACAAATAAACAAACATCCTCACTGAACATCACATAAATTAATGTAATATGTTGGGATGCATTCGTACACATTTAGTAGTGTAACGCGTACGAAGTCGCGGGCCACAGCTAGTAGTTTATAAGTATCGTGGTGAAAGACAATTAGCAAAGTAACGAGCTAACGGATATCCAATCAAGACCAAATATCACATGTCGCCTTCAAACTCATGGAAGAACCATGCAATTGTATCTAGTTCAAAATAAATTAGGTACCTATATCTAATCACACTAATATTATAAATGCGAAATTTTGGATTCATGTTTATTTATTTGTTAATCCAGGTTAAAATCAACGTACACACGGCTACACATCAAGCTATACACTTCCAGTATAAGCTGACCTCTCATTCTACGAAAAGCCTACACAATGTGAGGTCAGCTTATACTGGAAATGTATAGCTTGATGTGTAGCCGTGTGTACATACCAAATTTCAGCTGTTACGACGTTATTGAGTAACAATTAATCACGTCGTAAGGTCGTAACGGCTGAACCGATTTCGATAAAATTTGGTATGTACGTAGATTATAACCTGGATTAACACAGGCTACTTTTTATTGACAAACCACGCGTGCGAAGCCGCGGGCGGATGCTAGTTCAAAATAAAGTAATTGCTTTGATACGCTCTTGTGGAAACAACCTACATTTACAACGATAAAAGAGAATTTACTTAATATCTCAGTATGTAGTACTTTTAGATACGTTTAGTACCTCGCTTGCATACTATTCAGGTCTACCTGGTGGTTGCAGAAAAAGGGGTAGACCCAACGTAAGGGCTTAGCCCATGGTAAGTTCACTGGGCAAAATTTAATCCAGATTATACAAAAAACTTTCTAATCTAACTTTTGATCCAAAGGGTCTCATTTAAAAAGGTTTCATCCCAAAACTAGCTCCACAATTTATACCTAACCTTAGGGCACAGAATAAAGAATACCTTAGGGTTGAAAAAACATCTTGAGGTCATAAGCGTGCCTTCGAAGGTCGAGGCATTGTCTTCTCAATGTGAGTCGGCGCTTGAACCTAAACGTTCACCCTTCGCCCTTTGTAAGGTGACATGGGCTGTTTGTATGTTTTACTTCGTACGGACTGGGCGAAATGTTTTCTTAGAACATAAAATAGTGAAGAATCTGGTATCTACTACAGATTTATGTAATTGTATGCTGTGTTCTTATCAGTGACGTTAGAGTCCCTATCGGTTCTCACAGCTGTCCACATTATTACAATGTCATATTCCTCGATTGTATTCACATAATGCTTGCAATATGCCTGCAATAATATGCTGACGGATTAGCACGTTGAAGTGGCAATGGGCAGGCCATATAGCGCGCAGAACAGATGGCCGATGGGGCCGAAAGGTTCTCGAGTGGAGGCCACGGACGGGCAAGCGCAGCGTAGGACGTCCACCCACAAGATGGGCAGACGACTTGGTAAGAACCGCAGGTCGGCGTTGGATGCAGGCCGCTTCCAACCGCAGTTCCTGGAGATCAATGAGGGAGGCCTTTGTCCAGCAGTGGACGTCCTACGGCTGATATGATTATGATGATGATGAATATGCTGACGGCTCAGTTTATTATTGTACCTATCCCTAGGTTATTACTGGCGGCCATGCCTTAGGTTGTAAAAGTGAAAGAAAGCATTGCACACTTAATAAAAAAACATTTATATGTTGTGGTCAATGTATGTTGTGGTCAAGCCCTAAGGACACAAGTTCGAAGAATATTCCACTTCATTTAAAAGTCGAATTCATAGAAATAATTAGCCTTTATCAATCTGACATCCAGGACTCGTAATTTTTCGGTCAGACATTTTTATTGGACGGACTAAGTAATTTTTATGACTGTTGTCACTTTTGTGTCTACTGTCTAGCCAATGTTTGAATGGTTACGGTAAGTGCTTGGACAATTTATTGCCGTTATTACTGCCCACTCTTTGAGAGCAGAAGTTTATCCAATGGGTATCTAAATGAGTAAAACAGACGACAATAGTTCAGCTGTAATGGTAAGGTATCTATCTACCAAGACCCGAGATATATTGGCGAACAAGCGGACAAATGTGAGCGAGCGAGGACGCTAATAAGTCGAGGGTGTTATTGATCGCTTACACCAGTGATGGGCAAAGTACGGCCCCTGGGCCAGCTCCGGCCCGCCGACGGTCCTTCGACATGAATAGTATATGACCCGCGATAATTATATTTTGACGGTTCAGAAGTATAAAGTAGATTCTACTTAGTACAGTGCTCCCTCTCTATAATTCCCAACTCGGGGCTAAAATTCTAAGAATTTCTTCTTAGTGAGGACTCATCTGTTCTTAGTATGTAATGCCCTCCTCTGAAATTTCTTAAACTTTCTGGCCCCCCATTAAGAAAGTTTGCCCACCACTGGCTTACACCAAAAATATAACACCATCTTTTCATCATGAACGCGATGGATTTGCATTACTGGTGTACATTGTATTTTTTTACAATCGGACTTAGCCTGTTTTATTTTTAAATATAAATTAAATAGGGATTTGTCATGGAGATCGTATATTTTATGAATGTGGCTTGTTCCATTTTTAAATACATATAAGAATTTGTCATGGAGATTGTATTTCATTTTAGCTTATAAGAATACAATGAGCCTCATTCTATTTTCAAATTTACATAAACATTTGAAAGCGTATCGTGTAGCGTTTGTATTAGCCTTCTGTTCATTGGTTAATTTCTTGTAAAAATGTCGCAATTATTGGTTTGCGGTGAGAACGTATCTAACTGCCCTCTGTAGGAGAAAAAGCACAACTGCTGTAACCTAAGTTTCGAGATAAATTGAAAAAAACTTTGCGCTTTAGTGCAGCTGCTTTAGAGATGAGTTACGAAGCTGAATCTTTTTTTATCGTATGAATTATTGATATAGAATTTTTACTATAAATAAATTTTATAGTAATAATTTAAATTAAATTAATTATTTAGAAAAAAACATTCCTACCTCGTATTTAATATCCCTTTTTAGTAAAGGAAGGAAGAAATAAAGCAAAAATACACACATGTGTTTTTTATTGCACTTTGTAGTAATTTTAGGAAGCAAAAAAGACACAATTACGTAATTGTGCTTTATTCTTTGGTATGTTCGATGTAGCACAGGGAAATAATAAAACAAAAACACATAATTAACTATGAAAGTATTTATTAAAATCAAATCACCTAAGGAGTATCTCTTTATTTGCATTATTAAATTTTAAAGTTTTATGTAGAACAATTTGCCAACAATTTAAAAAAGGTGTAATCAACTTCGCATACAATTTTACTTAATATTAAGGTTTATTGTATTTTTTAGGAAGGTACACTCAAGTGTCATAATCATTTATAAGATCAGCAACCTCGTCATTAACAGGAAGATCTTCCCAAAATTGTACCCTATTTGGTGGCATAAATTTTCCTAGACGTTGAATGATGTCACGTTTTCTTTTGGAATTAATTCAGCTGGGTTCATCTTTAAACTTCAACAACGGGAAGCCATTCTTTAAAACATTAGTTTTCTCCTCCTTTGTAATCTCCTGTTGTAAATTTTACTTGAACCATATCGCTTAGATAAGGGCGCGGTCTGGTTATGCTGATTTTCCTGGAAGCCGCACAGTCTTCAAATGTAAAAAAATCACTGACTTTCATATCATGAATTTTGACTTTGCCACTGTTTGCTTTTTCTACTGCGGATTTGAAATCTCTGAAATCGTATAACTTTACCATTCTTTTCATCGAAAATTCCACCTGGTGATGAAAACTATCCGCAGACATAAATGTGTGCCCAGGTTCGAAATAATATTTTAAAGTAATGGTTTCAGTACATAACCCTCCAGAGTTTATCAAATAATTGAGGTATGAGAAGAGCCACCAATTTTTATTTTGTCCAGCGCAATTATCAAGCCACCATATGACATTTTTTACGTCTCTGACTTCCATGAAAAACATTCTGAACGAACTTACAATGTCTTCTTTTTTCGACCTGACACTGCCTCGAGCCATAAAACTGCGAATGGAGGATCCTTGCTAGGTCCAACCGGGACATAACTTTCGTTAAAGTCTATTATGCGCGGATAAAATATGACCGACTTAATGGATTCCATTCTTGGTAACATAATTACCTTTTATAAGTCCGCGGACTAACATACTGTCTTATCATCACTCCTGGAAGACGTGTAGGCATTTCGAGCACCCAATAACAATTTTGTCCAAATGTTGGTCATGTTCTTTACAAATACTGCATTTGAAGTGTCGTATTGTTTTATAATCTGGGTTATGTAGGTATTTTATAGGATTCGGATCGATCACATTCCTCATGTCCGAGTTTGGCAAAAGAAATATTCAAGCTTTTGATAGCCCCCCGGTAAAGATCGTAGGAAAAAAAATGCCATTTGTTTCGCAAAATTCCTCATACATATTTTGAGCCGTCATTTCGGACGGTAAATAGCGTCGATTCGGTGCATGTTCACGGCCACAGGCGATAGTGTGATATGGCCGGATGGTAACTGTTGATGTGTTCCAGTATTAAGTATATTTCGGTCTATTTTCATTTTTTGGGTTTGTTCCTCTTTTATCAATAAGAACAGCATCCTATTTTAGTTTTAAGGCCATGTTTATTGCAGAAATGTTGTCTTTTTCAAACCCCAAAGTGTTAAAAAAAAATTCCTTGCAAACTGCCTGTAATTTTCCTGCTACATTGAATGTAAATTCCAAAGTTTTTTTTTCTTTTATAACTTACTGAGGCCTCCTGTTTATTTCTACGTATCGGTTCTTTAGATACTATACGTTCAGCGATAAAAACTTTCTGTTCACGCCATGTGAGACTCCAAAAAATTCTGTTTATGTCTTCGCCAATAGGATCTGAAATACTTTTAGCGCAACGTTTCCGACAACGTTTGCACTCCGGTATTAATTACTTGGTGTTTAGATTTCTGATGTTCAATTTTCTCCTCCGCCCTTTCTTTTACTGTGGTACTTCGTTTTTTTCTTAGCCTGGGTTTGCCTGCTTTGGTAAGATTTTCTTCACAGTGGCGGGGGAAGCTACGAAGCTAAAATAACATAACTTATAAAGAAATGTATTGAAAAACATATCAAGTTCCTATTATTACGTTTGCTACTAAGCAAGAAAAACATATATTACTTGTACGAAGCAGAAGACCCATAACTTTGTTCATATGCTTATTTAGTTTCTGAAAATTATTGTAGTTTGTTTTTAGCACTACAAAGAAAAAGCACTTGTTCACATCTGTGTTTATTTTGGTAAGTATTCAATGTTATGCTATTTCATAACAGAAGTCGATCATTTCGTTCAAATCGCATACCAAAAAAAATCATTTGTGGTTACTTATGTAGTTTTCTGCGTCAGATTTCAGGGTTATATTTTTTCTTTGTCTAGCAGGAAGTACTTTTGAGAAAATGTAATGCACTTGGGCTTATCTAACTTGGCTTCTATGGGAGACATCGCCAACATTCCTAGACAGAAAAATCACATTTTTTGCTAAGCCCCGGAATGTATGTAACTCAATTTCACAAAATTTGTCACTTTTTTCTCGTACAGAGGGCAGTATAGGATTAACGGTTTTCTCGATACTCCTATTTGGTAGGTACTATTTTATCTATGTATTAATAAGTCCGATGATTTGCTTATTCGTGTGCTGATGTTAAAGACTGATAATATTTTGCATGACATTTGACATCCACAAAGCGTAATATTGGTGGCGATTCTGTTGTTTACGCTAACTAAAATTGTGTAAAATACGAACGGTCTTGTTTTATTTACGCTAAAGATCAAATTAGAATGTCATTTAAAGTGACATATCTTAAATGAAGTAATTTTTACTAAGATGGCGTGATTTCGGGCTAGTTTTAATCATCACCAATTTGACTGCTGACTAAAACTAGCCGGCAAACACGCTATCTTAGTAAAAATTACTTAATTTTAGAAATGTCACTTTAAATGTCATCCTAATTTGATCTTTAGGGTAAGCAAGTTAAGAACGTTCGTATTTTACACAATTTTAGTTAGCGTAAACAACAGAATCGCCACCAATATAGTAATTTATATTTGCACATCTTCTGGCAAATAAACGTTCTGATTTCTGATTTGAGTGCAAGCTGAAGTGGCAGCGGGTAGGGCACATAGCTCGAAGTAGTCAGTCCATACCTATCGTAGAAGTCCAGCGCATCCAACCAGCGCCGCAGGGCCTTCCACGTAGCCCACTTAGGTAAGTTCTGTTATAAATTATTATTATGTGAATAATTTAGCCATAGTTCCGTATCAGAAGTGTGCAAATGGAACAAACACATAGCTGGTTCTATCCGCTTGCACCACTAGTTACACTCTAGTTACTTTACAGCGAAGAGAGATGAGAAAACAATAAAATTCCCATTTTTATTTGCACACATAAAGCATATATTGAGGTTAGTACTTAGATAGACGCGATAAAAATATAAAAAACAATCCCTAGGTAAAGTAAAACAAACTAGTGGTTATTTCTGCTATAATTCACGGTTTGTCAATTTACCTAAAGGTGTAAAATTAGGTATAATATTCATTATAAATAATGCTACTGGACATTTCACACAGCGCTAGCTAGCCCCAAACTAAGCAAAGCCTGTACCTACTATGGGGACCGATAACTGACAGAATACTTAAATATATGTTTGAAGTAAAACTTCTCTACTCAAGCTTTACTTGGGGAGTAAGCTGGTGAAATATAAGTTAGTGAAGATAGAAAAAGAGTTTCGTTTATTACTGTAGGAGCAAGAGAGAGAAGTGCGCGCGCACATTTTCTTTCTCTCTTCCTCTCATAGCCAGTGCATGAAATATATATACTTATATAGGTATCTCAGTTAGTTGTTCGTTTGATTATATTTCGTAATTTCATTTCGTTCTAGAACAATTTTGTAGATTAATATTTTGAAAATGAAGTTTTACTTCAGTCGTGTGGTCTAAAGCACACTCGTTTTTTTGTAATTAAATACTTATATATAGAAAAATACCCAAAACCGGAAACAAATATATGTAGACCATGCAATCATTTGTCCCGCAGCGGGAATCGAACACTGAAGCGTCTCAGCGGGCTTTTTCATGATTTAAGTATTTCAATCATTATTGTACGGCGAGACGTTGTTCGGAGCGGATAGCACTCACCCTGATGAAGGTTCACGGATTGAACCGAAATATTGTCGGTCGAAATACTAATAAGACGGTACGTCATAAATCCCGTATTTATAATAATCAGGGCCGGATTAACCCTATCGGAGCCCCTAGGCAATGCAATTCTCGGGGCCACATTCCTTTACCCTTTTCTTTTTAAAATATATTTTTTCTATTACAAAAGTCGAGTCGATCAGCTCGACTCCTCTCCGAATAGATAATAGTTATAGATAAGTGATGATCCTGGTCTCATGATGTAGTAGGAAAGAGAAATGAGATGTGACGCGGTTATTTTAAATTTGATCTTTTTAAATGCAATAAAATATATTGTATAACGACAGAAAATATTTTTGTGAAGTAAGTTATAAGTTTAAATAGCAACTCTTCTAACTTTTTTAGATACAAATCGTTTAAAACATCTTGGAAGTTGACCTTTTCCAACACAACATTTTCAATCGCCATTATCGACAATGAATTTCAATGGGGAATGTCACGAACGAAACGTTTTTTTTCATGGTGCGTGGCCCGCGTCGACTAGGCCCTCGTGGGCCCCTATGCAGTTGCATAATCCGCCTTATGGATAATCCGGCCCTGATAATAAGGAATGTCTTAATTCTCCATAGATTTTGAGAATGTAAGAAAGTGCTAAAGTTATCTATAATAGGCTCAATAACAACAGCACCTATTGACTTGTTTAAATTACCTATTGAATGTTGGATTTTTCGTTTATCTTCGACCACAACGACACACCAGTACCATTAAATAAAGAGTTGTTAAAAAATTTGTCAATTTGTTATTGACAAATACAGTGTAAACTCTATATAACTACACTCAAGGGACTGAGCATATTTTGACGTTATAAAGAGTTGTCGTTAAATGGAGAGAAGTAAAATCTGTGGGTGTCACAGTGATTTTCTCTTACTAGTCATGTTTACAATTTGAAAATTTGTGAGCTACTAAGAATATGACAACGTATAGATAAAATCCATCACTTCTACTAACAACAACCTGCAGCTACACGTGGAAGCAATTCTATTTTGTAAACAAAAGAACGGATTTCTTAGAAAGTTTGGTGTGTATGATGCCGACAGTCGAGTTTATTATGGTCTAGGATAATAAAACGACAAAAGGATATACACAGCTGCGCAGTTTTTACTAATTTGGCAACTTAAAAAGAACTTTTTATTACAAATTGTTGTCGTTATTGAGAGTGGGTGTAATGCTATACAGAGTGTAGCATTGTATGCAAGACAAGCTAAACCAACCAAAGCCGAGTGATTTCGACGCTTTAGAGTTTGTCGTTAAAACGAGTGACGTTACATGGAGTTTACACTGTATTAGTATATCTATATGAAACCAGCTATTGCCCGCGACTTTCCACGCGTTACACTACTAAATGACATAAATCTAAACTCTCTGTTGCAACTTGATCCATTTTTATCCCATGGGACCCGATTTATGGGATAAAAGGTAGGTTATAATTTACGTATATACCAAATTTCATCGAAATCGGTTCAGCTGTTACGACGTGACTGAGTAACAAACAAACATCCAAACTTTCACATTTATAATATTAGTGTGATTATGTCTAATCAAATCATCAGTAACCAAAAATTCAAAGGCATTATGTGCCATCGGGTTAGTATTCTTATAATGTTTGGACTTGCATCTGGCTACCCTCTTGTGTGATATCTTTTCGGGTCTTACTGAGTAAGAGATCCGAGGATGTCCATTATTGACATTAATAAAGTCGTGAGCTATAGGTAGGTATTATTATTATCAATGACCAAGTGCACATTGATAAGTGCTTAGCTACCAAGAGTAGGCCCACTGTAGTACTTAGTAGAGCTCTTTGTGGAAGAGTTCATATGGGGAAGTACTACCACTGTACCTATTCCTGCTGCCAAGCAGTAATGCCGTGTTCCGGTTTGAAGGGTATGGGTGTCGGTGAAAATATTAGCACATGAGACATTTCACCTGCTTTTCTCTGTGAATGTCGCAGGTAGCGTCGTTATAGGCAGTGTTAAGGTGCTAACCTCATAACATCGGGTGGGTAATACACTTGTGACGTTACTACATCTTAGAAAAAAAGAACATAAGAGCATCTACCATCGTCACGACGACCTCCGTGGTGCAGTGGGCAAATAGCTGGCTGAGACGCAGGAGGTTGTGGTTTCGATTTCCGCCGGAACAAATGTTTGCATGATCTATAGATATTTGTTCCGGGTCTGGTTGTTTCTCTATATATTATAAGTACATATGTATTTACAAAAAAAAATGTATATAAGTATTCTATCAGTTATCTGGTTCCCATAGCTCTGCTTAGTTTGAGGCTAGATAGCGCTGTGTGAAATGTCCAGAAATATTTATTTATTTATTTATTTATCTACCATCGTCAGATTCAGCTCTCCCATCGGACTGCGTTTGCGCATATCTCCGTTGGAAAAGTAAAGCCTACAAGATGGTAAAGTCTTTTTAGAATCGACATTTCGAAGATTATTTTATTGTTACAGAAAAACGTTTATTATTTGATGAGATTACATTTATTTATTTATATTTACACAGCCATTACAGTAATGCTAAAGCGACAGTGAAACCCCTTATATCTAGTACTTATAAACTAGGTACTAGATCTAAGTAAGTTGTACATGATTTTTTGTATAAAAAGAAAATGACGTGATAGCAGCTAGATAAAGTTTAATGATATGATGATTACCTACCACGACAAAACAATGATGAAATGCAAATGAATCATTGCTGACAATTTCATTATTATGACAGATTTGGTTAGGCATGCGTATGTTTGTGTTGTAATGAAGAAGCCAGCGTTGAGTTGAGAACTTGAGAGAAATAAACAAATTGGCTCTACCTACTTTATCTACTAATGGAGTAGGTAGGCTCTGAATGTATGAGTAAATTAAAAACATTTTCGAATCAGTGTTCTACTTGCCAAAGTCATAACTAGATTTTGCCGAGTATATCGCTAGAGTGCTCCAGAATGATATTTGAACGATTTCAAACATCAACCTGCCAACCTTCTTCAAACCGATGACGCAAAAGAAACCGCGTCCCATTTTAACGGTCGCCTTTGAGCATGACATTGACATAGAATCATTTTCGTGCAGGCCCAATTCGCGTTCCGACTCACTCGGGACAAAAAGGTCTCTTCAGCCTCCCAGCGAGCCTAAAATCATGCAGCGCCCAAACCCAGGTGAATGTCACAGTGCGATGACTGAGGGAGGGCGGGTGCGTCGCGCGGAGCGAGGGTTGCGGGCCCGGCGGAGAGGGAGAGGGGACGCGGGCGTCAGATTCGCGAGGAGGCTTCCGCGGGCGGGGTCAGCGACCTCGCCCCCCGCGCGCCGAGCCGCCAATGTCAGGGCCGGTGCAGCCGCGGTCAGCTGACGTCTGGCGACGCGCGGGGGGCGCGCGCCGCCGCCACGAGCTGCAGTCGAGCCCCGCCGGCTCCTTCAGTTGGACGCGCGCCTCCGTGCGAGACGCACCCGCGACCGCGCTATTAATAGCAGACAGAAGAGCGGCGGTGGCGGTGCGCGCTACTCGGGCTCCGGGGCTGTTCCATCGAGTCAGGTACCTGAAGTAGCGCGCGCTGCTGCCGTCCTATCCATCGCAGCGGCCGAAGGCGAACCTCAGCAGAGCGACCGCCGCACGCCCATTGTACTTCATCAGGTGCTCTGGTGTTGATGTATCCAGGCGCTTGTTGGAGTACACTTACCGTGTCGGCGGTTTCCTACTCGTCGGTGCGTGCCTTCGATGGTGTTCCTCAACACGTGGTGTAGTGAGCACGTGGTCGGAGTCGGCGCGTTGGGTGAGTAGCCGGCGCCGGCGCCAGGATGCAGCAGCTACGCCGGAGACGGAGGCGCTGATGACTCACGCGAGGTGGACGACCGCGGCACCCTCGGCCTCACCCCTCCCGGCCGCACCCTCGCACCTAAATTCGCACTCCCTACCCACACATTTGCATTGGTCATCGAACTCCCTGCCGAAACGTTCGAACAAAAGCAGCTCAAACTGGTTTTGCACATTTTTCGCCGGCAGCCGCCCGACCGACGACGCCGCGCCGCGCCGCGTCGTTTTCCTGTACGATTCTTGTTGCCCTGTCTGGAATTTGTGGTTTTTGATGACTATTTTCAGAGTACTTGTCACGGCGGCTAGAACACCCAATTTAGTCACTTGGGGAGCCAATTGTGGCCCATTGTGTGTGTCCTCCCGGGTAGAGTCTGTAACGTTCGAGAACAAAGCGTCCGAATGGCGAATGGCAACGGTTTATTTATCGATACTAACGCACTTTTGTGTTTGTTAGATGAATTATTCTGCGTGACGTCAGGTCTCGCTATTATTTTGCGGCCTCGTCATTACCAAGGTGATTTCGCAACGTTATTACCTTACTTTCGAGAAACCGTCTGAAGCGGCCGTAGCCAATTAAAACCCAGCGCCGTATTCGCCTTTATGCCGACGACGCTAAATGCCCAATTGCGTGTCGTTCGCGAAACATATCTTTGCCGCGATAATGTACTCAATGCGAACAGGCAATAAAAATACAAGTCTCGGCTGGATGATTCACAGGCATGCGTCTAATTGTTGAAGTGAACGCAAATAATCTTCGTGTTACATTTCAAATTAAAGAGAAACGTATCGGCTCTGTCCACCCAACCAGCACTCTAGAGTTGATGAAAATCTAACTCCAAACTTACACTTCTGTTACATATCGTATTCATTATACAACCTGTTTGTTATGTACAACATTAATTTAAAACACACATCCGGAATCCATCTTCGGCAAGTATCTTCAAATTCTTTTAAAAGATAATGCAAATCGACATGACCCAGAAAGCTAAAAATACAAGATAAATGCAAGAAATAAACTTCTCTTTATGAATCCTTTAAGACATGGTTCATATCACTCGGATCAACCTGAAGGTCAATAATTCTGTAAACAACCCTGTCAAAGTAACTCTTGACTTAGGTGATAAAAGGTGCCGATACAACGTAATGTGACCGGAAGTTCAAATCTAAAAGTACGAGAATTGGGGTACTGGTCACTGACCGAATGCCGGGAGACTAAGAAAGAACCAGTCACAAAGAATAAAAAGTGTTCGACTATTCTGTGGAAAGAGAGAAGGCAGTGAGCAATCGGGTGCACTGACTTGAGGCCGGAGAATGACTCAGCTCACGACATCGCATCGCAAGATATGAACATAAACGGTTTTCCTAGAAGATTGAAACCGTTGAAACATGATCTACAATAATCGATAACTGAATTTAGAAATCAAAAAGTTAGGGCGCATATTGATATTGTTGCCATGCCACAATTAGAACATAGACTTAAGTACCTATCTTTTGGTCAGATATTAGAGTTTTATTCTCGAAATCCCCACCGCTACGTCCCCACCATGCGCAGAAGACTTGTAACTGGACAATTGCAAAAAACATACATACTTTATCACGGGCAATTTCTTATTCAATTATTTTAAATTAAATTGCCTGTGTTAAGGCATGTTTGTAGTAATTTTCTAGTTACAAGGCCTGTACGCACCGGTGGGGATGTAGCGGTGGGGATTTCGAGAATATACCGATATTAAATATTAACTTTTTAATACCAATCCTGCCGTAAAACTATGATAAACATTATTAATGAACGGTCCAATAATAAATTGAAATTCCGTAAAATAATTGACAAATCGGCGTTGTATGTATGTATGCAAGATGTGGAATGAGCTACCATCTGAGGTTTTCCCATTAGACTACGACATGGCACGCTTCAAGAGAAATGTAAAGAGGTTTCTACAGTGTAGGGAACTCATCGACAATACCCCGGGTGTTGCCGGTGTCAATAGGCGACGGTGACCGCTTACCATCAGGTGGGCCGTAAAAATTTTATTGTTGAAAAATTATTTGTTTCCCGTGAAATTCCGATCATCGTGAAATTTTATATATACGTTGGAAGTGATGGCACAATCCTGGTGTAACTAAATGAGCCAAGTCATTTAGTCATTTATTTATTTATTAATTAGAACGGCAATTGCCAATTACACTAATTACTTAGTTACAATTTCAATTTACATACAAACAATAAAAACTAATAAGATAACATTACAACTTACTAAATAAAATATCAAAGTAAATAACAATATTAATAAAATGAGAAATCGGTTATTCATCCCTCTCACAATAGAGCAGACAAACTGACATTAGGTCCATCCATTCGTCCGCAAATATGTCGCAGTCTGGGAAAACCTTAAGTTATCCGTTGAGGGCGTCGAGAGCGTGAGGCAGCGACGATTGATGGTGTCCTACAGTGCGGCAAGGTGGTCAAGCGCGGAGCCTGTCACTTCTATCGCGAATATAATTACTTGGCTGGCACGTTAAGGCGAAGCAACTCATTATGAAGATCAGGGCTGTCAATAATGTTCTTAAAACATTTTAACAGTAGTCGAAAGCTAAACATGTTCGGGGTCCCCAAATAAGATATTGGGGTTGAAGAGGGGTAATAAAAAACAAAATGAGACTATAATATGAAATGGGACGTCTAATGGAAGGTCTTCATTAGTACATTTGAACCCCGGTTGTATTTTGAGTTGAATCCTTGCAGTTTTAGTGTTATCCATAATCAACACAGACAACAGACCCCACAGTGCTGAAATTTGGTATTGCTTTAGTGACACAAATATAGGGAAAAGTCTGAAATCCAGAATGATTGCAATTTCTACCCCAAAAATAATAACAAGAAACTGTAGGTCAAGTTGTTTATGCATTTCGTGGCACTATTTTAGTAGATTATGAGTAATTTTTTTTTGGTTTTTTGTGAGAGTCGCGTAATCTCAGTTCGGGGCAAACTAGTAAAACAGTCAAAATCAGTACTAAAGCAAACAGGAAGTCAATAAGCTTGTTTTTATAACGTGGTTATTAAAAAATCTCTAATATTGCTTGATGATATGAAACAGAGTTGTTTTTGATACTGACGCATAGAATGGAATGCCAGAATTGCAGATTTGATTAAACATGACACTGATCTGGGTTTGTTTATTGTATACAACCAAGTCATCATATTGCGTCAGAAAACCTGAAAATTGCTTATGTGCAAAATTTTAAAGATAATTTCAAAACTACAAACAATTCAGCAAAAAAAAACTTTCATTAAAACTAGGTAGGATGTACAGACAGTCGAATATATCCTTACAAACCAGTAATCAGAAACGTTGTTTGAACTGTTGTACAGTGGGATCTTATTAAAATACGTTTATCCATTTCAGATTGTACACTAATATAACCACAGAACATAAAACACAAATAACAGTAGGAAATATAAAAAAGAGATTGGGTATAAAACTAATTAAACCAAGTTTGAAAACTTTCAAAACACTAGAATTAGGTAGCTACCAGCGTTGCCAGATTTTTTTTGTCAAGTCGGGATTTTGAAACTTTTTGAGTGAAAAAAGCAGGATTCTTTTGTCGAAAGCGGGACATATAAAAAAATCGTATACAATCAGAAGTTTTTAAATATTGTCTTTAAATTTTGGTGTTAAATTACGTTTACGTGACAAAAGATATAAGAAATCTATTTTAATAAAAATATATTAATATAATATAGGATTATCTTGTCGTTAGGTAGGAGTCTTCTTCGGCTTCTGAAAAAAAAACTAAAATCAAATGATAGGTTGGGGAAAAGTCTTTTCGCATTATAGCATGTATGAACTCGTAATAAAATCTCTTTGGCTATACTATTTGTATCTGGCTGGTTTTGGTATCATTCAAAGTTTAAATTTTAAAGAAGATAATTCCAAATTAAAATGAGGAAAATGTGTGATTTTTATTTGTTTTTCGTACTGTAAAGACGAGTGAATCTAATGAAGAAATTCGATACATTTAAAAATTTTACTACAAAAAAGGTAAAATTGCAACGCAAGCCGCGAAAAAAAATTGCGATGTTTATGGACCTATTGCAGTGTCTGTGAGAGTAGCACAAATTTGGTTTAAACGTTTTCAATCCGGAAATTTTGATGTCAAAGATGCACGTCGCTCTGGTCGCCCTATTACGGATAAAAATGATGCCATTTTCTAAAAAGTGGAGCAAGATCGGCATATCAGTAGTTACGATGTAGCTGAAGAACTGGGAATTGACCACAAAATAGTTTTGGCGTATTTGAAAAAAACTGGATACACAAAAAAGCTCGATATCTGGGTACCCCACGAGCTTACTGAAAGAAACCTAATGAACCGTGTACTCATTTGTGATTCTTTATTACGTCGTAATGAAACCGAACCATTTTTGAAAAAGCTGATAACTGGTGATGAAACGTGGATCACGTACGACAAGAACGTGCGAAAAAGGTCGTGGTCAGAGGCCGGTCAGGCTTCACAGACTGTGGCGAAACCCGGGTTATCTCGCAACAAGGTTATGCTGTGTGTGTGGTGGGATTGGAAGGGCATTATTCATTATGAGCTGTTACCACCAGGCAGGACCATCGATTCTAACTCTACTGCGAACAACTGATGAGATTAAAGCAAGAAGTTGAGAGAAAGCGGCCGGAATTAATCAACAGAAGGGGTGTGGTTTTTCATTATGATAACGCTAGACCTCACACATCTTTAGCCACTCAGCAAAAACTAAGAGAGTTTGGCTGGGAGGTGTTAATGCATCCGCCGTATAGTCCTGATATTGCACTTTCAGATTTCCACCTGTTTCGGTCTCTTCAGAGTTCTTTAGGCAGTGTCAGGTTAACATCACGAGAGGACTGCCAAAACTACTTGTCGCGGTATTTTGACCAGAAGCCCCAAAATTTCTATAGCAATGGGATCATGTCTCTACCTACAAGATGACAAAAAGTTATCGAACAAAATGGTACCTACATACTTTAGTTGAATGTAAATAAACTATATTAAAAAATGTTTTGAATTTTCTTAAAAAATGCGAAGAAACTTTTTCCCCAACCAAATAAAATGTTTTCTTTATTAGAAAATTCTGGTGTTTCAAACAATGGTCTGAGAAGTGAGCGTTACAAATTGTAACTTACAATATGAAATTATTTTATTTATAAGAAGTACTTACTCATGATATTTCTGTGAAGATTTAACTTCTTTTAAAGTTTCCTCAGAACGCTGCACGCACGGTCGAGTTATCCCCGAAAAGCGGGACTGAGCCTGTCTCGCGCGGGACATTTAATTTTGATTTAAAAATCGGGACGTCTGGCAACGCTGGTTTTGAGCAGTTAAAAAGCATAGAGCTTCATCAAAGTAAATTCATACTTTAGCAATCATAATTAGTCATCGAATTTAAACCACTTTCTATATGTTGATGCTTCCAAAATAAAATCTTAGAATAGTATTTTAAATTGGTATCTGAACACTTACGGAAATTTCCAAGATTTTAAAACCATTTCAACAATTTTCAAGCCTAGACGGGACTTGAACCCGCAACCCTCTTCTTGATACGAGGATGCACTAACCAATTGTTGTAGAACATTTTTGAGATTGTTATAAAATCTTGGAATTCTCTGTAAGTGTTCGGATAACACTATAAAATACTATTTGAAATAAGCAACGCCGCGACATCTCTTGTCAATGTACCAAACTGCAACGTTTAGCATTGAGCTGGTCAAAAACTGTATAAGTTTTCCTGTAGATGGAGCTAACGGCGCCTTAGGCGTAATCTGAATCAGCTCACTAATTTCGACCCTGACGTGATTGCCCGGTAGCACAATTAGATAGTGCATCCTCGTATCAAGAGGAAGGTTGCGGGATCAAGTCCCGTCTAGGCTTGAAAATTTTTGTGATGGTTTTAAAATCTTAAAGCTAGGTAAGTATAACAGTAGGCCTAATTCTAAGAAACATTAGTACACTATTCTAGGCAGCACTTAGGTAGGAGGTGGTAAATAGGTCGAGGGCTCAGCTACGCTGGTTATCAGCCTCGCCTTGGCAGAAACATCTGCTGCTGCCGCGGCCAGGGTTCTCGGGAACTAGCAGCTGAATAAACAAGTAATAATTGAAGTACTAGACAATTACCGAAAACCCATCGGGTAAATGTTTAAATTAGAAAATTCTACACATACAATACAATTCATAGGCCAACTTAATGTTTATTAGAATTTTATTCCAGTTAACCTTAGTGCACTGTAGATAAACCGGTTCAGACATTTAAGTATTATTGCTAATGAATAATAGCTAGTAACTAAAATAAGAGAGAGATAGTGGTATGGTACTCGTTGTTCCCGATACAAGGATCCTAGGATCTGAACTATTTACGTGACTTATGTATGACTGTTAATATTTACTCGTACTAGCAGACCAGTCCGCCTCGCACAAATGTTTATCAAAAAATAAATTTTGCTAATAGCACTCAGGGATAATAATTGAAAAAAATTTAGATTTTTTTCAGTACTTTCTAAGATTACTTTCTACAAATTTGTAATATTGGTGTAGATTTATACTTTACTAGCTAACCCGCCGAACTTCGTACTGCCTTGACATGCATATGAAGCGGGCTGCCAATATACGTCGTCGCCCCGGTAGAATTGTCAATCTTCCATCATTAGCTGCATCTTTGTATCAGAAAATGAATTTTCTTCATAATTTTTTTTGCTTGAATTTTTCCGATATTTTATAGTTATTCTGCTATTCGGGGCGGAGACAAATCCAACAAATCAAAGAACATCAAAACCGGTCCAGCCGTTCTTGAGTTGATAAATGGTGTAACTAGCCCGACTTTGTATATTATACATATATATATATATATATATATAAACGTTATAAATAAATAACATAACTCAATTTTAAATTTAGAGAACAGATAGGTGCTTAGCTAACTATTACTAAAAGTAGGTACCTAAGTAATAACAGACTAGTTCAGTAAATTAATTAATAATGAGGTGTTTCAAAGCAGATTATCATATATTTACACTTAGAATAACTGGAAAGTTTACTTATAGTACCTATCTAATTCGTTATAATCTAGGCATTTTTTCGGCAGCTCAAGCCTCATTATTCTTAAAGCTTTTATTTAAACATTCCAAGCTTCGAAATAAAATTTAACGTAATAAATTTTAAGGGCGACTTGTGCAACTATGTCTGAACGTATTTAGTGGATAAATATGATTTAAGGAGCTGTCAAATCACACAAATAAGTCAAATTTAAGTAAACGAAGTTTAAGTAAAATTATTGAACAGGTATCTAAATCTAAATTTCTAAATCTAAATATTATATATAGCTCGATTTCCACTGACTCACTCATTGACATCATTGTTCTCCCAGATGCCCCCTCGTAGGGTAGAAATGTTTGGTGGGAATGTATAGAGGAAGTTTCTGTGAGTTGGGAATAAATCCTAAATCCCCCCCCCCCCCCCCATTCGCTTCCATTCCTCTCGTATCTCGGAAAGTACAAGTCTTACAGTGTTGGCGCAAAAAATAATGTTGCTAAGGACATTTTTTTATATCCGAATCCATAAAAAAATAGTCTTTCATACAAAAAAAAATTGTGCCATACAAAATATTTCGTTTACCTACATTTCAAAAAATCGCTTCATCATTGTGAAACGTCTTTTTGTTTTTTTTAATGCAAATTCCATCTTGATTGATAAGCAATCGTCATTTTTTTTAAATGCAAAGTCCATCATCATCTAAATCAGCATGCAACATTTTTGTTTTCGTTTTCATTTGTTATATCCAATCCATTTTTTCACTTTCTATCATTGACCAACAAACCATTTTTTCATGTCTTGTACGTCCATCATGATGAATCTGCAACATTTGCTTTTTACACTTTGATATTCTTTTGGATTGCTTCTTCCACTTCGATAAACTCATTGGTCCATACTCTTTGATTGCTTCTTCCACAAAAAGAAAAACACGCGACCTCTAGTCTAAATATAAATACAAAGCGCAGCCTTATAAATAATGTTAAATACTAATCTTATTTTAGTTTGCGAAATAAGGTCTACAAAAAGTTAGAGAATACATATGTTAGTTTTCCAGTTATTCCACGCTCAAACAATTTATTATCATTAGAGCTAAGTTTAAAAAACCTAATTCAGTCACTTGAAATATTCCACTAAGAAAACACTCGGAGGCACAACAGAAGCTTTATTATATAAGAAGAATAGAGTTACTTCGACAAATAGCTTAGATTAAAATATGCTTTATCGATATTAGAGGTATTATAGGATTAACAAAGTAATAAGAAAAAAAAAATAGGAATGGCTAGTGTATCATCCAGCTAATGTGCCTTACTCATGCTTGTATTTTTCACTAACTGACCAAATCCGCAGCTTCGCACGCGTAGTTTTTCAATAAAAACATTACCCTCCTTCTGCGCAGTTAGGTAAAAAGTAGCCTATGTCGCCCGGGGATAGTGTAGCTTCTCAACAAAGAAAGAATTTTTTAAATCGGTCCAGTAGTTTCGGAGCATATTCAATATAAACAAACAAATCTTTCCTCTTTATAATATTAGTATAGATGAAATTCAATCCAGCCTGCCGAATAAGGGTTTTGTCATTCAACATTTGATGCCAATAGAAAAAAATGTCTAATTTTGAAAGAGATGACAAAATAGCCGCGTCATACTTGCAGTAGTACAGACAATGCTTAGTATCAGTACTTTATTGTATTAGTAGGTTTATGAATATCTGCATGCTCTATAGAGACATACCTAAAATAAATTTGTATAAAATCTAATTTGTTTTGTTATTTTAGCTACTCTATAAAATGTTTACCTCTTCAAACCAATCAACTCTACCTGAACCCATTGAGTAGCAATTCAGCGTTATCACATTATCGAGCGAACTTGGGGCGTCTCGAGGTTATAAGTAATAGAAAAATCGCTCGTCCCTCACCCTCTGGGCTCCGGGGTGCGTAGCAACACCCGCGCCCCGAGGGATCTCAGCTACCCTCCGTCTAGACCGACCTTCCTCAACGTCCTTGTCGAACGAAGGTCGTTACAAACAAACCGACGAGACAACGCTTACACTTTATTAAACACGAAAACTTGCAAAATTACTTTTGTTTTTCGCTTTTTCATTGTTTGTGTCAACCATCATGCGTTCTGTTAATTGGGGTTTCAGGTCCTTGTGACCAATGCTTTAAAATAACTGGTTTACTTTCCTACTTTAAATAAATAAATAATGCTGGACATTTCACACAGCGCTATCTGTCCCCAAACTAAGCAAAGCTACCATGGGAACCAGATAGCTGATAGAATACTTTGTAAATACATATTTAAAATACCCAAACCCGGAACAAATATCTGTAAACCATGCAAACATTTGTCCCCCGGACCTCCTGCTTCTCAGTAAGCTATTCGCCCACTGCGCCACAGAGGTCGTCGCTTTAGCTAAATACTTTTAAATTATGGTTTTTTGGAAGTTGATTAGGCGGGAAAAGCTTATTGAGGTCTACCATGATCTCAACATTGTTGTAACGAGCTTGGTGTTGTAACGAGAATATGAGTGTGCCAGCCAAGGGCGTCGCCAAGGGGGGGGGGCAGTTGCCTAGAGATCAAATGTAGCTAGCCGCAAAGCGACCAAAGTGCGAGCAATTGACTTCCTTACCTATTAATAAATTCCGCATCGCATGACAAAACGTAAATAAATTCACAAGGTTTAATGTATATTGTAGAAAGTATTGAAATATTCAGAATAACATTAAGATGTTGACATCCGTTTTTAAAATCGCCGCCATTTTCATTACGACTATATCAGATTTGCCAAAACGCAAGGTCAGTGTAAAAATATGTAGGTAGGAGGTAGGTATGGTCTGTGTGTGTGTGCATTGCATTTCTTTCTACGACAGCCGTTCACCAGGATTACCTACAGCATTAACGTTAGTTTTGTATAATTTGTATGCGGCATACCTAAAGTACAAGTTATTGTTACGAACATACAATTTTAATTAGTTTTGTGGACAATGCTATCTGTAAGTGTTCATAAGAAACACCTACAGTTACAGTTGAATAAATCGACTACAATCCTTGTAAAACCTAGTATTGCTACTCGACGCTAGAACTAGAATCAGACGTGGTCAAAGCCTCGGAACATGTTAAAAGGATTTTACTTTTAATTAAAAACCACCGTGAAAATCCGGAAAAAGTGACAGACGAAATTATAAAGGAAGCTACTGCTGTTGCGGAGAAAGTCGAACTGAAGGAGACATTACATCAATGCCGCTTATTACGGGGAAACAACGTCATATTATAAGCAATCATCCAGCAGAAAGCCCTTCAGAATACTGGAAGAGGTCTTTAGTAATACCATACTTGGATTCAATTATCACCTCCCTTGAAGTACGTTTTGCTGAAAAAAACACGCCTCATTCGCATTATCTAAGTTACACCCGGCGCAGATGCAAAAGATGACAACTGAAAATCTGAAACAAACTTGTGAATGTATTGCCCAGTTTTATGATTCGAACATAAAGAATGAAATCGAACTTTGGCAGCAATTGTGGCACGATAGACTTAATCTAACAAATCTTACAGTTGTTGATGTCCTAAAAGAAACAAATTCCTTCTTTCCCGAAACGGAAAAAGCATTGAAAATTTTGATCGCTTTACCATGCACGACCTGTACAGTAGAGCGATCTTTTAGCAGCCTCAGAAGACTAAAAACATGGCTAAGAAGCACCATGGCAGAAGATCTCCTTAATGGTCTGGCCATGATGAGTGTACACAGAGCTATAATAAATAAAAACCTAAATAATTTTAATGATAAAGTGGTTGAAAGTTTAGCAATAAATCCCCGCAAGTTATGTTTTAATTAAATAATTATTACTGTGTTTAAAAGTTTGATTTAGTTATTGTGTTGTCGAGGGCTTGTGAAGTTTTATACATTGATATTAGAACCGTTCTTATTACAATCGTCATCGAGGCAAAGACTTTCAAAGTGTAACGCTTCATGCTTTCGACTGTACCCGGCGTTCATATTTTTTATCCTCCATAATATTGCCCCATTGCCCCCCCCCCCCCCCCCCCCTTAGTCATAAGCTGGCGAGGCCCTTGGTGCCAGCCGAATAGTCTGAATGAGAGAAAAACTGAAGAAATTGAGAGAGAAGTAGGTACTACGTACGAGCAGGTCTACAGTGTCCAAACGCCAACAGGCAGCCCTATTTAAAAATTAGTAGTAAAGATTTGAGCCACTATTTGTCACTAAGTAGAAATAAAGGTAGGTAATTCATTTTTTAATCAGTATTGTGTGTTCAAATCCTATCTGGTTCGTAATTTTTTAATCAGTATTGTGTGTTCAAATCCTATCTGGTTCGTAATTTTTTAATCAGTATTGTGTGTTCAAATCCTATCTGGTTCGTAATTTTTGGGATGATATTCAAAAAATTAAGATATAGATATACTGACAAAACAATACTTACCTATTTGTCTATTTACCTACAACCAGACGACGAACCACACCCTTTATACTAATCGTTTTGTGTTTTCTATTTTGCTTATATTGTGTACAATAAAGTGTTTTAATTCATTCATTCATTCACAACTTGTAGTGTCACAGTTTTAAATTTCTATCTAGGTATTTTTAGGTAATAGGTATTTTATCAGTTATCTGGTTCCCATAATACAAGCTCTGCTTAGTTTGGGGCTAGATAGCGTTGTGTGAAAAGTCCAGCAATATTTATTTTTTTATTTTATATAAGTATTCTATTTTATCACACACATTCAACAGAATACAATATTTTGTACTGCTTCACGTACTCGTAGTGGTACAAAAGTAATATTTTATTATGCTAACAATTAATTGCTAATATTCAATCAATCTTTTGTAAAATCTCAAAGTTTTATAACAAAATACAATTCAATTAACATATGTACTTCTCAGAAAGAAATATAAGTTAAAGATTGAGTTTGTTCTCAGCAAACACTTTTGCTTTTTAATACAAATATTCAACCAAAATGAATATAATGTGCATATTTTTTTAATATAATTTTTTCAGAAGTTACGAGACAGCTCCTTAAAACCGGCCAAGAGCGAGTCAGACTCACGCACGTAGGGTTCCGTACCATTATCTACAAATACAAAAAAAATACCACTGGACATTTCACACAGCGCTATCTAGCCCCAAACTAAGCAGAGCTTGTAATATGGGAACCAGATAACTGATAGAATACATGTTTACTTTTTTTTTTGTAAATACATACTTATAATATATAGAAAAACACCCAGACACGGAACAAATATCTGTAGATCATGCAAACATTTGTTCCGCGGCGGGAATCGAACCCGCTACCTCCTGCGTCTCAGCCAAGCTATACGCCCACTGTGCCACGGAGGTCGTCAAAAAATAATAGAAAAACTTCAATATTTGTTTTATTTTAATTTAGTTATTTATTTTTAAAGTGAATATATAACTAAGTATTCCGTGAATATTTCAAGCGTTTACCTGTTGTCGTTATCAATATCGTACAAAAACGAGCAAAAAAAATCACGTTTGTTGTATGGAAGCCCCCCTTAAATATTTAATTTATTATGTTTATAGTATTTGTTGTTATAGCGGCTACAGAAATAAATCATCTGTGAAAATTTCAACTGTCTAACTACCACGGTTCATGAGATACAGCCTGGTGACAGACGGACAGACAGACAGCGGAGTCTTAGTAATAGGGTCCCGTTTTACCCTTTGGGCACGGAACCCTAAAAATAACGAATAATATGAACGTCGGCGTCGTTAATATAACGATCTACGAGCCGTGGACGCTAGTAGCAATGGCGGCATGGCAACAAGAAATTAGGTATCTCCGAGACCTAAGTAATTAGGCGGCTTCTGCTTGGAATACTTTACGAATAATAGACATATTACCCGTGCGCGATAAGTTGGGACCTGAGCGCGGTGACGTCATATTGGCGTGTACCGCCCGCAAAAAAGCGAACATAACAAGCAGCCGCCCGCGGTTTCGTCTTTGTTTTTTTTAACCTAATTTATTATGTTACTCAGGGAGGACGCTGCTTTTTATCTAATCTTTTTACACTTTTTGAATAAAATAAAAATACAATGTTTAACTTTATACATTTATTTTATCTATTATTTACATTATCTCATCTTCGTCACTACTTAGTGGACAGGTAAACAAAACTGTTTGTTCCATTTTTCGTTTTCAAAAAACTCTAACACTTTTAGCACGAGGTTTCTTTCTCCGCTATGCAAAGGTTTACCCTTCATAATGATAACAAAAACACTTAACAAGAACTATAAGAACAAAAACTACAACAACAAAACAATAACACAAACTATAACAACAAAAACTACAACAACAAAACAATAACACAAACGAAAACTAAAAGAATTCCAGAGCGCGTCGTTACGTGACGTAGGCCAGTACGAGACTAAAAACCCTAGTAAAAAATAGTGATGCGAACGGTACAATACGGGCGCCATCGGGGAAGTGCAGGGGAAGCGATCGGGGAGTCGCATTCCTAGCAGGTCCCAAGTTATCGCGCACGAGTAATACTTTATTCAAAGTAATTTGCGTAGGTAATTTAACTTTTATTATCTTAGGAAATAGTTTGGAAAGACTAAAAACAGACTTTTACAGAGCAAATACCAGCCTCACAAATACCTTAAATATAATTTTCTTGCACCATTCTTGAAAAAAACTTTTAATCAATTTTACCTTGCTGATTGTGCCAATTCAGTATTATAGGTTTCCATTAGAATAATCTTGTGATATGTTTTATAGTTCCCTCAGCCTCATTAGCAGCCCCCCGCCACGCCAGAACTCCTGGACTTACCCCGGTGCCTACTCGCCGCCCCGTCGCGCGTCTGAAATGCCAATCCTGCGAAATAAAGGGCAAGAGGTTTTTTAGTCTGAGAATGTGGTCGCGTGGTCGCCTTTATTGTTCTTTTTTGTTTCTGGCTTTATTAATATTTTAACTCCATTTGGTTAGTCCTAATTCTTACTGAGCTTGAGATAGGATTCCCTACGCTTTGTGTTTGATTTAATTTTTCATTATTTTGCCCCGAGGTTCTTTAATTTATACCAAATTTGATAACTGCTGAGTTTAAAGAGTATAATGTACACATACAAATACATAATGCAAAGAATGTTGAATATTGTCAACCCTTGGACATACAATGTGAATTGAATGAATCGAACGAATGAACGAAGACACTTTATTGTACACACGGCTACACATCAAGCTATATTTTCCAGTATAAGCTGACCTCTTATTCTACGAAAAGCCTACACATCGCTTAGAAGCATGGACAATAAACGAGCTTAGAAGCGATAGGAGAGGACTTTGTTCAATCTAAGATAATGGTCGGGGGTGTAGATTTCTGGCGTGCTAAAGGAAACCGCCGTAAGCAGCATTTTTTTCAAAATTGAGTTAGTAGCGTATTTGGAATCGTCGCATGCAGACAGATCTACATGTTTCACTTTGACAGATTAAAAAAAAAGCCTCCTAAAGGCTTTCTCAATTTTAATAAGCGCAGAAAAAAAAGCTACTGTTATAGTTTTAAATTCTTTAGGCTTAGAGTTGTAAGGGCTTATGCCACTGTTATGTCCTAAAATTCCACAACTCTATCCATAAATAGTTTAGCCATAAATTTTATGTATAGAGTGAGTATAATAACAAAATAAAAATATAATTTAATACTTAGGTATATAATTTAATACTAAGGTATATAATTTAATACTAAGGTATATAATTTAATACTTAGGTATGTAATTTAATACTTAGGTATATAATTTAATACTTAGGTATATAATTTAATACTTAGGTATATAATTTATTACTTAGGTATATAATTTAATACTTAGGTATATAATTTAATACTAAGGTATATAATTTAATACTTAGGTATATAATTTAATACTTAGGTATATAATTTAATACTTAGGTAAATAATTTAATACTAAGGAATATAATTTAATACTAAGGTATATAATTTAATACTAAGGTATATAATTTAATACTTAGGTATATAATTTAATACTAAGGTATATAATTTAATACTAAGGTATATAATTTAATACTAAGGTATATAATTTAATACTAAGGTATATAATTTAATACTTAGGTATATAATTTTGTTTAACTCACTTGTTCTTAATTAAACATCTTTTAGTGGAAAAAAGATGTAGCAAAGGCAAGGATTTTGTACAAAGGATTGATTGAGTAGGATCATTTCATTCCTGAAGTATAGATAAGCATACTGTATTATGTCAATGCTCGTTGATACTAAATATACACCTATGTATTGGCTGTTTAATACTTTCATTCAAGAGCTCGTGGTCATAAGATAAGTCACCTCTAGTGTCAAAGACGGTTGGACGCTAAAGGGCAAAGAACTCATAAACTAAGGTTTAATAGACAAATAAACGTAAAAAACCCTTCGGTTAACAAAATAAACACGGCTAATAAGCTTAATAAAAACATATCGCTACGTAGGTACCAAAGTACTAAGGTAAAGTTGTTATTGAATTTGTTCTCGTGGACTTCTGTGTCTTTATTAACTCTTTGGTTCTTCTGGATAAGCCTACTTCACCTAAAACCCTGTCTTTTGGACTACAGGACCTGCGTTCTTCACCCAGCCAGAGCTGCAACTTGCCAACCAGCGCTGTATAAATAATAAACAAAGCCTGACATTTCACACAGCACTATCTAGCCTCAAACTAAGCTTAGCTTGTACTGGGAACCAGATCTTCTCTATATATAAAAATGAATCCCTATTTCCCTTGGTCACGCCATCACGCGTGAACGGCTGTACCGATTTCGCTAATTCTTTTTTTGTTGTATTTCTTATTATCAGGAGAAGGTTCTTATGAAAGAAAATATTAAGAAATATGCGCGGAAAATTAGAAAATTTAAGAATACTTAACCACCATATAAAATTATTTACCTTAGCGCTTTGGACAATATAAACTTTTATAATGTAACCTTATGACGTTTGACATAGAATTGACAGAATGCGTGCTGCAAATATCGTCAAAGAGGATGTAAAAAAAATGAATATCGTTTGAAACAGATGCTTCGGTCGGAGTTATCCCGAGATATTGTCTATGCCGGGGACAACAATTGATAATTCAACCAGGGTGACGTATATTGACAGCCCGCGTTATATGCATGTCAAGAAGGTACGAAGTTCGGCGGGTCCACTAGTAAACTATAAAATACTTGCCAGAACAAATATTGCCTAGTACTTCTTTATGTATTATTTCTGTTTGTGTGGTAATTCAATAAAGAGTTATCTATCTATCTAAATATTGCTAGACTACGGACTTTGAGCAAACCCATTCTCTACTTTGTGCATAGGTACATACATTTGCTTAACATAAATAGCATTATGCACAGTTGAAAAGAACAATGCCATCTATTAGCCATAAAATCATCAAATGTATTATTTGTTTTGAACTTATAGGTTAATTTCTTTACATATTGGAAACTTGCCCACCTGTTTGATCATGTCCGGAAGGCTCTAAATTCAATCGTGCTTAGGCACAGGCTACCTGTGAGTCGACCGCCGGACGTTCACCCATGACCTTGCATCGTCCGTCCGTCTGGAGGGTGACAGACCTTTGCAGATAAACTGCGAGACGATAACTTTTGAGACTGGAATTTTGCTTAAGAAATATGAAACGAGCATCGATATGACTTTACTTATTTCGTACATCTTCAATCGTAACGCTGTTAACAGAGCGGTCGAGGTCGTCATGTTCTATCGTTATTTTTGGGGGCTTATGTTATTTTGAGTCTGGGAATTTTACTTAAGAAATATGAAACGAGCATCGATTTACTTATTTCGTACTACCACAATCGTAGCGCTCTCTTAACGTGGTCATCATGTTGTATCGTTGTTTTTGGGGGCATATGTTATTTTGAGACTGGGAATTTTACTTAAGCAATATAAAACGAGAGCATCGATTTACTTATTTCGTACTACAACAATCGTAACGCTCTCTTAACGTGGTCATCATGCTGTATCGTTGTTTTTGGGGGCATATGTTATTTTGAGACTGGGAATTTTACTTAAGAAATATAAAACGAGCATCGATTTACTTATTTCGTACTACCACAATCGTAGCGCTCTCTTAACGTGGTCATCATGTTGTATCGTTATTTTTGGGGGCATATGTTATTTTGAGACTGGGAATTTTACTTAAGAAATATAAAACGAGCATCGATTTACTTATTTCGTACTACAACAATCGTAGCGCTCTCTTAACGTGGTCATCATGTTGTATTGTTATTTTTGGGGGCATATGTTATTTTGAGACTGGGAATTTTACTTAAGAAATATAAAACGAGAGCATCGATTTACTTATTTCGTACTACAACAATCGTAACGCTCTCTTAACGTGGTCATCATGCTGTATCGTTGTTTTTGGGGGCATATGTTATTTTGAGACTGGGAATTTTACTTAAGAAATATAAAACGAGCATCGATTTACTTATTTCGTACTACCACAATCGTAGCGCTCTCTTAACGTGGTCATCATGTTGTATCGTTATTTTTGGGGGCATATGTTATTTTGAGACTGGGAATTTTACTTAAGAAATATAAAACGAGCATCGATTTACTTATTTCGTACTACCACAATCGTAGCGCTCTCTTAACGTGGTCATCATGTTGTATCGTTATTTTTGGGGGCATATGTTATTTTGAGACTGGGAATTTTACTTAAGAAATATGAAACGAGAGCATCGATTTACTTATTTCGTACTACAACAATCGTAACGCTCTCTTAACGTGGTCATCATGCTGTATCGTTGTTTTTGGGGGCATATGTTATTTTGAGACTGGGAATTTACTTCAGAAATATAAAACGAGCATCGATTTACTTATTTCGTACTTCCTCAATCGTAACGCTCTCTTAACGTGGTCATCATGTTGTATCGTTATTTTTGGGGGCTTATGTTACACGCCTCACGATATCTCGCCATTGGTTTCAGTTTGAGTTGGATTCATGCAATTTGCCGCCCATTGCAGATTTTATTTGATCGGTCCACCGCAAGGCCTCAATTTTCCTAATTTTAATTTCAGTTACCTTACGATTTATAGAGTCAGCAAAATATTTTAGTCGAAACTTGAATTCGAATAGATTTCATTACGAGAATTGGTCTTCTGATAATAAGTATACCTACTAGGTACCTAGTGAGTCATGTTTTCTCAACCTCCTTTGGATCCAAATTAAAAAGGACTAGGTGAGACGAGCCTTCGCACAGGGATTTATTTAAATAAAATATAGCCTTTACACTCAGGGACAGTAGCTTTCGATATGTTAAAAAAATTTCAGAATCGGTTCAGCAGATTCTGAGAATCTCATACCTTTACTAATATTAGGATAACGAGCACCGAGAACTCACTGTGTTACAATTAAATCAATATTGTTTATCATCCCCTCACACTTTTCCTTGGTACCCCCCAACTTGATCCAGTGTCATGATAAACATTTTGACGTTATGACGACGACGACAAATCACCTTATCACCTTCAAATATCAAAAATTATTCTGTTTTTTCTTTGTCGCACATGCAGATTTGCTGCCCTAGAAGGTAATCAAAATCATCTTAAAACCGGCTAAAAGTGTTTAAAACTGCTGAAAGTTGCTCAGTTAGAACACTGTTACAGAAACCTATGTATCTAAGTCGTAAAGGGTATTTCTGTTAGTTTCGTTTCGTACACACTCCATTAATATGTGATATACATCGTCTATAGTGTTACAAAGCAGACAATTGACTGTAGTTCATTTTTTCATCAGCTGTAAAAATTTATTGCATGGGACGGATGTTTCCGCAACGAAGTCGTAGCGCAATGACAGTCACGTGTCTATTTTAAAATGGGTAACCAATCCACGGACCAAGAGATGTGGCTGGATTGTTTTGTACCAAATACCTATTTATTGAAAACTCTTATCAATATACTCCTTCCATAGATCAAAGCAGTTATGTTTTCTCTCCTGATGTAGCGTCTGATTGGCCCTGGTCAGATGATTATTTCCTTGAAAAAGCACGTAGAGATAACTAAATAAATATGAATTTCCTATGATCTGCCTAAAATCTATTATTGTCAACAAACTAAATGCCGTTAGAAATTGGTTGGTAGGTATAATGTGTCATCTGATCTTCCCTTTCTTTCTCATATTCATTTATGTAATTTTGATTTTGACGTGGTCCTTCACTATTGGCCTTATGAATAAGCTCAGAGTCGCTCAACGAGCTATGGAGAGGGCTATGCTCAGGGTTTCTCTACGGAATCGAATCAGAAATGAGGAGATACGTACGAGAACTCTGGTCACCGACATAGCCCGTTGAAGTGGCAATGGGCAGGCCATATAGCGCGCAGAACAGATGGCCGATGGGGCCGGAAAGTTCTCGAATGGAGGCCACGGACCGGCAAGCGCAGCGTAGGACGTCCACCTACAAGATGGGCAGACAACTTGGTAAGAACCGCAGGTCGGCGTTGAATGCAGGCCGCTTCCAACCGCAGTACCTGGAGATCAATGAGGGAGGCCATTGTCCAGCAGTGGACGTCCTACGGCTGATATGATGATGTAATTTTAACGCAAGCATAACCGCTTTATAACCCGTATATATATTTCTTCTCTTTATATATAATAGTAACTATAATGATATTTACCTACAATAACCTCGATTAGACACAATGTTGTGACTGTGCATGTTTACACATGTTTGCACAAAGTTTGAGGTTGAGAAGCGCATATTATAACTGCTACTCCTATAATTAAATTGTATGAAACAACCGTTCGATGCCATGATAATTACAAAGAGATACTTACCAAGATTAAATATTGGGAATAGTACATTTGTAACATGGTTTATTTTGAATTGCAAAGTAAATTAAATAAAAATTTAAACAAAACACGAGCCAGTATTAGTTTCTCAGATACCCATAAGTGAACAACTTGGATGACATCCCTCGAAAAGTTTATCTAAGAATAGACTGATATTAAATTTTAGCGTAGACGGTTTCGTTGTCGTATACTGTATAGCGTAGAAACTTTTGTGTAGAACGCACAAATGTTTCTACATTCACGTCATTTTATTATATTCTTCCCTACTTTTTAGGGGCGGCTAACAAGCCTAGCGGTGTAGGTATAGTGATGCTGTAAAGAGCCTGTTAATCCCGGCAAGGGCCTAAGAATGTTCGTCAGTGTCGAAAGTATAGGCTGAGACGCAGGAGGTAGCAGGTTCGGTTCCCACTGCGGGAAAAATGTGTGCATGGTCTATAGATTGGTTCCGGGTTTGGTATTTTTTCTATAAATTATAGGTACGGATTTAAAATATATATAACTATTCTATCAGTAATCTGGTTCCCATTAGTACAAGGTTTGCTTAGTTGGGGCTACATAACGCTGTATGAAATATCTAGCATTATTTATTTATTATTTAGTGTTATTTCAATTTAATAGTATTTTTAAGGACATTTATTTTCAGTAAAACGATACATTAACATGACCGATGGAGAAAAATCAAGTCATCCAATTCATGGTTCTTCAAGGATACAGTTATGCTAGTTTTTTGTTCTAGGAATTGCCGGTTGCTGTTGGCGTTCATGACTCATTGCCAAACGAATGAGCAAGAAAGTGAAAGTATGTATAGATAGATAGATAGATAGATAGATAATTTCTTTATTGCACACCATTAAAAATAAAACAAACAAAAGAGAATACAAAATTAAATCAAAGTTACAATGGGCGGCCTTATCGCTAAAAGCGATCTCTTCCAGGCAACCTTTGGATGGACAGTATCTGTGTGAACAAATGAGAACGGCGGCGTTAATCAAAAAATAACTAACAGAATTAGTACATAAATTACTAAAATAAAATATACATATAAATAAATATAAATAATTTTATAATATTAAATAACCTACTTCAAAATACATAGGTAATTAGAAAAAAACAATAAAAAATTATATACAAAATTTAAGTTGCAAAGTCTTAGTGAGCGATGGACGACAGATATATATGTATATTATATATGTGACACAAAACACGTCACGCAAACACACGTACAATGCATCGAATTTGTAAAAAACAGAACAGAAAATATACTATAGTAGTTAGTACACTATCATTTATTTTGAGTGTTTTAACACAATGGCATATCACATGTGTGTTTTTTTTATTTACATCCATCATCATCACATAAATCGTAGGATGGACACTGCTGAACCTAGGCCTCCCCCACAGATTTCCAGAGCGACCAATCTTGTGCCTGCACCCAACGGCTCCCAGCAACCTTTATTAGGGTTCCGTACCCGAAGGGTAAAACGGGACCCTATTACTAAGACTCCGCTGTCTGTCTGTCTGTCTGTCCGGCTGTCACCAGGCCGGTAGTATCTCATGAACCGTGATAGTTAGACAGTTGAAATTTTCACACACATTCGCACACACCGTTTTGGTTCTACGTTCTTGATGCGTACAGCTAAAATATGGAACACTTTACCGTCGTCTGTTTTTCCTAACGAATACAATCCGGGCCTCTTTAAGGTAAGAGTAAATAGGCTTCTTCTAGATCTTCGTGCTACATCTTAGACCACATCATCGCTTACCATCAGGTGAGATTGTGGTCAAACGAAGTTCTATCATGTTTAAATAAAATAAATAAGGTTAAATTTAAATCTAAGTGGCGCATGCGCTCTAGAACTCACACGCAATTTTAAATTTAACTAATTTTATTCCAAGATTTTTTTCCGACAGAGCAAATAAAAGTTGAATAACTTATGGTAGGTACTAAATATGTTTTTTTTTATACAACTTATATGGCAAACGAGCATGCAGTCCACCAGATGTTAAGTGGCTACTGCAGCCCATGGATATCCACATAGAATTCAAAACAAGATATTATGTTGTCTGGATCTGTATGTGGATACGTCGCCATACTATAGGACTTGTGCCATACTATGTGGCTAAGCTTAAGTTGTAAAGCTACCGTCCTTTAACGTTCTCGTAAAATCCAGTCCATCCAAAGGTTGTCTGAAAGAGATCGCTTTTTATTTATTTTATTTTTAAATTTTTGGAAAACTTACAGCTAGGTCTTAAAAATAGTTATAAATAGCGATAAGACCGCCAAATGTACTATCGCGTGTCTAGTTTTAAGTGTTTACTTATGATTTGTTAATAAGTGTGGTATACTTACAATAAAGCGTTTTCTATCTATCTATCTATGTGCTATGTTAATCCAAATTACCAATTAACCTTTGTAGATACATAGTACATAGATAGTACATTTTTATACCTTATTTACGCCAACCATTTAATCTACCATCTGGTTAGCCCCCCCCCCCCCCCCTCTTGTGAGATATCGCGATTTTGGTTTCAATCCCCCTCCCTTTATCTCACGTGAGATTTTTCAAAATTTGTATTTTCATAGGGTAAATGCGTTGGACTTATTTAAAAACACATAAGGCTTCATTATTTCAAGATTGCTTCTTTCGTAATCTAGATTTACAGTGATAAAATTAAAAAAAAATTACGTATTAGCCGAGGCCCCCCCCTCTCCCCCATGTGAGATTGGGTGAGATTCGGCTAGACACCCCCCCCCCCCCCCCCCCGCCCCACACCTCACGTAATATGAATGGAAATTATTAACGAAATAGAAGACACAAAATACATATTACACAAATGTAAATGTGTAAGATAAGCACCTTTTGTTACATTTATGTACAATAAAATATTATATAAATAAAAAGAAAAGGGTTATGTCCAACCTCCCTGATCCATAAGACGATTCAAATTAAACTTTACATACACCGCATGTATTAGGGCACATAAATGTTTATGTATCACATTTTTGCATGTCTGCGTATATTTATAGCAGTGGGCGTCGAGCGCGCGACCTTGTGGCCGAGACGCGATCCCACCACGACCGACGACTCTACCAGATCATGTGCTGATGAACCTTACGATTCGATCACCATTGCTGTTTTAGCACGCTTAGTTCATTACCCAGTTCGCTGGATAAGAGTAATGTACGCTGCGCGTTTTATTCCAGTGGTTCGTGTTTAGTTGTACTGCGCGAGCGACGACGCTCGCGCGCCTCACGTCTCATTCGCCAATTTCGCACACTGATAAGTTCATCGACTCTACACATGGACGCATGAATCAACTGTTATAAAAGGGATACGGCAGTTTAGTCTTTGTTTAGCGATTGGTATCAAGGACGCTGTGTCATTGTTATCCAAACAAAGAGGTGGGCTATTTCGGTAATGTTTTATTCACTTTTTGTCTGTTTTAGTAGGTCTTATAAACCTTCAAAATTAGCTTTATAACAATGTCTTAAGGTTGTCTGGAAGAGATCGCTTTGTTAAGCGATAAGACCGCCCATTATGCTTACTTTTATTTGTTTTTTTTCTATAAATCTGTTGTGTCTAGCTTGTAAGGTATAATAAAGAATTTTCATTCATTCATTCATTCAATATCTTTAACTATATAACCTTTATAAATGTATCACAGTTGATGTTACTTGTCGGAATAATTCTATACAATTGTGTTTTATTAAATATTATTATAATACCGTAAATAGTTTGTTTTATTAACGCACTACCCCAGCATATCAAGAGTTTTTCAAATTCAATATAGGTGTAGGTAAATTGATGTTGAAAGTTTAACTTTATAAGTAGGTATACATAATATTTGATGTTCACCTAACAATATTTGGAAAATACCGTAATAACCTTATGAAAAATTTGTTAATACATTGAAAATTATATAAAACACATTACGTCCGTGTTACGCGATCTCGTAGCAAATGCTACGCACGTTTGTTCCCAAAAATACCTTTACTAATGGTATTCAATTAAAACTTCTCTACTCGATGTGCGGCGTGACTAGATAAACTAGATACCTGACTACAAGCGAGTTCATACAAATATGACCTAATGAGCAACCTTGATGTTTTTAAGGTCGTCCTAAGGCCTACAATATTTTGTGTCCTCTTAACAAAGAGGGTATTTTTGAGTCTCTGTTCAAAACTTTAAAAACGTGAAACGAACTGGTACCCCAGTACTTAGAGAAATTTGAAATTTTAGTCTAATTTTATTTATTAGATGACAGCCGTGAGAATATATTAATTAGATTGTTAATTGTTATAGTTAATATACATCTATACTAAATGTTATATTGATTATTTTAATTTTTTTTGTCTTTGTATTATGTGTGCTATTTGACAAATAAATGAGTGTCTATGTCTACTAATATTATAAAAAGGAAAGATTTGTTTGTTTGTATGTATTGAATAGGCTCCGAAACTACTCGACCGATTTAAAATTTTTTTCTCATTGTTGGGAAGCTACACTATCCCCGGGTGACACAGGCTACTTTTACCCAACTGCGCAGGAGCGTAATGATTTTATTGAAAAACTACGCGTGCGAAGCTGCGGATTGGTCAGCTAGTTGCTATATAAAGTAATTATTAAAATTAAAACAAGTTTAATAGGAACGAGGAACAAATTATTGAATTACCATGACTATACCTAAAGAAACTCTCAACAGACACACACAATCATACTCCCCACATAAATTGCAAAATCTGCATAATCTGTCCCGTAGCTGGAATCGAACTCGCAAGTTCGTCACAGTCGGCTTCTCGCCCACCACGCCACAGTTTTTTATGATAGGACCTGGAGGTGGAACAAGCTTATGTCCCACCTGATGTTTAATGGTAACCGCCTATAACAAAGTATTGCCTCGTAGGTTACGATGCACTGCTCTGCGTCCATCAACTTGAGGCATACAGGTGTAAAGCCTCATGTTCCTGTAACTTCACCGGCAAACATACCCTGCAAACCAAAACAAAGCAATGCTGCTTGGCGGCCGAAATCTACTCTTAAATAGTTGGAATAGCTCAACAAATCGCCATCTGTTAAATTTTATAAACACACTTCCGCCAGCGGCTTCGCATGCGTTGTTTGTTAACAAGAAGTAGCATATGTGTTAATCCAGGTTATTATAACGATCTCCGTGGCGCAGTGGGCGAATAGTCGGCTGAGACGCAGGAGATAGCGGGTTCGATTATCGCCACTGAACAAATGTTTGCATGATCTATAGATATTTGTTCCGGGTCTGGATGTTTTTCAATATGTTATAAGTACATATGTATTTACAAAAAAAAGTATTTAAGTATTCTATCAGTTATCTGGTTCCCATAATACAAGCACTGCTTAGTTTGGGGCCAGATAGCGCTGTGTGAAATGTCCAGCAATATATTTTTTTATATTTTTTTTAATCAACGTAAATACCAAATTTCATCAGTATTCAGTATTTATTCAGTAAGGTCTTACATAGTAATTATTAAGTATAACATATGTTATGTGTATTCGTAAGAAGAGATTTATTAGGTTGGGGAAAAATTTTTCTCACATTTAAAAAAAAATCAATAATTTTTTAATACAGTTTATTTACATTTAACTAAAGTATGTAGGTACCATTTTGTTCTATAACTTTTGCCATCTTGTAGGTAGGGACATGATCCCATTGCTATAGAAATTTTGGGGCTTCTGATCAAAATACCGCGACAAGTAGTTTTAGCAGTCCTCTAGTGATGTTAACCTGATACTGTCTAAAGAATTCTGAAGAGACCGAAACAGGTGGAAATCTGAAGGTGCAAGGTCAGGACTATACGGCGGATGCATTAACACCTCCCAGCCAAACCCTCTTAATTTTTGCTGAGTGGCTAAAGATGTGTGAGGTCTAGCGTTATCATGATGAAAAACCACACCCCTTCTGTTGATTAATTCCGGCCGCTTTCTCTCAACTTCTTGCTTTAATCTCATCAGTTGTTCGCAGTAGAGTTCAGAATCGATGGTCCTGCCTGGTGGTAACAGCTCATAATGAATAATGCCCTTCCAATCCCACCACACACACAGCATCACCTTGTTACGAGTTAACCCGGGTTTCGCCACAGTCTGTGAAGCCTGACCGGCCTTTGACCACGACCTTTTTCGCAAGTTCTTGTCGTACGTGATCCACTTTTCATCACCAGTTATCAGCTTCTTTAAAAATGGTTCGGTTTCATTACGTCGTAATAAAGAATCACAAATTAATACACGGTTCATTAGGTTTCTTTCAGTGAGGTCGTGGGGTACCCAAATATCGATCTTTTTTGTGTACCCAGTTTTTTTCAAATGCGCCAAAACTGTTTTGTGGTCAATTCCCAGTTTTTCAGCTACGTCGTTACTATATGCCGATCTTGCTCCACTTTTTCAATTATGGCATCAATTTTATCCGTAATAGGGCGACCAGAGCGACATGCATTTTTGACATCAAAATTTCCGGATTGAAAACGCTTAAACCAAATTTGTGCTACTTTCACAGACACTGCACTAGGTCCATAAACATCGCAAATTTTTTTCGCGGCTTGCGTTGCATTTTTACCTTTTTTGTAGTAAAATTTTAAAATGTATCGAATTTCTTCATTAGATTCACTCATCTTTACAGTACGAAAAACAAATAAAAATCACACATTTTCCTAATTTGAATTTATCTTCTTTAAAATTTGTACTGTGAATGATACCAAAACCAGCCAGATACAAATAGTATAGCCAAAGAGATTTTATTACAAGTTCATACCTACTATAATGCGAAAAGACTTTTTCCCCAACCTATTATATTACTAAAGACCTTGATTTGACATAGTTCTATAGCTTTGACTCCTCGCTCTAAGTTTAAAACTTGTCATGTAGACGCGAGGGATCTCTACTTCGGCTAAGTTTCAAGGATCTTTCTCTAGATCTAAATAGAGACAAGCAGATTTCTAAGATCTAGACAAAAATAAAGTACTACAGTTATACACATTCAATAAGGGTATTAATAATAAAATGAAAACTAAAAAGGAAAGACTGACCTTATTTAAAAAAAAATACCATCGAAATCGGTTCAGCCGTTACGACGTGATTGAGTAACAAACAAACAAACATCCAAGCATTCGGATTTATAATATTAGTGTGTAATAGCATGCAATTTTTAAAATAAATTCTACACCAAAAAAACAAATAACTTAGTGTACCAACATAAAAATCCGTATGTTTCACAAATAATTATTTTCCATTTGATTTGAGTTTTAAAACTTTATTTCTAGGGAACAAACTGGGAACTGGGTACGGCCGTAAGATACTAAAGCCTTATAAGAAGAACAAGCTCCGGTCATTGTACAATAAAAACTGCATGGGCTTTTACGACATTCCAAGGCTTCGAGGGCAGTGAGCTGACAGAACAAACTCTTGGCTCACTCGTAAATAACATACACCAAGACTCACTACCACTCTCGGTAGCATCGCAGAATAGTAACAGAAGATAAGTATTACCCGTGCGCGATAAGTTGGGACCTGAGCGCGGTGACGTCATATTGGCGTGTTTGTACCGCCCGCAAAAAAGCGAACATAACAAGCAGCCGCCCGCGGCTTCGTCTTTGTTTTTTTTTAACCTAATTTATTATGTTACTCAGGGAGGACGCTGCTTTTTATCTAATCTTTTTTACACTATTTGAATAAAATAAAAATACAATATTTAAGTTTATACATTTATTTTATCTGTTATTTACATTATCTTATCTTCGTCACTACTTAGTAGATTTATGCCTTCCTAGAGGTTGTTCTTCGTCCTCAGTCTCACTATATCACTTGACGAAGAGGTATCCGATAAAGATCATTGGGCGGTTTTGACCCACTTTTTTTTTTTCGCGCACAGTGTTCAAATCACTTTTAAAGTAAAGTATTCAATTCCACTTTTCTAAATATGTAAATTTTTTTTATGTATCTGCTGGAGGAAAAATGTTATGTAACAGTATGTATGTGAGTCTAACTATAATTCTATTAGACTAAAAACTAAAGATTTTACTGTCAGCATTGTGAAAATGTATGTACAAGCATAAGAAAAATGTTTGTATCGCATAACAGATTGTATGTCTCTCTCGCTCGCACTTTCGACAGGTAGAAAATAACAGTAAGGTATCGAAGTGCGCGTGCGACGCGCTGCCTGCGCCCCACCCGCTCTGACCGCCCCGCAGTCGTACGTCATCCTTCGTTTCGATCTGTGCGTTTAAACTCGTGTTTCCGATTTTTGCATTTTATTGATTACTTGAGCGTGTTTTATGGACCCCTGATTTTGCTTGACGATTGGTTTACATTAACATGGAAAGACAAAATAGTTGCGTGTCGTGTAATCGATCTGTTTTACGTCGACGAAAACACATATTGACAGTTCTCTTTTTGGAAAGACAAAGGGATCTTGTAGATTTATTATTGCAAGAAATAATACCACGTGAGGTAAGTACACTACACTGTTATCGTATGTGTATGACTCGTCGCGTGCTCTTGATTGTACAAATGTTGCTTTGCTCAATGTAATGGCTCATTTTACTTCTTGATAAATGGAGGAATATATATTTTTTTTTTCAATTGTTTCAGATTACTTTTAATGGCTCACGGGCCATGTGCCATGCTTGTTGGTCAAGGTTAGATCGTCGTTTACGGAATCAACCCGTACAAAATGAACAAGTACAAAATATACCAGTACAAGATCAGCCAGTTGAAGAGCAACCAGTGCAAGATCAAGTACAATTGCAGCCTAGTTTTGTTACGCCTAGAGGATATAAGCGAGCATCGAATACAGCGAGACATTGTATTTTTACAAACTGTAGAAATGTAGTGGCCCATAATGTTCCACTATATGCTAAGTTCCAACTCTTACACAATCACAATTTTTATATACCAGAATTAGCTCGGGTTTGCAATGCTCATTTTATGAGGAATGATTGGGTAGACTTGCTCAACACTACATCCCACGAAAACTTTGACAGTACTCATGTTGTTGGTATGATGAATTTATATAAATGGGGTATCGAACAAAGAAGCAACCTTGATTTCGAAAATATTGAAGAAATAGAGGACAATGAATTTCACTTTTGGACGGGACTAACAAAATATCAATTTAATGTTATTTTGAACCAAACGCCTTCACTGGGTGATCGATCAGTTCATCCTGCCACAGTTCTTGGAATTTTTTTAACATAAATAAGAACCGGTGAACCAGATGAGCGATTAGCCACTAAATTCAATATGTCGAGGAGAACCCTAGAAAGGAAGTTGGCGATAGCAAGAGAATGCTTAAGTAATGATTTTGTTCCACAGCATTTGGGCTTAAATCATATTACTAGGGAAGATGTGGTGGCCAAGAATCTTGCAATTCCAAGTCATTTTTTTGGTGGTAACTATAATGAACCGGCGGCCATTCTCGTATGTGATGGAACATATATTTATCTACAAAAGAGTTCGAATTTCCTTTTCCAGCGCAAAACTTACAGTCTTCATAAGTTTCGGAACTTAGTAAAACCCTTCCTTATAGTATGTACCGACGGCTACATAGTAGATGTTACGGGGCCTTACACTGCGACTACTTCGGACGCAAGCATTATGCGTGACCTGATGCAAGAAGATTCTCCGATTCATGGGTTCTTGAGAGTTAATGATCTTTTTATATTGGATCGTGGATTTCGGGATTCGATTGATAAAATTGAGGAATGCGGGTATAATCCTCACATGCCGCCTACAAGAGTAAGAGGAGAACAACTGACGACACTAGATGCTAATAAATCTAGATTAATAACAATGATCCGGTGGGTAGTGGAAACCATTAACGGCAGATTCAAGAAAGATTTTAAAATCTTCCGCCATGTATATTTTAACGTTGCCATGAGAAACATGATGGTCGACTTCAAAATAACTGCGGCCATAATTAATGCTACTCGCCATCCATATGAGGACCATATGTATGCGGAACAATTCATAAGAATTATAAATGAACGAATGAATGAACCCAATGAGATGGCAGAATATGTGATTAACCATAATTTAAACAGGCAGAGAGTAGCGTTTGTGCGACTCGATGGCAATGATCCGGATTTTGATGACTTTCCTCGGCTTACATTTGACGAATTAATATTGTTTACGTTGGGATCATACCACTTGAGAATCGCAAGATCGTATTGCCACGAGCACATGCGTGAGGATGGTGTATACACTATCGAACTATACCGGCACCAAGAAATGATTGAAAATAAGATATTGATAAGAGGCAGAATACAGTCACGACACGTCCGTGCAAAGCAGTACTACACCTATATTTTAGTAGATCCTACCCATATTGGAAGAAATAGCATCCAACAGTATTACTGCTCGTGTATACACGGCCGTCGCACTGTCGGAAGCTGTGCACATGTTGTAAGCGTCGTATACTTTCTGTCATGGGCCAGGCATCAAGACGTGATAGACGCGCCTGCAGCCTTTTTAGATGAATTAACTATAGATTTTGATAATGCAGAATAAAAATATTATTACCGCAAAATGGATTTTATTTTCGTATTCCTGGAAATTGTTCAAAACAACTGTTTTACAAAGTATTTTTACAGTCAGGCCAATAGTTTTTACTTAGTTCATTATAAAAATGCTATAATAATAATTTAAAAATGCTATAATAATTATTTTAAAAATGCTATAATATTAATTAAAAAAATTTTTTTTGCGGTTCTCCCATATCCTGCAATAATGCGACCCATACCATTAAGTAACATATACATTTAACTACATACCTAGCCCTGTTTCGTTTTTGTGCGCCGTGGGTCATATGTCCGAACAAAATGCCCAATGACCTTTACAACATTTACTATAACAACAAAAACTACAACAACTAAAAGAATTCCAGAGCGTGTCGTTACGTGACGTAGGCCAGTACGAGACTAAAAGCCCTAGTAAAAAATAGTGATGCGAATGGTACAATACGGGCGCCATCGGGGAAGTGCAGGGGAAGCGGTCGGGGAGTCGCATTCCTAGCAGGTCCCAAGTTATCGCGCACGAGTAATACAAGCTAAAACAGCCACACACACGCACATAGACGAGGATCATAACAATTGGTTGGAGCTTTGAACAACTAAATCCGAGATTTTGTTGTTATAGTTTGTGTCATTGTTTTGTTGTTGTAGTTTTTGTTATTATAGTTCTTGTTAAGTGTTTTTGTTATCATTATGAAGGGTAAACCTTTGCATAGCGGAGAAAGAAACCTCGTGCTAAAAGTGTTAGAGTTTTTTGAAAACGAAAAACGGAACAAACAGTTTTGTTTACCTGTTGACCAGGCAGTAAAACGAACATTACGAAGATAGTGACGATGATGAGATAATGTAAATAATAGATAAAATAAATGTATAAACTTAAACATTGTATTTTTATTTTATTCAAATAGTGTAAAAAAAGATTAGATAAAAAGCAGCATCCTCCCTGAGTAACATAATAAATTAGGTTAAAAAAAACAAAGACGAAGCCGCGGGCGGCTGCTTGTTATGTTCGCTTTTTTGCGGGCGGTACAAACACGCCAATATGACGTCACTGCGCTCAGGTCCCAACTTATCGCGCACGGGTAATAGGTACAAAAAAAAACAAAAATACAAAAAGTAAACAGTAATAATACCCTTTTAGTCTATATAAAAATATATAAAAAATGAATTGCTGTTCGTTAGTCTCGCTAAAACACGAGAACAGCTAATTTTAACGGAGAACGGCGATTTGGCTAATTTTAGTATTGAATTATTTGTGGAAGTCCAGAGAAGGTTTAAAAGGTGAATAAATATGAAAATGCTCGGAATTAAATAAAAAAAAAACAACAGTACGAAGTCTGCCGGGTCAGCTAGTTTGTAATAAATCTGTATGTTGTTTGTTTACCTTGCCACGCCCTTACAGGGTACATACTTCTATAGGTTATTTTTATGAAACCTGTGATGTATGTTGCATTGAAATAAACAAATAAATACTAAAAAATACAAGGGTGTGTAATTTTTGACCAGTGACAATATTAAAGTGATGCTGCGCAATGACAGCCGTGCAGCGATTGGTTGCAATTTGCTGTGGAATCGGCACATGTGTTGCAAATGTGTTTGAGAACTTCTCTATTACCAGCAGGCCGGCACACTTTATGTACCTCACGTTAACAGACTTCAAAACGAACCTTTCGGCCGCCATGGCAACTGAGTTTCACAACATTTTTTTTTTTGGAATGGTCTTATCTCGCTGTTGGCCTCTGAGGCCGTTGCAGCTTAACCGAGCTTTTGGCGCGCGCAGAAGGCGCTCAGCCCTATAATTTTATTTTTGATGAGGCAACTAGCGCAAGGGCACCACTTAGGTACAAACCTCGGCTTGGGCTGTTGCCGGGACGGGGATAGGAGAGAAACGCCCTGGTACGTGCTTGTACCTCGTGTAGGCGGCGACTAAAGAGACTCGTCGACCTCACCGGCGAGGACTGTGGAGTGCTTGCTCTGTCTAATGTGGATGACTCTTCCGTATTAGCGGAAGTGATGTAGTCATCCGGGTCTCCGAGAACGTGTCTCGGACGACGGAGGGTCTGAGTTTCACAACCAGTAAGCCTTTGAGGATTTTATACTCGGCAACTAGTTGCCATATAAAAATACTCCCCGTATTTTCCCTACTAATCAATTCGGTTGCCAACAAGAAAGTTCTAAAAAAAATAAGACGGAGGTATTCCATTCGCCGTTTTTTTTATTTTTATTTTCCCTTGTAACTTCATTGTTTATTATTCTTTTGTACCATTACAGCTTTAAATGGTCCTATTTGAACTCATTGAGGTCAAATAATTTTGAAGTTGTTAAAGAGGAAGAACAAACGTTTTTTTATGCTTGCATGCCTGTCTGCGTGGTGTTATTGGAAAGATCTTTGAAAATGAAGTAGACATTTCATTAGGCACTTTTCATTTTAGAGTTCCGTATCCAAAATATTTGAAGTGTTCTGAAGTCGGTTGTATTTTTGTTCAAAGTAACTTGTAAGTTCAGTGCTTTCTCCATTCCGCTATTTATTTATATTCATTCATTCGTGGATTATTATAAACAAATCGAACATCATACATTATACTGCTGAGACGTAGATTTTGGTGGTAGAGCTTTTGTGAACGGGCTCGAGGAAGTGGGCACCACCGCCTTACCTTTATCTGCCGCCAAATAGCAGTACTTGTGCTGCTGTGTTCCGGTTAGATGGTAATGGTATGTTCCTGTAATAACTGGCACATAGGCATAACATCTAAGTCCTATAGTATGGCAACGTATCCACATAGAGATCAAGACAACAATAGCTTGTATTGAATTCTATGTGGATATCCATGGGCTGCAGTAGCGACTTAACATCTGGTGGACTGCATGCTCGTTTGCCATATACATAAGTATTATAAAAAAGACGTGTCGTGAAATAAGATGATGCTTGGTATTGATGATATTGATGGATATTGCATAGGTTTTCCTCATGCGCTTCGTCTTGTGGGTAAAACCATGTCTAGATACAGGCTGTTGTTTGTTTTTTGACTTTTCGAGGATGTTTTTACCAAGAAAGCAATCCTTTTCAAATATCCATCACTTAAGCTATTGTGTATTAGTAATTAATTTAATTAATTTGTACTCTTTTAAATAAAACTTAATTTGTTATATCTTTGAGTACATCTACTAATACATAACATTCTCGTGTCACAGTGTTTGTAACAAAACTGCTCCGAAACGGCTTGACCGATTCTTATGATTTTTTTTTGTGTATATTCGGTAGGTTTGGGAATAGGACGTTAACTATTTTTTATACCCCTATGTGATAAGGATGGTCCACCCCATTTTTTAATTTTTCTTTATGATTCGGTAATCAAAAATACATACAACCTTAAATTTATAAATCATAGAAAAATACATTGAAAAAAAAATGAATTAATCTCAGCTTAACAACACAAAATTGATTGATTCTAAGGTACGAAGTTCGTGGGGTCAGCTAGTGTACAATGTGTATACTAACTTAATATGTTATATACTAACTTGATATATATAATGTGTATAGTAACTTAAAAAAACTACTATACTAGTTTTTATATTATTAGTTTTGTTAAGTCATATATATATAGGGTTATACCTAGTCAGGTCATAAATTCTGTCACATGTTTAATATAAAATAATTGAAACAAGTTTATTCATTATGTAACCATTTATATACCAAAATGAACTTAACAAAACATAGATTCTTATGACACTAAAGTTTATTCAAAATGACCTCCGTGATTTTGAATACAGGCCTTCAATCTGCGCGGCCAGTCGTCTATCGCAGCACGAACGAGGTCCATGTCAATATCGGCGCCTGCCTTAATCAAGGATATCTTGAGTGACTCCAAATTGGGATGACGCTTTGAGCACGCCTTTTCCTCCAAGTATTGCCATATCTTGTAATCTAACGGATTCAAATCTGGACTGGAGGAGGGCCAGTCTTCGTGCCGGATGAAGTCGATTTCACGCGCCGCCAGCCAGTCTTGTGTGCTCTTCGCTCTATGAGCTGGCGCCGAATCTTAATGGAATACCCAGTGCCTGTTATTGAACATGGTATGAGAAACAGGTTCCACAAGGTTCGTCAGGACTGTATTTTGATACACAACTGCATTCGTTTTTACACCTTTCTCACAAAAATGTACCTCTGTGAAGCCCCAATAAGAAACTCCCAACCATACCATGAGCGAGGATGGAAAATGACCTCGTTGGACACGCGGAATACGGTTGCTCGCTTCTTCACTACTGTGTGCGTACACCTTATCATTTTGTTTGTTGTAGCGCTCTTCTACGGTAAAAAAATTTCCATATGAAAAAAGAATTTCCCGATATTTTTTTTCCGCGTACCGCTTCAACAAAGCGATGCCGCTCTTCAGTCTCAGGTCCATTAGACGAGCATTTAAACGATGTCCTGTTTTTCTTCGATATGCCCGAAGCCCTAAGTCTTCATTTAACACCCTTTTCACCGTGGTTCTGCTTAACCCCATCTGAAGGGCCTACAGTTTCTGCTTACGTTTGGGATTTCTTTTAATTCGCACCTTCACAGCTTTTATCACTGCTGGAGTCCTAACAGACCGAGGGCGACCACTTCTTGACCTGTCAACTACACTAGAATCTTCATTGTATCGTTTGATGGTGCGATAAACGAATCTTTTGGTTATATTCAAATTTATTAGTATGTCATAAATTTGAATTGGCGCGTAACCGCAACGATGCAACGCAATAACTGCAACACGGTCTTCTTTAAGCGTCCACTCCATATTTAAAAATAAGTAAAATTCTAAAAAGTATACATTTTTATTTTCATGAACAATTCGAAATTCGAATTCTGTAACCTTTTTTGTGGCCAGCATTCTAAAAGAAAAGTTTTTACTGTGTGACAATACTTATGACCTGACTAGGTATTTATATCAAGTAGTTTTTATAAGTTACTCTCCTAAGTCATTTAAGTCCTGTTTCTTATAATATCTTTTTTGTATTAGCACGACAACCTATGTTTTTAGGGTTCCGTACCCAAAGGGCAAAACGGCACCCTATTACTAAGGTTCCGCTGTCTGTCTGTCTGTCCGTCTGTCACCAGGCTGTATCTCATGAACCGTGATAGTTAGACAGTTGAAATTTTCACAGATTATGTATTTCTGTTGCCGCTATAACAACAAATACTAAAAACATAAAATATAACAATAAAATAAATATTTAAGGGCTATAATATTTATGCTCTTTTTGGCTCGATATTGATAACGGCCACAGGTAGACGATTGAAATATTCACAGAATATTTATTTATATTTTCACTTTAAAAATAAATAATTAAATTAACATAAAACAAATATTTAAGGGGGGCTCCCATACAACAAACGTGATTTTTTTGCCGTTTTTATAGATCAGATAGTTACGATTAGTGAGTAGATTAGATAGTACGGCCCGCGGACCAGCTCTGGTTCGCCGACGGTCCTTCGACATGAACAGTATATGACCCGCGATAATTATATTTTGACTGTCCAGAAGTATAAAGTGGATTCTACTTAGTACAGTGCTTCCTCTCTATAATTCCCAACTCGGGGCTAAAATTCTAAGAATTTCTTCTTAGTGAGGAGTCTTCTGCTCTTAGTGTGTAATGCTGTAATGTTTTTATATGATTAAAAGTTTCAACACAACATGCATTTTTCCTTTAAATCTGGCCCTCCTCTAAAATTTCTTAAACTTTCTGGCCCCCTGTTAAGAAAGTTTGCCCACCACTGTTATAGATAACCCTTCGTGCGCGAGTCCGACTCGCACTTGGCCGGTTTTTATTATTTCAACCGTTCACGGATGATAGAAAATGCTGATTAGCATTAAGTCCTCCTATTTTACACGTTTTAGTGTGCAATAAAGAATAAAATAAACAAATACTGCACAAGCTCTATTAAAATATAGCTTGTAGCACTCAGGGATAATGTAGCTTCCAGCTTGTAGTAGATGTAGGGGATAATCTCTTAACTTCTTCTTCTTCTCAATCGTAACACTCGTGGTCAACATATTGTATCATTATTTTTGGGGGCAGATGTTACACGCCTCACGATATCTCGCCATTTGTCTCTGTTGACAGACATTCTCGTGCATTCATGCAGTTGGCCGCCCACTGCAGCTTAGATTTGATCAGTCCACCGCATGGGCGACCTTCCGCGCGCTCTGATGCCCTCCACTCGTCCTTGTACGGTAAAACGCTCAATAGAGTCCGTGTCCCGCCTCGAGACGTGGCCGAAGATCGAATGCGAGTTTGTACTAAAGCTGACAGGCCCTGTTTTATACCCAGCTCCTGGAGTATAGAGACATTAGTACGAAACTCGGTCCATGATATTCCAAGAAGCCTTCTCCAGCACCACATTCCCAGAGCTCTATCTTTTTCTTTTCAACTTCTCGCAGCGTCCACGTCTCTGCAGAACTATGGGGGAAAATAAGGGTTCGAACGAGCCGGATCTCAGTAGATCTCTTATTCTTAGTAGTAATATCATAGCTACTGAACCGATTTTGAAAATTCTTTCATAATAGTGAAAAAACTTTGAGAATAGGATCATCAATTCCTGAGTTTACACACTACAACCAAACAAAGAAATAAACTCGCAAACTGTACCTCATAATAAAAGTACAAATGTGTAATTTAAAAACGTAATTAAACAAAATCTTTATATAAAAAGCCTACTTTAAAATATCGAAAGAAAGAAAGAAAGAAAATATATTTATTTGAACCCACTTGACATCACACACAATAAAAACAAAGGCAAAGTCAAGATTCACTCAGACAGACAATACTGGTGTTGCGTGGGGACAAAATGGTCCCTGTCTCAGCATAAGCTGTGTCGTACCACGATGGATACGATGCAGCGCTGTATTTCTGACAGGGCCTAGGTGACGACACGATCATTTGAAAAGACAATACAAATAGAATAAAGTATAAATAACATGTAGACAAATTAAAAGGAGAAGATACTCAATAAATTAACAATACATAAAATACACGAATTGCAAAATAAATAGCCACGAACATTACTTAGGCAAATAGGTACTTTAAAAACAAAGAGAAAATCAAAAATAAACAAATAAATATTAAAAAAATATAAGATACACTCCTCAAACCTAGCGCCATCTACAACTCCCAGACGTTATATAGAATTAATATCGGATTATTTAGATGATAGAGATGCTTGGGGTTGAAATTGCTCCAACTCGTTCAAAATGTTACAATTTAGACGTAATTTATTTTCTTTATTGTATGTATTCTAAAAGGATCATTAAAAATTACAAACAGCCATTTCTTGCCTTTCTTTTCTGGCTTGGTCGCGAAGGAACATGCAGTAAAATTGACGTTTTAAAGCTATCCTTGCGATTTGAATGAATAAAAAGATTTTGATTTGATTTATTCATAAAAACTGAAATGTAGTGAAAATCTAAAAGAAGTAGTAATAATATAAAAAAAACTACAAGAAACCAAACAATCAAACTAATATTATAAATGTGAAAGTTTGGATGTTTGTTTGTTTTTACTCAATCACGTCGTAACGGCTGAACCGATTTCGATGAAATTTAGTATGTACGTAGATTATAACTAGGATTACCACATATGCTACTTTTTATCCTATAAATCAGTGCCCATGGGATAAAAATGGGATGTCAAGTTGACAACATCGAGTTTAGCTTTATTTCTAGGTTTACACATTTAGTAGTGTAACGCGTACGAAGTCGCGGGCAACATCTAGTATTAAATACTTAGTAAAATCGGTTAGTTTTAAAATTTGTTTAAGAGAAGATGAGTGTGTTCCCTAGTGGAGAAGGGGTGTAAAGGAGAAGAAGAAATGAAAGACTTTGCAATACTTATTAAATGAAAAATCAAACATGTTTTGACTATGTTTCTAAAAATATTTATTAAGGTAAATAAGGTTTGTAGTTAGTAACTCCCTCGCTCCGCTCGTGAGTTAACTCTAGAATCCTTCGTTACGTTCGGGATCCAATATGGCGCCCGTGACGCAAGACACTGCCTTCTTTGTTTAATAATCTACTACTTAATATAAATATCTATTTAATATCTAGTCTTTGTATATTGTTAGCGACGCGGTCAGTTTCCGTAGGTAGTTTTTAAATTAAGTTTTTTTTATTTTAATAAAGTCAATGTGGGTAGGCGAGTCTGTCCGCCTCGACTTGCGCGAGCGGGTGCGCGCTATATATTTTGTGTAATCTCATTCTACTGTTATATTTTCGGCCTAATTGCATCCAATAAACGCTAAACAAGTGCTGTGCTGTGTTTTTGTGTCCCACGAACTACATATATCATATAAGAAAGACAAGAGAAACACATTGAAGTTTCACCTATGAGACGTGGCGATTTGGAGACGCAAAAGAATGCGGGTTCGATTCTCGCTACGGAACGAATGATTTCATGATCTGTGAATATTTATTCCAGCTCTGGGTGTTCTGTTACTCACGATAAAGGTAATCCTAATGTGGGGGGTCAACTATGTAGGTGACAGTTCATATCAGCCATAGGATAGGAAGTCTACTGCTGGGCATAGGCATCCCCCATAGATTTCCTTGTGCGGCCCACACCCAACAGCTCCCAGCAGCCTCTGTTAGCTCGTCTTTCCATCAAGTGGGGAAAGGGGGGGGGGGAGGGGGGGGGGGGGTCCTTCGCTGCGCTTTTCAGTGCGTGATCTCAACTCGGGAACCTTTCTGCCCCGATGCCCGTGACTTTACTACAAAAAAGGTAAAAATGCAACGCAGGCCGCGAAAAAAATTTGCGATGTTTATGGACCTAGTGCAGTGTCTGTGAGAGTAGCACAAATTTGGTTTAAGCGTTTTCAATCCGGAAATTTTTATGTCAAAGATGCACGTCGCTCTGGTCGCCCTATTACGGATAAAATTGATGGCATTATTGAAAAAGTGGAGCAAGATCGACATATCAGTAGTTACGACGTAGCTGAAGAACTGGGAATTGACCACAAAACAGTTTTGGCTTATTTGAAAAAAACTGTGTAGACAAAAAAGGTCGATATTTAGGTACCCCACGAGCTCACTGAAAGAAACCTAATGAACCGTGTACTCATTTGTGATTTTTTATTACGACGTAATGAAACCGAACCATTTTTGAAGAAGCTGATAACTGGTGATGAAAAGTGGATCACGTACGACAAGAACGTGCGAAAAAGGTCGTGGTCAAAGGCCGGTCAGGCTACACAGACTGTGGCGAAACCCGGATTAACTCGCAACAAGGTGATGCTGTGTGTGTGTGGTGGGATTGGAAGGGCATTAATCATTATGAGCTGTTACCACCAGGCAGGACCATCGATTCTGAACTCTACTGCGAACAACTGATGAGATTAAAGCAAGAAGTTGAGAGAAAGCGGCCGGAATTAATCAACAGAAGGGGTGTGGTTTTTCATCATGATAACGCTAGACCTCACACATCTTTAGCCACTCAGCAAAAATTAAGTTTGGCTGGGAGGTGTTAATGCATCCGCCGTATAGTCCTGACCTTGCACCTTCAGATTTCCACCTGTTTCGGTCTCTTCAGAATTCTTTAGGCAGTGTCAGGTTAACATCACGAGAGGACTGCCAAAACTACTTGGCGCGGTATTTTGATCAGAAGCCCCAAAATTTCTATAGCAATGGGATCATGTCCCTACCTACAAGATAACAAAAAGTTATCGAACAAAATGGTACCTACATACTTTAGTTAAATGTAAATAAACTATATTAAAAAATGTTTTGAATTTTCTTAAAAAATGACAAGAAACTTTTTCCCCAACCAAATATATCTTTAAATCTGTCCAATAATTATGTTTATTTCTATTTCTTATAAATAACTAAAATACCTAACCTAAAATACCGTAAGAAAGAGGTCCTCCTTTAATACAGGTTATTGCGACTTATCACAGATACCAACGAATCTAACGCACAGTTTTTGTAAATTTATAAAGAACTAGCTGACTAAACCGCAGCTTCGCACGCGTAGATTTTCAATAAAAACATTACCTTCCTTCTGCGCAGTTGGTTAAAAAGTGGCCTATGTCACCCGGGAATAGTGTAGCTTCCCAACAGTGAAAGAATTTTTTAAGTCGGTCCAGTAGTTTCTGAGCCTATTCAATACAAACAATACAAAAATATTGGTATAGATTTTTGATTGATTATTTTTGTATACCACTAAGTTAGCAAACATTACAAACACGATTATATAATTGTTTATTAATAAATAAATGCAATGAAACAAGCATACAGTCCACCTGATGGTAAGCGGTTACCGAAACCTATGGACGTTTGTAACACCAAAGGTATTACTCGGCCTTGGCGTTTGCCGACCCTTTAAAATTTTCAAAACGCCCTTTTTGAAGAACCCCATACTGTAGTCTCTAGGAAAAACCTCGGCAGGGAGACCATTCCACAAGCGAAGTGTTCGCGGGAGGAAATTCCTCTGGAACCTCACGGTCTGCGAACAGTATGTGATTGTTGATTGTATGTGCCTCGGGAACTGCCAACTGCCACTGGTCGCTTTGGAAATCTAATAAGGCGGCCTATGTTCCGCAGTGGACATCTTATGGCTGATATAATAATTGATCGAGCGAAGCGAGATCTCTAAGTCAACTTGGGCAAATCGGCGTTGTATGTATGTATGTATGTTTGTCCGAGGATAACTTTCGAAGCGTTGATCCGATCATTGCGAAATTTGGTATATAGGTAGTTAGTGATGGCACAATTTTGGTATGGCTAAATGAGCTAAAAATGTTGGGGGGTTGTTGAGATGTTGGGGTTCAAAAGGGGTAAAAAAAATGAAAATGAGGTCAAGTGGGACTTCAAATGAAAGGTCTTTATTAGTATATTTCAACCCTGTTTTTATTTTTAGTTTAATCCTTGTAATTTTTGAGTTATTAGCGATAATAAAAACAAAACTTTGAGGAAATTCACAGGGTACACCAGTGACCTGCAATGCTGAAATTTTGTATTCGTGTAGCTTTAGTGACACAAATAAAAGCAAAAGTCTGAAATCCAGAATACCTGCATTTTGTACCCCAAAAAAATAGTAACCAATTAACATAAACTCCCGTTACCTGTAATTTTAATGAAACTGTAGGTCAAGTGAGTTGGTTATTTATTTCTACTTTGATAGTCAAAGATAACGAATAATAATATTTTCCTCGCGAGATCTCAGTTCGGGGCGATCCACTAGTAATTATATGGCTAAACCACATCTAATACGAGGGCTGCTATTTATGTATCCGGAATAAAATAAAATAACTATCATTGACTGTTAAATATGGTTTTATTGCTTTTCAAAATATTCGCCATGATGATCAATGCACTTTTGCATTCGGTGAAACCAGTCTTCATAGCACTTTTTCCAATCGGAAGACGGTATCTCCAAAACATGATTTTTGAATGCCTCAACGGCTTCTTCTCGGGTTGAAAATTGTTGACCACGTAATTTATTCTTCACGGTTGGGAATAAAAAGAAGTCGTTGGGTGCCAAATCAGGGCTATATGGCGGATGACCCGTTAATTCCACCGTTTCACCCTCCAAATATCGGGTCGTTTCACCCGAAGTGTGACAGCTTGCATTGTCGTGATGGAGAATGATTCTGCGTTGTGGATTATTCTTCCTGATTTCTGCAAAGACTTCTGGCAAACAAATGGTCGTGTACCACTCTGAATTAACAGATTTACAATTTTCTAGGGGTAGAGTAGCCACGTGTCCATCTATACCAAAAAAAACAGGCGACCATTTGCTTCAAAGTGCTTTTCGCACGAGCAACTTTTGTTGGGTTCGGCTCATGTTGGAAGACCCAAACTGTTGACTGTTGCTTAGTTTCGGGGTCATATGCATAAATCCAGGATTCAGTACCTGTGTAGATATTATATACAGCTTTTGATGCACCACGATTGTATTTTTTTATCATTTTTTTGCACCAATCGACACGAGCCTGTTTTTGATCTATTGTCAAGTTGTGCGGTATCCAACGCGAACAAACTTTTTTTGCAGCCAAGTGTTCGTGTAATATCTTATGTATACTCGTCATACTAATGCCCAAGATCGCCTCTATCTATCGATATGTCACATGACGATCTTGCATTATTAGTTTACGCACTGCGTCGATGTTTCGTGGCACAACAACTGATTTAGGCCGACCATCTTTAATTTCGTCCGTGAGCATACGACGTCCACGATTAAACTCACTAAACCAGTGATACACAGTAGTCTTTGATGGTGCTTTATCCCCAAAAGTCGAACTGAGTTGATCGATACACTGCTGTTGAGTTAGACCACGTCGAAAATCATAAAAAATCATCGCACGAAAATTTTCTCGAGATAAATCCATTGTGATAATGACACGCAATTTTTGAAATCGCGCCACACAATGAAAACAATTGACAGACGGACGAAATAACCTGCATTCTACAGCCAAAGAGTTCCATTTTCAAACGTGATAATTTTTTTTTAAATATTATTTATGCAGTGGCCAGTTCCGGATTCTTAAATAGCAGCCTATGTAATACAAACTTCCACGCGAAATCGCTTCGAATCCTCATCATCCACCAACACCGCAACACCAACATCCACGGGGACCCTGCAACGCTGGCACCAACCCAAAGTCCTACTCCGCTACTTCAAGGAGTTAGGATGGCTGGTGTTAGGTTAGAGGAGGGGGGGGGGGGGGGGGGGGGGGTAATGCTCAATACACCCCATACGGGATATCAGTATAGATCTTTTATTCCCCCCACCCTTAGAAATAGAAGTTTCCGCACGTGACGAGTAACTTTTTAACAAATATATAACCAAACTAACATAAATAGATTTTGATGAAGTTTCTATCGGACCAATCTTTAAGTATATCCTTTCAAATAAAAAAAACCGGACAAGTGCGAGTCGGACTCGCCCACCGAGGGTTCCGTACAAATTTGTACCGACACAAGGATCACTTTGAAACGCCAATTTTACTGTATGTTCCTTCGCGACCAAGCAAGGAAAGAAATGCAAGAAACAAGGCTGGTTGTTTTTTTAATGATCCTTTTACAATACATAACAATACAGGTAATAAATTACGTCTAAATTGATGATTGATTATTTTCTCTAAATAAAGACTGTATTTTTTATGATTCAATTACAAATGTATAATTTTTAGACTGTTCCCTGTACTTGTAGTAGAAGACGATATTACTTGCCAAATTTATTAGTTCTAGCTAGGTCAACGGAAAGTACCCTATAAATTTTGATTCCCTTGAGTGTCGAAATATACGTTTATTTGCGGTATAAACGGCTTTTAACAGCTTCAAGTGACTGTAGACCTGAGTATATGGTTTTAATTTCAACCCGATACCTCCACGCGTTCCCGAGATAAAGGATCTTGACCAACAGACGGACAACATAAGGGTTCCGTTTTTTCCTTTTGAGGTACGGAATCCGTAAAATATTTTTCCAAATCGGTCGATAAATGACAGAGTTATGAGGTAAAATATATAAAAAAGTATAACTGAATTGAACACCCCTTTTTTTGAAGTAGTTTGAAGTGGTTAAAAAGAAACATAGCATAATATATTTGCGAATAATTTAGGACAAAGTGACAATACATTCGGTATGCGATTGTTACACGATGTAAAACATATCGCCCACGAGGCAACATACGACTTGCAGTCCAGCGCATGCTATAACTTAACTCCTGCTGGTACTGGTACAGTCAGCAACATAAGTCGATACCTAAAGCTTGGTATAAAAACCGAGAACAAATTAAAGCCCAAGAAAAAGACAGCATCTTCGAGAATAGATTAAAACACATACTAATGGAAAAGAGTTACTACACACTAGAATAATTCTTTAACGGCAAGATGTCTAAACAATGTTCTACAACAATGATTTCACTGACCAATTTAAAATAATAAACGAGTATGCTTTAGACCACACGACTGAAGTAAAACTTCTTTAGCCCCATCTATGCATATACAGCCAGCCTCCTGAACAAGCCGGGTTCCGTAAAGGCTACAGTACCATAGACCACATACATACGCTGCGGCAAGTCATACAGAAGACAGAAGAGTATAACTTGCCGCTATGTCTCGCGTTTGTGGACTATGAGAAAGCCTTCCATTCGATCGAAACATGGGCAGTGCTTGAGTCTTTCCAATGATGCCGTATTGACTATCGGTACATCGAAGTGTTGAAGTGTTTGTATAAAAACGCCACTATGTCAGTCCGAGTACACGAACAGAGCTCGAAGGCGATTCCCTTAAAAAGAGGCGTAAGACAGGGAGATGTCATCTCTCCGAAACTGTTTACGACCGCATTGGAAGATGCCTTCAAGCTTCTGGAATGGAAAGGACTGGGCATCAATATTAACGGCGAATACATCACTCACCTTCGGTTTGCCGACGATATTGTGGTCATGGCAAAGTCGATGGAAGACCTCAGCACGATGCTCGAAGGCCTCAATAGAGTCTCCCAACGGGTAGGACTTAAAATGAAGATGGACAAGACGAAAATCATGTCGAATGTCCATGTCGTCCCTGCCCCAGTTATGGTTGAGAACTCGGCTCTTGAAGTTGTCGACGCGTATGTATACCTAGGACAAACAGTCCAATTAGGTAGGTCCAACTTCGAGAAAGAGGTCAATCGTCGAATCCAACTCGGATGGACAGCGTTTGGGAAACTTCGCAACGTCGAGGTGGCTGCCGCGGTGGATAGGGCCGGGTACTGCTCGGCCGACGATGTGCGGGTGGGTGACATATGTCGCTCTCCCACTGCCATGGGCACGGTGTGGGTCCGTTGTCCACTGGCCTGCATTCGCAAGCTAGTTGCGGCAAAGCACGTCACTGTCGGGTGGGTTTCGGCTCGGGTCGATTACCTGACCTCAAGGCCGCTGCAATGCTTCCGGTGCCTGGAGTACGGGCACGTACGCAACATGTGTCGCAGTACGGTGGACCGCACAAACTTGTGCTACGCGTGTGCTGAGCCCGATCATTGGGCGAGCCAATGCACGCATCCGCGTAGGTGTCCGCTGTGCTCTGACCACGGCTGAAAGGCTGACCATAGGATGGGCAAGCGTTGCACCCCTCCTAAGGCCAAGAGGAAACCTCCTCCAGACCCAGCACCGGGAAGCAAAACGGCCCCACCAAAGGAGACCGTTGAGTCGGGCAAAGCCCCGCCACCCCAGGGGGCCATGGAGTCCTCTTAATCGATCACACCATTAGGGTCCTCCAGTGCAATTTGAACCACTGCCGAGCTGCGTAGAATCTTCTCCTTCAAACGCTTGCGCAGTGGTCAATTGCACTTGCCATAGTGTCGGAGCCCTATCGTGTCCCGATTTATCCTCGCTGGTTTGGGGACGACGGGGGCTCTGCTGCTATCTATTAGGGCGGTGGTGAAGATGACCCCCACTGCGCCCTTACTGAAAAGGGCAAGGGTTTCGTAGCTGTAGAGTGGGGTCACATAGCCGTTGTGGGCTGTTACGTCTCCCCCAACTGTACTCTTATCGCTTACGAGGTGGTGTGTGCGGTGGCAGGGGGAGTCGATCGTGGATTTATCCTGGACGACTCCTTCTGTCACACACATGGTGTCGGGATAGTGGGTAGCGGAGGAGATGGTCACACTTAGCGACCATCCCCACATTGTTTTCGATGTAGCTCTTCGCCCTCCCGACCGTGTGTCCCGCCGCAGTAGCAACCTGCCACGATGATGGGCCCTCAAACGGCTGGACAGTGATCTGCTGAAAGCCGCAGCCATCGTCGCGGCCTGACCGGAAGTCGAGGAGGATCTGCCCGATCCTGACCACATCGTATGCAAGGTTCCACAAGAGCGGGACCAAAACGGACCCTTGCGGAACCCCACACTACATCTCCTTCTGGTGCAATGCACCGTCCCGGCCCACATACTGCACACATCTGTCGCGCAGATAGGCACCAACTATGCGCTGCAGGTAGGGGAGCACTCCGTGAAAAACGAGCGCCTCCCTGATCGCCCTCCAGGGCATGGAATTAAACGCGTTGACGATATCCAAAGACACCGCCAACATCTTCCCGCCCCGGGACACGGCCTACTTCGAAAGTGACTGGACGCGAAGAATCGCGTCAACTGTCGAACGCGCCCGTCGGAAACCAAACTGGTTATCCGACAGGTCGGGAAATTCCTGCCGCAGATGAGTGCATAGACGAGCGGCAATTAGTCTTTCGAAGAATTAGCCAGCCTCGTCCAGCAGGCATATGGGACGATACGCAGAGGGAGAATCTGCTGCCCTGTTGTCCTTCTTCAAGAGGAACACCCTTGCTTCCTTCCAATCCTTGGGGAACGTGCTAGAGCGGAAGCAGCTATTGAATAACCATTTCAGCCTGTCCCCCAGTCCTGCGGATAGAGCCAGCACCCACGCCTGACCAGGAACTCCATCCGAGCCTGGCGCGGTTTTACGTGCTCCGAGGCGCTTCATAGCTCGGTGCAACTCCTCTTCAGTCACCCCCAGTTTATCAGACCAGAAGTTCAGGTCCGATGGTAACCCGGGGGATGAGGGTCCGTCCTGAACCTTGGGGAAGAGGGTGTCTACCTTTCTCCCGACAAAAGCAGGATCCAGGGTTTCCGTCAGCGGTGTAACCCATGGCCGGAGTTTACCCAGTACAGTTTTGTACGGGCGCCCCCACGGATCTCTGTCCAGCCTCTCGAGGAGTTCACTCCAGCACCGAGACTTGGCATGGGCAATAGCGCCTTGGACTGCCTTAGTAGCGCGTCGGCAAACCACGTAGTCTCTCTCCGTCTCTTCGGCAAGAGCTCGCCGTCTTCTTCGGGCTCTGGTGTACTGGCGTCGAGCACGCAGGCACGCCTCGCGTAACCTTGCAATCTCGTTCGACCACCAGTACACCGCCCTACGCGTGGTTGGGCCGGTTCGGGGCATCGATGCGTCACAAATAGACCTCATCATTGTCTGGAACCAAGCTGCCTCCCTCTCAGGATCGGGCAGATCCTCCTCGACTTCCGGTCAGGCCGCGACGATGGCTGCGGCTTTCAGCAGATCACTGTCCAGCCGTTTGAGGGCCCATCATCGTGGCAGGTTGCTACTGCGGCGGGACACACGGTCGGGAGGGCGAAGAGCTACATCGAAAACAATGTGGCGATGGTCGCTAAGTGTGACCATCTCCTCCGCTACTCACTATCCCGACACCATGTGTGTGACAGAAGGAGTCGTCCAGGATAAATCCACGATCGACTCCCCCTGCCACCGCACACACCACCTCGTAAGCGGCAAGAGTACAGTTGGGGGAGACGTAACAGCCCACAACGGCTATGTGACCCCACTCTACAGCTACGAAACCCTTGCCCTTTTCAGTAAGGGCGCAGTGGGGGACATCTTCACCACCGCCCTAATAGATAGCAGGAGAGCCCCCGTCGTCCCAAACCAGCGAGGATAAATCGGGACACGATAGGGCTCCGACACTATGACAAGTGCAATTGAACACTGCGCAAGCGTTTGAAGGAGGAGATTCTACGCAGCTCGGCAGTGGTTCAAATTGCACTGGAGGACCCTAATGGTATGATCCATTAAGAGGACTCCATGGCCCTCTGGGGTGGCGGGGCTTTGCCCGACTCAACGGTCTCCTTTGGTGGGGGCGTTTTGCTTCCCGGTGCTGGGTCTGGAGGAGGTTTCCTCTTGGCCTTAGGAGGGTGCAACGCTTGCCCATCCTATGGTCAGCCTTTCAGCCGTGGTCAGAGCACAGCGGACACCTACGCGGATGCGTGCATTGGCTCGCCCAATGATCGGGCTCAGCACACGCGTAGCACAAGTTTGTGCGGTCCACCGTACTGCGACACATGTTGCGTACGTGCCCGTACTCCAGGCACCGGAAGCATTGCAGCGGCCTTGAGGTCAGGTAATCGACCCGAGCCGAAACCCACCCGACAGTGACGTGCTTTGCCGCAACTAGCTTGCGAATGCAGGCCAGTGGACAACGGACCCACACCGTGCCCATGGCAGTGGGAGAGCGACATATGTCACCCACCCGCACATCGTCGGCCGAGCAGTACCCGGCCCTATCCACCGCGGCAGCCACCTCCTGCGAAGTGACACTGTCGTCCAGGTCTTTCAGCCGCAGCTTACCGTCTTGACGGGGCGCGAAACGCGCACACCCATCTCGACTAGGGCCTGACGCAACCGACCAGCCAGCGCGTCTGCTTTGGAGGTGCAGTCGAGACCTGGCACTTCCATAATTAGGCCCCCCGTTATAGAGAGCCAAAAAACCTGCTCTGACCATACACACGGCTACACATCAAGCTATACATATCCAGTATAAGGCTCGTGGAATGAGAGGTCAGCTTATACTGGAAATATATATATGTTTATATAGTTTTTTTTCAATAACGGCTTTTTATTATAATTAATAATATTAAACAGATTAACAATAAAAACTACAATTAAATCAAATAACTAAAACTAAATTTAAAATAAACTTATAAATAAAAAACTGCATTTAAGTCTCCATCTGCAGGTAAGGTGCCCAAAAAACTGGTAACATTACCTCTTTGAATGGGTAGGCTGATCCGTTGGCAGAGGTAAGTTCCAGCTCTTTGGTCACCTGTAGTGTCTATGAGGCGTCTGGACAGCTCTTTAATGAATTTTTGGGCACTCGAGCCCCAAGGACCCATAGTTTCGACCCCAAACGGAAGAAATGTGTATTAATCTCCCAGGAAATCATATTTCCTCCGTTTGAGGTTCTCCGCAGCCTCTGCTGCCGCACCAGCCACCCGGGAAGTACTCACCTTCATAAGGTGAGAGAGCGCCAGTGTATCAACACAAGTTGCATCCCACACCAGTGACCTCCCACGACTCCACGGAATTAACATCAAACCATCAGGCTTCTTGCCATCGTCTCGTGAAATACCGTTCGGCTCGAGTAGAGCCGGCACGTTGACGGTGACAAACGCCCGACGGATGACGTCGTTCAGGGTGGCGTGGCGTGAGAGTATATATAGTAGATATATATGTATATAATAATGTTTTAAGGAATTGTCAACCTTATTTCGAGGCGCATACAGTAAGTACATAAGTTATTTTCTGCTGCTGCCTGCCATCTGTTGTGGAATAACTGAACTTTTTCGTAAATCGAAACTGGTAGATTCAAAATACGAAACATCGTAAATACTTTTTTTATCTATAGCAAAATGAACTCTAATATATGTACAGCATGAAGGAGTGTTTTGTTTTTGCAGTTTGTATAATTTAGGCTAATTTGGGATAGGAGATATATGACATATCAACTGGCTATGAGAGAAAGAGAGAAAGAAAATGTGTGCTCGCACCTCTCTCTCTTGCCCTTACTTGAATGAAACGTAACTCTCTCTCTTTCTATCTTCACTAACTTATATCTTATTCACCAGCTTACACCCCAAGTCAAGCGTGCGTAAAAAAGTTTTACTTCAAAAATTGGTCAACTTCGATTCCACTAGATGTAGCTACCTAATTAGGTATAATATTGCTACACCCTTACTTGCAAGGTACATATGAAGTGCTGGACTCTTGACTAGTCAATAAAGTCTGACATGTATTATTTTAATTCACTTTAAAAAAAAATACATTTATTTCAAGCAATTATGTAGCTCATATAGGAAAGCGCACAACACAATAAGTAAACTAATGTTTATACAGGGTTTTAGAGAGCATGCCTGTGACAGCAATGTCTGGTGTACGGGCAGTCTACTCTGCCGGCTATCATTGCCAAGACGGTGTTGGCGCTGGCCCGCAGCCTGTGCACCAGGGACGCGGCTCGCTTGCGCATGACGGTATGGAAGCAGTCGACCCGCGCCGCCGCGAACATCCCTGATGCACTGCAGTAGCGGGGCAGCCCCAGCATCGCCCTGAGTGCATTGTTATACTGGACGTGGAGTGCGCTGTACGCCTCCAGCGTATACTTTGCCCACAGGCTGCACGAGTACAGAGAGGTACAGTACGCCCGAAATAAAGTCAGCTTAACCCCCTCTGAACCACGCGCAAACCTGCGAGCAATCATATTCGCACGCACGGACAGTGCCCTCCGCTCCCGTTCGATGTCTTCATTGTCTTTACGGTCTGTAGTGACAACGTGCCCAAGATATTTAAATGTATATACTCTGTCTAAGATAATCCCGTTAAGACTTAAGGTTGGGACACTTTCAAGACGTTTCGTACCGACCTCAAAGACCATGAACTGACTCTGTTTAGGGTTATATATATTTTAACCCATGACCAGTGGCGTATTCCTCACACGTCCTCACCAGCTCTCTCAATCCTCAGACCGAGGCGCTCAGTAGCACCATATCATCAGCATAACTCAAATTATTGACGCATACACCATCAATATGACATTCGATATGCCGGCTGCTGAGCGCCACGATCAGCTCGTTCAAATAAAGGTTAAAGAGAGCGGGAGAGGTCAAGCCCCCCTGTCTCACTCCACACTCCAGCCGATAAGGTTCTGACATTGCACCCGCCCAACGTACGGTATTTATCTGGTTCCTGTACCAATACTTAAAGATATTCACAAGCTCAGGAGGTAGGTTGATGCTCTCAAGCTTCTCCCACAAGATTTTATAGGAAACCAGATCAAAGGCCTTGGACAGGTCCAGAAAGCAGACGAACACTGGAGTCTTTTTATCTGTATAGTATCTGACGGTATGCTTAAAACACACTTTCAGTGGACAGTTTAGGGCGGAACCCGAACTGATTATCATGTAAGGTTAGGTATTCATCTAACTGCATATTAAGCAAACCGTCAAACACTTTTGCAATAATAGTTGCCAGTGATATGGGTCGGTAGTTGGACTTGTCAGTCATATCTCCAGTCTTGTTCTTTACTACGGGTACTACAACTGTCTTCATTAAATCAACTGGCAAGTAGGAATGACCGACACACAAGGTGTAGAACATGGCCAAGACGCCAGCCGTATGAGGGCCAGCATGTTGGAGATGCTCAATGCCGAGGCCATCGTGTCCTGCAGATTTACCTTTGGAGAGCGTTTTTATTACTTTCGCAACATTCCTAGCCGTAAATCTATATTCAAGCTTATATTTAGGCATATCAGCAGTGGACATCTCCCGCTCAGGTCCTAGCGGCGACTTCACTATAAACTGTTCCCTAAATATGTAGGCAATACCCTTAGGATCACTCAACCCCTCCACACTCATTGGCCGACCCGATACTTTGTATGAACGTAATAAAATACTGAATACTGAAAATTAGTACAAATATTGACAGCGGCGGCAGAGCCGGAGCGCCACTGGAAGACTGTAAAATAGCAGGGAAATGCAATTAGGTACCTATCCAATTCTAGTGGTTCGCCTTAACTGAAATCTCGCAAAACACAAAAAAAAATCTTAGGGCGACTCGCGTAACGATGCCTAAACGTATTTAGTGGCTAAATCTGATTTAAGGAGTTGTTAAAACAAACAAATACGTGAAGTTTAAATATGTTTAGTCGCTAAATACGTTTAGGGATCGCTGAGAAATTGCAGTTACTCTGGATTTCCGACTTTTGCCTATATTTGTGTCACTAAAGCTACACAAATACCAAATTTCAGCACTGAATTTTGTCAAATTTCAGTATTTATTATGGCTACTAATAATAACTTAAAAACTACAAGATTTAAACTAAAAATAAAAACGGGTTCGAAATGTACAAAGGCCATTAGACGTGCCACTTGACCAGATAGTCCCATTTTGGTTTTGTTACCCCACTTTAACCCCAGTATCTCAACAACCCCACCACATTTTAGCTCGTTTAGTCACACCAAAATTGTGCCATCACCTATATACCAAATTTCACGATGATCGGATAAACGCTTCGAAAGTTATCCTCGGACAAACAAACATACATACATACAACGCCGATTTGCCAAGTTGATTTATCGACGGCATGATTTAGGAACGGTAACAGTGTCGCGAGTTCAATGTTTTTTCCCATCTCAAAAAATGCCCAACGCGCTTAAAGAAGATTTCACTTTAAAAAGTATATGTATTCTATCAGTTATCTGGTACCCATAGAACAAGCTCTGCTTAGTTTAGGGCTAGGTAGCGCTGTGTGAAATGTCCAGCAATATTTATTAATATTTTTTTATTACTAGATGTTGCCCGCGACTTCGTACGCGTTACACTACTAATTGTGTAGGTAACCTAGAAATAAAGCTAAACTCGCTGTTGCAACTTGACTTGACACCCCATATTAATCCAATCCAGGTTATAATCTACGTACATACTAAATTTCATTAAAATCAGTTCAGCCGTTACGACGTGATTGAGTAACAAATAAACAAACATCCAAACATTCGCTTATACATATAATATTAGTGTGATTATTTCGCAATTTGACGTAATTGTATGACTATTGTATCGACCTTGATGTGACAGAGCCCGGTAGCACAATTGGATAGTACATCCTCGTATCAGGAGGAAGGTTGCGGGTTCAAGTTCCGTCTAGGCTTGAAATTTTTTGAGATGGTTTTAATATCTTGAAATTGTATGATTTGGCAACTAACTAAATTATATTTAGCCAGTAAATACGTTTAGGCATCGTTGCGCGAGTCGCCCTTAGAGTTTAAGGGCCTTACTACAAAAAAGTTAAACAGGTGTTCAATGGTTCAATGTTTAACTATTTTGTGATCCCTTAGATTTTATTAACTTACAATGATAGGGGCCATGGATAGGGGGCTATGTTGAGGATGCCTACAGGGTGAAAAGACTGTGGCGCTTAGCTGCTGCATTGCACAAAAAAAAAGCAAAAGAAAGCCAGACTAAAGTCGGTGAATAATAAATAAATATTGCTGGACATTTTACACAGCGTTATCTAGCCCCAAACTGAGCAGAGCTTGTACTATGGGAACCAGATAACTGATAAAATACTTATATACTTTTTTTAAATAAATATGTACATATAATATATAAGCAAACCTCCAGACCCTGAACAAATATCTGTAGATCATGCAAACATTTGTTCCGCGGCGGGAGTTAAACCCGCTTCCTCCTGCGTTTCAGTCGGCTATTCGCCCACTGCGCCACGGAGGTCGTCATGAATGAACTCATAGACTCATCTTCGATGTCTACATTGCCCTCAAGGACATTTGGAAACTGCTCCATCAATATGCTTCTCCGCTATTATAAGGAGTTGGGATGGTTGGAGTCAAGTGAACACGAGGGTCATCCACAACACTTTCACCTACGATGCAAAAGCACCCATCTTTATAAGACTTGCTTGTTCCATCTCTAGTTCCACTTTTAATTTTAAATGAATCTATTTCCAAAGAGTTAAAAACATAAAGTATTGAAAATTTTTTTTTTCTTCGAATCTCGAATGTTAATTATTTATTTTCATGGCTGACTATACCAGATAAACATTACCCTGGTATTGTATCATCATACCAAACGAATAAATTACAAAAACGTAGCATATCAGGACTAGGTAGAGTTCATTTTTGAGTGTAAAAAGTCTGTGTGTTACGTCGTTTCGTAGCTAAATTTGGAGTGATATCCTGCTGATCTAGACCTTGAAGAAGTGTTACAATGTAGAGGAGCTTTAGGTTCGTTGTCGTTTCAATGGTTGTTTCTAGGTATCGTGCGTGAAGGTCAGTGACCAGAAATCCTATCCTGTAATTAAGGGCGACTTGCGCAACGATGCCTAAACGTATTTAGTGGCTAAATATGATTTAAGGAGTTGTCTAATCATACAAACACATCAAATTTAAACACATGGATCGATAAATGGATTATTACCTAAATAAATGGATCGTTGTGCGAGCCGGCCTGAATCTTGTTTTCGTCATGCTCTGAAAGTTGGTCATTATAAACTCTATATCGGCTCTGTAAATGCGATTTACGGCCCTGGGTCGTAAGTAGTTTTGAAAATAGAATGAGTGAAGAGGTTACATTCTTAAATGCTGAAATTAAATACAACATCCATGACAAATGTTTCATCATCATCATCATCATCCACAGCCCGACTTCACCCACTGCTGGGTATAGGCCTCCCCAAGTTAGTGCCATCCGCCACGATCCTGCGCTAGTCTCACCCATTGACGGCCCGCGACTCTAACGATGTAGTCCACCCATCTCGCTGCCGGACGTCCTACCCTTTCTACAGCCATTCCTCGGCCACCATTCAGTTGCTACCCTGCTCCACCTGTCACCACCACGTCTTGCCAAGTGTCCCGCCCAAGACCATTTGAGCTGCATAACTCGATTCCCAACGTCATGAACCTTCGTTCTTCTACGGATCTCATAGTTTGGAACTAACTCGATCTAAAAGTTTGATGCCGAGCATGGTACGCTCCATGGCTCTCTGTGCAACTCTTAACCTGTACACAGCCTTTTGCGTGAGCGTCCATGTCTTGGCACCTAAGTCACGGTGGGCAAAACAAATATTTATTTGTAATAAATGAAAGAGGCCATATCTAGTAGTGAAAAAAAATTGATACCGGGAACACTGTTCGTTTTGCAACAATGTGTTACAAAAAACTATTTTAATTTCCTCACATTCGTGATGAAAAATTATGTTGGACAGTCCCCGTGGCGAAGTGGGCGAATAGCTGTCAGAAACCTAGGAGGTTGCAGGTTCGATTCCCACCGAAGAACAAAATGTTTGCATGATCTACAGATATTTGTTCCGGGTCTGGTTCTTTCTCTATTTATTATAAGTATGTATTTACATAAAACAACGTATATAAATATTATATCACATATCTGGTTCCCATAATACAAGATTTGCTTAATTTGGGGCTAGATGGAGCTGTGTAAAATGTCCAGCGTTATTTATTTATACTCGGGGGTAAGCGATCCATAACACCCTCGATTAGCCTCGTCGCTCGTACGCCAACATATCTCGAGTGTACAATAGATCGTTTACAGCCCTTGTACAAAAAACTAATAATTTCGCAGCCGACGTTATCCGATCAGATCGAGCGAGATCTCCAAATCAACTTGTGTAAATCGGCGTTGTATGTATGTATGTTTCTTTGTTGATCCGAGGAGGATAACTTTCGAAGTGATGATCCGATCATCGTGAAATTATGTATACTCGTATAGGTAGGTAGTGATGGCACATTCCTGGTGTGACAAAAATTAGCTAAAAACGTGGAGGCGTTCTTGAGATATTGGGGTTCAAGGGGGGTAAAAAAAAACAAAATTGGACTTGGTCATGTGGCACATTTAATGAAAGGTCCTCATTAAAACATTACATTTTCACCTCGTTTTTATTTTTATTTTAAACCTTGTAATTTTTGAGTTATTAGCCATAATAAAAACTGAAGTTTGACGAAATTCACAGGATACACCAGTGACCCCACAGTGCTGAAATTTGGTATTTGTGTAGCTTTAGTGACACAAATATAGGGAAGAGTCTGAAATGCAGAATAACTGCAATTTATACCCCTAAAATGAGTAACCAATTAACATGGAACCCCCGTTACTTGTAGTTTGAATAAAACTGTAGGTCGAGTTAGTTTTAGGGGCATTATTTTATCAGTCAAAGATTACGATTTTATGAGTAACATTTTTTTTTGTTTTTTGGGAGACTCACGAGATCTCAGTTCAGGGCTAACCATTTTTAATTTTCAGGTGCTTTAAAATAATGTTGAAAGGCTAAAACATATTGTTATGAGCTGAGGGTTCGGGATAAAATAATTAAAATGAATCTAACCAAAATAACACTACTACGTACGCCCTATTTATACCAGACACAGTTACTATAAAATTATTAGAACGTTCCGATAGCAACCAGAAAGGCATTCCACACGTCTACTATTTATTATTCTGTGCAACGGTAGATAAAAACGTGGTATGTAGGTATATTCCATACCAAGTATTACCTATTCTGTGACACAGTAGGTATAACTTCGAGAAAAGCCGACTATTACTTATTCTGTAAAAGCCTCGGCGTAACACTGCCCCCTCCTAAAACATGCTCGTCCCGAGCATTGTTAGCCTCGTAATATCGCGCCAGTCGATCAATATGAACAATTTTAGGCGCACCTCGCGTACCCTTCTGAATTCGGTATGTGACATCATTAATCCTGGTCAACACACGGTATGGTCCATCCCATTTTACTTGTAATTTAGGGGATTTTCCTTTTTTCTGTATCGGATTGTGCAACCAGACCTGCGATCCTTCATCAAATCCCAAGTTGTTAGAATTTCAGTCATAACGGGTCTTCACCCTCTCGGACATTTGTTGACAAGCTAGTCGGACGCGTTCATTTATGATAGGAGATGGTCCTGCACTATCTAGGGCTTTACGCTGCCATGGGGCTCCAACGTTATACAGTTTTAACGCTCCTCTGCTGCGTGTATGGGGCCCTCTCACTGCCGCACAAGTCGTGCATTTTCGGCACCAGTCTTTAACATCTTCTTTACAATGGATCCAATAAAACAGTTCCCTTATTTTTAGCAGTGTCCTTTTTACACCCATATGGCCTCCCGAACATACTTCATGGCAGAGTTGTAGCACATCAGGGACCTTGGCTTTAGGAAGCACCATTTGCAGATGACAGTGGTCTCCATCAGCGTTTTCCCATTTACGACACAACACACCGTTGTGAATAACTAGACTGTCCCACTGTGCCCAATAACTCTTTGTTGTTGTGCTCATAGCAGCAACGTCACTCCACAAAGGCTTCGTGGTACCCGCTGTGATCCTTTTAATGATAGGTTTGAGGTCTTTGTCGTCATGTTGTGGCTGCTGCAAAGTTTCCTTCCATTCGTCACTTAAGTCCGTTCTCAAACTTCTCAACAGTCTGGTGGGCATCGCTTCCTTGGGCTCTCGTTTGGCACAATGTTCAACGTTTTCAGGGCAAGGTCTTCGTGACAACGGCCCCGCGCTCCCGTAAGATTCTTCCCTTCGATGGTCTTTAATTGACAGACTATTTCCATCATGAACTTGTGAGATCGTCATTCTTGGGCCTTTCTCAATACCAGCCAGCACTCGCCTCGCAGTTCTGACGTTTACTCGTTGCTGCATTTGGTGGACGGGGGTTCCCTGCAGAACCTCTTCTCTTTTTGGGCAATTGGACCTCAGATACCCTTTCTCTCTACACTCGTAGCATCTAGGACTAAATTTTGGACGACTGTAGCCAATACAACAATCCCTTACTTCTCTGATGCGGCGAGCTTGGTAGTCCTGATGCACAGCCGCCACTTCCAATGCATGAGCCAAGGCATTTTTCAGAGAATCATGATGTCCAAGCCTTACGGCAGCTCTCACTTCCAAATCACGTATTCCGTCAACGAACGCCTGGACCAAATAACCGTCAAGGGGTGCTGGAGAGGTTTGATATGCCTTTCGAACCAACTTTTCTGTCTCGAGGGCCCACTGCTGTAAACTCTCCGAGTAACGCTGGCTCCGGTCCTTTAACTGTGCTCGAAAAACATGTTTCAGATGTGTGTCACCATATCGTGACTCCAGCGCCTCCAACAGCTGTTCATAAGTGAAATCCTTCCCAAGAGTCTCCAAAACCGCAAGTGCCTGGTCACGAAGGCCCAGTGTTAAAGCCGTTATGGCCTGCGCCGTCGTCCATCCGTTGGCCTTGACAACAGCCTCAAACTGAATCTTGTAGGCTGACCATGAATAACTTCCATCAAATGGTGGCTTTTAAAATCTCGCACTGAAGGTGTAGCAATGATAGGAGCCACATTGCTATCTCCAGACTTCAGGACATCCAGCGCTTTTTTTACCTTGGCGATCTGATTTTCAATATCAGAAATACGGCTCTCATGATGTTCCATCTGCTCTTTCACATCCTGGAGTTTCTTTCCAATTGAACTGAACAATTCTCTCATCATCCGAGCCTGCTCTTCCTTCTCCTGGCTGCGCTGTTCCTCCTGCAACCGAGCCTGTTCTTCCTGCCAACGTCGCTGCTCTTCCTGTTGACGACTCTGCTCTTCCTGTTGACGACGCTGCTCTGCCTTATCCTGACGTCGCTGTTCTTCCTGCAACCGAGCCTGCTCTTCTTGTTGACGACGCTGTTCTTCCTGCAACCGAACCTGCTCTTCTTGACGACAAAGCATTGCCATAATAGCAGCAAGATCACTGGTCACAGGAGCTTGAATCATGGATGATGATGATGAAGCTCCAAATGATTCGGCGGCGGTCGATTTCACCTGTATTGGTTGACAACTCTGCCGAACTTCTTGAACCGAAGACTCTCCAAGCCGCCTTTCATCTATTTCCTGTTGTCGTTGTTCTCTCGTCCTTACACCGTCCACGTTATCCTTTGGCAGAACCGGCATTATTTTATCCCACTTCTGACACCAAATCGTTATGAGCTGAAGGTTCGGGATAAATATTTAAAATGAATCTAACCAAAATAACACTTTTATTCAACACTAAAATGCAAAATACACGATCTTAATCACAACACACTAATTCACAACACTATCGCACAATAAACCACTAAAAGTCACCGAAATGTTCGCACGTATCGCCAAATCAAGACTGACTATTTCGGGCCTCTCCACGCCCTATTTATACCACACACAGTTACTAGAAACTTATTAGAACGTTCGAGAACGTTCCGACAGCAACTAGAAAGGCATTTCACACGTCTACTATTTATTATTCTGTGCAAAGGTAGATAAAAACGTGGTATGTATGTATATTTCATACCAAGTATTACCTATTCGGTGACACAGTAGGTATAACTTCGAGAAAAGCCGACTATTACGTCGGTAACAGCTTCGGCGTAACAATATGTTGAATCAACCATGGTCCATTGAATTTTGATTATGGAAAAATCCGTTCCTGATTCAACGTAGGTTAGTCTATTCGCGTACGCTATACGCGTAGGTTATTTATATAAATATTATTCAGCAAGTTTTCCTTTTTAGTCTAGAATCAGATTCTATCACGTGTTTTTTTTGCATAAACGTGTTAGCAAGTCTCGCGACTTTTGTATCTCGTTTGTATCGAATGTGCTTATATGGAATATAAATCATTGTTTTAGTTTCGACAGCTGCAGCGAGTTGAATTAAAACGTCCGTTATCAGAATCTTATAAGAAATTTCACATTAGATTCCTTTGAAGTTCTCGGAATGTTGATTGATGGAAAAATGTTAGAAAAAACACGTTAATTTTCAGAAAATTTATTTTCATTTTTCTTTTTCCTTCATTTTTTCTCCCCCATGGTTTATTATAATGACATGACATACTTTTTTGCAACTCAAGAGGTTAAATATAGGGTTGTTTGATAATATACGCACAAAAATGAAAGGGGTTATTTTGATGAGCATAATAAATAAGTTTGTGAAATGTTTACCATAGAAATATGAAATTTATTTTGGCATGCAAAAACAAATACTTTATTAAACGTATGTTGTGCTATTGCATAATGCTTGCCAGATACTGTATTGGTGACGTCTCGAGATATCTCTTGCTGTCCCTTTCTAACCCTAAGCCCGCAGCCACAGAACACAAAAAACAAAACTAGGCATGAGAAGCGATGATGAGATGAGAGTGGGGCAATTTGGATATGGGCAACGGAACCCCAGGGGACAGAGGCTGGCCGATTTTCTGGAGAAAGAAGGACTCTTTATGATGAATTCTTTTTTCCAGAAGCCGCCTCACAGGAAATGGACCTGGATGAGTCCCAACGGTTCCACAAGAAATGAGATTGATTTTATCTTGACCAACAAGAAACGGATATTCAATGATGTCTCTGTGATTCACAGGGTGAAAACCGGCAGTGATCACCGAATTGTTAGAGCCACATTGAATATGAACGTTAAACTTGAAAGGTCCCGTTTGATGAAATCTACGCTCCGACCCACTCGCGCACATATCCAAAACCTCGAGAGCTTTCAACTCGAACTTGCAAATCGCTTTGACTGTCTAGAAGTAGATGCATCAGTGGACGAGATCAATAACAGGTTCGTAGAAACCGTCCATACGGTGGGGTCCCAGTTCTTTAAGACCCCCCGTACCAACAGACCTCAGAAACTCTCTGATGACACCCTTAACCTCATGGCTGAACGACGTTCTTTGCAACTGCAGTCTCCCGATGATGCTCAGTCACATAGGCAGCTCAATAGAAAGATTTGGAAATCCTTGCGGCACGATATTCGTACCTTGAATACATCTCGTATTAAAGATACGATAGAGCGGAATAAAGGCTCCAAAGTGTTCGCGAGAGATAATTCTACTGGGCAGAGCCGCATGACGAAGCTGAAGAGGGAAGATGGCAGCATAACGTCAAGTAAAGCGGAAGTGTTAAGGGAAGTCGAAAGGTTCTATGGAAGTCTCTACGATTCGGTCACTAAACCTGTTTGCAGTGCGGCCAACGACCCAAGAGCCAAACTGACCCGACATTATACCGAAGATATTCCGGACATCAGCCTGTATGAGATCAGGATGGCCTTGAAGCAGCTTAAGAACGACAAGGCGCAAGGTGAGGACGGAATCACTTCAGAGCTTCTGAAAGCGGGTGGATCACCGGTACTTAAAGTCCTTCAGAAGCTCTTTAATTCCGCCTTGCTTGAAGGTACGACGCCAAAAGCATGGAACGAGGGCGTGGTGGTTCTGTTCTTCAAAAAAGGTGACAACACTTTGCTTAAGAATTACAGACCCATCTCGCTTTTAAGCCATGTTTATAAGCTGTTTTCAAGGGTCATCGCGAACCGTCTCGAACGCAGGTTTGATGTCTTCCAGCCTCCCGAACAAGCCGAGTTCCGTAAAGGCTACAGTACCATAGACCACATACATACGCTGCGGCAAGTCATACAGAAGACCGAAGAGTATAACTTGCCGCTATGTCTCGCGTTTGTGGACTATGAGAAAGCCTTCGATTCGATCGAAACATGGGCAGTGCTTGAGTTTCTCCAACGATGCCGTATTGACTATCGGTACATCGAAGTGTTGAAGTGTTTGTATAAAAACGCCACTATGTCAGTCCGAGTACACGAACAGAGCTCGAAGGCGATTCCCTTAAAAAGAGGCGTAAGACAGGGAGATGTCATCTCTCCGAAACTGTTTACGACCGCATTGGAAGATGCCTTCAAGCTTCTGGAATGGAAAGGACTGGGCATCAATATAAACGGCGAATACATCACTCACGACGATATTGCGGTCATGGCAAAGTCGATGGAAGAGCTCAGCACGATGCTCGAAGGCCTCAATCGAGTCTCCCAACGGGTAGGACTTAAAATGAACATGGACAAGACGAAAATCATGTCGAATGTCCATGTCGTCCCTGCCCCAGTTATGGTTGAGAACTCGGCTCTTGAAGTTGTCGACGCGTATACCTAGGACAAACAGTCCAATTAGGTAGGTCCAACTTCGAGAAAGAGGTTAATCGTCGAATCCAACTCGGATGGGCAGCGTTTGGGAAACTCGCAACGTCTTTTCGTCCAACACACCTCAGTGCCTTAAGACGAAAGTCTTCAATCAGTGTGTGTTACCAGTGATGACATATGGAACCGAGACGTGGTCCTTCACTATTGGCCTTATGAATAAGCTCAGAGTCGCTCAACGAGCTATGGAGAGGGCTATGCTTGGGGTTTCTCTACGGGATCGAATCAGAAATGAGTAGATACGTAGGAGAACTCAAGTCACCGACATAGCCCGACGGATTAGCACGTTGAAGTGGCAATGGGCAGGCCATATAGCGCGCAGAACAGATGGCCGATGGGGCCGAAAGGTTCTCGAGTGGAGGCCACGGACCGGCAAGCGCAGCGTAGGGCGTCCACCCACAAATGGGCAGACGACTTGGTAAGAACCGCAGGTCGGCGTTGGATGCAGGCCGCTTCCAACCGCAGTTCCTGGAGATCAATGAGGGAGGCCTTTGTCCAGCAGTGGACGTCCTACGGCTGATATGATGATGATGATTATTATAAGTATGTATTTTCAAAAAAAAGTATAATATTAGTATTCTATCGGTTATCTGGTTCCCATAGTACAAGCTCTGCTTAATTTGGGGCTAGATAGCGCTGTGTGAAATGTCCAGCAAAAAAAAATACTAAGTAATTTTTAGTAAATAAACTGGCCACATTCTGGTAGAGCACATCTCTCCTTTTTTTCTGACAACAAAAAGGTCAAGAAATCAAATCAATCAAAAATAGTTTTCAGTTTTTAGGGTTCCGTACCTCAAAAGGTAAAAAAAAGGAACTCTTATAAGATCACTCTCTTGTCCGTCTGTCTGTCCGTGTGTCACCACCGATTTTCTCAGGAACGGGTGGATCTAGCAAGTTGAAATTTGTACTAGATACTGAGGTCTATAGTCCCTATTAGGTGTATAAAAATCAAGGTTCTGAGTCAACACGATAAAAAGATATGGGCAAATTTAGATTTTTGCGAAAACTTGTAAGTACCAAAATTTACCTTAATTTTCAACTTTTTTTTTATTTTTCGGAATTTTCCCTTTACTGGTGCTGACCTTGCTTTTAACCAAAATTGACAATTCTAGGTCAACCGGAAGTACTCTATAGGTTTTGGGTCGAAAACCTATATGGTATCTAGTTCCCGTTGACCTAGAATCACGAAATTTGGCAAAAAGCAAGGTCTTTCTACCACCAATAAATGAAAAATTCAAAAAAAATCAAAAAAAGTTGAAAGTAAAGGGTGTCCCCATACAGACATAGTTGACGCCAATTAAGATAGTCCTCTGAGTTGTATGGGGGCTCATACAATTTAGAGAACTAGCCCAACCTCAAATAAGGTACCTATGCAAATAAAATTGTGCTATTGAATAAAATAATGTTTAAGTGGGGCTCCCATACAACAGACATGATTTTTTGCCATTTTTATAGATAATGGTACGTAACCCTTCGTGCGCGAGTCCGACTCGCACTTGGCCGGTTTTTTATGTTTTACTTCGAAAAACAAAGGGACAGAAATGATCTGTGTAGTACTTAGGTATATCGTTTGTCACTTCGCAGAGCAGAGCCTGTGCCCTGTCCTGATGTCTGTGACCTAGTTGAGCCTAAATATTAGCTTGCTAACATCTTCAACTGTATGTTCTAATGTGGAAGATTACAGAGCGGTCTGAGGTGAGTTAGCGCGCCTAAAATCTAGGCCTCATGTCGAGATTCGCTCGTCAATCCAGGTCATTGCTCTCATAACTAAATATAGCTACGAGATAGTACCTACGTCAGAGTACATGTAAAAAATAGCGCATTCCGCATTACAAGAGTAGGCTTGATATCCACACTAATATTACACTTCAAAAGTATCTAAGTCTCTCTGTCGGTCTATTAGACGTTATCACAATATAAAGGTAGCCGACCGACGTCCAGGTATTCTAGAGGTATCCAATTTTATTAAATTGGTCAGGCCGTTTAGTTGTGAAAATCACACTAATATTATAAATGCGAAAATTTGGATGTTTGTTTATGGCTGAACCGATTTCAATGACATTTGGTATACACATAGACTATAACCTGGATCACCACATAGGCTACCATTTATTCCATAAATCAGTTCCCATGGGATAAAAATGGGATGTCAAAGTTTATATAAGTATTTTGCACCCCAAAACAACGCGAACGAAACCGCTGGCAACTAGTATAAAATACAGAGAAACAGAGTTAATAATTCTATGTATCTATTTCACCATCTCTGAGGATGGCTGGGCCGCGTTCGGCAAGCTGGACGACATCCTTAAGTCGCCTAAAACTCCACAGAGTCTGAAGACCCGCTTATTTAGCATTAGTGCACCTTTCACGTGCTAGCCGATTGGGGTATTCCTTTATTCAATTTATCAATTTGTTTTATGTATGTTCTGACATTATTTATTTTATTACATATAATATAATATTTTGACATTTTCTACTATATATGATTGTATTTTGACACAACATGACATATCTACCATGACACATAGTATTGACAACACTTGACAACACAATACTCTCAGGGTCTAGTGGCTAAATGGAGCGGTCTCGACAGAATATCAGCGCTTGCCATTACGGCGGGCATAATGCTGAGTCGAGTCCCATTTACTGGTGTAGCACACAGTATCTACCGAGTTCTCCCTTATATTTGTTAATGTTTTACGTTTATACTGTTTAATTGTTTAATTTTAAGTATCTTCTCTCTCTTAAAATGTAACTGAAATTTATATTGTGTGCTAATGTAGTGAATAAATGATTGTCTATGTCTATTTGTTTAATGTGTTCTGCCCACCATGACTTACGGTGCCGAGACATGGACGCTCACGCAGGAGGCTTTGTACAAGTTAAGAGTTGCACAGAGAGCCATGGAGCGTACCATGCTCGGCATCAAACTCTTAGATCGAGTTCCGGACGTCGATATCCGTAGAAGAACGAAGGTTCATGACGTTGGGAATCGAGTTATGGAGCTCAAATGTTCTTGGACGGGACACTTGGCAAGACGTGGTGATGACAGGTGGAGCAGGGCAGCAACTGAATGGTGGCCGAGGAATGGCTGTAGAAGGGTAGGAGCGAGATGGGTGGACGATATCGTTAGAGTCGCGGGCCGTCAGTGGGTGAGACTAGCGCAGGATCGTGGCGGATGGCACAAACTTGGGGAGGCCTATACCCAGCAGTGGGTGAAGTCGGGCTGTGGATGATGATGCGGATGGCTATCCAACGGATAAAAATATATAAGTAGGTAGGTACTTCTTTTGTTTTCACATGGAAACAGATAAAGCCAGAACGATTTTTACCAGTCAATTATAGTTACTCGGAGGTCGTGAAATAGGCACTCGTACTATTAAAATATCAATGGATATTTTTCGCGACGCCTCGTCATTTGCGTCGTGTTAGTGCAAATACTTGTAACGAGTACACTGTCGAGTGACGTCACAACAGCGCGTGTAACCTAGATCAAGACACAAGTAGCCAAGCGAATTGAAAGACAGGTCGTTCACATATACACACATATCGTTTGATTTTTTTTTATGTTATTTGTGAGGAAACAGGCTTACGGCCCACCTGATGGTAAGTGGTCACCGTCGCCTATTGACACCGGCAACACCCGGGGTATTGACGATGCGTTCCCTACACTGAAGAAACCTCTTTACATTTCTCTTGAAGCGTGCCATGTCGTAGTCTAATGGGAAAACCTCAGATGGTAGCTCATTCCACATCTTGCAAGTATGGGGTAGAAAAGATCGCGTGAAGCGTGTGGTGCGCGATACCCAATTGTCGATTATATGTGGATGAGCTTTATTACGTTGTCGAGAAGTGCGGTGGTAAAATCTCGACGACGGGATGAGATCAAATAGCTCCTCAGAACATTCCCCATTATACAGGCGGTAGAATACACTGAGCGATCCGAATAAGAATAATCGTTTGGTTAATATAAAAATAAGATATTTACAGTTAAAACTTATATTAGTACCTAGGTATTTACAAAATAACAATACATGTAACATTTTCTTCATTAACATTTCTTCGTTATCTGTTAGTGCTGTTACAAATGTTAAAAAAATACAAATACAAAAGTCTTTAAATAATACAAAAAAACAGGCCAAGTGCGAGTCGGACTCGCGCACGAAGGGTTCCATACCATTATCTATAAAAACGGCAAAAAAATCACGTTTGTTGTATGGGAGCCCCCTCTTAAATATTTGTTTTATTTTAATTTAATTATTTATTTTTAAAGTGAATATATAACTAAATTTTCTGTATATCTTTCAAGCGTCTACCTACTGCCGTTATCAATATCGAGCAAAAATGTGCAAAACATCACGTTTGTTGTATGGGAGCCCCCCTTATGTATTTATTTTATTCTGTTTTTAGTATTTATTGTTATAGCGGCAACAGAAATACATCATCTGTGAAAATTTCGACTGTCTAACTATCACGGTTCATGAGATATAGCCTGGTGACAGACGGGCAGAGTCTTAGTAATAAGGTGGCGTTTTATCCTTTGGGCACGTAACCCTAAAAACAGGTGAAACATCTAAAGACTGTTGCAAACGATCTATAGATAGCTCAACTGCTCCAGATCACTACCAGGCGGAAGTGTCCCGAAATCACTAATCAATGTTCATTGATTTGATATCAACAAACATTGATGTTTTTATTATTATCAATCAAAACCCTTATTGATAAAACACGAACTTACCCGAACCACCACAAAAGGAATACACTATTGTTATTAGCAAGCCTAAGGGCGACTTGTGCAACGATGCTTAAACGTATTTAGTGGCTAAATTTGAATAAACCTGTTTAGTCGCTAAATACGTTTAGGGATCGTTGTGCAAGCTAGGCTAAGTTATGCGTACTCGTATGTACATTTTTAAAATATTTTTAAGGGCCCTCAGCTAATAAGTAGAATTCCCATTAATTCTCCAGAGAGATTTCGGAGATACGGACTATTCCGCCAAGGATCACGATATAACATTTTTTTTTATAAATTAAAGGCTAGCGTTTGACCACCACCATTTTTGTATGGTTCTGAACTTGTGAGGCCTAAGGCATATGTCGGTGAGGTAAAAAGCTGAGATATTTCGGAGATACGGACATAAATATTTACTTGGCGGAGTTGTAGGCGGAGCCATACAGCTCCGGATCTAGGACGGGGCAAACCAGGGCACCTGCCCCGGGTCGCAATTTCAGGGGCGCCAAATTATCTAACAAAAAATATGTTTGAAAAAAATTGCGTTACAAAGAGCGCCTGTCATCCAGCGCATGTCGTACTATCGATTATTCCACTCCCTACCCGTGGTCCGCCTGCATATTTCACCTGGTTGTTTGTTCATTTGCTTCAAACTTTAACTACCCCCGCCCCCCTCCCACCCCCCTCAAATGCTGGCGGACGACGCCACATCAAGTTTCTGCCCCGGTTAGGAAAAATAAATGAAAAAAAAATTAAAATGAATACATTTATTTGACACGACACACGTACAAAATAAAAACACAAAAGAAGATGGTGACAAAATTATAGATCCGGGCTGAAGCGACATGGATCAGTCCATAAAAATAATATTCATTCATTACCATCAACTCGTTTAATTGCAGTTTTTAAATCGTAAGGGAATGTAAATGAATGTACGTATACCACGTAGGTATAGTGTATTTCATCGGTCCAGCGCACGCGCACGCGTATTGAACGCATCATTGAACTGAGTCGTTGATCTTTGCGAATCAGTGATATTGGTGGCGCAGTGTAATGAGGAAACAGTACTACTACTCAACTACTATTAACTATGTAGGTACACTTCGTTTTCCAGAGAATTTTATAAAACATTCAGCTCGAAAAAAACTTTTTTTTTATTCCTATTTATTATAAGGACTTTTATAAAGATACATGTTGGTCCTATCGTATGTACAATTAATTAGATCAAAGTTACAAAGCAAAGAAAATTAAGTTAAACAATAGAAACAAATATTACGAACTAGATCTTATTTAAATCGGTCCGGAACCACCACCATACAAAAATGTATAGGTGTGATCCTTGATGGGTTAACTTAAAAAAAACTATAATATCTATCTATTATGTATGTCACTTGTGGCGACTTACAGCACAAAATAATTCCTTAGCTGCATCTGATGTAGGGTAAGCTAAGATTCCATTGAAGATACCCACGTCGAATCTGTTCAAGTTATAAGTCGCCACCAGTGACTGTCTTTCTCGATGGAAGCGGACACATTCTACCAATAAATGGTGCACATCCTCCACCGAAAAAAAACTTAGTAGCTAAAACTTAACTTAACTTATCCTGATCATTAAAAAATGTTAATTAAACACTTCACAACTTTACTTTATTACTTAAAAGTTTCATAATAGTTCAAAAAAGGGACTGACTTACTTAAGAGGATCTATTTAACTTTGAGCGAATCGAATGACCAAAATGACTCTAGTCACCAAAACTCGTATGTTATACCACTTGAATTGTAAGGATGAATACCTACCTATATTGCTATGCCATGAGGATATTGTCTATGAATAAAAACTATAAAGTCATTTGATACCGAGGCAAAAGTTTTCCTACTGTTCTTGTTTACACTGTGACGCCACAGTCTTTGTTCCAGAAACGATTGTTAATTATATTTTATCGAGGCCTATGAGTGTATGTAAGTATGTATGAGATACAAACAAACAACTTTTTCTTTGTTTTCAATAAGACATTACAAGCTTTTTATATAATTTGCTTGTGGTTGAAAAAATGTGTGGTTCTTAGAAACATGTATGAGCCCTTGTTCACGTTATAAGGACGTGTATGTAGAAATATTATGTACACAGACATAAAATAAACATACATACATAATATATAGATATTCGTAGACCGTAAATCATAAAACTCCTGGGCAGTTGCGAAAACTCAGTTCATATGCCAATGCGATAGAGGAAGATCGGGTGAACCGATCTAATGATGAAGAATGACGCGGTAGATATACCTAGGTAGAGAGGAAATTTTTAAGTAAATTGTCTGAATTTGATAAGTATTGTATTTATATATATATTAATAATAACTATAAATATTTATTAGTATTTTACTCCAAAGTCCTTTTCTGTGAACGGACCAACCACTATAATCAACTATATCTCCATCTTCAAAGGCTTGCTGGAAAAAAACTCTTATTAGGGTTAAGCTCGCCTTTGTATGCGTCCATTTTGTTAGCTGTTTTCGTCTGTAATCTATTTGTGTACAATAAAGAATAAAGAATTTTGATCTTTGATTGATTGATTGAAAATTCTTTATCGCACAAAATACATAAATCTGTACAAAGGCGAACTTAATGCTAGCAAGCATTCTCTTCCAGTTAACCTTTGCGTAGTGTTGAAAAAATATTTTTATAGGTAGTGCATGACATAATGTAGCAAGAACGGACCAACCACTATAATCAACTATATCTCCATCTTCAAAGGCTTGCTGGAAAAAAACTCTTATTAGGGTTAAGCTCGCCTTTGTATGCGTCCATTTTGTTAGCTGTTTTCGTCTGTAATCTATTTGTGTACAATAAAGAATACAGAATTTTGATCTTTGATTGATTGATTGAAAATTCTTTATCGCACAAAATACATAAATCTGTACAAAGGCGAACTTAATGCTAGCAAGCATTCTCTTCCAGTTAACCTTTGCGTAGTGTTGAAAAAATATTTTTGTAGGTAGTGCATGACATAATGTAGCAAGAACGGACCAACCACTATAATCAACTATCTCCATCTTCAAAGGCTTGCTGGAAAAAAACTCTTATTAGGGTTAAGCTCGCCTTTGTATGCGTCTATTTTGTAAGCTGTTTCCGTCTGTAATCTATTTGTGTACAATAAAGAATTTTGATCTTTGATTGATTGATTGAAAATTCTTTATCGCACAAAATACATAAATCTGTACAAAGGCGAACTTAATGCTAGCAAGCATTCTCTTCCAGTTAACCTTTGCGTAGTGTTGAAAAAATATTTTTGTAGGTAGTGCATGACATAATGTAGCAAGAACGGACCAACCACTATAATCAACTATATCCATCTTCAAAGGCTTGCTGGAAAAAAACTCTTATTAGGGTTAAGCTCGCCTTTGTATGCGTCTATTTTGTAAGCTGTTTCCGTCTGTAATCTATTTGTGTACAATAAAGAATTTTGATCTTTGATTGATTGATTGAAAATTCTTTATCGCACAAAATACATAAATCTGTACAAAGGCGAACTTAATGCTAGCAAGCATTCTCTTCCAGTTAACCTTTGCGTAGTGTTGAAAAAATATTTTTATAGGTAGTGCATGACATAATGTAGCAAGAACGGACCAACCACTATAATCAACTATATCTCCATCTTCAAAGGCTTGCTGGAAAAAAACTCTTATTAGGGTTAAGCTCGCCTTTGTATGCGTCCATTTTGTTAGCTGTTTTCGTCTGTAATCTATTTGTGTACAATAAAGAATACAGAATTTTGATCTTTGATTGATTGATTGAAAATTCTTTATCGCACAAAATACATAAATCTGTACAAAGGCGAACTTAATGCTAGCAAGCATTCTCTTCCAGTTAACCTTTGCGTAGTGTTGAAAAAATATTTTTGTAGGTAGTGCATGACATAATGTAGCAAGAACGGACCAACCACTATAATCAACTATCTCCATCTTCAAAGGCTTGCTGGAAAAAAACTCTTATTAGGGTTAAGCTCGCCTTTGTATGCGTCTATTTTGTAAGCTGTTTCCGTCTGTAATCTATTTGTGTACAATAAAGAATTTTGATCTTTGATTGATTGATTGAAAATTCTTTATCGCACAAAATACATAAATCTGTACAAAGGCGAACTTAATGCTAGCAAGCATTCTCTTCCAGTTAACCTTTGCGTAGTGTTGAAAAAATATTTTTGTAGGTAGTGCATGACATAATGTATCAAGAACGGACCAACCACTATAATCAACTATCTCCATCTTCAAAGGCTTGCTGGAAAAAAACTCTTATTAGGGTTAAGCTCGCCTTTGTATGCGTCCATTTTGTTAGCTGTTTTCGTCTGTAATCTATTTGTGTACAATAAAGAATTTTTATCTTTGATTGATTGATTGAAAATTCTTTATCGCACAAAATACATAAATCTGTACAAAGGCGAACTTAATGCTAGCAAGCATTCTCTTCCAGTTAACCTTTGCGTAGTGTTGAAAAAATATTTTTGTAGGTAGTGCATGACATAATGTAGCAAGAACGGACCAACCACTATAATCAACTATCTCCATCTTCAAAGGCTTGCTGGAAAAAAACTCTTATTAGGGTTAAGCTCGCCTTTGTATGCGTCCATTTTGTTAGCTGTTTTCGTCTGTAATCTATTTGTGTACAATAAAGAATTTTTATCTTTGATTGATTGATTGAAAATTCTTTATCGCACAAAATACATAAATCTGTACAAAGGCGAACTTAATGCTAGCAAGCATTCTCTTCCAGTTAACCTTTGCGTAGTGTTGAAAAAATATTTTTGTAGGTAGTGCATGACATAATGTAGCAAGAACGGACCAACCACTATAATCAACTATCTCCATCTTCAAAGGCTTGCTGGAAAAAAACTCTTATTAGGGTTAAGCTCGCCTTTGTATGCGTCCATTTTGTTAGCTGTTTTCGTCTGTAATCTATTTGTGTACAATAAAGAATTTTTATCTTTGATTGATTGATTGAAAATTCTTTATCGCACAAAATACATAAATCTGTACAAAGGCGAACTTAATGCTAGCAAGCATTCTCTTCCAGTTAACCTTTGCGTAGTGTTGAAAAAATATTTTTGTAGGTAGTGCATGACATAATGTAGCAAGAACGGACCAACCACTATAATCAACTATCTCCATCTTCAAAGGCTTGCTGGAAAAAAACTCTTATTAGGGTTAAGCTCGCCTTTGTATGCGTCCATTTTGTTAGCTGTTTTCGTCTGTAATCTATTTGTGTACAATAAAGAATACAGAATTTTGATCTTTGATTGATTGATTGAAAATTCTTTATCGCACAAAATACATAAATCTGTACAAAGGCGAACTTAATGCTAGCAAGCATTCTCTTCCAGTTAACCTTTGCGTAGTGTTGAAAAAATATTTTTGTAGGTAGTGCATGACATAATGTAGCAAGAACGGACCAACCACTATAATCAACTATCTCCATCTTCAAAGGCTTGCTGGAAAAAAACTCTTATTAGGGTTAAGCTCGCCTTTGTATGCGTCCATTTTGTTAGCTGTTTTCGTCTGTAATCTATTTGTGTGCAATAAAGAATACAGAATTTTGATCTTTGATTGATTGATTGAAAATTCTTTATCGCACAAAATACATAAATCTGTACAAAGGCGAACTTAATGCTAGCAAGCATTCTCTTCCAGTTAACCTTTGCGTAGTGTTGAAAAAATATTTTTGTAGGTAGTGCATGACATAATGTAGCAAGAACGGACCAACCACTATAATCAACTATCTCCATCTTCAAAGGCTTGCTGGAAAAAAACTCTTATTAGGGTTAAGCTCGCCTTTGTATGCGTCCATTTTGTTAGCTGTTTTCGTCTGTAATCTATTTGTGTACAATAAAGAATACAGAATTTTGATCTTTGATTGATTGATTGAAAATTCTTTATCGCACAAAATACATAAATCTGTACAAAGGCGAACTTAATGCTAGCAAGCATTCTCTTCCAGTTAACCTTTGCGTAGTGTTGAAAAAATATTTTTGTAGGTAGTGCATGACATAATGTAGCAAGAACGGACCAACCACTATAATCAACTATCTCCATCTTCAAAGGCTTGCAGGAAAAAAACTCTTATTAGGGTTAAGCTCGCCTTTGTATGCGTCCATTTTGTTAGCTGTTTTCGTCTGTAATCTATTTGTGTACAATAAAGAATACAGAATTTTGATCTTTGATTGATTGATTGAAAATTCTTTATCGCACAAAATACATAAATCTGTACAAAGGCGAACTTAATGCTAGCAAGCATTCTCTTCCAGTTAACCTTTGCGTAGTGTTGAAAAAATATTTTTGTCGGTAGTGCATGACATAATGTAGCAAGAACGGACCAACCACTATAATCAACTATCTCCATCTTCAAAGGCTTGCTGGAAAAAAACTCTTATTAGGGTTAAGCTCGCCTTTGTATGCGTCCATTTTGTTAGCTGTTTTCGTCTGTAATCTATTTGTGTGCAATAAAGAATACAGAATTTTGATCTTTGATTGATTGATTGAAAATTCTTTATCGCACAAAATACATAAATCTGTACAAAGGCGAACTTAATGCTAGCAAGCATTCTCTTCCAGTTAACCTTTGCGTAGTGTTGAAAAAATATTTTTGTAGGTAGTGCATGACATAATGTAGCAAGAACGGACCAACCACTATAATCAACTATCTCCATCTTCAAAGGCTTGCTGGAAAAAAACTCTTATTAGGGTTAAGCTCGCCTTTGTATGCGTCCATTTTGTTAGCTGTTTTCGTCTGTAATCTATTTGTGTACAATAAAGAATACAGAATTTTGATCTTTGATTGATTGATTGAAAATTCTTTATTGCACAAAATACATAAATCTGTACAAAGGCGAACTTAATGCTAGCAAGCATTCTCTTCCAGTTAACCTTTGCGTAGTGTTGAAAAAATATTTTTATAGGTGGTGCATGACATAATGTAGCAGGAAAAGTTTTATAGAAAAAAATAACACTAAGATATATTGAGAATACGAACGAAACATCATATATATGTATATGTTTGCGCACAGGGGTAGCAAATGAAACTCCCGAACATTGATTTAGTTGTATATTGTCCTTTACAGCGTATTTTGGAAAAAGGTTTTTGTGAACAGTATGAATTGACAGTCGAACAAATTAGAATGAATTTTTTGGAAGGAATGAACGAAAATGAATGAACATGAAATAACTAGGCAGTAGAGACGATGCGCGTAAGCTAAATCGCGAAGCTTGCTGGCATAGACAACGTAGGCGTTAACAATATATATAGAGTATTTTCAATAAACGTACTTTCAAATATTACACATCATCTTTGTATGATTTAACTGACGAAATTCACAGAAAAGACAGTATAGTACAGTTTATGTACATAAGTACAAATGCAAATCTACATATAGCGTAATATGGGTAGGTATAAGGTGTTTAGTATTACATATTATAAGTACAGCCCATTCAGCGTTTAATGCATGCAATGTCGAGTTTAATTAAAAGGTTTCATTTTAATTGTAACTAATAACAATGTCAAAATTATTGAGTTAGTTATAATTTTTATTAAACAAGGTTCTTGTCAGTTCTGTTCATCTTTCAATCTTCTAGTTGACCCGCCGAACTTCGTATCGCCTTGACATGCACACGACGCGGGCTGCCAATGTATTGTCAATCGGCCATCATTAGCTACCTCTATGTATGATAAAATGAATTTTCGTCATAATTTTTTAGCGTGAATTATTCCAATATTTTAATAGTTATTCTGCTATTCAGGGCGGAGACAAATCCAACAAATCAAAGGCCATAATAATCGATTCAGCCGTTCTTGAGTTGTAAATGGTGAAACTAACCCGACTTTGTTTTATAAAGTTTTAAACAAGATTCTTGTCATCTAAATATTCCTTAGAGTTTTGCCTTGAATACGTTCAGACCGGAAGAATCTAATACATAGTTTAAGTACCTAGTAGTAGATAGGTAATATCTATTTTTTAAACTGTTACTGCTATGATATTGTAAATCTAAACTAATATTATAAAGAGGAAAGATTTGTTTATTTGTTTGTTTGTATTGAATAGGCTCCGAAACTACGATTTAATCAATTCTTTCACTGTTGGGAAGCTACACTATCCCCGGGTGACATAGGCTACTTTTTACCCAACTGCGCAGAAGGAGGGTAATGTTTTTACTGAAAAGCTACGCGTGCGAAGCTGCGGATTGGTCAGCTAGTATTAAATAAAGAAATAATAACAGTGTGTAATAATAATAAATCTAAGGAACATAAACCACAAGTATGGGTGAGGGGAATCTTTAAATATACACAAAGTAAGCCCTAAGTTAAGAGTATCTGTCGCCAATAAATTCCTTATTAGAGTCAAGCGAGGGGACAGCTAGCGTTACGGTGAGTCAGGCCACACTGACTCACTTCCGAGATGGATTCCTCCTGGTGACGTCACAGGCACCAGCGCTCGCGCAGCTATTTTCAAATACATTCCATATTTGTGCGCGCCTAAGTTGGCGAGTGTGCTAAAACGGCTTGGAGGAAAACGTTGCGTTTAATTATCTTGAGTCCTGGCAATGACCTAGGTTTTGTGATACGAATAATTGCGCTCGTTTCATTTTAGAAGTATTAATTATTTCGGTATAGCATAGCATTGCTTTTAAAAAATTTATTTTAGGTGCAAACATATAACACACAGAGCTTTTATTTTTCTGCGTAGGCGCAGCGTAGATGTCGCATTAATAAGTAGATAGGTTATTGTAAACGCCTACGCTTGGAAAACAGCGCACCGCCCGCCGCGCCGCGCCCGCCACCAAGGCGAAGCGTTTTCATCCTAAAAATGCTAAATAAATAAAGCACTCTCCTTGTTACCACAAATAAAGTCAAACACTGTTTATCGCGCGTTTAAATAATTCCTTATCAATTCATCATCATCATATCAGCCGTAGGACGTCCACTGCTGGACAAAGGCCTCCCTCATTGATCTCCAGGAACTGCGGTTGGAAGCGGCCTGCATCCAACGCCGACCTGCGGTTCTTATAAAGTCGTCTGCCCATCTTGTAGGTGGACGTCCTACGCTGCGCTTGCCGGTCCGTGGCCTCCATTCGATAACTTTCCGGCCCCATCGGCCATCTGTTCTGCGCGCTATATGGCCTGCCCATTGCCACTTCAACGTGCTAATCCGTCGGGCTATGTCGGTGACTTGAGTTCTCCTACGTATCTCCTCATTTCTGATTCGATCCCGTAGAGAAACCCCGAGCATAGCCCTTTCCATAGCTCGTTGAGCGATTTTAACATTACTAAGACTCAATTATTATTCTTATTTTTTTAAAGTTCCGTACCCAAAGGATAAAACGGGACCCTATTACTAAGACTCCGCTGTCTGTCTGTCGGTCTGTCCGTCTGTCACCAGGCTGTATATCATGAACCGTGATAGTTAGACAGTTGAAATTAAATAAATAAAAATATATATTGCTGGACGGACACACAGCGCTATCTAGCCCCAAACTAAGCAGAGCTTGTACCACGGGAACCAGATAACTGATTTTTTTGTTTAATACTTACTTATAATATACAGTGAAACAACAAGACCCGGAACAAATATCTGTAGATCATGCAAACATTTGTTCCGCGGCGGAAATCGAACCAGCTACCTCCTGCGTCTCAGCCGGCTATTCGCCCACTGCACCAATTTTCACAATTTTCACAGATGATGTATTTCTGTTGTCGCTATAACAACAAATACTAAAAATAGAATAAAATAAATATTTAAGAGGGGCTCCCATACAACAAACGTGATTTATTTGCTCGTTTTAGCTTGATATTGATAACGGCAACAGATACACGCTTGAAATATTCACAGAATATTTAGTGTATTCACTTTAAAAATAAATAATTAAATTAAAAAAAAAAAACTAAAATTTAAGGGGGGCTCCCATACAACAGACATGATTTTTTTGCCGTTTTTATAGACAACGGTACGGAACCCTTCGTGCGCGAGTCTGACTCGCACTTGGCCGGTTTAATATTGTTTATAATTAGCGGAATGTTTAGCAAGATAGCGAATTTTATTAGGATTTATTCTGAGTTCATGGTGCATGCTACTGTGCCAAAATATCGAGTAACATGTTTTAGTGAGAACATTACGCCGTTGATTGCGGTGCCATCATTCTAGGACAAAGGTTGATGACGTGTTCTCGAACGGTGTCGTAATCAGAACGTCTAGGTGATGACTTGGGCACTGTGTGTGATCTCAAGTGTGTTATGCCCTATTCCGGCACCTAAGCTTTTTGCACGGTACCGTACAGAAGTCGGTACCTACCCTCGTTCCGCGTTTTTCAACGTCACTCGCTCTGATGCATTTCTAAAAAAATGAATCGCGTGCTTCACGCATGGACAATATCGGAGCAATTACAAGATGTGTTATGGGCTTGGTGGCTTGCTATGATCGCAATTAGTGGACAGGCATCCTACTCATCCTAGGCTTGTAATGCCGATAACCTGTTCCTACCTTATCATTCTTTAGGGCTGCCTACAGGACAATCAGACAGGGTTGCGTAATTGATTGATCGAAGCGAGATTTCCAAATCAACTTGGGCAAATCGGCGTTGTATGTATGTATATCTGTTTGTTTTCCGTGGATAACTTTCGAAGCGTTTATCTGATCATCGTGAAATGTGGTTTATAGGTAGGTAGTGATAGCTCAATTTTTGTGTGACTAAGTGAGCTAAAAATGTTGGGGGGGGGGGGGGGGGGGGGAGTTGAGATATTGGAGTTTAAGAGGGGTAAAAAAACAAACCCCGTTTTTAATTTTAGTTTAAACCTTGTAGTTTTTAAGTTATTAGCCATAATATAAACTGAACTTTAACAAAATTTACAGGGTACACCAGTGACCCCACAATGCTGAGATTTTATTTTATTTTATTTCGAACAAAATCCACAGCTCTTAGTATATAACTGGTGTATCTTATGATAAAACTTACAGCCAATAAAGGATTTACATTTTATAATTCAAATACTTATACATTGACGACGTAAACCACTGATCGCGCTAAATAGGACCATGATTTTTAATTTAAAGAGTTATAATAAATCTTTATAATATTTATAAAGATTTGGTATGCTTGTAGCTTTAGTGACACAAATAGTCTGAAATCTAGATTAACTGCAATTTCTACCCCAAAAACCACATTACATGAACTCCCGTTACCTGTAATTTGAAAACTGTAGGTCAAGTTAGCTGGGTTGCATTTCGTGGCACTATTGTGATAGTCAAATATTACAAATAATATTTTTTTGATTTTATGGGAGCCTCGCGAGATCTCAGTTGGTGAGGTAGGGGTGAACCACTAGTTTATGCAAATTAATATATTGTATCTTGCTAGTGGAGTTCCCGCTATGTGCTGTCGTTGGTTCAAATCTTCCTACTTGTACCTACGTACCTAAGTATATTATTTCTCTATTGTAGGTTGCACATAACAATTTATCATTATCAACGTCATATCAGCCATAGGAGATGACGGCTGACCATAGGCCTCCCCCATATATTTCAAGTGCAACCGATCTTGTGCGGCCTGGATCCAACGACTCCGTGCAACCTATATCAGGACCTCTGTACATCTAGTGGGATTCTAGTATCTAGCGCTTCACAATTAAATAAGTAGGACCCTATCAAATACTAGTGTTTCGCCCCGAACTGAGATCTCGCGAGTCTACCATAAAAACAAAAAAATATTATTCCTAATCTTTGACTATCAAAATAGTGCCACGAAAGAAATTACCAAATTACTTGACCTACAGTTTCATTCAAATTACAGGTAACGGGAGTTCATGTTATTGGTGCTCTTTTTTGTAGTACCAACTGAAGTCATTCTAGATTTCAGACCTTTGCCTATATTTGTAATACTAAGGTATGATACACCACCAAATTTCATCACTGTGGGGTCACTGGTGTACCCTGTGAATTTCGTCAAAGTTTAGTTATTATTATGGTTAATAACTCAAAAACTACAAGAACTTTACTAAAAATATCGAATGTACCTTTTATTTGACGTCTCACTTGACCTAATAGTATCTAAACAACCCCCATTTATAGCTCATTTAGTCACACAAAAATTGTGCCATTACTACCTACTTAAGTATACAATTTTACGATGATCGGATCAACGCTTCGAAAGTTATCCTCGGACCAACATACATACATACATATAATGCCGATTTGCCCAAGTTAGAGATCTCGCTTCGCTCGATCAATTATATATGTATATTGTTTTATTAATTACTATAAGTTTTATCTAAAATAACTTGAAATCCAAGATAACGTTTTAGGATTTATTCACTGGAATCGTTCGACGATGTTTGAGAGGATAAATTAGAGCTGGGGCACCTTGGCCCAAAGTCGTCCGTCCGAAGACATCGGGCGTGACCCCCGACTGGGGCGACCAGACCTCTCACTTTTACGGGACCCGCCGAGTTTTATTATCTTAAATTAGCGACAGAAATCAGTCGCAAAACGTCAAATTTAATATGGAAAAATAGTTTTATCTCTTGCCGTTCCTTTCCTGGTAAATAAAGCACCTAATCATTATTGACTTGGGCAAATCGGCGTTGGATGTATGTATGTTTGTTTGTCCGAGGATAACTTTCGAAGCGTTGATCCGATTATCGTGAAATTTGATACATAGGTAGGTAGTGCTGGCACAATTTTGGTGTAAATGAGCTAAAAATGTTGGGGGGGGGGGGGGGGGGGGTTGAGATATTGGACTATTAGGTCAAGTAGGACGTCAAATGAAAGGTCTTGAATGAACGAATTTTAATTGAAACATTGTTGGTCGTAGCATCGACGTGATAAATCCCGTAGGTATTTATAATAACTAGTGGTTCGGATTCCCAAACGGATAGACCGACACGGACCCCTTTTTTTAAGCAAGTCAATTTAATTAGGGTTGTTTTTAGTTATGTTATATTTAAGAATTTCAAAACCCGACCTTCTCGTTTTGGGTCTGGGGTTCTGAAATTTCTAATTTATACTTGTAGGCAGTATCGTCTTTACCATAAGGGCACACGGGGCCCGTGCCCAGGGCACCTATCGTCACGGGGGCCCCGAAAGGCCAATATAATAGGTTGGAGAAAAAGTCTTTTCGCATTATAGTATGTATGAACTTGTAAAAAAATCTCTTTGGCTATACTATTTGTATCTGGCTGGTTTTGGTATCATTCAAAGGGTAAATTTTAAAGACGATAATTCCAAATTCAAATTAGGAAAATATGTGATTTTCATTTGTTTTTCGTACTGTAAAGATGAGTGAATCTAATGAAGAAATTCGATACATTTTAAAATTTTACTACAAAAATGGTAAAAATGCAACGCAAGCCGCAAAAAAATTTGCTGTTTATGGACCTAGTGCATTGTTTGTGAGAGTAGCACAAATTTGGTTTAAGCGTTTTCAATCCGGAAATTTTGATGTCAAAGATGCACGTCGCTCTGGTCGCCCTATTACGGATAAAATTGATGCCATCTTTGAAAAAGTGGAGCACGATCGGCATATCAGTATTTACGACGTAGCTGAAGAACTGGGAATTGACCACAAAACAGTTTTAGCGCATTTGAAAAAAACTGCCCCAAAAATTCTATAGCAATGGGATAATGTCCCTTCCTACAAGATGGCAAAAATGTATAGAACAAAATGGTACCTACATACTTTAGTTAAATGTAAATAAACTACATTAAAAAATGTTATGAATTTTCTTAAAAAATGCGAAGAAACATTTTCCCTAACCTAATATTTGCGTACCCTATACAATTTATGAAGTGAAAACTTCTATAGGCGCGTTGGGTATTTTTTGAGATGGGAAAAAACCATTTCACACGCGACACTGTTAGCGTTACCATTACCGCCACCTCTGTATATAAGTATCTGTAGTGTAGTCTGCTTTTAAATTTTGAATAACCAAACATACACGTAACTGTTCAAGTTTTCACTTCTGGGGGCACTCCAGGAGTGCCACTTTTTTAAGATGGGAAAAACCATTGAACTCGCGACACTGTTAGCGTTATCGACACTTCTGTATATACATAAGTATCTCGTAATTGTTCAAGGTTTCACTTCTGTCGGCACTCCCGGAGTGCCATTTTTTTTTCATTTCCTTTACTTTCCAACAGGGCCCCGAATTCTTGTGTGTCCAAGGGCCCGGCATAGCCTAAGATGGCGTTGCTTGTAGGTATAAAATATAGTCATAAATAAATTGGTGATATCATTAGGAATACCGAAATATTTCCAGGAGCAAAAATAAATAAAAAACATTCAGCTTAAACCACAGATGTATAAATGAAACCTTAATATAACATGTTCGCAATATAACGGTTCTTTACTCGTGTTCTGTGCGTACAGAACACGAGCGAAGAACCGTACTTCGAGTCAGAACGGAGCGGAACACTACGGAATAAAGTTTTATTTAAACATCTGTGGCGTAAAAGTTATCAGAATGTTATTCTGTCCGGGAAAATACGGGACGCCTGGCCAGCCTAGCCATACTCACTGCTGTGTAATCTGTGCCGTAAGATAACTGCCTATAAAGTAGCATACCTGTGGCCCACGATATTCATGATAGGGTAAATGTGTACTTTCGGTTTCGGCCAATTTGTATGACCTTACAAAGGATACAAGTCTGGAAGTTTTTTTTACTTACACAAACATACGAAGTACATACCAAGTAACTCACATATACCATACAGGGGGGGGGAGGGGGGGGGGGGTCCGTGCCTGCTGTTTGACTCCCATTTTCTCTTACACCGACCGGTTTGTTAGTGTTTTTTTTGCGACTTTTTATTTCTACATACATACTTATTCCTCGGAAACCAGAATTAATACGTGAGATCACGTAACTATCGCTCAATCACACATCTGGCAGGCCGGCTGGAGACGACCGGCAGGCGCGGATCTGACACTCGTACGTGGCTGCGATGTGACTTGTACAGTTATGCTCTGACGGGTTTGAGTTTGAGTTTGCGGCTCAACCTCTAATTAACTCACTTTACCTATTCATTTGTTTTATTTACTGGCATTCGAGCAGCTGATAATGGGTATAATGTAAAAATCTACATGTAATGTAATATTACTAAAATCCTTGAAAATTTAAAATTTAGTTAATATAGTATGTTTTTTAATCTTTTTCTCTAGGTGACTAATTTCATAAAAGATAATTCTATAAATTGAGAATCTGTTATTGGCATTAAGCATTAGTTATAAGGATTGTTTACATTGTTAACAAGTGCTGTTGATTCTGTAATGAATAATAAAAAAAAAAATGTAGGTACCCACTACCTATTTATTCGGTTTTTTTACTGTTTAATCTTATACCTACCTACTGTTAGTATAATTATTAATATTGTTCACTTCTTCAATTAATCTGTGGATGATTGTCGTGGGTCATGCATTTATTCATGTAACTATTAGCATTCTAAATAAATAAAATTAAATACAAATAATCCATTTTAACTGCTCAACACTACCTACTCATAAATGTGTAGGTAGGCACACCTGTTTTTGGGATATCATCTAGCGTTTGTATTGTTGTACTGATAGTAAGTATTCTATTGTTACAATAAAAACATAGGTACCTTCACTAGGATTAAGTTCCTGTAAGGCGTGTGGTTTTAAAAATTGTACTTATCTTTATTTACTTATTTTAGCTTTTTATTTACTTGTAAAGTTGTGAGTAAGTATTACTCGTGCGCGATAACTTGGGACCTGCTAGGAATGCGACTCCCCGACCGCTTCCACTGAACTTCCCCGATGGCGCCCGTATTGTACCGTTCGCATCACTATTTTTTACTAGAGTTTTTAATCTCGTACTGGCCTACGTCACGTAACGACGCGCTCTGGAATTCTTTTAGTTTTCGTTTGTGTTATTGTAGTTTTTGTTGTTATAGTTTGTGTCATTGTTTTGTTGTTGTAGTTTTTGTTGTTATAGTTAAGTGTTTTTGTTATCATTATGAAGGGTAAACCTTTGCATAGCGGAAAAAGAAACCTCGTGCTAAAAGTGTTAGAGTTTTTTGAAAACGAAAAACGGAACAAACAGTTTTGTTTACCTGTTGTTAATTGTAAATTTATCGGATACCTCTTCGTCAAGTGATTATATTTGTTTCAAATAGTGTAAAAAAGATTAGATAAAGAGCAGCGTCCTCCCTGAGTAACATAATAAATTAGGTTAAAAAAAACAAAGACGAAGCCGCGGGCGACTGCTTGTTATGTTCGCTTTTTTGCGGGCGGTACAAACACGCCAATATGACGTCACCGCGCTCAGGTCCCAACTTATCGCGCACGGGTAATAATACTCATTAATTTTACTTACAGAAATTGTATAGTAAAGAAGCATGCACACTGGCGAACCATTTCAATTTGAATCTGTCTACAACTCGTCCGAAAATTGAACCTTCGACCTTTTTTTAAGGCTTTCATAGTACATTTGTTATACTAGGGTCGTACGCGATCTATTTATCCGAGGTATTTTGGCGTATGAGCGAGCGAATGTGAGCGAGCAATATATCGCTTACACCCGAGTAGGTAACACATAGCTTGTCATCGCGAATGCGAGTAAATTAAAAAGTCTTTTTATATCAGTTTGTTGCTATTAGGAAACTTTCCGTTTCTTATTATCATAAAATGGATACATGTTCCATTTATTTTTTCACTAGCGCGGTCTACAGTTGCTTTCAATTTTAAATAGATATGAGGATTTATCATGAAGATTGTATTTCATTTTAGGTTAATATGGATGCAGTGAGCCTCATGTTATTTTCAAATTTACTCGCATTTACGGAGCCGTTGTTGAGTAACAATGACCAACGTTCAGAGCATAAGAGCAGAGAAAAAATATTTTTCAATGACGCCCAAGTGTGAATTGCAATAATTAATTAATCTATCTAAAATACCTTTTTTTTTGTTAATTTTGCATCTACGATCAGCCGTTGCTATAAGCAGATATTTGGAGAGCATAATTGGCGTGCTGTGCTGGACTCCTTTGAGTAGGTATTGCACATGAAGAGATGATGATCTAAGTTCTAGTAGGTACGAGTATGTTGGCGGCATTGCTGATTTGGTTCGAGGAGCTTCACAGCTAGTTGATTAGAATGATTCGATAGTCTGACTTTGTGCGATTTTTCCACGACTTTAATCTTTACCCTCACTGTGGCCATTTTCAATTGTTCATGCACTTCCTCGGCTAAGATAAACCATGGCACATTTGACACAGATTTCAGTATAGAATTTTGGAGTCGCTGGACGATGTCTGGGAATTTTGCGACGTCCCAAGTCGAAGAATTGAAACGACTGTGTAAACGTTAACAACACTATATTATCAATGTTCTAAACTAGATACATGGACCAGCGCTAGGGAAGATAAATCTTGGTTATTGTGAAAACACAATCTTTTTCCAAAGTCCCAACGCGCGTCCACTGACAGTGGCAGATCTACCATCTTACCTGGGGATGCCCCTGCGTACTAGTGATGTAGATATGTAGAACGCCACAGATGTTTATATTTGATCTCGAGGCTCCTAAAAATACTTAGATGCGAAAAATAAATACCTATAATAAGTTTTGTCGTCCCAAGACTTCGTTATTTATTTGTTCGTTATTGCTAACTACCAAGAATAAGACGGCTCGAACGTGTGGTGTGACGTGTGTCATATAGCAGACTGCAGAAGAAACCGCCAAAAACTGCAGCAGCGTTCCTATAATTTCAAGATTCTAAAGCACGGCGACCTATGCCAACCCAAAAGTGAATGGAGATTCAAGCATACATTTTACAAAACTTCTATACCTACTACTTTTACATGGGAAGCTATCAAAAAACTACGCTTAAATCTCGATTAACGGTTGAGCATAGTTCTTAGTCTAGTATGCAACTAGCATAGGTATACGTAGAAGTCGCGTGCGCCTTGCAGTAGGTATTCCATTAATTAATCAGAAAAACGCGTCACGGGTTTGCTTACCGTTTTTCTGCGCGTCGGAAGCGCACGCGCTGCCACCACTTTTTCACACAAATGCATTAATTTTAATGCTAAGAGAGCATTGACCGCTTTTTAATTAATCTGCCTCGGGAGAAATGGGTGCTTTTTATTTTTAATTTATGATTGTATCTAGCTAGAAGCTGGCGAAAAAAGCAGGGCTTATTGCGCGGAGCAGTTGGTTAACATCGGTTTGTTTTGATTAGCAATTATTGATAATGACTCCGTGTAATATGAAACCAACTGCCGCACTCTTCTTCTAATATATGAGAGCATAAAATTGTTCCTTATTCAAAAATACCTTTGAACATAAAAGATACCGTTTATGTTTGATTTGGTTTAACGGTATATAGGTAAGCATAGAGTTACCGTATATCGATCTAACTAACTAGTTTTATGTGAGGCTCCATTAAGATGTAAGTACCTAATTCGAGATCACGACTTGGTAGGCAATTTAATGCCCCCTTTAAACACAGACGCTGTGTACGGCCGTTATTAATTTAGGTCTACCTCTCATGAATGAAAAGTGAGTTCGATTCCTGGACCAACACCGAAGCCGAAGGTAGGTACCAAGTCTGAGCGGGTCGATATTTAGTGGTTGGTAAATCATCTGTAACCTCTACTGATATCAATGGTATTCCAGGTTTATAGCGTTTTTGAAGTAAAACTTCTTTACGCACGCTTGACTTGGGGAGTAAGCTGGTGAATGCGTTACGAAAAGTGCGAACGGAGTTGAGAGGGAGATATAAGTTAGTGAAGATAGAAACACAGAAAGTTGCGTTTCGTATATTATTAAACGTTAATGTGCGAGTGCGAGTTGCGTCTGTCCAGAATGAACATAGACTGATCGACCTATAGACGTGTGGACAATTTTGTAATTGAACAATTTTATAAATTAATATTTTGAAAAATAAGTTTTACTTCAGTCGTGTGGGCACTCGTTTTTTGGACTTATTCGGTGATTAAAATTATGTAATTATTGATAACTGATACAATTTTCTTTGGAATTGCTTCCGAAAATCAGCGCCATTTAACTTCATGATTCAAAATAAAGAAATTGAAATAAAGCGCCATCTTTTGAAATATTGCATGAAGTGTAATTTGACAGCTAACTGAAGCTGACAATCTATGATTTTGACAGTATGAATTATGACACTTGCTTTTATGTTCCAGAGTGGGGCGCCTTTAACATAGTTGTAGCTGCATCTTGCTCTGTTTAGCGCAAATTCACTAATACTAGAGAGTGATAAGAGATAGTCAAGTTAAAATTAAAGTTGGATGGGGTGGATTGTTTTTAAAAGTGATCCTCACTGACTTAGCCAGAAAAAAACAACCTTTGCAAAAAATAATAATCCGTCCAGTCCAAGTGAAATGTTTTCATTCGTAGTACTAGGTATGTAACGTATCGAGGGAGGGATATTATATGCTAATTTGGCATTGAACAAAATTCGCGAGAGCACACCATGACGTGGAGTAATAACATACTTTTGTTATTGTTTGTTTCGAGGTAAGTTCTATTATGCTGACGACTAATGCCCTGAATCCACTAAGCCTAATAATCATGTCATGTACCTCTTTCAGCCTTAGAAGCGCCGATGCTACTCACAACTGGGACTTCCTTATTTTTACTCAATCCTGGCCATCTGCTGTGTGTCGGATGTGGACGGAATCAAATCCTTCACACACCTGTAACTTGCCAGAGAACCGCGATGCATGGAGCATCCATGGCATTTGGCCGTCAGTCGCAGGGTCTATGGGGCCAGCATTTTGCAATAAAACATGGCTTTTTGATCCCGAGGAAGTGAAACCAATAGAATCTAATTTGGAGCAAAGTTGGGTTAATATTGAAAAAGGTAAGTTTTAGTAGTTTATTATGTTTGTCTGACGATTTTTTTAAATTATATCTCTTAAATTTTTTTAAATAAATGCTTAATATTTAAAACTAAATATAAGAATCTTCTAACCTAACTTATTATTAGTTATTGTTATCTCTTTCAGGCACTCCAATTTACGATCTGTGGGCTCACGAGTGGAACAAACATGGCACTTGTGCAGCATTGATAGAGCCTCTCAACTCGCAAATCAAGTACTTCTCTACCGGGTTGAAGTTGCTTGAAAATTACACCATGACCACCATCCTATCTGAAGCGAATGTACTACCATCTGATGACAAAATATACACACAGAATGACATCTACCAAGCTATTAAAACTAAGCTAGGCGTAGATCCAGAGATTTATTGCAAACATGACAAAGGGAAGCAGTATTTGTGGGAACTACGATTGTGTTTGTCTAAACAGCTTGATTTGATAGATTGCAGAGCTACAATGACTCGTGAAACCTACTTTGTTGATGGAGTTCATGTCATCAGCAATTGTAATAAAGGAGTCATTTATACAGAGAGTGTTAAACCTCCCAATAGATTATTGGTTCAGTTGTACAAACTAGTTACTTGGCTGCAGTGGTTTACTTTGTAAAGTCTTGTCAAGTAATCCTCCAGTGTTGCCAAATTTGTACCTATGAAATTGTATTGCTCAACCTTTTTCTGCGTGACTGTTACGGACCATGAATGAGAAACTCTGGTTTGGTACATAATCAAAATCGATTTTATAAATGACTAGAAAATCTTTAGTAATGTATTAAACCTATTTTGTATTGTGTCTTATTAAATAATGAATTTTCTAACACTTACTTATTTCGCCATTCATACAAATCAAGATTGTAGTGAGAAATGAAATTTAATATTAATTTTTTGTTAACATTAAATTTATTTTTTCTTTTTTTCTATTGTTTATTGTTATTTATTCCTTATTAGTAATGACGCGAAGTCACGAATAGATGGATTTATTTTCAACATCCCCTAATGATGTTCCTTTTAAGACTCAAAAAAAGGAGGAGGTTCTCAATTCGTCGGAATCTTGTATGTTCCTTCATTTCTTGAAGACACCTGGACCGACTCGAGAATTTTTTTTTGTTTAAAGGGGTATACTTCCCAAGTGGTCCCATTGGCACCAAGTCAGAATCTGGGGTATGTGATCCAAGAGAGATATACTGAGCATGGTGCACTCCATTACCTGTTGAGCTATCTTATGCATGCATTCCTTTGTGAGCAGCCATGTCTCAGAACCGTAAATAAGTAAGAATATTATTGATATCAGAATGTTGGGCCTCGCTCGCTAGGAAAGATTTGTATGTTTGTATGTAACTCTAAACTGCGGGTCCGATTTAAAAAAATCTTTCACCATTAGAATGCTACATTATTCCTGAGTAAGATATGCGACTTTTTACCCAACTGCGCAGGAGGGTAATGTTTATATTGAAAAACTGCGTGCGAAGCTGCGGATTGGTTAGTTAACAATAAAAAATGTGTTTTGGATATTTAGGTTCTACGTTATATTACGTACGAAATGATATAAGTCAATCATAGTTGTTAAAAGATATCTAAATGACCTTTATTCGCTCGTCAGTCATTATCTGCAAGTTCAGAAGTTCAAGTTTAAGAGTCTCCCAATACTGGCTAGAAAAAAACTCACCTTGTAAACTGCATGTAGTGAGCCCACGATCAAGGTCTACCTCTCCCGAATAGATGAGAGTACTTCAGAGGATGATGTACTCAGTGAGGGAGAGGATCCAGGATTACAGGCGAGTTCCGAATGTCTCTCCAGCGACTGGAGTCCAGTAGGACTACTAACTTCGAGCCTATACTCTCCAGATTCTGACGATGTATAAGGAATTTTCTTAATCCGTATTTCTGGGCAGTCGGCATCGTTTACAGACGCTACAGGGAATCGACTACGACACAAAACCCCTCAAATAAATCAAAGTGATATTTATAGTTTTGCACACCACCTGCTCGACAATATCAAAATAAAGATTTGTCAGATAGAGATGTGGACGGAGTATTTAGGTAAGTATACACTAAACTAGGTACTCAGAAGTACTTACATTGCATGCTTGTTGTAGAGGTGTTTAATGTAATTGACATTATTTATTGCATTAGGTACTTAAATGTATGTATGAATGTATATCTTTAATGTTTAGTGTGCATGTGTGGTTATGGTTGTTGTGTAAATTAAATTTATCTTAAGGTTTTTTGTTGTAATTCTTTGTATTTAAAATAATGGTCCTATTTAGTGTGTTAAGTGACTTACGTCGTTAATTTATAAGTGTTTGATTTATAAAATGTAAATCCTTTATTGGCTGTAAGTTTTATCATAAGATACCTACACCTGTATTAAACTAAGAACTGTGGATTTTGATCGAAATAAAATAAAATATGTCATGTATACCTCACCGAAAGCAGGTGATTAAATCCCTACGGCTGAGCCGGGAGTAAAGTTCAACTGAATTTCATTTTGATTTGAATTTGGAACGTCATCTGTATTAAAATTTGAATAACGAGACTCACACAATAAGAACTTATTCGTACATCGAACTAACCTCTGCACAGAATGCACCAACCTAGATTTGGTTTATGTATTGTCTCGCAGAAAGTGTGAAAAGTAGAATATACTCTTCGTGAATAAAGCTGTATGTATCTTGGGCGTGCTTATATCCCTCTGCACTCAAGATTCCAGTAACTCCCTCACTCCGCTCGTGAGTTAACTCTAGAATCCATCGTTACGTTCGGGATTCAATATAGCGCCCGTGACGCAATACTCTGCTTTATTCCCTCATTTAATAATGTACTATTATGTATTTATAATATTAGTGTTTAAGGTATTAATAGATATCGACCTTGCAATCATATTTTGTATACGCACATTGTTGCCTGAAATAAACGTTATATATAATTATTATAATACATTTATATGTAACTTCTACTAACTGTAACTTATTATTTTGAAGTACTAATATCTAAATAAATAACAACAAATGTACGTAACGACGACATACTTTATTTCATTCATAGCAAATATCCCAACACACACACCATTACAAAAATCTTGTGGGCATGTTTCATGTAACTTACATTTACAAGTCTATAAATCGTATGATTGAAATTAATCACGAAAGTTTTTTTAAGTAAAACTAGTTGACCCGCCGAACGTCGCACCGCCTTGACATGCACATAACGCGGGCTGTCAATATACGTCACCCTGGTTGAATTGTCAATTGTTGTCCCCGGCCATCATTTTACAACCATACTTAACCATAGACAAAATTACGTTTAGCTGTCATTTGCGTTTTGTTATTCCATGTCAGATGCGTTTTATACCACGTTTTATAGTGACTTGTATTCTCTTTGACGTTTTATGTCCGTCTCCTGGTTCTAAGAACGGGATAAAAAGTATCCTTTCTCCGTCTCCTGGTTCTAAGAACGGGATAAAAAGTAACCTATGTCCGTCTCCTGGTTTTAAGCCATCTCCCCACCAATTTTCATCCAAATCGGTTCAGCCGTTCTTGAGTTATAAATAGTGTAACTAACACGACTTTCTTATATATATATATATATATATATAGATTAACAAGTCTGGTTACCAAGACGGTAAAACCTTAAATTCCAATTTTTTTAGTGCGGTCCATGGTTAAATTAAAGGTTAAATGCTATTCCCCTAATCTATATATATATATATATATAAAACAAAGTCGGGTTAGTTAAACCATTTATAACTGAATTGTTGGATTTACCTTCGCCCCGAATAGCAGAATAACTATTAAAATATCGGAAAAATTCACGCAAAAAAAACGTATGAAGAGAATTCATTTTCTCTGTAGCTAATGATGGCCGATTGACAATTATACCGTACATTGGCAGCATGTCAAGGCGGTATGAAGTTCGGCAGTTCAGCTGGTATTGTAATCTATAAACCTAGATAAATTACTAATATAACTTTCCTGCGTAATTCATAAGATGAATGTTGATATAGTGGATCATGGATATTGTGAATGGTATCTGTAGCTTATAACTTGTAGTCTTCGTGAAACGCGGCCCAGCTCTTAAAAATTGCGTGAAAATCACCAAACTATCGTTTACCATACTACACACTCCCTCTTGAGATTATAATCACAGCTGATGGAACCAAACCTGAAAAAACCATTTCACTTCCTTTACCAAATATCATACTTGTTATTATAAATGCGAAAGTAAGTTTGTTCGATTTTTTCGCTACACGTTGTAACGGCTGAACCGATTTGGATTAAATTTGGTATAGGTAGATTATGCCTGGATTGAGATACAGACTACTTTTTATTGAAAAACTACGCGTGCGAAGCCGCAGGCGGAAGCTAACAAGATTATAATTATGTTAAGCAGTGGACGTCGAATGTGTTAAAACTATATTTATACGGAGCGCTATTTTTATTTTGGTAAGTATAAAGCAGAAGGGGGGGTCTTAACTTTTTTGTAGTTGCTTTAAAAATTTCTCATGGAGAGAACAATTCTTTGATTCTTTGCGTTTCATGATAGGAAGTTGCCAGGAATTCTACTCTTCAGTTATAGCCATGGACCCTCGGGACTCGTATCATGTACCCATGTACCCCTAAGGGGTTAAGGGGTCCATAGACCCCAGGTTATGAAACCCTGGTATAAAGTATGTCATGTCAGTGTCATGGAATATCGCCTTGATCGCAGCTACTTGACAGATTCGGTCTAGTTGACACTAAATAAAATTTGCAAAATCATGTAGGTAAGCTTTGATACCGGATCTATATAATCGCGCGAGCAATGACAACGAGACGAATAGCAAGCGCATGCGTTTTCACAAGAGATTTGCGAGGTAGCGAAGCGGTGAGTGAGGAAAAAAATCACCAATTAGATTTCTTCATTTACCTACCTTCGGACCGATCAGTGCTGTCTTTTAATGTGATTTTTTTTCTACGCGACTAACTCGCTGTGGCCCTCTGAGACCGATGTAGTTTAACCGAATTTTTGCCGAGCGCAGATGGCACCCAGCCCAGTATGTTTTTATGAGGCAACCAGCGCAAGGGCACCACTTAGGTACGAATTTTTGCTTGGGCCATGCTCTGAAGGGGGGGGGGGGGGGCGCATAGATGAGAAACTATGTGTATTATTGTGATTACGATGATTATGTGTAAAGCTTGGGAAACCCTGGTCTAGATCATGCCAAGTCACGCAGGCAGAGCGAGACAAAAGCGACGCAGCGACGCAGTCTCTTGCGGAAATGTGGAACATTTTGGAAAAATGTTTTTAATTTGTCAAATAAAGTTACCCAGATTTTGTGAAACAGGCCCTCAAACTAATAAAGTCAAAATTATGATTTTAATATTGAATTAGAATAGATTTCTGTGAGCTTACCTAACTCTTCTAAGGGCTTTTCATAATCGTCAATAGTGAAGATTTTCTTAGGGAATGTGGTCATCATCTTAAAGTCGATATCAGCGTATTCCTGTACATTCATCGTTATGAATACTCTGAAAATGAAAGAACATTTATGACTTGCTTGTTTTTAGCACACATTTTCTATTACTACTAGTGTTTTTTAGTTCACAAAAACTGAAAAAAAAAATATATATAAGTCCTAATCTTCGACTAATAAAATAGTGGATTTCAGATTTTTCCCTATATTTGTGTCACTAAAGCTACACGAATACCAAATTTCAGAACTGTGGGGTCACTGGTGTACCCTGTGCATTTCGTCAAAGTTCAGTTTTTATTACAGCTATTTATATTCCAAAACTACAAGGATTAAACTAGAAATAAAAACAGGATCGAAATGTATTAATATAGACCTATCAATAGACATCCCATTTGACCTAATAGTTCATTTTGTTTTTTTTTACCCCTCTTGAACACCAATATCTCAGCTTCGTCAAAAATTACTGACAGTAAAAGTAGGGAAAAGCAACCATATTACCATATCATGTATACCTAATATACCTATGTGCCAAAGTGAGCGTTTTTTCATAGACTGTGAATTTTTTTAGACTATATGAGGGATGAATGACATACCATAAAAACCGCATATATATGCAGCTTTAAAGGATATCTAGGTAAAGCAATAATTAAATAAAAAAAATTAAGACAATAATTTTGTTGATCCCGGAATCACGGAATTTTTTCGCTAAAAAAGTGCTTTCCATACTAGCCAACTTTTAACTTTAGGTTAATATGCATCCGTTTATACGATCTCCAATTATAACATAATAATATGTTAATCTTCAATCAGTGTGTGTTACCAGTGATGACATATGGAACCGAGACGTGGTCCTTCACTATTGGCCTTACGAATAAGCTCAGAGTCGCTCAACGAGCTATGGAGAGGGCTATGCTCGGGGTTTCTCTACGGGATCGAATCAGAAATGAGGATACGTAGGAGAACTCAAGTCACCGACATAGCCCGACGGATTAGCACGTTGAATTGGCAATGGGCAGGCCATATAGCGCGCAGAACAGATGGCCGATTGGGCCGGAAAGTTCTCGAGTGGAGGCCACGGACTGGCAAGCGCAGCGTAGGACGTCCACCTACAAGATGGGCAGACGACTTGGTAAGAACTGCAGGTCGGCGTTGGATGCAGGCCGCTTCCAACCGCAGTTCCTGGAGATCAATGAGGGAGGCCTTTGTCCAGCAGTGGACGTCCTACGGCTGATATGATGATGAATATATTTAATTTGGTCGGCCAAGTTCGACCGTCAACATCCGAGCATACTCCGGCCGATAACGAATTGTATGAGCCGTAAAAGATTTACAGTATGGTGAATAACTCTCATGGGCCCTAGAGTGGTTTTATAGTTTACCTGACAGCTGAGAGCTGCTCGCGCGCGCCGAACGAGTGCGTGAGTGAGTTTCCATCGGGCATGCGCATCTGTATCCGCGCCTGCGCGTATGCGGGGCGCGGGGGAGCGGGCGCGGGTGCGGGGGCGGGTGACGGGGCGGGGGCGGCCGCCGGCTGACCCGATTGCGCTAGTCTGAAATACAAATAACATTACTGGAGCTAGATTATATTATACACTCGACATCAAATATACCGGGCCACTCGCTACCTTGGAACTCTGGTTCGATTTTCTTAAAAAGTTTAAAACTTATTCAAAGTATGAAAGTTATACCTACAGAAAGTGTGTTTCATGCTGATTAAAATGACATTTATTCTAAAGTACCGTCAACTCACATTGTAATCGAGCAACAAACACAATGCTAACGCTTTGTTCTGTTTTAACTAGAGTTCGCGATTAGCATTCTTTTTTTTACAATTAGGGTAGTCGGATATTTCTTATAATTTATTTTTGCGACTTTTTCGGTCAAAAATGGATACGACAACCGAGAAAGTAGCCTAAGCTGTAGCACTATTCAAGCAGGCGTTGCGCAACGTGAGGTCGCTCGAAGACTTCAAATTAGCAGATCTTCGGTGCAACGAGTTTACAGACGGATACCTAGAGACTGGAGCATTCGATCGCCGTCCAGGTACGGGCAGACCTAGAACTACTTCAGCAGCAGATGATTGTTATCGTCCATCTTACTGTTCTGCGAAATCGCCGCCTCAACGCAGTTCAACTCCAACAAAGTCTGCGTGACGAGCGCCAAGTGGTCATAGGTTCGGATACCATCTGAAGGAGATTTGATGAACGAACCCTGACACCAAAGAGAGCTACAACAGGTCCAGCATTAACGGTAGCTCACCGTCGAGCACGACTGGAATTAGCTCGAGAGCATAAGGATTGGTCGGTCGAGCAGTGGGGTAATGTACTCTTCACTGATGAGACCAAGGTGAGTCTAAATGGAAGTGAACGACGTCAGAGAGTATATCGTCGCCCTGGAGAACGTTATCCTCAGTGTTGCATCGAGGAAACTGTTGCTTATGGAGGAGGACCTGTAATGGTCTGGGGCGGCATCTCGTTAACCGCACATACAGTGTTAGTTTTCATCGAACCGACGGGTCGTACACGTAGATCGACTTCTCATCGCAAAATTACTGAAATCCTCGAAGACCATGTGGCACCTTACGCAGGATATCGGGCTGGATATGCTGTTGATGCATGATAATGCACGGCCTCATGTTGCTCATGTGGTGACCCAGTATCTACGCGACGTCGGCATTCGTACGACGGACTGGCCAGCTCGAATCTCGGACTTGAATCCGATAGAACACTTATGGGATGAGCTAAAACGTCGGGTTCGAGCCCGGGTACCTGCTCCATCAAGGCTTCCGGAGCTGCGAATAGCAATTGAAGAAGAGTGAAATGTAATTCCTCAAGATTTCATCGTCAGGCTCGTGAGATCGATGAATTCGAGGATGCTAGCAAGAGGATACTAAATATTGATCAAAAACTTTATTTCCGTGTTTATGGCTCTAGTTTTTTTTTCATTTTATGATTACTAACGACTGAAAAACGACTCCTCTTTGTAAAATCCTTAATAATGATTAATTAATTCATAACACTTAATTAATTGATTAATCCCAATGAGTTTCCATTTATTTTAATCATTATGAAACGCACTTTCTGTAGGTGTAATTAGTTGTAAATTCAATACTTTTTGAGAAAATCGAATCAGAGTTCCAAAGTAGCGGGTGGCCCGGTTTATTTGCTGTCCGGTGTAGGTACTAGTTGCCAGTGCACAGCGCTCGAAATTCGACCGTAACCTATTTGTTTTTATTTAGGTTAATTATAGAACTCTCCATATAAACTGTAACTATGCCATATCTCACACTCCTCCGTGCGCATATAGATTAACAACGGGAAACAAATAGATTATAGACAAAAACGTTTAGGTACTTCAAGCAATTATGTAGCTCATAGAGGACACAACACAATAGGTAACTATTTTATATTAATTAGTAACATATACTTATATTATTATGTACCTATAGTACATATCTGTAAAATCCATCTCTTTTTATCTCTATATTTTTTTACACCATTCAGTAACCTTCCTAAAAAGGCATCCTTTGCTAAATAGGTAACAGTCCACAATAACTTTGAAAAACTTTCATAAGGCCCGCCCGGCCGGGCCACGCCATATATTATGTGGCAGCGCATAGTTTGTATAATTCTACCTTAGTTTTATTGGTGTGTGTGAAGAGTACAGAAAATGTATTACCGAGCGAGTCTAGGGGACCATAGGTTCTCAGCAGGTAAATATTACTTACTTCCTGGCTGCTTTATCAGATTCAATCTGGGCCCTGACCCGTTCCCGCGCCTTCTGATCCTCAACCTTCTCGCGTCTCCGCTGCTCCACCAGCTTCTGCATCTCCTGCTCCTGCAGGCGCAGCCGCGCGTCTTGCATGTCCTTGCCGGACTTGATGCGGAGTCGCTCCTTCTCTAGTTGCTCAGCCTGCAATTATTTGGGCAATCATATTATACATACTAGTTGCCATGCCAGTGCAGTGACTATTTTGATGATAAACCCATGGCCTAATGTTACTCAGCCTCTCGACAGCTGATATTATCTCAATTTTGCAGTATCAGTACATATTTTCTTTTATTTTACTAGAAAGTTCTAGAGAGTAGCTATTTTCACATAATATTTGGCTGAAATTTCCTTTAGGAAAGTTGTGCTAGGACTTTCATTTTTTTTTATGTGTTAGATGATATACATAAAAAAAGCCTACATGTGAAGTGGCAACTTGCGCAACCTTATAGTATTTGAGATATTAATTTTTGAAAATCCTTTCAGTTTGCGTTCTATCGATTATTGCGACACTAAATTGACATGACAGTGACAGATAATACGGCTTTTTCATAGGTTTTACATTTTTATTGGCGGAAATTTCGAATTTGGCAATGACAGTGACGTAAGTTTTACATTTTTATTACGCTGCAGGACAAATGTTTGCATGGTCTACAGATATTTGTTCCAGGTTTAGGTATTTTGTATTATAAGTAAGTATTTACAAATTCTGTCAGTTATCTGGTCCCCATAGTATAAGCTTTGCTTAGTTGTTTTATTTACTTTGCTAGATAGTGCTGGGCGAAATATCCAGCATTATTTATTTATTATTATTCAATTGATGTTCTTCCAATATATCACTCCATAGATAACTCCATACAATGTACCTGAGAATAAATACGATGTAAGACGTAGATTAACATTTAATTTTGTGATGTGATATACCACAGAATACATAATATTACAGGTTTAGAAGAATCACTCCGAAAAGAAATTTAATTAAAGTAGAAATTTAGCTCAGGTTCAATTGTCGAAAATAATATTCACCTACAAGGCTATCATCTTACTATGATCTCTTTCCTAAAGTGCAGCAATTCAATAAATGGGCTCACTGATATACCTGTATCTTTTTACCTAAAGTACTGTACTATACTGTAATTGTACTGAAGCCAATTTGGACTTCATGGAATGCAACTGCGGGGATCGGCCTATACCACTAATGTAAACTGCATCCAGCGCTACCAGAATAGCCTCTTGAAAAATATTTCAAATTCATTCAAACCCTGGTTCATCACTCATCAGAAATACTGAGCTGCATGGCATACTTCAACACAGTTTCTGATGAGATGTTGCTAATGCTAATGCTCAAGCCTACCAGAAAAAGCTGAAAATACACCTAAATAAGCTAGCACAGCAATTCACAAAGTCTTCATATAAGAAGCGACTGAAACGAAAAGATGTCATGCTACTTGGTGACTGAAAAGAATGAAGAGTGAGAAGTAGGAATGGACTATGCCCGACACAAAACCCAGAAACAATTTGCTCATAGTTGTAAAACTGATTTCAGATAAAACTTGGGGAAAAATAACAAATAGCCTAAAGTGCAATGTGTTGTGTAAACAAACTTGTAGGCATATTTTCTTTTTTATACCAACCTTTTCTCTATCCTCTCTCTCCTTCCTCTTTAACTTCAACCTCTCCTCCAAAAGAACTAGTTGAGCCGCCTTCTCCTCCTCAGTCAGTGGTTTCTTTTCCTCAGTAGACTCCGAGAAGCTACTATGGTTAGTCTTAGCTGCATGGAACTCCACTTCTTCCTGGTTTTTAAACAACTTCCCGCACTCATCGCATTTCAAAGACTTCGCTTCAGGAGCGTCAGCTGTCGATGTAGCTGTTTCAGCGACTGGTGGCACAGGGGCCGTGGCCGGGGCTGAACTTGAGCTTTCTCCAATAGGAGCCCCTATAGTGTGGCCAGTCGATGAAGTACCAAAGTCATCGGCGTGCGCGAGCAACCACTCCATAGCAGGCTCGACGCCTTTGAAGTTGGTAACTGCTAGAGCTTTCTCTCTGTAGTCAAAAATAACACAGCCGGATTTTATATCTGCAGTATAACCTCAGCTCATACTTTGTTTTTTGTCATAAAACATCGTGTAATACTTACGCTCGCTCCTTAGTGAAACCCATCTCGATAAGTGTTTGTATTTCTGCCATTTTTAATTTATTTTGGTTATTATTTTTGTGCAACAAATTCAACAACTTTGTGAAATTAAATTTTCATTCATCATTCTATTTTGTTACAGCTGTTTTTTGACAGTAACAAACAGACAGCAAACGCGTCACTCACTCGCAGTACTCGCACCCACAGACTACATATGAATGTCTATTTACTAAAAGGGCACATGTCACATTTTTAATCAATTTTTTTTATGTTCTATATGGTTTGGCAAGACCTAAACACATCGTTTTGTGTCAGAACGGTTCAAGTCCGATCTTTGCCCATAGAGTTACATACCTATAAATATACTGTATAGTCCTAAACGGGCACTTGTCCATGGACATGAGCCTTTTTAACAAGTAATTTTTGAACGCACCCTACAAAACGTCAATGTCATTTTTATTCAGTGTTGCCAATGCTACGGAAATTACCGTGTTCTACGGCTTTCAGGCCAAAAAACCACAAAATGCACGGCCTACGGCTGCAACCCTATGGCCGTAGCAGATTCTACGGCTATTCGCAAATTGTTGATTGTGAACGAATTTTCAGTCACGTGAACAATATAAAAACAAAGAAGAGGAACAAATTATTTACTTCAACATTAACGGACTTCTCTTGACAAAAGAATGCATTAAAAGTAACAACAGCAAAAATAATTACTATTAATTGCAGAACTTTTGAACCCACCACCTCACTCTGCCTATTCAAAAAAAATATACAGGTCCAGTTCCTATATCTAGTAAAAAAATGGCTGATTTAAAAACTTTGAAAGAATACATCCCTGCTGAGCATACAGACTACTGGGAAACCATTTACAGTTGGCCTGTGGAGTAAAATTAATTATTTTAAGTGCTAAATAAAAGTAATATACGCAATTTATTGTCTTTTATTTTTTGAGTCTTCTTCTTAGTAGGTACTAAAAGGGCATATGTCCACTTGAAATATGATTGAGTACTAAAAGGGAACATGTCCATGGTTTTTTTTATGTTATTTCTCTTGATATATTGAAAAATATATAAAGTTTTTGTGTTAAAATACCTAAACACCTAATTAAGAAACAAAAAAAACTAAATCAATATGTACTTCCATTCCATTAAGGAAATATTTAGTTTTATCTCTCTCCTGTAAAATTTTTATATTTCAAATATAGTGGACGTGTGCCCTTTTAGTAATTAGACATTCATATATCTTCATGCCTTGATCACGCGTACCGAATAAACGGGTGAGACCGTAAAATGTGTCTCGGCTGAGATAGTGATGTAGCGAGTAGCTGTTCACACATGTTTTGAAATTAGCACAGTCAGTTCAGTTCAATTCAGTTCCACAGACACGGATGTAGTTTATATAACTGTATAGATTTAGTTGTTTCGAGTTGTTATTGTAATTAACAGACATGGTTTAAGTTGTCACAAAAATTGTCTCAAAATAAGGTTTGTTGTCACAAAAAAAGGCACGCGCGGTGACGTGACGACAATCATGTGAGTGTGAGTGGTGAGACAGTTCACGTTCAGGCCTGCCAAGTGAGCGAGCGAGACAGTGCGAGGAAGCGGGAGGGTGAACACTCGGCCTAGTATGTAGATCGGGAGCCAAGCTACTGTCTCCCTGCTGCGTTCGGCCAAGCGCTCGGTCGAGTACTCGGCGTTATGTTTATACGTACCGAGTACTCAGTGGAGAGTACTGTCTCGCCCGTTTGCTCGGTACGTGTGATCAAGGCCTCGCACCACACAGATTATGCTACAGATCATAATAAAACCAATATTTTCTCTATGACTTTATTTTTGATTATGGTTCACTAACATTTTGTCGTGCTTGGCGGTAAAATCAAATGTTCAATGAATGAGGATAAAAATATAAATATATATTTTTCTATTTGCCCTACAATGGGACACATAAGCTTTTAATAATAATAATATTTATCTAGGGGATCACTACGTTTACAAATGTTGCAAGGAGTAATTGACGAATATTTTAATGATAAATTTAATGAAAAATGACAAATTTTAGATACATATCTAATATCTACTTTGACACTAGATTTGAGTGTTTTCGTTTTTAAAATAAATATAACCTAACAAGAACAATGACCTCCTCATCTCTCCATGATATTGTTGTGCCCAACAGGGTCCATAATGAACATGTACCTATTATTTACCACCTATTATTACATTGTGGAATACAATAAACGATTGAGTATTGAGTAAAGTAATAGGTACTTTATGAAGCGTTGTCAACCAAAGAGAATAATATTCTCTTTGGTTATATTATAACAATCACTAGGGCATAGATAAACTAATAGACTGGGAAACACTAGGTCATAGGATCATAGGATCCACTGGATCATAGATCATAGAGAAATAATATTAGAACCAAGAATCTATTATACCATTAGGAACGTACGTTTGACATTGAAAATAATTAATCTATAATTATTTCGTTTAATTTTCACATTGTTTCTTGACATTTAGAATTATGTCTGCTCAAAAGAAGAATCAACGTAAAAGCATACAGTATAGCGATCCAGGAAAGATACTGGATTTGGTGATGAGCCTTACCGATGATAACTGCGGACAACTGCAGATACTCATCAATACTTACGTAAGGCATTAATCCCAGTGTTATACACACTACCTACTCATACTAACAGTACCTGAGTATGACGACCTCCGTGGTGCAGTGGGCGAATAGCCGGCTGAGACGCAGGAGGTAGCGGGTTCGATTCCCGCTGCGGAACAAATGTTTGCATGATCTACAGATATTTGTTCCGGGTCTGGTTGTTTCTCTATATATTTTAAGTATGTATTTACAAAAAAAGGTATATAAATATTCTATCAGTTATCTTGTTCCCATAATACAAGCTCTGCTTAGTTTGGGGCTAGATAGCGCTGTGTGAAATGTCCAGAAATATTTATTTATTTACCTCCTGAATAGACCCTTGTTTTCTTAAACCTTTTAGGTTTGGAAATTTCATAAGCTAAAATAACTATACCCTCTGTCGCCTAGGTAGGGTTCCTAGGTCCTGAGACCCGGCTGTCGACTAGACTAGACTTGAGATAAGGACGTGGTTCCTAGGTACCTAATTCTAGCCTAAGGCGCAACCCTAGGTCTCCATTCTCTCGTACCAACCAACTATACTCACTTAATTTACATCAATCTAACCTAAATGTATGTGTAGTATGTGTGGGTTCTTGACTTACCTACCTATACCCATTGATATATAGACCCTATACTTACCACAAAAGAAATAGGTAGTTCTCCCTATCCTATATCTTTTGTGCCTATACTCATATACAAGTAGGTGTTTTTTATTGAAATGAATTGCTAAACGTTTGACCACTACACTGACCAAGTAACAGTGTACCGTGTGGTCGAAGATTGAGTTCGCCTGCCTATAAAAAATCATCACTCTGGATGAACTTGAAGACTCCGATAAAGAGGTAGGACCTGCACAATAGTCGTTGTATTACAGTTGATGGAAGAATGTGAATCCGAGCTAGTCCTGCAAGTTGTGGTGAATGGCGATCGTACTGAGGCTTCAATGGAGGCGGTCGGAGTTACGGCTCTACCAAGAAAATTGAAAATATTTGTGAGTTGGTTTTCTATAAAAAAGTCTACTGCTAGTAATTGTATTGCGCATATCGTCGATGCATCGATAGTAAAACAGGAAACTTAATTTTATGGTAATAAGTTGCCACTTGGAATCGCACTGTCTGTGTGTGTGTCTCTTCCATCGCACAGTTGGATACCACAGACAGACCAGTGATACCACCTACTGATTTGCATTCCTACTTATCTAATTTTGAAGAGTGCCTACCAATATCGAAGGTAGGAAAGTAGGTAATACCTATTTTACTTTACAGGTGTTCCAAGAATTCAGTGAAATTCTAAAAACACACTGGAATAAAATGATGATTATAACATACTTTGCAGATGTTTCAAAAATTCAGTGAAATTCTAAAAAACACCGTGGAACAATCTGAGCTTCTGGCAAATTTCCCACCGGATTTTCAGGCCATAGTAACGCCGGTAAGCCTAAAGTTTAACTGCCTAGTCACATTAGATTTTTTTTTAAATTTTATTTATTAGTTTTTACGACTTATAGTCTCACTGCGGCCACGAGGCTTATTGTGATCACCTTTTGTTTTTGTGTCGCCCTTGGGGGCGTTTAAAATTCACCACTAAGTCCTACAGCTGCTAGAAACTGTATAATATTCTTAGGGGTGATAACTGTTATCTCCTCCGGGCTAAGAATGTGTTTGCCCAGATGAATGCTACGTTTACGTATTAGTGGAGCACACTCGCATAACAGATGTAGGACCGATTCTGCCGCCTCATTACAGAATCTGCAGGTTTGTGTATCGCATAGCGCCGACAGTGTCCAGTCAGGGCTCTGACTATAATACGGAGATTGTTTCTGTTTAGCGTTAAGATTCAGTTTGTATACCGTTTATCAAAGGCAGTGATTTGAAATGGTTCATGCCTGAAGAATTGATCCAAAGTTTGGACGATTATTCGAAGCAGAAGTGTTCTTTGTGCCAGGTTTTTTGGTATACCACGGAACGGCTCAAGGCCCAGCTCTGTTCTATTTGCCCCAGCTCGCGCAAGCTCGTCGGCACATTTGTCGATACCTGCGTCGATACTCTGTTCTTTACATTAGGTACCTATGTACAAATTGGATTATTGCTTGAAACTAAGCTCCTGCTTGACCTTCGCCAAAACAATTCATTCTACTTGCGTAGGTACATACTCTAAAATTACCAAGTATTACCCGTACGCGATAAGTTGGGACCTGAGCGCGGTGACGTCATATTGGCGTGTTTGTACCGCCCGCAAAAAAGCGAACATAACAAGCAGCCGCCCGCGGCTTCGTCTTTGTATTTTTAACCTAATTTATTATGTTACTCAGGGAGGACGCTGCTTTTTATCTAATCTTTTTTTACACTATTTGAATAAAATAAAAATACAATGTTTAAGTTTATACATTTATTTTATCTACTATTTACATTATCTCATCTTCGTCACTACTTAGTGGATTTATGCCTTCTAGAGGTTGTTCTTCGTCCTTAATCTCACTATAATCACTTGACGAAGAGGTATCCGATAAATTTACAATTAATTGCGATTCATTCGTCTCTTGTAAGAGGTCATCGTCCCAATACTTTTGTCGAAGCCTGTCCACATGGTTGACTTCTTTTTTCCAGTCACTCTCACTTACGCTGGTAATTGCATCTCTCGTTAATTTTTCTATTTCCCTTTCTGACTGGTTGATATTTTTATCGGCTACTCTTTGCTTGACCAAATTCCAAATGTATTCTATTGGATTGAGGTCACACATGTATGGTGGTAGACGAACTACTTCGTGGCCATGCTCTTTAAAAAGTTCGTCGATTAAATATTTTTTGGGGCCTTATTTATCTGTAACAAGTGATACATTTCAGATTTTGTAAAAAGTAGTAAAAAATAGTGATGCGAACGGTACAATACGGGCGCCATCGGGGAAGTGCAGGGGAAGCGGTCGGGGAGTCGCTTTCCTAGCAGGTCCCAAGTTATCGCGCACGAGTAATACTTAGGTACATGAAAGTACCTGCTTCCTAATTAAAAAGAAAGTATGTCGTAGGTACCAACCTATCAAAATATAGCACACCTAAAAGTAGCCGAATACGGTATACCTACGATGGAGGTAACCTAACTACCTACCTACCATAGCTCTAAATTCAAAGAAATAGTCCCAAAAACTGTCTCGCGACGAGTGGATCAAAGGCATTTGGCATTGACTAATAGCAGGACATCAAATACAAAATGCGTTGGTTCGCCCATTCTATTTAAAAATTAAATCTAACTTTAAATGCCCACTTTTGGTTAAAAACGTAATTACTTTCAGATAAACATCACTTTAGGCTGAAAATGCTTCCTCCTCTAACCATTTACTAAATAAGTACCTACTGATTATTTTAGAGTGCTTCTTTATTTCAGTACGTAGCCATAGACAACGTCAAAAAGAGGATAGTGATGTTCCCTATCTCCGCCAAGCCATTTTCGGTAATAGTTTGCGTGGTTGCCCCGAAGGTTTTCGAAGATAACGTGGCTGCTTACGTACATGAATGCTTCCGGTAAGGACCTTGGATTTTTAGACCTAGATAACATACTTGCCTGTAAATACATAAAATACACCCAACGGTATTGACTCCCGCTTTCTAGGCTTTCTGTATCATATTGTTACGAGCCGAGGGTTCGGGATAAAAGAATTAAAATTAATCTAACCAAAATAACACTTTTATTCAACACTAAAATGATAAATACACGATCTTAACGACAAGGGTTCACATCACAACACACTAAATCACACCACTGTTACACAATAAACCACTAAAAGTCACCGAAATGTTCGCACGTATCGCCAGATCAAGACTGACTCCTCGAGCGTCTCTACGCACTATTTATACCGCGTATTATTTCCAGAACCTGCTTGAAGTTTCCACTAGTTACTAGAAAAGTGTAGGTATTTCGACTAACTACTATTTCTCAATCTGTGCAACTGTAGGTAAAAACGTGCTATATTCCATACCAAGTATTACCTATTCTGTGACACAGTAGGTATAACTCCGAGAAACCGACTTTAACTTTACTATTACTTATTCTGTAACAGCCTCGGCGTAACAATATCAAAGAACTATAAGTACCTACCAAGGTACCATACCACCCTAATTTGCGTTTCAGTCGACCACTCGCCCACCTCACTACATCGGTGATCAAGTGGCTCAAGGGTTGTCAGTAGGTAGCTGGTTTTGTAGAGGCCATTAGAGGTCCATTCGTCTATCCGTCTATTAACTAACTAAGAATCCGCCCATAATATTAGCTAGCCGTCCTGATATTCCTCTCGTCTATCCGTCTATTAACTGCGTCCTGCCTGACTAATCAGGACAGCTAGCTAACTAGCCGTCCTAACCTGATATTCCTCTGTTAATTAAGCAGACTAATGTGAGTAGATTAAGCCGACTATAAGTACATATAGGTTATAAGTCTACCCGCGTACAATCTTATACCAGAAGTCCAGGAACTACAGCATCTGTGAATTCAAAATTCACTCAGATCTGCAACTTATCTGGCACAAAAAAAAACTTGGGACAAAATCATAACCCAGATGGCATCAAGTAATTCAGGTAGAAAAAGGTTATTGAGTGGTGATAACACAATGGAAAGCACAGAGTAGGACGGCTCCCCACTAGATGGAAAGACGACCTGATATTGATAAGGATTTTTGGGAGCCATAGGGTGCAGTCCGCACAAGATATGGTAAGTAATTGATGAAATCATAGCTAGGAAACATTTTCCAGGTTCGCATGGCCTACTTTAAAGAAAGCTATCGCGTTTGATTACGAGAGCACCCTGAAACAAAAGTGCCAGCAGCTGTTACGCGTTGCCAGAAGACTGTTTACTCAAGTGAGTAGTTATCATAAGCGGCTAACTACTCCTGCAAATCTAAATACTTAGTAATCACTACTAGAAAAACAACCAATTGACTTGATATCCATTTGTGTTATGCGAAGAAACTGAAGAAAATATTTCTAAATCCAGTGGAAAAAAGATCTCTAAGTAGTGGATTTTTCATAGTTTCGCATAGCACTTGTCTTGTGCACACCTCGGCCGTCTATTATCAGTCTGTAGCTGGGCTTTTAACAACGCGTTTAGTTAGCAATCAATTACCGAAAACCCTTTTTAAAAATGCCTTGGGGTTTCTGGCAATTGTATTCTGATAGCCGGTCATCGGTAGAAGAGGATGGAAGGAGTGGAAGGCGCAGGACTGGAAGGAGTGGCGTACCTAATAGAAACGAGGACTAACCTAACTCAGCCAGTGGGTGCCATGCCAACAGGATAAATAGATAGTAAATGTAGATAGAATAATAATAAGATACCTATACGTATTACTCGTGCGCGATAACTTGGGACCTGCTAGGAATGCGACTCCCCGACCGCTTCCCCTGCACTTCCCCGATGGCGCCCGTATTGTACCGTTCGCATCACTATTTTTTACTAGGGTTTTTAGTCTCGTACTGGCCTACGTCACGTAACGATGCGCTCTGGAATTCTTTTAGTTTTCGTTTGTGTTATTGTTTTGTTGTTGTAGTTTTTGTTGTTATAGTTTGTGTCATTGTTTTGTTGTTGTAGTTTTTGTTGTTATAGTTCTTGTTAAGTGTTTTTGTTATCATTATGAAGGGTAAACCTTTGCATAGCGGAGAAAGAAACCTCGTGCTAAAAGTGTTAGAGTTTTTAAGTGAGAGTGACTGGAAAAAAGAAGTCAACCATGTGGACAGGCTTCGACAAAAGTATTGGGACGATGACCTCTTACAAGAGACGAATGAATCGCAATTAATTGTAAATTTATGGGATACCTCTTCGTCAAGTGATTATAGTGAGACTGAGGACGAAGAACAACCTCTAGAAGGCATAAATCCACTAAGTAGTGACGAAGATGAGATAATGTAAATAATAGATAAAATAAATGTATAAACTTAAACATTGTATTTTTATTTTATTCAAATAGTGTAAAAAAGATTAGATAAAAAGCAGCGTCCTCTCTGAGTAACATAATAAATTAGGTTAAAAAAAACAAAGACGAAGCCGCGGGCTGCTGCTTGTTATGTTCGCTTTTTTGTGGGCGGCACAAACACGCCAATATGACGTCACGGCGCTCAGGTCCCAACTTATCGCGCACGGGTAATAAATGCAAAATAAGGCGATCAACATTTTCACCAGGTTTGGCTTCTAGCTTAGGTACACTAACATACTCAGCACCCATCTTCCAGGTAGCATCATTGGACACCCTACTGAAAATAGCGATAGAACAAGCAAAGCACTTGACAAAAGCGGAACACTGCAAAGTGATGCTTGTGGATGTTGAGAAAATGCAATTGGTGGACAATACTCCTACCAAGGTACTCTTTTCGGTTCAAGTCTACGATAAGTTTATCTAAAATAAAGAGCGTTAACGTATACTTCGAAGCACTTACTGCGTATTCCGACACGCTTAACCAATTTATTAACCTTTCTAGCACAACATGCTAGATCTATCTATACTTTTAGTCATAGTCATAATATAACCTTAAGTATAAGTAGGTAGGTGATTTAAAAGACTGACATAGCTAAGATTTAACTTAACATTCACAGAGTCAATCGCCAGATGAGAACGCTCCTGAGCGGGAACCGACGCGTCGGTTCCCGCTGAACTTAGGAATAGCAGGGACAGTGATCAACACCGGGAAAGTGATCAACGCTAAGAACGCAAAAGAACATGTATCCTACGATGCAACTATCGATGGCTATCCTGGGGTGGATTGCAAGTAATATCACAATTTTTCTATTAAATTGAAATGTTATCCAACAATTCGCATCCATCAGCCGGGCGGGACTCAAACCAGTATCGAGGCATGACGAATTAGTCAAATTCGTCCAAGGATCGAAGTAATGCTAGCGTATAAAATAGGTTTCTACCAATTCACATCCATCAGGCGGGCGGGACTCAAACCAGCATCGAGGCCTGACGAATTAGTCAAATTCGTCCAAGGATCGAAGTAATACTAGCGTATAAATAGGTTTCTACCAATTCACATCCATCAGGCGGGCGGGACTCAAACCAGCATCGAGGCCTGACGAATTAGTCAAATTCGTCCAAGGATCGAAGTAATGCTAGCGTATAAAATAGGTTTCTACCAATTCACATCCATCAGGCGGGCGGGACTCAAACCAGCATCGAGGCCTGACGAATTAGTCAAATTCGTCCAAGGATCGAAGTAATGCTAGCGTATAAAATAGGTATCTACCAATTCACATCCATCAGGCGGGCGGGACTCAAACCAGCATCGAGGCCTGACGAATTAGTCAAATTCGTCCAAGGATCGAAGTAATGCTAGCGTATAAAATAGGTATCTACCAATTCACATCCATCAGGCGGGCGGGACTCAAACCAGCATCGAGGCCTGACGAATTAGTCAAATTCGTCCAAGGATCGAAGTAATGCTAGCGTATAAAATAGGTATCTACCAATTCACATCCATCAGGCGGGCGGGACTCAAACCAGCATCGAGGCCTGACGAATTAGTCAAATTCGTCCAAGGATCGAAGTAATGCTAGCGTAGAAAATAGGTATCTAGGTTATTAGGTCGACAGAGTACTATAAATGGACGCCATTAACAGCAATCCGAATGGGGTACATAAGAACATTGAATATTGTCAGGACTATTGTTAGATGGATCCTTTTTAGAATGGTCTTAAGTCAGGACTATTCGCCAAGCACCTGGTTGTTTAACCTATCCCGCATAAATATTAGCAGATCTTGCAATTATTTCTTCTATAGCCAGGATTTTTCTTTTTTTCACATTCACAGGACAATCCTCAGTTTCCCGATACGGGAACAGACCGGTATCATAGGCGTTGCACAGCTCATCAATAAGATAGGAGATCTATACTTCGACGGCATGGACGAGGAAATAGCACTGGCTTTTAGCATCTACTGCGGAGTTTGTATTACGCACTCCGTCGTTTACCAGAAGGTGATCATAATCTTCATGCCCTGTTCCCACATCACGTCTATTTCTTCTATACTTTTCTGTCAGTCATCTCAGTAGTCTGTTTTTTCTTATACGTTATAACTTTTACATCCATCCATCCATCTTTTCATTGGCTTTCCTCTACTTCTAAATCCATTCTCATTCATATCCCAACATTCTTTTATTCACATGATTGAAGGTGGAGTCAAATACAAAAATAAATACAATCCTAACCCCTAGATTCCGTGTGTCCTTCTGGGTATCAAAAGAGTTTATGAGTATCAATCATTAGATATTGTTTATTTAAAATAGGGGCGTCAACAGCTTCAATACATAGATTATTAGGTACATTATTAGTATTACCTACATTGTATTGGTACATCTTGTCATTTGCCTGACATAAATATTTGCTGATCATGCAAACATTAGCCCCGCATCTGAAATCGAAATCGCATCTCTCGTGCCTATTAATACTACCCTATGACTTGGTTATTTAATTACATATATAGCCATTTTTTTAGGTTTTATCCTCACCTACTTTATTATTTTTTTAGGTACAGGAGGCTCATGTAAGGAATGCATTATCAAATGAGCTCGTCATGTACCACATGAAGGTATGATTTCATACGAGTCTTTCATATTTACTAGTTCCTTATTAACTCACCGCCGCTTTTTTAGGCCTACCTTAAGTCGACCTTGGTCAGCCTTCTTTCTCGTACCAATGGCTCACCTCTTGACTCAATGAGTTGTTCTCGGGTGAAGGTAGATGGTGAAGAAAGGTACGGGGGTCAGAGGAGCCTTGAACTTACAGAGAACATGAGACACAGAATGGGCGAGGAACATCGAGGCATCAGCGGCGGCTGCGTCGTGACAACTTCGGAGTTGGCGTCGGTGTCTTCGTCGGAGTACACGTCGACGTTGGAGCAGGCGTTAGTGTCGGCGTTGGCCTTAGTGTCAGCGTAGACGTCGGCATCGGAGTAAGGCGATGCTTGTCACTAGGATATTTATCCGATGTTGGATCAAATATTCAGAATGGTCAAAAGAGGTACTTTTCAGGTAAATGACATAGAAGTGTTGAAACTGATCGAATGTACGGGCTTCCACAACCACCCTCATCTGTCCAGTCTACACTTCAACCCACGCGCTTTGCCATTACGGGAACTGCCTTGCTACGTACTCAAGATGTTCGCAGACCTTGGCTTCGACAAGACGTAAGACTTTCCCTCATCATTTTCATCCTAAATGAATGCCAAGACGAACGGGTTTGAACAGATTTCCTGCAATATTCACGATGTCAGACCAACAGCTTCTTACTTGATTCTGCATATTATTACATTTCTCTATTTTCTACTACTCTATCTTTTGACTTCCGCTAAACTTTTTTCATAATCTGATTTCTAGTGATAATGTCAGTGATATGATAATGTCTTCAAAGGTCAGTCGGTTCAGTTCAGATAATCTTATTCTATTGCAGATTCAACATCCGACCTCAGAAGTTAGCTCGCTTCGTTCTTTACGTGAAGAAAGGTTACCGCGATGTGCCGTACCATAGCTGGCTACACGCATTTAATGTCGGCCAGTGGGCGTACGCAGCGTTACTCAACTACAAGCTGTTGCATTCTGGATACTTTACGTAAGCACCTCAGCGTATATACGCTGAGGTGTCACTAAGTATATACTTCATCATCATTTAAGCCATAGAACGCAAATGCAAACAAAGACATCCCACATTCCACATTCCAGAGCTACCGATCTTGTGTAGCCTGCACCCAACGGCTCCCAGCAACCCATATTAGGTCGTCCTTCTGTCTAGTCGGGGCTGTCGTACATTGCACTTTTCAGAGTGTGGACTTCACTCGAGAAACCCTCGGCCCCCACGGCCGCTAGTTCTTCGAGCTATGTGCTAATCCTCTGGGACTGGTTTGCCTTCGGATCTGCTCATTTCTGATTCGCTCTCGAGAAACTTCAAGCATAGCCCCCACAGCATGCTGAACGACCTTGGGCCTTCTTGATTTTTATGAGTATATTCTATTAGCTTTATATGTACACTATTCATTCGTTATTCTAACAGTATTATCGTCAACATTATCATTCGGACTGAGTGAATTAAGGCTGATGGACGGCGGAGGAAAATGTGCCTAGAACGGGCAGAAAAAATTGACGTATTCCGTGTGGAGTTTTGAGCTTTTGGTATTATATGGAACTAAGAATTATACGCTTTCAAGTAATAAGCAAACCTCTAACTTTCAGCGAACTGCAAGGATTCATGTTTTTAGTGGCGGCGTTAGTGCACGACTTGGACCATCGCGGAACTACCAATAGCTTTCAAATTCAAGGACGTAAGATTCTTGTATTTCGTATACTTATTATAATAGGAATCACAAAAATATGAGGCGTTTATAAATTACATCTTTGACCTAACATCGCTCTCAATAAATCAGCTAGGCTATGCAGCGTTCTGCGGCTACTACTTGGAAAAGTCACCACTAGTGACATTTTCAACTGAATGCTTCTCTATGCTTTGATGGTCAAGTTAAAAGGTCCTGGTTATAAATAACGTCTAACCATGTCGAGAACCTATTAGGAGGCCTAAAACTCCCGAGACCAGAGTAGATTACTAGCATAATCGAACCTATGGTTACGCAAGAAAATAGGGGCATTCATGGTATTATCAGGTAAGTGGTTTCATGAATATGGATACTGAACTCGGAAATGTTAACACATGTCTGTGTATGATATGAACCCAAACCTCGATAAGTTTGACTATTCAGAAACCTTACGGGCTGTTATCATCAAGCACTGCCTAAGACCCAGTTTCCTGTAGGTAACCGGGATATTTACGATTCGTCGTAAGGACATCATGTAGTTAATTAGCGATTGTCAAAGGAATTTGGACAAGACACGCAGGAGACTAGAGAGAATGGATGGCGGACTAAAAAGGAAACCTATACCCAGCTGTGTGTGCAGTGGAATGATGATTACCAGGCTGGCTTTTCATCAGAGCTGTGCAAGGAAGCTAAGGTGTGAGCGAAGAAAAAAATCACCAATAGTATTGTTTCATTTGCCTAGCACCATCCTATGGGTGGAAATGACACATATCCGTAGCTTAGCAACTACGTAACACATCTGATGGAAAGGCAGCCTAAGTGTCGTAATTTCTTGTAGAAACCACATTAGCGGCTCTTTACTCCAGTGAGGGAAGCGTAATGGAACGACATCACCTGGCGCAAGCCATATGTATACTGAACACAGAGGGATGCGAAATACTGGAGGCTTTGCCGAGGAGAGATTACGACAGGGCTATTCTACTACTAAAAGACTTAATCCTGGCTACGGACTTGGCTAATTATTTCAAGTGAGTACGAAATTGTGATTATAGGGGGTTGTCTTGCTCAGTGATTTCTAGGGAAAATTAATACCTAAGTGAGATCTTTTGATGACTAAGGACATTGCGCTAGACCCACATCACAGGTGAAATGTTTGTAGGTACATTCACCTGTAAGTGTCAGGGTGACTTTCACGTTGTTATAGTCTGGCTAATGAAAGTTGATACTGAAAAAGCGCGGCAAATTTAAAAAATATCAGCATGGCAACCCTAAAGTAAAAAGGAAAGTTGGAACAACTCACTTTGATACTTTGACATTTATTTTTATTATACTAGTGAATGCTTGCAATTTTGTCCGCGTTATGACGAGATTAAAAGTAGCTTATATCACTTGTTAACTCTTTATTAACTCCATACCAAACATCACACGGATACGTCACTCCACTGTGGCGTATTAAAGGAACAAACAGGCTATCAAACACTATCATGAGTATCAATATTATCATGAGTTTAAATATTTGTAAATCTATGTGAGTATGTATCAAAGAAAACAACACCATATATTTTTATACTGTTTTTTAATCACTATAATCAAAATCTGAATCTAAAAATTCAACATGGAGTGAATCGTCAGAATCACTGGAGTCGCTGCTGTCTCTTAAATTGATGATGAAGCTTTGTAAATTATTTTCAGTTATATGGTCTCTTCTTTTGTACTTGTCTTCCACATGAATGACATGGTCTGTCATTTTTTTCCAATCATCTGCTGTAATACACTCAAAAGATTGTTTTATGAGATCCTCGAACTCTTTTGGAGTTCGGCTTACATTTTTGCTTCCCACATTTCTTTTTGCTAGACTCCATATGAGTTCTATAGCATTTAGGTCACAATGATATGGAGGAAGTCTTAGCACTTCATGTCCGTTTTGGCTTAAAAGTTCATCAGCTTCATAAATAGGTTCTGGTGTGTTCTGTTTTACTAAGCAGAGCAACTCTGCTTTTGAATTGTATGTTTCAAATGAAATACCATTCAATGTAAGCCAATTCTGTATCTCTAACTTTCGATTTTGAGATGTGGGCGCTTTATTTATTATGACAGAATGGTATGATGCATTGTCCATTACAATTACACTTGGTTCATTCAAATTGGGCATAAGCTTTTCTTGAAGCCATTTGTTGAAGTTTGTGGAATTCATGTCATGGTGGTAGTCGGCCATTTTCGATTTGGTGCTAAATACTAACAATGAGTTTGGAACAGGGCCTTTTTCTGATCCTGCATGCACAATAATATATCGTTTTCCTGACGATATATTTTCAATTATTCCACTTGTTGATGGACCTTGCCAACATTTTTTAGGCTTATAGGTTTTGTGGACATAAGTTTCATCTAAGTAGATTATTGGCTAGCCTTCTGCACGTTTCGATGCAATGGTACGCAAAAAGCGATGTCTCCATGCAGCTATATCATACCGTTCAATTAATAATGAATGTTCATTTTTGTTTTTCTTAAATTCATAACCGTTGGCTAATAATATGCGACGGAGAGTTTCACGACATCCACCATATACTATACTTTCTTTTAACTCTACCAACAAAGATCTTAATGTTGGTACTTGTTTCCTCACAATGTAAAATTCGTTTACTTTATTACGAATAACATCCATATCGAAACTATCTAAGTTCGACACTTTTGAAGGGTGAGGTCGTTTTTTACCTGGAGTCCTCAAGACCCCTTCGTTCACCGCACCTTCTTTTTTAATTCTCTTCAATGTAATAACACTTACATCTGTAAAAAGAATAAAATAAAATGTCAATTATCGTGAGTCTCATAACTAAGAAATAATAGAAAATACACAAGTATTACAAAACTAGTCTAAGATTAACGTTGAGTGAAAACTTACCGGTGAGTGAAGATAGTTCTTCTAAGTACTGGTTCTGCGATTTCATCATATCTTTTTGATCTAAATCTGTGATCTTTTCAATTGCTTGTTTTACTTCAGCAGTTCGTGCATTATCCTCAAGACTATCTGTAAAAGAACAATAACATTATATAAAGTAACTAAAACTAATATGTACTTATTTAAAATAAAAAAATATCAAGACATTTTGACCGTACTAACCTAAAAAATTAGTCACAGTACGTAAACAATCCTGTTTTTCTCGCAATACGGCTTGTTTCACAAGCTTTTTCTCTTCATATTTCGAAATCATACAAAACAATAGTTTTCGCACTTCACTCTTTATAGTTTTATTCATTTTTATAGCATTAACACGGATATATCAAAACAAAACTATACGCAAGTCAACCACAACGAAACATCAACAACACGCCATCTTGTTGCGTCAGAGATAGGGATACCATACACTGATTCTGATTTTACCAAATCTTTCGGAAAACAGCCGAAAATTAATTTCTTTAAAATAAAATTGCCAAGTTTTTCTCTAGTAAATAGTGTACCTAATTAATTAAGCTATTTATTAGACCAACTTAAGGCTTAGTGTTGCTCTTGAAATGATCCAACACGTACATACGATACTTATTTTCGATGAATACAATTTTAGCACACGTACGAATTTTTAAAACTCATTTTATAAAATGTTTAAAATAAGTTTGTTTTAAATATGCTTTTTTGGAATTAATTGTTCCTAAGTACTTTCTGCTTAAAATACCCCAATTTGTAGGGTAAATATCCGATGGTAGGAACACTTTAGTGTTGTCATATAAAAAAATCCAGTATCTACTTTCGTTACCCAGACTATATACTTAGGTTGACGGTACTTTGACAAGGATTGGCCCCCAAGAAAACGCCCGCTAAGTGCTATGGAAAATAGGGAGGTATTTGCCCTGCAGTGGGATAATGTTATATTAACATATTGAAAGGGCAATGCGTAGTGTGAAAATATTGTTAGACATATTTGAAAATCCGAAACAGCAGTAGTAGAAATCTACTTCAAAATCGGTACCTACATTTATTTCAGAGACATCAACGTCTCTAGATGCGACCTTAAATAACCAACCTTATTTTATACCTCAATAGAAATTTGAACGAGTACAAGACTATTTCATGTGACTTTCAAAAGGGGAATAAATTGCACACAGTGGCTTTACAGTGCCTTCTGATGAACTCTGCAGATCTGAGCGACCAGCTGAAAGACTGGGGAAGCGTGAAGAAGACTGCTGTTAGTTAATATTTTTAATGTATTTTAGGTCATAGTTTGTACCGCCATCTAGTTAGTTTTTGGGAACTATTTTCAGTAATAAGGTGGCGCAGGCAGGGTGATGAGCGCAATACAATGCTATGAAGGCCATGTCATAGTTGGACGTAAACTGGGCGGTAATACAATTAATATAGACATGTAAAATAAATAAAATAAAAAAAGCCTGTTTATTCTATAACCTAGATAGGAACTAATTTCAACACATGCAATTTCAAATGAAGATGTTGTATAATTGATTTCTGTTTATTGTTGATTTTATTAAAATTAAGATTAAGAAATTAAGTAAAGACTTCCTCCAGTCCTTTCCAGTGGTCTCGGATAAGAGTGCTACTTTAGTCCACTTTTCCGTTTTTATGTATTTCTTTAATTCGTCGGTCCATCTAGCTAGTGGCCTGCCAATTCTTTTCTTTCCTTTTGGTCCTTTCCTGGTGGTAATTGCAGTGGCCCATCTGTCCTCGTGCGTTATGGCTACGTGTCCCGCCCATTGCCACTTCAATTTACGCGCATGCTAAAGTGTCTATTTTGGTTTTTGCTGTTGATTGCTCGTGGCATATTTTATCGATTTATGATTGCATGATATTTATTTTTGTCTTATCTTGTATAGGTCCATGTCTGCTGCCTTACGTAAGTGTAGGAAGGTCACAAGAGTCTACTCCTTTTTTATTTAGGCTCAGTGGACATTTTAACACTTTTTTTATGCTCTAGAATTTCCTCCAAGTTTTTGATACTCTCCTTTCTATTTCTTCAATGTTGTTAGTAGTAGTGTTGCCCAAATTCAGTCTTGGTCTTGCAGTCTTGGTCTTGTTCTTGCGTTTTTGCAAGACCAAGACCAAGAACAAGACCGCGTATTTTTAGCAAGACCAAGACCAAGACTGACCGTGCAAGACTTGAGCAAGAACAAGACATAGCCTGCAAGACTCTTGCGTCTTGCAGCTAGGACTTAGCACTATTTCACTGAGTAGTTAGGTGTAACAGTTCGGTGTATAGGTAGGTTCGCTTAGGAATTCTATGAGACGCAAAAAACTGTATCAAAGAATATGAAAAACTGGACCTATGCGCATTACGACTAATACCATAAACATAGCGAATAAAAAAATATCTATTAAAATCAAACTGAGTGCATGCATAGTTATGTTTTAACCATCGGCACTTTGATAATGCGGCGTCAAAGGTTTTGTACTTACTTCTCAAAGAAATTTGCCGCTTTTCGGAAGTACATGGTTATGATACACGCGCCGGCGGCTTCTTTTGAAATCTAAAACAATCGTTGCCGCCACGCCGAAATCATAACATTTGACACTATTTGATTGCCGCCATAGGGCGTAGGTATACTCATGCAAAATAATTTCCTAGTAGAGTACCTACAGGTGTTCCAAAGAATAAATAAGTTTCAGAGTGCTTAGAATGAAAATGAATACATTATACTGATCACGCAAGTAGTATTATGATTAGGATAAAATTGTAAGGATAGGTAGTAGATGTCATATTAATTCATTATAGTAAGTATATATTATAATATTGATTACTTATATGGTTTTAAACTAATTACTTAGGTACTATTGTTGTACATTTAGTCATTATATTTCTTAAGTTTTTACAAGAAAAAATAGCAAAAAAGTGTTCAAATATCACCCGTTTAATAAATATTGTAGCCACTTTTAAATATCCTTGAAACGTGTAAAAAAATTCTACGAAACTAATAAAATAATATAAAAAGCTTAGGTACTTACCTACTAATAAAATAAAAAGCCTGCGATAAGAGTTTTGTATTACTTACCAGCCCGAATATCTCTGAGAGAGATGATGAGAGTAAGTATTTACTAGCTGTGCCCGCGACTTCGTCCACGAGGAATAGTAACTTTGGAGGTATAGTGACGTTCAGGACTTATTTATTTATTTTAAAACTTCTGTCATCAAACATACAAACGAACTCTTCAGCTTTATAATATTAGTATAGATGTACGCCAAAACATTCACTTATATGTAAAGAATAGTGATTGGCACTAATTCTATTTTATTCACGCGTCGCGTCTGTACAAGTAGGTTATATTTAGTGTGTGTTTGTACGCCGCACGCGGCATTGTTTGATTTGCGGCGGCATCCTTTTCATAGAGCCGGCACGTAGCGAGGCGGCGCGGTAGAAAGCAAGGAAACGTACTATAAATAAAGGAATTATTTTAATTCCAGTCATTTCCAATTGAGCTGTGCTTCGAGTCTAACTTAATAATTGTTTTTACTAATTCTCGTTGTTTTCTAAAAACGTATCACGTGTACAATTTAATATGAGTGACGAAGATTCAAATTATTCTAGTCCGAGTAACGAGAATTTGAGTCACAGATCTAAAAGACCCAAAAGCAAATTTGAGGAGTTTTTCGAAATAATTCATGCATCCCAAACTGCCTTCTGTAAATTGTGCCAACATAAAAAGATTGAAATAAAAATGAAAAACAGAAACACTTCAGGCTTAAGGAAACATCTAATATCTTTCCACAAAAAGGAATCAGAAATATTTCTTCCTGTTAAACCAAAATTAAGTGGAGATATCACAAGCTTTTTAGTAACCGCTGGAAGAAGTGGACAGGTAAGAATATTTTTTTAACAGTTAAAAGAATTTTAACTCCGCGTAGCTATTCATGCGATACTTTCAAAAACGCCATTAACTTACGTAAGTATTTTTGAGTTAGTGGTGTTTTCACAGTTTTCATCTAGGGGTGCGACATATTAAGTATGTAATTATCGTCTTAAATATTTTTTATAAACACCCATATTTTCATTTAATCGGCCAGTAACAACTAAGTACTTTATTTTGGTAAATTACAGTACAGTGCAACCTTAATATAACAAATATCAATTTAACGATTTTCTCGATTTAACAACAACAAACCTCCTCCTCTTATACGCTCAAACCTAGTATGTTTTAAATAATAACACAAGATTTATTGTTTTGTTTCAGTCGGAAAACAGCAGTGACAACATCACGACAGCTACAGTTGATTGGGTGGTGAAAAAATATCTTCCCTTCTCATTTTTCGATGACGAAGCTACACAAGTATATTTTCGACGTATTTGCCCTAATATGGTGTTTCCTAAAAGGTCTACACTTAGAAGGAAAGTCAAAGAGCGATTTGAAGAGCTCCAATTGAATCTCAAGGAACGACTTCAACAATTATCATCTAAAATGTCTTTTACCATTGATGGGTGGACGTCAATTGCTGGTAGGAGTTACTACGGGGTTACTATTCATTATATAGACAACGAATGGAAGTATCAATCTGTAGTTCTTGATTTTATACCATCACGCGGTCGACATACTGGGGAAGATATTGCAACGATTTTCCATGAATGTTTATTGGTATATGGCATAATTGATAAAATACAAGGTATCACGGTCGACAACGCAACTGCAAATACCAAATTTATGTATGAACTGGGCAAACAGCTGCCGCCACACTTTGATTCAGACAATCAACATTTCCGGTGCTTTGCTCACATTTTAAACCTTGGTGTACAAGATTTATTAAAGACCTTAGCATTACACTGTGAGTCTGACACTAACGCGCAAGATCAGCAGTACGAAGACTATGCAGACGAAACTGAGGATGAGGAAGATGAAGAATCTGCACCAAATATTGCTGACTCGCGTACATCTGTAACAAAGTTACGCAGTATTTCCAGTAAAATAAAAAGAAGTGAGATAGTGAAGAAGAAGTTTCAGTCTGCTTGTGAAGCAGCTGGCGTGCCATCAAATCTAAATGCCATTCTTGACTGTCCAACGAGATGGAATTCCACACATGATATGATTGGATTTGGTTTAAAAGTGAGAGCGGGCATAGACATATTGTGCAGTTCTGTCACCGAATTAAATGATTTTCAAATCACAGCTAATGAATGGCAGGTACTCGAAAAATTACATAAATTTCTAATAAACTTTAAACTTTTAAGTACAAAACTTGGTGGAGACAAATATGTTACATTACCGCTAGTCATTGTATCATTCAATCTCTTGCTAGATAAAATTGAATCCATGGTAAAACAGTTAGATGAGAAACCTAATCGATCTGAAGTGGATGAAAGGCTCATTCTAGCTTTCCAAGCAGCTCGAGACAAAATGCTTAAACATTACAAGAAGAGCAACTGGATTTATTGTACTTCTTTAATTTTAGACCCAAGGCATAAGGCTCAGACTTTTGACCTGACAATGTGGGGGAAGCAACTTAAAACAGAAAGTCTGCGCAAGTTCAATGAACTTTATGAAGAATATAAAAGTCTACACTCACTGAACAAATCTCTGGAATTACCAGAAAAAGAAAATAAAGTATGTGATGAAGATGAAGACGTAATAGACTTTGATAAACTCTATGAATGTCCCTCGACGTCATCTGGATCTTGTCTTCAAGGCTTGGTGATAGACGAGTTGGAGGAGTACCTAAGAAAACCAAGAACTGCCAGCTCGGAAGACATTTTAGGTTGGTGGAGGACGCATGAGACAGAGTATCCGATTTTATCGAAAATGGCCCGTGATTTTCTCTCAATACCTGCAACTTCAGTACCTGCTGAGAGGTTATTTTCTAAAGCATCATTAGTAATTAGAAAACATAGAAATAGGTTAAGTGATGAGTCAGCCAGATGGTTACTTTGTATTAATTCTTGGTCAAAAAAAATTATATAAAGTATCATAACCTAATGATAAAGCTGTTGATTTGTGTTGTATTTTATTTTTTATTCAAATAAATGATAAATCGTAAAACTCTTTTATTAAATTTCTTATAAGTTGAGGGTTCAATCTCTTTCTAGACAGATAAGTATTGTTCTTTAAAATACAGTCAAGTTATTGTAATTAATTTGTTTTTTTACATGTTTTAGCAAATGTAAGCTTATAAATCATAAATGTTTATTAAGAAACAGTTACTTCCATGGAAAACGACATATAGGTCAGTTGATTTTTCGAATTTCTTATCAAATCTTCAGTTATTTATTAATCTGCTTGATCTTTACTATGGCTATGTTAATTTAAGCTCACAATGTTCCAATTCTAATACGTTTTTCTAAGATTTAAAGTAAACTTTAATAAATAGTAATAGACTAATAGGTAATTGCAAGACTTGCAAGACTCTTGCTGCAAGACCAAGACTGGCTGGGAGCGCAAGACCAAGACCAAGACCAAGACCAGGTGTATTGGCGCAAGACCAAGACCAAGACTGGCTAAGTCTCGTCTTGTTCTTGCATTTGGGCAACACTAGTTAGTAGGCTTAAATGAAACATGTTTTCCTAAATAGGTACTTATATGTACTCCTGCACATATTCGAGTTGAATGCCTTCTATATTATACCTAAATTATTCGGCACGCTGTCATTGATTGCGTTTTTTGTAAATTCATTTCCAGTCCTCTTCTCTTGCTAGTATTATGTAAAGTCGTTAGCATATATTGAAGCTGTTGCACATCTTCTGCGAGTAAAACTACTTATATCGTCTGCAAAGGCTAGCTGTGTAAGATTTTTCTTGTAATGTGTACGAGTACCTGGCTATTCCTTGGTTTTCCCAGGAAAGTTCAAGTGTGTATGTGGTCGATTGTGCTGAAACTTCTATGGAAACCTGCTGGTGCAACATAGAGAAACTCTTCTACTTTTGGTGTTAGTCTAATTTGCAAGCCCTTTAAAAATATTTTATAAAGGGTTGCCATACGGCTTTATTAGACGGTAGTTTGCGATATCTTCGGGGTTTCCTTTCTTGTATAATGTGATTATGTCTGACTCTACCCATTGTCTTGGAATCTCTTTTTCATCTAGAATTCTGATGAAAAGTAGCGCTATTGGAGCAAGAAGAGTTTGGTTTGAGGCTTATAGGATGCCATTTGATATACCGTCTGCTCCTGGGGTTTTTCGAGTTTTAGGTAAGCTTTTTCAGTAGAAGGTCAATTTCTTTTTGGTCAAAAAACTCTTATAAAAATTGAATATAGGCATGTAACCTATATTAATTGGTGGTAGGAGTGCGTCGTCTATTTTAAATCCCGACGTAATAAGTGGGGTGTTATAAGTTTGACGCCTATGTCTGTCTGTCGCATCGTAGTTTTTAATAGATAGATTAACTGGAGTGAAAGAAAGATAAAGATAAGATATCTTAGCTATGTTTGATGGAGATTAAGTCAGCCGATCCGAAGATTGCAGCACTTTTCCTTTTTAGTGAAGGGATCTCAGCTGCGTAAAATGAAAATTTGTTACGGGGTTTTTTAAATTGTTAATTAAAAGGGTACTTGTTTTAAATATATATAGGATTGAGTTTTATTGACCTAAAAACAAGAACTTATTATTATTACCAAAAGGAAACTATTATATTCTCAGGCTGCGGTATTATCAGAGTACTTCAAGCAAGGAGACGTGGAGAAGTCCCGAGGTGACCTGCCGTCACTGATGATGGACCGGGATAAATGCTTCATACCTGATCTCCAGGTCCACTTTCTGCAAACGACCTGCATTCCACTATTTGGGTTAGTTATTATTTTATTTATTTTAGGTTTGTAAGACAGGCGAATGGCGACAAGAAAGAATGGCCTTTGCCCAGCATTGGGATGAAATGGGCTGACGATGATGATTGTAAGGGCAGAAGAGAAGCATCCGGGCAATACAGGGTGTTTGGTAACACTTGGTACTGACGATAATCAAGTAACGGTTTCAAAAAACCTAAAAAAAAAGATTTCTCGAAAAAAACTACTAGTTATATTAACAAATTTTAAAGAAGATTCGACTAAGTTTATTTCAATATAAAACCTACTGCTTACTCTTGCAATCGAAATCCAAAAATTAAGGCCGATTTGATATCTCTTTCGGAAATGGCTGCGGGTTTTGGGTTAGAAAGGGACAACAAGAGACGTCACCAATACAGTATCTGTAATACAGTATGTGTTACATTTTTATCCTGTCCATACAAAGGTTGTCTGGAAGAGATCGCTTTTAGCGATAAGACCGCCCATTGTACTAAATCTATTTGTAATAATTATGTTCTGTATTTTACTTTGGTGTACAATAAAGAGTTATCTTATCTTATCTTATCTGTGGTGAGATGGCAAGCATTATGCACATTATTATGGAAATAGCACAACATAAGTTTAATAAAATGTTTGATAATGTCAAATTATGTCCCAATTATGTCAAAATAAATTTCACATTTCTATGGTAAACATTTCACAAATTTATTTATTATGCTCATCAATATAACCTCTTTCATTTTTGTGCGTATATTATCAAACACCCTATATACGACAACAGACTGGCAGAAAATTCTGGCTAGCCCTGGATAAAGACAAGTTCAAAAGGATGTCCGCCAACCTTTAGTAATAAAGAGACATAAAGAAAGGGTATGTGCAAATAATAGTTGGACTCACCCTTGCCTTATCTCTAGCGGGATTTATTTTATTTCGAGATGAAGAGAAAGAATAGTCTTATCTCTCTCGTATCTTTTGATTTGCTTACAATATAAGGTATGTATTTAAGAGACTAGCTGACCAATCCGCAGCTTCGCCCGCGTAGTTTTTCAATAAAAACATTACCCTCCTGCGCAGTTGGGTAAAAAGCAGCCTATGTCATCCGGAGATAGTGTAGCTTGTAGTCCAACAGTAAAATAATTTTTGAAATCAGTCCAGTAGTTTCGGAGCCTATTCAATACAAACAAACAAATCCTTCCTCTTTCTAATATTATAGTATAGATTATAGATATGAGGATTAAATTCGCGAACGTATTTCTTTTTCTTTTCTCTCATCATTGTCATATCAAACACAAGCCGTATTCTGCTGAACATAGACAGCTCTCCTATAGATTTCCAATGCCACCGATCTGCTGGGATATTTTAAAACATCTGAGAACTGTCACATCGCCCAAAATTTTTTGTCGGATTCGAAATTTGAATACAAAAAGCTATTTTAAAACTATTTTGGATTGACTATAAAGCTCGGATACCTTTGCGACACGGACTCGAAGGTTTGATAGTTTATAAAATAGTATTCTAGGGTTCTAAATCAAATTCGGCAAAAACTGTCGGACCGATCCGATAGCTTTCCAAAATACCCTTGCTGTAGGGGAGAGTATGCTATTAACGCGCGTTTGATAATTTCGCGCCCCTTGGTTTTTCTAAAACTATCAACAATACGTGCCCGCAATGTTAGTAAAATCATAGCTTCACGCCCCTCTTACCCCGCCCGAGCACTGTCAGTTCCCACCGAGCAATCAGAGAGGAAGGTCGCGCGCTTCTGTTTTTCCCGCGCAATCGATCTATTTTTTCAGGTGATTTGAATAAGAGGTGAGTCAAAGAATATTTCACATTCAGTTATTTATTATACGCATTTATAGGAGGGGAAATAGTGTAGATCATATGTGTAAAATAAGTTTAAATTAATACTTTGAGTTTGTTTTTGTTTTTAAGGTTACAAAATAAAATTACCTTGTTTGATAATTTCGCGCGCAGGGCGCGGTATTATCAAACCACTCGCGAAATTAACGAGTATGAAAATACCTATGGCAAATTTGTTTATTTACAGGAAGCGACTTTCGTGACACGGTAGGTGACTGTCGTAAAAAAGATGGCTGATCCTCCAACGAAAAAGAAAAAAACATGGAACCCAGAAGACATGAAAACTGCGTTAGCGGCTGTAAGTAATGGCAGCAAGATAAAAACCGCGGCTAGGAATTTCAACGTTCCGGAATCTTCTCTTAGAGATCGTATAAGATTAGGAGAAGATTATAATCCTCCCATTGGTCGAAAAACCACATTTACTGATGAAGAAGAAAAAGAAATATGCGAGTATATAAAACTATCAGCCAAGAAGTTTTACGGAATAACTCAGCAACAGTTACGAAAATTGGTTTATGATTTCGCCGTGGCAAAGAACATAAAAAACAATTTTTCGACAGAGAGGGGCATGGCTGGAAAATGTTTAATATATGCCTTTTTGAAAAGGAATCCTGGAATTTCCTTAAGACTTCCAGAGCCCACGAGTTTGAACAGAGTGCTGGGATTTAATAAAGCAGAAATTGATATATTCTTTGGTAATCTTGAGACACTGATGGCGAAGTACAGCTTTCCAGCAAATCGCATTTTTAATGTAGATGAAACCGGTATCACTTCAGTCCAAAAACCTGGTAAAATTTACGCCCCGACTGGACTTAAGCAAGTAGGAAAAGCAACCAGTGCAGAACGAGGCCAAAATGTGACGGTAGTCTGCGCTTTCAGTGCCACAGGCATATACATCCCGCCGATGTTTATTTACCGTCGATTGAGGTTAACAGCTACTTTGAGTACTGGTGGCCCACCAGAGGCAATCTACCATTGCTCCAAGTCCGGTTGGATAAATGAAGAGCTTTTTTTCAAATGGCTTCAACACTGTGGTGCTCATACACAAAATCCGACATTTCTGGTGCTTGACAATCACAGCAGACACCAATCACTAAGCGCCTACGAGTTTTGTCGAGAGAATGGTATACATATCTTGTCACTGCCACCCCATACGTCTCATAAAATGCAACCGCTCGATGTAACGTTTTATGGGCCCCTGAAATCAGCATATAATCGCGAGTGTGATTTGTACATGAAGATGCACCCATTCGAAAAGATCACGAACTATCATCTTGCTTCAATTTTTAACAAGGCTTACACACGGGTGGCCACCATGGAAAAGGCCACAAAGGGATTTCAAGTGACTGGAATATATCCCATAAACACGCACATTTTTGACGATGAGGAAATTTTAACAGCTAATCCAATTATTGAAGAGCCTGCACCTTGTAGACATGTCGTGGAATCAGGCAATCATCCCAGAACCAGCCACTTATTGACCACGATGATTCCACGCGTAGTCTCCCGCCATCACCGACGATCTTTGATGAGTTATTAGGCGATGACTACTCTGACACTGCAATGAGGGCTGTCGATAGGTGCCTCGAATCAACCGGTGATAAACTTGTTCAAGAATTGACGCCTTTAATTACCAAACATGCTGTCGCTCCCAATAATTCTAAGCCGAGCTCATCAAGATAAATTTTAGAAGAATTAAGCCCGATACCAGAAAAAGTAATCAAAATGAAAAGACGTGTAAAAAAACAACACTCGACGATTCTTACAGCAACGCCATTAAAAGAACAATTGGAACAAAAAGAAGAAAGAAGAATATTAACGAATATTAAAATTGAAAATAAAACTAAAGGTAAAAATGTTAATGGAAAAAATCTGGCAAAAGGAAAGTCTGTGATAAGGAAAGTCTTTAGTGATTCTGAAAATAGTGAGGATGAACCAACAATAAAGAATCGGAAGAAGACAAGTCTAAGAAAAACACACAAAAAGAGCCAGGGAAAAAGAATAACAAAAAGCAGACTAAGAGACGTTTCTAGCAGCAGCTGCAGCGAAAGCAATAACATACCTATAGCTAATTTGTGCAACGACGATGAAGATGATGATTTAGAAATCGATGACCTGTGTGCCATTTGTGGGGAATTTGGCCGTGATAGAGAAATGTGGTTCCGTTGCTGCTCCTGTTCCAATTGGATTCACAAAGAGTGTAGCGGAAAAGAGTCTGCAGAAAATTTTATTTGTGATTTATGTGATTAGCATGTCGTTTAAGCTATTGATGTGAGCCTATTTCTATCATTTACTTACCAAAAATTGTGATTACATGGTTGTGATTATCAGCTAGAACTATTATTAGTTATTTTTAAGGAAACACAGAACTGAAAAGTATGTAAAATGTTGAGACTGATTTGATTTTGTAAAATAAATACATAAGTACCTACCTACATTCGTATATTTTATTTTTTATCACACATAAACGAAAGAAATGTCTTAACTTATCAATCATATAGGCTAATACTAAGCATTTGTGAAAGCTGGAGACTGTACATTGATGATTTCATTGTCATTTGTAGAGGCGCGGTTTTATCAGACCCAGCGCGAAATTACCAACCTGGGGCACGATATTACCAGACCAGTTTGATAATACCGCGCTTTCTCAAATTTTAGTTATTCCCTTGTATTATTTTTGTGTGTTTTTTTTGATGAATTTGAAGATTTGTAAGTGTAGCCAGATAAATTCTCCAAGTACTAAAATATTTCAAATTTATTTTAATCTAACTTGAGCTGAGTTATAGAATAATTCCTTTAGGGGCACGGTATTAGCCAACTCTCCCCTACGGCCTTCGCTCAACGGCTCCCAGCAACCTATAATATGTCACCTTCCATCTAGTGGGCTCCATCCTCCCCACCAGCCGTCAGTTATGTGCCTCGCGACCAGCATATCAACTTGCTTATCCTCTGGGTTTACCAAGACTTTGCTTTGTCTACGGATCTCCTCAATCTGATTCGATCTTGTAGAGAAATGCAAAGTATAACCCACTCTACCTATAACTCGTCACTTTCTTTATCTACACCAGTTAAATTTATTACTATTGTGTACATAATATTGTTTGTCTATTTTACAGTACCTTAGGAAGAATACTTCCAAAAGCAGTGCCCTGTTTAAAAGTAATAGAAAATCACATTGAGAGATGGGATGCCGCAAAGCCTGTTTTTGCAGAGGTTAAAAAATAGGGCTCTTTAGTAATTTTGTTGAATACTTATACTTTAGGGTCAGCTAACACCGAGAAGTGACGCGGCGGGGCAGTGGTCTCTCTAGTATCTGCGCACCGCATCGCGTCGACTTGCGGCGACCGGCGTAGTGCGACGCGACGCACGTAACGAAACGCATTCGCCTTCGCGCTCTCATTCAAAGCTGTACCTTTTTGTGTAGTAAACAAGTTCTATATTGTATATCTAATCTTATCTAACTAGCCTATGTGATCCCTCTGTAGGGCAAAGGCCTCCATTCCTTATTTCTATTCTATGCAATCTGGAGATTCCGCTGGCCAGGATACCGAAAAGGTTTCAAGTTCTATGCTCCATCTCCGCCTGGGACCACGTGGTCGCGGTCTTTGTGGGACCCAATCAGTGGTGATTTTGTGGTGGTGACACATGCCCGGCCCAGTCTTATTTTAATTTGGCGGACTTGTGGGTTACATCTACGATTTTAGTCTGTGAGCGCAGTAAGGTGTATAATGTTGAAATGAGCGCCTCGTTGCGTCTCCGTGTGAGCTGACTCTAAACGTCATAGTAATTCTGTGCTTTACTCAACTAAAGATAAAGCTCTGTTTTAATTAATTATTGTAACTGGACAATTACTACAAATACTTCTTGAAATTTTTGAAAACACATTGCCTGTAAAATTAACCTTAAACATGAGCTTTGCCTCTAGTTGAGTAGAGCACAAGACGCGGCGAGAATATACCTATTTTTACTAACCAGTTACTTGTAATATAGGTATCAGCCACGGCGGGTCTATCCGTCCTGCTCAGTCCCGAGCTGGACACTCTCATTGAACTGAATTTGAAAGAGAAAGAAAGACTGCGTTTGGAAGCAGAGGCCAAAGAAGCAGAGGCTGAAGAAGCAGATGCTGAAAAAGCAGAGGCTGAAGCAACAGTGGCTTGATGTGTTTTTGAAAATTGAATTATGCACCTAATAAAGTTTTGAGTGAAAAAGAATAGAGTGGCAACATTTTGGTTATACTTATTGATTTTTTTTATAAATTATAGGCTAGCGTTTGACCACGATCTCGCCTGATAGTAAGCGATGATGCAGTCTACGATGGTACACGCTTGCCTAGAAGACACCTATTTACTCGCGACTTAAAGACCCCTATAGGGGTCTTCAAGTCGCGAGTAAATAGGTAATATACAACTTATAGGTTGTAGTTAAAAATTGAAGGCACGTAAGTGTCTCTTGGTAAATAACGTAGGTATCTATGACCCTATAGTTATGTATATATTCTAAACTGGCTTTACACTACGACGACGACCTCCGTGGCGCAGTGGGCGAATAGCCGGCTGAGACGCAGGAGGTAGCGGGTTCGATTCCCGCCGCGGAACAAATGTTAGCATGATCTACAGATATTGTCACACTAAAAGTTTTGCGTAACTGAGAAAATCAACATGTTATAACCAAAATATTATGTTTATTGCCTTTCAAAATACTCTCCTTTACATTTTAAACATTTTTTCATGCGGTCGAACCATTTTTAAAACAGGAGGACCACAGATCTGAAGGCATGTTTTCTACGTGCTGATTGAACGCTATCACTGCCTCTTCGGAGTTGGTAAAAGTGAAACCTCTCATCAAATCGTTGATTTTGGGGAAAATACAGAGATCACAGGGTGCTAGGTCAGGGCTATGTGCAGGATGGGTGACGAGTTGTACTTTTTCGGAAGCTAAAAATGACTTTGATTTGTTGGCCGTATGTGAAGAAGCGTTGTCATGATGTAGGTTCCTACCTACGGCGGCTTTTTGGTCGTCTTTCGCGAACTTTTTCTAACACCCTGGGTAAACAAATGGTAGAATACCACTCGGCATTAACACTCTTTTGGTCTTCAAGTGGAATTGTGCAGATGTGACCCGTAGCTGAGAAAAAAAACGCGATCATTTTTTTACCCACGTTTCTCGCCTGCCTCACTTTTGTTGGCCTGTTCTCATTTTCAAACACCCATTCACAAGATTGTTGTTTTTTTTCGGGTTCAAAACAATAAATCCAAGTTTCGTCTCCTGTGACAATGTCATAAACAGTATTAGAATATCCGTGGTCGTACTTCAGTAGCATCTGTGAGCACCATTCCACGCGAGCCCGCTTCAGCTCCGCTGTCAGTTCATGAGGGATCTAACGACAACAAAGTTTCCGAACTTTCAATTATTCGTGTAAAATTTTCTGAATTTGGCTTATACCAATCCCCAATACTTAGTCCTCGAATTGTCTCATAGGTAATCCGCGGGTTTTCTTCAATTAGCCGCTTAACCGTAGCCACATTATTTTCATTGACGGCAGTTGAAGGCCGCCCTTCACGAAATTCGTCACGTAAAGATACCCGACCTCTCTCAAATTCAGCAAACCATCGCCTTACGGTGCTCAAACAAGGTGCTTCTCTCCCAAAAGCATTTTGAAGACGAGCGGCACAGTCTTGCGGAGCATGATCATAAAAAATCATCGCTCTAAAATCTTTTCGACTTAATTCCATTTTCGTTGCGTAAGTAGAACTTTGATATGGGTTAGGTATATATAAAACAATTGACAAACGATTTTCCGGCAATTTCTTTAATTTTTACTAAGAAGGTTGCAACGTTTCAAAAAAATATAACATTCGAAATTCAAATAGTTCCAATTAGCTAGAAGTGCGAAGCTTTTAGTGTGCCCCATGTAATTTAAGTACGTGTTTACAAAAAAAAAATTATATAAGGTTATCTGGTTCCCATAGTACAAGCTCTGCTTAGTTTGGGGCTAGATAGCGCTGTGTGAAATGTCCAGCAATATTTATTTATTTATTTCCTATTATTGTTATTATATTATGATTACGAGCCTGTAGTATCCCACTGCAGGGCAAAGGTCTCCCTTCCTTCTATCCAGTCTTCTCTATTATTTCCTACTAGCTGACACGGCGAACTTCGTACCGCCTTGACATGCATATGGCGCGGGCTGCCAATGTACGTCGCCGGTACTATTATCAATCGGCCATCATTAGCTGCATCTATGCATGAGAAAATGAATTTCCTTTATAATTTTTTTGTGTATTTCTTCGTATTTGAATAGTTATTCTGCTATTCGGGGCGGAGACAAATCCAACGAACCAAAGATCATCAAAATCGGTCTCGCCATTCTTGAGTGTGTAAAATGGTGTAACTAACCCGATTTTAGGAATACTTTTATGAAATCAAGAATTTTTTTGAATCATATTGTTGATGTGCCTAAGGTTCAGTTTAGCTTGCGGGACTTTATTTAAGGAAAGCACTGTTATACGTGTGCGCTCGATGATTTTTATTTGCGACTGACCTGACCTACCATCGCGTATCTACTTATGTGCGTTACAAAATAAAGGAATACTAAATATAATACAAAACTACTCATAACCATCATTATAAAGGTTGCCTGGAAGAGATCGCTTTGAGCGATAAGGCCGCCCATTGTACCACCATGTATTAGTCTTTAAGTTTTCTAGGTTAAGTTATTTTAATTTGGTGTAACAATAAAGAATTATTTATCTATCGATGTATCATAACACATGGGATATAATGATTCAAAAAAATTCTTGATTTCATCAAAAGATTCTTAAACCGCGTGTCGCTGTCAACTCGAACATTATGACCATGTATGAGAGCGTTCACGCAGAAGGGTTTGTTTGATAAGAAACGTTGCTCGCGCCGCACAACGCGCCGTGTATAAGCGTACCCTTATGGGCCCCACAGACGTCAACGATACGATTTCTTTTCACAAGTAGGAAGAATTGCTTCAAATCACTCTTATTCTGGGCGACCATTAATTACGTGATTGACCCCCCCTCCTATACCACGTGAGATTTTTCCCTGGGCTAGGTAATTGCCACATGTCATTCATTTTTTTGTTATTTGAGAGGTTAATTTAATAAAATTCCACCACTCCTATACCACGCGAGATTTTTCCCATAGCTTTTTATTGCCACATGTCATTATTTTTTTTTTGTTATTTGATAGGTTAATTTAATACAATTTTCTCGAAATTTTACATTGTTTTTTGCCAGAAAAAAAATACGTGAACTTTGCTGAGCCACCCCCCCCCCCCCCTCCTCATTTTGTAAGCTGTTTTGTCTGTATCTATTTGTGAACAATAAAGAATAAATGTCTACGCTTACGCAAAGAAATCATTGACGTCTGTGGGGGCCATTACTGTTAACTTGCGGTTGGTGAGATATTGAAAATATCTTCACGTATTGGACGACATTAGAAGATGGTTTAATTAACCTTAACTTGTGATGATTTCGAAAAAAATAAATATATTTCAACATCAATTTTATTAAATTATGAATTTTAGTAATAAAATAAGTAGCAGATCTCTTTGGACCGTAATTCCACATACCATACACCTATCACAGTATGGAATGATTAAGTTTCTTTGGCTAACATAAAGGGTGTAAATCTAGGAACATTTCAGAAGGTGAATGTACTTATCTACAAAATACACACGCTCTGCGGAAAGAGGGGTCTAAATCGTAATTTTTTTTCACCTATATTTCTTTTCAGTTCCGCAAATCTCATTTTTTTATACTAGCAATAATCTACTTCTCAAAATGATGAGATAGTAGGGATCGCACCCAGTAGCAGTGCTCGAACAGGGTGAATGTACTCCCTTCTAAACTTTATGTAGGTACTTATAAAAAATGTAAGTGTAAGCTATAATAATATATGAAATATCAATTAACTCGCGTTATCAATAACTAATTGACTCGCGAGATATCAGTTCGGGGCAAACCACTAGTAGTTTTGAATGAAACCAATATCGATATATTTACCATTGTCATCAAATTAGATTACCATCTGGTAACATTTAGCATTCCTTTATAGTCTCGTATTCAAGTTGTATACAATATGATTGGCTTATCAAGCTGTAGATGAAGCATATGATGATTCCCTTAAAGTTTCAGTTTCAGGCCCTCTGATATTTTTTGCGCATTGTGTTTATTTAATAAAGTTCTTATTGGCCTTACCACAAATAAATTAAACACGCGTTGAACAGTGTTTACTTTTGTTTGTGAGACCCTAAGGCGAGTACACATTAAGCGCTCGGCGTTGCGCACGGCGCGTGTCAGTAGCGTACATACAGCGCGCTTAGCACGGCGTTTAACGAGCATTACCAAGGTGTCCATACTTCCGGCTCAGTTCCGAAATGGACGTCGAAGTGATTTGCTTGTGTGTGGCTCACTGGCTCCTATACCGCCACTATAAAAGACGACGGCAGAAGCAAATAGAATTTTGGGTGCATCCAATATTCCAAATTGTCTTCACAATCACCGAAAATTTTAACTATCACCTCCCAATTATTATTTATACAATATATTATTTTTATAATCATGACTTTCCATGTTCCATATAGTGCTCGATCTCCATTTTGATGCGTCCACCCTACACGAAAGCGGCAAAATGGTGGTGCATGTATCTACAAGCTCGCAGCTGTTGCCCGCGCAACGCGCGTTCGAATGAAAATCTAAAAGCACGCGTTTGACGCGCGTAGCATGTGTACACCTCAACCGACCTATATAACCTTAACATGCGCGTTACCAAAGCGCGCGCTTCAAAACGCCTAATGTGTACTCGCTCTAACTTTCACAGCCTGAAATTTTCGTTACTTTTACACCCTTTATACATATCTAAAGTGAGTAAATAATTACATAACTAGAATCAACACTAACTTATATTAAGTAAAGTTCTGCACTATCGAAAGGAGGTTAGTGACGATAAATTGTTGCGTTTAAATTAATATATTCATAAAATGCTTTTAAATAATTAAGTACCTAACAAACAATTTACAAAACTGGTAACTAATAAATAAGACACTAGTAACAGCAAAGTAGAGGGTTAAATTAATTGATTTTTTGGTAAAAAATTATAATGGATGATACCAAACATATATGTTTCACGAAGAGATTATATCAATTAAAATTAATCTTTATCTTAAAGTACTTAGTTATCTTAAATTGTACCAAATGGTATTTCAACAAAAGACATCGAATATCGAAAAGTCATAGCACAAGCATTGATATAGGGGCCAATGCTGTTGGCTCAAACATAACTACATTTAGGTTTGACTGTACTAAAATGACAACTGTCCGAATAAAACAAAACAGGGAACAGGGATATCCAACATTTTAGTAGTGTGAAATCTAAATTTAGCTAGGTTTGTGCTAACTTAATTGCCCTTATTGTATGTGACAACACTGATTATGACAAAAACGTGTCAACTACAATAATGTAAAAATCATAAGGGCTAGCGTAGACCAAACCGTTATCGGCCGAAGTATGGTCGGGCGTCATCGGCCAAACTCGGCCGATCGAACCAAACGTATGCAATACAAAGAAAGCGCGTACACCGACATCGTTCGATAGACGCGTACAAACTGAGCGATCCGCCTCGCGTACAAGGTTGGATTCAGACCCTTCGAAAATTATTGTACATGGAAGTCAAAATTATACTACCTGGTCTAAAATCATACTACGTTCCGTTTTTCGTCGTTTTTGTACTGCCAAGAGGACTTATTTAATTCTATGTGTATGAATGAGTTAATTTAACAAAAATGACTTATTATAGCTATGTAAAAATCGGTTACACAACAACCAGTACTCAACAAGTCAGTTGACCTAACGATAAAATTATGGTACATTACGATACAGCACAACATGAAATAATAGTACGAATGGTGCAATTATACTATAAAATCCAACCCTGCTCAGGATTCTATATCAATCTAGCTAGATAGTGGCAAGTCCCGCCGGCAGAGCGAGACAGACGCGACTAATAAGCGGGCCCACACAAGTCGAACAGTCTCGCGAAGAATTTGCCGCGCAAAGCAGCTCGGTCTGTGTGGACGTGCCGAGGCCGAGCGGCCGAGCCACTGAGTGTCGGTTTTTTGTTTTGCTCAAAGGCGCCTCAGTCGTTCGCCGCATGCACTCAGGACGCACGCGTATTTTGTTTAGCAGTTTCCTCGCGAGGCTGTTCGGTCTGTGTGGACCCGCCTAATGACGATTTTGGTAGTAAAGCGATCTCTCTCTGGCCGACGACGGCCGAGCATACTTCGGCCGATGTGGGCTTTTGTGTACACTTGTCCTTAGATAATTTGTCGAAATGGAACTACGTTATTGAATCACAAGACGCTCCATACTCATGTGTAACGTCCACTTTGCTGTATTGTGTCAATAGTAAGACATCACTATAACATCGCATGAAGTATTATTGGCTCACATTAGTGCGCACCTTCGAAAGACGGCGCCTTGCCGAGTCCGTGTTCTTTCGGCTGCAGCAGTTCTTCCACGAACTCGTGCACCATATCTTTGAGCTTAATCATCATCTTTTCTTCTTCTTCCTCGCTGGAAACAAAGAAAATTTCAATACAATTTTAAGAGTATATATGTAATTCACTGTATGCCTACAACTCCTCAAGTTGATGAGAGAGACGCAGGGCGTGCATCATAGGGCACGTTTTTAAGGTGCGTGACCTACAAGGCATTGCTTTGTTATAGGCGATGGTGGTCATTTAACATTAGGTGGGCAAATTGCTAAGACAATTGGTAATAAATTGTCACCTATTGTGCGCCTTCAAAATTGTCTTTCATCACTCATGCTCTGAAAGTTGGTCATTGTAAACGCGATAACGCATCTGTAAGTACGATTTATGGCCCACTGCATTCTCTATGACAAATCTTTATTTCTATTTAAAAACGAAAGAGGCCACATTTATAATACAATATAACCTCTATGACAATTGCTTATTTCTATTTAAAAACGAAAGAGGCCACATTTATAATACAATATAACCTCTATGACAATTGCTTATTTCTATTTAAAAACGAAAGAGGCCACATTTATAATACAATATTACCTCTATGACAATTGCTTATTTCTATTTAAAAACGAAAGAGGCCACATTTATAATACAATATAACCTCTATAACAATTGCTTCTTTCTATTTAAAAACGAAAGAGGCCACATTTATAATACAATATAACCTCTATAACAATTGCTTATTTCTATTTAAAAACGAAAGAGGCCACATTTATAATACAATATTACCTCTATGACAATTGCTTATTTCTATTTAAAAACGAAAGAGGCCACATTTATAATACAATATAATCTCTATGACAATTGCTTATTTCTATTTAAAAACGAAAGAGGCCATAGCCTATGTAGTGAAAAAAAAAACAATGGATAACAGGAACGCAAATTTTCTATTACCAACAAACTGTTGTAACTTAGTGGTTCACCCTGAACTGAAACCTCGCATACAAACAAAAAAATATTATTCGTAATCTTCGACTATCAAAATACTGCCACAAAATGATAACCAGTTAACTTGACCTACAGTTTCATTTAAATTACAGGTAACATGTTAATGGATATACTTTTTTGGGGTAGAAAGTGCAGTTATTCTGGATTTCCGATTTTTGCCTATATTTGTGTCACTTAAGCTACACGCATACCTACCAAATTTCAGCACTGTGGGGTCACTGGTGTACCCTGTGAATTTTAATCATTATTATAAATACGGGATTTACAATAATGATTGAAATCAATCACGAAAGTTTTCTAAGTAAAATCTGTGAATTTTGTCAAAGTTTAGTTTTTATTATGGCTAATAACTTAAAAAACGACAAGGTTTAAACTAAAAATAAAAACGAGGTAGAAATATAGTCACAAAGACTTTTTATTAGACGTGCCACTTGACCGGATAGTCCCATTTTGTTTTTTTTACCCCTCTTGAACCCCAGTATCTCAACAACCCCCCCACATTTTTTGCTGATTTAGTCACACCAAAATTGTGCCATCACTCCCTACCTATATACCAAATTTCACGATATCGGATAAATCGAAAGTTCTATCCTCGGACAAACAATCAAACAAACATACGAGTACATACATACAACGCCGATTTGCCCAAGTTGATTTGAAGATCTCGCTACGCTCGATCAAAAATACTTTTTTAATTCGTAAAAAGTCCTTTTTAATTCCTTTTTAACCTTTTAAACCTTTTAGACGAACTTCGTGGCTCAGTGGGCGAATAGCTGGATGAGACGCAGAAGGTAGCGGGTTCGATTGCCACCGCGGAACAAATGTGCATGTTTTACAGATATATGTTCCGGGTCTGGATGTTTTTCTATATATTATGTAAGTAAAAAAAAATATTTAAGTATTCTATCAGTTATCTGGTTCCCATAGTAGCTCTGCTTAGTTTGGGGCTAGATAGCGCTGTGTGAAATGTCCAGCAAAATTTTTGTTTATTACTTGGGTGTGCGATCAATAACACCCTCGATAGCGTCCTCGCTCGCATATACATACAATAGATCACTTACAGCCCTTGTATAACAATATACATGACATAACAATATAAATGAAAACCCCTTTTAAATGTAAGCTGGGAGCAATATTTAAATGTGAGCTGGGAGCAATATTTAAATGTGAGCTGGGAGCAATATTTAAATGTAAGCTGGGAGCAATATTTAAATGTGAGCTGGGAGCAATATTTAAATGTGAGCTGGGAGCAATATTTAAATGTAAGCTGGGAGCAATATTTAAATGTGAGCTGGGAGCAATATTTAAATGTGAGCTGGGAGCAATATTTAAATGTAAGCTGGGAGCAATATTTAAATGTGAGCTGGGAGCAATATTTTGAATGTGACTAATGAATTGATAGAATTGTTATCAAGTGATTACCTCTGATGGGTGAGACTAGCGCAGGATCGTGGCGGATGGAGGGCTATACCCAGCAGTGGGTGCAGTCGGGCTCTGTCTGTATGGTGGTGATTACCTCTGCGTATGTGCGTTGTAGATGAGCTCCGTGTAGTACTTGATCTTGGGTTCGGTGCCGCTGGTGCGCACCGTCACGCTCAGCCCGCTGCGCGTGCGCAGCATCACCATCTCCCCGCTCGTGTACTCGTGGTCCAGCCCCGTGCCCAGCACTTCTGCACATCACACCGGTCATCAATACCGACACACAACAGAATAACAGCTATATATAGCCGAGCGAGCTAAGTTCTTCCTTCAGTCAAACCCTCCGTCATCCGAGACATGTTCTCGGAGACCCGGATGACGAAATCACCTCCGCTAATGCGGAAGAGTCATCTACATTAGACAGAGCAAACACTTCACAGATACACCGACCTCGCCGGCGAGGTCGACGAGTCCCTTCAGTCGCTGCCTATACGAGGTACAAGCACGTACCCGGGCGTTTCTCTCCTATCCCCGCCCTGGCAACAGCCCAAGCCGAGGTTCGTACCTAAGTAGTGCCCTTGCGCTAGTTGCCTCATTAAAACTTACAGGGCTGAGCGCCTTCTGCGCTCGCCAAAAGCTCGGTTAAGCTGCCACGGCCTCAGAGGCCAACAGCGAGATAAGTCCATTCGAAAAAAAAAATCTCCCTTCAGTCGCCGTCTATACGAGGTACAAACATGTACCCGGGCGTTTTTCTCCTATCCCCGCCCTGGCAACAGCCCAAGCCGAGGCACGTACCTAAGAGGTGCCCTTGCGCTAGTTGCATTCAAAACTTACAGGGCTGAGCGCCGTCTGCGTTCGCCAAAAGTTCGGCTAAGCTGCAACGGCCTCAGAGGCCAATAGCAAGAAAATACAATCGAATAAAAAAAAGCGAGGAGAGTTGTTTTTTGTCAGTCGTACAGTACAGTCGTAGGAACTGTCCGCGTTCCGAGCCGTACCTACTTGTAGCTCTTGCTTTCCGTACCTAGTTATAACTTGTGATTAGTAACGTGTTAATTTAAAATTTTTGTAATATTTCGATTAGGCGTTGATTCACACTACCCGCCCACAAGAAATTTGCTACCATGATTAATGGAGACGCGGTGCTGATGTTCCTTCCTGCCTCTGCCTCCCACATATATTACTTTTTGCAAAAAAAAAAAACAATCAAAAATATCTGAAAAAAACCATTTTTTTCTCTGCCAGTTTTAAAATGGTTCCGATTTGATGAATAAATAACAGGTTAACTTTTTACAAAAAACTACAATGTACAAATAATAAAACTACTTAATTTTTGAAGAGATTTCAACAATACCTAACACCTCTGTACGTCAATGGAAAGTACTTTCAAGGTCATTTGACGTTAATAAAACTTAAATAGACATTTATTTTATTGCAAGTTACATAATAAGCTTGTAAAAATAAAGAACTTACTCAAATGCACATCTCCGTCCGCCTTCTCAGGTATCTTGACGCCGGCCGCCAAGTCATTTATGTACACTATTTCTGCTGATCCCACTTTTTTCGGATACTGCAAATACATTAATACTTAATAACAATAAACAAAATTAAATTCATAATGGACATTTCACACAGCTAAATGAACAATAAATATTGTTTTTCGTAAATTTGATCTTATCTCTTAAAGCGATCTCTTCCAGGCAACCTTTGGATTCACTGCATTGAAAAAACTTAAGAGGAGGCGATGTTACAATAAATACCTAATTATTATATTATATACCTAGTCAGGTCATAAGTATTGTCACACAGTAAAAACTTTTCTTTTAGAACGCTGGTCACAAAAAAGTTTATAGAATTCGAATTTCGAATTGTTCGTGAAAATAAAAATGTATACTTTTTAGAATTTTACTCATTTTTGCATATGGAGTGGACGCTTAAAGAAGACCGTGTTGCAGTTATTGCGTTGCATCGTTGCGGTTACGCGCCAATTCAAATTTTTGACATACTGAAAAATTTGAATATAACCAAAAGATTCGTTTATCGCACCATCAAACGATACAATGACGACTCTAGTGTAGATGACAGGTCAAGAAGTGGTCGCCCTCAGTCTGTTAGGACTCCAGCAGTGATAAAAGCTGTGAAGGCGCGAATTCAAAGAAATCCCAAACGTAAGCAGAAACTGTTGGCCCTTCAGATGGGGTTAAGCAGAACCACGGTGAAAAGGGTGTTAAATGAAGACTTAGGGCTTCGGTCATATCGAAGAAAAACAGGACATCGTTTAAATGCTCGTCTAATGGACCTGAAACTGAAGAGATGCCGCGCTTTGTTGAAGCGGTACGCGGGAAAAAAATATCAGGAAATTTTTTTTTCGGATGAAAAAATTTTTACCGTAGAAGACAGCTACAACAAACAAAATGATAAAGTGTACGCACACAGTAGTGAAGAAGCGAGCAACCGTATTCCGCGTGTCCAACGAGGTCATTTTCCATCCTCGCTCTTGGTATGGTTGGGAGTTTCTTATTGGGGCTTAACAGAGGTACATTTTTGTGAGAAAGGTGTAAAAACGAATGCAGTTGTGTATCAAAATACAGTCCTGACGAACCTTGTGGAACCTGTTTCTCATACCATGTTCAATAACAGGCACTGGGTATTCCAACAAGATTCGGCGCCAGCTCATAGAGCGAAGAGCACACAAGACTGGCTGGCGGTGCGTGAAATCGACTTCATCCGGCACGAAGACTGGCCCTCCTCCAGTCCAGATTTGAATCCGTTAGATTACAAGATATGGCAACACTTGGAGGAAAAGGCGTGCTCAAAGCCTCATCCCAATTTGGAGTCACTCAAGACATCCTTGATTAAGGCAGCCGCCGATATTGACATGGACCTCGTTCGTGCTGCGATAGACGACTGGCCGCGCAGATTGAAGGCCTGTATTCAAAATCACGGAGGTCATTTTGAATAAACTTTAAGTGTCATAAGAATCTATGTTTTGTTAAGTTCATTTTGGTATATAAATGGTTACATAATGAATAAACTTGTTTCAATTATTTTATATTAAACATGTGACAGAATTTATGACCTGACTAGGTACAACTAGCTGACCAATCCGCAGCTTTGCACGCGTAGTTTTTCAATAAAAAACATTACCCTCCTTCTGCGCAGTTGGGTAAAAAGTAGCCTATGTCACCCGGGGATAGTGTAGCTTCCCAACAGTGATATAATTTTTTAAATCAGTCCAGTACTTTCGGAGCCTATTCAATACAAACAAACAAATCGGTCCTCTTTATAATATTAGTATATACTATATATATGTATATATAGCATTAGCTTAGCATTGTCTATTTATCTCAGCATTACTAACTCACCTTTCCCGGTCCATCGTAATTCCTTATCCTCCTAAATATCTTCTGGATGATAGCTTGGTCTTCACAAATGTAGTAGGAGTTGTGTGAGAGGTGGTATCCATACTCCCTGTACAGCGCCCCTAGTTGTTTCTTGAGAGATGAGCCTTTTGAATACAGGTTTGAGGCTAACGATGCTACCTGTTAACAAAATACTACTTTAAAATCATACTCAGTTTTTACGGTTCGGAGGTTGAACACAGAACCCTTATAACTTCGCCATGTCTGTCCGACCAGTTATAGCACTGCTGGGCAAAGGTCTCTCCCAAATCCCTCCAAGCATCCCTATCCGTCGATATCTTCCACCATCCTCTTTGGAAGGTGTCGAATTCGTCCCGCCATCGCTTTCTCGGCCGACCCCGATGTCGCCTTCCGTCTTCAGGCGTCCATGGTGTTGCAATACGGGCCCATTTCTCGGAGTGCATTCGGCCAACGTGGCTCGCCCACTCCCGCTTAAGTAGCTTAAGTTAAAAATTGTATTGATATTGTTTAGTTCTTAAATTATAGGACCTATGTACTCCATTCTAAACATGTACCTAATAATCTGCGAGCTGAACCGGCTTCGCACTCGTGGTTTGTCAATAAAAATATTACTATCCTTCTTCGCAAACGGGTAAAAAGTAGCATAACGAAATTTCATCGACATCATTCCAGCCGTGAAAAAGTAACAAAGTAACAAAGAGACGGTTACTTTCTAATTTATAATATTAGTATATATTTTGCACAATAAATGATTTTGATTTGATTCGGATTCGATTCGTGATGTACTTTTTTGATACAAAAATCCATTAACAAAATATAAAGATCCATAGTGGCCATTTTCGTCATAGTATACGCTATATCTTGGGAATAGGTTCTAGGCAATCGTGTAGAGAAAAATTTAAGGAACTGGACATCATGACAATGATTGGATAATTTATTTTCCAAAACGTACTCTATGTTAGAGAAAATTTACATCATATGAAAAGAGCTACAGATGTCCACAATATTAATACTAGGTATAAAAATCACCTAATTATACCAAAAACCAGATTATCAAAAATTTCCAAAAGCTATTATTGCACAGCGATAAAATTGTATAATTACAATTTTATCGCTGTGCAATAAATAGCCAAAAATGTTAAAAGTCTTGCCGACAATGACTTCAAATTGTTTATCAAAGGACATTTAATTAACAATAGTTTTTTCGTACCACTTGCTCAAAAAAGTGACATTCTATGCCACAAAAAGCGAACATAACAATAGTCATTTTTAATCTGTTAAAAACAGGGAAAGAAAATTGTACTGAATTTCATTCATCCTCTAGGGGGAGAATGTGATTTAAATTTGGAATACTTACCGAAATTTATACTGAACTACATCTGTGTTTACACCATTGAGTTTGTATATAAAGCATTATACATCTTTTTGAAAAAGGAATACGCATTTATTATGCAGTTATGATTATTAAATACAATTACGAAAACCGACGAGGCCGTATGAGCTTGATGCCTTTGCTTTTCCGACAAAAAAATATTAGTCTAGGAATTTGCCGCGTTTTTGTTTTCTTCAAATACATAAACGTTAAGTTTATTTTAATTTATTTTTATAAATAAGTTAATGTTCTAAAATGCTTATCTCATATTATTATTGTGTTATTTTTTTCGCAAATGGTACGAAAAGTAGAGTATTTTCATAGGTGATAAAGCTGTCTTAGTCTTGGGTGAACTTAAATCCCTCGCTACACTCAGGACTCGTCTTAAGTTTAAGTTTTTAACACCCTCGCTACGCTCGGGAGTAAACCTCGAGTCCTTCGTTACGCTCGCGATTTAAATCGTCACCCGCGACAGAAGACACTGCTTTATCCCCTTGGTTAATAATCTACTATTATCGTTTGGACCAAGCTTTTGCTGATAAAAACCTTTTTGCTAGGACATTATAGTACAAATTCATACATTGTAATTAATTTTTTTTTATTGAGTTTTAATTTTATTATTTGATATTAATATACAATTGACAATGCTTTATGCAGATACTTCTAATTTTATTTATTATTATTATTTTATTTTATTGATTTATTTTGTTTAAGTAAGTAGGTGTTTATTTTATATTGTAAAATTTGTTAGTCGCTATTGACATTCTAATTAAGTTCTACCAATGTGACATTGTAAATTATGCTAACTATTTTTAATTGGATTTATTTTATTGTACCTACTGACATATCTACGAACAAGTAATTTGTCTAAAAGATTAAATAAATGGAAAAAAGTAGTTTCCCCCCAACATATCACTATTTGTATATACCTAAAAATAAATAAACAAACATCCAAATTATCGCATTTATAATATTAGTGTGATCTGTGATTGAATGGTAGGTAAAGTACTTATACAAAAAAAACTACGCGCCCTACAGTAGTCGCATACTATGTCTAACATCTGACCACCGCGCGCGCTCATTGGTCAAATCAAATAGCGCGCACTTCCCCGGTTTCCTGTTACACATTTCCGTCCCTTTTGCCAAAATCACTCCCACAAACAGAGAGGAAAGACGTTACACATCAAAATAAAACGAGTGTGCTTTGGACCACACAACTGAAGTAAATTTCCTTAGCTCTATCTATATATGTATAAATATATTTGCAGTTTGTATAATTTAGGCTAATTTGGGATAGGAGATATGCGACAAATCAACTGGCTATGAGAGAAAGAGATAAAGAAAATGTGTGCTCGCACCTCTCTATCTTGCCCCTATAGTAATATACGAAACGTAACTTTCTCTCTTTCTATCTTCACTAACTAATATATCTTCCTCTCAACTGCATTTTTCGTAACGCATTCACTAGCTTACTCCCCAAGTCAAGCGTGCGTAAAGAAATTTTACTTCAAAAAGAATATTCGTATTAGTTCCAACCAAGCACACATAATTGTCATCAGAAATTGGGTAGGTAGGTACAAATAGGTGTGTATGTATGTATGTATGTTTTTTATATATATATTATAGGCTTGCGTTTGACCACGATCTCGCCTGATGGTAAGCGATGATGCAGTCTACGATGGTACACGCTTGCCTAGAAGAAACCTATGTATGTTTATAAAATGGTTCCTTACATGGACAGCGGCGGAGACTCCGTCCTTATCCGGCACCTGAGGGTCGCACATGTAACCGATCGCTTCCTCGTACGCGAACAGAGGAATCTTGCCTTGCTGCTGCAGCAATAGGGTTGTGTTGCCTGTAAAATAATCATATCTTCACGTCTCGAATGCACATATTCTATATTTGTTAATGTTTTTATTATAAACTAGCTGCCGCCCGCGGCTTCGCACGCCTTGTCAATTATAAGACAACTTGATAACTTTGATGCTATCTGGCGTAAAAAACAGCCTCACTACTGCGCACGGTGCGCGAGAGCAGCACCACCATCCTGAACGTCATCGCCAACAAACTCGACTGTCCTCTGATGTGGAAACTCACGCAGATGACTAAATCGCTATTAGTAATTAAGTACTAACTCCCATAGATTTAAGCTTTTTACTAACAAAATAGATCCATTGTAATCTGATTATATAAATAAATAAAAATATTAAATAAGTAGCCTGTGTTTCAATCCAGGGCATAATATATACTCATACGCTATTCAGCGTAGGAGGATAGCGTCTTTCATGTCCAGAGTTGACACTTGTAATAACGCTATCATTAGAAGTCTGGCAGAAAGGCTTATACATTCTAAGATGTATAGACGTTGGGTGGGCATTGCCACCTAAACTACTTAAGGTGATTTATTGTGAATTCATCATCATCATCAGCCGGAAGACGTCCACTGCTGAACATAGGCCTCCCCCTTAGATCGCCACAACGAGCGGTTGGTAGCCGTTTGCGCCCAACGCCTCCCCGCGATTCTTACTAGATCGTCGGTCCACCTTGTGGGGGGCCGGCCTACGCTGCGTCTTCCAGTCCGTGGTCTCCACTCGAGAACCTTTCTTCCCCAACGGTTATCGGTTCTACGAGCGATGTGGCCAGCCCATTGCCACTTCAACTTGCTAATTTTGAGAGCTATGTCGGCAACTTTAGTTCTTCTGCGGATTTTGTCACGCAAAGAAACCCCGAGCATAGCCCTCTCCATAGCTCGTTGAGCGACCTTGAGCTTGGTCATGAGGCCATGAGTAAAGTGAGTATTGTGAATTATGTGTATTGTATTGTGTATGGACCTCATGAGTCTGAAATAAAGATTATTATTATAATCTATTTATATACCAAATTTCATCAAAATCGTTTCAGCCGCTACGGCGTGATTGAGTAACAAACAAACAAATAAATAAACATCCAAACATTCGCATTTACAATATTAGTGTGGTGCTCTACGCTATACTAATCCTAAGTACATAATATTTTAAATTCTAAAGTAACAAAGCATGCTAAAAGAAAAAAATAAAACTCATGTAAAATATGAATAGATAAATAGATACTTATAGTATCACTTGATATAGTTCCCTAACCTCCACCCTAGGAAAACCCTGTGTTGTGGGGGTTAGTTCTCTTCCGAACTTGTACTTAATAAAATAAATCAATTCATCAACAATATCCAGATAAAATTTGCAATTGGTTGTTTAGAGTAGTGTGTAGAGTAAGTATCAATATCAAATGTAGATGAGAAAATATATGATTATGGATGTAGTTGTGGAGTAATTTAGAAGTGCATATGTGGTGTGAATGAGGAGGGGGGAGTGTTACGGTGTACTTATCTGAAGTGTATGTAAGTAGGAGGTGAATATGCTAAATTATATTTGTATAAGATACTCTGTCTTTCTGTCAGTCTATTTGTTACGTTTTCACGATTACACGGCTGGACCAATTTCGATGAATTTTGTTATACAGATATATTATGACCGGGAAAGGGTTGTAGGGGTAATCACAGAAACTACTGAACCGATTCTGAATATTATTTCAGTGACAAACAGCTACACTATTCCTGAGTGCTAAAGGCTATATGTGTTAATCAGTAGTATAAAAGATTCTTGTTTTATCATCGATAAAATCGATAAAATGCTGCTCGACGAAATGTTAGAGAACTAGAGTATGGTGCGATGCCACAGATTACTAAACAGTCGATACGAGACGTTCGAACACCGCGTTCGTTTAAGCGCCCAGTCAATGTACCAACCAGCCAACAGAGCGCGTACAGTGTGCACAGCAGGGTGTTAAGTACCTACATATTAGGCACTAAACACAAACATACCGTTTGTTTGGAGTTATAAAAGGATGGGTCTTACCACAATAAAAATATAACTTATATATTGGTAAGGATTTTTCTTTACACGCGTTAAACAGTTAACTTTTTTGTGGTAACAAGGTATGTATTTATGGTCTCAAAAATATATTCAGCCATTATTCGTAGTTTGAATTGCAACACCTTATATTTTATTTTGATAGAAATATGTGCGAAGGCGTGCCCAGTCAGCTAATGTTGAATAAAGAACTCACCCATCCATTTAAATCCAGTAAGAGTCTCGACAAACTGCCCCTTCCCTTGTACAATAGCGCGTAACATCTTAGAACTGACGACGCTCGCAATCACATACACGTCCGATTCGCTAACGGTCGGGTAACGCTTGTAGTACTGCTGCAGCAACCACCAGCCGAGGAGAGCGCCCATCTCGTTGCCGGAGAAGATTTTCCATTCTTTTTTGCTGGAAATTCGATAAAAAATTTGGCAACTCTTTTTTTATACCACCTGGAGATGGAGTAAGCGTATGACCCACCTGATGTTAAGTGGTAACCATCGCCTATAACAAGGTATTGCCTTGTAGGCCACGCATCTTCGAAACGTGCTCTACGATGCACTGCCATACCCTTTATTACGAAACACTTGACGACAAAAATAGGTGTGGTGGTAGTATTTAAGCGTACATTATTAATGTTTGCGATTGTACACTACTACAAGCGACATCGTTCGGGGATCCCCCCAGCCTCACCCCCCGACCCCTGGCTACGCCCGCCGTGTTCGAGCCTGTCTGCATCAGGGACGTTGACCAGCACGAGCGCGGCTTCTCGCTGCCGCGCCAGCGCTTCGCTGAGCACCAGGCACTGCAACTACTCGGGGTTGTACCTGTCATCCCACTCTGCCACGGCGAGCCTGTCTGCATCGGGGTCGTTGACCAGCACGAGCACGGCTCTTCGCTGCCGCGCCAGCGCCTCGCTCAGCACCAGGCACTGCAACTACTCGGGGTTGTACCTGTCATCCCACTCTGCCACGGCGAGCCTGTCTGCATCGGGGTCGTTGACCAGCACGAGCGCGGCTCCTCGCTGGCGCGCCAGCGCCTCGCTCAGCACCAGGCACTGCAACTCCTCGGAGTTGTACCTGTCATCCCACTCTGCCACGGCGAGCCTGTCTGCATCAGGGTCGTTGACCAGCACGAGCGCGGCTCCTCGCTGCCGCGCCAGCGCCTCGCTCAGCACCAGGCACTGCAACTACTCGGGGTTGTACCTGTCATCCCACTCTGCCACGGCGAGCCTGTCTGCATCGGGGTCGTTGACCAGTACGAGCGCGGCTCCTCGCTGCCGCGCCAGCGCCTCGCTCAGCACCAGGCACTGCAACTCCTCGGAGTTGTACCTGTCATCCCACTCTGCCACGGCGAGCCTGTCTGCATCAGGGTCGTTGACCAGCACGAGCGCGGCTCCTCGCTGCCGCGCCAGCGCCTCGCTCAGCACCAGGCACTGCAACTACTCGGGGTTGTACCTGTCATCCCACTCTGCCACGGCGAGCCTGTCTGCATCGGGGTCGTTGACCAGTACGAGCGCGGCTCCTCGCTGCCGCGCCAGCGCCTCGCTCAGCACCAGGCACTGCAACTCCTCGGAGTTGTACCTGTCATCCCACTCTGCCACGGCGAGCCTGTCTGCATCAGGGTCGTTGACCAGCACGAGCGCGGCTCCTCGCTGCCGCGCCAGCGCCTCGCTCAGCACCAGGCACTGCAACTACTCGGGGTTGTACCTGTCATCCCACTCTGCCACGGCGAGCCTGTCTGCATCGGGGTCGTTGACCAGTACGAGCGCGGCTCCTCGCTGCCGCGCCAGCGCCTCGCTCAGCACCAGGCACTGCAACTCCTCGGAGTTGTACCTGTCATCCCACTCTGCCACGGCGAGCCTGTCTGCATCAGGGTCGTTGACCAGCACGAGCGCGGCTCCTCGCTGCCGCGCCAGCGCCTCGCTCAGCACCAGGCACTGCAACTACTCGGGGTTGTACCTGTCATCCCACTCTGCCACGGCGAGCCTGTCTGCATCGGGGTCGTTGACCAGTACGAGCGCGGCTCCTCGCTGCCGCGCCAGCGCCTCGCTCAGCACCAGACACTGCAACTCCTCGGGGTTGGGGAACATCACCGTGGGAAAGTCGGGGTTCGGCTCCTGCTGTTCTTTTACGCTTATTGGCGGCTGTAAGGGACGTTAAACAGAATAAAATAAATATTGCTGAACATTTCACACAGCGCTATCTAGCCTCAAGCTAAGCAGAGCTTGCACAGAACAGAAAAAATAAAAAAGTTTGTTAGAGAGAGTTTTTATACCAATAAGGCAAATAAGTACCGTAGTCTGGACGTATGTAAGACCAAAGGTATGACTCACGCATTGCCAACCCTTTATAAAACGACGAGAACTTTATAACGACTTTTGTGGCGCAGTGGGCGAATAGCCGTCTGAGACGCAGGAAGTTGCGGGTTCGATTCCCGCACAAATGTATGTCTACAGATATTTGTTCCGGGTTTGGGTATTTTTCTACATATTATAAATATGCATTTACAAAAAAAAAGTATACAAATATTCTATCAGTTATCTGGTTCCCCTAGTACAAGCTTTGCTTAGTTTGGGGCTAGATGGAGTAGTGTGAAAGGACCAGCATTCATAAAAATAAAAAAAAGTTAGTTCTGTGTGTTATTGGTTTCTTTTCTTTGTCACTTTGTGCTACGACATCCGGTGCTAAAATTTAAAAAAATGTGCACATACGAGTAGGTAGAACAATTTAATTCTATGGATATGGATGTATCACAGTACGTAAAATGAGCTATAATGTATACGATTTGTAAAAATATTATCAGGAATCATGTCTCTCCAAATAACATACATACAGTATAGCCCGCTTACCTTCAAATTTGCAGTCTCAAAAGCCTTCAGAATACACTGATAGCCCACTCCGTGCATAGCACTGTACACGACATCAATCCCGGCCTTCTTGTTATCCGCTAGCACGTCCGGGTGTAGGCTGACCTTTATATAGGCCATGTAGGCAGCTGTCATGTCTTCCAGGCAGTCTGAGACGAGCTCGTGTGATGTTATACCTTCTATGTTCCAATGGTCTTCTGGGACTCTGTAAATACAATATATTAAAAGACCACCCAATATATATTTACTTATTTCCCATTTTGTTGCACCTTGCTTGTTAGGTATAATAAAGAATGTTCATTCATGCATTCATTGTCCAGTGTGCGATCCGATTGGTTCAGGATTTTTAATTAAATATTGAGTAGTAAAAAGTCATTTATATTCTCTAGACAAAAGGTTACAAATATCACTTATTATATATATTATAATGAAGGATGATGATGCTGAAGTACACCGAATACTTTGTGCACTGGGATCGATGATACTTACTCCAAACACTGCAGAATCTCTTCCAGTATATTATCATCGTGCGGCGTGATGATCTGCGAGCCATTGCTCCAGTAGACCTTGTATCCGTTGTCCTCGCGCGGGTTGTGCGACGCCGTCACCATGACGCCGGCCGCTGCGCCAAGGCGCACGGTCGCGAACGACACCAGCGGCGTGGGGCACACCGCGGAGAACATGTGCACCGGGATCGATGATGATATCAACACTTTAGCTGTTAGTTCTGCGAATCTGCAAAACAATACTACATTGTTATACAGGGGGATCAATTGCACCCCGAGATATTTTGGAGTACGAGCGAGTGAGGATGCTAATGAGGGCATACACCCAGGTGTAGCCTGGATTAAAGTTATACTGAATTTCATAATGTTATTTGAATTTGGAACCTCATCTGTATTCAGAAGAGACCCACACAATAAGAATTTATTCGTAAATCGAACTAATCTCTGCACAGAATGCATCAACCTAGATTTGGTTTTTATTGACGACCTCCGTGGTGCAGTGGGCGAATAGCCGGCTGAGACGCAGGAGGTAGCAGGTTCGATTCCCGCCGCGGAACAAATGTTTGCATGATCTACAGATATTTGTTCCGGGTCTGGTTGTTTCTCTATATATTATATGTATGTAATTACAAAAAAAAATGTATATAAGTATTCTATCAGTTATCTGGTTCCCATAATACAAGCTCTGCTTAGTTTGGGACTAGATAGCGCTGTGTGAAATGTCCAGCAATATATATTTATTTATTTATTATTGTCTCGCAGAAAGTGTGAAAAGTAGAGTATTCTCCTCGTGGATAAAGCTGTCTCCATCTTGGGCATGATTATATCCCTCTCTGCACTCAGGACTCTATTGCTCCGCTCGTGAGTTAACTCTAGAATACTCCGTTACGTTCGGGATTCAATATACTCGTAGCGCTCATGACGCAAGACACTGCTTTATCCCCTCGTTTATTAATCTAACTATTGTGTGTATGACGATAATAAGAAGATATAAAAATGGGTATAATTGCTATAAGCAACCATTAATTCAAGATAAGTTTATCTCATATTGGTGATAATATTGAAATTTGTAAACAATCAAATTGAGAATTACTATGAAGGATAAGAGATAAACTCAACTATTTATTTAGACCTTGGTATATGTTTAGAATTTGAGTAGCTGTCAGCTGTGGTTTCACCAATTTAGTAATTGTGTTACTTATTCATTTCAAATAATAATACATTCTATAAATAAGATAGATATCAGAATATTATATTTTATACTAGCTGACCAATCCGCAGCTTCGCACGCGTAGTTTTTTAATAAAAACATTACCCTCCTTCTCCGCAGTTGGGTAAAAAGTAGCCTGTGTCACCCGGAGATAGTGTAGCTTCCCAACAGTAAAATAATTTTTTTAATCGGTCCTTTATAGTCTAACTTTTTATTAGCTGCAGTAAAATGACGTTTCTAAATGTCATTCCGTAAAATAATGTTGCCAGCCTAATCTCAATAGGGATGTGATTCAGTTCACAAAAATTAATTAAATAACATTATTATGACGTTTTTGTTTCATTTTGAATGTATGTACCTCCCTATACTTCCACTAAAAAAGATCAATCCTCTAGTATAGTAATAATAATAGATTAAAAAAATACATTACAACTTAATATTAAATCTCAAAAAAAAAACCAAACTGATTATTCATTTATGATTCACTCATTTAGCTACATCCCTATTTATTTTTCTTCAAAAACCGGCAACCCACAAAACGTCATTTTACTGCAGCTAATAAAAAGTTAAGACTATAGCTTCGGGGCCTATTCAATACAAACAAACAAATCTTTCCTCTTTATAATATTACGAAGTTTTTTGTAGATATTGATATGTTCTTTAATATTGTAGAACATACTTTTGTTCTATCATCAATAGTTTCCGCAGCTCATGCGACGAAAGACGTTTTTTAGGGCACTTTTTTACACCTGGGGTTACGTTACTTAAGTTTTAGTAAGAATCCCTAATATTTTCTAGCAATGAATATAGCCTATGTCACTCAGGGTGAATGCAGCTTTCCAATTGTGAAAGAATTTTTAAAATCGGCACAGTAGTTTTTGAGTTTATTCATTACAAACATACACACAAAAATACAAATCTTTCCTCTTTATAATATTAGTATAGATAGATATAGATGGCCATTATTTTTGTTACCTATGTAATTTTTGATTTGGTGTAACAATAAATACATCTATCTATAAGTATTTTTATAATGAAGGTTTTTCATTTACGATTTAAAAAAATACTTAGATTTTTAAAACCATCTCAAAAATGTTCAAGCCTAGACGGGACTTTCCACTTGTTATTGTATCCTCGTATCAAGAGTTGCGGGTTCAGGTCCCGTCTAGGCTTAAAAGTTTTTGAGATGGTTTTCAAAATCTTAAGAGTTTTCCGTTAGTGTTCGGATAGCACTATAAAAATAAAAATATGTACTATTAAAAAAAAATCTAGTTCCAACTAGCGTAATAGATACGCAGTGTGGAGATGAACTGCCAAAATATAGAGGATAAGGTTTAGATGCCGAAATCCCAATTCAATTCCTTTATTACATAAATTTAACTTTACAGCATTAATCTAATAAGCTATATCTAAAACTACTACAAAAAAATACATTTTATAATTGTATTAAAAAGACATCTTAACAAAAACACACAATATCAAACTTTGTCTAAAACAATCTCACTTTGTCAGGTAAACAAACACAAATGTTTGTTAGGGTTCCGTAGTCAAAAGGTCAAACGGGACCATATTACTAAGACTCCGCTGTCTGTCTGTCCGTCTGTCACCAGGCTGTATCTCATGAACCGTGATAGTTAGGCAGTTGAAATTTTCACATATGATGTATTTCTGTTGCCGCTATAACAGCAAATACTAAAAACGAAATAAAATATATATTTAAATGAATTGGCAAACAACAAACGTGATTTTTTTGCTCGTTTTTCTCGATATTGATAACGGCAACAGGTAGACGCTTGAAATATTCACAGAATATTTAGTTATAGGTATATTCACTTTAAAAATAAATAATTAAATTAAAATAAAACAAATACTTTAGGGGGGCATACAACAAACATTATTTTTTTGCTCGTTTTTGCTCAATATTGATAACGGCAACAGGTAAAAGCTTGAAATATTCACAGAATATTGAGTTACATTATTCACTTTAACAATAATTTTAAAAAAAGCAGGTGGGGGGGGGGGGGGGGGGGGGCTCCCATACAAAAAACGTGATTTTTTGCCGTTTTTATAGATAATGGTATGGAACCATTCGTGCGCGAGTCCGACTCGCACTTGGCTGGTTTTATTTCATTTCAAGTTCCTCAGAAAATAATGTCGATATTAATCGAGAGCATAACAGAGCAATCTGTTAGCAGTTATAAACACATGGCCGTGAAAACACCTCATTCTCAACAAAATTGAAATAAGACAGCTTACCTCCTGCTGTTGTATCTGCCATCGAATCCAATCACAACCCCATGCTGTAACTGAGCCTGGTTGCTTTGTTTCTGCAAGTATGAGCATAGACCCTGGAAACACACATTATACATATTTTTATCTATACTAATATTATAAAGAGGAATGATTTGTTTGTATTGAATAGGCTCCGAAACAACTGGACCGATTTAAAAAAATTCTTTCACTGTTGGGAAGCTACAATATCCCCACGTGACATAGGCTACTTTTTACCCAACTGCGCAAAGGAGGGTAATGTTTTTATTGAAAAACTACGTGTGCGAATTATCTTTATGTTATAGCACGTCAAAAAGTTTGAAGGGCTTCATTTTTGAGATTATAAATGGGAAATTTTAAATTGCACATCAAAATAAATAATGCACATCTAATAATTCCTTAATAAATAATCGTTCAACTGATTTTCTTTAAAGCATTTTCTAAAACAGGTTCAGGTTTGGTTCAGATATATCAGTTGGTAATTTCAGTTAATAGTTTTGATAGGAAAATACTATAATTTGCTTAAATAACCATGAATATTTTGGTGTATGGTCCTTAATATTTTGGTGTGTGGTTAAATACTACCTATAATTACACTTAATATATTTTATGATATTATAGGTTTAATTAATATCTCAGCCAAGCTCAAGAATGCTCAAATCTACATAACCACCAACCTGTACGGTCTGCAATATGACCAGATCATTCATGAACTTGTAGCCAGCAGCCATCCGGCCTCTCATGCCGGCCGTGCCGAACTTCTGCCGAGACAGCATGCTCTGGCGGAGCTTGCTCCAGTTTTTGGCCTGGACATCATCTGCTACTTCTTTACTTGTTTTTGGGTTCTGTTGGTGAGAAAATATACAGTAAGGAATTAATGGTAAAATATATTTTTATCAGTCATCCATGACTGGTAAAAACTTAGGTTGGCGTTAACTAGGTACTAAAAGAAACACAAATAGAAATAAAGAGCTACTAACTACCTGTATACTTAAATAAATAACTACACATAAGTACAATTATAATTACAGTGTAAACTCCATGTAACGTCACTCGTTTTAACGACAAACTCTCTAAAGCGTCGAAATCATTCGGCTTTGGTTGGTTTAGCTTGTCTTGCATACAATGGTACACTCTGTATAGCATTACACCCACTCTCAATAACTACAACAATTTGTAATAAAAAGTTCTTTTTAAGTTGCCAAATTATTAAAAACTGCGCAGCTGTGTATATCCTTTTGTCGTTTTATTATCCTAGACCATAATAAACTCTACTGTCGGCATCATACACACCAAACTTTCTAAGAAATCCGTTCTTTTGTTTACAAAATGGGTGTAGCTGCAGACTGTTGTTAGTAGAAGTGATGGATTTTATCTATACGTTGTCATATTCTTAGTAGCTCACAAACTTTCAAATTGTAAACATGGCTAGTAAAATCACTGTGTATTGACGAAAAAGTTTTGATGATACGCGCGATAGAGGCGGGAGAGAAAATTAAAACAGATTTTTATTGTAGGTACTATTTAACAAGACAAATCAGAAATAAACGTTTTCTTTTTCTAATACAGATTTTACTTCTCTCCATTTAACGACAACTCTCTATAACGTCAAAATATGCTCAGTCCCTTGAATGTCGTTATATAGAGTTTACAGTGTATTATAATAAGAAATAAACAAATATTACAAACAAATAGATACATATATTAAATAAATGTAGTAACAGATAGTAATATGATAAGCTCAAGTTGTGGAGTTTAAATAGTGACTAAAGACAGAATGTTTAAAAGCTGTTATTGATGTCATTTTTTTAATACTGAGGGGATAAGCATTCCACAAGCCAACTGCCTTCACTTCAAAAGAATTGGCACAGTAGCCAGAGGAGTGCCCTTGGTGATCCTTCCAGCTGATAGTGATCTTGGGCAATCTATCGATTGTTTGCAACAGTGTATTTTGATTATTGACTGTTTCTTTTCTATTTTATAGAGTTATTTAAGTATATAATATTATTTTCTTTCTGATAAAAAAATATTTCCTTTATCTCAGTAAATAAATAATTAAAACTAGTTATTTGGGTAGGAAACCAACTACAGATGGTCTTTTATTGCCTCCTAAATCAAACTCATTTAGCAAGCTAATGATAAAGTAATGATAAGATAGGATTTAAGGTAATGATTAAGTATATCAACTCAGGTAATGAAATCAGATTTCGTAGAGCAATTCTAATTTATTTATTTCACGTAGAATTACTTACCTACCTACTAATCTTAGTGGAAACATTGGACAGTTAAATCAACCATTACATAAAAATGTCGAAGGACCAATACAGGACATAATAATTGGGCTTATTAATATTGGTTGTCTCACGCCAGACAATTTAAACAGATAAGGTCAGCAATGCATTTAGCATTATTCAAGGCCGACCTAGTCTTGTGACTGCTGAAGCGATTTTTATAGACAATATTAACTTACCCGGTCATTTCTCAGCCAGCTATTGACTGCAGAATCCAATTGCAAGTCTCCGCTTTCACATAAAACCTTGTTGTAAGACATAATAAGCTCAAACAAGCTTAAATTTAAAGAAATGAGTCGGGCTAAGTGCGCCGGTGGCTAATTGCGAATATGCTTTCAAGATCGCTTTTGAGCCTGATAAAACTGAAACACACGAACGCGTATGTGCCTAAGAAGTTCCTAAGTCCTAAAGCGGTTGAACTGGATATTAACTACAGTACAGTGTTACTACAATACAATGTTTTTATTCAACTGTTACCAAGAGCAACTGACTGAAAGAAAATGAAATTTTGCCTAAACAGACAGTTGTATAAATTCTGAAATATATCTCTTAACTCAATTTCATAAGGACTATAATGACGGTAAAAATAACTTTGTCAGTTTGGGTCAATCAATCGTCTTTTGACATAAAATTATGTTCGTTCAGTAATAAGAACTGCGAATGTGGTTATGAAACTCTATGATTTCGTTCAAAATTTTCTTTTGATGATCCTCAGGGTCAAGTCAAGGGTGAAACTAAAACTGATATTGGGTTATCATTTATCAATCACCCCCCGGATTTTAACTGTAGTGTATGATGTAATTTGGTTTAAAGATTTGATAGATAGGTACTTAATAATTGTATATCCACATGAGTATTATTCTCCGAACGGGTCTGTTACATTAAAATATTGTGTCCTATACAGACATATTATTATACAGACCGTAGGACGCCTATATACGCCTGCTTCCTTGACCTCTCCAAAGCCTTTGACCTTCTTCCGTCTTATGATGTGCTTTGGAGAAAGTTGAGGGACCTGGGTCATACCAAAATATATTTAAATTTTGGTATGACAATCAGACCAACTATGTGAGATGGGCCAATTCTCTCTCAAATGCATATAGGTTGGAGAGTGGGGTGAGACAGGGGGGCTTGAGTTCTCCCAAGCTCTTCAATCTCTATGTAAACGACCTCATCGTCGGGCTGAGCAGCATGCGTGTCGGCTGCCGGAAGAACGGCGTTAGCATCAACAACATTAGTTACGCCGATGACATGGTGCTGCTGAGCCCGACGGTGGGGGGTCTCAGGGAATTACTGAGGGTCTGTGAAGCCTATGCTGTTGAGCACGGGCTTATTAATGCGAAGAAGAGCGAATACATGGTTTTCAAGGCCGCCGGTAAATGTCCCGGTGATACACTGAATATAACCCTAAACGGCTTGAACTTAAATCGTGTTACGAAATTTAAATATCTGGGACATTTTCTTGCCGACGATCTTAAAGACGATGCAGATGTTGAGAGGGAGCGTAGGGCCTTGGCGGTCCGAGGTAACATGTTGGCCCGTAGATTTTCCCGTTGTACTGAACAAGTTAAAGTTACGCTTTTTAAAGCGTACTGTCAGAGCTTTTACACGGGAAGTCTGTGGGTCCGAAATACCAAAAGATCATTGGAGGACCTACGCATCCAATATAATAACATCTTCCGGATGATGTTGCGGTTGCCCCGATACTGCAGTGCATCGGGGATGTTTGCCTACTATCACACAGATGGCTTTCACGCCATCATGCGCAAAAAAACGGCATCGCTGATGAGCAGAATTCGGGGCAGTCGCAACAGTATCCTGAGGACAGTGGCTGAGTGCTGCACATCTCCGCTCTGGAAGTGTTTTGTGCGGAGGGTGATTAATGAAGGAAATAATTTCCTCAGTTAGTCACCCTTGGCACCAAATGGTGTTTTCTATTTTCACAAAGTGCTTATTTTTTATTTTTGTATATTTAGGTGTTCTTCTTTGTTGTTATATATATATATATATATATTTTGTGTGTATGTTAGTCTTAAGATATGGACTCTAGTTGTCTGAAATAAAATATTTTTATTTTATTTTATACAGTCATTAGAAAGGATATTGCAAGATAATATCGTTGGTTTGTAGAAACCACCATCTATTTAAATGTTAAGCTGAACTCCAGTCTATATAAAATAATCCAAATTGTAGGAAGGAGCTGGCACCTACAAACATAGGTACCTAACATTTTTTTTACTAGCCTGATGATATATTATGAGCAATCTACACGGTTGGGTACGAGAGGTACGGAGGGATGTTAATGAACTCTTGTCTTTACGTTATCAGAAAATGGTAAAACAAATCCTTCACCTACATCGCAGTGACATCACGGGCTTTATTAGGAAATAGTTGAGCAATCAGTGGCCAATCAGATAATTGTAATTGGCGGCGGAACAGTCCACTCCAGCGCGCGGCTTCCTTCTTGACCAACGGACCCTACTAATTTGCTGTAGGTTTTTAAATTGTAGGATGAATATAAGTATCGCAGGACTATTGAATGGTAGGTACTTGATCATTGAGAATTATGATCAACGAGGGACAAAGTAGCCCAGTGGCTGCCGTCTTTGACTTCAAATCCGCGACTTATTTTACCTACGTGAGGTATATAATAAGTCGTGGATTTGAAGTCCAGTTAGGACATTTCTGTCAATACTTATACATTTATTCATATTTTAGCATACCATTTTAAGACACTGATTGGTGTACTCTCTATTCTACCCACTATGGTAGGTAGAACCGTGTTATACATTCGTTGGTAGAATCATTGGTGCTTGCCTATCGAGCTATCAAGCCAGCGACCTGTCAGTTAGACAGTGACTGACTGGATTGTGGTAAATGGGCATGCTAGAGTAAGTAGAACCTTTCGTAAAATTTGGTATCCTAATACTTAAGTACTTGTGTACGTAACGTACCTACCTAAGTAAACGGGTCTACACACTAATGAAATATTGATAAAAGTTCACGAATTGAACCGTAGCATTGTCGGTCGAAACACCGATAAGACGGTACGTGATAAATCCCGTATTTATACCTAATAAGTAATAATGAATAATGAAATACCTACTTGATTATTGGGTATACCTACTTTACATGGCATCTGGCGAGGGCAAGCCATATCTGGCACCAAACTACTTCACAGAACTTACCTACTCATAAAACCTACACATATGTACAAGCTACAAAATAAATGATATTAGATCGAGCGAAGGGAGACCTTCAAATCAATTTGGCCAAATCGGCGTTGTATGTATGTTTGTTTGACGGAGAATAGCTTTCGAAGCGTTGATCCGATCATCGTAAAATTTGATTAGGTATAAGTGTTGACACAATTTTGGTGTGACTAAATGAGCTAAAAATGTGAGGGGTGGTTGAGATATTGGGGTTCAAGAGGGGTAAAAAAATGGGACTTTCCGGTCAAATGGCATGTCTAATAAAAGGTCTTTGTGAGTAAATTTTGACCCCGTTTTTGTTTTTAGTTTAAACCTTGTAATTTTTAAGTTATTAGCCATAATAAAAACTGAACTTTGACAGAATTCACAGAGTACGCCAGTGACCCCACATTTCTGAAATTTGGTATGCATGTAGCTTTAGTGACACAAATATAGGGAAAAGTCTGAAATCCAGAAAAACTGCAACTTCTACCCCAAAAAACGGACCACTTAACATGAACACCCGTTACTGTAATTTGAATGAAACTGTAGGTCAAGTAAGTTGGTTATCATTTCGTGGTACTATTTTGGTAGTCAAAGATTACAAAAAATATTTTTATAGTTTTTATGGGAGACTCACGAGATCTTAGTTCGGGGCGAACCACTGGTTTAATTAAAATAAAACCGGCCAAGTGCGAGTCGGACTAGCGCACGAAGGGTCCCGTACCATTATCTATAAAAACGGCAAAAAAAAACATGTCTGTTGTATGGGAGCCCCACTTAAATATTTATTTTATTCAATAGTACAATTTTATTTATTTACCTTATTTGAGGTTGGTGCCGATTAAGCTAGTCCTCTAAATTGTATAAGCGCCCATACAACTCAGAGGACTATCTTAATTTGCGTCAACTATGTAGGTATGTATGTATTCATGTATCAACTATGTAAGGGTCTCCCCTTTTAATTTCAACTATTTAATTTTTTGGAATTTTTCCTTTATTTGTGCTGTAAGACCTCGCTTTTTGCCATATCTCGTGACTCTAGGTCATAAGGAACTACCATATCGTCACAGTCGTAGAACATAGACGGTTCAGGATATTTTTCAATTTTCGTTTTTTTGACATAAATTAACATAAAATGCCTTACTTAAGCGACTAGTAATTTTTTTTATTAAATACTTTGAAGATACAGTGTTGGAATACTGACGGTTTTGATTTTTGAACGCAGTAAAAATGTCGTTTGAATAAATCCGCTAGTGTACGACGCCGTCCTCTGCCCCCCGCAACCCTCCCGCGCGCGACGGACAGTGCTTAGGTGCTTACCGTCAGTGTTCGACGAGCTCACACAGTTTAAAATGCACATTCGTTTGTTTGTTTTGAATTACAGTTTAAAATAAAGAATGGAGTTTGTGATGTAATATTATCTTTTAACTAATGTAAATTATGTCGTCAACAAGGTCAAAACAAATATTTGCCTTACTAAATAATAATAATGAAGATGTTCAAAATGAGAATGATGCGGAAATAAATGGGTTTTACAAAGAAAAAAGCACAAAGAAAACAGAAGAACATCTAACTAGTACATCAGGTATGTTTTTGTCGCATTTATAATGTAATAGTATAAATTTTATGCATAAATTTAATATGGAACTAGTTATTAATAGCTAATTCGCTGAACAACGACGGCTTATCATATCCGTCGTGGTACTTGGGAGTCTGAAATAGGAAGCTTTCTGTGTGAATACTTTTGAAATAAAGTTATTTGTATGTACCACGACGTAACACCTTCCATCATTCGTTGATTTTTATTGGTGACGGTAAATAAAATGCGACGCTGTTCTATGTACTGATCGTAGACGGTTGGTACAAACCGTCATTATTTTACGGATAGGCGGCAGTCGGACGTACACAACCGACATTATTCTTCGGGTACATTTTATAATACGTCATTCTTACTTAAGTTAACTATAAATATTATACGATTTTAGTAGTTTTTTTTAACATAAATAGTTAGTAAGTAGGTACCTTTTATAATATTATATAAATTTACTTAAAAAAAAATATTATGTTTTTTGCAGAGGAACAATGTTCGTCGCCATTACCACTAGAAGCAGAAGCAATATTATGTCAGCAAAAGATGCGCGATGTATGGGATGATGTCTTTTCAGACAATAATTGCCCGGAAGAATCATCTTTAGCTATCACAGTTTCAAATTACCAAGACGAATCAGTTGCAGCAGCTTTCGTGATAAACCCTCCAGTCTCGTCAGCTTCCGTTGCTTCACCCAATGAAGTAAGCCCCCGTGTCTCACTTCTCAACATCAATGGCTCTCAAATAGCCAAACAGATTTATCCCTGTGAAGATACTTATATGCCTACAGACGCAATGACACCGGTTTCTGTAATTGACTGCCCACAATCAGTAAGTTCTCTTCTTCATCAGAACATTGACTCTCCGATGCCATTGACTCCTATTTTTAATGATTTACCTAATAAACCATCACCGATCACACAAAATGCTGAAGATTCTGACCAGTCGGCTATTCCAAATACACCAGTCGCGTTCCCAGTCAACAGACATGCCAATTGTGATGATCCGTTTTGCTGTCAACACGAAACTTATGAGTTTCAGTGTCCATCAGTAGATACTATCGTTGCGGACTCTAATCAACCATCTCCAGCACCTCCTGCGTTGATTAGGAATAGGGGAAAAAAACGACCTCGAAACCATGAAGAATGGGGGGATGTTAAAAGGAAAAAACTTAAGAACCAAGGTAAAGTATATTGTTCAAAGAGAGGACGTACCGTTGAAGCCAAAGCAATGGGCCCACCGTGCCGCTGCAGATTTAAATGTGCCACTAAAATTTCAAACGAAGGGCGAACTGCGACTTTTAATAAATTTTGGGGACTCGGTGACAGAGAAAAGCATTGGTTATATATGTTGCTAACTACACCAAAAAACAAAAAAAAAAAAGCAGAACATTCAGCCGGGAGTTGAAGCACAATAGAGAATATACCGACAAATATTTTCTGCCGAAAATAGATCCTGAAAATGCCACTCACAATAAAATTGATGTTTGCAAGACCATGTTCCTGAACACCTTGGGTATCAGTGAACGTATGACAAGAACTGCGTGGCAAAAGTATGATGCAGCACATCTGTCGAACAAGACATGCGAGGGCATCATAGCCACCACAGAAAAGTAGTCTATGACGAAATGTTATTGTCTGTTTGCGCTCATGTCAACTCTTTTGTACCAGTCGAATCGCACTACTGCCGGAAGTCGTCAAAAAGGTTATACTTAGATGGTAGTTTAAGTGTTGCTAGAATGTTTTGCATGTATAAAGAAAGGCCTAATTTGGAAAACTATACGAACAAAGCAACAACTCTTCGACCGTACCGAGATATTGTGAACAGCCAATTTAATCTGACATTTCACATCCCTAAAAAAGACACATGCGACCAATGTCATATTTTCAAAAACACTGATAATCCTTCTGAACAATTGAGAACAGACTATGAAAAACATCAACCAAATAAGGCTATTGCTAGACATCTAAAACACTGATAAAACAGATGCAAGCCTATCAGATGGCACGATCTTATGTGCGACGTTTGACTTTCAAAAGGTTCTCACGTGTCCACATGGTCAAATAAGCGTACTTTACTACAAACGCAAACTGTCTTGTTATAATTTTACTATTTATGACATGACTAACAAAGAGGGTTACTGTTACGTTTGAGACGAGAGTGTTGCGAGGCGTGGTGCTAATGAGGTCTCTAGTTGTCTCTTCAATTTCATTAAGGATTTTTCCGCAAAAGGTGTAAAGGATTTCAGATTTTGGTCTGATAACTGTGCTGGACAAAATAGGAACCGGATTGTGTTTGCAATGTACACTCACGAAGCTAAGGAGTTTGGAGTCACCATAACTCACCGTTTTCTAGAAAAGGGCCATACTCAAAATGAGGGTGACTCTGTGCACCCCGTAATCGAAAGAGCTGGGGAACACAAACTCATCTATACTCCAGATGAGTGGAAGTTACTGATACGATGGGCGAAAACTGAGAAACCATACGAAGTGCGAGAAGTTACTAAGGAACAGGTTTATGACTTTAAAGAGCTACTGAAGAATAAAAATTGGACGAAAAATGCGATAGAAAATAGAAAATAGGTTTTGAGTCGAAAACCTATATTATAAGTTTTCGACCCAAACCTATAGGGTACTTCCTGTTGACCTAGAATTGTCGATTTTGGTTAAAAGCAAGGTCTTACAGCACAAGTAAAGGGAAAATTCCGATAAATAAAACATGTTGAAAATTAAGGTAAATTTTGGTACTTACAAGTTTTCGCGAAAATTTGCCCATATCTTTTTATCGTGTTGACTCAGATCCTTGATTTTGTACACCTAATAGGGACTATAGACCGCAGTATCTGGTATACATTTCAAGGTCCACCCGTTCCTGAGAAAATCGGTGGTGACACACGGACAGACGGACAAGAAAGTGATCTTATAAAAGTTCCTTTTCTACCTTTTGAGGCCCGGAACCCTAAAAACATATATAGAAAAAATTCTATTGGTTTAGTGTGTGTTATCTTTCATTACTGAAAGCTTATCAGGTAATAAAAGTATAGTAAAAAAGATATGAGTAGGTATAATTTATTGTGCAAATTGTGTCTAGAGTACTTAGGAATTACAACCTACTTAATTTTTTTTTATTTTATTATTTAGAGAAACCAACGGCGATACAAATTGTTTGGTTAAATAGCTTAGAACTAAACGTAAGGCTAATAACAGGTTTCTACGTTTAAACATTGACAAGAAAAGATGTCGGGAACAAAAACAAAACAAAAACAGCCTATAGTGTGACCATTAGTGCTGTGCACTCCCTGAGGTATGCGCGGCGAGGTGGGAGGCTAAGAAAAAACTGCATGAGTTCACGTGAGATCAATACATGTCGGACATATCTTACGATATCAGTTTGCATTTCTAAGGCAAGACTTGTGGCGGGACGATGGTCGGAGGCTATCTATCTGTAATATATTATACTTACTTAGTTGATTAAAATGTAACTTAAATATACTCATATTTTATTAAAAATATGCAGGTGATAAATAAGAACTAAACTTATAATTCAAAGGACTTGTTTTATTGAACCTTTTTTTATATTTACAAACAATTATATATTCTAACGAAAGTTATTCTGACATAGATTCTGTTTCAACTTCATCTTCCATTTCGTCATCATCTTCATCTTCCACTTCGCCACAGGAACTTGAATCAGAGTCTTGCAAATTTATTATGAATGAATCGATAACATTATCGCACGACCCATCTTTGAATATTTATCTCATGTGTGTCTGACATAGGCAGTCCGATACAAATAACACTACCTGCCGCCACGAGCGTTGACGGCGAACTGACAGAGCGCAGCAGTCGATTCTCCCCCCCCGTCTCGCCGCGCGCATACCTCAGGGAGTGCACAGCACTAATGGTCACACTATAGTTACCCTATTTTAAAGTTACAATTAAAATAGTATTAGTAAGTTGCACACTGCACTTATAATAAAAAGAATCGAATGTGAAATTATTGTGTTTTATGTTGTATGAACCATGAAAATAACACGAAAAGAAAGCAAATAACTGAAATTTATATCTGCGTACCATAACTTATACTCATAAATTAAATAGATACTATCTATTGACTTTAAACCAGATAAATTCCTGGCAAAGCTTAATGTTCTTCTACGAAATTATCATTATGTACCGTAAAATGGGGTAAATAGGGACGAAATCAAACTTTGAATTGAGTTTTGACCGATACCTTGGTATAAAACACAACATATTCTACGCCAAAATTTAAGTCTTGATGGTATTTAGACGACAAACTATGGTATCGTTGATTTATGTTTCAAAATTCGTTTCTAACTTTCTATTTTATCAGCAACGTTTCAGTTTACGAGCAAAACTAATGCACCTGACATCAAATATCTACTTACCTAGTAAGTAAGTAGGTAGGTAGGTAAATATATGTAAATAATGTAGGGCGGGCGGCCAGCGTAGCACTCGAGTTTGGGCGGGCGGCGTTAGTATCGGTGTAACTGCCAGATTTTGTGTTGGTGTTTAATTCATTATTATTGACATTGTTTTAGTGATCAGTGATGGGACCTGAAGACCCCAGCCAATTGGCAGGAGTGGAATTCGAAGTCTATGGACAAGTCCAGGGTTCGTAAAGATTTTTATACGACCTGTATGAGGCACTATCATATTGCCTAGCAATGTTAAGTGGTAATCATCGCCTATAACAAAGTAGGTATTGCCTGGAATTAGAAACATGCCCTTCATACTAAACTCGTTTATCCATTACTAGTCGACCAATCCGCAGCTTCGCACGCGTAGTTTTTCAATTAAAAACATTATCCTTCTTCTGCACAGTTGGGTAAAAAGTAGCATATGTTACTCAGGGTGAGTGTAGCTTTCCAATGGTGAAAGAATTTTTGAAATCGGACCAGTAGTTTTTGAGTTTATTTATTACAAACATACACACAAAAATACAAATCTTTTCTCTTTATAATATTAGTATAGATAAGTACTTACATTTCGAAGTTGTTTGTGGTTGCTTTGTATCGCCCGTTAACTAGTTTCTTATTTTTAAAATTTAAAGATAAAAGGTGCTTAATAACCGATGTCGGTAAAAAGTCAGTTATTTTCTTCGTCCTCAGCTCCTCTACTATCATCTACTAGTCCTCTAGAGTTACTGTCCTCTACTAGTCTCAGTTCTCTACTGTCGAACCGAATATTCCTCTAACTTTGATTTATTCGTAAGAAATAATACTTAGATTAGATTAGATAACTCTTTATTGCACACTAGGAAACAATTTTTTTTATCAACCTATACAGTCCCACTGCTGGGCATAGGTCTCCCCCAAGTCTCTCCATCTATCTCTGTCCTGTGCGACACTCCACCACTCCTGCTCGAAAGCAACAAGATCGTCTCGTCAACGCTTTCTTGGCTGACCCCGACCGCGTCTTCCATCAGAGCTCCAGGTTGTGGCTAAATTAGCCCACCTATCGGGGTGCATTCTGCTAATGTGTCCCGCCCAATCCCATTTGAGCCTAGCTGTCTTTTCTCCAACATCGGCAATGCCTGTCAACGAACGCAGCGTGGTGTTTCTCACTCGATCAATCCGTTTGAATCCGAGAACGCTGCTTTCCATCGCCCTCTGGCAAATCTTGAGTTTGGACTTCTGTGACTCGGTCAGCGACCATGTCTGCGCACCGTAGGAAACAAATACAAAAAAAAAATAAACAATGTAAATCAATGGATACAATTGGCAGTCTTATCGCTAAATAGCGATCTCTACTAGACAAAACTAATGTTAATAAAAGTGTGTCTAGGTTACATGTAATTAATGTTATGCGTTCGTCTACATCTGTACTGCAAATCAATGTTTCAATCTGTAATCACTCCGTGTATAAATAGAGATAGCATCTAGGTCGTTGTCAATGAGCTATCAGCTATTTGGACGTGAAATTGGGCAAGAAACAACCAAATTAATGTCTAATTTAATGTTCTTTACGAGATCTATTGCTATCGATATATATATTTATTGCTGATCGAGGTCACTGAATAACGAATAGTATTTTAATCAAATCAACAGGTCTTCACGATGCAGGCCTAGCCTAGTGGGAATATCGTAGGAAAAATGTTTTCACACAACCTGCTCGTCAATGTCAATTTATAATTAAGTATGTCATGTAAAGCTCATCGAAAGCAGGTGATTAAATCCCTACGGCTGATCCGGGAGTAAAGTTGTACTGAATTTCATTCTGCCCTCGCAGGCATGATGGGATTTGAATTTGCGACCTCATCTGTGTTAGAATTTGAACCAAACCACACGATAAGAGCTTAGTCGTAAATCGAAATAACCTCTGTAGATGTACAAAATGCACCAACCTAGCTTTGATTTTTATTGTTTCGCAGAAAGTGTGAAAAGTAGAGTATTCTCCTCGTAGATAAAGTTGTCTGCATCTTGGGCGCGCTTATATCCCTCTCTGCACTCAGGATTCTATTAACTCCGCTCCGCTCGTGAGTTAATTCCTTCGTTACGTTCGGGATTCATTATAGCACCCGTTACGCAAGACACTGCTTTGTCCCCTCGTTTAATAATCAACTATTATCTAACACATTTTAGCACTAAATTTAAGGGTAGTTTTAGCATAATCTATTGTAGGTATGTTTTTTGCTTTATGTCTGTTTTATTTTTATTGTACTGCTGCAAATAAATATTTTTTCATTTCCTTTCATCTAACATACGCATTAAATACTTGCAGATAAATAAGTTAATACCTTTATGATATGGTGTCACATGATACATGTTGGGTTACTTCGTCTTATAACAAATGCATTACCTATGGCCAAAGTCAGAATCAGAATCAAAAATATTTTATTTTCCAACTAAGACTTACTTATGATAATGCTCGGGAGCATTTTTTAGTTAAAAAATAGCGTGCATTAAATCAGATCATTTATTTTCATCAAAAAGGTTTTAACAAAGTTTGTAAAAATTATTATAGATGGATCCAACTTATTTCTACCACAGAGGCATGCAAATTATTAAAATAAAATGAATGATTACAAATTACAATAAAAACAATAATGAAAATAATACAAGAGCACACACAATACAAATAAAATAAATGTCAAATAAAAATAATTAATCAAATTCAGATGTCAGGAAAAATATATTCATTTATCTAGTAATTATTTCTGAATGTTATAGTAGGCTTTCTCAACTAAAAAAAATTGTAATTTATTTTTAATCATAATGCACATTAGCTGTTTCTAAAAATGATTTTGGTAACTTAATGAATAACCTAGGTGCCAAACCCATTACACTTACGTCAAAATGAGCAGTTTTATATTGAGGCATTCGTATTTTATTAAATTTAAGTCTGTTGCTCAATATAACGAATTGACAACTGTTTCAAATATGTATAAGCAGGGACAAGTTAATATTTTGAATTGCTGGAAATGAGCCTCATGTACCAATCTGTCGTAATTTACAGACGACTCACTGCATTAATTCTGTGCTTTGAAAATTCGTTCTCTCTCTGTAGCGTTACCCTAAAAGATTACTCCGTATCGGAGGGTAGTTCAAAATGTAATAAATGAAAATGAAAAATGTATTTATTGCTACATAAACAACTTAATGGGTTACTTATTCTTTAAACAATACAAAAACAGGTTTATGCAGATATGGTTTAACAGATATAACTTATCTAACGATTCCTGCACTAGGCAAAGCCTGTATCGCGGGGAACTGACTACGATTAACAAATTAAGATTTTTGTTATAGCCTCAGTCGACTACTAAATAAAGTTGTGACATAAGCATTTCTTCTGTGCTTTGAAAATTCGTTCTCTCTCTGTAGCGTTACCCCAAAAGATTATCGCATCGGAGGGTAGTTGTGACATAAGCATTGTAAGCTGTTAAGACTGTTTTCTGGTTTAATATTTTGGCAAGCATGTAAAGAGCGTACGAGAACCGAGAACGAGCGTAACAGTGCATGTTAGGGTAAACGAGAAGTTGTTCGACATCAAATTTCTCGTGACATAATCTTACAGCGCGCATGTTAGTCCAGTAGAATTCGTTGTTTTTATACCAACTCATTAGTCCGATTCTTTGACTCTCGATCTAGCTATAAGGAGGCACATGAATTTGTATTTTCGTTAGGAGTAGCGTAGGTACTTCTTCTAATTTGGCCTTTAACTTAGAATTGTATCCTAAAACTAATTTCCTTATTTCCAGGTTGTTTCTTCACAAAATACTGCAAAGAATTAGCGGAACAGCTCGGCCTTGGCGGCTGGGTGAAGAACTCCAAGAAAAGCACCATTGTGGGGAAAATACAGGGCTACAAGGCCGAGTTAGACCACATGTAAGAAGTTAGCAAGATCTATCTATACCCACCTAAAGTCTAACTTTTAATTAGCTGCAGTAAAATGACGTTTTGTGGGTTGCCGGTTTTTGAAGAAAAATAAATAGGGATGTAGCTAAATGAGTGAATCATAAATGAATAATCAGTTTGGTTTTTTTTTTGAGATTTAATATTAAGTTGTAATGTATTTTTTAACCTATTATTATTACTATACTAGAGGATTGATCTTTTTTAGTGGAAGTATAGGGAGGTACATTCAAAATGAAACAAAAACGTCATAATAATGTTATTTAATTAATTTTTGTGAACTGAATCACATCCCTATTGAGATTAGGCTGGCAACATTATTTTACGGAATGACATTTAGAAACGTCATTTTACTGCAGCTAATAAAAAGTTAGACTATAGGGGCTAGAAACCATGCAAATTGATTGAGCATTTTTCTACTTAAATGTTCATCCGATTCCGATGAATGATATGCGAAGTGACACGTTGATTGATACTTAGATATAAAAGCAAAATATATCTGACAAAAAATATTCAATGATTTTTCAGTCAACTCGACATTTTTATTCCGTCAGTCAGTTATATCAATAGTGACGATCTTTGCTAATTCGTCGACTCGTCATTGTCACTGGTTCTTTCGTGGTACTTTTTTCAAGTACTTAGCTCTCATTTTCATTAAAAAATATAAAGTTGACCACTATGTAAACGTCTTAATTGCAGAAGAAACTTAAAGTGTTCACTCTGGCGGACCAATCTATATGCCATATTGGATCGCTTCCAAATCTTCCAATCGATCATAATAGAAACCGTTCACAACTTCCTGATTCACTATTTATAGAGTAATGAAATAAATGGCATTAATGAGAGCCAAATTATAAAGATCCTGAGATACCAATACATACCTAGAAGCACTTGTTTGGATTGGTTGCATTTGTGGAAGCCAAAAGAGTTTTAAAAACAAAACTATTTTGAAGATTGCAATCTATTTTAAACAAGCGTCTCAGTGCTTCGTACGTAGCCGTACATAATCCACGAGAAAAGTAGTTATACCATTTATTCTATAGTGTACCTACACAAATAGATTACAAACACAAAAGATTACACAATGGACATGTACAAGTTCCACTGACTTTTTTGCAGGATCGACTGGCTGACCACCACAGGCTCACCAGGATGCAAGATCGAGAAGTGTGACCTCACCAACTGGGAGTACACAACAAAACGCGGCTACACCGACTTTACTATAAGGTTTTGATAACTTTTTACTGGTAGAAATAAAAATATTTTTGCAACGAGAGAATAGATTTCATTATATTAACCTGAAGACTCTATTACCAGTATCAGTCAAAGTATGTCCTCTCATGTAGAATATACCGTGTTCCTATTTATATTTGCATATTTCTTTTAATACCTTTTTGTATACTAGATCAGCGGTCAACACACTTATTTGGTCAAGGGCCATATAGGACAATGTGAGATAGTACTGAGGGCCACACTGTGAATTGCATGTGTAAACTAGCAACGCAGGTGGAAGTGAATGTCTAAAAATATAAATGTTTATTTGAGATTATTATTAGAAAGAAAAACATTAACAAATATAAGTATCTGGGTAGTATGATGCATAACTCTGGGAACGTGGAATATTCAGCACCGAATAGCCTCAGCATGGCTAAAATGGCGAGAAGTAACCGGCGTCACCTGCAACAAAAGAATGCCAATAAAACTTAAAGGTCTAATTTATAAGACTATCATAAAACCAGTCTTAACGTATGGAAGCGAAACTTGGGCCGTAACGCAGAATAACATACATACCATCCAAGTCGCCGAAATGAAGATGCTGAGGTGGATGTGCGGCGTCACCAGGCTCGATAAAATCCGTAACGAGTACGTGCAAGGAAGCCTGGGCATGCGCGACATCGCTGACAAGATGCAGGAGAGTCGCCTGCGATGGTACGGTCACGTGAAGAGGAGGCCACCTGCCTACGTAGGGAATTTGGCACTACAACTTTCCATCCCCGGTCGAAGATCTAGAGGTAGACCCAAGACAAGGTGGAGAGATGTAGTGTCAAAAGACATGAGAGAGTGCCAAATTTCTGATGACAACGTCAAGAATAAAGCGAAGTGGAGAAGGCCGACCAGGAAAGCTGACCCCACCACCATGTGGGATACATAGCTGGAAAGAGAGAGATATTAGAAAGAAAAACATTAATTATAAGTTACATAAGTGAAAAATATTCTTTTCTATGTTTGAGTCTTTACGACTACATGCAATCCTCATGGTGTCTTCTAAATGACTGGAAAGTCGATTGCGATATTTTTTTTTAAATGACAGTTTCAAAAATGAAGCCTCACAGAGGTCGAAGGGAATATGGTCAGAATAAATTCGGGCAGTCTTGCAAACATTTATTGTTTGTAGGGACATTTTCCAAAATTCAATGTACTCTTGCTTCTGAATAGGTATAATCCATACTTGATCGTAGGTATAATCAGTATTGTTTGTAAAATAATTTAGCGTTGCCGCGGGCCACACAAATACCAGCAGTGAGCCACAGTTTGACGACCACGGTACTAGAAAATCGAGAGAAATACCCAGGGGAATCCCCTTTTTCTTAGTTGTTTGCAGGGTTTTTTGCTTGTATCCAGCAATTAACTTACGTTATGGAAAGTCACTTTCCTCCTGTGACTGAATGGTGGCCGAGGAGCGGGTATAGAAGGGTAGGACGACCAGCAGCGAGATGGGTGGACGACATCGTAAAAGTCGCGGGCCGTCTGTGGGTGAGACTAGCGCAGGATCGTGGTGGATGGCACAAACTTGGGGAGGCCTATACCCAACAATGGGTGAAGTGAAGCTGTGGATGATGATGATGATGATGGAAAGTCATATTTTAAGTAAATAGAGTATTGTGTTATGTATTATTTATACGTAAACAAGCAATCATGTATGATAAATATATAGTAAGTCGTGAGAAAAACTATCAAACACCGCGATGAAACCCAGACCTTATTGTCTCAATTGAAATTTTACTGTGTATGGGAACGAACTAATAATGATACAGAAAGGTCTTTTACCTAGTATTTTTGAAACCTATTTCGTCCCACTTCTGGACAAATGTCTCTCCCACCCAGATCTATTCTTTGATATATTCCACCATCGTCTTCCGACCGAAGTCACTTACTTTTTCCCAGTATCCATGACCCATATGGCCATGGCTATTAAGGTCCACATTGGGCTAACGTGGCCTTCCCAGGCCCACTTGTAGTTAGTAGATTTATTTATTCAGTCCAGTTAATATATGGGTTCAACAATTAAGCACATTAAATAAATAAATATTGCTGGACATTTCACACAGCGCTATTTGGCCCTAAACTAAGCAGAGCTTGTATTAGGGAACCAGGTTGAATCAGGTGTATGGGAACCAGTTAACTGATAGAATACTTACATAATTTTTTTTTGTAAATACATACTTATATATGTACTTATATTATATAGAGAAACAACCAGACCCGGAACAAATATCTTTAGATCATGCAAACATTTGTTCCGCGGCGGGAATCGAACCCGCTACCTCCTGCGTCTCAGCCGGCTATTCGCCCACTGCACCACGGAGGTCGTCACATTGTACCTAAACTTCCCAGTATATGGCTTTCAATTTGATTTATAATGAACCAGCTTCCACCAGCATCTTCGCGCGCGTTTTTTTGTCAACAAAAAAGTAGCCTATGTTTGAATCCAGGTCATAATATATCAACACACCAAAAACAATAGGTTATTGTAACAGTTTACTACTTACTCACTTTTTCGATTGTGTGGTCCATAAATTGAGATAACTATCCAATTGTATTATCAATATATATATTAATAAAACAGCATACAAAATATCACTATTCAATTTATTGTATATCGTCTTCGTACTACTTATATTACTTAGAACATAGTTTATCTACGAGTACCTATATACATTGTAACTAATTGCTAACTAAGCAGGATCTGACTTAGATTCAAATGTTATATATAATCTTAATCCAAAAATCAGAAAAATGCACTATATGTTTTGCTCTCTAGTTTGAACCAAATAGACCTACTTACATAACATTTAGCAACAATAAAAACGACCTGAAATATACCAATGCAAACTTCAACTGCTACGAAAAGTCGGGATGTAAGAAAAATCAATAATCTCGAATGATAATGTAAGTATGCGAGTAAAAATACTTCAATAATACATTTAAGCGCGTTGCACACGGTGAAGATGGTACACAAGGCTACACATCAAGCTATACATTTTCAGTATAAGCTGACCTCGCATTGTGTAGAATGAGAGGTCAGCTTATACTGAAAATGTATAGCTTGATGTGTCGCCGTGGGTACAATATTTTATGTTACGATATCGTATCACACCGAAGATATGATAATATACGCACCTCCTTATATCTTATGAGTTTATTTAGAATCATTCTAACTAGCTATTTATTAGTTTATCTATTATTTTCAACTAGTTTTTATTGATGTGTAATATTAGAAAGAACGTTTATTGAAAATACGTTTTATTTATACATATTTGATATTTCGTATGGGTATTAATATCAATATATCTTAGTCTTATTTTTTTCAAAACTTTTTACTGCTACATATGTCATGCACTACCTACAAAAAAAAATTCCACACCACGCAAAGGTTAACTGGAAGAGAATGATTGCTAGCATTAAGTTAGCCTATGTACAGATTTATGTATTTTTGTGCAATAAAGAATTTTCCATCAATCAATCCGCTGAACTACACCTACCTACTCAATCCCTACCTACAACAACTCGTAAAAGTCGAGTTTTGAGTTAATTTTTTTTTTTTTTTAAATTAAATTATCATTGTAATTAAGAATGAATTAAGGCTGTGCACAAACTAAGTGTATCACAGAACACCATGGAGCGGGCCATGCTTGACATCACACTCTTAGATCGAGTTCCCAATACCGAAATTCGCAAGCGAACAAGACGTCAGCAAGCGAATACTGAGGCTTCAAGTGGAGTTGGGCAAGACACTTGACCAGACGTAGTGACGACAGGTGGACTAAGGTACAGAGTGGAGGCCGAGAACTGGGCATCGAAATAGGGGACGTCAACCAGCGTAATGGGTCGACGACATCAATAAGACCGTGGGTCGTACGTTCTTCAGACTAGCACAGGATCGGAAATAATGGCAGAATCGAGGAGAGGCCCAGAAGTGGGTCGACAAGGCTGAGAATGATGAATTAAGAATTAAGCCATAACTGTAGCTCTAAGCCTCTCTGCTAGGTGGAGTTGTACCAGTACATAATGTAAATCTGTGTAACATTTGGTGTTGTGTAAGTGACAATAAGGCTCCTTTACACCCGCAATTTGTAATAATTTGTTTTTGACATGAAATACATTAATTAAGATTTAGCATTGACATTGATTGGCTTATTTGACATTGTTTTGTTTTGTATATTGATTTTCTTTTATTTTTATTATTTTAAGTTGACATTCAATTAAGTTGAATAACTTAATTATTCCCGATATCTGTCTGTTTGAGCTACTGTATTGTTACTTTTATTGATGTATGCTAAATATGACGTAACTTAGTGTTCTTTAATGTACCTACAGTGAAAAATAAATGATGTGAAATGAAAATGAAATGAAGCACGTGCAAAAATTTTTCACGTTTTGCTACAAAACGAAAAATTACAGTGTTTTTGAAAGGAAAATTTATACCTAAGCCCAAAAACACAGTTACAAGACGTGTTATTACCAAAATTATTAAACAATGTATATTTTATTTAGGAACACTGTTTTAGATAATTTTCATCAGAAAAAAAATACATTTATACTTACAAAACTTTTCTTTGGAAAAGTGCAAAAAGCTATCTTAAATGACGTTACAATCCCAAATTTTCAGCCAATATTTCAGGATATTTACAATACTGCATACATAATACTGTTTTTACTGATTAACATAGTTTTTTTCAAAAATATATAACTTGTCTACTCTATAAAGAAATACCAAAATACTTTAGGGTCCGTCTGAACCCTACAGCCGTTCTACTCGCAAACTATTAATGCTGTAAAGCTGACATTTGACACGACCTTTTAGTTAGTTTTAGTAACATTTAGGATCACTACGTTGTCCGTCTGTCTGACTGTGAAGACTCTTTTTCTCAGGAACGCGTGGAGATATAAAGTCAAAATTAATGTCAAATACGCAGGCCTACGGTCCTTTGAAGATGACCAAAACTAACTGCAAAATTAACTATGTATTTTAATATGACTAGGATACAGCCGTCCTTGCTACGGAACCATTCACTGTGTGTGGTTCGACACGCGCTTGTTGACCTTGAACCTTGAAGTATGTTTTCGCTCACCTGAAAATTAGGGTATCTTACTATATAACTATTTCGTATATTAAGATGAAAAATCCATATCGTTCGGTAAAGAAAAAAATATGTATTATTTTCGCCATGTGTAGTGGTCCATTGGCATCTTCACCGTGTGTGGTGCGCCTTACAGTCCATTCATTACATTTTCTATCGACTTACTAACTTTACTGTAAGTTGCTTTCCCTCACTTTGGAAGACTTGATTGCAATTGCACTGACACCCTTATTTTTTTATAAAAAATATTTTATCTCTATACAATATAATGAATATACTTCTTATGTTAAAGGTTAACTGCAGTACTCCGAGCTGAAAATACTGCGACATCTTTAACACAATCCAGTGAGCTCTACATAACACGAAAATACATCGAAGAATCAATTGGAGACTATACTTTTTCCTCTGGTATTTGTAAGGGTAAACTTGCGTCCTCAGATTTTCTGGAGGCCACGGCAGCTGACGCTAAAGCCCTTTTGTGTCTCTTCTTGGTTCTTTCCTTGTGGAAGTAGAGGCGTAGATAGTGGCAAGGGAAGACGACGCATTCTCCCGCGGGTTCTTCCGCGTCGATGTAGACCCCTCGCACCAGCACTGAGTTGGAACAGTTCAGTAGAATGAGGAGGGCGAGGCTGATCACGTGCGAGCACCAGTTGCTGAGCTTTGGTGTTTCTGTAGACAAAATGCAGTTATTAGTTGCAGACTCACTCGATGGACCGTTGAAATTGTATCTTGACATTAACGGTCACACGGAGTCGGTGGAGAGGCAGCTCAAGACAATATTTTGTTGGAACGTTCTACCAACATGATTTTACATTACATATTTTTTTTCCTAACCTATCTCGTCACATTGCTGGGCAAAGGTCTCCCCCAAGTCCCTCCAAGCATCCCTATCGGTCGCTATTTCCCACCATCCTCTTTGGAAGGTGTCGAAGTCGTCCCGCCAACGCTTTCTCGGCCGACCCCGACGTCGCCTTCCGTCTTCAGGCGTCCATGATGTTGCAATATAGGCCCATTTCGCGGAGTGCATTCGGGCAACGTGGCCCGCCCATTCCCACTTAAGCCCAGCCGATCTCCTCCCTACATCTGCAATGCCGGTAAGAAAGCGCAGCATGGTGTTACGCACTCGGTCGACACGTTTAAAGCCGTGAATGCTGTGCTCCATTGGCCTTTCACAAATCTTGAGCTTTGACTTTTGGGCTTCAGTCAGAGACCATGTCTGCGCACCGTAAGTTAGGATGGGCAGGATACACATGTCAATGAGTTGGCGCTTAAGTGTCAGAGGAAGGTCACCCTTCATGTGCTCCTTCATGGACCAGTAGCTCTTCCAGGCATTCTCGATACGGCGATCCATTTCCTTATCTTGCCTGTTTCCGAAGCTAGCTAACTGGCCCAAGTAAATGTACTCATCGACATACTGTATTACCTGTCCATATACCTCGACATTACATATTAACGATGACAAAAATATTACAAATTTTAGTATTCGTCTATGATTATGTGTGTTGCAAGCAAGTGTGTATGCAAGTTGCGAATCTCAAGGGTCTATTTGGAGGATATATACTCGTATTTTTCTATATGGGATACATCTATAATCAGGTGAGGAAGATTTCTTACCTGGAAAGAAATAAACATCCAGAAGCCCCCAGACCCCTCGCCACACGTTGACTGTGGCGAAGAATGAGACGAGATGGTACACGTCCGCCAATAGCAGTCGAGGTGCGCCGTGAAGCCTCGCCGCCGCCCAGCGAACCGGGGCTTGGAGCGCGAAGGTTACTATCACCAACGCGTATCCAGCTATCTATAGACAAATAAAATAACCTAAGTATTTAAGAAAGTGGTAGAGAAGATAGGAAAAGAGATCAAGGGAGAGGGGAAGAGATCACCTAGCTGCTGATCTATACAAGTCAAAAGCCTTTGACAGAAATCTCAGACAAGACAGAAGTAAGACGACAGGATCTAAGTACGTAAGACAGAATTATTGGAAGTCAATCAAGTCTTACAAGACGGGAATGGCCTCCCATGGTCAATGGAAAAGGTATGAAAATGCGAATAAGTTGTACAATAAAATAGGCGGAGAATCTAGACGAGATGGTTTTATAGACAGGCCTGCCTGTCAGGATCAGTCAGAACGCCTTGATGTGCGGAACTTTGATTAACCTAGCAGAGATCCAGAATTTAGCTAGACTAGTCTGCGTGTAAATTACCAAGTGGCCGACGCGCGAAAAACCACTATTGTCGAAAGATTTAGTATACATTGATAAGGTAATCTTTTATGCGTTCGAGGCGATAAGAAAAATAATACTGTGCCAAGGATGTTTAATTGTTTTTATTCGAGTTAGGTATAAATATATATAATAGTATATATAATGGCTCGAATTTCAGTTCGGAAAGTTGTGCTAGGACTTTCAATTTTTTCCATGTGTATATACATAAAGAAAGCCTACATGTGAAGTGGCAACTTGCGCAACCCTATAGTTTTTGAGATATTAATTTTTGAAAATCCGTGAACGATTGCGAAATTCGCTTGGAAATCAGTGTCCGACCTTTCAGTTTGCGTTCAATCGATTATTGCGACACTTAATTGACATGACAGTGACAGATAATACGGCTTTTTTCATAGGTTTTACATTTTTATTGGCGGAAATTTCAAATTTGGCAATGACAGTGATATAAGTTTTACATTTTTATTGGTGGGAATTTCAACATTCTTTTACAAATTTTACATTAGATTCGTTCACTGTTGCATGAATTTAGTAGGTACAGTTACCTACCTATCTTTTATTTTTGACAGGTTTTCTTATTTTGCGTGATTATTATGGCGTCCTTTGCGGATACCTACTCCGAAGAGTCCGACTCTGAAGTTTCTGCTGCACCAGTAGGTTCATCGGGCCGGAGGGTGAACTATGAAAAATGGTACACTGAATCGAGACGGGGCACCCCAACTTGAGTAGGTTAGGTTCAAAAAGAGTGACAGAATCGACACAGAGCACCCCCAGCCCACGTGGTCTTGTGCGTGACACCCCTAGAGTGTATATAAAGAGCGCGGAAGCCATAAGCTCGCGGGAGGTCCTCAGTGAAGCAAGTCATACGAGGCAAGTGAAGCGAAGGTCGAGTTCACGTGACTTGCTTCACTCAGGGGCGATCTTAAGAGCTTCTGGCGGGAGCCCACCCAGAGTACAGGGGGTTGGAGGAAGAAGTAGTCTATAAAAACATGGGGAGTAACGTTTTCATATACCACTTTTTCTCCAACCCCCTGAACTCTGCCTTTTTTCAATATATGTATATAAAAAATCCTCAAAATATTATTTTTTAACTTTCTCAAAAACTTATAGGTTTTTGTAAGTCCTCACCCACTAAGGGGGGAGAGGGGGGGGGGGGTTCAAGTCTCCCCTCCTCCCTCTCCCCATTTCTCTATCAAATAGTTCCTAAAGGAAAGCCCTTTCTATTTAATAAATAAACGTTGAACGCTATCTAAATTGGTGGACAATAAAAAAATGCCCATTCACAAAAATGCACACACCTCAATCACGAAACATGGACACTAAAATTGCAAAATGGTCAATGTCGTTTCGATCGACTTTCAAATCCTATTTTGACATTTATTTAAGGACTAGTTGTTTGCCAGCGCCTTCATCCGCGTTGTTCTAAGGTGCAAAATACATATATATTCACGTTGACATCCCATTTTTATCCCATGGGAACTGATTTATGAGATAAATGGTAGCCTATAGCAAACAAGTAAACAAACATCCAAATTTTCGCATATATATTAGTGTGATGAGAATACCAATTTGTTTGTTCCAACTCGTTGTTGATAGCAGAATACCGATTTAGATTCGTACAATTTTCGATCACTTTACGATATAATTACATTCCACTCAACTCATACCATTCACGAGAATACTATTTATCACTTATCTATCGAGACGAGGTCGAAATTAGAATGGTTCTAATTACGTTAATCTTCAGATTGACAGAGTGTTATCCACACCTACCTATATTTAAGCGGCTTAGAATTATGACTTTCCCGTCCCTCGTTATATTTCAAATGGCGGTGTATGTTCGCCAAAATCTGGAATTATTTCCAAAACAGGCTGACATACAAACGCTCAACACACGCGCTGCCGTTGCCGGCAGGCTGGCCAAGTCGGACTCCTTGCCGCACGTGATGCCTCCTCGCGTATACAACGCACTGCCAGACAAGGTGAAGGATGCGCGAACTCTAACAAACTTTAAGTTAAATTTAAAAAAACTGGCTCGTCGAGAGGACCTTCTACAGTGTACTCGAATTTGAAGAGTATAAAGGCGTGATATGAATTAATTTGAATTAATTTTTTTGTACAATAAATTTCACAATGAAGTATTTTTTAATGAATAAATATTGTAACATAATGTGACGTATAATTTGACAAATTATTAATAAAATGTTTATATCTGTTTACATAAATGTGAGTACAAGAAGCCCCGATGTAATCTTCTGCAAATAAATTCTATACTTTCCTTATCTATATAAGTACATAGCGTTGAGATGGCGTCAGTATCTAATGCCCTTATTAAAAGCTTTACCGCTAAGCCTTCTTTAATTAACTTTATTATGCTATGGTAAATACTTAATTGGTATAAATAGATTGTTTGAAGATCAATGGAAAATAACAGGTTATTGTGGTATGTTTATCACTCTAGTTTCCGGAGAGGTAGACGTCAGAATCACAGATTACTTAATAGTTCTTTAACTTTTGTATGAAACTCTAAATAATTTTATCTCATTAGCACAAGGTTGTCATCTAAATGTTATGTTAATAAATTATTATTATTTATTACTAGCCGTTGTCAGTGGCTTCGCACGCGTGGTTTGCAAACAAAGAGTAGCTTATGTGTTAATCCAGATTATGATCTACGTACATACCAAATTTCATCGCAATCGGTACAGCCGTTCAGGCGTGAAAGAGTATCAAACATCCATACATACTTATCTAAACTAATAACTTTCGCGTTTATAATATTAGTAGGATTAACTGGAGCCTGTACTGTCCCACTGCAGGGCAAAAGCCTCCCTTACTTCCTTCCACTCCACTCTACGCGCGTGTGTAGTTAAGTCATCCATATACGAATTGAGTTCGTCTTTCCATCGGCGTCACGGTCTGTCACGTGCTCGTTTTCTGTCTTTTGGGATCCACTCTGTGGTGGATTTTGCCCATAACTTCTCCTCCAAGTTAATAAATACCTACTAATATATTTTTAAGTTATTTTTATATAAGTTTAAGTTGCTTTGAAATAGTACAATAAATACTTTTGCTTTTGATTTATCGATATCGTAGTCATGGTAGAGTTGCTGGAAGATTTCTAAGCAAGATCCTCGATTCCCAACAGGTGGGCCTGGCAACATGGGCAAGACGAAAGTGCGTGTGGTGCCCAGTTGGTACCCCGGTATAAAAAATCAATAATAATTAATCAGATTTATCAGTTGGGAATTCTAATTTCGAAATTGTTGATCATTACGTCTACCTAGGGTAAACAATCCAGTTAGGTAGGTATTTACGGGAAAGAGTCAGTCGACGAATCCAACTCCATTCATTCGCAGCGTTCGGGAAACTACGACTTTTTCTCGCCCAAAATACCTGGGGTTTGTTACATTATTGTAGTATTATAAAATTATGAATTGAGTATAGTTTGACATTCTGCTACAATAATATCTTGATATAATTGGTCTAAAATCGCCTTTCAGTCAACTCATAGCTGTATTGTCATTGCCTGGATACCGTCTATTACATTTAACTTATTGAGACTAGATCGAAGTTTGATTTTATTATTTCAAGGTATGTGAATTAGCCGTCTGGTCATTTGTTTTGGCAATGTACCCCACGTTGCATATATCGCGGAAATCGCATACGATTCACAAATCAGTATTTTTTTTAGGTAGACCGTTCCACTATGTCTGAAGACCCGGCTCTACAACCAATGTGTCCTGCTAACAATAACCTACGGTGCTGAGACATGGACGCTTACAAAGGAGACTTTGCACAGGATTAGAGTCGCACAGAGAACCATGGAGCGCGCCATGCTCGGCATCACACTGCTAGACCGAGTCCCCAATATCGAAATTCACAAGTGGACGTTCAAGACGTTAGCAGGCGTATACTGGGACACAAATGGAGTTGGCAGGATATGTGGCCAAGCGCGGTAATGACAAGTGGAGCAGGGTGCTGACTGAGTGGTGGCCTCGAGATAGAACCAGGAGCGCAGGTCGTTCACCGGCAAGATGGGTCGACGACATTATAAAAATCGCAGGTCGTATGTGGGTTAGAACGGCGCAGGACAAAGGCAAATGGCGACAACGAAGAGAGGCCTATGCCCAGCAGTGGGATGAGAAGGGCTGACGATGATTATGATGACATTTTATAACATGTTACCATCAGTAACCATTTTGTAAGTTGCCATAAAATAGTTTTTGGCGGAAATAAAGCCCAGAGATGTTCTTCTTCGTTTATCATCTGTGCTAGAGATAAGCGCTGTAAATATTGTTCAATAGGTAATTGAACTGTTGATTACACTTACAAATATTTATATTGTTATCTATTCAATGGAATTGTAGGAAATTGTTGAATAACATTGATAATGTGCACGGAGGACGATCCATACAAAATAGCAACGGAGAAGATATTATGTGGCTTCATACTTTTTTAAAGCCTATTTCATACAGCAAAGGTCAACGGTAAAAGTTTCAAAAAAGGTTTGCGCATGTTACCATTAAAATGCACTTTATATAGTATCCTCTTTACCTCAAAGTGTACCATAGTGGTAAGTACTCGATGTGGTCAGCAATTTGATTGGATTATGTAAAAAACAGAAAATAACGTCATAATAACATTTCGTAGAGGTGCTACGAGCTCGTAGCGGCGTTACGAATTTGCGAATTTTCATAAAATATTGCTTTGTATGATACCGTAAATTGTTAGTTTAAAAATCTCTTCCCTCGTAGTTTCTGGTAAAAGGTATACAGATTTGGCAGATAAAAGACATCAGATTTTCCGCATTTGGGTCATTACGTATCGCGGTATTGAGTCAGTGACCAGTTAGTAGGTATTGTTCAGAACGCAATTGGTTCATCCTCTTGTCTTGTCCCCCAACTAGCACAAACTAACTATCAGGACATCTGTGAAAGAGCGTGTTTGAATACTGAAACAATTCGGTAACGAAAATCGAGCCCAGAACAGTAATTTTTAGGGTTCCGTACGGTACTCAAAAGGTAAAAAAAGGAACCCGTATAAGATCACTCCCTTGTCCATCTGTCCGTCTGTCTATCCATGTGTCACCACCGATTTTCTCAGGATCAAGTGGACTTAGCAAGTTGAAATTTATACTAGATACTAAGGTGTATAGTCCTTATTAGGTGTATAAAAATCAAGGCCCTGAGTCAACACGATAAAAAGATAAGAGCAAATTTAGATTTTCCGAAAACATATAAGTACCAAAATTTACATTAATTTTCAACTTATTTTATTTTACGGAATTTTCCCTTTACTTGTGCTTAAGACCTTGCTTTAAACCAAAATAGACAATTCTAGGTCAAGCGGAAGTACCCTATAGGTTTTGGGTTGAAAACCTATATGGTAGTTCCCGTTGACCTAAAATCACAAAATTTGGCAAAAAGCAGGGTCTTACAGTACAAATAAAGGAACGGTTTACGGTTTAAGATATTTATTTCTCAAAAGATTACAATAATCGCTTACTGAGAAACATAATTCAACATTTTAAAATAGTTGTTTTGTTACAGTGAACTGTGCAATTTTACAATTATATTAAGATACTTAACATTACATACACTTATTCCTTTCCATTACACATTATTATCTTCACGAAACTAAAAAAAAAAAAAAAAAAAAAAAAAAAAAAAGGAAACATTCCAAAAATAAAAAAAGGTGTAAATTAAAGGGTGTCCCCATACATACATGGTTGAAGCCAATTAAGATAGACCTCTGAGTTGTATGGGCGGTCATACAATTTAAGATTCAAGGTTTAAGATATTTATTTGCACGAAACACAGGTAAATGGTACAAGACAGATGGTGTTATTTTTTTGTGAGATGGTGTTTTATTTAGAGGACTAGCTTAATCGGCATCAACCTCAAATAAGGTAAATAAATAAAAGTGTGCTATTGAATAAAATATATATTAAAGTGGGGCTCCCATACAACAGATATGATTTTTTTGCTGTTTTTATAGAAAACGGCACGGAACCCTTCGTGCGCGAGTCCGACTCGCACTTGGCCGGTTTTTTATGTCACTATGCTCTGAAAGTTGGTAATTTTTAACTCGATAACGGCTCCGTTAATGCGATTTCTAGACCTTAGAAAATTTGTAAATACAATGAGGCTCATTGCATTCTTATTAAGCAAAATGAAATAAAAACTCTATGATAAATTCTTATTTCTATTTAATAATGGAACTGGCCACTTATCTGACCAATCCTTGTTTCTAATTAAAAAAACCAGCCAAGCGCGAGTCGGACTGTTGCACGAAGGGTTCCGTACGTATAAAAAGGGCAAAAAAGTCATGTCTGTTGTATGGGAGGAGCCCCATTTAAGTATTTTTTTATTTTGTTTTTAGTATTTGATGTTATAGCGGCAATAGAAATACATCATCTGTGAAAATTTCAACTGTCTAACTATCATTGTTCATGAGATACTGCCTGATAACAGACAGACAGCGGAGCTTCAGTTATAGGGTGCCGTTTTACCCATTTGGTACGGAACCCTAAACAAGGAATCATTTGCGTTACTGTTTACATTGTTGTATATTTTTGTCTTACGTACAATAAACTCAATTCACATTCGCTTTATCATATATATATATGATAAAGCGAATGTGAATTGAGTATTAAGCGGCTAAAATACTCTGCTGAAATTGACAATCATCACCAGCACTTTATCGTCCCACAACGAAGATTTATGACAATATTTGATTCATCCCTTCAATTGGGACTAGCTGACTTCTATTCTATTCATTGTAGCAACGTCTGAGCACAATAGATTATTCAACTCTTCACGTTCAATATCAAACGGTGACATTGAGAGTACACGTGGGATGTCCAGAAATAAGCACGTCACAAGTAAACATCTCGCGAAAGACCTAGATCATTTACATCATTAGCTTGGTTCCTGAACAGGGTTAAGGAGCAATAGGATAATTTAAGATCTATTTCTGGAGGGATGACGAGCACGTGACGTGGTTTTCCTCGTTTGTTAAATCACCAGCGGAAGGGAGTAATTTCCTTTGCCTTTTACGGCGAAGTCTTTTATGAGGTTGAGTTTCGAGTTTAAATAGATCAGGCTTATGTATTTTCCTACACTTATTGAGATACTAGATGTTGCCCGCGAGTTCGTACGCGTTACACTACTAAATGTGTAGGTGATCTAGAAATAAAGCTAAACTCGTTGTTGCAACTTGACTTGAGACCCCATTTTTATCCCATGGGACCTGATTTATGGGATAAAAAGTAGCCTATGTGTTAATCTAGGTTATAATCTATTTACGTACTAAATATCATCAAAATCGGTTCAGCCGTTACGACGTGATTGAGTAACAAATAAATAAATAAACAAACATTCAAACTGTCGCATTTTACTCTTCGATTTTATATTGGATATTTACTTCATCTTTGAGGGTCTCTGTTTATTTTTGTTAACACAACCTTATTAATCTATATTAACCTCTAACAGACCATCTAGCTGGAACATTTCTTTTTAAGAAACGTATTTAACTAACCTGTGGATAACGTCGTGGACTACAGTATCAATAGCTCACACATGTACTAAAAAAGACTGTACCTTACATATATATTGTAGTTGTTTGTTATTATATAATAAATAAAATAAAATCTGTGTACGGAACTGCGAGACCACATTGATGCGCCAAAGTATCTTTTTACGGCCCCCTAAAGTATTCAGTATTTTATTGCATTCATACAAAGTGGATTAAAATGTTACATGTCAGATCTTATTGACTAGTCATGAGTCCAGCTCTCCATATGTACCCATATGTCCAAATGTATATGTAGCAGTATTAAAAATAACTAGGCAGTTCTAGTGGGATCGAAGTTGAGCGATTTTATGTTTTGAATTTTCTTCTTTAGTGAAATCATTAATGTATAAAAATATTTACATGTCTTTTCGTTAAAAAAGTCGTCTAGTCTGTAGTAACTCTTTTCCATTAGAATAGTTTCAATTTATGTTCAAAGATGTTGTCGTTTTCTTGTGCTTTAATTTGCTCTGCTATTTTGTTACATATTTTTTTACTCCATTTCTCTATAATAAACTACCAGAGTCATTCAGAGAAAGTTGAAAACTATATTGACTAGTTAGTATATCTTAAATGAATTAATGTCTTATAAGGAACTTGAAAATGTCAAAAATAATTCATCACTATCATGTTTTCTATTTAGTAACATTGTTTATCTGTTATAGTATAATGACTACGTACTATGGACTGATTTGTAAATTTTATAATATTAGCTAACTGTGGGAACTTCGTGATAAAACTATATAAAACACTTTTGTCATTGTGATGCGACACTTCATGAATTCAGGTCAATGAACGACGGTTAAATTATATGGATATTGGTCATACCATAAAATCACGATTAAAAAATGAGGGGTGGAGGTAGAAGGGTGAAAAATACTTTACGACCTCTTCTCAAATCTACCAAATATATAAAAAAATAATAATTAAAATCGGTCGACTCGTTTCGGAGGAGTGCTACCACAAACACAGTGAAACGAGATTTTTATATATTAGATTTTATATTGTTGAGTTGAAACATTGCACGACCTAGTCGGTAGAGCACATTGAAACTATACACGGTGTCCTTTAAATCACTGTTTTCCCAGAACAAACGTAGCTCAGACCATGGTCTAATAACTGTTTATAGCATCTAATAAGAGACTAATGAAAATAAATCTAGACATTCTCAAATAAGTCTAACTTTGTTCAAAAACTAACCGTGACATAAAAGTAAGGTGAAGTAAAAGACATTTATTTAGGACAACAGTACAGTACAGATAAAATAAAACAGAAGGTAATAAAATAAAATAAAACATTGAAATAGACGTTAAAAATAACATTATGAAAATGGTAGGTACCTACCTATAAAAACACAGAAAGAAACTAATCCAACCTAACAAGAGCTACATAAATACGTAGGCGCTAAAAGGTTCTGTACTGTGTGGTGTCCCAAAAAGGATCAGTCTCAGCTTTGTGTTGGTCCACGCACTGATTGCAGACCAACGCTGGGTTTCAGACTGAGCCTGTTATAGTGACCTCACGACCAGAGGGAGGCACCGAAAAAAATTTAGGTATAAAGTACGGCATAAAGGCATAAAGTTCATGGGTACGCTAGCCTTGTAGCTCTACCGGTCAGCGCACTGACTATGTTGTAGGGCGTAACGTTAAAATAGACGTTTTAAGTTCGCAACTTTTTATATTTTTCAAAGACCGATTACGTTTTGTTTTTTAATTTGATGTTATAAACTGTTAGTAGACCATGATCTGAGCTACGTTTGTTCTGGGAAAACAGTGATTTAAAGGACACCGTGTATAATTAATACTGACATCTCTGTAGGATTTCATACAATAAATATTATTTGATTAACACTGCACTATGCAGTGATATCAGTCTTCTGTACTCACCAGCGAGGTCCAGCATGACTTGACCGTCTCCTCGGGGAAGAGGAAGATATCAAGCAACGCCCAGGACCCTCGCCAGACGAACACCACTAAGGAGCCCACGACTCCGACGGAGAATACGCAGTCAAGCACGTATAGCGCCGTCTCTCGACTATTCTGTAACAATACGGAATGTGTTATAAATAATAAATAAATATTTCTGAACATTTCATACAGCGCTATCTAGCCCCAAACTAAGCAGAGCTTGTATTATGGGAACCAGATAACTGATAGAATACTTATATACTTTTTTCTGTAAATACATATATATATAGATATATAGAGAAACAACCAGACACGGAACAAATATCTGTAGATTGTGCAAACATTTGTTCCGTGGCGGGAATCGAACCCGCTACCTCCTGCGTCTCAGCCGGCTATTCGCCCACTGCACCACGGAGGTCGTCATGGACTACAGCCACGCTATAGGACCACATAACCTATTGGACTAGGAATAGGAAAGAAAACTAAAAGACAACATAATATAAGTCCATTTGTATTAGTAGGTATATACTACGTGTTTTGTTATGTACGAAATTAAATGAAAACACGAGTAGGGCTAATATATTGTTGTAAAACAGGGTTTTTTCGAATTCCATACTACCATAGAAAATTTACAACTAATATATAAAAATATACTTTTTTTTCATTATCAAGTACTAAAATATCAATGCAACAGCCTGTATAAATAGAGAATAAAATCATATTCATCCATCATGTAAGTAGGTACCTGTTAAACTGACTAAGCGGCATCATCGCAAAGGCGCCGTCGATTTACGTTAAAAATTGTTTACTGGAAATGTATCGATTACTGAATAAATATTCAAGCTACCGGTATTAAAACCACCTCTAAAATCAATTAATACGAGTCCGGATGTGTGTTTTAAATTAATGTCGTACATAGCAAAACAGGTTGTATAATTACTGATTTAATCGGGTATTTAACTTAAACAGGTAGGTTAGTGATAGTAGGCGGTTATATTAAATGCATTTAATAAAACTTTCATTCGCATCCCGATCCAATTGTCATAAGAATAAGTTCATAACATATTTAATACTCAGCTTTATATAAATAAATAAATATTGCTGGACATTTCACACAGCGCTATCTAGCCTCAAACTAAGCAGAGCTTGTACTATGGGAACCAGAAAACCGATAGAATACTTATATGCATATATTTTATTGTAAATACATACATATAATGTTTAGAAAAACATCCAGACCAGGAACAAATATCTGCAGACCATGCAAACATTTGCGTCTCAGCCGGCTATTCGCCCACTGCGCCACGGAGGTCGTCGTATAGAAACATTGAAAGGATACAATTGATTAAGAGGTACAATGGTGCATAAAAGGATTATCATTACCATAAATCGTTTTACCTTGACCTTGTCTGTGTCACAGATCTTAATCCTGTAACTGACCTAGTCGCAGGGACCAAGAAATCTATCGCCTACGCCTACAAAATTTAACTATCCTAAAACAAATTTTACTATGGGTAAGTTTGTCCAGCCTTGGTCTAGGAGAAATAAGTTAACAATCTAAAATCCATACGAATGTAACTCTGTTTGTCTGTTATCACGATTAAACAGCTGTACCGATTTCGATGATGTTTGGTATACACATAAATTGTGACCGGGAATGGGACTTAGGCTACTTTTTGCCCGACTGCGCAGATATTGTTTTAATTGACAAACCACGCGTGAGAAGGCGCGGGCGGCAGCTAGTCTATACTATATACTATCTATACTAATATTATAAAATGAATCATTTGTTTGTTTATATTGAATAGGCTCCGAAACTACTGGACCGATTTAAAAAATTCTTTCATGTTGGGAAGCTACACTATCCCCGGGTTACATAGGTTACTGTTTACCCAACTGCGCATAAGGAGGGTAATGTTTTTATTCAAAAACTACGCGTGCAAAGCTGCGGATTGGTCAGCTAGTAATATTATACAGAGGAAATATTTGTACGTTTGTATGTTTGTAATGAATAAACTCAAAAACTACTGGTCCGATTTCAAAAATTTATTCACCATTAGCATGCTACATTATCCCGGAAAAACATAGGGTAATGTTTTATTGAAATGAAAAGAAATTTATTTGCCAGAAGCATGGTGTATAAGTTGTTACAACTATATAAGTAGGTTTCACATACTTCGCCGATTAACAGCGTGCAAATTTCAGTTACATAAAATTTAGTTATACAGAAATAAAAATTAATATTCAAAACCTACGCATGCGAAGCTACGTAGTAGGTCAGCTAGTATACTATAAATTCGCGCATGTAATTTTTTTTCGTGTTGTAATTTGTAATTTCGTGCCTGAGTGCAGAGAGGGATATAAGCACTCCCAAGATACAGACAACTTTATCCGCGAGGAGAATACTCTACTTTTCACACTTTCTGCGAGACAATAAAAACCAAACTAGGTTAGTACTGTCTGTGCAGAGGTTCGTTCAATTTACGAATAAGTTCTTATTGTATAGGTCTCCTTAGTTCAAATTCAGACAGACGAGGTTCTAAATTCAAATCGCATTATGCCCTCGCGGGTTTCAGAAATTCAGTACAACTTTACTGCCGGCTCAGCCGCTAGCCGTAGGGATTTAATCGCCTGCTTTCGGTGAGGTTTACATGACATATAATTTGATATTGTCGAGCAGGTGGTGTGAAAATACTTTATTATATCAGCGTGTGCTCACTACTAGGTAACTATTTATGTGTTTATTTACAAAAATAAGATTACAAATTTTAAAATAAAGTATCAATCTGAAAAAAGTAAACAAACCTACCTATTTACCTGAGTAAGTCGTTGTATCTATTTTCATTACACGTGTATTTTTCATCATAGGCGTTCTATAAACCTTTCATGTGCATTTTTCTCCATGATGAATGAGTTGCACTGAAATAGGCAACAGTGTGATTAGTTATAATTATAGTTACTTAGTAGAATATCCTGTAATTTTATGAAAACTTCATTGTAACTTTGTTATTTATTTCCCTACTACGAGTAGCTGTCGACCGCGGCTTCGCACGCGTTGTTGGGTAAAGAATAGCCAATCTTCTAATCCCGGTCATAATCTTTATAGGTATATACAAAATTTCATCAAAATCGGTCCAGCCGTTTAGTCGTTAAAATGTAACAAACAGACAGAGTGACAGAGTTATTTTCGAATTTATAATATGTAATAGTATAGATTGTGTATTTGTTAGTAAAGCATAGTAGAATTATTTATTATATATACCTAGTCAGGTCATAAGTATTGTCACACAGTAAAAACTTTTCTTTTAGAATGCTGGCCACAAAAAAGTTTATAGAATTCGAATTTCGAATTGTTCATGAAAATAATAATGTATACTTTTTAGAGTTTTACTCATTTTTAAATATGGAGTGGACGCGTAAAGAAGACCGTGTTGCAGTTATTGCGTTGCATCGTTGCGGTTACGCGCCAATTCAAATTTTGGACATACTGAAAAATTTGAATATAACCAACAGATTCGTTTATGGCACTATCAAACGATACAATGAAGACTCTAGTGTAGATGACAGGTCAAGAAGTGGTCGCCCTCGGTCTGTTACTGACTCCAGCAGTGATCAAAGCTGTGAAGGCGCGAATTCAAAGAAATCCCAAACGTAAGCAGAAACTGTTGGCCCTTCAGATGGGGTTAAGCAGAACCACGGTGAAAAGGGTGTTAAATGAAGACTTAGGGCTTCGGGCATATCGAAGAAAAACAGGACATCGTTTGAATGCTCGTCTAATGGACCTGAGACTGAAGAGATGCCGCGCTTTGTTGAAGCGGTGCGCGGAACAAAAATATCGGGAAATTCTTTTTTCGGATGAAAAAATTTTTACCGTAGAAGAGAGCTACAACAAACAAAATGATAAGGTGTACGCACACAGCAGTGAAGAAGCGAGTAACCGTATTCCGCGTGTCCAACGAGGTCATTTTCCATCCTCGCTCATGATATGGTTGGGAGTTTCTTATTGGGGCTTAACAGAGGTACATTTTTGTGAGAAAGGTGTAAAAACGAATGCAGTTGTGTATCAAAATACAGTCCTGATGAACCTTGTGGAACCTATTTCTCATACCATGTTCAATAACAGGCACTGGGTATTCCAACAAGATTCGGTGCCAGCTCATAGAGTGAAGAGCACACAAGACTGGCTGGCGGCGCGTGAAATCGACTTCATCCGGCACGAAGACTGGCCCTCCTCCAGTCCAGATTTGAATCCGTTAGATTACAAGATATGGCAACACTTGGAGGAAAAGGCGTGCTTAAAGCCTCATCCCAATTTGGAGTCACTCAAGACATCCTTGATTAAGGCAGCCGCCGATATTTACATGGACCTCGTTCGTGCTGCGATAGACGACTGGCCGCGCAGATTGAAGGTCTGTATTCAGAATCACGGAGGTCATTTTGAATAAACTTTAGTGTCATAAGAATCTATGTTTTGTTAAGTTCATTTTGGTATATAAATGGTTACATAATGAATAAACTTGTTTCAATTATTTTATATTAAACATGTGACAGAATTTATGACCCGACTAGGTATATATATACTTATTTATCTGAGTAAGCTAACATAGCAAACTAATAAAGGGGTACTAGAACTGACGGGCATGCAATAGCGAAGCATAACTACACAGTTTAAAGTTTACAAAATAAAAAAAAGCATTGTTAAAACCCGTAAAAAGTAATACAAAAAAACGAGTGTGCTTTAGACTAAAGTAAAACTTCTTTTTCAAAATATTAATTTATAAAATTATTCAAGAACGAAATGAAATTACAAAAATAATCAAGAAATCACCGTTCGCGTAACGTTAGCAAACTCGCAAACGAACCATTGACTGAGATATATATGTATTTCATGCACTGCCTATGAAAGCAAGAGAGAAAGAAAATGTGTGCTCGCACCTCTCTCTCTTGCCTCTACAGTAATATACGAAACGTAACTCTCTCTCTTTCTATCTTCACTAACTTATATCTCCCTCTCAACTTTCGTTCTCCTCGCCCGATCACACTTTTCGTAACGCTCTCGTCACGCATTCACCAGCTTACTCCCCAAGTCAAGCGTGCGTAAAGAAGTTTTACTTCAAAAACTATTTTACAGCTGAAATCCCTTCACCAAAAAAGAAAAGTGCTGGTAGTCTTCGGAGACTTAATCTTCATCACATATATCTAAGAAGTACCTCGGCTAAAGGCCGATTTACATAAGACGAGCGAATGCTCATTCTATCCCCATTCTATCAAATGATTTTACTGTAAACGGACGCAGAGCATTCTTTCGTTGTTTTGTCTGTGTTCCCAAAGATTCTATGGAATATTCTAAGAATGCTAACTAAATATCTAGAATGCTAAGATGTAAACGGTTACTAGAGCGTGCGAACAGTTGCTTAGAGCATTCTTTCGTGTTTGAATGTGCTCGATCACCGGAGCGGTCTCTTCAAAGTGTTCTTGTGTTTATTATACTCATGAGCATTCGTTCGGCTGATCTAAACATCTATCGTGCAAGAACTCTTGGTTCTTGGTTCTCATTCTTGCTCGTTGATATTTTGGTGTAAACGCTAAGAACGATCTTTTGTTTTCACTAAACGATAAAGAAAGATATAAAAAAGAAATAAAATAAGGAAGAATGCTCTTTTTCTAGCTCTAGCTCTATGTTCATTTGGTTTAAACGTGCCTTAAACAAGCGTTCCATTAAAATAATCCCCATTCGAATCGATTCATCCATTTTTGGAACTAACAGATCTAGACGTTAAACTTTACACCAAGTAACTTTTTCTCATAGGGGGTAACAAATTAATATGGGCTCCAGAATAACTTAATTGCAAATTTTTCAGCTGTTTGCCACTTTACTGCCAGGATAGGGCTATTTGATCTTGGTTATGAAGAACACGAACTAACAGTAATGATAGGACGTGTGCCAAACTGATTGGTGTTTTATTGGCTCCCTACAGACGACAGATGACAGTTTCTGATTGAACTATAATCCACCTACCCTACCTGATAAAGACCGCTTATAATCAGATGGGTCATCTGCCGTTTCCGTCAGGCAGACAATGGCCTATGTGACCACTATCGTGGCCTTCCTTACCTATCCTTTCAACCAGGACCCTCGATAAGATTTAATCAATCTCTGTTAACACACATAGGGAGATATACATGACTCCAAACGTAAGTGACACACACAAAGCGCTCCGTCAGAGCCACTAACCGTCCGAAACATGGTCGGCACATCGAAGTAATCCATGGGCGAGTCGATGGCGACCGCAAACGGCGCCGCGCAGATGTTCCTCAGGGCCCGCAGCGCCGCCAGCGAGAGCGTGGCCGCCGCCGTCGTGGACAGCAGTGTGCGCGCGCTCGAGCCCGTGCACTCGTTGAGGAGGTTCCACACGCCACGCCACGCCGCCACGCACGCCACTCCGGCCATGCACGTGTACAACCGGGACACCACATAGTACGTCAGTCTACTCTTGTCCGGACGAAGCTGTTTCGTCAGATGAGTTTGGAAGACGGTGAGGAGGAGATTGCAGGCGAGACCGGCGGCGGCGCACAGCGCGGCGGACTTCACCGGCTCCTCGGGAAGTGCGTAAAGATCGAGCAGCGTCCAGGTGGACTTCCAGTAGGTGACGACGGCGGGAGCGACAACGATGCCGGCGAAAAGTGCATCGGCGGCTTCGAGGAGGGCGGAGTAGGCGCGCGAGCCGCCCGCGAGCGTGTCGGCCAGGCCGGCGGTGCTGCCGCGCATGGCTTTAGACTGAGCGTGCGCGCCACCGAACGCCCGTACTCACCTAATTGCATTATCGCTGCGTCCCGCGCCATCTCTGACGTCGCGCAGGAGGACCTCTCCGTAGTAGGGCACAGTCAAACAAAATCACAGAGGTTCATGTTTATTAATGTGTTTGATCACGGATCTTCTTCATATAAGCTGAGTATATCTGAGTGTAGCTCTTATGTGAACAATCTCCTATCTCGATTTATCTCTCTCATATTAAAATTTTGATGATCTCCTGTAGAACTTTGCTATTTATTCTAGCGCTCTTGCTTATCACACTGCTGTAACCATACAGAATGCCACTTTATAAACAATGCTGTCGTCTGCGTTTATAGATATGCATGGTCAAATCTATTGAATCTCTTGGTTTCTTTGTTTTAGAGCATGCTGTTTCGGGCGTAGTACTGTTTCAGTGATACAGTGTACCAGTGATAACCTAGAGCACAGAAACGTATTCTCTCACTATGGGCTTCATAAAAAGGCTGAAGGGCACTCAGAGTGCAATGGAGAGGGCTGTACTTGGTGTTTCTCTACGAGCTCGAAGCAGAAATGAGGAGATTCTAAAGATAGGCTGAAGTGGCAGTGATCATCTCAGCATAGCTCACAGGACACATAGCTCGTAGAAAGGTTTTCGAGTAGAGACCATGCACTGGAAAGCGCAGAGTAAAAGGGCCCACTTGACTAGATGGAAAGACAACCCGATAAAGGGTGCAGAGACTCAATAAGTGAAAGCCGCACAAAATCAGTCACTCTGGAAATCTATGTGGAAGGCCTACGTTCTGCAATGGATGGCTGATATGATGATAACTGTCACAGAGAACATGCATTATTACCAATATATATAAAACTAGCTGACCAATACGCAGCTTTCAATAAAAATATTACCCTCCTTTGCGCAGTTGAGTAAAAAGTAGCTTATGTTACTCAGAGTGAATGTAGCTTTCCAATAGTGAAAGAATTTTTGAAATCAGACCAGTAGTTTTTGAGTTTATTCATTACAAACATACACACAAAGATACAAATCTTTCCTCTTTGTAATATTAGTATAGATTATGATCCGAAGGCGGATAGTTTTCTCTAGGATATATTGTATGTTGTTCTCGGATAGTTGCCTATTTGAGGAAGTCCTTACCTCAAATAGACACGGAGATGAATTGCTGGAAGTTTAGTATACTGTGTCTCCATATCGCGTCGCACAAGGGACCTCACCGTACATTGGTTTACCTAAGGATCAGACGGGATCAGTATAATTGCGCAGATCGAGATAAGGTGTTGTGTTTTGCTCTGATTTCCTGATGCTATATAAACAATATATTTATAAAGCCAAGGTAAGATTGAATAATCCGTTCAAGCCTTTCTTGATCTCTATTGATCTTTTGTACTGGCGCCATTGATCTTCAGTTACCGAGGACACCGAAGACCTTTGCAAATACTACCTGGAGCTGACATTCTACCTTCATTATTTGTTATCAGAACTGCTATAACAATCTATGGTAGAGCAATATGCTATATCAATCTATGATTCAATAATCATTGTGAGTTGTAAGTATAACATTCTAACTAGTGCTTCGCCCCGAACTGAGAACTTACCAGTGTAAATAAAAACCCATTTAATAATTACGAGTAAATATTGGTTACTACAAGCACTGAATTTCGTAAAAGTTCTGCTTTTATTTTGGCTACTAATAACTCAAAAATTACAAGATCTAAAACTAACAAAATAAAAACGGGGTTAAAATACACTGACGAAGACTTTTTATTAGACCGCACACCAGACATTGCTGACACAGGCATGGTCTCAAAAACCCGGTTAAATATAAGTAGGTACTTTTTGTGTTGTGTCCTTATATGAGCTACTACATAACTGCTTGAAATAAATGTATTTTATTTATTTATTTATTTATTAGACGTCCATTTTACCTGATTGCCACCTTAATTTTTTTTTACCCCTCTTGACTCGTGACTTTTAACCCTCACGCCAGGATTGTGCTTACTAACTACTTATATACTAGTGGTTCGCCCCGAACTGAGATCTCGCGAGTCTACCATAAAAACAAAAAAAAAACCTAGTTATTCGTAATCTTTGACTATCAAAATAGTGCCACGAAATAAACAACCAACTTACTTGACCTACAGATTCATTCAAATTACAGGTAACGGGAGTTCATTTTAATTGGTAATTATTTCTTGTCTCTTATTTGGTATCACTAAAGCTAAACGAGTACCCAATTTCAGCACTGTGGGGTCACTGGTGTACCCTGTGAATTTTGTCAAAGTTTAGTTTTTATTATGGCTAATAACTCAAAAACTACATAACTTTACTAAACATAAAAACCCATTCATTTGACGTCTTACTTGACCTAATAGTCTCATTTTCATGTGCGAGGCGAGACGTTATTCGGAGCGGATCGCACTCACCCTGATGAAGGTTCACGAATTGAACCGAAACATTGTCGTTCGAAACACCGATAAGACGGTACGTGATAAATCCCGTATTTATAATAATGATTGAAATCAATCACGAAAGTTTTCTAAGTAAAATAGTCTCATTTTAATTTTTTTTACCCCTCTTGAACTGCAATATCTAAACAACCCCCCAAAATTTTTAGACTCAGTCACACCAAAATTGTGCCATCACCTACCTATGTATAAAATTTTACGTTGATCGGATCAAAGCTTCGAAAGTTATCATCGGGCAACCAAACATACAACGCCGATAAGTCCAAGTCGATTTGGAGATCTCACTCGAGTGTAATGTTGTAAAAATAGAATATACAATAAATATTTACAAGAATAAAATACAGAAGAAACAGTTGAATCATCTAATGGCCGTTGCAAATGATCTATAGATAGTTCAACTGCTCCAGATCACTACCAGGTGGAAGTGTCCCCAAGACACTGCAAGGCAATGCAGCCAGAATTGCCCCGCTGAATTGCAATGCTTATACGTTGGCCCAGATAAGCGCCAGCTCTCGGATTAAATAAGTTCTTACTTATTATCTTACTTTATAGCTCTTTGGGGTGAGGTAGGTATCGTAGTCCTATCCAGTGAGACATCTTGGGGTCTGGCAGACTTTAAAAATACACACGGATTTAATAAAAAACATACTGTTTTCTATACCTTCAAAGTAAGGCTCATTCCAGACAAATTAGTAGAGACACGACTACCATGGTACGGCCATGTCATGAGGAGGCCGGTAGATCATATTACTCGAAAAGCTCTGGACTTTAAGATCGGACCGAGAAAGCGCGGAAGATCCCAACTAACATGGATGGCTGTAATAAAGAAAGACTTCGAGAGGGACAATATAGACCCAATGACAATCCAGAACAGACATATCTGGAGACAAGTGATTAGAAGAGCCGACCCAAAATAAAAGTGGAAAAAAGCCTGAAGAAGAAGAATACCCGTTTTTTATACCATCTGGATGTGGAACAAGCATATGGCTTACCTGATGTTAAGTAGTAACCATCGCCTATAACAACATATTGCCTCGTAGGTCACGCACCATAGAAACGTGCTCTACGATTCACTGCTCTGCGTCCATCAACTAGAGGCATACAGGTGTAAATCCTGTGTATCTTTTTTTGCCCGTAATTTCACCTGCAACCATACCCTTCAAATCGAAACACAGCAACACTGCTTGGCGGCAGAAGTTGGTATGGTTGAATTATTTCCCGGGGCGAGTCTTTTCAAGAGGAACTTTACTTCTGCCAGTCGTTCTACACATATCAACTCTGGACAGATTATACTAAGAAATCGCACAGCGATATACGAGTGGCTTACAATAACGTCTTCAGACACATGATGGGTCTGAGGCGCTATTTTAGCGCTTCGGAAATGTACGCAGAGGCTGGGGTTAACTCTTTCAATGCGATCCAAAGAAAGGGGATCGCCTCCTTTATGTCCAGAGTCGACATGTGTAGAACAGAGGTTCCCAATTTTATTTGGCCATGGAAACTTAATTGATCATACTTTTTTTGGCGGAACCCTAGCTGGCTATTTTGATAACTAAAGTGTTTACCTTGTAGTTTGAATATGTTCATGTTAGACTCGAAGAGTGAACAAATTATAAATGAAAATAATTATTATAAGTACCTATTGCAAATAATTTATTGTAACAAAGAAATACAATGTACCTAGATAATAAAATATTTTTTCACATTATTTCTTAAAATAGCCGTAAAATTAGGCTTTATGTCTGACAATTGAACGCAAACCAATCTCGGTAAGTCTTCACAAACTTATTCAGAACCAGGACAGCTTTCTCAACAATTGCCAATCTATCTTTAAGTACAATTCAACTTTAACTCTCGAACAGACCGCGGAACCTCAGGTTCCGCGGACCACCTTTTAGGAATCACTGGTGTAGAAACACAATCATCAAGAGTCTGGCGGACAGACTGATGCCGACGGCAGCGTATCGACGTTGGGTGGAAATAGCCACCTAATCTAAGTAAGACTCAATGTAATTTATAATTTAAAATGTTTATTTTTTTTTTAATTTTTAAATGTATTTTAATTATTGTGTAATTGTTTAAATTTGTTTTTTTTTTTAATTTTAGTTTAGTGTAGATTTTAAAATATGGATCACTGTGTCTGCAATAAAGAAGATTTTTTTTAAATTAATTTATTATTTATTTAGTACTGTTAGGTATTTATCGTAATAAAATTAGTTTTTGTTAACTCTACAAGAAGCAGGTACGAAGCTTAAGTAGGTGGGTATGTGATGTGACACAGTTGGAGGGGTAAAGTAAACAAAGGTCGAGGCGAGTGGTCGGTAGGAAGCGAGTAATTTGTCCCTAGTCCTGATTTGTTGACCGTTGCGCAGATTACTTCCAGGGTCGTATTATCGTGCCCACGTATATTTCAATTATTGTGTCATATTTATTACTCAGTTCCGTGACTTAGCCTGGCCTGAACCACAATCCCTAAACGTATTTAGCGACTAAACATGTTTCAATTTGACATACTTGTATTATATGACAACTCCTTAAATCATATTTAGCAACTAAATTACATGGCTGTGCAAGTCGCCCTTAGTTCAAGACCTGATTCACAATTCAAATAGTCAATAGTACTAATGTAATGGGATTTTAACTCTTAAAGCACACAAATATCAACACGGAAAGGGATCGTCACTGTATCAGCTCGAGCCGTTCAGTATTCTTATGTTGTCCAATGGAAGACGTCAAAAACTGGGATACAGAAAATCTAGTCCGGTTTTTGACGCACCATTATACTGATAGTACTTACTTAAGTTATTATATACTTTAGGTACATATTTCTTTATTGATTTCTTATAGATTTGTATATTTCGTACCCCGGTGTCTTGTAACTGTGATTGTAACAAATTGGCTACTTGTATATATCTTTGTACTGTTATATACTCTTATTTAAACCAATACATCAGTTTTCATTTTCATTCTTTGTATGAATCTCCCTACTGCAACGCACACTAATCGGAATCGTAACGTAATCGTCTCGTGCGGTGCGCTTACGGCACGTCGTCCCCGCGCTTACGTCTCTCCGTACCCGAGCGGAGACACTGGTGCCGCTCACAGAACACGAAAAACAATGTTTTTATGTTTTTTATGTTCTGTGGTGCCGCCAGCGGGCGGCGAGCCGTAAGCGCGGCGTCGCCTAGCCGTAGCCAAGGAGCTGCTGATCCGCTTTGCACACGTGCTAGGTTGACGCCTGGTTGACGACGAGGCGAAAGGCGATACGGTGCCGAACCCTTTCCGGAAGGAAACAAAATATGTGAATGATATCTGAATTTGATTAATACTAATTTTTATTTTAAACTAGCTGTCCAATCCGCGGCTTCGCACGCGTGGTTACCCAATAAAAATTAGCCTAAGTGTTAATCCAGGTTAGGATCTACGTACATACCAAATTTCATCGCAATCGGTTCAGCCGTTCTGGCGTGAAAGAGTAACAAACATCCATACATCCATACATACAAACTTTCGCGTTTATAATATTAGTAGAATATAATTCGATTTTTAAAGAATGTAATTATTTTTAATTAGTTTTAATTTGGTAGTTTAAAGTGATACAAATAAGTAGGACCCATATTATGTACAATTATAAGGACTTTGACCCTTACTTGAAACAAATAAATGTTTGTTTGATTAATCGATGTGTATTTTATGTGGGTGGGTGGTATGTTGTATGGTGATGTGGGTTCGATTCCTGCCGCGGAACAAATGTTTGCATGATCTACAGATATTTGTTCCGGGTCTGGTTGTTTATCTATATAGATATTATAAGTATTCTATCAGTTATCTGGTTCCTATAGTACAATCTCTGCTTAGTTTGGGACTAGATAGCGCTGTGTGAAATGTCCAGCAATATTTTTTTATTTATTTTTTTTTATTTGTACCAACAACGTAATTAATAAAAAATAATAAATAGAATAGAATAGAAAACGATGTACACCAAAACTTTAAAGTTTAGCGATGCTTTATGTATACGTATATTATTAAGTAGCTTTTTGTCAAATAAATATTAAATAATAAATCATATTTAAAACACTACTACTCTAGATACTCGATAGTACAATTGGCGGTCTTATCGCTAAAAGCGTCTCTTTCAGACAACCTTTGGATGGACTGGATTTAACGAAAACGTTAAAGGGCGGTAGCTGTATAAATAATAAGGGGAATTAACTGTGATACTTATAAAATAAATACTTGTAGATATAGACTTTTAGTTTTTACAATAACGTGTAAAAAAATCAAATAGTGCGATATGGTAAACTCTAACTCAGCAGTTTGCTGTGGCACACGGTAACACAGCGCAGGGCCCGTGCCCAAGTTACATTCGCTTCGAATCGATTCGGTTTCTATATAGGTTTGTTGTCGATATATCATGATATTTCCATATTATGGAATAATCGACTAGCGTCATCGCTAATCGGATGTAACTTGGCTAAGCCCTCTGGTCTTTCGTTGGAACAGTGTGGATTAGACACTGATCCAGATGAGGATTTAGTAACTTTCATATTGTAAAACTCGTAGATTAGACTTAGACTGTAACTTTATGCGTATGTTTTTTGTAATCTGGTTTTCCTCGATACAGGCTAGACCTAGTGCGGATTAGCAACTTAAGTCTACACTTATTCCTATTGTGAAACCTTTTGTTAGATAAATGAATTTGTATGTGTACGTACTTTTTACTAGAACAGTAATGTGAGGAATACAAAGGTGTTGCTCACATTATATTTTTTCTCATGTCTTATGTTTTTCTTTTGTAAATGTATTATCTGTGCTATGTGGCAAATAAATGATTGTATATGTCTAACTAGCTGACCAGTCCGCAGCTTCACACGCGTGGTTTGCCAATAAAAAGTAGCCTATGTGTTAATCCAGATTATGATCTACGTACATACCAAATTTCATCGCAATCGGTTCAGCCGTTCCGTCGTGAAAGAGTAACGAACATACATACATACAAACTTTCGCGTTTAAAATATTAGTAGAATATCTATGTCTTATTTAATGTGAATTGCCCTCAGAAATGTTTATTGATAATTCTATCCAAAATAACAGCAAATTTGCAGCCTCTTGCCACCTATTCCTAAGAAATTATCAGTTATTACTTATTTATCGGACCTGTTAAAGGTTGCTGGGAGCCGTTGGGTGCGGGACGCACAAGATCGGTCGCTCTGGAAATCTATAAGGGAGGCCTATGTTAAGCAGTGGACGTTCTATGGCTGATATGATTATGATGATTACTTGTACACACGGCTACACATCAAGCTATACATTTCCAGTATAACTCCACTCCATTTCCACTAACTCGGGACTACGCGCGCCCATCCGACGTATGGTTGAGTGTTACAATAAGTCATTCGAGGCTGTAGGCATATTTGCATGCTCAACGTATCAATTTAAGAACTTAGTGTCTTACTTACTTTCAAAACACGACCTTCTGTCGCTTCTGTCTTAGCGTAATTCCGTTCTGTGCTTTTCCTTTAACTTCTTCTTTTTCCTATATTTACTTTGTATACTTATAATTTTCTTATGTAATTATAGTTTTGATTTAAATAGTTAAAAAGCCCTTCTGGCCCTCTATTTGCATCTACTTTTCATTACATTTACATTACAAGACAGAGTTTGTCTCACCAATATGTGAATAACGTAGTGGGTTACATTATTAATACTTTTATCACATAAATACTGTATCTTACCTAACCTTTATAGTGTAACTGTTGGTTGTTCCAAAATAAATTAAAATAAAATAAACTGACCTCGCATTGTGTGAGCTTTTCGTAGAATGAGAGGTCAGCTTATACTGGATATTTATAGCTTGATATGTAGCCGTGTGTACTACGTAACTGACACTCAGAACAGTCTCATGATGGAACGCATACAGAAGAAACACGCGGTACCTGCTCTGGGCATGGTTGGATACAACAATTTGGAAACTCGGAGGGATCTGGCGCTGGCTTTGTACTTGATGAAGGTGCTCCGGGGTAACATTAAAAACCCAGCCATATTAGGGAGAGTTAGTATGTGCGTGCCTAATGAATATGTACATCGGCGCAGGCGACCATGTCAGTTCGAGGTACCCCGAGGCAGTACCAACAAAGCGCCTCTGACGCGCACCCTGCACACTCTCAATCTAGTTACGGAGAACATAGATGTGTTCCATGTTTCTCTGATTAAATTCGCCAAGGCCACATTGCTTAATTTATATTTGTAAAAAAGTGTAGTATATTAATAAATCGAAATTTGAGTAGCATAGGTTAGATAATATTTATATAGGTTAGATAGGTTCATATGAGTAGGTGGCCAGCTAGTGCGTTGTTGTTGGGCTATCTTTTCATTTGTTTTATTTTAGTACTTGTTGACTCTCTCCGGCTTCACGGTAAATAGGTAGGCGTTATTTATATTATATTTTGTTATAGTATTTATTTTTATCCTTAGTATATTTAATTGTATTTAGTTGTACTTACCTTGCCTAATTAGTGGGCGGATATCAGTGGTCTACTCAAAGAGGCTCTAACGGAACACCAGCGCTGGGTAGCAAGTGCAACCCAGCACATGCTGAGTTAGAGCCTTTTTGTGGCACATGCAGTGAGTACGATGGGACACACACACCGCAATATTATGCATTTTTATTTAATTTTAATCGTTTAGCTATTGTTTCTTTGTTCTTTTTGTTATGTCTCATGTGTGTGTTTGTTCTGTTGTACTATTGGTGTTGTTACAAATAAATGTTTGTGATTTGATTTGATACTTAAGTTAGAAATTAAGTTGACTACATTATTGTATTAGGTTTAGGCCTGTAATGATAGATGTACCTAAGTGGAAATAAATAAATACTAATTAAATAAATAGGTACTTACTAGTTCCGTCTGGAACCTGGTGGTAAAGATGTACGTGGGCTCCTTGCCGTCAGTGACGAGGAAGTACGGAGATGCCAGGATGTTGCGCGACGACCGGAGGGATATGCTGCACACGTAGAAGAGAAGCAGGAAGGTTGCTATCAGCACCGGCCTGAGGAGACAAGAAGGAGAGTGTCCCAACGTTATGATCTTATAATTGATGTTACGTTATGAGTTCAGCCCCGGATTTAGGGGGGCAAACCGGGGTACTTGCCCCGGGCGGCTATTTCAAGGGGCGCCAAATTATTTTTTTTATGTTATTTGTGGGAAAACAGGCTTACGGCCCACCTGATGGTAAGCGGTCACCGTCGCCTATTGACACCGGCAACACCCGGGGTATTGTCGATGCGTTCCCTACACTGTAGAAACCTCTTTACATTTCTCTTAAAGCGTGCCATGTCGTAGCCTAATGGGAAAACCTCAGATGGTAGCTCATTCCACATCTTGCAAGTATGGGGTAGAAAAGATCGCGTGAAGCGTGTGGTGCGTGATACTCAATTGTCGATGATATGTGGAGATTATAATTCGTTGTCGAGAAGTGCGGTGGCAAAATCTCGACGACGGGACGAGATCAAACAGCTCCTCAGAACTCTCTTACTATTAATAAATTCCTCACTATTTAATAAATATATTATGTTTGAAAAATAAAACTTGTTTCAAAAAGCGCTTCGCATCCAACGCGCGTCGTACTATCTGTTATTCCACTCCCTCTCTAAAAAAGAAAAATCTAGATCTGAGCTGCATGAGTTATGATCGAGAATGAAACCGATGGTAGTAATAGTTTTATTGAATTCATTCCTAGCAAGAGACTGAGAAAGAGGGTAGGATCGTTATATCTGCTAATCACCATCCTCTCGCAAAGACTTCAGTTTGTATGTGATCATGGCGCATGCAACTACGTCGAAATATCGGGATATTATAAAACTCACAAATTATGGTAAATATCCAATTTTAATACAAATAGAGAGGGTCCCAATTTAACCAACATACTTTTTTGTTCTGTTTGGAGCTCAACATGTCTCCTTTTCGTGATCCGTAAACTCAATTTCGCGAGAGTAGAGAAGGAAGTCCACTTTACCTCAGATATGATCCTATATTTTTACAAGTGATACTGCATCATATAGTTTGTACTTAATTAATATGAATATGTAGAAGGTGAGGATATAACCTAAAGGTTACGCGTAGTGAAAACACGATTCCTTTAAAATTTCTCAATAGAAAATACCTTTAATAGCAGAAAGAATAATCTAGCCCCAAACTAAGCAGAGCTTGAACTATGGAAACCAGATAACTGATAGAATACATAAATACTTCTTTTTTGTAAATACATACTTATATAAAAAAACAACCAGACCCGGAACAAGTATCTGTAGACTATGCAAACATTTGTTCCGCGGCGGGAATCGAACCCGCTACCTCCTGCGTCGCAGCCGGTTATTCACCCACTGCGCCATGGAGGTCGTCTAGTATCATAGTATCCATAAGACCGTGGGTCATAGGTGGTTCAGACTGGCTCAGGATTGGGAAGAATGGCAAAAACAAAGAGAGGCCTATGCCCAGCAGTGGGTTGACATGGGCTGAAAATAATGATGATGATGATTCAAAAAATACTATGAGTTCCTGAAACTTTACATACTTATGGATATTTATATGACGTATAGCATCTGTGTTTAGATTTTTCAGATAAACCTTTTATTTGGTTTTCACTCTTGCGCCTCAAAATTGTCCTTCTCGCACTGCGGGTTTTTTCGCATGGAGTGCCTGTGACCGTTGCCCCGTATTGTAATACCCTGCTGTGAATCGAGGCTCAAGCGTATATTTTACGTCCAAATCGGTATATCCGTTTGGGAAATATTATCCCCGCAAGTTCATATTGCGATTGGCGGCCATCTTGGTGACGTAGACGACGTCGCACCGTCATGTCAGTACCGTTCGCAAGGTCAGCCCGCGCTTACGTGCTTACGCGCATCGAGTACTTGTTATAGCTTTTTGTTTTTGTTATCCTGTTATATTGTTATTTTTGAGTTTTGTTGTTTAGTTTTGTTACCTGTTACCCGTTAAAATGAGTAAGAAATTAATTAACAGTCGTGCGTATTTTGTAAAAAAGAAAGAAGACTCTAAGTTAGTTATCCAAAATATAAACCGTGCCTTAAAAAGTGTTTCGAACACTACTGAGGACATTTTAATGTCGAAGAAACTACTAATAGACATTTTGAATATTTTGTAAAATTCTACCAAAGTCACGGAACGTGTGGCTTGTGCCACAGGCATTGCAAAAAATACTGTGACGAAATTACGACGAGAGCATGAGTCAGCAACAGCAAGTGGCAGCAAAATGAGAACTTCTACCAAAGCAAAAAGGCAAAGGAAGGAATATTTCGACGGATTTTCACTAACAGCATTAAGAAATATCATTCATTTAATGTATACGGTGAGAAAAGAAATTCCTACAATGCGCAAAATCTTGGCGGCTGCAAAAGTAGACCTTAATTATACTGGTAGTGAAACTACATTAAGAAAAATAATTAATAGTGATTTAGGCTACCAATTAAAACGATGTTACCAAAAAATACTTATTTACTTTTTATTACATTTTTTTGCTATCTGTACTTTTTTGCGACGGATGACGTCACGCAGCTGTTATTCATCGCAATATCAACTTGCGGGGCTTATACTATGCCACAGAAGCGTCAAAGTTATAACATCTATCTTTTTGCATCGGGAAAAGGAAATCGGAAAAACGACAGTGATTTCTAGTACATCCTAGAATTTATATAGGTACATTACCTATAAGGATTAGTCTCGTCGGGGATGATGGCGGCCACCGTCGCGTCCAGAATACCCCAGCCTCCTCTCCAGTGCATGATATTAGACAGTATAAACACATAGGTATACAGTCTAGAAATTATGCGTTCTTGAAGCCAGCTTACTGACGATGGAGGCTGGTTTGCTTCTGTACAGCGGCGCAGGAGATGAAATCTGTGAAAGATAATTACTGTCATTAGTGCACGTATCAGCAATGTGCTTATAACTGCCGTCATAAATCTGGTAATCACACTAATATTATAAATGCGAAAGTTTGGATGTTTGTTTGTGTACACAATCACGCCGTAACGGTTAAACCGATTTCGATGAAATTTAGTATATACGTAGATTATAACCTGGATCTCCACATAGGCTACCATTTATCCCATAAATCAGTTCCCAGGGGATAAAACTGGGATGTCAAAGTTTATATATGTATTTTGCACCCCAGAACAACGCGGGCGAAGCCACTGGCAATAACTAGTTAGCTATAAACCGATAAAATATATGTACTATTGGTGTAACTTTAAATAAAAAAAACAAGGGTGCTTTAGACCACACGACTGAAGTAAAACTTCAAAATATTAATTTATAAAATTGTTCAAAATTGTCCACATGTCTGTAGGTCGATCAGTCTATGTTCATTCTGGACAGAGACGCAACTCGCACTCGCAAATTAACGTTTAAAAATATCTGAAACGTAACACTCTCTCTCTTTCTATCTTCACTAACTTATATCTCCCTCTCAACTTCCGTTCGCACTTTTCGTAACGCATTCACCAGCTTACTCCCCAAGTCAAGCGTGCGTAAAGAAGTTTTACTTCAAAATGCAAGAACAGTATATTGGTATTTTAGGTACTTACCTATAATTTAATCGTAGGTAGGTAAACACTAAACTTATAGTGGGTAACTTATTCCCACGACAACAATAAAAACATTTAATTTTATCGCTTCATTTTATTTATTCAATTATGAATTCTTGTAGGTAGGAAAAAATATAGGTAAATAAATGGATATTTTTAATTAATTATGTTAATAAAAAAAATTTATTAAATCATAATTATGAGTAAGTATATGTATAAAAGCATTAATTCTACTCGGCTAGCTACCTAGCTTGTAATCCATTTTTATGGTTCCGTACCCAAAGTGTCAAACGGGACTAGGCATGGGCGTTTATTCAACGGACTAGTCGAATCAACCGTTGATTAACATTCGACGCTTCAACGGTCTATCGTTTATTCGTATACTTGTTGAATTCGTAGACGGTTGAATAAAATGTTGAGACGTTTGTTTCAACTAGAGCGCGACGGATCGACGCGTAAACATAGTCGTATAATACGGGAACGGTAGATAGCTGGCTCAACGCGACGATAAAATAAATTTGAAGTTACGTAGGTAGCGTTCATATTTGAATAAATAGTTATAGTGAGTTAAGCATTTATTAAAATTATCCTGTCGATTAATGAAAAAGGATAGCAATTAGTTAACAAATAGACTCGTCACGTTATGAACTAGTCGAAAAATTCAACTACTTGATCGACTAGTCGACGATCGACGATGAACGGTTTCGTTTCGTTTATGAAAAAATCGTCGACGACCCATCTCTAAACGGGACCCTATAACTAAGCCTCCGCTGTCTGTCTGTCACCAGGCTGTATCTCATGAACCGTCATAGTTGGACAGTTGAAATTTTCATAGATAATGTATTTCTTTTGCCGCTATAACAACACATACTAAAAACAGAATAAAATAAATATATAAGGGGGTCTCTCATACAACAAACGTGATTTTTTTTTGCTCGTTTTTGCTCGATATTGTTATTGATAAGGGCACCAGGTAAACACTTGAAATATTCACAGAATATTTAGTTATATAATCACTTTAAAAATAAATAATAAAATATATCAAATATTTATGGGGTCTCCCATACAACAAACATGATTTTTTTTTGCTCGATTTTGCTCGATATTTATATTGATAAGGGCAACAGGTAAACGATAGATAATGGTACTGATAATGACTCTGTGCGCGAGTCCGACTCGCACTTGGCCGGTTTTTATTGTATAGGGCCATATAAACGGGACCAGAGTGGTAAGTTGATGATGATATGATGACGAAGTACAAGGTATGAATTGGAAACTCCTCAACGGATGACAGAAAACGCATCGCGATTAAGTTATGGTTTTGAAAATCGCAAGGGAATTCGCGGCTTCGCACGCGTGATTTTCCAATTAAATCATTCTTCTGCACAGTTGGGTACAATGTAGCTTATGTTCTAGTTCCGCTTATAATTTATCTGTATACCAAATTTCATTCGAAATCGGTCACGCCAGTCGTGAAAACGTAACAAACAGACAGAGAGACAGATTTACTTTCGAATTTATAATATTGTTACGCCGAGGCTGTTACAAAATAAGTATTAGTAAAAGTGGCTTCTCGAAGTTATACCTACTGTGTCACAGAATAGGTAATACTTGGTTTGGAATATACCTACCTACCACGTTTTTACCTACAGTTGCACAGAATAAGGAATAGTAGTCAGTTGAAATACCTACACTCTTCTAGTCGAGAAGGTTCTGGAAATAATGCGCGGTATAAATAGTGCGTAGAGACGTCCGCGGAGTCAACTGGAAACCAGCCCGGCCGTCCTCAAACCACCGCCACCTAGACCTGGAATCGACTGGGCCCTGTTCTCGGAGGCCCTGCAGAACACAGCCCCCACGAGACCAGTGGAAAACCCCGCAGAAGTGGACCAACTGGCCGGGGAGATCACGAGCGCAATACAAGGGGCACTCTCTGAAGCCTCAAAACTACCACGGCAAACCAGACTGACCAGAGCCCCAGCACACCTGACCAGACTCCTCTCAGAGAAGCGTAAGCTGAGGAAACAATGGCAGAGAACACGGGACCCACGTCTGAAGACCAAGCTGAACGCTCTCTGCGACGAGGTGAAAGCAGAGCTACAGGCTGACAACGCCCGACAATGGGAGAGAAGGATTGAAGACGCTACAGAAGACTGGGCGTCACTCCACAAACTCTGTAGACAGCTGAGGAGCACCGCAACACCCATTCGACCTCTAAGACACCAAGATGGTAACCCTAGATACCGAGCTGAAGACAGAGCGGAGATCTTCGCAGACAGCCTTGAGGATCAGTTCAAGCCCAACCCAGACAAAGACCCGGCACACACAGTAGAAGTGGAAACCTTTGTCCAAAACTACCTCAAGGCCGACACCCAGGAGGCAGACACCGCAGAAGGTATTTTCTTCTCTCCCGGGCAAGTCCAACGGGCCATACGTCGGACAAAGCCAAGGAAGGCACCCGGCGAGGACAATATCACGAACGCTGCCATCCGTCACTTCCCCTACAAAATGATCGCTTCCGTAATTCGGCTCTTCAACGGGATTATACGAAGCGGTCACTTCCCTACTCCCTGGAAATCCGGCCGGATTATCATGATCCCGAAACCCGGCAACATCCTTCTCCCGGAGAGTTATCGCCCCATTACCCTTCTTCTTAGCCTATCAAAATTATTTGAAAAGCTCCTCCTCACCCACATCAATCCTCACATCCCCCCGCGTCCAGAACAGTATGGATTCCGGTCTGAACACAGCACGACGCTCCAACTGTGTAGAGTACTGCATCACCTCACCACCGCCCACAACAGGCGCGAACACTCTGTCGCAGTATTTCTTGACATGGAAAAAGCTTTCGACCGAGTCTGGCACGCGGGACTCCTCTACAAGATGGCTACCTCACCAATACCACAGAAGGTTGTGAAGGTAATAGCTTCGTTCCTCCAAGGACGCAGCTTCTCAGTGCGCGTGGAGCAAGCGACCTCCTCCAGAAGACCAATCGGGGCCGGAGTCCCCCAAGGCAGCTGCCTCTCCCCAGTGTGTTACTCACATTACACCGACGACATACCCAAAACAGAAGAAGCTCTGTTAGCCCTATACGCGGACGACGCCGCATACATTACCAAATCCATGAACCTGAACCACGCCGCCACCAAGATGTAAAGGGTACTAACAGAGCTCCCCGCCTGGCTGACAAAATGGAGACTGAGTGTCAATGTGAGTAAGACACAGGCCGTCGCATTTTCAAGGAAGCTCACCCTACCACCCAAACTCACCCTGGAGGAACAGCCGGTGGCCTGGTCACACATGGCCAAATACCTGGGGGTAACATTAGACCGCAACTTAACGATGAGGAAACACGCAAGGAACGTCCGTGGCCTGGCGAGTATAACCCGAGCTCTACTCAAGCCCGTCCTGCAGTCCAACCTACCGCTCCGAATGAAGGTTGGACTATACAAGACCTATGTCCGTCCGCGCCTTACGTACGCGACCCCCGCATGGTATGCTTTGTTAGCCAATGGCCACAGAAAGATACTGCGAAGTCAGCAAAGCCTCTGCCTCAGGACCATCGTAGACGCGCCACGATACGTCCGGAACAGCACTATCCAGCGTGACCTAGAAATTGAGAGCTTAGACCAATTTATAGGCCGCCTAGCAACCAGGATGTTTGCGCGCCTGGGCAACTCCGCTTACTCTCACCTACGAGAACTAGCTCCTCTCACAGATAGACCCCCAAAGAGTAAGCCATATCCGCGGGAACTGGTCACAGAAAACGACCAGAATACGTCGACAGATTCAGACGTAGACATCCCTTCTTCCCTCCCCACCCCCACCCCTCTTACCATCCAACCTAGATCCGCGCCAAGCAGCCGACCGCAAGTCACTCCGTCCTGCGGAGAGACCATCGGGCGGCCAGCAACGCGTGAGTAAATCACCTGAGGCTCCGCGAGCCGACCCGATGACCCCCCCGTAGAAACGGGGGGCGGAAAGAACTCCGCAGGAAAGGGCAAAAAAGCCCGGTACTGCTGCCCCACACCGGCTGCGCCGGTGTGCGAGAGCGAAAGAAGACACGGCGCGGAGTCAACAGTCTTGATTTGGCGATACCTACGTGCGAACATTTCGGTGACTTTTAGTGGTTTATTGTTTAACAGTTTTATGATTTAGTGTGTTTCGAATCCTTGAGATTAAGATCGTGTATTTATCATTTTAGTGCTGAATAAAAGTGTTTTTTTGGTTAGATTCATTTTAATTATTTTATCCCGAACCCTCAGCTCGTAACAATATTGATATGGATTATGGGATTGTATTAAAAGTACTTACTTGAGGAGTGCAAAACAGACATGTAGTATAATCCCAAGCAGGAATGTCTGTGCATACGGGAATAGTTTGGGATGGAGTTCCATGAGCCCCCATGTCCCTCTCCACAGGCTCACCACTAGAGGTGCTACTATAAAGCAGGAAAATACAGCATCACCTGAAATATAGAAATAAGATTATAAGAAGAGAATAGGTTTAGATTTCTTTTTCTACTCGGGAATAAACTCATTCAATATCTTTTTTTCCTATCCTACCTATACTGTCCAACTGCTAGGCAAAGGCCTCCCCGTATTCTTTTCAATTTTCTATAGTGTGACCATTAGTGCTGTGCACTCCCTGAGGTATGCGCGGCGAGGTGGGAGGCAAAGAAAAAACTGCATGAGTTCACATGAGATCAATACATGTCGGACATATCTTACGATATCAGTTTGCATTTCTAAGGCAAGACTTGTGGCGGGACGATTGTCGGAGGCTATCTATCTGTAATATATTATACTTACTTAGTTGATTAAAATGTAACTTAAATATACTCATATTTTATTAAAAATATGCAGGTGATAAATAAGAACTAAACTTATAATTCAAAGGACTGGTTTTATTGAACATTTTTTATAGTTACAAACAATTATATATTCAAACGAAGTTATTCTGACATAGATTCTGTTTCAACTTCATCTTCCATTTCCTATCACGAGATAACGCACGACCCATTTTTGAATATTTATCCCGTGTGCGTCTGACATAGACCGTCCGGTACAAAAGCTACCTACCGCCGTGAGCGTTGACGGCAGACTGATAGATCGGAGCGGCCGACACATCCCCCCCGTCTCGCCGCGCGCATACCTCAGGGAGTGCACAGCACTAATGGTCACACTATAGTTGTCCTGATCATCGCGGCAGCGCTTCTTCTTTTCCCGTTTGTTGACTTCCAGCCCGTTATTTGCATGGCCGCAGCGATAATTGTGATCGTTATTTGTGTTTACGACACCCCTAAGTTCATGGGGGGTTTACCAAAGTCAAAGTTCACCACTAAGCCCTACAGCTGTGAGTCGTGATCTTGGTTCAGGCTGCATATAAATAAATAAATATTGCTGGACATTTCACACAGCGCTATCCAGCCCCAAACTAAGCAGAGCTTGTACTATGGGAACCAAATAACTGATTATACTTATATACACTTTTTTTTTGTCAATACATATTTATAATATAGAGAGAAACAACCAGACCCGGAACAAATATCTGTAGATCATGAAAACATTTGTTCCACGGCGTGAATCGAACCCGCTACCTCCTGCGTCTCAGCCGGCTATTCGCCCACTGCACCACGGAGGTCGCCATATGGGACACATGACCAGTCTAATCCCGTATAAGCTTGCCACAGTGAAGTGTTGCGTAGTCAGTACGGCTATATCTTAGTCATACTAAATACTAATTTTGCAGTTTATTTTGTGTGGACTGTAAGAAACCCTAATACTTACACAGAGAGACATAAGTTGGTCCACTCTGTTCGTCTTAGAATACGAATAGGCCCTTTGAAGAAACACACCCAGACTGTTATTTATCAAATACTAGCTTCCGCCAGCGGCTTCGCACACGTTGTTTGTCAACAAAATGTAGCATATGTATTAATCCAGGTTATATTCTACGTACATATCAAATTTCATCGAAATCGGTTTAGCTGTTACGATGTGATTGAGTAACAAACAAATAAACAAACATCCAAACTTTCGCATCACATTAACATTATAATTGCGGAAGCTAGTTTGTAATTATTTGTGTGATGTAAAGATTTGATTTTGTTTCGCTTACCGTAAGTAACTTGATTGCAGGACTCTTCATCCTCAGCACAAGACTCTATGGATATCGCCTTCTCGAGATTCTGTGGTGCTTGCAGGAGCAGAGATTCTGTTTGTTTTAACGCCATCTATCGGTCAAAATGTGTTATAAAACACTACGTAAACAACAAAGTGCTGAATCTGGTAAAGTTAACTTTCTTTACTTTTGCTAATCTCAAAGTTAATTCCAATTATTATATTATTATTCAAATGCGTACCTACTAAATTACTAAAATCCTTGAAAATTTAATTAATATACTATGTTTTTTTATTTTTTTTTCTCTAGGTGACTAATTTTAAGAATTTTTTAAAATATAAGTCTGTAAATTGAGAATCTGTTATTGGCATTAAGCATTAGTTATAAGGACTGATTACATTGTTAACAAGTGCTGTTGATTCTGTAATGAATAATAAAAAAAAAATGTTTTTTTGGAAGACCAAAGCAAAATTTGTAATAAATAATGGACCAAGCGCGTTTCGGACCACGCATGTAAAGGGTCGGTGCGGTTGCATCTATGTCATATTAAAATACAGAGTTAATATTTTTAGTTAAATTTGGTCATTTTGTATGAACACTCTATGAACTGTTTACAAACGCACAAAAAAAACAAAATTTTTACTGTTCGTACGTACAATCTGGCCGAAAAATAAAATAAATTATTTGAAATAAGCATTTATTTCAACAAAAAATATCATGTCGTCGCGTACACACAACCTGTAATTCGAATTGATTTTGATAAACATACCTTTAAAATTAAATAAATAATTTTATTTTTAGTAGTATGGTAGCAGAATACTATCACCTAATCCAAGAAACTATTATACACATTTCCACAAAACAAAACTAAAACGGTTCTCTTTTCAAAATCATTTATGCGTAACGAAAACTATTTTTAAAATTACAATGAGTTTTAACTTGTGTTATTTAACTAAACCTCCTTGCGTCGGTCACAGAGAATCTATAATGATTTACACGACTGCACTTGCAAATCAAGTAGCAGAGACTTGTCTGTAGCTAGACGAAATACGCAGCAACATTAGTACTTATGTACAAGTATTCACGAGCATAACAAAAGCACTCGTAATACAAAATTACGATATCCACTGAGCCAGAACATAGCTGGAATCGAATTTAAATAGCACTTCCAAAACCAATTCTACTAAATTGATTGGTAAGCAGATACTTTTTACCCACGCATTTTTACGAGTCGGCTTACCTTTCCAGTTTTGACCAGTGCGACCCAAAATTCTTGAGCATGTATTTAAAAATTATACAAACCGGAATCCAGAATCAATATTTTATATGTTCCAACCTACCGATATAACGAGTACTTGTATAAGCCGTGTTGCCGTCGCGTTACTAATCAAATACATACAAAGGTTCCAACGGAAGACCCAGCGCTGTTTGATACAGTAAAATGCTGAGCTTGGAACCTTTTTGTGGCGGCTATTAAATACCTAACTAATTTTTATTTTATTTATTTGTTCTACTGTATTTTTTGGTTATTGTTGTTGTTATTAGTGATTGGCATAATACATTTTTTTACCTTTCTCTCTTTCTAATAATCACTGATTAGAAGCTTGCTGAGAGGCGTTGGACAGGGATATGTAATATCTCCGAAACTGTTCACCGCTGCTCTAGAGGGCACTTTGAAACTCCTGAAATGGCAAAGTCAATAGCATGCATGATATGGCTGACGATATCGTAGTCATGGCAGAATCTTATGGAAGACTCAGGCAAGATGCATGACGTTAAAATGAACATGGACAAGACGAACATCATGTCGAATGTGGCGCAGACCCCGGTATCAGTTGGGAACTTAACTTTCGAAGCTGTTGTACGTGTACCTAGGACAAACAGTCCAGTAAGGAGTTGGATTCGTCAATCGACGAATCCAACTAGGCTGGGCAACGTTCGGGAAATTACGTGACATCTTCTTAGTCTCTACAAAGCTCAAGTGCGGTCTGGTATGGAGTACTACTGCCATCTTTGGTATGGTTCGGCCAAATACCAGCTCGCTACCTTAGATTCGATGGAACGTAGAGCTTTTAGGCTTATATGTGAGCAATATCAGATGACGACCTCCGTGGCGCAGTGGGTGAATAACGCCGCGGAACAAATGTTTGCATGATCTACAAATATTTATTCCGGGTCTGGTTGTTTCTCTATATATTATAGTATGTATTTACAAAAAAAAGTATGTAAGTATTCTATCAGTTATCTGGTTCCCATAGTACAAGCTCTTAGTTTGGGGCTAGATAGCGCTGTGTGAAATGTCCAGCAATATTTATTATTATTATATATGGTGGGGACTAAGACCCAGTCTCGAACACCGCCGTAAAGTTGCAAGCCTATCGATCTTTTACAGAATACATTTTGGGGAATGTGCCCAGGAACTTTACTATCTGATTCCGCCATTCCCCTTCCGTCAAAGGACAAGCAGGCGCACGGCTCCGTACCATCCGTACCTAGTCGATATACCACCCATTTGCACACACCGTTTTGGTTCTACGTTTTCGATGCGTACGGCTAAGGTATGGAACACTTTATTGTCGTCTGTTTTTTCTAAAGAATACAATCCAGTTAAGGTCCTCTTTAAGGTAAGAGTGAATAAGTTTTTTCTAGATCTTCGTGCTACATCTTAGAGCACATCATCGCTTACCACCAGGTGAGATTGAGGTCAAATCTTCTCTTTCAAAATACCTCAGTATCAAAAGATAAAAGTATTTGATCAGTGTGTGTTACCAGCGATGATATATCGCACAGAAACGTGGTTTATCACTAAGGTCGAATCAGAAATTAGGAGATCCGTAAACAAACCAAGGTCACGGACTTAGACGAGCGGATTAACAAGCTAAAGTGTCAGTGGGCGGAGCACATAACTCAAAGAGCTGACGGCCGTTGGGGCACAAAAGTTCTAGAGTGTACTTAAACCACGCGTAGGACGGCCCCCCACTAGATATAAAGACGACCTGATAAAGGTTACTGGGAGTCGTTGGGTGCAGGACGCACAAGCTCGGTAACTCTGAAAATCTATGAGGAAGGCCTATGCTTAGCACTGAACGACCTGTGGCTGATATGATGAGAAGCTGTGGTAGAAGTACCTTGGGATAGTTTACACTGTCATTAACTTGGTTCATATTAGCACAGCAGTAAAAGACATGGGTTTAATCCTGCCATCATTTAGTCACAGAGTTATGAAATGAGCTTATTTATTTTGCTGCAAGCATGGTTGTTTAAAGGTACCTTATATAGATAAGGTTGGTTGGTATGTCACACTTCACAGTTTAACTCGGGCATGCAAACAAACATTGAAATAAAGGGAAAATTAACCTTGCAAATTAACCATCATAAAAAGCAATTAAAATTGTCATTAGTCTGCTAACACGCAGGAGGTTGCGGCTTCGAATTTTGCATCATCTACAGGATATTTATTCTGGGTTTGGGTTTTTCTATATAAATCATCATCATCATCATATCAGCCGGAGGACGTCCACTGCTGGACAAAGGCCTCCCTCATTGATCTCCAGAAACTGCGGTTGGAAGCGGCCTGCATCCAACGCCGACCTGCTGTTCTTACCAAGTCGTCTTCTCATCTTGTAGGTGGACGTCCTACGCTGCGCTTGCCGGTACGTGGCCTCCATTCGAGAACTTTCCGGCCCCATCGGCCATCTGTTCTGCGCGCTATATGGCCTGCCCATTGCCACTTCAACGTGCTAATCCGTCGGGCTATGTCGGTGACTTGAGTTCTCCTACGTATCTCCTCATTTCTGATTCGATCCCGTGGAGAAACCCCGAGCATAGCCCTTTCCATAGCTCTCTATATCTATACTATCTATCTAATATTATAAAGAGGAAAGATTAGTTTGTTTGTTTGTATTGAATAGGCTCCGAAACTACTGGACCGATTTAAAAAATGATTTCACTGTTGGGTAGCTACACTATCTCCCGGTGACATAGGCTAGTTTTTACTCAGCTGCGCAGAAGGAGGGTAATGTTTTTATTGAAAAACTACGCGTGCGAAGCTGCGGATTTGTCAGCTATTAATGTTATAAAGAAGTAAAATTTGTAATTTGTGTGTTTGTTTGTTCGGATGTGGCGCAGTGGGTGACCAGCCGGCTGAGACGCAGGAGGTTGCGGGTTAGATCCTTGCCACGGAATACACGTTTGCATGATCTACAGATATTTGTTCCGGGTCGAACAGAGATCGTCTAAAACAAAGCAACTCTCAACAAACTTTTCAACAAAAATCAACTGTGCAACGAGTCGTGCACGGTGCGAGTCAATAATATCTAATAATTAAACATTTTTACAGGTTTATAATATACTACAAGTGGGATAACCAGAAGAAAACCAAGATTGATACAATTTTATTTAAGAAATGAACAAAAGAAGGAGTTAATAAGGAGGTCTCATAAAAACCTAAGGAGATCTCAGGGGGGGGGGTCGTATCCGAATTACGTTATGCAACCACTAATGGCGGGTTCCTTGAAAACGTCTCAAAAGTTTGATACTTTTTCCAGGAATTTTTCCTAGTCGTTTACCGACGGATATAGGAACCATTAGTATGCCACTGGCCTTAGCAAGAGCGGGAGTCGGCCTAGAGACAGGAGCTGCAATATGGAGCGCCGACTCCGTTTCCAAGTTTGGCACAGATGATGATTATGTATGACTTGGTGCTAAGGAACGACAGTGTGCAGTGTGCTTGCCAGCAGGAACCCTGGAACCCATTTCAAATGAGAGCTTAAACTAGTAAGACAGTGAAAATGGTTACAGAAAATTATACAGTACTAGCTGTTGCACGAGACTTCGTACGCGTTACATAAATGTGTAGGTAACCTATCCCATGGGAGCTGATTTATGGGATAAAAGGTAGCCTATGTGGTAATCTAGGTTATAATCTACGTATATACCAAATTTTATGGAAATTGGTTCAGCCGTTATGATGTGGTGTGAGTAACAAACAAATAAATAAACAAACATCCAAACTTTACATTTATAATATTAGTGTGATTCAAATAGGTGAACAGTATTTTTTTTTTGAAATTACGATGTGATGTGCCTACTCCACAGTGTGTGGAATAGGAACGAGATAATGTTAATGGTGAGTATAACAAAAATAAGCAGTTACGAGAATGAGGGGAAATTAATATTACTTGCAAGAATAAATATAGACAGATGAAATACAAGCCGGTAAGCAGTTATACCAACATAGTATTTTAATTATTATTTAATAGATACAACACTCACTCAATTGGGATTGAATTTGCTCAAACTCGTTCAAAATGTTACAATTTAGACTTAATTTATTTCCTGTATTGTTATGTATTCTAAAAGGATCATAAAAAAAACAACCAGCCTTGTTTTCTTGCCTTTCTTTCCTGGCTTAGTCGCGAAGGAACAGGCAGTAAAATTGACTTTTTAAAGTGATCCTTGTGATTTTATTCAATAAAAGATTTTGATTTTGACTTTGAGTTATTTTTCTGCCCCCAGTGCCCCACCACCTGCAGTCGGAAACAGCTCAATGAGGCAAACGACGAGGCTGTAGAGATCCACCACTGGTCCAAATCAATATAATTTAGAATAACTCATTGACACGATAAGAAGAACAAAAAGAATGTATCATATCTGTCATGTATATAAGACACGTTTTGAGCACGTGTAAATGAGAAAATATTTATATCTAGTAATAAAAATCCTTTTTTGCCCAGCCGGGATTTGAACCCACAACCGACTCGGAGAACTAAGTCTCATCATCATCATCAGCCGGCGAACGTCCACCGCTGAACATAGGCCTCCCCCTTAGATCGCCACAACGAGCGATTGGTGAGCCGTTTGCGCCCAAAGTTTGCCCAACGTTTGCTCCCCATGATTCTTACTAGATCGTCGGTCTACCTTGTGGGGGGCCGGCCTACGCTGCGTCTTCCAGTCCGTAGTCTCCACTCGAGAACCTTTCTTCCCCAACGGTTATCGGTTCTACGAGCGATGTGGCCTGCCCATTGCCACTTCAACTTGCTAATTTTGAGAGCTATGTCGGCAACTTTAGTTCTTCTGCGGATTTCCTCACTGGAACTAAGTCTAATAATAATTAAAACACAAGTTAAATCACCATTATATATTGTAACATTAACTTGCATACTCTAATTGGCATAACAAGTAACACAGCTACCAATGTTTGCCTAACATGAGAAAACTATTAACTCGGAACTAACGTAGGCGAAACATCGGAGTAATTATAAGCAAGCTATGAAGTTCTAAATGCAGGTAAGAACATCGAACTTCGTATTCAATGTCTCTGTTCTGCCAAGCAGTCCAAGTCAGCAATCCAAGAGGATGGAGAGAAAAGACCAGGACCTTCTTCCTCGTGGTCAAAATGCATATTCTGTTTGGTCCAACAGGAATAATTTTCATTGTGGTCAAACTACTTGGACAGAGAAAAAACTTACAACCTACTGCCATGTGCCACTGGATGCAAGTGTGTCGCTATGGTTTTTTTATAACAGTAACAATTTATCAATGGAAAATGATTGTGTACGCCTATTAGTTTATACTTGATGTAAATTTTGATCACGTACGTATTAGAAACAACAGTCTAAATGGATAAAGCAATTGCTTACGATTGAGTAAAGCGATTAAGTTATCGGTAGCACTTCACAGCTTGCTATGATTACTCTGTAATAGAGAATACAATTATTTGGACTAACAAGAGAAAACAAGGCAAAATGCTAGGTTTTGTCAGCGAATTAATTGTAACATATAACAGTTTGTATGCTATACAGATCAACAGATATAACTAGAACGGACAGCCTGACAGATTTTTTTACATTCAAGAAAATAGGCTTAAAACCCATTCTAAGTCAAAATCTACGAATATAACTTCGCCTGGTTTCAAAGCGGGAATTTTTCTCTGGTCTCCAGTGGGGACAGGGATAGGGCACCAGCGGGAATACCCCGAAGGTTTACTGTTCCACCAGACTAGCCCCACTGGTAGGGGTATACATTGGGTGAATCATCTTGTTCCCTAAGCAGCTTTGTACACAAATCATTCTGCATTCCTCTGTCATTCGTAAAGTGGATGTATATTTAGTATTAAAAGCATTACATTCCGAAATGTATATACAAAAAATAGAGATTATAACATTAAAACTGAAATGGTATAGAGAACACCCAAAGTGGCGACTTTATGTTATGTCTACACCTGTGCGATTTCATGTTGATCTTGCGTCTTCCTCTGACGCCTGCCATAGAGTTTGACAATAGCGCATGCCCTTAAGCTACAGTTACACATGCACATTACTAGCACGAAAGCATGCTTTCATTGAGCAAATGCTCATTAGTAGCATGTGTGTTGAAACATTGCTAATAATAAGCATGCTCATTTCGAGTTGGCTCAAAAATCGACGGCCGTGCGATTTTTGAGCATGCAACCTGCAGCGCGGGTGAAGAGGGGGAGGGCGTGCTTTTAGCGCGTGTGAACAGATTTGCTTAATGAGCATACTAGTATCGATCAGTCGTTCGCAACAGGTGCGCGTGCACAATTTCACGCAAAATGTCTCGCTGGGGCGACGAAAAAACGCTCATATTTGTAAATATCAAAATAACGAGTGTTCGTGGAATCCCCGCTTAAAGCAGTATAAAAATAATGTTGATAGAAATAATGCGTACCAAGACTTAGTAACGTACATTTAGGATCCGTCCTTGACTGTGAAAATCATTAAAACCAAAATTGAAAATTTAAGGTCTGTGTCACACAGAACTAAAAATTGTTTATTATTATTATTAAATTAAAAATTGATTGTCCATGGCTTTGTTTGAACTGAGACAGAGAGCGAGAGAGCATGCTATAAAATGACATGTGTATTGGAGTGTTTGCTTTGAGCATGCTTATTTAGGAGCATGTGTAACAGTAGCTTTAGCGCACGCATAAGCTAGACGCAAGACGAATTGAAAGTTAAAGTCGCAAGATGAATGAATGAATGAAGTGAATGAAAATTCTTTACAATTACCTTACAAGCTAGACACAACAGATTTATAGAAATAAACAAATACAAGTAATATGAAAGAGTCAAAATGAACATGAAAGCGTATGTAGACATAACTGAAGACCCATTTATTGCAGCTTACCAGGTTTTTTGTGATTTTTTCTCCCTTATTATTACATATCTACGTATAACCTGTTACCCAATGACATAGCATTGAGTAGAGAGTATCCGCCTGATTCATAGACTCTTCTGAAGTTAACCGCTTAGCTACGCGATAGATTGTTTTACAAATTATCTAGCCATAAGCAACACACATACCAAGTGCATTTTTAGTAGTTACGTCCGTCGTGATGGAGTAAATGTTAGCCCAAGGTATAGTCAAGAGTTTGGCGTTATCGGTATCAAACAAATGCATAGAAGTGGACTGTGTGTTTCCAAGCTTTTAATGTTAGGCCTGCGTAAAGGCGCGTTCTGCGGGCCATGCAGCGTGGAAGGGGGGGGGGGCACTCAGATCATATCCTAAAAAAACCTAAATCTATGTTTTTTTCATTTTCTATTAATACTAGCTGCACACGGCTACACATCAAGCTATACATTTCCAGTATAAGCTGACCTCGTGACCTGACCTTGTGTTTTCGTAGAATATACTGGATAGCTTGATGTATAGCTTGATGTGTAGCCGTGTGTACATGTTACACGACTAAATGTGTATATAGGTAACCTAGAAATAAAGCTAAACTCGTGTGAAGTGTAAACTATGAGTAAATTGGTAACGAAGGCCATAATATTTTTTCCATACAAATTTGACACCCCATTTTTATCTCATGGTACCTGATTTATGGGATAAAAAGTAGCCTATGTGTTAATCCAGGCTATAACCTACGTACATACCAAATTTCAGCGAAATCGGGTAAGCCGTGACGTGATTGATTAACAAGCAAACAAACAAACAAACATCCAAACTATCGCGTTTATCTATAGCGTGATAACTGACAATATCCTCTAGGATACCTTGTCTATGCTTAACGGTTAACTTCAGGGAGGACTAGATAAAACGGTAGAGCTGTATAACCTAGTTAAAGAAACGAGTATAAAATGGCGCCATAAAACATTAATCATCTTGTACACGAATGCAAGCAAGAGTCATTATTATAAATACGGGATTTATCACGTACCGTCTTATCGGTGTTTCGACCGACAATGTTTCGGTTCAATTCGTGAACCTTCATCAGGGTGAGTGCGATCCGCTCCGAATAACGTCTCGCCTCGCACTGAGGTGCCACTCGCTGTGAGTGCGAGGCAAGACGTTATTCGGAGCGGATCGCACTCACCCTGATGAAGGTTCACGAATTGAACCGAAACATTGTCGGTCGAAACACCGATAAGACGGTACGTGATAAATCCCGTATTTATAATAATGATTGAAATCAATCACGAAAGTTTTCTAAGTAAAGCATGCAAGAGTGTACAAGTTGTAATGATTTTAGGCGCCATTTTAGATTCCTTTTTTTAACAAACCAGGTTATAGCAACTTTTGATTTTATGAAAAGAACCAGCAAATAGATAGGCTACTTTGAAAATTACACCATAAGCCTTTAACATGAACAAATACTAAATTCTGATACATTAAAACATCGCATATACATCAATTAAACACACAACAGTTATATTAATATTTGTAAAGTGAGATAAATAGATTAATACGTAAAATTGAGCACTTAAATTTAAATATAGATGCATACCACGCAGGAATAGTTTTAAATAATGATCTGAAGAAATATATAAGTAATAAACGAAATGAAACAAAGATTTTATAAAGAACTTACTGTATACATAATACATAAATATTGCTGGACATTTATCACAGCGCTATCTAGCCCAAACTAAGCAGAGCTTGTACTATGGGAACCAGATAACTGATAGAATACTTTTTTTTGTAAATACATACTTATAATATATAGAAAAACAACCAGACCCGGAACAAATATCTGTAAATCATGCAAACATTTGTTCCGGGGCAGGAATCGAACCCGCTACCTCCTGCGTCCTAGCCGGCTATTCGCCCACTGCGCCACGGAGATCGTCCTTTAACTTTAACATTATCAGCGGATTATTTAGCGCTGTTATAAGTTTGGTACTAAAAGAGCTCCAACTCGATCAAAAAAAATCAAAGTAAATACGTAAATAATAATAAATTAAAAATAATATATAAATTAACAAATAATAACTTAATAAAATTAATTATAAAAATAATATAAAATGACGATACATAATTTCATTAAATTTAGAAATGTTGACTTTCACTTAATGTATTGAAAACTCACCCGCAGCGAAAACTAAACGAAAACCTCTTAATTTAAGGCTGAAATTTTAAATTTATATTTTTAACAATATTGTAAATGGTAGGTATAATCTGGTTTAGTAAAAAAAAATGGCGCCGAAAATCATTACCTCCTACTCGCACACAAATGCATGCAATAGTGTGCAAGCAAGGTAATGATTTTCGGCGCCATTTTAGATTCTCTTCTTTAATAAACCAGGTTATAGATTTAGCGATATGAAAGTCCCAGAATTTTCGAAAGAGTGGATTCTATTCCCGCTATTTTGAAAATACGTGGTCGCATTTAAAGTTAATATTGTTATACCTATTTATTGCAACTTTGTACGGGTTTTTATTATCACAACTGGAAGATAATAAGTGATAAGTCAATATTAAAATGAAAGGCACAACGAGAAACGTATCTAGAGAGTCGCACACTAGAAACTTCTCATCCATGTTCTTAAGGCGAGATAAATAGACGATATTTAACCCATACTTAGACTTAGCCGCTTAAACTGTGTTGGCTTCCTAATCTCAAAACAAGCGTGGTAGATTAGGTACTTTTTTTCTGATCTGTAAAAGGAGATACGAATAGCGTTTAAAACATCTATTTATCTCGGATTAATATATGTTTACAAAATCCCACGAAAGCTAGTAATTTTTTATAGGTTCTTTTTTTTGTGTACGACTTCCTTTAGAATGAACCTTAAGTACCTTATGAAAGAACTTTACACAGCTTTTAGATATAGATTCAAGATAGAAAATAACTAATTATACTCACATTACGATTAAGTAGGTAATATTATTTTAACAATTATTTACTTTCAAAGGCAAATAATAATTATAGATACATAACAAGTCCATATAAAGGTATAACTACAAAATAGATCGCTACAGAAGTTAAATTAATTATAAACTATAACGAGGAAATCGGATCAAAGACGAACAGTAGACCGCAGGCATAGTCATTTTATTCTAATATGAACAAAATATTTGTTACTTGTCAGCTAAAAATCAATTAACTAAAAATCTAACGTCAGCTAAATACATGGTGCAGAGTTCTTCAAGCGAGTAGACACTTCTCTAGAAAACAATGAATTGATCCTAGATCCTCGTAAGCGCGTGTCTATTTGCGGGCGTCACGTTGTACTAAACTTCTGTACGAATCTATTTTGCGGCATTATACATAGGAACTAAAGCGGGCTTTACGCTTTGCAATATTTAGCTTTTAGCGATAAGGCCGCCCATTGTACCTTTGATTTAATTTTGTATTCTCTTTTGTTTGTTTTATTTTTAATGGTGTGCAATAAAGAAATTATATATCTATCTATTTAGTGTACTAAATCCAAAAAGACTAAATTCAGCATGTCGTGTCGGCTCTGATGTAAACTAATGTGTGTAACTGGATATGTATAAACACGTCTGAACTCAGTCATTTCCATTTAGTCAGTCTGCATATTGCATAAAAGTGTAAATAAATACTTTTTCTCAAACATGCTTGGAAATTTGAGCATTATTTTGACAACCTTCTTCGAGATAAATCGAAATTGCTGTACTGGCCAAATACATGCGAGCAGCGGCCGGCAAAAGCTGTATTATCGTCCGTATCTGTCGTGGTTTAGCGGCCAAATAAATTACATAGTAAACATCGGTCGTGTAATTTAAAAATGGAACGATCTTTTACATGATTACCAACGAGGTAACTTATGAAAGGTTTTATTTAAATTTCGAACTGGCTTGTAAATAGGCAGCTGATTTTTGAAAAACAAAACAAATAAATACTTTAACACTAGAAAAATTCCTGATTTTGAAAAGTAGGTAATTGTATTTTTTATTTTATTTTATAATTTCAGCGCATTATTTGAGAAAGTTCTATACAAGCCTTGGGCATGACTAGGCATTGATGGACTTACGTACCTATGTGTGCCTCGGCTTCGCCTTACTCGTTCGTCCAACAATGCCTCTTGCTGGCCGCTGCAGTAATGTATATATCAGGCAACAATAGAAAAGTAAGAGATGTGAATTTACATATTCTACGGCCCATACAAATGTATACCTTAGTAAAATCCGCTTTCGTTTGATTTGCCTCACAGCGCGAGCGAGTACCTACTCAATCATTTTAAGTTCTAAAACACCTCTATGCTGAAGAAAGCTGTTCCTAAAAAAATCTAAATTTAGTGGTCTACAAAGTATGTACAAGGTGAGTTGGTACTCACCTTGTACATACTTTGTATTCATACATCTTTTATTTATAGGCAGACATAACTTATAGACAGACAACCTTGAACTTTGTAAAAACCATGACAAAACATCAATTCATATTACTAATCTTGTCACAAAACACGGAACGTTCCAGAAACGTAAAAAAACTTTATTGTTACGATACGAATTACGTGATTTTATACTTCTTACAATCTAGTTTTTTTGATAGCTAATAGAATTCGGACTTTTTTAAGAAACTGGTCATTATTGGAGAATGTTTTTTTTATATTATTTGCCAAACAACTGCCAGCGAAAACTTACGAGATGAAAGTATCTATTTAACTTCCATACATTTTTATGTTTACTGAATATCTGTTTCTTCACTGTTTCAGTACTCATTCTATTGTAAAAATTATTTCCATACTATCCATACTAATAATATTATTATAAATGCGAAAGTAACTCTGTTTGTTACCTTTTCACGACTAAAGGGCTGAAAGGATCGTAATGAAATTTGTCAATTAGATTTATAATATTCTGGGGAAGGACAAAGCTATCTTTCGCTTCAAAAAATAATCTTATAGAGGGTGTAATAGGGGTTGAAAGTCCCATCTAATTCAACCGTCGTTCATTGACATGATGTCATTTAAATCAAGAGTCGCGTCACGTTGACATTTCATTTTGCATTTGATTGTTTCTTTGTTAATTTATATGGCAGAACAAAGTTTGCCGATTCAGCTAGTTACCAATATTCCATAGCTATCTATTATGACAACGTCAGCTTTTAATACAGCGTAGATCATCTCAAAATCAAAATCATTACCTCCTACTCGCACACAAATGCATGCAATAGTGTGCAAGCAAGGTAATGATTTTCGGCGCCATTTTAGATTCTCTTCTTTAATAAACCAGGTTATAGATTTAGCGATATGAAAGTCCCAGAATTTTCGAAAGAGTGGATTCTATTCCCGCTATTTTGAAAATACGTGGTCGCATTTAAAGTTAATATTGTTATACCTATTTATTGCAACTTTGTACGGGTTTTTATTATCACAACTGGAAGATAATAAGTGATAAGTCAATATTAAAATGAAAGGCACAACGAGAAACGTATCTAGAGAGTCGCACACTAGAAACTTCTCATCCATGTTCTTAAGGCGAGATAAATATACGATATTTAACCCATACTTAGACTTAGCCGCTTAAACTGTGTTGGCTTCCTAATCTCAAAACAAGCGTGGTAGATTAGGTACTTTTTTTCTGATCTGTAAAAGGAGATACGAATAGCGTTTAAAACATCTATTTATCTCGGATTAATATATGTTTACAAAATCCCACGAAAGCTAGTAATTTTTTATAGGTTCTTTTTTTTGTGTACGACTTCCTTTAGAATGAACCTTAAGTACCTTATGAAAGAACTTTACACAGCTTTTAGATATAGATTCAAGATAGAAAATAACTAATTATACTCACATTACGATTAAGTAGGTAATATTATTTTAACAATTATTTACTTTCAAAGGCAAATAATAATTATAGATACATAACAAGTCCATATAAAGGTATAACTACAAAATAGATCGCTACAGAAGTTAAATTAATTATAAACTATAACGAGGAAATCGGATCAAAGACGAACAGTAGACCGCAGGCATAGTCATTTTATTCTAATATGAACAAAATATTTGTTACTTGTCAGCTAAAAATCAATTAACTAAAAATCTAACGTCAGCTAAATACATGGTGCAGAGTTCTTCAAGCGAGTAGACACTTCTCTAGAAAACAATGAATTGATCCTAGATCCTCGTAAGCGCGTGTCTATTTGCGGGCGTCACGTTGTACTAAACTTCTGTACGAATCTATTTTGCGGCATTATACATAGGAACTAAAGCGGGCTTTACGCTTTGCAATATTTAGCTTTTAGCGATAAGGCCGCCCATTGTACCTTTGATTTAATTTTGTATTCTCTTTTGTTTGTTTTATTTTTAATGGTGTGCAATAAAGAAATTATATATCTATCTATTTAGTGTACTAAATCCAAAAAGACTAAATTCAGCATGTCGTGTCGGCTCTGATGTAAACTAATGTGTGTAACTGGATATGTATAAACACGTCTGAACTCAGTCATTTCCATTTAGTCAGTCTGCATATTGCATAAAAGTGTAAATAAATACTTTTTCTCAAACATGCTTGGAAATTTGAGCATTATTTTGACAACCTTCTTCGAGATAAATCGAAATTGCTGTACTGGCCAAATACATGCGAGCAGCGGCCGGCAAAAGCTGTATTATCGTCCGTATCTGTCGTGGTTTAGCGGCCAAATAAATTACATAGTAAACATCGGTCGTGTAATTTAAAAATGGAACGATCTTTTACATGATTACCAACGAGGTAACTTATGAAAGGTTTTATTTAAATTTCGAACTGGCTTGTAAATAGGCAGCTGATTTTTGAAAAACAAAACAAATAAATACTTTAACACTAGAAAAATTCCTGATTTTGAAAAGTAGGTAATTGTATTTTTTATTTTATTTTATAATTTCAGCGCATTATTTGAGAAAGTTCTATACAAGCCTTGGGCATGACTAGGCATTGATGGACTTACGTACCTATGTGTGCCTCGGCTTCGCCTTACTCGTTCGTCCAACAATGCCTCTTGCTGGCCGCTGCAGTAATGTATATATCAGGCAACAATAGAAAAGTAAGAGATGTGAATTTACATATTCTACGGCCCATACAAATGTATACCTTAGTAAAATCCGCTTTCGTTTGATTTGCCTCACAGCGCGAGCGAGTACCTACTCAATCATTTTAAGTTCTAAAACACCTCTATGCTGAAGAAAGCTGTTCCTAAAAAAATCTAAATTTAGTGGTCTACAAAGTATGTACAAGGTGAGTTGGTACTCACCTTGTACATACTTTGTATTCATACATCTTTTATTTATAGGCAGACATAACTTATAGACAGACAACCTTGAACTTTGTAAAAACCATGACAAAACATCAATTCATATTACTAATCTTGTCACAAAACACGGAACGTTCCAGAAACGTAAAAAAACTTTATTGTTACGATACGAATTACGTGATTTTATACTTCTTACAATCTAGTTTTTTTGATAGCTAATAGAATTCGGACTTTTTTAAGAAACTGGTCATTATTGGAGAATGTTTTTTTTATATTATTTGCCAAACAACTGCCAGCGAAAACTTACGAGATGAAAGTATCTATTTAACTTCCATACATTTTTATGTTTACTGAATATCTGTTTCTTCACTGTTTCAGTACTCATTCTATTGTAAAAATTATTTCCATACTATCCATACTAATAATATTATTATAAATGCGAAAGTAACTCTGTTTGTTACCTTTTCACGACTAAAGGGCTGAAAGGATCGTAATGAAATTTGTCAATTAGATTTATAATATTCTGGGGAAGGACAAAGCTATCTTTCGCTTCAAAAAATAATCTTATAGAGGGTGTAATAGGGGTTGAAAGTCCCATCTAATTCAACCGTCGTTCATTGACATGATGTCATTTAAATCAAGAGTCGCGTCACGTTGACATTTCATTTTGCATTTGATTGTTTCTTTGTTAATTTATATGGCAGAACAAAGTTTGCCGATTCAGCTAGTTACCAATATTCCATAGCTATCTATTATGACAACGTCAGCTTTTAATACAGCGTAGATCATGATTATAATTTTATTTTAAAACGAGAAATCGGTAAGAAGGTATTTTGTTAAAAATACATGGCGAAACCATTATTTTTAAGGCATGTTGTTCTAGGTTTACGATTTAAAACCAGTCATTCGATTTTCTTCTACACATATAACAATAATTAAAAGTGTATATAAAGGATGTACGTATACCTCAGAAGATTTCGGTAGTTTTTTTTTTAATTATAGGCCAGCGTTTGACCACGATCTCGTCTGATGGTAAGCGATGATGCAGTCTACGATGGTACACGCTTGCCTAAAAGAAACCTATTCACGCGCAACTTGAAACCCCTAGGTTGCAGTTATCAGGAAACACAGACTCAGGCAAGGCATTCCACTCCTTGGCGGTGCGCATAATAAAGGTGGAAGAGTACCGCTTTGTGCGTATGCGAGGTATGTCTAACATGAAGCGGTGGCGCATCGCGGAGCGTCTGGTTGTCCGATGATAGAATGGGGATGGTGGGATCAGGTTGAAAAGCTCCGCAGGTTTGCGACCTTTCGACGATGCTCGAGGCTGTGGAGCCTTGCATCTGCTAACTCGTCATTGCAAATGAGCTTCTTGGATCTTCTCTCAATTGGATATTTTACTTTGCTTGACATAATCATTCAATTTATGTAATTAATTCAGTATACATATATCTATAAATTTTTTGCCAGATAAGAGATTATGCTATTGAAGCAGCACAGTAAATACGGCTAAGCCATCTCTCTCATTTAGAATACTTACTAAATTACTATAAATACAGATACTTAACTAAGCTAAGCTGTTGATAATAATTCAAACCATTGATATGATTGGCATGTGCGCAGTAATATATTTTTATATGAATAATTTATTTAGTAAATACTTCTTAGAACGCTGTTATAAACTTACATTGATATTTCAAATTGGTTACATATTGTACTATTGAATGTTTGTTAGTCTTAATAAGTATTATTTAATCAAATTATGGAAAACCACTTACATTTGTAGGTATCTAAACTTTTTATTGATTTAAAACCTTTCGATTTAATCTACATAACCCGTCAATAAAATTTTCAAGAGAAATCTCTCTGAAAAGTAACTATTACCCATAACAGCCAAAAGATAGGCATCCATTATTATAATAGACAATGCTTACAATATAATACAACACGAGAAGATAAGTAGATACAAGTTTTACATACTTTAAGAGTAATGTCCAATGTCATACAATTCTGATCAAAATTTAACAGTTTCCTTTTGGATTTGGAAAACAACACATCGGTAGAGCACCGGAGAAGATAATCACTAGATTCATCAACGATTAAGACTTACTCATACCAACGTTAATCATCTTTTCACTACCTTATTCAATACCATCTGTAACTTACTCTTAAAACGGGATACTTAGCGTAATTTTGTGAGTTTTATCTGTATAATGTATTTATTGCTAAATATCATTACTATAGTATTTTTATTTCTTTATTTTCTCGATGACAGTTCTAATTTGATAGTTATAGTGTTGTGACCAAATAAGTAATGATATCGAGTGACAGTGACGATTTATCAGATTTTGATTAAAATAAATAAATAAAGATTACCTGTCGTTATAATTATTTCGTTTCATTGTCGAGTACCTACCTATACCTACTTATTTTACAACAGCTTCGAAAATTTTAAAGAAGTTGGCATTATCAATCAAGAATTAATAAGTTTAACATCTTGTAATGAAATATAACATTAGTTAATAAATCTGTACAAAAGTATCAAGTACACAAAAGTAGTTTAGTGTCTTACATTTTGTAAAAAAATATCGGGGCTGTTATCGTGTTACGTTTATCGATAGCTCCATCCCTATCAGTTCCTCCGACTCTGGTATAACCTTGTACGTGCGTAAACGTCATATTTTTATAAAATAATGCATACATAATGTAAAAAAGACGCTCGTTCAAGTTTTCACAGGAGCTGTCATCGAGAAAATAAAGAAATGGAAATAGTTTAATTACGTAAGAGTGAGGTTAGTTTGTAAAGTACATACACTTCATGAATGTTTGTCAAGTGCATATACTTCAAAGCGATTAGGGATCTTTCAACATGTCAAAAAATTGAATGCGTTTAGTGGCATACGCGTCAAAATGCATGCGTGATAAAATGTACGACTGATCTTAGCATTCTCCATAGTCATGTGTTTCACCCAGGTGTACTGACCAGGTGGATCATGGGGTGGATCATGGGGACCATTCTGTCAATAGATGATGATTTATACAGTGCCTAGTAGTAAGTTGCCATCTCCGAAGGTCGTAGCATTGGCTGGGTAAAAGACTCAAGCGCTTGGGACAGGATTAAAAAAAAAACAATCTAAATATCCCGTTTTTAGTAAAGAGTGTGCTCATAACCTTAGAACCAGGATAGTTGCAAAGTAACAGCCCTACTCTCTACTAGTCACTCAACATTCAACTTGGGTAAACTTTCCAAAAACCACAACATATTAAGCTCAATCCTCCCTGCCTCTACTGAGGCTGAATCTCCGATGAAACTTGAATCCCTTCTTCTTCTCTCTCTCTTCCAGCGGCTTGTCCAAGTTATCTGCACTCTTTGCTACCTGGACACTCTTCCTTCTATTCTTCATGGATTTCACAAGTTTGTAAAACTTGCCTCGTTTCTTGGGGTCCTGTGCTAGCTCGTGTGCTTCATCGTCAACCTGAAACACAAAGAAACATTAAAATACTTAAATAAAGTAGAGTACAGATAGGTGCGTGTGATTTGCGATCTAAACTTATTTACTCCTAAGTTGCTATAGAAAGCTAAATTGTAATTAAGTGTAATTAATTATTTATTTATTTATTAAGGATTGCCAATAGATGCGCTTGTGCTCACTCTGTAAAGGAAAAAAATATATCTGACACGACACAAAATAAAAAAAATCATAAAAGAAGATGGCGAAATACGGGCAACCTCAGCAAATACAGATCTGACAAAGGTATATATGTACGAGCTAACGCACACATGTACAATCAGCTTAAACTTGTGTAAATAATATTTTTACTTTTAGCATAGCATGCATGCCCTAGTTACAATAATTATTCGAATTTGTGATGAAAGCAATAAATCAGTGTACGTCCAACACTCAACGAGTTCGGTTATTTATCTCTCTTTAGAGTCTCCTCCCCAGCTAGCACCCCTTAGCAATTTTACCCCAGCTTTTCTTTCTGTTTGGTACATACCCCAAACATTTGGTCCTTCAAGCTTTTGTACAAGCGAGATCTTACGGGAGTGTTAATTCCTTCGATTCCGCGGACATTGACCCAGTGCAGTGACGAAATCCGTTCACGTGTTAAAAAACCCGTAAGTTGTCGGGTTTTAGCTAACTTTTTTGACTTTCGTATTCGTATCTGTGCGATTACGTGACGTTCAAGTGAGTCAGGAGACTCACTCAGCAGCATCAGCTCTCCCACCGTGAGTCAGGAGACTCGTTTAGCAGCATCAGCTCATCCTCCGTGGGTCAGGAGACTCACTCAGCAGCATTAACTCATCCTCTGTGGGTCAGGAGACTCACTCAGCAGCATCAGCTCATCCTCCGTGGGTCAGGAGACTCACTTAGCGGCATCAGCCCTTCCTCCGTGGGTCAGGAGATTCACCCAGCGGCATCAGCCCTTCCTCCGTGGGTCAGGAGACTCACTCAGCAGCAACTGCTCTTCTTTGCGTGAGTCGGGAGACTTGCCTAGCAGCAGCATTCATGTAAGATCGTTCATATTTTACTTGCTTATCTAACTACCATGACAAACTACGAAGCAATCTTCAACCGTCAAGCAGAACTTGTCACCGAGCTTCAGCGCATCGGTACTAACTTCGATAAGGATTCAGCTCATCGAAAGACCTCGGAGTATCTGAAGATAAGGTTAGACGCTTTAGATAACTTCTGGGGAGAGTTCGATAGTAACGACTCTACTCTTGAATTGTTGCCGACGAAATCTCAAAGGTACTTTCAGGAATCAATTTATGATCGTATGAATAAATTATATAGTGATACGCGAGCTAAAATAGTAGCTTATGAGCCTTATAAAGAGCAGAGAGCATCCGGTTCGGGTAAAGGTACAGGTACTGAAACCGAGACTGGTTCTACTAACAAGGTTGACAAGCTTTTGTTCTCGCAAAGGACCTACTTTCGAGCGCTTAAGCGACTAATATCGAGCATCAAAGTAAGCGAGATTAGCGAGAAGTGGGAATTAGAAGATGAGCTACGCAGCATCCAATCTAGATGGAACGATATCGACAAGCTTCATCTCGAAATAGATAACATTCTTGAAGGCGAAGATGAGATCTACCAGGATGAATTTATCAGGCAGGAATCATCATTTAAGTTAACCAAAAAGGCGCTTAATCTGAAATTATCGGCTACAACGCATCTTCAAAAATCTACACCTTTACTTGAAATACCTACCTTTTCAGGAAAGTTAACTCTCTGGCCTACTTTCTTCGATTATTGTTCTTCGAGTCGATACATAACAATAATTTTCTATCTAAAGCACAGAAAATGCAACACATAAAAGGTAAATTAAAGGGAGAAGCAGAGCGTCTTATTCAGAATTTAAGCATCTCGGCTGAAAATTACGACATAGCTTGGGAGATATTGACACATCGCTACAACAATCCGCAAGTGTTATTCACTACCCACATTGATACCTTCCTGAATCAGCCCAGCATCAGCAAGCAGACGTCTTACGAGATAAAACGTCTCTACGACACCACTACCGAGTGTATTCACGCCATTCACAACATGGGTGTAGATACTAACTCATGGGATCCGATACTCGTTCATATAATAGCAAAAAAGCTAGACAGCGAAACCTACACGGCCTACAAAGAAGCACGCAAATCTCCGAGAGAGTTGCCTACTCTAAATGAGCTTATGGGCTTTCTCGAGGGTAAGTTTATCGCTCTAGAACCTACCCAAATGAAAGAGAAAGGCAACACTAATTCTCCAGCTAAGCCAGCTTCATCGTATCTAGCAAAGCCAAGCTACAAGTCAACCCATTATACTAATAAGTATTAATCGAGATATCTAGCAGCATCTACATCCACGTGTAAGTGCCCTCTATGTAATTTTGATCACGAGCTCTACCGATGCCGACATATCGAAAACAAACATATGAAAAAATCGAATCGATTCAAAGCGAATGTACTCGTAACTAGTCGGGGATAGAGTTCGTCAATACATATTCTACGTACCTCAACGCTAAACTCCGATGATATGTCTCCAAGGTCCTCGACGCTGTGACTCTCTATCTCTCTAGGCTGGGGGACTTCGAGCTTGGATCTGGAGGTGTCTGGCTTCGGCTCTTCGGGCGGTGGGGGCGCGTCGGGGTCCACGCACTGGAAGTACAAGTACTGGCTTGAAATGACAATATTAGTTTTTATCAAAATACACAAGGAAACAGAAAACGAGTGATGAAACTCAAATAGTCTTGGCAAGAAGCGGTACTGTATTGTATTTATTTATTCAAACAACGGCAGCCCAATTCTACTAAACCAATCGCTTCACCATGACAATGGCCGTCGCAAAATGGCCACTAATGGGCTTCTGGTATTCGATTAAAACAATATTTTTTCAATGTCTGCTTTTGCTATTGTTAATTAGATAGAAAGAAAGCAATTCATCTTTAATTCTTTTCTTTAATCATCACCAACTTTATCAACAATTTTACACAGTACTCTTAGGACGCCATTACCAGAGAGAAGAACAAAACATGAATTTCCATAGACTATGTAGAATATAGATGTACGTAACTAACACGCCTCCTTACATTTATATTCTTCATAATTACATTAACTAATTTATACTGAAATCTATAACTATATTACTTTACTTTAAGTTTAACATACTTCTAAATTTGATGAATTTAATATTTCCTAAAGATTTTGTAAAGATATCTGCAAAATTCTCTTCAGATGTGACTTTTACAACTTCAATAGTTCCATTTCTAACATTTTCATGAACAAAGTGGTAATGAACTTCAATATGTTTAGAATTGAATATGATGCTTTCGAAGCCATACTACGTAAGAAAACTGCATCCCTGATTCGCAGAGTGCGGGACAGTCAAAACAGCATCCTGAAAACTATATCGGACAGGTTCACCTCTCCGATCTGGAAATGTTTTGTGCGGAGGGCGATTTAAACCGCCGGCGCCGTATGTTTTTAATTAGTTCTAAGTTTAGTTTTTAAATATTTTATTTTATTGATGTGTTTATGTGACTATTTGTTTTTATATATTGTAATATGGATTGTAACTATCTGAAATAAAATGAATTTGAATTTGAATTTGAATAGCCAAGGCTCCTGAGTTGTCTTCAAATATTTTTACAGGTTCTGACACCTTTGAGAATACATCATTTGTTAAACAAATCAGATATTTTATCTCTGTTACAGCTTCTGACAATGCAATATATTCAGCAAATGTTGAAGATTTAGTTACACTGTTTTGCTTCTTAGACTTCCAATATATTACATTTCCAAACAATCTAATTACAAAGCCTGTAGTAGACTTCCTAGTTAGTGTCTCCTGCGAAATCTGCATCTATATAACAATCAATTATGTCAGCATTATCATTCTTACAATATATCAATTTAAGATCTCTAGTCAAATACAAATATTTTACTACTCGCAGTGCATATTTTAAATGTGTCTCATTATAACAGTTTTGGTATCTACTTAGGTAGTTCACACTGAATGATATGTCTGGTCTAGTGCCTGAACTGATATACAATAGAGCTCTAATTAAATTCCTATATTTTACATCCTCATTTACATCCGATTGTTCCAGTTTGAGATTAATTTCTATTGGTGTCTTATACGATTTCGAATTTTCAATATTATAACGCTTAGCCAACGACTCAATATAATTTTTCTGACATAAGCTCATTTTATTTGTACATTTTTCATAATTATACTCAATATCAATTCCAATATAGTTTTTTACTTTATCCATATCCTTCATTTTAAATTTATTACTCAGTTGATTTTTAACATCAGCTATTACTTTTTTATTTTTACAACATATCAACAAGTCGTCCACAAATAGTAATATGTATACATTTTGGTCATGTTCTGTTACATATAAACAATAATCATATTTACTTCTACGGAAACCAATAGTAGTTAAAAAATCATTTACATATTCATACCAAGCTTTAGGGCTTTGTATTTACACAAATACAATAGTATCCAAACTCTTTATCAAATCTAGTTGGATTTTTTATCTGTCGTTGTAGTCTTTTCTTACAATATAATAACTGTCTCATCATCATTTTCTTTTGTCTCTTTATCTTTTTCCTTTTCATTAATCTCATATGTCATTTCCTTTTCAGTATTTTCTGTATCATCTTGTTTTTAAACTTGATTGATATTTTCTTCCTCTTCGTCGTCACTAAAGCCAATACATTTTACATCTTCCTCAATAATATCACAATGTCTTGCCATTAGAAGCCTGTTATTTAACAACACTCTGTATCCAACTTCTGTATATCCAAGTAGTACTCCTAATTTAGCTTTTTTGTCCCATTTAGACCTCTTTTTTTCCACTGGTATTCTGACATATACTTTGCTGCCATACATTCGCAGATTCTTTATAGATGGCTTCCTTTTAAAAAATATTTCATATGGTGTCTTCTTTTCCATAGTGTTCGTCAAAGTCCGGTTCTTTAAATAAGCAGCAGCCTTTACAACTTCTGGCCAAAATCTTCTATCAACTTTTGCTTCTGTTAATAAGCATCTTGCCATGTCCATGATTGATCTGTTAAATCTTTCTGCAGTGCCGTTCAATTGATGTAAATAAGCCGGACAAGGTTAAACCAATATCCCCTTATCTCTAGTAAACTGGTATACTTTGGAATTTATGTACTCTTTTCCATTGTCACACCGTAATTCTTTAATCATTTTCCCTGTTAAATTCTGCACTTCATTTACATACTGTGTTAAGCATTCATTAACTTGATATTTTGACTGAATGCAATATACTTTGATCAACTTACTGTAATCATCGATAAAACTTAAAAAATACCTCTCACCATTGCATCCTGTTGTATTATGGGGCCCATTTAAGTCTGTACGTACTATATCTAATATATCTTCTGCTCTTCTTCTATTATTCTCAAATGGTAAGTTATGCATTTTATTTTCTATACATATGGCACACTTCATATATTCAGATTCAAGTTCTCTAGGTATTCCTTCCAATAGCTCGTTCTTGCACATTATTATATTCAGGTTTTTAAAATTAACATGTCCGAGCGTTCTGTGTAGTCTTTCTTTTGTAGTCAAAGTAGTTTGAGTCGTCACATTCACTTCCAGTTGCTCCCTTAACATAAAACTTTTCATTTTTGCCTTTCATCTTTCAGTGCTATTGCAACTAGTCCTCCGCTTGAGTTGTATATTTTAGATAACCTTCCTCTTGAAACGATTGAGTGACTATCTGTTATCTTTGAGTAGCTTAGTAGATTCGCCTTCATATCTTGCACATAAAATACATTATTTAATGTTACTTGTGATTTCCTGCCATAAACATGAAAAAAAGTAGTAATATTACCAACTTTCGTCGCTTCCAGTATTCTTCCATCTCCAACTTTCACTTTTATAGGGTTTTTTAAAGTTATGCAATTTTCTGAGAAATATTTATCAGTGTTTATAATATAATCGGTACATCCACTATCTAGTAGCCAATTTATCTCACCTTTTTTACAAATATTCTCGCATGTCATTGTTATGGCATTGTTCACTACTGTATGAAAGTTGCTTCCTTGTGCATCATTATTCTTGGGCTGAAAGTTTCCTCGAACTCTTTGGAAATTTCAAGAAGTATTATTGTATGATCCACGTCTCCGTTGATTTAAATAACCTCTACCTCAGCCACGATTATTTTCTCCATACCAACAATCTCGTTTCATATGACCAGGTTTTCCACAATTAAAACATTTAAACTGGTTGTTAGTCGGTGTTGAGGTATTAGACTCCGCTTTGTAAACATTTGACCTCTCATATGACCCCTCTGGTTTTTCTTCTATGCTCCTTAACTTAATTTTGCTTTTGAGGTAATCTACCGTTCTCTCTTTTTCTGGCAACACATCAATTGAATCACCCATATGACTGTAGCTTCGGGGTAATGCCTTCAACATGTAATTCAGTTTCTCCTGTTCATTTATTACTGCACCAGCTTGCTTCAACTCGTTTACGGACTTTTCAAAATCATCGAAGAAAAGATTGACGTCCGAGTAATTTATCAACTTGACACTTTCTAGGTTATTTCGGCACACAATTTGCAGAGCGGTAGACTTTTTCAAGTATATTTCATCAAACTTACACATGATATTGTATGCCGAATCAAGGTCAATTATGTATTCCAATTGTTTGTTTGAAATTGCACTAAAGATATAATTCGTCGCTTGAATATATTTTTCCTCCCAAGAGGTTTTCTCGGCACTGTCGCTTTTTGGACGAATCGCGACATCTTTGCACTTTTTATACTGCAGAAACTTTAGCAGTCTTAATTTCCAGTAACTATATTCTGATCCGTCGAATATTGGAATCATAATCTCATTATTTTTTACAAACGCCATTTTGCACGCCGTATTCGGCTTTCAATTTTTTTTACTATATTTACTTCAACTTTCTTCTATTTCTTTTAAAACCACGGACTGCTACCATGTTAATTTGATAAAAAGAAAGCAATTCATCTTTAATACTTTTCTTTAATCATCACCAACTTTATCAACAATTTTACACAGTATTCTTAAGGCGGTATCAGACGGTTCACTCGAGTGAACATTCACACGAATGCATGCTTCATTTTTCTTTCATTCCATGTTCACACGACTTACTGCGAATGACAAAGAAAAGAACGTTCATCTGTTACTTACTTTAAATATGTCATCGGGTGAAGTCGTGCGTCTCGGAATCCGTTTAATTTGTGATCATTTAATCCAAAAGTTAGTAAAAAAGAAGCATAGAAAACGTCGACGTTGGTGGGTGCGGCCATGGATTGAAAGAAGAAATATGTTTGGAGCTTCGAATACACTGTTGAGAGAACTAGCTGATGAAGATTCTGAATCGTATCGCAATCATTTGCGAATGGACGAATCTAAATTTGAAGAACTTTTACTGCTTATTGCTCCGTCAATAACGAAACAAAATACTTTAATGAGAGATAGTATACCTAACCGAACAAAACTTCAAATTGTACTGAGATATCTTTCTACTGGCGATTCTTTTGGAACCTTAGAAGCTCTATACAGAGTACCACGAAACTCAATATCCTACTTTTTCAAAGAAGTATGTGAAGCTATTTGGACAGCACTTGGAAACTTTATAAAGGTCAGTAACATTTAGAATTGATTAAAAAACAAGTAGGTAATATTTTTGAAACTTTTTAATTAAATGCACATGTTTGACAATTAACATTCAAACGATTTCTTTAAGAGCTTGTATGAGTATATTTTCTTGAGTGGATGGTGAAAGAACAATGTGTGAATGTACTTCTTGTTGGGTTGCTGAGGGATAGTACTGATCATTTTGTGGTGAGGACATAGGTACAGAGACCGTTGGTGAGTGTACTTGGTGGGTTGGCGAGTGATAGGTATCATATTGATGCGACCGGCTAATATTTAATGAGGATCCTGTACTTGAGCTCGAGTAAATCGATTCAGATACAGACGTCATTTGTGAAAGACGTTCCTGGGTCATCACGGATTGAAGCCTTTCCTGACATATTAATGCCCTATTTAGGGGCATTTTCTTTAGCTGTATTGCCAAACTTTTACAAAACAAATCAAACTCATCTTCAACTTGCTCTTTGTTTTCCTTGCTTAAAGCTTTTAGTTCTTTAATTGCCATATCAATTGGAATGTCTGTCTTTCGTTTGCGGTTGACTGGTTTTCCAGAATGCAATGATGTAGACGATATTGTACCACTATTTCTACTATTCTCAGCACTAGATGTCGACTGCTTCTCACTACCAGCTTGAGAACTCTTCGGCTCAGATTCAGTGGTTTCTTCATTTTGAGTCTGCGTGTTTACTGATGTATCCTGCAATTAAAATATATTTATTGTTACAGGTTCCTGAAGTTCGAGATGAATGGATTAAAATAATGGAAGACTACTATAAACTATGGAACTTTCCAAACTGTTGCGGGGCCATGGATGGAAAATTAATCAATATAAGATGTCCAGGAAACTCCGGCTCAGACTATTTCGACTACAAAAAGAATTTCAGTATTCATCTATTTGCACTTGTGGATGCGAATTACAATTTCATCTTTATAGATGTTGGAACAAATGGAAGAGCAAACGATGCATCAGTCTTTCAAAAATCAACATTAAATGAAGCATTGATGTCAAATCTTCTGAATTTTCCAGAGGAAGGCGTAATCGTGGCAGATGACGCATTTCCTTTACGAACAGATATTTTGAAACCATTTAACTCTAGAGGAGAGTTTGGCGTCAAACAAAAAATATTCAACTATCGGCTCTCTAGAGCTCGACGTGTGGTAGAAAATACTTTCGGAATATTGGTATCTAAATTCAGGATCTTTGAAAAACCGATTCCACTATCGGTGGATAAAGTTGAACAACTTGTTAAAACCACATGTGCATTACATAATTGGCTGAGAAAAACGACAAAGCATTATGTTACACAACAGTCACTGGAAACTGAAGATTGGAACAGAGGTAGCACTGTACCAGGGGAATGGCGACAAATATCATCTTTAGCAATAAGCGATTCTCTACCAACTACTGCAAGGCATCATAGTGAAAACGCCCGTCGCGTGCGTGATGCATATGCAGAAAAGTTTGTCACTACATGCACTGTGCCATGGCAATGGAACATGATATGATGAATATGTAAATGTAAATACCTAACATAAATATTTTATCCATCTAGGTACGTTGCTTTTATTGAATACCTAATATTTATCGTCCCGTGCTGTGCCCCCGTACCAGCATCAGTCCATTTCGTGTCCCATGCGCTGTCCCTTTCGAAAAACCGAGATAGTATGTATGTTAATGATAATCACAGTACAAACAGACACCGGGACAGGTGCAACTAAATAAAAGCTAGTAATAAACAATAGCTAAATTAGTATACTTACGAGATTTGATGTACTCTGCCGTGGGATACAAACACTGCTTAAAAATTCTGCATGTTTAAACCAGTACAGTGTAGGCACATATATATCGTCAGCAGAGCAACCACTTTTAGTAGACTGCTTTATTTTTGTTAATTCAGTTGTAAAGCGGGTCCGTATAGTTTTTATTTTATGTTTGATGTCTTCTTCAGTAACCTCGAGGTTTAAATCACTAATTAGGGATTTTATAGCCTTTGTACGTAAAGTTCTATCCTTGTATTCGTCAAGTTTGTGGTTCCATAAACATTGATAATTCTTAAAATGTTCCAAAAACAGCAGCGTACTTTGATCATTCCACTTGAACACCATTTTGGCGCCAATTTTCCGTGACGCAACTGGACGTGCGTCTGCTACCGAGCTCAAGACAAAATGGCCGAATCCGAGTGAACGTTCTCTCTGTGTGCAGACCGTTCATTTTTCGTTCATTCGCAGTTGGAGTGAAAGATGCCGAATGATAAAATCTAACATCGTCGGATCGGTTCATTAATGAATTCATTCGGCACTCTTGTTTCATTTAGGGTTCAGACAAATCATTTCGAGTGAAAGATGCCGAATGAAAGACAAAAATGAACGAAAAGTGAACCGTCTGATACCGCCTAGGACGCCATTACCAGAGAGAAGAACAAAACATGAATTTCCATAGACTATGTAGAATATAGATGTACGTAACTAACAGCTATGACCACACCATTGAAATCTGGTAGCGTAAATCAGAGGGCTTAGCCAAGTTACAATCGATTGACGATGTCGCTAGCCGATAAGTCCGAAAATGTATGGGATTGACACATGCTATGGAAATATCACGTGATATATCGTCGTAGAAATCGAATCAATTCGAAGCTAATGTAACTTGGCTACCAGCCCAGGAACAACAATCTAGATCGGTAAATAATGGTATAGCTCCATAATAGTTTTTCTTTTAAATTAGCTGAGTTTGACCCCAGGTTACTTGACATTTACCCTCTTACATACAAAAACTCTCTTGTGTCAGTACTCCGGTTGACCGAACTACTAATACTTATTGGACTCAATATCCGGTTGGTTCTTGAGTAGAGACCGCGCTTCGGAGACTACACAGCCCCCTCTAAATGGACGACCTGATAGAGGTTGCTGGGAGACATTGAGTGCTGGCCGCACAAGATCGGTCGCTCTAGAAATCTACGGAGGGGCCAATGTTTAGCAGTGGAAGTTCTTAGGCTGGTATGATGATGATAGAATTCCACGCAAACAAAATATATAACTCGATTACCATCATGTAAACTTTAAACAACCCTAGATCGACTCTTAAGCTGTTGAAAACAAATAAATCAATAAAGGCCTATTGAGGAAACTTTCTTCTGATAAAAAGTTTGTATTATTGGGGCTCCCTCAAAATAGCTTTGTTCATGTTTACTTAATGCGGTTTCAAAAGTTTTTGTAGTATTAATAATGTACTTACTTTCAAGCTGTTGCTATGGAAATAATAATCATTATTTTTAATTTATACTGAAGTTTTTCCACTCTAATAAATAAGTAAATAAATAAGTATTACTGGACATTTCACACAGTGCTATCTAGCCCCAAAGTAAGCAGAGCTTGTATTATGGAAACCAGATAACTGATAGAATACTTATATACTTTTTTTGTAAATACATATACATATAAAGAAAATCATCCAGTCCCGAAACAAATATCTGTAGATCATGCAAACATTGCCATGGCCTCATGATCAAGCTCAAGGTCGCTCAACGAGCTATGGAGAGGGCTATGCTCGGGGTTTCTTTGCGTGACAAAATCCGTAATAAGGAAATCAGCAGAAGAACTAAAGTTACCGACATAGCCCTCAAAATTAGCAAGTTGGAGTGGCAATGGGCAGGCCACATCGCTCGTAGAACCGATAACCGTTGGGGAAGAAAGATTCTCGAGTGGAGACCACGGACTGGAAGACGCAGCGTAGGCCGGCCCCCCCGTTGGGCGCAAACGGGTGCCAACCGCTCGTTGTGGCGATCTAAGGGGGAGGCCTATGTTCAGCAATGGACGTCTCCGGCTAATGATGATGATAATGCAAACATTTGTTCCACGGCGGGAATCGAACCCGCTACCTCCTGCGTCACAGCCGGCTATTCGCCCACTGCGCCACGGAGGTCGTCTATGTTTCAACATCTACATACAAAAGGCATCAAAGAGCGATATTATCTAGGTAAGGACTGGGAGAAAAGACGTGGAGAATTTATATGTTGTTTAGTTTTATTTAGCATACCTAATGATTTAACCTACGTGCTTAGGTATGCCCCTGTACATTTTATTTTAGTTTTTAACTGTAAATTAAATATTTTCAGATAGGTACTTAAGTAAATGACAGTAATGAGTAACACTCTTTTCAATCCTTTAGCTCCTTCTTACCTCCGTGAGCGCTTCGATTTTCTTGTCCTACCGGAGATGACTTGTAGGTCATCTAAGTCCCTCCTTCTCAAAACCCCTCCTCATTCCTCCAGTCGCTATGGCGGTTCCTTCACTGTCCATGGAGTCAACCTGTGGAATTCTCTACCACACTCTATCCGCGCAAGTCCATCACTAAGCACTTTTAAGCTTAGAGCCAAAGAGCATTACCTGTCCTTGTAAGCTTTTAGGTTATTTATTATGTATAAGTAGGTATATTATTTATATTTTGTATAATATATTATGTTTATCTCTAATGTAGGTATAGTATATAGGTATTATTATTATTTTTTAATATGGTTAAGTGTTGTATTTATTATAGTATATGCTATATATTAGTATTATACTCCAATGTCATTCTCTGTGCACGTACCCACCACTATAATCAAATATCTCTATCTTCAAAGGTTTGCTGGAAGAAAACTCTTATTAGGGTTAAGCTCGCCTTTGTACATGTCCATTTTGTAAGCTATTTTTATCTGTAAATCTATTTGTGTACAATAAAGAATAAAAGAATAAATGTCTACTATAAATGTACCGTGTTTTTATTTTGTTATGTACCTTGTTTTGTATATAAATATAATAAATATTTAACACACAGCGTTATCTAATCCCAAACTAAGCAAAGCTTGTACCAAGGGAACCAGATAACAGATAATGTGTATTTATATTTGAAAATGCATACATATAAAATATCTATTAATTTCCAGACCTGGAACTAATATCTGAAGATTATGCAAACATTTGTTCTGCGGCGGGAATCAAACCCGCAATCTGCTGCATCTTAGCGTCTATCCGCCCACTGCGCCACGGAAGTTGTCATTGTACATTGGTTTGATAATAACTCACGTCTTCCAGTGATATCCTGTAGGGTGGCACCTGTTCCGGGTGACGCCAGGGTTTGTGGTAGGGCAGGTCTGTGAGGGCCTTCCATCCAGGGTACCTCCTGGCTGCCGCGTGGAGTTGCTGCACCAAGCGTGGCGCTAGCTGAGCTGTTACCCTGGAAAAATGGGATTTAAGAGATTAAACTTCTGCATTACTTTACGTAGAGAGATAGTTAGTAAATTAAGTAAAAAAAAATATTTGACATAGAAGAGAGAACCTGTCTTTTTTGCCAAATAAAGTGATAGTGTGACTTAAGATGAAGCACATACCTCAAAAGTTGAGCGCCAGCCGCCAGCCCGCGGCAAGTTTATTGCGTTCAATTAATCTATAGCAAAGCCGAAGTATCCCCAATGTAGTTGTTGGGTAGTAAATCCAGCCTATGTCCGTCCAACCAGTTCCAACATTAAAGATAAGAGCCCATGCATACGGCGTGTTTTGAAAGCGGAGACGATGCGTGTTTCCCCTATGATGATGATGATGGCAAGCGCTGAGGTTCGGTAAACAGATATTTCTAGTCCGAACCTCAACGAACCCATACAATGTAAAAATTGTTAGGAAATTATTATGTACCATCTAGTTATACTGACCGCGACGCCGATGGAAAGACGAACTCGATTCGTAAATGGAAAACTGGACCACGTACGTGCATGATCGAGTAGAGTGAAGGGAAGTAAGGGATGCCTTTGCCCTGCCTTTGCCCTGCAGTGGGGCAGTACAGGCTCCAAACAATAATAACTATACTGAGCGAGCCGCCTCGCGGGGCACACTTCTGACTTCGCAGAGAGAAACAGAAGTGTGCCTCGCAAGTAAGATCGCCATGTCCGGTAATAGAGGTTTAACATAGGTCCGGAATGGAGGAATCCTAAACCGTCCGGAATGTCTACAATTTAAGTAGGTAACGAGTAAAATAAAATAATCCAAATATTTTTATCACAAATAATTAACAATCAACATTATTTATGGAACCCTACTCACGAGGCAGCTCGGTCAGTCTGTATGCGGCTAATTACACGCCATCTGTAATAAAAGGTATAAGAGATTGGTATAGTTACCTGTTAACCAGCCAGGCTGGAAGGGCACCTCGAGGGTCTGAACGAGACACATAGCCCAGCCAACTGCCAGCAAGCCCGCACCGGGTCCTAACCACGAACCCCGTCAGCAAGGACAATGCCCTACGGAAACAAATAAAATGATCAACATTATCATATTAGCGATGGTACGTCCAGTGCTGAATGGCATACTCCATCCAGAACTATATAAAATACACCAAGAAGGTCGTACTCGCTAACTTCCAACACAATAGAATATTATCATACAAGTGAGCTAAGTTGCTTATTATACACGAGACTGTGGGTTGCAGCCCGAGCCGTAGGCGAGAGCGTGAATCACCCGAGTGTCAAGTGAGCAAGTTGCTCACGAGTTTCATACGCATTTTTTAACACAATTTCGAGGAAAAAACAAACATGCATTGCATAAAATTTTATCGTTTAAATATTAAAACAATTGGTGAATGTACAATTTTCAAAACGATATTGGATTGTTTTTTATGGCGATTTCACAGTTTGCCTTACATTGGTACTTGCCACTTCTTTAGTACCTTCATTTACTTCTTGTGTAAAAGTCGGCGACAAAGGTAAATCATACTGGAAGGAGAAGGCACCAAATAACTCGTGATACGAGATGTACATGGTTGTGGGTTACAGTACGTTTTGATATCAATACCATGTTTGAGCTTAACCATGCTTCTTAACATGGAATTTATGCACCATAAGGAGCTGGGTTTGTATGTATTGGCGAGTTCAGAGAAAAACGCCAAAAACACATTTTCAGAAAACGATTGGGTTTTTTGTTGCTCTTCCATTGTAGGAAACTATCTTATGCAGCTAAGTACTTTTCTCTAGATTTTGCAGGTATTACGTTTTCATTTGCATTTTGTGCTGCATTTAGTATTTCTGGCGGGATTAAATCTATCAATTGTTCATCTTCTGTACTAAAACTTGACATCTTTACAATTATTTGCCACACAGCAACAAATGCGATACAAATAAAAAAATGGGAAATGGCGCGCAAGTTTTTTTTGCACGCGCCAAAGGTAAGGTGATTGATTACATATACTAAAATAATTAATATTTTATAACACATTATTGTGCATTATAAATAATTTGATAATAATACCATAATGTGTTTTCGTCTTAATTAAGCATACATTTATTTGTTCAAAAAATGTAAATGGATTTTAAGCGGCATAAAACCTCTTTGTTGTTACAAAAAAAACTGTAGTACCCGGTTAAATTGGAAATGCTCTGTTTACTCGCATATAATTTGCAGTTAGGTACTAACTTAACTTTGTAGGGATAATTCTATTATGCACTAGTGTGTAATATTAAGGCGCACGCGTGTGTTATAGTTCGGTTTATGGCCCTAATAACGATGTAATAAGGCTCACTTTACGAGCAAGTGTGTTGAAAACAAATAATAGGCTTTATCTCCCATTGTACAAGAAACCTCTGCTGAAACATGCAAATTTTATGGCTATTAAAATATATAATAACTCCCTGGTCTCAATGAATTGTCTGATAATCTATTTAAAATAAAATTACACAAGTAATGAATGGACAAACGTTCTGTAAATAAATTTTTTAATTGTTAAAATGTTTTCCAATGGAAATTTTCTATTTGTTTTTTATTTTGGCATAATGTTTAATTGTTAATTTAAAATGTTATTTGTTTTAATTTTTCTATTTTTATTTGACGTACCTAATTAATGGTGTATTCAGGTATTTATTTTTAAACTAATTTATGTACAGACACAAAGTTCTAATTTGTGTCAGTGTTATACCTATTGTTACCTATATAATACATTTGCATGCTCGCAAAACAAAGACATGTTTTCCTCACTTACACATAACACAACAATGCACTTATTCTACCGTGTTTTCTATACTAATATTATAAAGAGGAAAGATTTGTTTGTTTGTATTGAATAGGCTCCGAAACTCGGTTAAAGATTTTATTCTCAAAAGAACTTAATATTATACACAGTTCACTTATATAAGATATAGTTTTATAATACCTAGATAAGACCTAAGTATATTTATGGTACATATTAATAGGTGCTGGTGACAATCAATGCGTTTTATTGAGTTATAGATACTTGTTACTTATACCTAGTATAGTTAAAGATAATACAAATCACAAAAATGCAATACTATTAATTTGTGGGTAAATTTTAATAAATAATTACCCACTTCACTGGCGTTGTTTTGATCGGAAGGAGTAAGAGTGTGTGCGAGTTCGGTCTATGTGTGAGTGAAGGCGCCTAGATAGAACACTGACCACAGTGGCGCAGTTATGTTATAGAATACGAAATGCAATAATCAATGTGTGCGTAAAAATAGTGTAGGAGTAACATAACTGTTTTATTATAACATGCTTTTGAAGTCTTGCGAATATTCTAGGATTGTTTTATGATTTTACATGTTTTATTATAGTAAATTATATATAAATATTTTTGTAATTAAAAGAGTAATGTAATATTTTATAAATAAAAGTAATGAATTAATTATTTAACTAAAGTGATTTGACTCCGATAATGTAGTGCTTAACTTTCTTTTTGTACATTGAAAAACTTTGGCATTCTTTTATTTCATTTGACAATTTATTATACATGTTTACGCCTTCAAATAATATATTCTTTCTTCCGTATTTTTCCGTTCTAGGTTGGCGAACATAGAGTTTATTTTTATTTCTTAGGTTATATTTGTACGTTTTTTTAGTTAGGGTTATATTTGTTTTTATGGTTTTATTCAAAACCTTTTTTATTAAGACACACGTATTTAGTGTGTATGTTTGCGTCACATTTAATATTTTTGTTTTTTCATAAAGTATTTTGGTAGGTGTTAAGTAATCGTAGTTGTAAAGTCGTTTAATTAATTTATTTTGTGATATTTGTAAATCTTGAATAACGGTTTTAGATGCTGATCCCAATATCTCAATTAAATATTCTATATGGGGCTTTACAAGAGAGTTGTAGACTGTATTTCTGACCTTTGGGGTAAACAGACACTTATTTTGCGTAGGGCTCCGGTTAGAGATATCAATTTTGATCGGATGTGGTCGGTATGTGGTCTCCAAGATAAACTATCATCCAATAAGAGCCCCAGATATTTTTCTTGATTCGATTTGCAAATTATAGTATCATTTACTTTAAGTGGGGTATAGTATGGAATCATTTATTTTTCGCAGCAAAGATCATTAAAGATGTTTTCGATGTATTTATTGTAAGAAGATTATGTAGAAACCATTCATTAAGTGTATTTAGGTCTTTTTGAGCTTCATCGACCATATCTTGTATAGATTGACCAAAATAAAAAAGACTAGTGTCATCCGCGTACAACGTCAAACTACCTGATAGTCCTATATTGTTTATATTGTTGACATAGATCAGAAAAAGCAATGGGCCTAAGATGGAACCTTGCGGAATTCCATATGTAATTTTGCAGGGTGTGCTTGTATAGTCGCCTATTTTTACTATTTGTTGCCTGTTAGTGGTGTAAGATAAAAGAAGGTCATAGGCTTTTCCGGTAACACCCAGATTTATTAGTTTCTCGTGTAGTTTAGAGTGACTTACCGTATCAAACGCTTTTTTAAGGTCAATGAAAATCCCTAGGCATAGGTTTCTTGCATCAATGTTTGTCTTAATATTTGTTACTAGGTCGATGGTTGCCGAAAGCGTGTTTGATTTTGGCCGGAATCCATACTGTTCTTTGATGAGAAATTTTTTATCAGACAGATAATCATTCAGACGGGTGTAGATTATCTTCTCAAAAATTTTAGATATAACCGGTAATACGGAGATGGGCCTGTAATTACTGGGATCAGTTTTTACGCCAGATTTGTAGATAGAGGTCACTTTTGCCAATTTAAGATTATCCGGAAATATGCCTCGTTCAAAACATTTGTTTATACAGTCTGTTAACGGTTTGACAATAAAGCTCTTTATACATTTTAGTGCTTTGGTACTAATACCATTGATGCCTGTACTAGTATTTTCATTCAGGTTTTCAATAATTTTAATTACCTCATTAGTTGAACAGGGGTGAAATTCAGTAAGTGTAATGTCGTGCACATATTCAGGGCTATACATTAACGTATTGCCAGAGTGAAGGTGATATTTAGTGGATATTTTGTTACCTAATTCAATTCCAATCGAAGAAAAGAAATCGTTAAAAGCATTGCAAATTTGTGTTCCGTCTGTAATAACTTGATTGTTTAACAAAATTTTGGGTGGAACACTATTCGACTTAATTTTATTTACGGCTAAGGTATTAATGAGATTCCACATTTTTTCGGGCTCTTTTCACATGTTTTAAACTCTTTCAAATAGTAGCTACTTTTGTCCTTTTTTATCTTCCTACTTACTCTATTTCTTTCTTCTATAAATTTATTTTTCAAGTCTTCATTTTCTTTATCGGTCTTCATTTGCTGCCATAGGCTATTTCTTTTGTTAATTATATCTATGACATCTTTATTAATCAAATCATCTTGCAGTAGATTTGTTATTTTCGTTTTAAATATTTTATTTTCTATTATCTGTGTTTATACAAAAAGTTCTAAATTATTATACTCATTTTCCTCATTTATATAGGTAGTTTCATTAATACTTTTTTGTAAATTTTCGTAGTTGACGGTCTCGTATTGGATTCGCTGTTTGGTTTGTGTTTTGTATCTTGCAAGTTCTAAGTAGATCTGTTTATGATCAGATAGCGAAGACTCCATCAAAGCAAATTGAAAATTATTCTTGTTTAAGTCCGATAAGACGTGATCCAAAATAGTATTAGTGGTGTCAGTTTGGCGTGTAGAGTAACGTTTATCTATTTTATTCAAAATTGTATATCCTGTTTCATCTAGCATATCCAGATATCGTTTGGTATAGTTATTTGTGGTAAGTAAATCCAAATTAAAATCTCCGAAAACCAACGTTCTTGATCTTCTTTCCAGTTGTTCTGAGAATGTGTTCAAAAAGTTATTAACGTTTGTTTCCCCTGGTTTGTAGATGCCTCCAATGTTTAGAGAGAACTTGGATAAATACACCCAGAGATAATTATTACCATCCTTATACATTTCCTCTGTAAGCTCGTAGTTGATACTGCTGTGTATATAAATTGATACGCCTCCCCCTTTAGAGTCATGTCTGTAGTTTATATACGTGTGCATAGTTTGGTAAGCTGTCAATTTTTGCATCTTGTTCTGATCGTAACCATGTCTCGGTTAGAATTATTACATGCACGGTCGAGGGAATTGCTTTCAGTATACATTGAAGTTCTTCGAATTTCCCTGGTGCCTGAATACTTCTCACATTAGCGTAAAAGAATTTTAAAAATGATGAATTTGATGTTAAGTCTTGGTATCGATTCTTTATATGGTATATTATATTATTATCTCGTTCATCCAAGTCCTGCTGGCGACGAGGCGCGGCGGTACTTAGTTTTTTGACTCTGTGGCTTTTTTAATTAAAGTGGGTATTCCTTTTACGTATTTTATTTGCAGGGCTGTTTCTCCATTTTCTTCACGACGTTTCAATTCAACCTTTAGAGACTGCATAAAGCTTCTTTGTGTAGGTGTTTGATCTGAATAAATTTTGATTGGCTCCGGAATTTTTGATCTATTCTTCAACAAAGATCTCGGTGTATCGATACTTTCAAAGATGATTTTGACGGGTCGGTGTTTATCATCACTATATTTACCCAGACGTATAGTCTTTATGGGTTTGGGGCAGTCCTGCTGCACAGTTGAAATGATTTTGAAAACTTCTTCAAAATCGTGGTTGTTTCTTACGATGTGGCTTTTGTCCTTTTTCTCAGCAATCCCCAAAATAATAATATTTTTCTCTCGCACTAATCTTTCTTGCACTTCATGAACCATGTCATGCTGTACTTGTTTGAGGTTTTTGGTAATTGTTTTTCAGAATGTGCATTCTTAAGTTGAGTAATATCATTCTCGATTAATGCAATTTTTCCAAGCGTTATCTTATGCTCAGATGTAATGTTTTCTACAGCATGATGGAGTTGCTTGTATTCTGCCGTCAGATTTTCTGTGGTTGTCTTAATCTGGACCTTAATAAACTACTGGACCGATTTTAAAAATTATTTCACTGTTGGGAAGCTACACTATTTTCGGGTGACATAGGCTACTTTTTACCCAACTGCGCAGAAGGAGGGTAATGTTTTTATTGAAAAACTACGCGTGCGCAGCTGCGGATTGGTCAGCTAGTTGCAAATAAATTGATTTCCAGAGCGAACGATCTTGTGCGGCCTGCACCCAACGGCTCCCAGTGTCAAAATATGCGGCATAAATGGCCGAATTTTTTGATAGCGTTGCTTTGTTAGTCTGATTATTAACAGCTCCAAGGGAGCGTAGACCTTGGTTTTTATATTAATTTCAACTTGATATCTCCACGCGTTCCTGAGAAAAAGGGTTTTGACAGACAGACGGAGAATGAAGTGATCCTAAAGAGTTTATTTTTTCCTTTTAAGGTACGGAACTCTAAAACTTGCAAACGAACTTTAGGATCCATAGAACTACCAGGCCGAAGCCTGGTAGTATTCTGGAGCAGTTGAGCTTGCGAAAAAGTGATTGATGAGTTTAATCAAGCAGAATGAGAAGGTGCAGCCATTGAGGACATGAAGATGGCGTCCAGAGAATTGCTTGTGTATCTATAGCATTCTATTTTATTGATTTATTGATACCCGTGGAGACATTGAAAAAAAACGAGTGTGCTTTAGACCACACGACTGAATTAAAACTTCTTTTTCAGAATATTAATTTATAAAATTGTCCACACGTCTGTAGGTCGATCAGTCTATATTCATTCTGGACAGGTGCACTCTCGCACTCGTACATTAACATTTAAAAATATACGAAACGTAACTCTCTCTCTCTCTTTCTATCTTCACTAACTTATATCTCCCTCTCAACTTCCGTTTGCACTATTCGTAACGCATTTACCAGCTTACTCCCCAAGTCAAGCGTGCGTAATAGTATATTATGATACAAGTAAGCTAAGTTGCTTTATACACGAGGCTGTGGGTGGCCGCAGCCCTAGGCGAGGAGCGTAAATCAGCCGAGTTCTAAATCAGTTTCATACGCACTTTTTCAACACTCTTGCGAGGAAAAATCAAATCTTCTGTATTAAAACTTTATACTATTATTTTAAACTATTATTTTATTATTACTATATTACGATTATTTTTATATTTTATACTTTATAATTTTTTTACCACCAGCAACAAATGCGATACAAACAAAAAAATGGCAAATGGCGCGCAAATTTTTTTTTTTTGCACGCGCCAAATGTAAGATGATTGATTACATATAGCCATAACGCCAAACTTCAAAAATATAAGTGATAATTTGATATGTAGTGATAAAATGCAATTATTTTATAACAAGTTATTGTGAATTATAAATAATTTGATAATAATAAATGTTATTTCGTCTGAATTAGGGATAAATTTATATGTAATAGGATTTTCAGCGGCATAAAACCTCTTTGTTGTTACAAAAAACTGTATTACCCAGTTAAATTGAAAATGCTCTGTTTACTCGCATATAATTTGCAGTTAGGTTCTAACTTAACTTTGTAGGGATAACTCTATTATGCGCTAGTGTGTAATATTATTACGCACGCGTGTGTTATAGTTCGGTTTATGACCCTGAGAACTATGTAATAAGGCTCACTTTACGAGCAAGTGTGTTGAAAAAGAGTTTTACCTCAAAAATAGACTAGAGAAGAAAAGTTTTACATGCAATGGTCAGAAATACGTTACCACTTGCACGTTCAAAAGACCCCCAAGAAAATATGTTTGCCTCGTTTCTTCTACAGTCAAACATTAGTTTGACGAAATAAGACAAGACATTGTTTATCTGTCATCGGAAATATGGCTAGAGTTGCCAGTGGTCAGGAACAAATACCTCTGAATAAGTGAAGGAATGAACGAAGGTACTCAATGAATTACTTGGGCATGATAAAGGCTCTTTTTAATTTGAACAGAATGTTTACCCAACTTTCAAATGAAAAATGATTTATTGGTTCACATGAGTAAATACAAAGGTATATACAAGTAGCCAATTTGTTACAAGACACTGGGGTACGAATATATATATGTATATATATATATACAAATCTATAACAAATCAATCAAGAAAAAAGTACCTAAAGTATATAATAACCTAAGTAAGTACTATCAGTATAAGGGTGCGTCAAAAACCGGACTACATTTTCTGTATCCCAGTTTTTGACGTCTTCCATTGGACAAACGAGGGTGATCTTATAGTACTTATCTTGATTAATGTAAGAGACTAATGTTAAGTTCGTTTAAGTTTTGTCGTAAATTTAAATTTAATTTATAAAGCTAGGTATCTGAATTATTACTTTTGTATTGTTAGCAAATCCTCCGTTTCATGGTATGATAAATTCTGAAGCCAGGATTTTACTGTGTGTTTGCAATTATGTACATTTAAAGTCAATATATTTAGGATTTTATTAATTTAGTTATGGAGATGAATTGACATAAAGATAAACTGATGTTGCATGAAGGTGGTCCTGCAAGCAATATTGAGTATGTGATGGCCACTTCTTTTTCGTGTGTGTGAGGGATGCATTGGAATTTTAGTGTGGATTCTAAGGATCATGTTAAGTGTATAGTTGACGGATTGTTAATAATTTACAGGATGCATACAAATCTTTGGTAGGGTGGCGGTTCCTTTTAAAAAACATAGTTTTGAGCACAGATCTCTGTGCGCTCTCTAAGGGCATCATATAAGACTTATATGCGCCGCCCCACGCTGTTATGCAGCATGTTTGAACAGATTGACATACGAGTATTGCTATGTAGACAGAGGTAAGCAACTCAGTGTTTAGAGCGTATCTGAGTTTTTTGAATATCCATACTAGTTTACGAATACGTGATGATAATAAAGTGATGTGGAGTAGCCATGAAAAGCGTTCATCCAGCATCACACCTAAGTATTTAAGAGTTGGCGTATTTGATAGGGATGGGCAGTTGCACGGTTTGGAGACGTTATTTGGACAGGCATGCGCTATAATCTTAATATTTTGCGGTGGGGCATTTGTGGATGTGATGGAGAATGTGATAAATTGAGTTTTGTCTATATTTAAAGTAAGTAAGTTTGTATTAAGCCAAGAAATAATCCTTGCCAAACCTTTACCCGCTGCGTTAAAAGCCGCGTGCCAAATATTTTTGAGTTAGGTATCTTCATTTTACATAGGTCGTTTATATATATTAGGAAAAGACTTGGGCCCAAGATACTTCCCTGCGGAACGCCATATGTGATTGGGGCCTCAGAGCTTTGGAAATCGCCAATTCTGACGATCTGTGTTGTTTAAGTAAGAAAGTCAGAAAATAATTTAAGACAGTTTCCTCTAATACCAATATGAAAGAGCTTGTCTACGAGTTTAGGTATCGATACGGTGTCGAAGGCCTTGGCCAAGTCTAGAAAAACACCGATACATATTTTCTTTTTGTCCAAGGCCTCCGACACCGTTTGACATAGATTTGTTACCGCGTCCTCTGTCAATCTACCATCCCTGAAGCCAAATTGTTCATCAGCCAAGAGATTATATTTATGTAAGAATGACATTAGTCTGGAGTTAAGTACTTTTTCGAAGGTTTTTGATAGGGCCGGCAGGGTCGATATAGGTCTATAGTTAATAATTGTGCACTTATCACCGTTTTTATGTATAGGGTGGATGATAGATTTCTTAAATGCGAGTGGGAACTTTCAAATGATCATAAGACTGAAATAAATTGTTAAAGATGACGGATAGGAATAATACATATTTAGATGCGTAATCATTATATTACGTCACTATTAACATTACAACAATATGATAACTTTTGGTTTTTTCTTAACCTATATTTTCCCACTGCTGGGCAAAGGTCTCCCCAATATTCAGCTTCAACGCCCATCCTAATAATATGACAAATATTTCAACGAAATAAATTTAAATTGTGTAATAATTAAATAGTAAATGTATTTTAATCCTAAAAAGTAATCATTATTAGTTTTTTTAAGTATTCCTGGTGTACAATAAAGCATTATTCTATTCTATTCGATTTTTTTTACTTAGAAAACTTTCGTGATTGATTTCAATCATTATTATAAATACGGGATTTATCACGTACCGTCTTATCGGTGTTTCGATTTCGCCATTCTGATAACATTATCCTTACGTTTGCCCTCACTTGACGTCAAGCTGACAACTGAAGTCAGAATCTGTCGAATATGACTGCAGTCATATTCGAAATAGCAATGCGTCGGTGCCTTATTCTACTCATCTAGTGTAATATTAATATAATTGCGTGGAGATAAGTAGGTCGGATTTGACAGGTTTCAAAATACTACTGATACTACCAACGAACAACAAAACCAAATGACGTTGAAATACCGTCCTGTCGAAATATGGATCTAGGATTAACTAGTGTTTCTGTGTGTAACCAAATGACTTTGGAATACCGTCCGTCCTATCGAAATATGGATCTAGGATTAACTAGTGTTTCTGAGTGAAAAAAATGGCATTGGAATAACGTCCTGTCGAAATATGGATCTAGGATTAACTAGTGTTTCTGAATGTAACCAAATTACTTTGGAATACCATCCGTCCTGTCGAAATATGGATCTAGGATTAACTAGTGTTTTTGAGTGAAACCAAATGACTTTGGAATACCGTCCGTCCTGTCGAAATATGGATCTAGAATTAACTAGTGTTTCTGAGTGAAACCAAATGACATTAGAATACCGTGCTGTCGAAATATGTATCTAGGATTAATTAGTGTTTCTGAGTGTAACCAAATGACTTTGAAATACCGTCCGTCCTGTCAAAATATGTATTAACTAGTATTTCTGAGTGAAACCAAATGACGTTGGAATATCGTCTTGTCGAAATATGGATCTAGGATTAACTAGTGTTTCTGAGTGTCACCAAATGACTTTGGAATACCGTCCGTCCTGTCGAATTATGGATCTAAGATTAACTAGTGTTTCTGAGTGTAACCAAATGACATCGAAATACCATCCTGTCGAAATATGGATCTAGGATTAACTAGTCTTTCTGAGTGTAACCAAATGACATCGAATTACCGTCTTGTCGAAATATGGATCTAGGATTAACTAGTGTTTCTGAGTGAAACTAAATGACGTTGGAATAACGTCCTGTCGAAATATGGATCTAGGATTAAATAGTGTTTCTGAATGTAACCAAATGACTTTGGAATACCGTCCGTCCTGTCGAAATATGAATCTAGGATTAACTAGTGTTTATAAGTGAAACCAAATGACATTGGAATACAGTCCATCCTGTCGAAATATGAACCTAAGATTAACTAGAGTTTCTGCGTGTAACCAACTGACATCGAAATACCGTCCTGTCGAAATATGGATCTAGGATTAACTTGTGTTTCTGAGTGTAACCAAATGACATCGAAATACCGTCCTGTCGAAATATGGATCTAGGATTAAGTAGTGTTTCTGAGTGTAACCAAATGACATCGAATTACCGTCCTGTCAAAATATGGATCTAGGATTAACTAGTGTTTCTGAGTGTAACCAAATGACATCGAAATACCGTCCTGTCGAAATATGGATCTAGGATTAACTAGTGTTTCTGAGTGTAACAAAATGACATCGAATTACCGTCCTGTCGAAATATGGATCTAGGATTAACTAGTGTTTCTGAGTGTAACCAAATGACATCGAAATACCGTCCTGTCGAAATATGGATCTAGGATTAACTAGTATTTCTGAGTGTAACCAAATGACATCGAAATACCGTCCTGTCGAAATATGGATCTAGGATTAACTAGTGTTTCTGAGTGTAACCAAATGACATCGAAATACCGTTCTGTCGAAATATGGATCTAGGATTAACTAGTGTTTCTAAGTGTAACCAAATAACATCGAATTACCGTCCTGTCGAAATATGGATCTAGGATTAACTAGTATTTCTGAGTGTAACCAAATGACATCGAAATACCGTCCTGTCGAAATATAGATCTAGGATTAACTAGTGTTTCTGAGTGTAACCAAATGACATCGAAATACCGTTCTGTCGAAATATGGATCAAGGATTAACTAGTGTTTCTGAGTGTAACTTTTAAATATAAAGTAAAACTTGATGCTAATTAATTATACTCATTGTTTTATGGCGGGCTCCTATATCCGTCGGTAACCGACTACGCCTCGTATCTCCTTGAAAATGTGTCAAACTAGTGTCAAACTTTTGACAGGTTTTCAAGGAGAAACGAGTCGTAGCTGATTACCGACGGATATAGGAACCTGTCATTAGTGTATGGATAGCATACTAATTATTTGGAAAGAAAGAAAGAAAGAAAATATATTTATTTGCAGACATAACAAAACGAAAATATACACAGTAACAAAAATAATACGACTATAGTTGTAGCAATGTAACAAACAACAATATAAAACATAAAATATTACATAGGCAGTTAGTACGTCTAGGTTATGAGCGTCCGCAAACTAGGATTCGGTTCAGCATTATGCGCCACGCCCTAGTAAATACGAGTACGCAGCGCCCTGATCTTCCACCGGCTCCTACATTTAGTACCGGATAGTCCGATTTTATTAAAAATAAAATTATATAAACTAATGTTATAGACAAATATATAAAAATATAAATATGAAGAATATTGAACCTATATGTATGATGCATGTTGGCAAGTCGTAGTCGTTTCAGATTGAGGCAGTGTGGGTGTTTGTCTTTGTTTGGCATTATCAATTTCTCTTGTAGACTTTCGTAGAGAGTTATCACGGCATGCAAAATGATTGACAAAAGCACTTTATAACAAAAGTGATGGCTGTCCGTATATATAACTATACTCTTAGGTCATCAGAAAACTTGATACTCAGAACTCCTTCGCACAGCACTTCCTTTTACAGCGCTTCTTTTACTGTCCAGGCTGTTCAGCTGTGGAATGCTCTGCCCGAAGAAGTAAGACGGTCATCGTCCTTACACGTCTTCAAATTGAAGGTGAAACATCATTACCTGACAATGTCATCTTCCTAGCGTTATTTATTTACTATTTATGTACTTATTTTATCTGTTAGTATAGTTTGCTATATACCTATATATTAGTCTATTTTATAAGTATATTAAGTATTAGGATTAAAACTTCATATTATTATTATATCTTAGAATATATTATGTGTAAATGTAATGTATCCGCTAAAGTACACCGCACTCCGTAATTTTTTAAAATTTCGCTCCATCCAAAGGTTGCCTGGAAGTGATCGCTTTTAGCGATAAGGCCGCCCATTGTATTGCCTTATTTATTTTAACCCAGTACTTATTTTTTTTATTATTTCTGTTTGTGTGGTAATTCAATAAAGAGTTATCTATCTATCTATCTATCTATAACAAACTTCCTAAGACTGTATTAGATGTTTCAAGCCTGAATGTATTCAAGGCAAATCTGAAAAAAAATCCTGTAGATAAAGCTTATCATAGTTGTAAGAAGTATTTAGATGACAAGGATCATGTTTAATAATAATTATAACTAACTCAATAATTTACTATTCAAATGGAACCTACTATTTAAACTCGATATTGCACGCGTAAAACGCTGAGTATGGCTGCACTTATACTATGTAATACTAAACATCTTGTAACCTACCCATCTTACGCAATAAACTGATTTGATTTGATTTGACGTTAAATTGACGTATTAAATTTCCTTTGACCTTATGATTTCATTTATTAGACGGCCAGAAGAACTAACGTTTCAATACCCAAGGAACTCAAGATAACCAGGCTATCAACCATCTGCCTCCAACGAGTCCTTGAGTACTTTGGGGACATAGCGAGGAAACACAGTGACAACCTGGAGAAGCTCATCATCACCGGCAAAGTTGAGGGGAAAAGACTACGGGGCCGTAGCTGGATACGTTGGTCAGACCAGATCCGTACGACCCTCGATTCTAAGTTTCATGATGCCCTACATGTTGCTGCCAACAGACAGCGACAGCATTGAGAAGAGAAGAGAAGAGAGAGATTTCCTTTACTGTAGCACATGAAAATGTCGTCCATCGTATCGCTTATATATCGCATTATATTTAACTGATAGATAATACAAAAGGATTCCATTGTTTGTACACAAGCCAAGAGACAGGCAAGGTCGTCACGGATTGACGCGCGGCTTGGCTTATCTAATCGACGAGTGCCCCGCAAATAAACTAATAACACGGGACTCGAACGCACGCTAACTAATAACTATACGCTTCAGTGGAACTTTGAAAATAATATCTTGACTAGCTTTAGAGCTGGGCATAAAATAGCGTCTGTCAGCTTTAGTGCAAACTCGCATACCGAAGTTCTGCGGTCGTGCTACTAGACTCTATTGAGCGTCTAGTAGCACAAGGACGAGTGGTGGGCATCAGACCACGCGGAAGGTCGCCCATGCGGTGGACCGATCAAATAAAAGCTGCAGTGGGCGGTCAACTGCATGAATGCACGAGAATGTCTGTCAACAGAGACAAATGGCGAGATATCGTGAGGCGTGTAACATCTGCCCCCAAAAATAATGATACAATATGTTGACCACGACCGCTCTGTCAAGAGCGTTACGATTGAGAAGAAGAAGCTTTAGAGCATCAGGGACTAGAAGTTGTAAATGGCATTTTGCATCTAAATTGAGCACTTAATATACAATCTGTTTTGTTATGTACGACATTAATTTAAAACACACATCCGGAATAGTATTAACAGATTTTAGAGATGAGTTTAATACCGGCAGCTTAAATATTGATCCAGTAATCCAATAAACAATTTTTAATTTAAATCGGCGGCGCCTTTGCGACGATGCCGCTTAGTCAGTTTAACAGGCACCTACTTACATGATGAAATTGATGAATGAATATGATTTGTTTACCTATTTATACAGGCTGTTTCATTGATATTTTTAGGACTTGATATTAAGGTAGTTCAAAAATTTAAATTTTTCTATGGTAATGAATTTAGAAAAAACCTATTTTACAACAATAGCCCTACCCGTGTTTTTATTTAATGTTGTACATAACAAAACACTTCGTATGTTTTTTTGTTTATATTTATTTTATTTATTTAATACTTTCACACAAAACAGAATAGTGCTAGGACTTAATGCTAATAGCATTATCTACCAGTCATGCTAAAAGAAGGATGTTTTTCTGTACATAAAAAGAAGTTTATGTACAGATAGAGTCGCTAATTTGTAGCCCCCTATATGTATAAAGATAATATAAGAGAAAGAAATAAAATCTGGTAGAAGGATAATTTCCTACGTGTAATAATAACTTTTTGAAAATCATCCTTCTAGTTTCAATCCTTAAAATGCAGGGGGTTACCAGCTAGCGACGCTGTCTGTCTGTACCTATGTAGGCAATTTATTTTTAGGGTTCCGTACCTCAAAAAGTAAAAAAGGAACCTTTATAAGATCACTCTCTTGTCCGTGTGTCACCACCGATTTTCTCAGGAACTTGTGGACCTGGCAAGTTGAAATTTATACCAGATATTTAGGACTATAGTCCCTATTAGGTGAATAAAAATCAAGGTCCTGAGTCAACACGTTTCGTAAAAACTTGTGAGTACAAAAATTAACCTTAATTTTAAAAAAAAATTATTTTACGGAAATTTTCCTTTACTTGTGCTTAAGACCTTGCTTTTAACCAAAATTGACAATTCTAGGTTAATCGGAAGTACCCAAGGTTTTGGGTCTAAAGCCTATATGGTAGTTCCCGTTGACCTAGAATCACGAAATTTGGCAAAAAGCAAAGTGTTACAGCAAAAATAAAAAAATAATTCAAAAAAATGAAAAATAGTAGAAAATTAAAGGGTGTCCCCGTACATACATAGTTGACGCCAATTAAGATAGTCCTCTGAGTTGCATGGGCGCTCATACACTTTAGAGGACTAGCTTAATCGACACCAACCTAAAATAAGGCAAATAAATGAAATTGTGCTATTGAATAAAATAAATATTTAAGTTGAGCTCCCATACAACAGACATGATGTTTTGCCGTTTTTATAGATAATGGTACGGAAACCTTCGTGCGCGAGTCCGACTCGCACTTGACCGGTTTTTTTATTGTAAGTTTATATAATACTAAGTTTAATTTTAATGTTACTTTCTATTTTCTAGAACGGTCTGCCACTCAATCTACTACACAAAGGTTAGCTGGAAGGAACTGCTAATCAGTATTAAGTTTGTCTCTGTATTATTTTATTAGTTCAATAGAGAATTTTCTATCTATTTTGATAGTATTGCATTTTAGTTCAATTTTTTTTGTATTAGCAATTCCAATTCCAACACATATTTCTGCCGCCAAGCAGCATTGCTGTGTTTTGGCTTGAAGGGTATGGGTGCTAGTGAAGTTACAGGCACATGAGGCTTTACACATGTATGCCTCAAGTTGATGGACGCATGGCAGTGCATCGTATTACAGTGCAAGTTTCTAAGGTGCGTGACCTACGGGGCAGTACTTTGTTTTAGGCGATGGTTATTGCTTCAACTCAGGTGGTTATATCTCCTTGTTTAGACACGAGATAATCCATGGGATCAAATGAGTTCGAGTAAAATATAATTTTGGTACATATCCCATACCCTTTAAGTAAGTCAATACCCGAGTTCGTTTGAGTTAGTGGCCAGTTGTAGCGCTTTTGTGGGTAGTCTGAAGGCATAGACACATTCTGTAAACAGGCCAGGCAGTCACTTGAAAATAATTCGTTTCAAAGAATTCTTAAATTTGACAAATTGCATACACGCTCATAAGCCACCGCTACAGACTACTTTCAATTATTGATCGAGCAAAGCGAGATCTCTAAATCAACTTGGGCAAATCTGCGTTGTATGTATTTCTGTTTGTCCGAGGATAACTTTCGAAGCGTTGATCTTGAAATTTGATACATAAATAGGTAGTGATGACACAATTGTGGTGTGACTAAATGAGCAAAATGAGCAAAATGGTGGGGGGTTATTGAGATATTGGGGTTCAAGAAGGGTAAAAAAAATTAAAATGCGACTATTAGGTAAAATGGGACGTCAAATTAAATGTCTGTATTAGTGCATTTAGATTCCGTTTTTATTTTTAGTATTTTTTTTATAGTTTTTGAGTTTATTAGCCGTAATAAAAACTGAACTTTGACAAAATTCACAGGGTACACCAGTGACCCCACAGTGATGAAATTTGGTATGCGTCTAGCATGATAATAATTCATTTATTCATAAACAATTTCTAAAATCGTGTTTGAACTGATATTTGCTAACAACTAACAACAAAACATAATAATAAAACAAATATAATTTCAACCAACTGCCACAATACCAAATATCTAAAAATACAATAAATAAAAAAAAAATGTCCAAATATAAATCATGTCTAAAATGTCAAAAATAATAATTAATTAAAACTTCCATAAATGTCACAATGATCCTATAGCTCGCCATTAAATTGTCAAAGCCAAGTCAAAAGTCAAAGTCAAAATCTTTTATTCATTAAAATCACAAGGATCACTTTGAAACGTCAATTTTACTGCCTGTTCCTTCGCGACCAAGGCAGGTAAGAAAGGCAAGAAACAAGGCTGGTTGTTTTTTTTAATGATATATTTAGAATACATTACAATACAGAAAATAAATTACGTCTAAATTGTAACATTTTGAACGAGTTGGAGCAATTTCAGCGTTTCTATCATCTAAATAATCCGATATTTTATAGTAGGCTTTTTTATAAAGATTTTGTTTAATTTCGTTTTTAAATTTGTTAATTGTCAATTTTTGTACATCACTTGGGAGTTTGTTATTCAAGCGAACACCTTGCCCTTTAAACGATTTACTAACTTTATGGAGTCTACAAGGGGCAACAGCGAGTTTATCTTTATTTCTAGTATTAAAATTATGATTATCGCTATTTTTCTTACACAAATTAATATTTTTGTGAACATACATCAGATTTTCATAGATGTATTGACAAGGGAATGCCATAATGTTTATTTCTTTAAACTTATTGCGTAATGATTCTCTGGGGCCCATATTATAAATTGCACGAACAGCCTTCTTCTGTAGCACAAAAACGCTGTTTATATCTGCAGCACTCCCCCACAGCAGTATACCATATGACATAATGCTGTGGAAGTAGCTGAAGTAAACTAGTCTAGCTGTGTCTACGTCTGTAAAAAGACGTAACTTTTTGACTGCGTATGCCGCAGAACTAAGTCTCATTGACAACTTATCAATGTGAGGGCCTCATTGAAGCTTATTATTTGGGGTTATACTTAAGAATACGGTAGTGTCCACAAGAGCCAACTCCTCGTCTTTGATTTTTATATCTGCTTTAACTTGTGTAACATTAGGTAGTGTAAATCTAATACACTTTGTTTTCTTTTCATTCATTTTCATCCTTTTGCCTCTGTGGTCTCGACGAGGACAGACGTGCGTTTCATCTTGCAACAATAAGGTTCAAAATTGGACGAAAAAAGCTACAAAACACAGTTCACTACTCGTTTGACAAGGTATTTTATACTCTTTCCTTTTCTCGCACCGCTGCAAACAGCCGCGGACGCCACTAGCGACGCGGAAACGAGATACCTGTAAATAATAATTGCCTTCCTGCTCCTGCGCCGCTGGAGCCGCATGCACACCACTATCACAAGCTACGCTGTTTTACTATTTATCGGAATTATCTGGTTTTTATTGTATAGACAAGCTTTGTAATCTTGAAAAACGCTCTTTATATTACGAGATAGATATTTTTCGCTGATTCGTAATCAGAATGATGCGTACGCCAGAGGAAAGATCTAGCTCCGTTCCGGACATGCTAGCTTTGGATGATTCAACCCCCCCTAGCTTTATCTCCGCCCGGCAAAAGCGGAAGAGAGAAAGTGAAAAAAGTACAACACAGGTCCAACATATGATCCAAGATTTAAAAAAAGAAATGAAAGATCTTATTTCTGGAATGGTTGAGAAACAAAATGCACAAATAATCTCAATTATGACCACCCTTAAAGATATCCACCAAACCAGCACTCTGGTGCAAAGCACTATAACCCATCTTTCTGAAGAAAATGTAGAACTGAAGGCGAGAATAGAAAAGTTAGATACGCAAGCAAAGAAAAATAAAGAACAAATTATTCTATTGGAAAATAAAGTAGAAGGGATGCAAACGACAGAAAGAAAAACTAATGTTGAGATAAAAAATGTGCAGCTTAAAGGGGATGAGAATAAAAAAGACTTACTACAGATTGTTACTAAACTTTGCAAGAACTTGGAAGTCAAATTGGAGAGAGCAGACATCAAAAATATAATCAAGATAAAAAAACCAAAAACAGAACGAAGCGCACTAATTGTGGAGTTTAACAACACGTTTGTTAAAACAGACCTTTTGAAGGCTGCGAAGACTTACAATTACAAGAATAAAAATAGCAAATTGAGTGCATGGTTTTTGGGAATAGCAGCGTATGCAGACACCCCTATTTTTATATCAGAGAAACTTTACTCCATTAGCATCTAGAGTGTATTTTTTGAATCGAGACTTTAAATCATCAAACAAATACAAGTACTGCTGGACCAGTTACGGTAAAGTTTAATTACGCATGGACAACACACCTATCGTCACCATCACGAGCGAGACTCAACTCATGCAGCTACCCAAACAGTGACTATATTTGAGAATGTACTTGTACTTCGAAACTAAGTCTTTAATCGTATTTATAACATAGTTATTTTATTTGGTATAGTATTGATTAATAACTGTTACAATTTTTGACATGCTAATATGCCCTTGCTGTTTACTAGATATCTACATACACTTTATCAAAGTACCATATATTATACCTAGTCAGGTCATAAGTATTGTAACACAGTAAAAACTTTTCTTTTAGAATGCTGGCCACAAAAAAGTTTATAGAATTCGAATTTCGAATTGTACATGAAAATAAAACTGTATACTTTTTAGCATTTTACTCATTTTTAAATATGGAGTGGACGCTTAAAGAAGACCGTGTTGCAGTTATTGCGTTACATCGTTGCGGTTACGCGCCAATTCAAATTTTTGACATACTAAAAAATTTGAATATAACCAAAAGATTCGTTTATCGCACCATCAAACGATACAATGAAGACTCTAGTATAGATGACAGGTCAAGAAGTGGTCGCCCTCGGTCTGTTAGGACTCCAGCAGTGATAAAAGCTGTGAAGGCGCGAATTCAAAGAAATCCCAAACGTAAGCAGAAACTGTTGGCCCTTCAGATGGGGTTAAGCAGAACCACGGTGAAAAGGGTGTTAAATGAAGACTTAGGGCTTCGGGAATATCGAAGAAAAACAGGACATCGTTTGAATGCTCGTCTAATGAACCTGAGACTGAAGAGATGCCGCGCTTTGTTGAAGTGGTACGCGGAAAAAAAATATCGGGAAATTCTTTTTTCGGATGAAAAAATTTTTACCGTAGAAGAGAGCTACAACAAACAAAATGATAAGGTGTACGCACACAGTAGTGAAGAAGCGAGCAACCGTATTCCGCGTGTCCAACGAGGTCATTTTCCATCTTCGCTCATGGTATGGTTGGGAGTTTCTTATTGGGGCTTAACAGAGGTACATTTTTGTGAGAAAGGTGCAAAAACTAATGCAGTTGTGTATCAAAATACGGTCCTGACGAACCTTGTGGAACCTGTTTCTCATACCATGTTCAATAACAGGCACTGGGTATTCCAACAAGATTCGGTGCCAGCTCATAGAGTGAAGAGCACACAAGACTGGCTGGCGGCGCGTGAAATCGACTTCATCCGGCACGAAGACTGGCCCTCCTCCAGTCCAGATTTGAATCCGTTAGATTACAAGATATGGCAACACTTGGAGGAAAAGGCGTGCTCAAAGCCTCATCCCAATTTGGAGTCACTCAAGACATCCTTGATTAAGGCAGCCGCCGCCGATATTGACATGGACCTCGTTCGTGCTGCGATAGACGACTGGCCGCGCAGATTGAAGGCCTGTATTCAAAATGACGGAGGTCATTTTGAATAAACTTTAGTGTCATAAGAATCTATGTTTTGTTAAGTTCATTTTGGTATATAAATGGTTACATAATGAATAAACTTGTTTCAATTATTTTATATATAACATGTGACAGAATTTATGACCTGACTAGGTATATTGTAATTTTCCACGTTTATATATTTACACTTATAAAAACTACAACCTACATCTATGGAAAATTGTATGTGACATTTCAAATTCTTATAAGTTCTCGTATATACCCACAAAATATATCACCTCCATTTCCTTGATAACCCTTTATTATGGATAGCCAAAATATTTTATTGCAAGAATTAGACACTTTAAATAATACTAAATCTATAAACTGCTCAATAAGTGACCTTCAGGATAATCTACCTCCGGGAATCCCTAATGTCTCAATGATTGTACAAAATATTCTAAGTGTTAGTAATAGTTCAAAATATTCTCATCTCCTCTAATATTGACGACCTTGAAATCAACATTCAAATGCTTAAACAAGATATTGACATCGATGTTCTCACGGAATGCAGAATAAATCCTGATAAACCTCTTCCGTTTAAGCCAAACTACACTCTTACAGCTCTTACTAACATACTAATCAAAATGATGGAGTAGTAGTCTTTATAAAAAAAACGATTAAACACTATATAAAAGAAGTCACATTGTTTCGAGCATCGTGTCTAGAAATTATCACCCCGACCAGCACAATAGCTTGTATTTACCGATCACCAGCTGAAAAAACCCTGACAAATTTATACATTCTCTTGACAAGTACTTTAAAGCACCACACCTAAAAATGAACACCACTTTAGCGGGTGATATTAACATAAACATTCTAACAGGAACTAACAATAAACATACTGAGCTTTATCTTGATATGTTGGCTTCGCATAGTTTATTACCCGTTTACAGATTTGATACTAGAGTAAATAGCTGCATAGACCATATCTTTACTAACCTTGATACTGCTAAACTTACAGCTGCAGTAGCAGTTCTTAATACGACAGTAACTGATCACAAAATGATATTAGTTAACTACTATAATAAAGAAATAACTTATAAAGCTAAAATAACCTAAACTATAACTAACTACTCCGATGCTGTCAACACATTAAAAACCAAAGATATATCTGAATTATTCGCTATACAAGATTCTCAATTAGTATGTCATAAACTAATAAACTTAATATCTAATCCTTTATCAGAGCATACTGTAATTATTAATATTGCTAACAACAAACGAATAATAAAACCATAGATTACTCCGGGCATCCTTAAGTGCATCAAGAATAGAAACAAACTACAAAAACAAACACGATTAAATCCTACTAATGAAATATTTAAAATAACATACCGACGATATTGCAATTTCTGTAATAATCTAATAAAAAATTATAAATTCAATATGAGAGAGATCTTTTAAATAAAGTTAAATCAAATAATAAAACCCTATGGAACTGCATTAAGAACATCACATATCTAAACAGACATAAATCGGTTAATTCAGAGCTCTTTAACCTTAAATATACTCCTCAGGAATCTGCTGATTATATAAATAAACATTTTATATGTATAGGGCAATCACTAGCTGAAAAAATTACCCCAGATCTACCCCTAGCCGAAAATTACTTTGCTTCTCTTCCCTCCCAGCTCAATTCAATTGGAATAATTGAACCTGAACTCTTAGAGGTTGACTCAATCATCACCAATTTGAAATCAGACTCAGCAGCTGGATGGGATAGGATCCCAACGAAATTTATTAAAATGGTCAAACGAGAACTTGTTCCCATAATAACACACCTAAGTATCCTTTGCTTTCAACAAGGAATATTTTCTGTGGAACGGAAACGCTCAATTATACATCCAATATTTAAGGGTGGTATCAGACGCAATTTTGGCAACTACAAGCCTATTTCGGTTCTTACAGTTTTATCTAAAATCTTGGAACAATTAATTAACAGTAGACGATCTAAATTTTTAAATTCTTTTAATATCCTTTCAAAATCACAATACGGCTTTCGTGAGGGACTTAGTACCGAAGATGCAATTTTAGAACTAACGAAAAATATAACTAAGCACCTAGACGAAAAGAAAAAAACTTTATGTGTGTTCTTAGACCTAAAAAAAGCCTTTGATACTATATCTGTCCCCATCCTTATTCGAAAGATTTAAAAGCTTGGTATAAGAGGTCAATTTCTCGCATTACTAACCAGCTACTTAACAGACCGAACTCAAAGAGTTAAACTGGACACTAACATCTTTAGTATGGATGAAAATTCTTCTAGATACTGCGTCCCACAAGGAAGCGTCCTCGAACCGACATTATTTCTTACCTACATTAACGATATTACAAGTATACATTTAACAGATGGAAAAGTCTTCTCATACGCCGATGACACTGCCTTACTATTCCAAGGCAAGTCCTGGCTTGAAGTCTATAAACTAGCTGAGTTAGGACTACAAAAGGTCATTAGTTGGTTAAACCTAAACTTACCATTCCACTTACCATTACACACACACTAACATTAACAACTTTCCATCTCAGATTCTCTACAACCTGATCCCAATCTAAAGATAACAGCCCATTTCTGTACTGTAAAGGGATCGAGGACTTGTGATTGTTTAAATTTAGAAAGAGTAAACACTTCAATATATCTGGGTGTTATGCTAGAAAGAAATCTTTCTTGGTACCCTTAACTGGAACTAGTTGCTAACCGAGCCAGAAAATTAATCTGGATTTTTAAACACTTACGAGATATTGCTGACAAAGAACTATTAACCTACAACACTGGTTCAATCAATACTCTTTATACTGCATTTCAATATGGGGTGGAACATATAAAACAAAATTTATTAGTATTGAACGGGCACAGAGACACATTTTAAAAGTAATGCTACGCAAGAAAAGGAGGTTTAGCACTGATCAACTACTAGTGAAGCAAATGTATTAACTGTCCGACAGTTGTACATCCTACAATGTATAATTAAAATCCACGGTAATCTAATTATAGACCCAAATATTCTTAAAAAACGCAATCAAAGTACAGTATTAACTAACCCCATAAATAGAACAGTATTCGCTTAAAAACAATTCAATACTCAATCAATAAAAATATATAATAAAATTAACCGAAACTTAAATATTTATACTATGACTTACGCTAAATGTAAAAAAATAGTAACACATTGGTTAAAACCGCAGACTTGCCAACAAACTGAAGATTTCCTTAATTATGTATAGTAGAATGTCTATCCATAACCTAACCCTAATCCTTCACATTTAAAAGTTATAATAATATAATTTTATATTTATTTACAGTTATACAATAAAACACATACCTAGTCAGGTCATAAATTCTGTCACATGTTTAATATAAAATAATTGAAACAAGTTTATTCATTATAAAACCATTTATATACCAAAATGAACTTAACAAAACATAGATTCTTATGACACTAAAGTTTATCCAAAATGACCTCCGTGATTTTGAATACAGGCCTTTAATCTGCGCGGCCAGTCGTCTATCGCAGCACGAACGAGGTCCATGTCAATATCGGCGGCTGCCTTAATCAAGGATGTCTTGAGTGACTCCAAATTGGAATGAGGCTTTGAGCACGCCATTTCCTCCAAGTGTTGCCATATCTTGTAATCTAACGGATTCAAATCTGGGCTGGAGGAAGGCCAGTCTTCGTGCCGGATGAAGCCGATTTCACGCGCCGCCAGCCAGTCTTGTGTGCTCTTCGCTCTATTTGCTGGCGCCGAATCTTGTTGGAATACCCAGTGCCTGTTATTGAACATGGTATGAGAAACAGGTTCCACAAGGTTCGTCAGGAATGTATTTTGATACACAACTGCATTCGTTTTTACACCTTTCTCACAAAAATGTACCTCTGTTAAGCCCCAATAAGAAACTCCCAACCATAACATGAGCGAGGATGGAAAATGAACTCGTTGGACACGCGGAATACGGTTGCTCGCTTCTTCATTACTGTGTGCGTACACCTTATCATTTTGTTTGTTGTAGCTCTCTTCTACGGTAAAAATTTTTTCATCCGAAAAAAGAATTTCCCGATGCTTTTTTCCCACGTACCGCTTCAACAAATCGCGGCATCTCTTCAGTCTCAGGTCCATTAGACGAGCATTCAAACGATGTCCTGTTTTTTTTCGATATGCCCGAAGCCCTAAGTCTTCATTTAACACCCTTTTCACCGTGGTTCTGCTTAACCCCATCTGAAGGGCCAACAGTTTCTGCTTACGTTTGGGATTTCTTTGAATTCGCGCCTTCACAGCTTTTATCACTGCTGGAGTCCTAACAGACCGAGGGCGAACACTTCTTGACCTGTCATCTACACTAGAGTCATCATTGTATCGTTTGATGGTGCGATAAACGAATCTTTTGGTTATATTCAAATTTTTCAGTGTGTCAAAAATTTAAATTGGCGCGTAACCGCAACGATGCAACGCAATAACTGCAACACGGTCTTCTTTAAGCGTCCACTCCATATTTAAAAATTAGTAAAATTCTAAAATGTATACATTTTTATTTTCATGTACCATTCGAAATTCGAATTCTATAAACTTTTTTGTGGCCAGCATTCTAAAAGAAAAGTTTTTACTGTGTGACAATACTTATGACCTGACTAGGTATCTACCTACAATATATAATATCTACCTAATATTAATATGAAACAGATTATGAAATATTTAAATATAGCTGCAGACGATCTATACTTGTCCTAATTAATTTAAATACTTATTACGTTTATTTTGTCTTATAGTTATTGTCTTAAAATTCCAACCCATTTAAACAACTTAACTAACTTAATGTTTAAACCTACAACTTATAAATTATTTTCAATTAAAACTTGTTATACAAATTTATTTATGTAAAACGATAGCTACACTTATATGTATATAGAACTTACAAAATGATCTTTATATATTATACTATTTACACTCAATTAATACAGCATGTCTTCACTCAATATTATCTATTTATTTATTTTATTAGTTTACACTTATTGTTATGCAAGATTTGATCCTAAGCGACCACAGTCAAGAGGGGACTCTTCTAACACAGGTTAATGCAACTTAAAAGAAGAGTTCCCAAGCCTAGTTTTTAAATGTACTCTTGTAATATAAAAATAAAAGATTTTTAATTTTATTTTTGATTTAGAAGTAAATTGTTAACATTGAACTATTTTACGACCTTAGAGATTGCATTGTTTACATCGTCAAAATCGGTTTGTCGTCGCTTTAATTTAAATAAAAGTCATTTGCAAACAATACAACCTCATGATCGTCCCTTACAAGATGAGGAAGATCATTAATATAAACTAAAAACAAAAATGGTCCCAGAATTGATCCCTGTGGTACACCCATTTTAACCAGAGACCCCGGAGAACGCTTCCCATTCACGTCAACTCTTTGCACTCTGCCACTTAAATAAGAAGTGAGAAATAATATGATGCAGTAAATTATGAGAATTGAAATGTCTAAGTAGTTGATTTAAAATTAGTTTTTCAAATATTTTACTAAATGTCGGAAGTACTGAGATTGGTCCAAAATTACCAAGATCAGAACTAGTGCCTGATTTGAAAAGTGGAGTTACTTTACTGTGTTTCATTAAATCAGGGAATACACCACAGTCAATACACTCGTTGAATATTAAAGCTAGTTCGGGAGCAATTATGTTAATCAATGTTTTTACGACGCTAACAGAGATACTCTAGAGGTCCGTTGTTTTCTTAACATTTATCAGTTAGAAAGCTTTTATGATGTCACCACTATTTACATAATCAAATTTGAATTATGTTTTGCATTCCGTTAAGTTTTCTTTCAACAATGACTCTGCGACTATGGGAGAGGAGTTTAAGGATTTTGTGGTAGAGACTGAAATATCAGTAAAAAAGTCTTCGAACGCATTAGCTACATCACCATCCTGGTTGATCGTGGCATTGCCAATTTTCAAACTAAACTTATTGTTCTTAGTTGTGACTCTTCCAGTCTTGCTGTTGATTATTTTCCAAGTGGCTTTTACTTTGTTTTGACTATTTTTGATTTTAGAACTCAAATGACGCGCCTTTTCTTCACGACAAACATTAATAAAAATCTTTGAATATTTTTTTACTTTTTCTTTAAACTCCTCATTAAAATTATACTGTTTTTCAGCATAAAGATAAAACAGCTCATAGGCATAAGTCTTAAATCCATAATAACTGCCATTTTCACCTAAAAAAGGGTAACTACATAATTAACATGAAGGGCCGTTACCTGTAATTTGAATGAAACTGTAGGCTAAGTAATCTGGTTTGCATTTCGTGGTACTATTTTGATAGTCAAAGATTACAAATAATATTTTTTTTATTTTAATCGGAGACTCGCGATATCTCAGTTCGGGGCGAACCACTAGTAAAGTAAATATGACTGCAATCTCAAAGCCTGAGTGTACAAACTGAGTGCGAAAACCTTCAAATTCTCAAACGTCAAAAGCGTCACTGAAAACTCACCTAAAACTTTGCAATATTTCCGCGGCACTTTAAAAATTCTTAATGACAGACAGTTTCAGCAGTTTCCACTCAAGTGTATGAAAACCTTGACACTTGTAATTTCAGCGGCTGCTAATGCTGCTTTTACACTGTCCAACTTCCGACGTCAGCAAACATTTGCAGTCAGCAAACAAAACAGATTAAGAGTTGCACAAAGAGCCATGGAGCGTACCATGCTTGGCATCAGACTGTTAGATCGAGTTCCAAACGTCGAGATCCGTAGACGAACAAAGGTTCATGACGTTGGGATTCGAGTTATGGAGCTCAAATGGTCTTGGGCGGGACACTTGGCTAGACGTGGTGATGACAGATGGAGCAGGACAGTGACTGAATGGTGGCCGAGGAGCAGGTGGCCGAGGAGCAGGTGGAACGACCAGCAGCGAGATGGGTGGACGACATCGTAAAGGTCGCGGGCCGTCAGTGGGTGAGACTAGCGCAGGATCGTGGTGGATGGCTCAAACTTGGGGAGGCCTATACCCAACAATGGGTGAAGTCAGGCTGTGGATGATGATGATGATGAAACAAAACAGGTTGTATAAGTATACTCTCAGTTACCTGATTCCCATAGAACAAGCTTTGCCTAGTTTAGAGCTAGATAGCGCTGTGTGAAATGTCCAGCATTATTTATCATTATTAAATGGTGCAACTAAAACCGATTTGTCTCACTTGTACCATTGATCAGATCCGAACGGCTCTCATCACCCCACTGCAGATGCTGTGCAGTCTGCGACATGTCAGGCACTTGCGCTGTGTCGTGTAGTCGCCCGCGAAAACGACGAAACAACACACTTTTAGGCGAAAACTCTTCCTTTATAAAGGTCGAAAGATCAGCAGTTGGAACACGTAACACAAAAGATTTGAAACCACTGTGGCGTGATTCCAAGTGTTCGACCCTTAACTGTATATTAGCTTTCTTCTTCACATATTACACCACGTCCTCCATTTGAGCACAGACAGAGATACAACAACGAGTAGTTATTATTTAGATTCATTCATTTATGTATTTTTTTTCGTTTTATATCATTAGTATTAGTATGTACATGTAGTAATTAGCTAGGTACACTATTACCAGGTAATGTCCCACAGTGCATTCCATTCAAAGGTGTCTGGTAGTGATCGCTATTTAGCGATAAGATCGTCAATTGTATGACATAGTTTTACGGAGTTCTTTTTATTTGTATTGTTTTATGGTGTTCAATTAAGAATTATCTAATCTAATGTACAACTGGCACGGCTTTATCTCACTTGTACCTACAAGTACGGTTGCGTTGTGTAGAACCAGCATCAGATGAGATACCTTTATGAATAAGTTAGGACACGGAGCCGCTACTTCTACTAAAAGATACATTTTTAGATAAGAACTTGGTGTGGCGTGCCCTAAATTGCCAACAGAATAAATGGAAATTAGTTTTATTAAAACGAAATTACAATTAGTTATGTGCTATCGCTCGTTGAGCGACTCTGAGCTTATTCATAAGGCCAATAGTGAAAGACCACGTCTCGGTTCCATATGTCATCACTGGTAACACACACTGATTGAAGACTTTCGTCTTAAGGCGATTTTCTCTCTTTTCGTCCAACATACCTCAGTGGTATGTTGGACGAAAAGACGTTGCGAAGTTTCCCAAACGCTGCCAATCCGAGTTGGATTCGACGATTGACCTCTTTCTCGAAGTTGGACCTACCTAATAGGGCTATGCTCGGGGTTTCTCTACGGGATCGAATCAGAAATGAGGAGATACGTAGAAGAACTCAAGTCACCGACATAGCCCGACGGATTAGCACGTTGAAGTGGCAATGGGCAGGCCATATAGCGCGCAGAACAGATGGCCGATGGGGCCGGAAAGTTCTCGAATGGAGGCCACGGACCGGCAAGCACAGCGTAGGACGTCCACCTACAAGATGGGAAGACGACTTGGTAAGAACCGCAGGTCGGCGTTGGATGCAGGCCGCTTCTAACAGCAGTTCCTGGAGATCAATGAGGGAGGCCTTTGTCCAGCAGTGGACGTCCTACGGCTGATATGATGATGATGATATGATGATGTGCTATCGTACCTAACAATTTTACTTAGAAAACTTTCGTGATTGATGTGAGTCGTCCTGTCTGTTCTCGTATAACCAACACGTCCAAGAACGGTTGGTATCCATCTTTCTTCAGCTCTACCGTGAAGAATATTTTAGGATGTTTACAATTGAGATAGCTAAGTAAGGTGTCTAAGCTATCTCTTCGTACCATTGCGAACAAATCATCTACGTACCGCCACCAGTATCTCGGTCTACGGGGTACGCTATCCAGTACCGTCCTCTCAAACCACTCCATAAATGTATTGGCCACTACTGGGGCTATTGTTGATCCCATTGCTACACCCTCCAATTTTACCTAGTCAGGTCATAAGTATTGTCACACAGTAAAAACTTTTCTTTTAGAATGCTGGCCACAAAAATGTTTATAGAATTCGAATTTCGAATTGTTCATGAAAATAAAAATGTATACTTTTTAGAATTTTACTCATTTTTAAATATGGAGTGGTTAAAGAAGACCGTGTTGCAGTTATTGCGTTGCATCCTTGCGGTTACGCGCCAATTCAAATTTTTGACATACTGAAAAATTTGAATATAACCAAAAGATTCGTTTATCGCACCATCAAACGATACAATGAAGACTCTAGTGTAGATGACAGGTCAAGAAGTGGTCGCCCTCGGTCTGTTAGGACTCCAGCAGTGATAAAAGCTGTGAAGGCGCGAATTCAAAGAAATCCCAAACGTAAGCAGAAACTGTTGGGCCTTCAGATGGAGTTAAGCAGAACCACGGTGAAAAGGGTGTTAAATGAAGACTTAGGGCTTCGGGCATATCGAAGAAAAACAGGACATCTTTTGAATGCTCGTCTAATGGACCTGAGACTGAAGAGATGCCGCGCTTTGTTGAAGCGGTACGCGGGAAAAAAATATCGGGAAATTCTTTTTTCGGATGAAAAAATTTTTACCGTAGAAGAGAGCTACAACAAACAAAATGATAAGGTGTACGCACACAGTAGTGAAGAAGCGAGCAACCGTATTCTGCGTCTCCAACGAGGTCATTTTCCATCCTCGCTCATGGTATGGTTGGGAGTTTCTTATTGGGGCTTAACAGAGGTACATTTTTGTGAGAAAGGTGTAAAAACGAATGCAGTTGTGTATCAAAATACGGTCCTGACGAACCTTGTGGAACCTGTTTCTCATACCATGTTCAATAACAGGCACTGGGTATTCCAACAAGATTCGGCGCCAGCTCATAAAGCGAAGAGCACACAAGACTGGCTGGCGGCGCGTGAAATCGACTTCATCCGGCACGAAGACTGGCCCTCCTCCAGTCCAGATTTGAATTCGTTAGATTACAAGATATGGCAACACTTGGAGGAAAAGGCGTGCTCAAAGCCTCATCCCAATTTGGAGTCCCTCAAGACATCCTTGATTAAGGCAGCCGCCGATATTGACATGGACCTCGTTCGTGCTGCGATAGACGACTGGCCGCGCAGATTGAAGGCCTGTATTCAAAATCACGGAGGTCATTTTGAATAAACTTTAGTGTCAGAAGAATCTACGTTTTGTTAAGTCCATTTTGGTATATAAATGGTTACATAATGAATAAACTTGTTACAATTATTTTATATTAAACATGTGACAGAATTTATGACCTGACTAGGTATGTAACTGTCTTAGTATTAAGGTAGCTATAGCAGGTAGGGATAAACCACACTTATACAAATACAGCAAGCCACATAAGTTGTAATTATAATCTAATCTAAAGAGCCTGCTGGATCCCACTGCTGGGCAAAGGCCTCCCTTCCCTTCTTCCATTCATTCCGATCTAGGGGTTCTATCGACCAGTTCTCACTATCCGCGTCAAGTTCGTCCCGCCATCTCCGCCTGGGTCGGCCACGCGGTCTCGCGCCTTGTGGGACCCACTCGCGCATCCAACTTACGTGACCCGCCTAGTCCCACTTCAGTTTAGCTGTGTTTTGCGTGTCTTGAGATTTTTGTTCAAGAGCGCAGTATGGTGTTTTTATGCGATCTGTGAGTCTAACTCCCAATACACTACGCTCCATCGCCCTCTGGCAGAACCCAAGTTTGAACTTTTGAAGAGCCGTCAAAGACCAGGTTTGTGCACCGTAGGTAATAATATAATGAATGCATATATCCGTGAGCGGTTTTTTAAGGCAAAGGGGAAGGTTGCCCTGAAGTCCTTCATAGCCCAATATTATAGCTCTTCCAGGAGTTTTCAGTGCGACGAACCACTTTTTTCAGTTCCAAGTTGTACTTAATTGTAATTTATTTATTTCAGTTAACTTTCTAGATGTAGCTAAAACCATATGAACACTGGAAAATGCGTTAGTAAAATACTGTGTCGCAGTTTCCAGTAACCGTAGGTACATAGAACTAAATTGGTTTGACGCTCCTGATTGTATGTATACAAATCACCCATTTACAATATTGTTTTAACGAGAAACATAATAACACAGAAAAATTGGCATTAAAGAAAATAATATTTACCTATAGGTAACTATCCACCCAGAAAAACGGGAAATCTTGCATCGAGCGATCTTTAGTCAGGGCTTTATGGACCAACAGGTATTTTATGAAGTATCACGTATTAGGTACCTATTTTTAAAAACGAGGTCTGCAATCTATACATTGCGGCTTCTTTAGAGTAAACATTGTATTTCCTTTCGATATTTATTGTAAAAGTATATGTAGGTATATATTTTATATATATTTATTTATGTCAGTATAATGTAGGTATGTTTTAGGTTTATGTATTTATTTATTTTTATCCTACATAAACAGGTATTTATTGTAACACCGCCTCCTCACACGTCTTTTCAATCTAGTCCATCCAAAGTTTGCCTGGAAGAGATCGCTTTGAGCAATAAGGCCGCCCATTGTACCACCATGTATTTAAGTGTTCTAGGTTAAGTTATTTTAATTTGGTGTAACAATAAATAAATAAATATTTCTGGACCTTTCACACAGTGCTATCTAGCCCAAACTAAGCAGAGCTTGTACTATGGGAACCAGATAACTGATGGAATACTTATATAATATTTTTTTGTAAATACATACTTATAATATATAGAGAGACAACCAGACCGGGAACAAATATCTGTAGATCATGCAAACATTTGTTCCGCGGCGGGTATCGAACCCGCTACCTCCTGCGTCTCAGCCGGCTATTCGCCCACTGCACCACGGAGGTCATCAATAAACAATAAAGAATTATCTCTCTTACATCGTTTGCGCGATGTATGATAGTTATTCTATTTGTGATTAAACTTTAAAATACAGTCTAAATATTGTTTAAAAACTCAAATAGTCAGCACAAAGACGAGTAGATTCAATTCTCGGCATAGGTACTCGTAACTATGCAGTCTCAGTTTCTAAAATCTTTAAATGCCAAAACCAAAATCTACACGAAAACCATTATCATTTATTTGTGACAATACCAACAGAGTACGAACTGGATTATCACCTGACCCATCGTATGGAATAGTCCAAGTCTTGTAAATGTAACTAGTGAATTAAATTATTAGTACATTACTGCAGCGGCCAGCAAAAAGGCACACATACTACATCAATGCCTAGTTGTTACCAAGGCTTGTACATAGGGTTGCCACCTTTTTTCAAGCAAATAGAGTAAATTTAATTTTGTAGGCTAAAAAAAAGTACAACATCTGAAAATAAAGTACTATTTCTTTACCAGACTATTTCTCTTCAATGCATATTTTTGAAGTAAAACTTCTTTACGCACGCTTGACTTGGGGAGTAAGCTGGTGAATGCGTTACGAAAAGTGCGAACGGAAGTTGAGAGGGAGATATAAGTTAGTGAAGATAGAAGGAGAGAGAGTTACGTTTCGTATATTTTAAAACGTTAAGCGCCTGTCCAGAATGAACATAGACTGATCGACCTACAGACGTGTGGACAATTTTGTAATTGAACAATTTTATAAATAAATATTTTGAAAATGAAGTTTTACTTCAGTCGTGTGGTTTTAAGCATGTAAACATGTAAATTGTAATAAGTGTTTAATGTTGTTTCTTATTAGATACTAGCTGTTGCCCGCGACTTCGTACGCGTTACACTACTAAATGTGTACTAATTCATCACAACATATCACATTAATTTATGTGATGTTCATTGAGGATGTGTGTTTATTTATTTGTTTGTTACTCAATCACGTCAGAATGGCTGAACTGATGTCGATGAAATTTCGTATTTATGTAGAATTTAATCTGGATTAACACATATGCTACTTTTTATTCCATAATTCCGCAAAAAAAAATTGCAGCTACATAAGCGTCTTGCAGTCCACTCCCTTTAAGTTTAATATTGTCGCAATGGTGAGCCATAAAAAACACTAGCCGTAGTGACCTCAGCCAACTCTCTATATGTTAGGTATAAAAAAAATCTTAGCTATTACCAGCGGCTTCGCGCACCTTATTCTGTGGTGTGAAAATACATACCTACAGCTAATTTTAAGAGACTCTAGTGAAACTCTACATAGAAAAAAACAGGCTGAAAAACTCAGCGGTAGCTAAAAATTTGTTATCACTCATCCTTGCGACCCTATTTATCTTAAAGAGGGTGGGGTGGGAAATGCTGCGCTTTCTCTAATTTTTTGACTTATCATTTCAACCCTATCATTAGATAGGTTATTGTTATTGATGTGAGTTGGTCAGGGGACGCCGCAGTTTTTACAATCCTATGGTCCTGGGGAGTGGGGACGCTGTATTGGCTGAAAACATTTATCCCTTATCATTGCGATGCCATCAAACTTAAAGGCAATGGGCTGCGGGACGCTATGCCAGATGCATTATTTATTATCTTAATAAGCATGGCTTAGGGAATGCTGCGCTAGCCGATTCATTTTTATGACTAATAATTTTTACGACTCAATTTTTCTTATAAAGATTGGACTGGATGTGGGTGACGCTGTGTAGCTGCAAATTTTTACTACTCATCATTGTGACCCTACTTATCTTAAAGAAGGTGGGCTCGGGGATGCTGCGGTAGAAGCTTTTTGAAGTTTTTTGACTGATCATTTTCCAATTCATCTCAAAAAGACCCTTATTAAAAATACTTTATTTAAAGTTGAAGAGAGTGAGACACTGCGGTAGCTGTTTTTTTACTTAACTCTTTCTAACTTAAGGCTAAGGGACTCTACGTTAGCCGTTTTTTATTGCTTTCATTGTACTTGAAGAGTATGGGCTCGGAAAAGCTGCGGTAGCTGCAAATTTCTTATCACTCATCACTGCGACACTAACAAAGTTAAAGGAAGTGGATAGCAAGACGCTGCAGTAGCTGTTATTTTTTTATTGTTCATCCTTGAGACCCTATTTATATATAAGAGTGTATACTGGGGGGTGTTGACGTAACAGTTTATTTTATGACTAATCATTGCAACATTATAAATCTTAAAATGAATGAATGAATGAAAATACTTTATTGTACATTTCAAAAGAAGCAGACTTAAAAATAAAAAAACATAAAGCAACACGTACAATGGGCGGTCTTATCGCTTAGAAGCGATTTCTTCCAGACAACCTTTATGGATGGATAGGATTTTTGTGTCATTACAATAATGGGGTGTACCTACATTAACAAAACAAAAACTAAATTTTAAGAAAGCGCTGAACACTTTCAATAAAATAAAACAGTATACACAAATATACCTACAACAAATAAATTAAATATATATAATAAATATATATATATATATATATATTATTTATTTATTATTATAGTATTTACCACTCTTCTTGGCTCTCGAGTTTCCTCGGTATAATTATATTGAACAATCCGCCCTGAAACCTTCAGGGAAAAGACTGCTCAGCTTCACCCTCCGTATTTCGCCTCTGTTCCCCCCCATTATTAGCATTCCCTCCCAGATCCCCTATTCTATTCCCACCCTATTACCAAAAAGTGTATCCCCAAGAATTTTACTAACTATTGAGTCTAATTTTTCACAATATCTATGTAAACTTTTACCTATTACACCAGTAGCTCCCACCACAATAGGTATGACTTCGGCTGATGTTTTCCAGAGTCGATTAATTTCCAGTTTTAATGCGTGATAAAGTTTCTCTATTTCTTTAGCTCCTATATTGTAGTCGGAAGGTACGGTGATGTCGATTAAATATGTTTTATTTTCTAGTTTATTAATGTATATAATATCTGGTCTATTATGTGTTATCGTATTATCTGTTTGAATTGGTATCTCCCACGTCAGTTTAGCTTCATTGTTCTCCTTAACTTGCGGCTATGTTAGGTTTTCCTTCCACCAAAGATGCGATACCTCAAAGTGATGTTTCCTAGATAATGTCCAGTGAACATATTGGACGATGTTATTGTGTCTCCTAGTGTAGTAAGTGCCAGCTAACTTTTCGCATCCGGATGTTATATGTTGCGTAGTCTCATCTTTAGCTGAACATAACCGACATTTGCCATCAACGGCTTTTTTAAAATATCCCTTTCGTGCTGTCTAGTCATTACTGCTTAATCCTGTATTGCGAAAATAGCTGATTCCATCCCTGGTGTAATCGGTTGTTTTTTGATCCATCTCAGCGAATTGGCTCTATCTATGTTTTCCCTATTTAAAACTTTTAAAATAAACTGGCCATGAAGTGGCTTGGCTTTCCAAATATTAACTTTATTTTTGATAACTGCGTTTTTAATTTCTCAGTATAGTTTTCTTCGTTTTCTAACCCTAATTCTATCAAATTTGCTGATGCCTGTTTGTGAATCGAATATTTTAGTCTATTTTATCGTGTTTAACTATTGCTTTTATTAAGTGATCTTGCTCTGCTTTTAGGTAATTTTTATAATTAATCATTTGTGTTTTGTATAGTATTTCTAAATTAGTTAGCCCTCTACTCCCTTCTATATCTCTTATAGGTAAGTATAATCTTTCTATTTCTTGTTTTTGTTGATGTGCTTAATTCATACTCAATAATTTTCTAGTTTTTATATCTATTTTCTTTAGGTCGCTTGTTTTGTAATTTATAATGCCAAACGTGTAGAGAAGGACCGGTACCGCGTATATGTTGATTGATCTAAACATGCTGCGAGCATTTAAATGTGATTTTGTGAGACATTTTACCCGCCGGAAATATTATTTTGAACTTGCTGTCTTAGCTCACTATAATCTATTTTTCCAGATTCGTGGACCCTTAGATATTTGTATTGCTGACCTTTTTTAGGTGTTCAAATTCTTCTCCGCTTAGTAGTACATGCCCTCTACCTTCACTTTCCTGCCTTTTCCCCATTGCCATGTGTAGTACATTACATTTATCGAACCCAAATTTCATCCTGATGTCTTCCGTAAATATTTCTGTTTCATCAATTAAGAGTTTAAGGTTTTTAGTTGTGTTTGCGTATAATTTGAGATCATCCATGTATAGTAAATGGTAAATGAAGCTGTTGTCTCCTAATTTGTAACCTTTTGTGCAGTAGTTGTTGAGTATTTTTGAAAGCGGGTTTAAGCCTAGGCAGAACAGAAGAGGTGACAAGGAGTCACCTTGAAATATGCCTCGACGAATGTCAATGGGATCAGTTGTTACAGAGGCATTCGCGCCACAGGCTGTCATGACAACATTCCACATGGGTATGACCATCTCAAGGAATCTTTTGATAGCAGGTGGGCATTTATATACATATATCAAGGATTTTGAGCAACCACTCATGTGATATACTATCAAAGGCTTTCTGATAGTCAATCCATCCCATACTAGGGTTTTTTTGACTACGGTGTGCATCTTTTAATATGGCTTTGTTGATCATGAGATGGTCTTTGCAGCCTCTGGCGCGACGCCTGCATCCTCTTTGCTCTAGTTTCAAGATGTTGTACTTCTCACAATGGGAATAAAGTTCGTTAGCTAAAACAGATGTAAGTAGTTTGTACATAGTTGGTAGACATGCTATAGTGCGTCAGTTTTTAGGATCTTCTGTATTATCGTTTTTGGGTATCAAAACTACCTTTCTTGTAGTGAACCATTGGTCTATGGTTTCGATTCCCTTAGTAATTCTATTGTATAATTGAGCTATATATTTATGTGTTTGTTAGGTATTTCAGGTAGTAGTTTTGGATTTTATCTATGCCTGGTGCTTTCCAATTATTAAGCTTTCTAATAGCAATCTTCAATGTTTTGATGTCTATTTCCCTAGCCGTGTTCTCCTCCTCTACTTCTTCCACTGATTCCTCTACTACCCTTATCCATCCCGCCTCATTGTTATACGGTACTGGTTCTGATAAGATGGATAACCAGAACCTTTGGATTTCATCTTGAGATGGAATTTGTGTGGGGATCGTTGATCTCCATTAAGACTTTTAAAGAATTTGTGTTGATTTTCCTGATAAAGTTGGTTTTGTATTTTAGTGTCATTTAAATCATTATATCTTTTGAGTCGTCCTGCTAACAATTTTACTTTTTGTGTGTGTATTTCAATTGTATATTCTAAATCTTGACTATTCCTAATTTTCTATTAAAGTCTGCTCTAATTCTATTCATAGTTCTACTATTATTTCCTCTTTTTATTTCTATCAACCGTGCTAGCTCTTTTCTAAACGATTCTATCTTATTTTTTAACCTTATTTTCCATGCTGGGTCTCGTTTAGGTTTTCGTGTCATCGGAGGTGTGTAGGGTTTTTGGTCATTTGCATAGATCAATGTTTTAGCAGACGCATAGATAATATCATTTATTTCGCGTAGGGATTGGTTTGTTTCAAGGAGCCTAGGCAAATAATCATTTATTGTATGCATATTTAGGATAAATTGCCTATTAAAATAAGGTTTCGGTAGTGATTCCCTTTCCTCTACTGGCATTTCTTTAGTTTCACTGAGTATTTGTAAAAGCTGTAAAATAAGTAGGTCCTCCAAATCAATGTCAAGAGTGTTGGAGTGTCTTTGGTGATCTGAAGGATCTTCGTGGGTATAAATGTCTGTCTGTAAATATTTCTGTGTATTGTGTGTGTCTGGTGTGGTTGTTCTACGAGTAGTTTGTCGAGTGATGTTAGACGTCGGTGTGACTCTAGGTATTTGGCTGGTTAGATGTTTGTATCGTCACGATAGAATCTTGGTTCTCAGCTTTTCATTTAATCTCTTCTAGCACTTAAGTTGACAATACTCTACGGTCTATTGTGTTTCTTGCTTGATTTGCTAGTGTGTTGCCGTTGAATTTTCGTATCTTGGGGTTGTCAGGGTTTCGATTCTTGTAAAGTCTATCAAGATGGTTTGTATAGCCGGGTCCTGCAGTTTTGGCTTTGTAGTAACAAAACATTAACTCGTGGAACTCTGCTTCCGACCACTTTCGTCTGCTATCATCACGTTCAATAGTCAGAGTACCCTCTTCTGCTAGATTTCCTAGATCTGATAGTTCCTGTGTTAGGCGCGAATATAGGGTGTGCAGTGTTAGAGTGTCTGATGTGGGTATTCGCCGAGTGCTACTAGGTGACGTTTGAGTGTTTGTTGTTAAAACGACAGACTCTTGATTTTCAGCTGTAGCTTTAATCTGATCCAGTACTTGCTTCGACAAACCGTTACGAGCAATACTACTTCTAGCTTCATTTGATAAGGTGTTTCCTGACAATTTGTGGGTTTTCGGGTTGTCAGGATTGCGATCCTTAAACAGTCTTTCGACTCGTTTAATGTAACCAGGCCCTTCGGCTCTAGCTTTATAAAAGCAGAACATAAGTTCGTGAAGTTCCGCTTCTGACCACTTTCTTCTGGTATCATCGCTGCTTTCCGCAGATAAACTTCCAGTGGTCACTTCTAACATACCAGCAGTGCTTGTGGGAGAAATATCCCTGCTCCGCAAAGTATCATCAGGCATAGGTTGGGTGGTCTCACTTTTTTCGGGTTCCCCGACGGAGGGCCGACCCCTAAACCCCCCACCACCGATGGTTTGCATGCAAGAACGTCCAGCATCGGCTCCAGACGTTCCCTGGTGATCGCCAACGGGAAGCGGCCATATACGTGAATGGTATTCACGTATATGGCTTCCCGTGGGCTTATTTATTAATCATTACTCCATAAAGGGTTTTGTCATTTCCTTATTAGCTTGTAGGTTTTATTTTCACAAGTATACCCCCTCCACGTGTGACTGGTGATCGTCTCGGACGTAAATGGTTGGACTTTGGAGGGGTTATTATTATTATTATATTATGCATATTATTAATTTTATATGTTTTTATTTTATTACATTATTTATATATATATTCAGTATTACAGTATGGGAATAACGCAAGGAAACACTGCGCGTGGGCGTGGGCGTGGGCGTGGGCGTAGGCGTGGGCGTGGGCGTGGGCGTGGGCGTGGGCGTGAGCGTGGGCGTGGGCGTGGGCGTGGGCGTGGGCGTGGGCGTGGGCGTGGGCGTGGGCGTGGGCGTGGGCGTGGGCGTGGGCGTGGGCGTGGGCGTGGGCGTGGGCGTGGGCGTGGGCGTGGGCGTGGGCGTGGGCGTGGGCGTGGGCGTGGGCGTGGGCGTGGGCGTGGGCGTGGGCGTGGGCGTGGGCGTGGGCGTGGGCGTGGGCGTGGGCGTGGGCGTGGGCGTGGGCGTGGGCGTGGGCGTGGGCGTGGGCGTGGGCGTGGGCGTGGGCGTGGGCGTGGGCGTGGGCGTGGGCGTGGGCGTGGGCGTGGGCGTGGGCGTGGGCGTGGGCGTGGGCGTGGGCGTGGGCGTGGGCGTGGGCGTGGGCGTGGGCGTGGGCGTGGGCGTGGGCGTGGGCGTGGGCGTGGGCGTGGGCGTGGGCGTGGGCGTGGGCGTGGGCGTGGGCGTGGGCGTGGGCGTGGGCGTGGGCGTGGGCGTGGGCGTGGGCGTGGGCGTGGGCGTGGGCGTGGGCGTGGGCGTGGGCGTGGGCGTGGGCGTGGGCGTGGGCGTGGGCGTGGGCGTGGGCGTGGGCGTGGGCGTGGGCGTGGGCGTGGGCGTGGGCGTGGGCGTGGGCGTGGGCGTGGGCGTGGGCGTGGGCGTGGGCGTGGGCGTGGGCGTGGGCGTGGGCGTGGGCGTGGGCGTGGGCGTGGGCGTGGGCGTGGGCGTGGGCGTGGGCGTGGGCGTGGGCGTGGGCGTGGGCGTGGGCGTGGGCGTGGGCGTGGGCGTGGGCGTGGGCGTGGGCGTGGGCGTGGGCGTGGGCGTGGGCGTGGGCGTGGGCGTGGGCGCCCACGCCCACGCCCACGCCCACGCCCACCTTCATACAAACAAACAAGTCTACCCACAAATACAAATAAGTATGTATATCGATACACCACATCCCTCCACCACTATTAACAAAATACTTACAAACTAAAACTTATAATTTAATTGATTCCAAGTTTTTCGAATCGGATATCGGCGGACAAGCTGAGGATTTTGATTTGCATTATCACTTTCATTAGAATGATGTGAATGATCGTCATTTCGTACGTTAGGGGCAGCATCAGGAGAAACTGCATCTAAAAACTCATCATCCGAGTCAGCTCGTATTTCCTCCCCTTCATCCACTCATCACGTAGATGAAGCATAGTCAGATACCAAGTCAGCATTCAGCTCACTAGGTTGACCCGTGGATTTAGGCAAATTATCTGCGAAAACACTTACATCGTCATCCTGATCTAACGATGAGTTGATACCTTTGTACGCCAATAACAGATCTATATGTTTTTTTACATTTATATTTTCGCCGGAAATGTTAACTATAAACATTCGAGAGCCTAGGCATTTCTTAACAATACCCGGTTTCCAAATATGTTTAGTACCATTATTAAAGTAATGTTTGATCAAAACTTTGTCGCCAACTGACAAATTTACATTCCTATTACCTCCAAACTGTTTACATTGGAGCAATTGCGCTTTGATTACATTATCTTTAGCAGCGGATGACGAGGACGGTAAAGAGTCTTGCAACGGCCTTAACAAATCGAGTCGACAACGTAAAGGACGTCCGATCATCAATTGAGCTGGAGAAAATTCCGTAGACGAATGAATTGAGTTCCTGTAGTCAAACAAAGGCTTATTCAATATTTATAAAACATTTTTATTATTCATGTTGTTATTAAAAATCGCTTTTAAACCATTTTTTACAGTTTTGACACTATTTTCTGCTTGTCCGTTTGACATTACATGATATGGCGCACCGGTCAAATGCTGGATTCCGTTTAATTGACAAAACGTTTCAAATTCATTAGAACAAAAATTGGTAGCATTGTCAGTAACCAAGGTACTCACTAAACCAAACCTGCTAAATATTTCACATAGTTTACTAATTACGGCTTCACTATCTGTCTTTTGCATTGAAAAACATTCGACCCATTTAGAATGAGCGTCAACTGCGATTAAAAACTGCTTACCTGACAACATAAACATATCTATATGTACGCGTTCCCAAGGGTTACAGCGGAGCGTGTTGCATACAGAACATCCCTCCACATACAAATAATGATTAAACTTTTTAATCGCAAAAACAATGGACGTGGCTTCTTTCTGAATTTGTGCATAATTAGACTCCGCTTTCGATAAAGAACGAGAGGCATAAGCCACCACTCGCTCGGAGCCGTCGGGCTACTGCTGCGCGAGCACCGCCCCCAGGCCTTCAGGATCCGCATCACACGTCACGATAGTGGGGTACTCAGGGTGGTAATGGGCCAGCACGCGATCCGAAATCAGTTCTCTCTTAATTCTTTCAAACGCCTCTGACTGAGATTGGCCCCACTCCCATTTTACACCTTTTTTCAATAAATTATTTAAGGGATTAAGTACAGAAGAAGTCCCTAAAAATGATTTTAATTCACTAACGTTTTTTGCAGGTAAGCATTTCACAATTGCTTCGATTTAAGTGTTTGATTTGTGTAAACCGTCTTTATCTATCACATAACCGAGATACTCCACAGATTTTTTAAATAACTTGCATTTATCACTTTTCACTCGTAAACCCGCTTCTTGTAATCTTTTTAGAACCAGTTCTAATCTTTCTAAATGCAAACCCCTGTTAGGAGCTGTTATTAAAATATCATCTAAATATATACATATACCATCTATATCACCTAATAACTGTTCCATTGTTCGTTGAAATATAAATGGTGCGTTAGCTAAACTAAAAGCCAGCCTTTTATACATAAACAAACCCATATGTGTGTTTATACAACACCATTTTTTAGTATCGTCCAGCTCCAGTTGAAGATAAGCCATTTTCAAATCTAATTTGCTAAATTATATTCCACCGTGAAGCTTGGCCAATAAATCTTCGATTCTAGGAAGTGTATAATTGTCTAGGTACAAAACTTTGTATAACGTTACAGAGAAATTCCCACAAATTCTGACGTTACCATCGGAACGTAACACTGGAACAATAGGCGTAGCAACATCCGAATGATCAACTTTTTCCAAAATTCCAAGTGCTACTAAACGTCGCAGCTCCTCTTCTATTTTAGGTTTTAAAGCTAAAGGCACGGGTCGAGGCTTAAAAAACTTTAACTGAGCTTCCAGTTTAATTTTTAGGCTAATTTTATATTTGTTGAATCTGCCTAATTCATCTGAGAATAGTTTAGAATATTAAGTTATTAGGGCCTCGCCTGCGTTGTCGTTTACAACCATATTATTGCACTTCAAACTACATAAATGTAAACAAAACAATCTCATAAAATCGCGACCCAAAAGAGGTAAACGTTTTCATTCGTTTTGATAACAAAAAATAACATTTGCTTAGTGCGTCCTTCGTAAGTTACTGGCAATGATAAACAACCCATAGGAGAAATCTTAACTCCGGTATAAAAATTAAATACCTCATTACATGGCTGTAAGCTATACTTATTGTTATCGCTTCCGAACAGCTGTTGATAGATAACCGCCGGTTAAACGGAGACAGCACTACCACAATCAATTTCACAAAGAATTTCTTTAGAATCTAACCAAACTTTACGCGAGATCGGTTCGTCCTTTAACGAGTTTTTAATATTAAATAAGTTTTAAATACCTTCACCAACGGCATCGTCATCCGTGCCCATAAAATTGCTATCACTTATCTTAGCTTTGCACATTCTTTTAGATGACCTTTTTTGTTACACTTTTGGCAGGTATAATTTACGTAACGACACTTTTCTTTAGAGTGATTTTTATAACCACACACAACACAACACTTCGACACTCTCACATGATCACCGGATGAAACACCGCCTGGCCGTTGCAACGCAAACACAGGCTGCGCCTGTGACACCTCCGAGCTCCCCGCGCCAGCCACGCCGGCCGCAGCGTTGCCAGCTCGTGCGGTCTGAAGCGCGGCGCGCGCACAGCGCACGCTCTGCGCCAACTCCAATGCCTTGTTGAATGTTAGAGTATCTATGCTTTCTGCAAACAGCTTCTCTTTTTCTTTTGTATTTTCCAAACCCAGGACGAATTTGTCGCGCAAAGCAGTATCTAACTCTGCCTTGAAACTACAATATTGTACCAAATTACGCACTCGCGCCGCCCATTCGGCTAGGTCTTCTCCTGGACGTTGTTCAGCCTTGTAAAAACTGTATCTTTCAGCGAACGTGCTTTTTTTTGACTGTAAATGGACGTCCAACTTTCCTAAAAGATTATTATACTCCACATTGTCCAAGCTGTTAGGAAAAACCAAATCTTTAGCGAGGCGGAAGGTATCTTCCACAAGTGCAGTGAGCAAAAGAGCTCGTCTTTTCACTCCAGACTTATCGGTGTCGTCTCCAATGTCGTTCGCCGTACAGTACTGGATAAAACGACTCCTAAAAATGCTCCATTCTTGCGTGCGATGATCAAATGAGAGGTTGCCACCAAAAGCCATCATATTTGACTTGGCGTGATCGCTTGTCATTAAAAAAACACCAGAAAACACTTATTCTTATTAAAAAAAGTCAAATAACACACGTGAATAACTAATCGTCGCCAAATGTTCAGTATTTTAGGGAATAACGCAAGGAAACACTGCAAATCACTTGTACTCGTTTAATGGCTGACAACCAACTGCCAAACAAGTCTACCCACAAATAGAAATAAGTATGTATATCGATACACCACAATATATATATTTTTTTATTTAATTTATTTGTTGTAGGTATATTCGTGTATACTGTTTTATTTTATTGTAAGTGTCAGCGCTTTCTTAAAATTTAGGTTTTGTTTTGTTAATGTAGGTACACCCCTCTCCATTATTGTAATGACACAAAAATCCAATCCATCCAAAGGTTGTCTGGAAGAAATCGCTTCTAAGTGATAATACCGCTCATTGTACTTGTTGCTTTGTGTTTTTTTTATTTTTAAGTCTGTTTCTTATATATATATACTTAAACATACACACATACATATATATAGCGATACTACGGCGTTTCTGTGAGATAAAATGTTTTCACTCTTGATTTAAATATGACCAATGATTGCCGATGATTGGGTTTAAAATCATAAAAATAATCCAAGCTGCGGTAGCCGGAATATTTTTATGATTCATTGTTATGGCCATAACTGACTTGTAGTTAGTTAGTTGGAGGACGCTGCGGTAGCTAAAATTGTGTATGATTCATCACTGCGACCCTATTTTTATTGAAGAGTGTGCTGGCAGATGCTGCGGTAGCTGGTTTTTTTATGACTCATAATTCCGCCTATATCTAACATGCAGACAGTGAACGGGGGTCACTACAATCGATGGCTGAATTTCGTATGGTTTACCATTGCGACTATACTAAATTTAACTGCTGGACGCTTATGTAGCAAATTTTTTTTTATATGAATTTACCTAACCTTTTTTTTGAGAATATGTCTCTATTTCTACGTATTTATATCTATAATAAGCTTGGCGTGAAGGGGTACCAAAGATTATGAAAACTGATTTATGAGATAAAAAGTAACATTTATTTTAGGTTTAATAGGTTTAGGTTTAAAACTATATTTAATGCTGTACATTTCACGCAGCGCTATTTAGCCCCAAAATAAGCAGAACTTGTACTATGAAAACCAGATAACTGATAGAATACTTATATGTTTTTTTTGTCAATACATACTACATACCTACTATATCGAAAAACATCCAGACCCTGAACTGATCTATAAATCATGCAAACATTTGTTACGCAGCGGGAATCGAACCCGCTGCCTCCTGAATTTTAGCCAGGTATTCGTCCATTGTGCCACGGAGGTCGTCAGCAAAACTTTTGCAAAGTTTGAACTCAATCCGTTGAGTAGTTTGGTCGTGAAGGGTTAACAAAGACCAAAATAATTTTCCTATAGAAACTTTGACCCCATTTTTATTCCATGGGACCTGATTTATAAGATAGAAAGTAGCCTGTTTGTTAATAAATAAATAAATAATAAATAAATATTGCTGGACATTTCACACAGCGCTATCTAGCCCCAAACTAAGCAGAGCTTGTATTATGGGAACCAGATAACTGATAGAATGCTTATATACTTTTTTGTAAATACACACTTATAATACACTGATAGAATGCTTATATACTTTTTTGTAAATACACACTTATAATACATAGAAAAACATCCAGACCCGGAACAAATATTTGTAGATCATGCACACATTTGTTTTGCGGCGGGAATCTAACCCGCTACCTCCTGCGTCTCAGCTGGCTATTCACCCACTGCGCCACGGAGGTCTGCAGGACTAATTCGGGTTATAATCTACGTAAATACTTAATTTCATCGAAATCGGGTCAGTCGTTACGATGTGATTGAGTAACTTACAAACAAACAAACGATAAGCGATAAGACTGCCTGTTATATGTAGTTTTTAAACATCATCGAGCGCACACGTATATCAGTGGTATAACTTTTGAAACTATCATGGTTATGAACACTATTTATAATAAAAACGGGATATTTACCATGATTTGTGAGTATTTGAGTATCCCGATATTTCGGCGCAGTTGCATGCGCCATGATCACGGGTAAACTGTATAAATAGTATATCAGTGGTGTTCTTAGATAAAGTCCTGCAAGCAAAACTGAAAACCTTAGGCACAATCATCACCGCCCATAGAAAGCACACAGCCAAATAGTAATTATTTGTCTATGTATTTTCTATGTTGTTTGTATTTCTTTTATTTATATGGTGTTTATTTTATTCTTTCATTCATTCAAACAAATAAACTAACATACAAACTTTGAAATTTACACTACTAGTGTGATTCACTCCTGGCTTCATGATCACACCCTGGTAGTCATTATAGTCTAGCAAACTCACGTCCACGGCCACGCCCACGCCCACGCCAACATCCACGCCAAAACCCACGCCCACGCCCACGCCCACGCCCACGCCCACGCCCACGCCCACGCCCACGCCCACGCCCACGCCCACGCCCACGCCCACGCCCACGCCCACGCCCACGCCCACGCCCACGCCCACGCCCACGCCCACGCCCACGCCCACGCCCACGCCCACGCCCACGCCCACGCCCACGCCCACGCCCACGCCCACGCCCACGCCCACTCCCACGCCCACGCCCACGCCCACTCCCACGCCCACGCCCACGCCCACCTTCACAAGAAAAATAAAGTATTTTCACGTGCTTTACTGCCCTCATAAAGTATCAAGTACGAATGGCCAAAATAGAGTAGGGCAAGTGCGTTCCTATGGACGCTTGTACGACAAAAATATGAGTGTACCTGTGGACTATCCTCAGGTACAAAAGTGTCATAATGTTTACTTACAAAATCTGATCAGCAGTTTTGTTTAATTTTTTCAGTGCCTCGCAGTAAAACCAGTTTAAAAAGGAAAGGGATATGCTCCGACACATTCACATCAGCAGTAAAAGAAGCAAAAAGTGGCAATTCGATAAGAAAAGTAGCTGAAAAGTATAAATTACCAATGTCAACCATTTTTAAATACTTGAAGTTATATAAAAGCAATGATTTGAGGAATAGTATTCCGCTATTGAGGAATGAGGTAAAAAGATATTTGACCCGGAAGAAGAAATTTTGCTGTGCAAATATTTAAGAAAAGCTGCATTACTACACCTGAGTTTAAATACAAAATAATGCAGAGAGTTGGCTTACTAATATGCTGTTTCTAAACAGAAAACAAATCTGCCTGCTAACTGGGAAAATAATAAAATGGCCGGAACCGACTTTGTTTCCCGGAATTATCTCTTCGCAAACCCGAACCAACGAGCACAGCGAGAGCAACAAGTTTTAACAAGGCAAACGTGGATGATATCTTCAACAACTTAGAATCGGTCATGACACGATTCAATTTTCTACCAGAATCGATTTATAATGTTGATGAGACTGGGATCTCTACTGTTCACAAGCCAGGGAAAGTATTGGCTCCTAAAGAGATTCGCCAGCTAGGGAAGATGACTTCAGGAGAACGAGGAGTGAATACCACAATGATAGGCTGCATAAATGCTGTTGGAAACGCCGTACCTCCTTTATTCATATTCCCAGGGGTTTTCTTCAAAGACAACATGTTAAAAAGAGCTCCACCTGGCTCTTTGGGTGTGGCTTATCAATAAGGTTGGTCAACAGAACCGATTTTCATAAAGTTCTTGGATCACTTTATTAAATTTGCTAAACCAACAAGAGAAAATCTAGTTCTCTTAACAATGGACAATCACGAGACTCATATCTCCATTGAAATAATTGACAAATCCAGAGAGAATAGAATTATCTTATTGACTTTGCCTCCACATACATCTAATCATTTGCAACCACTAGATCGAACGGTTTTTGGACCATTTTTCATTTTCATTTCATTTATTTATTCATAAACAATTATATAATTGTGTTTGAAATCACATCCTAAATACAAGTTACAATATTTTAAAATTATCACATACATGTCAAAAATAATAAAATAGAACAAAACAAATGTCTACTTACCTATATATAAAGATGTCAAAAAAGTCAAGAAAAGTCAAATGGAAAATAGACATCAAAGAATATAAAATAAAAATGATTTAGAATAATATTACTAAGGAATTAATAATACAAACATGTCACAAATTAATTAAATTGACCATTAAATCAAAATCTATATAAAAAAAAAGAAAACGACTATTCAATATTATTACAGGTCATAAAATCATTAACTGAATAGAAACACCCTTTCAACAAGATCTCCTTTAGTCTTGATTTGAATTTAAAAGGACTGTCGATAATTTTCATGTCAGTAGGCAGTGCGTTAAAAAGTCTTACAGCTTGATACCGCGAGCCATGTTTGGCAACATTCGGCATTTTTCAATTTAAAAGCCAATACAGCCAAGCAGCCGACAGATGGATGCTTAATCATCCTGGTAAACGTATTACCATTTACGACGTTGCAGAAATAGCTGGAGAAGCATATGGAGTCTCGTTTACACCAAGAAACATCGTAAAAGGCTTCGAGGTTTCAGGTAATTATCCATACAATAGAAGCATATTTTCAGACGAAGATTTCTTATGCTCATATATAACTGATCGTCCAGACCCAAGCCAAAACTTAACTAGAAACCTGTCTGAAAATCAAGAACAGCCTGATACTGAAGTCACCGGAACTGATCAAGAAAAATTTATAGTTAATTTGGATTTACAACAACCGGTTGAGCAGATTTCCAGCCAAACCTACCCAGATAACTTGGATCGAAACGAACTATTTAGAGATTCTGTTATTCAAGCCATCCCAGAACCAGTTTCACCAACCCAGGAGGATGATTGGCTATTACCAGAACAAACTGTATTGCAAACTCCACTGCAGATTATAGATCCACAAATAACGCCCGAAAACGTCCGCTCATTTGAAAAAGCTGGTCCTCGAAAAGGCGCTCAACGTGGAAAAAAGCCCGTAAGAACCAAAATTTTGACTGACACGCCAGAAAAAGAGAAAATTCTAGGTGAAGCATTAAAAAAAGCTGAAAAGAAGAAATTTGCAGGCCAGAAAGCGGACCAAAAAAAAAATCACAAAAGCTGCTAAAAAATCAATTACTTCTAAAGCTCTTTCACAATCTGATTCCCCTAAAGCTGACGCTAGTTGCGTCATAAGTCATCCAACACCTCTGCTGGCTAATAATCTGTCTGAACCTGGTCCTTCCAACGCGCTTTCGAATGAAAAAATGGGAAATCAGGCGAAAAAAAGATTAATATCATTCAAATCAAATCAAATTAAATCAAATAATTTATTTTTCACAAAATTATAACATTCATGCTATTCACAGGACAGTATGTGAATATTAAAAGATCACTATCTCCCACCTTAGGTATAAACCTGTGTTGTGGGAAGGTAGTCTCTTTCGTCCGTTTTTGTACAGTATGTAAGGACTTAAGAGTATTAAACAAAATGTAATATTTTTTTATAAAGGACATGCATTAATTAATTAATAAATTTTGAATATTGAGGGCAGCATTACGTTGCATAATTTTTGTGTGTATGCGTGGGTGTGTTATTGTGTGTGTGTAAGTGCGTGTGTGAATGTGTGGTATGTGTGTGTGCTTGCATATGTGATTGTGTATGAATGTATATAAGTAGATACATAATAAGGATACTAACAGAATATGATGCATTGTGGGTTATTAAGCGTTATATAGGTGTGAGGCATATATAGTTGTATGAAGTTATTATGAAAAGTTGTAAATAATTTGTATAGCAATATATATTATTCTTAATACTATATTTTAAGTTACGTAGGTGTAATAAGCAAACGCTCTGTGTCATTGTAATTTAGTGTAATCAACCACTTTACTAAATACCTCTTACATCTGTGCCGAGTTAATGTAACTAATTTGAGATTATCGTTAACTTTGGAATAAATATATGGGGCAAGATACCTGAAGCTTCTTTTGCCAAAATTCGTTCTTATTCTCGATATATGCCATTGAGTACGTCTACTATCAGGAGGAGTAATAACTGTTGTATTAGAATTCTTATGGCACCTAAGAACAGTGCTCAGTACAAAGAGTTGTCTAACTGTAAGGTGGTTGGTATCTCCATATAGCATCTCAGTTGAATATCTGTATGGTTTTTTGTAGGCAATTTTAAGTATCGCGCGCTGCGCTCTTTCAAGCTTTATTAAATAAGTTTTACAGGCCGCTCCCCAGGTGACACAACAGTAGGACAAAATGGATTGGCATAGCGCAAGATATATCAATCTTATGGTTTCCTGATCTACGATGGATCGCAATATTTTAAATATATATAACATTTTACGTAGTCTGGTATGTAGAGTCAATTTGCTTCCTCCAAGTTAGATTTTCATCTATATATACATATATGCCCAAGTACTTATATTCTTTAGCTTGTTTTATAGTTAGACAGTCGCAGTCTCCTGTGAAATTGTCACCGGTACAGCATTGATGTAGTTTTACTATCATATTTTTATTTGGAGCACTTCTTTCCGAGATACCAAAGTTAATTAATTTTGTTTTGTCTACATTTAGAGTAAGACGGTTATGTTGTAGCCAGTCAGATATAATTTTAAGATTAGTTTCTGTTATGTTGGCAACTTGCTCCCACGTGTCTCCATAAAAAACAACAGCAGTATCATCAGCAAAGGCAAAAACTTTTGACTGCGGAAGATTGAGTGAGCACAGACAATTAATATAAATAAGAAAAATTGTGGGGCCTAGCACGCTACCCTGTGGCACACCAAAATCAATGCTAGTGAAGTCACTGACTTTACCATCAACTTTTACTCTTTGGAGTCTTACTTAGGTACGATTTGAACCAGTCGAGAGCAGCGCCACGTATTTCCAAATTCACCATTTTTCTAATTAGTATAGGTCTAGACTGCGCATTTGATTCCACGGTCCATTTTTTCATTAACAAAGTTTACCAAGTTAACAACTGCATTCTCCGTAGACCGGCCGTTTCGAAATCCATACTGATTCTCCGACAAAAGACCTTCACTCTCCAAGAATGATAAGAGACGTTTGTTCACAGTTTTTTCTATTAACTTGGATATTGAATTTAGTAGCGAGATTGGTCTGTAGTTTACAGCGGCCAAAGAATCGCCTGTTTTATGAATTGGACAAATATTAGCTATTTTGAGAGTATCAGGCATGACATTACAGAGGTGAGAAATTACTGGGGCTAGGATATGTTTAGCTTATTTTAATAGAAGATTTCCAATGTTATCCGAACCAGGAGCGGAGGATGTTTTTAAAGAGCATATTATTTTCTTTATTTCAAACGGGTCCGTGGGGCTCATATAGAAAGAATTAAGTGGTGATTTTAGAGGCTTAGTTACTTGAAGAGACCAACTCATCTTGCGTGAGATTAACACTCTGTAATATTTTTTCCGCCAAATTGTTTCCAACAGAAGCAAAGTACTCATTGACACTGTTTAGAGAGTCCATTGGATTAGATTTAATTTTAAGAAGGTCAGAGTTAGTGGTTTTTTGAGTGCTAATGTTACAAATGTTTTTAATATTTTGCCAAGTTTTTTTGCAATCACCTTTTGCATCACTGAATATCCGGGATTCATATTCAGTTTTAGCATTATGAATAATATAGCCACACTTATTACGACATTGTTTGTATTTCTCTTGGATATCTAAGTCATGTGGGTTTTTTTTAGCTGTAAGTTGTAATGTTTCTTTCTTTCTTATACACTTAAGTAAACCCTTTGTTATCCATGGTTTTGTTATTACTTCGCGATTTCTTCTATAGTGTTCAGTAGTATGTTGTCTGATAAATTTACTAAGAATGCTAATTAATTCTTGAGCTGCTTCATTAACATCATCTATATTATATAAGTTCGTAAAGTCATAAACTTCTAAGTTTTTTATAATCAAATCATAATTAACTTTCGTAAATTTCCTGTTTGTGCCGTATTTAGCTGTCTCTCTATTTTTTTCTACTCAAACAAGCACAGCACTATGGTCAGTAATATCTGCATTGCAAACCACAGTTCTATTCTTCTTGGTAGTTTTAATTAGTACATGATCCAGACAATTCGGACCGCGGGTTGGTAGCGTATGACTAGGCATAAAACCATAGAGTGCAACTAGATCAAGATAATCGTTTGATCTGTTGTCAGAAGTATTAGGTTTAATATCTATGTTCATATCTCCAATAACAATACAGGAATCCCCATCCATAAGGGACATTATTGATTCAAGACTGTTACAAAAAGTATCTATTTTCCTAATCGAGGGAGTTCTATATATGGCAACAATGGTAAGATGTTTCTGTATTCTGAGCAAAATGCAGTTAGCATCCCTGAAACTAGACTCTTCAATAGTGGCATCTATTCCAAATTGTGTAAAAATAATACTGCCGTCATTTTGATTGATAAAATGCTTAGAAGAATGGTAGGTATAATTTGGTAGACATAAAGTGGGTGAATCTTTATTTATGCGGCACTCAGTGAGTATAATAATGTTTGGAGTGAAGAGCAGTCTCGATAAGAATATCAAAAAACTATCAAAATTTTTATTTACGCTACGGATATTTTGGCATATGATTGTGTATTGAGTCGCTATATCACCTAACTCTGCTTTACAGTTTTCAGCTTCATTGACAGATGTACTAAAGGTCAATTGGGTATTATCAATATCAGTTATTGTATAGGGACTAATCATTATGTTTGTTGTTGTTAAAAGTTGGGCAGAATTGATGGTTCTGGTTAATGTGTGTGTGTAGTTGTATGTTGGAAATGTTAGTGTATATGTGTCATCATCATTTCAGCCGTAAAACGTCCACTACTGAACACAGGCCTCCATGGATCTCCATGATGGGTAGTTGCCATACTCACCACGCTTGGCAGGCGGGTTGGCGAGCGCAGTACGAGATGTTGATACACGGAAAGACGCTGCTGCCCATCTTCCGGAGGTATCCCTTAGCAGACTCTTACTGCATCCACGGGCATGAGAGGAGGGGTAACATTCTACTACCGGCACCCCACGGCATGTGTATATGTGTAAAAATGTGTAAATAGTAATTTTAGTACTATGCTGGAACGTTTTAGATTTGACTAATGAGTAGAGTTGCTTGTAAAACTTAATACATACCCTCATTACATGTGTATTAAAGTTACAAATAATAGTAGAAGGTGAAAAAAAATTAGTCAATCTCTTGTAGGATTTTGTTTAAGACTTTTTAAAGTGTCTTCATCTTTGACCAGAATGTGTCGGGCATTCTCTTTTCTTCGTAAGAAAACTCTATCATTGGAGGTCCAACAATAGCGATAACCTTCAGATTTTGCAAACTCACGTGCTAGGTTTAGTAATCTTCTGGAGGCCATGGTCAAGTGCTCTGATATATTAATCGGGAGCTTCATATCCTTTATACCCAGTTGATTACAGTTTAGCTGGTCAGACCGTTGTTTGGCGTAGGTTTTGACATTCCGCAAAAACCTTTCTTTTTCTAGTGTGTTAGACAACTCAACAATTATTGTTGAGATGTTAGTATTAGCTCTGTTTGTGAATCTGTACACATCTCTAACGTGTAGGGACTCGCCGGTGCCCTGTAGGTCTAGTGCAGAGTTCAGTTTATTGATCATTTCATAGAGCTCCGACTTTTTCTCCCCAGTTTTTGTAGGCACATTTCTAACTTCTATGCTGGTTTTTTTGAGCTGCCTTTCATGATTTTCTATCTTGTACTCTAATACATTTATATGGGAAGACATTTTCTTTTTGTCTTTTTCTAGGTTCTTTTTCTTTTCTTACACGTCTTTTACTTGTCCTAAAATATGTTCTAACGTCTTCTCTATATCTTTACTAGTTGTTTGTATGGTGTCTGTCTTTCTACTTATGTCTTGTAACTTATTTTCCAATTTATCTAAGCGTGTATTGAGTGATGATACAATTTCCTTAATTTCTTCCTTGAATACTAAGAATGCGTCTTACCCTTCATCGTCAGAAATGCGCACGTGTTTAGCATTTTGCCTCTGCGCTCTTCTAGTTGGCTCTTTAGATTTTAATGTTGGTTTGACTAATTCCGAGTCTGAGTTTGAAACTCCTTCCATGGTTGCAGACACCGTCTTTTATTTGCAACACACCGTAGCTCTCGGAAAATAATGTTAACAGTCGTAGCACTATTTCGTAGTAGGTAACTCAACTCGTAGCGTGTAAGAATTCGTATATCAATACCAGCACACAAAAGGCCCCAAGTCCACCAGCAAATACAATAGAAATACAGTCAGCGGGATGCGAGCGTGGCGTGGTGCAGGCGCATATAGCTGCGCGAGCGTAGTTGTCACTTATACGTACCACACAACAGGCTAGGCTCGTTCGAGTGAGCGGGAGCAAAAATAACGCTCTCGTTTCCTCGCGGGGGTGAAGGGAGGACGTGTATAACTGGTCTCGTCCACTGACTGCCCCATCCAATATTATTCTTGTATAATAGCACTTATATCAAAATGCACTTTGGCAAGCAACTATTAAGGTTCAGTTTTGAGTGTACTAATTTATTAAAACTTGATACACGTCTGCTCACAAAGAAATCTTGGACGAAAGAGGTTTCAACAACAGAGTTTATCGTTTGTTAGATGTATGAAGTGTAAAACTTATTCGAAAGACAAAAACCAAATGCTCAAATGTAGTTTTTTCAATCATATCTATCATATTGGTTATATTCCGAAGTCACACAGAGAAAACTTTGAGTCTGATGATGAGGGTGAAGGTTTCGTTTGCGTGGCATGCTTCGTATTAGACAACGATGACGATAGCGATGAATATGCTGAAAACTTGTTTGCAGAATGTCGTAATGCATACAAATAAGTATAACAGAGTACCTATGTTTACGTTTGTTTTAAGTCTATAATAGTTTTGTTTTTATATTTTATTGTTTAATTCATGTGAACCGTCCCTAAGTATAACATCGTCCCAAGGTACAATTTTACTGTACATAGGTACAATCGTCTGTTGACCCTGTGGACAAATATGGTGTTTTTAAAAAATGTTGATTATTTTCGTAAGTACCTAGTCAGGTCATAAATTCTGTCACATGTTTAATATAAAATAATTGAAACAAGTTTATTCATTATGTAACCATTTATATACCAAAATGAACTTAACAAAACATAGATTCTTATGACACTAAAGTTTATTCAAAATGTCCTCCGTGATTTTGAATACAGGCCTTCAATCTGCGCAGCCAGTCGTCTATCGCAGCACGAACGAGGGCCATGTCAATATCGGCGGCTGCCTTAATCAAGGATGTCTTGAGTGACTCCAAATTGGGATGAGGCTTTGATCACGCCTTTTCCTCCAAGTGTTGCCATATCTTGTAATCTAACGGATTCAAATCTGGACTGGAGGAGGGCCAGTCTTCGTGCCGGATGAAGTCGATTTCACGCGCCGCCAGCAAGTCTTGTGTGCTCTTCGCTCTATGAGCTGGCGCCGAATCTTGTTGGAATACCCAGTGCCTGTTATTGAACATGGTATGAGAAACAGGTTCCACAAGGTTTGTCAGGACTGTATTTTGATACACAACTGCATTCGTTTTTACACCTTTCTCACAAAAATGTACCTCTGTTAAGCCCTAATAAGAAACTCCCAACCATACCATGAGCGAGGATGGAAAATGACCTCGTTGGACACGTGGAATACGGTTGCTCGCTTCTTCACTACTGTGTGCGTACACCTTATCATTTTGTTTGTTGTAGCTCTCTTCTACGGTAAAAATTTTTTCATCCGAAAAAAGAATTTCCCGATATTTTTTTCCCGCGTACCGCTTCAACAAAGCGCGGCATCTCTTCAGTCTCAGGTCCATTAGACGAGCATTCAAATGATGTCCTGTTTTTCTTCGATATGCCCGAAGCCCGAAGTCTTCATTTAACACCCTTTTCACCGTGGTTCTGCTTAACCCCATCTGACGGGCCAACAGTTTCTGCTTACGTTTGGGATTTCTTTGAATTCGCGCCTTCACAGCTTTTATCACTGCTGGAGTCCTAACAGACCGAGGGCGACCACTTCTTGACCTGTCATCTACACTAGAGTCTTCATTGTATCGTTTGATGGTGTGATAAACGAGTCTTTTGGTTATATTCAAATTTTTCAGTATGTCAAAAATTTGAGTTGGCGCGTAACCGCAACGATGCAACGCAATAACTGCAACACGGTCTTCTTTAAGCGTCCACTCCATATTTAAAAATGAGTAAAATTCTAAAAAGTATACATTTTTATATTCATGAACAATTTGAAATTCGAATTCTATAAACTTTTTTGTGGCCAGCATTCTAAAAGAAAAGTTTTTACTGTGTGACAATACTTATGACCTGACTGCAATTGTGATATTGAGACTAGATTTTTCGTTTATGAAAGGCTGATTATCCTTTAAGACAAATAATATGTTAAAAATAAAAAAACTTGACCTAATCAGATATAAAAAATGTTTTATTCCAAATTCTGGAAAGTGTCCACATGTTCCGCACTTGACCCTACAATATTTTATTTTAAAGTTCGGGTGGCAACCCTACTTGTATAGTACTTTTCTCAAATAATGCGCAGAAATTATAAAATGAAATTAATAAATATAATTACTTTTCAAAATCAACGACGAACAACGAACAACAATAATTTTTCCCGCGTCAAAGTGTTCATTTGTTATTTTTCTAATAAACAGCTTTCTATTTGCAAGCCAGTTTGAAATTTAAATAAGTTATTTTGATAAGTTTCCTCCTTGGTTCCCATGTTTCGGAGTAAAAGATCGTTCCATTTTTAAATTACACGACAGATATGAGTATACGAGTACAATGTAATTTAATTGGCCGTTAAAGCACGACAGATACGAATATGGGTTTTCACACAACTGTCGCCGGCCGCTGCTCGCATGTATTTGGCCAGTACAGCAATTTCGATTTATCTCGAAGAAGGTTGTCATGATAATGCTCAAATTTTCAAGCATGTTTGAGAAAAAGTATATTATTTCGTTAACTATACTTTCTATTGTTGGCATGTGGGCCCAAACGACATTGTTGTACACTTTCTACTTCAGTATTAAAAGGTTTTAAAGAGGACTTAGTAAAAAGGTTATAAAAATAAAAAAATAAACAGATCCGATAATCCCATCTGAAGGCTAAAAGCTTATTAATCTCATCTTAGTAAAGAAAGTTCTTCGTAAATCATTATTTTTTCCGTTTTCACAGCTAATATGAAAAGCGGATTCGGCGAGATTATTTTGCGCTGTTAAGGTTCCCTGGTGACCTCCCAATTGGTCGTTTTAGTAATTAAAATCCATACAGTACTACACAATACAAAAAATGTAGAATAATGTAATTTATTTAACCTATAAACTGTTAGTAAGTCTCAATATTATCTTTGTCGCCATCTTGTTTAAAAAATATAAGTTAATATAAGTTTAAACTTTAATTTGAGCCATTTGGGGTCGAGACCCTAGGTACATGTGGTACTGTGGCCCATCACGTTTTCAAAATTCTTTCTGGGCGTCTGGCGACGTGTGATCTGAGAGCAGACGCTTATTTGGGTCAACGCATAATTTCCATTGTTGTTTGTTGTTGTTTGTTGTAGTTTGTTTTTGTTGTTTTTGTTTTATATTAAATTTAATTGCAATTGCCTACTAACACAGTTCTAAGATCGCAATTATTGTTTACTAACAAAATGGATGACATATCTGAAATAAAATGAGTTGAATTGAATAAGCATTGCAATTCAACGGAGCAATGCAGTCAGTGTCTTGGGGAGACTTCCGCCTAGTAGTGATCTGGAGCAGTTGAGCTATCTATAGATCGTTTGCAACTGGTCTTTAGATGATTCAACTGTTTCTTCTGTATTTTATTGTAAATAAATGTATATACTTTCTGTTATTAATAAAAATATACCGAAGATAGGGTAAATCAAGATTTATTAGCAAATCAGAAAAGAAATTTCTTTGAGATTCTTTTGGTCGCTAAAATAGCACAAAAACCTAGATATGTACAAGAAAAATAAAAAAAATAACAAAATATTGGTAACTTTAATAAACTCGATGCTATAATACTTGATGTAAAGATAAAATATCGCTCGCCATACAAACCAATGTAAGATGAAAATATATATTATCTTAATCATGTGTGACGCGCCTTACACTGGGTTTGTCTTTAGCAATAACAGTTTCAAACCCGATCAAAAAAATAAACATGGTGTAACTATTCCATTGATAATTTTAGTTTACTAGTATCGGATTAATTTAACCACATAGGCCAGCCTGCACTTCGATCCCTAAGCGTATTTCGACGACCTCCGTGGCGCAGTGGGCGAATAGCCGGCTGAGACGCAGGAGGTAGCGGGTTCGATACCCGCCGCGGAACATATGTTTTCATGATCTACAGATATTTGTTCCGGTTCTGGTTGTTTCTCTATATATTATAAGTAAGTATTTACAAAAAAAATGTATATAAGTACTCTATCAGTTATCTGGTTCCCAAGTACAAGCTCTGCTTAGTTTGGGGCTAGATAGCGCTGTGTGAAATTTCCAGCCATATTTATTATTAGTTAGCGACTAAATCTGTTAAAGGAGAACGGGCATCCTGGTCTACAGTCCAATAAAAATGAGCAGCACATTTTCGAATTGGCATACAATAGTACATCAAAATATACTATTGGAACTTTCCCCAAAAGTCTGTCCGTTTTGAGTTACAGCCATGCAAACACCAGCATTTTTTGTTTTAAAGAACATAAAATAACGGTTTCACGATTACTATATCCATACATAAAGGCTCCTATACAATGCAGTAGCAAGAGCGAGAAGGGAGAAGAGCGATGTAAGGGCCGTGGGGAGAGGGATGCGTACGCGGGGGAGGGGAACGGTTGTGTACGCGCCGCGCCGGACGGCTACAATAATCAGTCGCATCGCATCAAGTGAGTGGCTACGTCACGTCTTGTTACGATAGTGCTGTGTTTGAACTTCTTTCTCTGTTTTTACTGACCCTGGCTTGCTTTTGGACCCTGTTTCTTTCCCTAATGTGTTAACTTTGGCTCGACTTATTGACTTTTGAACTGCCTACCGATAATGGAAGTTTTTCGAAACTGTGTGATGTGTCGTCGAGGACTTTACCGCGGACGGTACCAGCAGCATATCTTGGCTGATAACCTGCAAAGGGAACGACCAGAATTCGCCGCGTTTATACAACAACATGCTGTGTTGGAGGTTAGTTACCTTTTATTTTTATTATATTGAGTAGTTAGGCATAGGATTTATTTATTTTAAGTATTAATTGTTATTATTTTCAGGTGGTGTTCGACAATACTCGAAGCTTGTGTCACCGATGTTGGCAGAGGACTGAGCGTGATCATAGACCTGCACAGCAAGCGGCGCGAGCGCCTGGTACATTGCACTCTCAAGAATACACGAGGGCACCGAACACTTCGGTGCATTGTATTTACAACAACTGTGCTAATATTACCCGTAATCATATACCAAACGCGATAAGAATTTTTGTATTTTGTGAGAGTAAGCTTTTTATTCCTGATAGCGCTAGGGTGTGTACAGAACACTTACAAAATAATGAATGGAGCAACCTGCCGCAAATGTGTAATGTGACACATGATTTAAATGACGCTCAGTTTACATCGCTCTGTGACTTGATGAGAATGGCTGCTAACAACCAGCCCAGAATCGACTTCGAAAACAGAGGCACCTTGTCTAATGAAGAGATGCACTTATGGACTGGGCGCACTTACGATCAGTTCGAAGCTATATTAGAACAAACTCCGTCACTAAGTGAACGTTGTAACCAGCCTAGAACTGCATTAGGCATCTATTTAACAAAACTTAGAACTGGAGACTCTGATGAGAGACTGGCAACGTTATTTCATATGTCTCGTCGAAAACTAGAACGTTTTTTGCCTATAGTTCGAGAATGTCTGAGCAACGATTACGTTGTGCTGCATCTAGGTGTGGACCACATTACCAGAAATGATATCCTTCAAAGAAACTTAACAATTCCAAGGGCTTTATTTGGAAACGATGAAAACATCAAAGCCATAATTATATGTGACGGTACATATATATATATTAACAAAAGCTCCAACTTTTTGTTTCAACGGCTGTCATACAGCTTACACAAATATCAAAACTTGTTGAAGCCGTTTTTAATGGTATTCACGGACGGCTATATATTAGATGTCAAAGGGCCATTTGCCGCTACCAGAACCGATGCCCAGATCATGAGTGAAATAATGAATAACGAAGATGAGCCGCTGCATTGGTTACTCGAACGTAATGATGCGTTTATCCTAGACAGAGGATTTAGAGATAGTTTGCAGGATATAGAAGCTTGTGGCTACGAACATCATGTGCCACCAACTAAAGACAGAAGAGAAAATCAACTCACTACAGAACAAGCTAATCAGTCTCGTTTGGTCACCATGTGCCGATGGGTGGTGGAAGTAGTAAATGGGAGATTTAAGCGAGATTTTAAACTTTTGCGTCAAAACTATTTTAATAAAACGTTGCCAAAAATGTTTGTTGACTTCAAAATAGCTGCAGCCATTCTAAACCACTTCCACGCCCCCATCGAAGATAGTTCACACGCAGCAGCCTTTTTGAATTCAATAAGAGCTAAAATACACATACCAAACACATTGCACAATTATGTGGAAGCAAAGAGATTGAATTATAGGAGAGCAGACTTCATGCGAATCGAAGCAAATGAAATAGAAAACTTCCCAAGGCTTAGTGAAGAACAAGTCATACATTTTGCCTTGGGAACTTACCAGTTAAAGCTCGCTCGATCATATTGTAGCGAGCACTTACAAAATGGTCTTTATATAATCGAGACGTATAGAGATAACGCTCTAGAAGACTTGGCACAATATGATATCAACGAAGAGGCTTGGCTATTACGTGGACGTATACAGTCTCGACATGTCCGAGCCAGGAAATATTTTTGTTATATATTAATCAATAATATTAATAACAATATTACACAATATTATTGTACCTGCTTGACAGGGCGACGTACTATAGGTACTTGTGCCCATGTACTGTCAATTATATGGTACGTAGGTTATGCCCGTCATGAAGGGTTCAATGAACCTGCATTGTTCCTTAACAGTATTCTCATCGATGATGATGATGATGATAATGTTTAATAACATATTGTTTTGATTTTTTAAGAAGATGTTGTTTTTATTTGTATTACTACTTACCTAACTTAAATAAAATCATTACATTACACAAAATGTTTTTTTAATTACCACGATATTCAATGTTTGGCACTAAATATTATCAGATTCAATTTTTAGTAGAACTCAGATCGGACAATACTTAGAGAAATGCGACTTTCTACATATGAAAATACATAGAATTACCTTTATATTGACATATGACTCATTTTTATTGCAAGGTAGACCAGCTTCCATACACTTATGCCCGTTCTCCTTTGAGACGTATTTGTATGATTTGACAACTCCTTAAATCATAATTTAGCCACTAAATCGCCTTAAATAATAAAAAGTTGCCTTTTTAGAGTGTTGCGTTGGGTGGGACCAAAATAATAGGACACGTGGAACCTATGCATTGTGTGGCACTACGCTCTCAACGCTCAATTTGCTGAAAACTCTGAACTAATTACACTGCGGAGTGGCAACACCCAATTCATTGTTCTGCTAAATTAATTACCAGTAATCAGAAGATCTTAAAAGCCTGATGAAAAGCTATGTGAACGTTTTTCTGTTCAACTACAAATCTTTATTTTTTCATTGGGGTATTTGTACAAGTTAAGTAGGCAGTATAAATACCCTTAGGGCGACTTGCGCAACGATTCTTAGAGGTATTTAGCGGCTAAATATGTTTTAGAGAGTTGTCAAATCATACAAATACCTACGTCAAATTTAAACATGTATAGTCGCTAAATACGTTTAGGGACCGTTGTGCAAGCCGACCTTAGAGTATATACTTAACATAGCATAATTGCTGACAGTAGATAAAAGTCGGAACTCAAATGAATATCTTTCACTATGAATTATGAAAAATTAAGATTCGTCGATTCAGGGTACTGAAGGTTTACTTACTTCAGGGTACTGAACCTCATGTTGCTGAAGGACGGTGATTTCACCGAAAAAGAATAGCAACTTAGACGCTAGGAAGGCTTTAAGAAGGCTCCTATAACTGTATGTTATTTTATCGGAGCTTGCTTGTAATAACTAACGATATGATTAAAATCAAGATCAGCCCGAGCTTGACTTCTGTACATATATTTTGTGCCCAGCAGTGGATAAAACTTTGTAGTAATATTCTTACCTCACATATCCTTTCCTAGGCGGATAGTCCCTATGAAAGACGGAGTGGTTAAGGATCATCTTCTCGTCTCCCGTGTCCAGCCAGGACCTCTGCAGCACGAAGTCGCGGTTCTTGAGGGGAGCTGGGCATGACACTGAAAAAAACACTTTATTTAAAACACAGGTTTAGTAAAGCTTCGGTTAAATACAAATGAAATGGATTTAAAAAAACGCTCGAGATTGTGCCACTTTGAAGCTCACATTAAAAAAATGTTTTAATCACCATAGTATGTCTAATGCTCATTCCTATAGCTTTTATTTGGGGCTTCATCCAACGTCTCCCAGCATTTTTATCATTAGCTAGACTAGACTTAAAAGCTTAGACTATAAAAGTTATTTAAAAATAGTTTTTAAACATAAAACTTTAATGGAAGTATTTCAAGTGAATTTCGCTAACCAATATGGCCGAAAGTACTTCGACCAAAAGCCCAGAGTGCAAAATTCACAGCAAAGCCGATAGCAGTAAAACCAGTAAAATAACCAAAATAACAGCGTTTGCAGTAAAATAACATGGGAAAATAACATGGTTTGAGACACCGCAGTTTTCGTTCGATTTCTATTACAAAATTACAACTCAAAGCACGTTCGCACAGTTAAACGGTTTAAAAATTCTTGTATATTACTTTCTGTGCTAGCTTATTCCATATATGTGTACGTCACCAAAGCCTTGTGATGAAACTCAGCGTTATAAACTAGTTTACAGCCCATGCTGAGCTCAAGGCTTTTCACATAAGCCCGTCGTACATGGCAGCATTTCTCAATGCATACATTTTAATTGTTTATAATATGTATTATTTTCCTCCTCTCTATGCCTGATTGGGTCCCTAACGCAACACGCCAACGCGGCAAACCACCACGGAGATAGCGTGACGACTTGGATGTGCATTTACCAGATGGGCCCACTACAGCAGGGGACAGAAAAAACTGGAAAGAAGGGAGGGAGGCCTTTGCCCTGCAGTGAGACAACACAGGTTCAAAATAAATAAATATGTGTTTTTGTTTTGTATAATTATGTTCGTTTAAGTGTTCTTGTTTATGTGAATAAATGTCTTCTTTCTTTCTTCTTTATATAAGATCGGCTTACTTAGTTTGAAAGGATGTTAAATACCTTACTACTATCCCTAGATGCTTCAATAGTTTGGAGACAAACCTTATAAATACCCTTACTAACATTAATACTGATGTAAGTATTAATGTGTAACCCTTATTCAATCGTGTACATGAATATTAAATCAGTTTACCGCAGCAATTTGCGGCATTCCCTCACACAATTCAGCAAAATCTGGCACTAATAGAATGTGCCACAGAATATGTACATTTTAGAACGGGAATCTCAATCGTCATCAGTCCCTTACATCTGCGAGGAATGATTTAGTGGTGTCATCACGTTTGTGACTTGAAAGGCCTAAGCGAGACTGTCAGCTATGACCGCATTTTCTTTTTCTAGCATGCTACATATAATTGGCAACTTAGAAAGGTTTGTTGCGGTCAAAATTATATAAATCTGCTGATTTGATCTCGATATAAAAGCAATAACGGCCCATCCACGACGGCTGGTACTATCGTTCAAACTGTACAGAAACGTGACGGGATAAAACCCAGAACAATTTGTTCCGCGTAATACCGTAATTCTTTCTCGCTCTTGCAAATCCACTGACATCCGTTCCAAAGCGATTGTAGATTTTCGCAGGTATTAAAGTTAGTGGGCCGCTCATGACGATGACAATACAAATTTTGGCGTAAATAGACGGCGTTACAGACTCGCAATGCGACCAAACCTTGACAGATAATAAAATTGCTAGAATTTGCTGCAATAAAAAAGCTCTCTACACGTTGGCGTTGACGTTCTGACAACTCGGCCAAACATTTGCCAAGTCTAGGCCGCGTGGATGGGACTACGCGAGGTAAGACAAAACTGTCCTCCATACAGGCGTTCGTACATATTCGTCATATCTCGGCCAACAGGGCCTGTCTAGTATGCAACGTCTCATCTCTCGGCCAAACATTTGACAAGTCTTGGCCGCGTAAACGAGACTATGCGAGGCAAGCCAAAACTGTCCTCCACACAGGCGATCGTACATATTCGCCATATCTAGGTGAACAGGGCTTGTATAGTATGCAAGGTCTCATCTCCCAGCCAAATATTTGCCAAGTCTTGGCTGTCTGGACGAAACTACGCAAAATAAGATAAAACTGTCCACCACACACGCGTTCGTCTATATTTGCCATATCTCGGCCAACAGGGCCTGTCTAGTATGCAACGTCTCATTTCTCGGCCAAACATTTGCCAAGTCTTGGCCGCGTAAACCAGGCTATGCGAGGCAAGCCAAAACTGTCCTCCACACAGGCATATTCGCCATATCTCGGCCAACAGGGCCTGTCTAGTATGCAAGGTCTCATCTCCCAGCCAAATATTTGCCAAGTCTTGGCTGCCTGGACGAAACTACGCAAAGTAAGACAAAGCTGTCCACCGCACACGCGTTCGTCTATATTCGCCATATCTCGGCCAACAGGGCCTGTCTAGTATGCAAGGTCTCATCTCCCAGCCAAATATTTGCCTAGTCTGGGCTGCCTGGACGAATCTACGCAAAGTAAGACAAAACTGTCCACCACACACGCGTTCGTCTATATTCGCCATACCTCGGCCAACAGGGCCTGTCTAGTATGCAAGGTCTCATATCCCAGCCAAATATTTGCCAAGTCTTGGCTGCCTGGACGAAACTACGCAAAGTAAGGCAAAACTGTCCACCACACACGCATTCGTCTATATTCGCCATATCTCGGCCAACAGGGCCTGTCTAGTATGCAAGGTCTCATCTCCCAGCCAAATATTTGCCAAGTCTTGGCTGCCTGGACGAAACTACGCAAAGTAAAACAAAACTGTCCACCACACACGCGTTCGTCTATATTCGCCATATCTCGGCCAACAGGGCCTGTCTAGTTTGCAAGGTCTCTCATAAACAAAATGGTGTATAGGTATGTCTTGTCATCTTTAATAAATTATTACGTCTGTCGTAAGGTTGTAAGTAGCGAGCAAGGCTGTGAATCCTAATGAAGCATTTATACACTTAATTTACGTCTAGACGTCAGTTCCAGAAATTCAAGAAGTTCCAGGCTAGAAATTTACTTATTTTTTCAGAGAACAAGTCTAAAAAACATTGTTTTACTTCGAATCTGAATAAAACACTTTCCACGAAAACCTAAAGCTTTTTTTATGACAGACGTTTTATTAAGCGCCTGGTGGCGAATTTAAGCACTGGATGGATAAATAGAAAAAAATAAAAACAACTTTTGCCAAAATACGTCTAATGGGGCACGGTACATATAATAAGTATCTCTGTAATTTCATCGGCACTCATTCCCTTCAAACCGAAACAAAAAAATCCGAGTATTACTATTGACGGCAGATATAAGTATGGTGGTAGTACTTAGCTCTACTACCACCTGAATGAAATACGACAACTTGAATTTGGCTTGACTTTATCACGTCTAAATGACCTATTTATAAGGGTCATAAGGTTACTACCGGATAACACTTGGAAAGTCAAATGGCCAAAGAAACGCTGATGGAATACAAAATGGAATTCGCCGAATCGAATGAAACGTGTCCAATCAGTCAGCGACTTAAATAATTCAGGAAGTCATCACCGAATCAATTTGTTTCTCTATAACATGCTTCAATCAATTTCAATCGTGTCACTTTTGTTTTATCTCTGTTGTGTGTTACAAGTAACAGACGACCAAATGTGGTCAAGTGCGAGTTGGACTCGCCCATGAAAGGTTCCGTGGCAGCAAGTAACATAAAAAAAGATTTTGTAGTTCGTTGTAACTTTTTTATATTTGAGTTGATTGAAAGGTAAATTGCGGTTTACGATTTATGACGTATTTAAAAAAACTACTTACTAGATATCGTTTAAACAAATTTTCGGTAGAAGTTTGCATGATAATGTACATCATATATTTTTTTTAGTTTCTTCATTCTTTTATTTTAGAAGTTACCGGGGGGGGGGGGGGGGACACATTTTACCACTTTGGAAGTGTCTTTCGTGCAAACTATTCGGTTTAGCAAAAAATGATATTAGAAACCTCAATATAATTTTTGAATACCTATCCATAGATACTCCACACGTATGGTTCTGATAAAGTTTTTTTTGAGTTTCAGTTCTAAGCATGGGGAACCCCCAAAAATATATTTATTTTTCCTGTTTTTGTGTCAAAATCTTAATGCGGTTCACAGAATACATCTACTTACCAAGTTTCAACAGTATAGTTCATATAGTTTCGGAAAAAAGTGTCTGTGACATCTGGACGGGCAGACAGACATGACGAATCCATAAGGATTTATCACGTACCGTCTTATCGGTGTTTCGACCGACAATGTTTCGGTTCAATTCGTGAACCTTCATCAAGGTGAGTGCGATCCGCTCCGAATAACTTCTCGCCTCGCACTGACGAGACACACCGATAAGACGGTACGTGATAAATCCCGTATTTATAATAATGATTGAAATCAATCACGAAAGTTTTCTAAGTAGAATCCATAAGGGTTCCGTTTTTTGCCATTTGGCTACGGAACCCTAAAAAGTGTCTGGGAGTCGTTTGAAGCAGGCAACAAAAAGATCGGTTGCTCTGGAAATCTACAGAGGAGGCCTATGTTCAACAATGGACGTTCTGTGGTTACAAATTATGATAGTGCAAAAACTGTAGAGCCTTTGTACCGTAGACCCTCTACGGGGTAGACGTTCGTAGAGGTGCGCAGCTCGTAAACTCAACGTGATTTTTAGGGTTCTGTCTGTCTGTCTGCCCGTGCGTATGTCACAGCCACTTTTTTCTGAAACTATACGAACTTTGTTGAAACTTGATAAGTAGATGTATTCTGTAAAGCGCATTAAGATTTTCACACAAAAAAAAAGAAAAAAAATCAATAAATTTTGGGGATTCCCCATACTTAGAACTAAAACTCAAATTTTTTTTTCTTCACACCCATACGTGTGGGTTATCTATGGATAGGTCTTCAAAAATGATATTGAGGTTTCTAATATCATTTTTTTTCTAAACCGAATAGTTTGCGCGAGAGACACTTCCAAAGTGGTAAAATGGGTGTCCCCCCCCCCTGTAACTTCTAAAATAAGAGAATGATAAAACTAAAAAAAATATATGATGTACATTACCGCGCAAACTTCCACCGAATATTGGTTTGAACGAGATCTAGTAAGTAGTTTTTTTTAATACGTCATAAATCGTAAACCGCAATTTACCTTTCATTCAATCAACTCAAATATAAAAAAGTTACAACGAACTACAAGAACTTTTATATTATGTTACTTGCTGCTACGGAACCCTTCATGGGCGAGTCCGGCTCGCACTTGGCCACTTTTTTTTATTTGATAGCTGTTTTTTGCAAGACATATAACATAGCTAAGTTAAGTGTAAATAAAAGATCCTGTATATAAAGTAGAATCTTGCTGATGTACCGTGGACCCGCCAGTCGTCTCTCCCTGCTCATTAGATAACGACAAGGAATTATTGTAGGAAATTCATTAATATACACTAGTGGTTTCCCCCGAACAAATATCTCGCGAGTATCAGTTTATTCTTTATTGTACACAAGAAAATACATTATAAAGTACAGAAATAGAGGACATGTACAAAGGCGAGCTAAACCCTATAAAGAGTTTTCTTCCAGCAAACCTTTGAGGCTAGAGAGAGAGAGAGATGATTTTAAAGGTAGGTGCGTGAACAAGAATCATAAATATGTACATAAATCTTAAACAAATAATACGAAATATACCAAAAAAAAGTAATAAAATGAATGAATATAATAAATAAAATAAATAGACTAATATATTTGGTTGGGGAACAAGTTTCTTCGCATTTTTTAAGAAAATTCAAAACATTTTTAATATAATTTATTTACATGTAACTAAAGTATGTAGGTACCATTTTGTTTGATAACTTTTTGCCATCTTGTAGGTAGAGACATGATCCCATTGCTATAGAAATTTTGGGGCTTTTGATCAAAATACCGCGACAAGTAGTTTTGGCAGTCCTCTCGTGATGTTAACCTGATACTGCCTAAAGAATTCTGAAGAGACCGAAACAGGTGAAAAACTGAAGGTGCAAGGTCAGGACTATACGGCGGATGCATTAACACCTCCCATCCAAACTCTCTTAATTTTTTCTGAGTGGCTAAAGATGTGTGAGGTCTAGCGTTATCATGATGAAAAACCACACCCCTTCTGTTGATTAATTCCGGCCGCTTTCTCTTAACTTCTTGCTTTAATCTCATCAGTTGTTTGCAGTAGAGTTCAGAATCGATGGTCCTGCCTGGTGGTAACAGCTCATAATGAATAATTCCCTTCCAATCCCATCACACACACAGCATCACCTTGTTGCGAGTTAAACCGGGTTTCACCACAGTCTGTAAAGCCTGACCGGCCTTTTACCTCGACCTTTTTCGCCTGTTCTTGTCGTACGTGATCCACTTTTCATCAATAGTTATCAGCTTCTTCAAAAATGGTTCGGTTTCATTACGTCCTAATAAAGAATCACAACACGGTTCATTAGGTTTCTTTCAGTGAGCTCGTGAAGTACCCAAATATCGAGCTTTTTTGTGTACCCAGTTTTTTTCAAACGCGCCAAAACTGTTTTGTGGTCAATTTCCAGTTCTTCAGCTACATCGTAATTACTGATACACCGATCTTGCTCCACTTTTTCAAAAATGGCATCAATTTTATCCGTAATAGGGCGACCAGAGCAACGTGCATCTTTGACATCAAAATTTCCAGATTGAAAACGCTTAAACCAAATTTGTGCTACTCTCACAGACACTGCACTAGGTCCATAAACATCGCAATTTTTTTTTCACGGCTTGCGTTGCATTTTTACCTTTTTTGTAGTAAAATTTTAAAATGTATCGAATTTCTTCATTAGATTCACTCATCTTTACAGTACGAAAAACAAATAAAAATCACACATTTTTCTAATTTGAATTTGGAATTATCTTTTATAAAATTTAAACTTTGAATGATCCCAAAACCAGCCAGATACAAATAGTATAGCCAAAGAGATTTTATTACAAGTTCATACATACTATAATGCGAAAAGACTTTTTCCCCAACCTATTATACAAAAATAAATATATAACTACAATAAAATAAAATTACAGAGAAAGATAGTGCTCTTTAACTTTCCGTTTGAAAATGCTAAGCGACGGACTAGCGCGAACTTCATGGGGCAGGGCATTCCAAATGTTCACCGCATAAACGGTATAAATGGCATAAACGGTCTTTAACTATCAAAATAATACAATGAAATGAATAACTAACTTACTTGACCTACAGTTTCATTCAAATTACAGGTAACAGGAGTTCATGTTAATTTATAGTCTTTTTAGGGGTAGAAATTGTATTTATTCTGGATTTCAGACTTTTCCTATATTAATGTCACTAAAGCTACACGCATACCAAATTTCAGCACTGTGGGGTCACTAGTGTACCCTGTGAATTTCGTCAAAGTTCAGTTTTGTATAATGGCTAATAACTTAAAAACTACAAGGTTTAAACTAAAAATAAAAACGAGACCAAAATGTACCGCTGAAGACCTTTCATTAAACATGCCACTAGACCGGATAGTCCCATTTTGGTTTATTTGCCCCACATGAACCCAAAAATCTCAAGAAACCCCTTACATTTTTAGCTCATTTAGTCACACCAAGAGTGTGTCATCTCTACCTACCAAAATACCAAACTTCACGATGATCAGATTAACGCTTCTAAAGTTATCCTCGGACAAACAAACACACATCCATACATACAACGCCGATTTGCCCAAATTGATTTGTAGATTTCCCTTCGCTCGATCAAATATATATGGTAATCGGAAGATGACTTCATTTCAACCTCATTCTCAAAAAAGTATAAACCAGTATACTACGAGCCGCATATAGAGTTATAGATATAATACAAATAAAATAATAATTATTTTATTTCAGATTACACATTGTTAGTTAGTTACTTAAAGACTAGATTAGTAGGTACACACACAATAGGAAAAACATAAAATAAAACACAAAAAACAAACGGATAAAACGTCTTCGCGCTGAGAGTAACTAACTAGGGTCCTATACCTATAGGTCGGTTTGGTCACTCTCAACACGAAGCACTTCCATATCGGAGAGGTAATTCTGTCCGATATGGTTTTCAGGATGCTGTTTTGACTGCTCCGCACTCTGTGAATCAGGGATGCAGTTTTCTTGCGTAGGATGGCTTCTAGATAAGTTTATACTGAGTCTATAACTCTATGAACTCTATAGAGTTCATACCAAAGCTTTTCAACCGAGGGTTTTTAATGAATTACAAAATATTTGGCTAAATTATTTTATGTGTTATGTGTTTTGTTATGTTTTCTATCACTGTGTTCCCAGGCCTTAGTCAACATTCTTTGTTTCGCGCTCAACGATAAGCGACTGCACCGCTCACTGTGCAACTACCCTCTTAATAATTTAATGTGATTTTCGTAAGTTTTTGTTTATATTGTTTAAATATAATATTGTTATTTTGTATCACTACGCTTTGTGGCATCAATAAATGTACATTTAAAAAAGTTTATAAGTGAATTGTTGATTCTTATGAGATAATAAAGCATTTTAAACACCTAAAAGTCCTTGATAAAGTTACATATTTATTTCAAGTATAGTAGAATCTAAGTGTAATCTAAAGTTATTTCAAACTCGCCATCCCTGAGCTCTGCTTCAAAATGAATAAGATATAACAACTGTTAACAAGCCCGAGTTCTGCCAAGTCGCAGCAAGTAGACCTAACTTAATAACTACGTGACGGAGCTACAAACAGCTATAATATTTCTGAAACCAGACATAAAAGTAAGCGTCGGCTGAAGGTAACGATCACTGTACGCAATATTTCGTAATATGCCTGGATACAATAGAAAGGGGTAGTGGGTATTGCGGTGGGTAGAAGCATTCTGAGATGTGTAAAGAACAACGATTTCCATCCAACATATTTTATTTATTTTCAATATTTCATTACCTCAACCTGTTATACATTAATTTAATACATAATCAATAATTTATACACAGATAAAAACATCATAAACACAGTGGCTATCGTATTTGAATTTACTTACATGTGTACAACATGGCTGACGATGGCCTGCTTCTTTTCGAATGGACTAATCACGCTGTTGTCCTCTGAGACCGTTGCAGCTTAACCGAACTTTTGGCGAGCGCAGAAGGCGCTCAGCCCTGTAAGTTTTGATGAGGCAACTAGCGCAAGGGCACCACTTAGGTACGAACCGGCTTGGGCTGTTCCCAGGGTAGGGATACGAGAGAAATACCCGGGTACGTGCTTGTACCTCGTACAGGCGGCGACTGAAGGGACTCGTCGACCTCGCCGGCGAGGTCGGTGTATCTGTGAAGTGTTTGCTCTGTCTAATGTAGATGGCTCGGAAATCTCTACCACATTAGCGGAGGTGATTTCGTCATCCGGGTCTCCGAGAACGTGTCTCGGACGACGGAGGGTTTACTGGCCTTTACTATGTGAAAATAGTTCTATGCATTGCCACCCATTTGCTGGTGGCGCTAGTTTATATGTGCAAATTGACGTTTCGTGACCGATTGCTGTCGCTGGTCAGGTAATTGACCTATAAGGGGGGAGGTTTACTCTAAATAGTAATGACAATAGTCAATAGAGTGGGAGCCTCTATTAAAAAAACAACAAAACGATGCTCTTCAACTTTCACTGTTAGTACGAAGAAGCAGTTGTTTCGTTTTAACTGAGGATATAGAAACCATTTTATTTTGTACAACACAGTTAAATTCAAAACAAATGAATAGACTCGCGCTGAAATTCAAGTCGCAGTCTTATCACTGAAAGCGATATCTATCAGACAACCTTTGCATAAACTGGGTCTCCCAAACACAATAAAAGACCGTGGCATAAAAAGATATAAATTACTAGTAGGTCTAGTATGTATTCTAGTTTTTTTTATTGAACTTTTGTAATGAAAGAAAAACAGGGGAGGCCTATATCTATAGGTACAGTGTAGGATTCCGGGATGATGATGATAAGCCTTCGTACGCCCGATAAGTTCAGTAAAAATGTATAACTGAAAACAATTGCATGATGTATTGATGTGCCCGTTGGGAAATGTGTATTTATAGAAAAGGAGTAGTTTCATAACATCTTAAACACCAAGTTCATCTTCGTAAAAACTGCAGGGAGTAATAAAGTCTAGACAATACCTATGAGTACATATCTGCAGCTACAGACAATATAAATGGAATCATCTAGACATATCATATACAGGGTGTGGTGTAATGAGTGGATAATAGGGTACCTGCGGGTAGGGGCCATTGTGGCGGTTCAGAAAAATATTTGTTATGCTCAGTAAAAGTGCCTCGGTTTTCGAGATATTCGACATTTTCGAAATTTAAGAAATATTTCATCCTTCGTCACTATTTTTGGCGCCAAGACTGCAAATGATTTTTTTTTTCTATCTGTTTTTTGGATAGTATTCTTGGATAGATGTGCTATCGAATGGAAACTATTATTTTTATAACACAAGCACAGTTATGTTTTTAAAATAAGATTTCACTAAAATTTTACTTGCTTTCGTTTGTTTTCCTGACCTTTACCCTTCTGTGGTGTAAAAAAAATGTATGGTCACTTGAATGCCAAATTTTAAAAAAATTAGCCTATTTCATCGAGATTCCGAAATGGTATATTACATGGTATTTCCATAAGTTGATTCAAAAGTAATTCCTATTAAAATGGGTAAGCTAATTATTATAAAATTACAAATAGTACTAAAATTTACTTCATTACTTAAAATCACCTAAAAATGTTAGTTTAAAATTCGGTAATGAAATAAAACGAAACAATAAATTTTAAATGCATTTCATTTATTAAATTTACTATTACAAAAGGTGTTCGAAAAGGCCACCACGTGCTCTGATGCATGCTCTGCACCTTTTAATAAAAGATCTTTTAATCCTGTTCGCAATTCTTTGCTCTGTGATTTTCTGAGCAGCTAATCGCACACGCTCCCGTAGCTGGTCCACTGTATTGATTGGGTCTTTATAAACCTTTTCTTTAAGGCATCCCTTACAAACGAAAGCAAGTAAAATTTTAGTGAAATCTTATTTTAAAAACATAACTTTGCTTGTGTTATAAAAATAATAGTTTCCATTCGATAGCACATCTATCCAAGAATACTATCCAAAAAATAGATAGAAAAAAAATTTCATTTGCAGTCTTGGCGCCAAAAATAGTGACGAAGGGTGAAATATTTCTTAAATTTCGAAAATGTCGAATATCTCGAAAACCGAGGCACTTTTACTGAGCATAACAAATATTTTTCTGAACCGCCACAATGGCCCCTACCCGCAGGTACCCTATTATCCACTCGTAACGCCACACCCTGTATATGACGCACCACAAATTACATAATACCCACTCTCCTAAATAATATTCCTGATAAAATAAAATTAGAACTTAACGATCAATTTTTCAAAAATAAATACAAAAAATATTATTTACATAGGCTTTGATAAAATATTCTATCATGTTATCTACATCTTGCCGAAATCATTGACACTTTCTATCATAATTCATAAATGAATATTTTGAATTGTATTATATAACAACTTTATTTCTGTTAAAAACATAACAACCTGTATTGATTCATTTACTCAATGAAGTTAGCGATTATGTCGCACTGCTATGCCACAATCTAGAATCCTGCGTACTCATACGCATGAAGGCCGCGCTGTCGCGCATCTCGCTCGCGCTAGCACTCGAACGCTCGCGTGACTGCGATGGTCGACGGGTGATGAGCCGCTGTCTATTCATACAACTTTATAATATATCTAGTAGTATACTAGGTGCTTATTCGCATAGCAGGTGTCGCAAGCGGATTGAGTACTATGAGTATGGAGTAATACGGTCTTGTGTGTTGCTAATGTATAATTCATTCTTTCATTCATTTTTAATTTTTTTTTAACATGACTTTTTAACCTAAGTGCTGTTTTTGTGATTTTTAATGCGACTTGTGTTTTGAATTGTGTCGGTTTATTGATTGTATTTGTATTTAAAGATAATTATTTTTAAAATTTTTATGTATAGTTAGTATAATTTAATGTATAACGTAGTTTCAAATACAATTGGTTAATTGTTTTATGAACAAATAAATAAATTAAAAAAAAATTGTTACCAGAGACTAGTAATATCAATAGACTGTCAATGTCCATATAGGAAATCGTAGCCCGCAAAAAGCTCAAAATCCCGTATTATTTGTAGATGGCGCTGTCTCATAGCCTGGAACTTTCATAGCTGCCATTGCACCCAACAAATAAAAATAAACTTCCACTAAAACACACCAAAATATTTCAATATGTTTTAGAATATTGTCCATAAAATAAGATTTAACGATTTTATTTTATATTGATGATTTACCACTTTCATATGCTTAATCACAGATGGCGTGGGAAGGTAGCACATCGTTTTTACCTAGATGGCGTTTAACACAAAGTCCGAAACAAAGGGAACGAAAGAGAACCGTGAACTGACTGACATTGACAGCCGGGAAGCAAGCAAAGTCACGCTTTTGTACCTAATTTTGTTACATGCTGTGTTGCCAAACCTCACTTCTCAAAAGTCGCGACTAGTAAGTCGATATTTTGTTGTACATAATGTATGTACATATTGTGTACGTGTTGAGTTCATTATTTTAGTAGTTATGTTTCCAGTTCTAATTAATAGAACGTAGTAAGTAGTACGTCTTGTAGTAGGTATGCATTTGCCGGGTACTTACAAATTACTTTTATTTTCTTTCAAAAAGTGTTCTACTTATCTGTACATCACTATAAATATGTATTCTTATTTTACAAATATGTAGGTATTTCCGCATTTAAGTAATAATGGTACGATCATAGACGTATGTAATGAATAAAAGATATCTATCCTTTCCTTTCCTAAAAAAATCCCTATTTTGACGGAAACTTTCATGTTCTGGCAATTCTGAGAAATGTGCGCAAATCTCTAAAAATTGCTACAGACTAAAGTTTTAACGAAACTGAAGAGCGGCAACCTCGCACAACGTAAAGGTTACAACGTCGCAATAATATTATCGCGCACGTGTAATTGGACATAGCGCCATCTATTTATCTTCGTACCATTTATGAGCGGTAGTAAGCTAAAGGTTGGCATATATTTAACGATTTGTAACTCTTAGCGACATCTCGCGTCCTAGCAGGTAATCAAATATCGAGTTACATTATCTTGTTTGAGACTGTCAGTCTATTTAAATTATATTGGTCTGTGTTGTTACGAAGAAATTCGACGAATGTGAGTACCCAGACAAACCTTGCACGGTTTTTAGGGTATAATATTAAGGTTATAATGTACTTACTTGTAATAAATAAATTTAAAAAAAATGTAAGAAATCACTTACAATTTGTAGCTTAAATACACAGTAACAGCGGAAATGGTTACGGAAGCAGAATACCAATTCAAGTAATCAATAGTATTTTTCAAACTTTCGCGACCACGGCTGTTGAAGTCGAAACGAAAAGGTGAATACGTTATAAATAACATGTTTAAATTAGTAATCAAGTAATCAATTCTAGTAAAGTTGAAATAATTAACACAATTGTCACTAAAAAAACTCACTCGTCATGGTAAATATCACGTTTATTTTTTTACTGATGTGTCCTTATCGATGATAGTTTCAAAACTGATTCAATTGATGCCTGTCAATGCAACAGCCATAACTGAAAGGGTCTTTTATGGTAAGTGGGTAGATTCTCGATTTGACTTACTTAATATTACATGGCATTTATATTACTTAAGACTTGCACAACGATGCCTTAACGTATTTAGTGGCTAAACATTAAAAAGTAGTCCAACCATATAAATGCGTCAAATTTAAACATGTTTAGTCGCTTAATGCGTTTAGGAACCGTTCTGCAAGCCGGTTTTAAGGATCATAGTCAAACCGAAATAATTGATTAAAAATGTTATTATTTTTTTTTATTATACTTGCTCGTCGAGCATGCACGTACGTGTAGAGGCACCTTTAGCCGGCCTCTAGACCGACAACAATATCGTACACTAGGTACATTCCTACAATATTGAACAACACGTTCAACTCAAACGACCGTCAATATTAACTCCAGTAAAATTACAAATTACACATTCATAATTTATTGAAACGACTGAAAGTTTTTTTTTTATCACGAAAAGATCTTCGTTTGTTCATTATCTCACCTGATGGTAAGCGATGATGTGATCTAAGATGGAGCACGAATATCTAGAAGACACCTATTCACTCTTACCTTAATTTAGATTTATGACAATTAGGGTACAAGACGCGTAAAAATGTAGAAATACTGATAAATATATACCTACGTATAGACCTATAGATGTTTAATACAATAGGCTTTAAATTCAGAAAAGAATCTATATGGAGCCTCATTATCACAAGAAATCAATTACTCATGAACACACATGGGACACCGTTCTTCCATTCGACAGCGGGCTCACATGATATTTTCTCATGACTTTATCAACTAGCATTTCTCGACGAATTTACTTACGATTGCTTATCATCATCATCATCATCATATCAGCCGTAGGACGTCCACTGCTGGACAAAGGCCTCCCTCATTGATCTCCAGGAACTGCGGTTGGAAGCGGCCTGCATCCAACGCCGACCTGCGGTTCTTACCAAGTCGTCTGCCCATCTTGTGGGTGGACGTCCTACGCTGCACTTGCCGGTCCGTGGCCTCCACGTATCTCCTCATTTCTGATTCGATCCCGTAGAGAAACCCCGAGCATAGCCCTCTCCATAGCCCATTGTTTATAAAAATGCGAAACTGGTGGTCAAATTTCAGTGGGTTGCGCATTGCGTTTTCCGACAACTTTCTAGTGTCTATTCAATTTCCGGGTCATACTGACAGACTTTACGACCTTAACATAAATTGGAACAGAGTTTCTTCTAAGCTAAGCAAGTAATTGCTCGTTTATAAAATAACTAGCTGTTGCCCGCGACTTCGTACGCGTTAAACTAGTAAATGTGTGGGTAACCTAGATTTGACACCCCAGTTTTATCGTATGGGAACCATGGTGTTAAACTTGGTTATAATCTACGTACATAATATTTTTTTTCGAAATTAGTTTAGCCCTCACGACGTGATTGAGTAACATATAAACAAAAAAATAAATAAATATAAATAAATATTGCTGGACATTTCACACAGCGCCATCTAGCCCCAAACTAAGCAGAGCTTGTATTATGGGAACCAGATAACTGACAGAATACTTATATACTTTTTTTTGTGAATACATACTTATAATATATAGAAAAACATCCAGACCCGAAAAAAATATCTGTAGATCATGCAAACATTTGTTCCACGGCGGGAATCAAACCCGCTACCTTCTGCGTCTCAGCCGGCTATTCGCCCACTGCGCCACGGAGGTCGTCAAAAAAATAAATAAACAAACATCCAAACTTTTACATTTATAATATTAGTGTGATGGAGAGCCGTGATGGCCTAGTGGGATATACCCCGCCTTCCGATTTGGTGATTGTGAATTCGAACACCTTTTACTACTCGAATAATTTATACGCGCATTTAAATATATAAAAAAAAGTTAAAAAAAGTGAGAAAACGGACACGCCCTAGAAACAAAACTTCGAAGTCATTATTACACCACCGGCATCCATTCTAAACCGTTGGCACAAAATTCCACATAAAAACGGTATTAGTACCGCATTGCGAAACACGGAATATGTTTAAATTTTAAAACGATACCTCTCGATTGTCATCAGTATAGTATTTACAAGTTGTTCGTCTGAGATTATCATCATGTATTTTCAAACACAATAACAAAGGGATATGAGTAAAAATATATTAATTTCGGCCTAAAGATACATACATAGAATAATTCCTGTCTACCAGAAAAACGTAAGCTGTGTTATGACTATAAGAAACAGTTCTCTCCTAAATGACATGGTATTAATATACTATCTGTGGTCTGTGCATCGTACCACAGCTTACCCACTAGTTAGCATAGGCACCGTCACAGATTGCCAGCCAGTTTGTACGTAAATCATGTGTGCTGAGCCCATTGTCGCATTGAGTTCACACGCACGCACTAAACTGCTCCCACGATGCCGGCGGGTAGCTTAGTCCGAGGAAATACAAAGAAAACTTCCTGAATGCTTTGGATTTACAATACCAAGTCATCTGTAACTTGCATTATGTAAGGACTGGGAGAAAAGCTGCCTCAACGTTGATTTTTGTCTTCGAATTCGTAAACATTGCAGAATGTGTTGAAGGCACCTTCATACTATTTCCATTTCTTTATATTATATTCTTAATTCTTTATTGTACACAAATAGATTTACAGATAAAAATAGCTTACAAAATGGACATGTACAAAGGCGAGCTTAACCCTAATAAGAGTTTTCTTCCATTATTTGTATTGTGTGCTAGCTAATGTTGTGAATAAATGATTGTCTATAAAGTTTATATGCATATAATGACGTACAATCAGTCAAAACAATACAAAAACAGGGTAAAGACGCATCGACAATACCCCGGGTGTTGCCGGTGACAATAGGCGACGGTGACCGCTTACCATCAGGTGATCCGTAAGCCTATTTCCCCAGTCTTTTTTTTCTTAACAAATACTTTCCCACTGCTGGGCAAATCTCCACCATGTTCCTACATATCTCATGATCAATCGCTACGTCCCACGACGTAGAGAACGCTTCCTCAGCCTGCCCCGGCTTCGACGCCCATCTGCAGGCACCCACTGTGTGACGACTGTTGCCCATTTGTCTGTAAGCATATGACTGACGTGACCCGCCCAGTACCACATCAGCCTGGCAGTCATTTTCCCAACAACATAATAAAAAAAAATTAAGTAATCAAACAATGAAAAGGAGAACGGGCATCCTAGTCTACAGTCCAATAAAAATGAGCAGCACATTTTCGAATTGGCATACAATAGTACATCAAAATATACTATTGGAACTTTCCCCAAAAGTCTGTCCGTTTTGAGTTACAGCCATGCAAACACCAGCATTTTTTGTTTTAAAGAACATAAAATAACGGTTTCACGATTACTATATCCATACATAAAGGCTCCTATACAATGCAGTAGCAAGAGCGAGAAGGGAGAAGAGCGATGTAAGGGCCGTGGGGAGAGGGATGCGTACGCGGGGGAGGGGAACGGTTGTGTACGCGCCGCGCCGGACGGCTACAATAATCAGTCGCATCGCATCAAGTGAGTGGCTACGTCACGTCTTGTTACGATAGTGCTGTGTTTGAACTTCTTTCTCTGTTTTTACTGACCCTGGCTTGCTTTTGGACCCTGTTTCTTTCCCTAATGTGTTAACTTTGGCTCGACTTATTGACTTTTGAACTGCCTACCGATAATGGAAGTTTTTCGAAACTGTGTGATGTGTCGTCGAGGACTTTACCGCGGACGGTACCAGCAGCATATCTTGGCTGATAACCTGCAAAGGGAACGACCAGAATTCACCGCGTTTATACAACAACATGCTGTGTTGGAGGTTAGTTACCTTTTATTTTTATTATATTGAGTAGTTAGGCATAGGATTTATTTATTTTAAGTATTAATTGTTATTATTTTCAGGTGGTGTTCGACAGTACTCGAAGCTTGTGTCACCGATGTTGGCAGAGGACTGAGCGTGATCATAGACCTGCACAGCAAGCGGCGCGAGCGCCTGGTACATTGCACTCTCAAGAATACACGAGGGCACCGAACACTTCGGTGCATTGTATTTACAACAACTGTGCTAATATTACCCGTAATCATATACCAAACGCGATAAGAATTAATGTATTTTGTGAGAGCAAGCTTTTTATTCCTGATAGCGCTAGGGTGTGTACAGAACACTTACAAAATAATGAATGGAGCAACCTGCCGCAAATGTGTAATGTGACACATGATTTTAATGACGCTCAGTTTACATCGCTCTGTGACTTGATGAGAATGGCTGCTAACAACCAGCCCAGAATCGACTTTGAAAACAGAGGCACCTTGTCTAATGAAGAGATGCACTTATGGACTGGGCGCACTTACGATCAGTTCGAAGCTATATTAGAACAAACTCCGTCACTAAGTGAACGTTGTAACCAGCCTAGAACTGCATTAGGCATCTATTTAACAAAACTTAGAACTGGAGACTCTGATGAGAGACTGGCAACGTTATTTCATGTCTCGTCGAAAACTAGAACGTTTTTTGCCTATAGTTCGAGAATGTCTGAGCAACGATTACGTTGTGCTGCATCTAGGTGTGGACCACATTACCAGAAATGATATCCTTCAAAGAAACTTAACAATTCCAAGGGCTTTATTTGGAAACGATGAAAACATCAAAGCCATAATTATATGTGACGGTACATATATATATATATTAACAAAAGCTCCAACTTTTTGTTTCAACGGCTGTCATACAGCTTACACAAATATCAAAACTTGTTGAAGCCGTTTTTAATGGTATTCACGGACGGCTATATATTAGATGTCAAAGGGCCATTTGCCGCTACCAGAACCGATGCCCAGATCATGAGTGAAATAATGAATAACGAAGATGAGCCGCTGCATTGGTTACTCGAACGTAATGATGCGTTTATCCTAGACAGAGGATTTAGAGATAGTTTGCAGGATATAGAAGCTTGTGGCTACGAACATCATGTGCCACCAACTAAAGACAGAAGAGAAAATCAACTCACTACAGAATAAGCTAATCAGTCTCGTTTGGTCACCATGTGCCGATGGGTGGTGGAAGTAGTAAATGGGAGATTTAAGCGAGATTTTAAACTTATGCGTCAAAACTATTTTAATAAAACGTTGCCAAAAATGTTTGTTGACTTCAAAATAGCTGCAGCCATTCTAAACCACTTCCACGCCCCCATCGAAGATAGTTCACACGCAGCAGCCTTTTTGAATTCAATAAGAGCTAAAATACACATACCAAACACATTGCACAATTATGTGGAAGCAAAGAGATTGAATTATAGGAGAGCAGACTTCATGCGAATCGAAGCAAATGAAATAGAAAACTTCCCAAGGCTTAGTGAAGAACAAGTCATACATTTTGCCTTGGGAACTTACCAGTTAAAGCTCGCTCGATCATATTGTAGCGAGCACTTACAAAATGGTCTTTATATAATCGAGACGTATAGAGATAACGCTCTAGAAGACTTGGCACAATATGATATCAACGAAGAGGCTTGGCTATTACGTGGACGTATACAGTCTCGACATGTCCGAGCCAGGAAATATTTTTGTTATATATTAATCAATAATATTAATAACAATATTACACAATATTATTGTACCTGCTTGACAGGGCGACGTACTATAGGTACTTGTGCCCATGTACTGTCAATTATATGGTACGTAGGTTATGCCCGTCATGAAGGGTTCAATGAACCTGCATTGTTCCTTAACAGTATTCTCATCGATGATGATGATGATGATAATGTTTAATAACATATTGTTTTGATTTTTTAAGAAGATGTTGTTTTTATTTGTATTACTACTTACCTAACTTAAATAAAATCATTACATTACACAAAATGTTTTTTTAATTACCACGATATTCAATGTTTGGCACTATATATTATCAGATTCAATTTTTAGTAGAACTCAGATCGGACAATACTTAGAGAAATGCGACTTTCTACATATGAAAATACATAGAATTACCTTTATATTGACATATGACTCATTTTTATTGCAAGGTAGACCAGCTTCCATACACTTATGCCCGTTCTCCTTTATGTTAAAGTACTGCGCGCACGAAAAAATCATGAGCGAGGTCAGAAACACTATTATAAATTAAACTGCGTTGCGTTGCATTTTCCGCTACTGGCAGAAAATGTACTAAATGAAAACGAAAAGCTGCCTTCAATAAGGACAAGGAACATTCTAACAAGAAATATCTTTCACAAACAAAGCAAGCCGCACGGATGAAATACTTTCGTACAATACGAAGAGCTATGTGGTTTCTGCGAAACGTTAATTGAATCGCACAGTAGGACTGTTCCGTAATATAATTTACGGATGGAATGGAGTAAAGTATAATATTCTCTAGCTGGCGTCACCAGCTGTGCTAGACAATTGATGATGAAGACAATGCTATTACGTAGTAATATATAGTGTTCTTTGATGCTATCGTGATTATGACCTAAGATTAAATGCGCTATGATGAAAAGTTATTTGTTATTCTCGGGCGTGGGCGATCAATTACACCCCGAGAATAACACTCATAACTTATCTTGAGGAAATTAAAAGTCTTAAGTATAAAATAAATTTTCATAACAGCTTGTTGCTAAAAAGAAAATGTATGTTTCCAGATTCCAGCTTTCGGACTGTGGCCAGATGCATTATTCAAAGTATGTATATAAGCATTTGTCATAAAGATTGTATTTTATTGTAGCATTAAATGAATTTAAAGAAGCTCGTTCTATTTTCAACTTTCATTATAGCCCCAGGGACGTAAATCGCATTTACGGAGCAGTTTTTGAATTAACTATGACCTACTTTCAGAGTATATACTGATGAAAAGTATATATAATATCTCCTTACAATGTGGAAAGTTAAGATGGTGTACACACGGCTACACATCAAGCTATACATTTCCAGTATAAGCTGACCTCGCATTGCGTAGGCTTTTCGTAGAATGAGAGGTCAGCTTATACTGGAAATGTATATCTTGATGTGTAGCCGTGTGTACAAACGGCAACTAAAAATAAAATAAATAAATATTGCTGGATATTTCACACAGCATTATCTAGCCACAAACTAAGCAGAGTTATTAATTTATCTGGTTCCCATAGTACAAGACTATGGGAACCAGATCAATTAATACTTATATTCTTTTTTTTTGTATATATATACTTACTTACTTATAATATATAGAAAAACATCCGGACCCGGAACAATCTGTAGATCACGCAGAAATTTATTCCGCTGCGGGAATTGAACCCGCTACCTCCTGCGTCTCAGCCAGCTATTCGCCCACTGCACCACGGAGGTCGTCAAAAAGATGAATACTTTGATGTTTACGAATGACTAGCTGTTGCCTGCGACTTCGTACGCGTTACACTACTAAATGTATAGGTAACCTATAAATAAAGCGAAACTCGCTGTTGCAACTTCACTTGACACCCCATATATAATATAGATAAATATAATAATACTAACTAAATTAATGTGAGTTAAAGTAACTATGTAAGTAAACTTAACAATATTTATAAACAATAACTAATATTTTAACAGATTAATTGAACATTTTTACTTGATATTAATACCTACACACTTGCACCTACCTATGTACTTAATACTATATGTGCAATTATATTATTGTATATTAGTGCCCCAGCGGAGTTTATGTTTTGGACCAAAAAATGTTGTATAAAATCTATTGGAAAACAAACATAAAACAATAAAGTGTATAATAATAACGGCTACAATATTTCTCATATTACCTTTAAAACCAAGCCCTTAGAATTTTATTTAATAACTTTCTAGGCTCTGCCCAAAAATGAATTATCATGTCACATTTTAGCTTTACAGCTTTTGACTTTTTAGCTTTTCACGTGAAGAGGAGGCCACCTGACTACGTAGGGAATTTGGCACTACAACTTTCCATCCCCGGTCGAAGATCTAGCGGTAGACCCAAGACAATGTGGAGAGATGTAGTGTCAAAAGACATGAGAGAGTGCCCAATTTCTGATGACAACGTCAAGAATAGAGCGAAGTGGAGAAGGCCGACCAGGAAAGCTGACTCCACCACCGTGTGGGATACATAACTGAGAAGAGAGAGATAGATTTTAGCTTTACAGCTGGTGTGAAACGGCTACAACTACGGTCGGACGTGGCGAAACTATAAGGGTTCCTAATTGACTACTCCCTAAAAAGCAAAGTAAGCCTCTATCTATGTAGAAAATATTTTTTTTTAAGAAAATGTAAGGAAACGACTGCGCGGAAGACCACAAGCGCAATTGTGTGATGTGCTTGAACCTTTCAGAATGGCCCACTACATCATGGGACGGTAAGATTTGGAAGGACGGAAGATAGGCCTTTGTCATTACTAAAAATTAATTAACAAATACAAAAAATGTTTTTCCAAATGTCATCCTGTTAGCTTTTCGTTAAGCTGTGGATATTTTTTTACTCTTCTAGATTCACTCCGCAGCAAAAAGGTTCTCGTAAAACCAGGATAGTATCTAAAAAGGATATAGATGGATAACTCTCGGCTCTTAAAAGACGTGAGTGGGTTACCGATGCCTCAAACAATCGCCGCCAGTTCGCAATCGATGTGGCATGAACGCGTGAGCCTTTGAAGTGGACTTGGAATACTGAGTAGGTTGTCTAGATACCGACAGTTTGTCGTAAGCTGAATAGTAAAGTAGTCAGCCCACTCCCTAAAACGTTAAGACAGGGATTCCCAAAGTGGTCGATATCGACCCCTTGAGGTCCAAATCGGTTTCCCAGGGACAGGCATATATATTAATATATTTCTTTTACTCTGCGATTTTAATGTTTTATTAAAAAAATAATTACCTACTTAAGTATTTTTACGTAATTTATATTAATCATTATTAATTACACTTGATATTTATTGAATTTTATGTCTATTTATTTTGTTACATTTTGATGAGATGTCAGGTTTACTCACTTAACCAACCGCAAAGCTTTTAAATTGGTAAGTATTTTGTATCAATAGGAAAAAACTAGAAATAGGATTTTTTAAGTAAAAAAATTTTTGGCTATAGTATGAGGTATCATTTTGGAAAAGGGGTCTCTTGCCCAAAATAGTTTGGGAATCCCTGCTTTAGGATATCGCACGTTCATAACTCGCTCTTATTTATTTATTTATTTATTTAATAATTTATTTCACAAAATACAAATAAAATGTACAAAAGGTGGGCTTAATGCTAAAAGTATTTTCTACCTGCCAACCTCAGAGGTAGCAAAAAAGGTTGACGTGCTAGTTTAATAGATATTAAATTATTGGTACCTACTTAAGTACTAAAATTTTTACTTAAATAAATGAAGCTCGTGGTCGTCCGGAGACTTTGGTCAACAATGATGAATTAAAGGCGATTGTGGAAGCTGACGAAACTCAATCTACAGCTGAGCTAGCAGCAGCTTTTGATGTTAGCATCAAAACAATTTTGATCCATTTGCGACAAATAGGCAAGGTAAAAAAACTTGATAGATGGGTGCCCCACGAACTTAACGATCGCTAGCGCAACGTACGCGTCGAGACCTGCCTCGTGCTGCTCAATAGGCAAATAAATGAAGGAATTTTGAACCGAATTGTTACGTGTGATGAAAAATGGATTCTGTTCGACAATCGAAAGCGCTCAGCAAGTTGGTTAGATCTTAGTTCAGCACCAAAGCAATGCCCTAAACCAAAAATGACCCCTAAAAAGGTGATGGTCACTGTTTGGTGGTCTAGTGCGGGTGTGATTCACCACAGCTTTTTACAAAACGGCATGAGCATTACTGCAAATGTGTACTGTGAAGAACTGGAGACAATGATGGAGAAACTTGCACATCGGCAACCAGCTTTGGTCAATCGGTCGTCCCCACTGCTCCTTCACGACAACGCGCGACCCCATACTGCACAATGGACAATCTTCAAGCTGCAAGAGCTGGGGTTGGAAGCTCTCCTTCATCCGCCATACTCACCAGACCTTGCACCTACCGACTATTACTTTTTCCAAAATTTAGACAAATTTTTAGCGGGTAAAAAATTCAATTCCCGAGAGGCAGTACAAAATGCCTTTTAAGTGTTTGTTGCTTCCCGTCCAGCTGATTTTTACAAGAAGGGCATCAATATACTGCCAATGCGTTGGCAAAGGTGCGTCGATTGCATGGGTGATTACTTTGAATAACAGAAATAAAAAAAGTTTAAAAAAATAAGTACTTTCACTTATTCCATACAAAATGGCAATGTCATAGGTAAAGACCGAATATAATAAATACAATTATTGTTGAAGCTCCCTCATAAAAATTACAAAAAATTTAATTATAATTGGTTAATTAAAATTGTACTTGGCTAGATAATCATTACCTAATACTACAGTAAGCTTTTTCTATTAGTAGTGATGAGAGTAAGCTTTTAGATGGATAATACTTACTGGCATAATATCCAACGTCGTTGTTAACATTGATGTGGCCGGCGTCTTCTGCCGCCAGCATATGAGTGTCCCACACAGACCGGTACTCCGGGTCGTGCAGCACATCGTAAAGGGCGTCAGGCTCCACATCTTCGAATTCAGCAACCACCTGCAACAAAACAATGAATTATACTTATGGTTGAAATTACAGGGACCGACGCAATAATATTATACACGGTGTCCTTTAAATAACTTTTTTCCCAGAACAAATGTTGTTCAGACCATGGTCTACTAACAGTTTATAGCATCAAACAAGATAATTTAAAACAAAATCTACAACTTTTCAAATAGGTCCAGCTTTGTTCAAAAACTAGCCGTGACATAAAGTTCATTGGCACGATAGCCGTAGCGTACCTACTATTATTATTTTTTTGGCGATATGGTGGCATGTTGTAGGGCGTAACGTTAAAATAGACGTTTTAAGTTCATAACTTTTTAAGTTTTTCAAAGACCAATTTTTTTTATTTTTATTTGAGGATATAAACCTTTTGTAAACCATTGTCTGAACAACGTTTGTTCTGGGAAAACAGTGATTTAAAGGACACCGTGTATACCTAACCTCGCAAGGGGACACTGCAAAGCTCTATACTCCCTGGGGTTGACAGAGACCCCTAACCCTAGGCTTGCCTTAGTCGTCCGGTCGAGAGTGGTAGCGCAAGAGTGGAACCTATGCTCCAAGGATCAAACTGATATAGGAATACAGCCGGGAATAGCGATTGGTGAAACTGCAGTACACATCTGAAAACTCTTTAACTGCCAACGTTGCCCCTTACGCAGCCTTCTATTGGCAGCACACTTATTTTGGCCCATTTATTCGATGGCCAGTTACCACCTGCTTCAATCTTTCCTGATATTGCACAATTGGTAGAAAATCATCCTGCTTCAAGATTTTGTGAGATTACAAGTTCGAGATTACAGATGGCCGATGGGGCCGGAAAGTTATCGAATGGAGGCCACGGACCGGCAAGCGCAGCGTAGGACGTCCACCTACAAGATGGGCAGACGACTTGGTAAGAACCGTAGGTCGGCATTGGATGCAGGCCGCTTCCAACCGCAGTTCCTGGAGATTAATGAGGGAGGCCTTTGTCCAGCTGTGGACGTCCTACGGCTGATATGATGATGATGATGACAAGTTCGCGCTGTACACAAATTTACTAGATGCATACTACGAACTTACTATTTGATCAAGCGAAGCGAGATTTCTAAATCAACTTGGGTAAATCGACGTTGTATGTATGTATGTTGTTTGTATGTCCGAGGATAACTTTCGAAGCGTTTATCCGATTCCGAAATTTAGTAGTGATGGCACAATTTTGGTGTGACTATATGATGACTATACTAAAAATAGGGTTGTTGAGATATTGGGGTTCAAGAGGGGTAAAAAAAAAATGGGACTATCCGGTCAACTGGTATGACTAATAAAAGGTATTTGTGAGTACATTTTTATTTTTGGTTTAGACTTTGTATTTTTTAAGTTATTAGCCATAATAAAAACTAAACTTTGACAAAATTCACAGGGTAGGTACACCAGTGACCCCACAGTGCTGAAATTTGGTATGCGTGTAGCTTTAGTGACACAAATATAGGAAAAAGTCTGAAATCCAGAATAACTGCAATTTCTGCCCCAAAAAAGGGTAACCAATTTACATGAACTTCCGTTACCTAAGAATGAAACTGTAGGTCAAGTTCGTTGGTTATGTATTTCGTGGCACTATTTTGATAGTCAAAGATTACAAATAATATTTTTTGTTTTTATGGGAGACTCGCGAGATCTCAGTTCGGGACGAAACACTAGTAATAATGTGAGTTCGAATCTGTGGATTATTTTTACAGTTACAGAGAACAACTAAACTGTTGTTCCTTTGTTCAGTAAATGCCTCGTTCAGGAACTTCCTCAAACTTTTAACAAGCTGTCTTCTTTCCGCCACCAGAGAACACGATGTAAGTACTTGTTGATTGAAGGGGTGCTGGAGGGTAGCTTTGCCGCGTAGGCATTTCGTAGCAAAACGAGGATAAACGATTTATGTAGGTCGTTGGTTGGATTTTTAATAACGAATGAATGTTTTTTTATAAACAAGACACAGAATAGATAAAACAACAGAAGAAGTGAACGCGCCTAATACTGCAGCGTCAAAATCTACTCCAAATAGAGTAGTTATACGCGACCGCTGTCACGCGTGTTCAATTTAATTAAGTTATGCATTCTTGTGTCGTCTCAACGTATAAAATTTCAGCTGGGCTCAAAAAAAAACAAGATGAGATCACATTTCATACGTAAGTAGCGCTTTAGATGTTGTGTTATTTGTTTATTAAATAAATTGTTGGATTTGTAATTGTCGTGAATAATGATCCTCCATTTTGCTGGTGTTGCCAAATATTGAGTGTTATTATTTTCCCTACTCTAGAGTTCGGAGTTTAAAAACTTTTATTAGTTGTAGTTTAAATTAAACCTTGCCTGCTTGGCTTGCCCCGAACTGCGTAATACCAAAAAATAAAAAAATAAATTTTAGGGCGATTTGCGCAACGATGCCTACGTATGTAGTGGCTAAATATGATTTAAGGAGTTCTGAAATCATACAAATATATCAAAGTTAAACACGTTTAGTCGCTAAATACCTTTAGGGATCGTTTTGCAAACCGACCTTAATATTTGACTTATAAAATAGTGCCATAGTTACATTAGCGATATCTTACCAAAACAATTACTCCAAAACGGGTACAATATAATGACTAAGCTAGCAACATTACGCGGTGGGGGTGAGGTGGGCGCGGGACGCGGGTTTTGTTTTATGGACACAGCGCACGGCACGCAATCACAGCTGAATGCGTCTTCTGGTGTTTTATCTATTCTGAGAATAGGGAATCAGTAGCCCGAAGACGTAACTAGGCTAATGTTCGCGTTTTTTATGTTACTTAAGCTGTCAATACTTGGTTAACGTATCAAAATGTGGCCTATCAAATTTTGCAAGATTTTACACGCACCTTTCTCTATCCTATATGCAAATATAACCATCTTACACGTTGAAAACTTCATCAACAACGATTATGTTAATGCAAGCGAGGCAGAACTCGGAATACCGTTATCTGCCACTACTAGTGGTTCGCCCCGAACTGAGATCTCGCGAGTCTCCCAACACAAAAAAATATTCTCAGGGCGACTGTCGCAACGATGCCTAAACGTATTTAGTGGCTAAATACATTTAGGGATCGTTGTGCAAGCCGGCCTTAATCAATGACTAATAAAAAAGTGCCACGAAAATACCACCAAATTACTTGACCTACAGTTTCATTCAAATCACAGGTAACGGGAGTTCATGTGAATTGGTTATTGTTTTTTGGGGTACAAAATGCAATTATTCTGGATTTCAGACTGTTGCCTATATTGGTGTCACTAAAGCTACACGAACACTAAGTTTCAGCATTGTGGGATCACGGGTGTACCCTGTGAATTTTGTCAAAGTTTTGTTTTTATAATGGCTAAAATAACTCAAAAACTACAAGGAGTATAAAAAAAATAAAAACAGGGTTGAAATATACTAATAAAGACCTTTCAATTGACGTACCACTTGACCCAATAGCCTCATTTTTTTTCTACCCTTCTTGAACCCCAACATCTCAATAATAGGGAATGCAATCCCGATCTCGTGTAATTTTTCGGGATCAATCCCGACGCATCATATGACGAGATCCCGTTCGAGATTGACGGGATTGGGCAGCAGTGGTCAGCGACGCTACACACGTCCACTCGGGGCGCAAGCGGCGCGCTGACTGACGGCCGCGAGCGGCAGGAACGCCAAACAGCGTTAGAAAACTATTCCGACTATTTCCGAATATTAACGACAGGTGACGATAATTATTTAGTTGGTAAGCTTAAAGAATAAAGATTTTTATTTTCTTTCGAGTTATATGTTATTTTAGTTAACCTCACTATCACAAACAAGCAGTTATTAGCTTTTTCAGTCATCCGAACTTAACATTTTTTTTAAACTAGACGGGATCCCGAAAATTCCAGGATCCCGCGGGATTGATATTTCTAAACCCGCGGGATCTCGAATTTGCAATCTCGAGTCGGGATTGCATTCCCTGCTCAATAACCCCCCAACATTTTTAGCTCATTTAGTCACACCAAAATTGTGCCATTACTAACCACCTATATATCAAGTTCGGCGATGATCGGATTAACGCTTCTAAAGTTATCCTCGGACAAACTGATACATACATACATACAACGCCGATTTGCCCAAGTTACTTAGAGATCTCGCTTCGCTCGATCAATTATCAATTATCAATGATCAAATGTTATGAGTATCAGCTCTACTGAAGAACAGTTAACCGGAACACAAACTCTTGTTTTTTGATATAAGGGTCTGTTTACGAAATATAAAGCTACTGGTGGTAGAGCTTTTGTGAAAGAGCTCGAGGAAGTGGGCACCACCGGCTTACCTTTATCTGCTGCCAAATAGCAGTACTTGTGCTGCTGTGTTCCGGTCAGATGGTAATGGTATGTTCCTGTAATTACTGGCACATAGGCATAACAGCTAAGTCCTATAGTATGGCAACGTATCCACATAGAGATCAAGACAACATAATAGCTTGTTTTGAATTCTATGTGGATATCCATGGGCTGCAGTAGCCACTTAACATCTGGTGGACTGCATGCTCGTTTGCCATATAAGTAGCATATAAAAAAAAGTGCATAAGCGTCACACTAAAGTCCCCTCCCCACACCAGCCATTATCCAATTTAGTAGCACATATGCTGCAGTTGAAAGAAGAATTATCAAAGCTGAGTTGAATTTACTAGTTAACGAGCAGTAGTCGACCAACTTACGTCTATAGTTGGGTTTGCAAACAGTTCATATAATGTTCATACAAATTTATATTCTTCTTATACCTATTCAGGTCATAAGTATTGTCACACAGTAAAAACTTTTCTTTTAGAATGCTGGCCACAAAAAAGTTTATAGAATTCGAATTTCGAATCGTTCATGAAAATAAAAATGTATACTTTTTAGAATTTTACTCATTTTTAAATATGGAGTGGACGCTTAAAGAAGACCGTGTTGCAGTTATTGCGTTGCATCGTTGCGGTTACGCGCCAATTCAAATTTTTGACATACTGAAAAATTTGAATATAACCAAAAGATTCGTTTATCGCACCATATAACGATACAATGAAGACTCTAGTGTAGATGACAGGTCAAGAAGTGGTCGCCCTCGGTCTGTTAGGACTCTAGCAGCGATAAAAGCTGTGAAGGCGCGAATTCAAAGAAATCCCAAACGTAAGCAGAAACTGTTGGCCCTTCAGATGGAGTTAAGCAGAACCACGGTGAAAAGGGTGTTAAATGAAGACTTAGGGCTTCGGGCATATCGAAGAAAAACAGGACATCGTTTATATGCTCGTCTAAAGGACCTGAGACTGAAGAGATGCCGCGCTTTGTTGAAGCGGTACGCGGGAAAAAAATATAGGGAAATTCTTTTTTCGGATGAAAAAAATTTTACCGTAGAAGAGAGCTACAACAAACAAAATGATAAGGTGTACGCACACAGTAGTGAAGAAGCGAGCAAGCGTATTCCGCGTGTCCAACGAGGTCATTTTCCATCCTCGCTCATGGTATGGTTGGGAGTTTCTTATTGGGGCTTAACAGAGGTACATTTTTGTGAGAAAGGTGTAAAAACGAATGCAGTTGTGTATCAAAATACAGTCCTGACGAACCTTGTAGAACCTGTTTCTCATACCATGTTCAATAACAGGCACTGGGTATTCCAACAAGATTCGGCGCCAGCTCATAGAGCGAAGAGCACACAAGACTGGCTGGCGGCGCGTGAAATCGACTTCATCCGGCACGAAGACTGGCCCTCCTCCAGTCCAGATATGAATCCGTTAGATTACAAGATTTGGCAACACTTGGAGGAAATGGCGTGCTCAAAGCCTCATTCCAATTTGGAGTCACTCAAGACATCCTTGATTAAGGCAGCCGCCGATATTGACATGGACCTCGTTAGTTCTGCGATAGACGACTGGCCGCGCAGATTGAAGGCCTGTATTCAAAATCACGGAGGTCATTTTGAATAAACTTTAGTGTCATAAGAATCTATGTTTTGTTAAGTTCATTTTGGTATATAAATAGTTACATAATGAATAAACTTGTTTCAATTATTTTATATTAAACATGTGACAGAATTTATGACCTGACTAGGTAAATAAATATTCTTATAAAGAATATTTATTTGACAAAATTTACAAATACAAAAATTCAATACATAATTATTAGGTAGGTACATGTAACAAAAATTAAAATGTATATGTGACAACAATTATGTATGAGCCTCAGTTGCCTGAACTAGGCTGAAAAGCCTGTATGATAGGCAGCTGTGCTCCCCCTGCTTAATATCAAGTAGAATATAAAAACAATACATTAATTTTATTAATTTAAGAACAATTATTATTGTGTATATGCAATTAGAAGTACATTAATATAACCCAAATACAATATTTGTTTTTTGCAATAATAGGAACTAATATTAATATGAATAATTATAGTTAATAATGAATTAGGTCGGTGTTATGATCCTAGAGTGGATATGAGTATGTGTAAGTGTGTTTTGTGAGTAAGGGTGTGTGTGTGTGTGTGTAATTGTTGGGTGTTATGTTGTGTGGGTGCCTAAGTTTGAGTTTGTATGATCCGTGAGAGAGGGTAAGCTGATTACAATAGTTGTAATTATTAGGTTTGTTACACTATTATTTTAAGACATTAAGTAGGTGCTCAGTTTCATCGTACGAGTAATTAAAAAAAATTTGTGTGAGGCACCTTTTAAATTCATAATGCTTGAGATGACACAGACATTCCACAGCAGAAAGCTTGTTATAGAGATACCCACCTAAGAAACAGGGAAAACGATCGATGAAAATGGTATTAAATCTGACGCTATCAAATACTTTATCAGTGCGCCTCTTATCCTGTAGCAAAGGGCGGAATTTGTGCTGCTTTATCAGTAGTCTGAGTATAAATATTTGTCGTACGGACAACACATTAGCTTCCTTAAAGAGTGCCGAGGTTGGGAAATTGACGAAACCAAATGCAAAATTAACTTTGTATTTTAAAATGTCTAAGATACAGCTGTACTGACTACGGAACTCATGACTTTGCGGGGTCTAACGCGCGCTTGGTCAGTTATTTATGCTTCGTTTTACTTTTGTACGTGGGAAGAATTGGTACGCGTTGGTCACGATTTTAGGATAGATCGAACTAGACGTTGTGCACGACAACCCTACCGCACAGAGTCTTCCTCTAGTTATAACGATTAGCAAAGTCTTAGTAGTAATATTGGGCACCCAACTGGACGTATAATTTTATTTAATAACTAGCTGACCAATCCGCAGCTTCGCACGCGTAGTTTTTCAATAAAAACATTACCCTCCTTCTGCGCAGTTGGGTAAAAAGTAGCCTATGTCACCCGGGGATAGTGTAGCTTTCCAACCACGGATGAGAGAAGTAAGGGGATAGGGCGAGGGGGCGTGGCCCGTGTCTCAACAACAAGACCAAACTATTTTGTCCGTCGAAATCGGCACTAGTCGTGCTTCATCTGTCTCAGATAAATTCACTCAAAATGCCAAGTTGTGCTGTGATTACATGCAAAAGCAGGAGTAACAAAGTGAATTATAGGAAAGATGGGATATCGTTCCATATGTAAGTACTCAAAATTACTTGTTTTTATACTAGGCTAAAATTATTTACAATGTCGTCAGTCAAGTTTGAAATCAGTGCAAAAAACATTTCATATTCATTGTTTGAAATACATTGCTGCGTGTATGTTAAAACGAGTCACAATCCAACAACAAAAGGCGCAATGGAATATATATTTAACGAGACTCTCGATACCACGTTCGTTGCGTGGTACGGCCACTGTTTTCTGCTGCGAGTTAGTGATGTACTAGTTCATTTCAACAAATGAATTTGTCAATACCTTTTTAATGACCAAGACCGAACTAAAATAAAACTTGACGAGTAATTAGATATCTAACTTTGTAAATAATAAAAGTAATAATATTCTCAAATAGTTAAAGAAGGGTTGTAATGTAGGTTTCTTAGGGGATTGTAATTCGATTCAATAGTGTAACTTAAACTTAAAAAAATTAGAAACGGTTGGTTTAGGATTTTTGACTATCTACTTGTGTATTAACTGATTTCATAAACGAAAATCCTAAAACATAAAGTTAAGATTGAATGTGGACGGGATATCTCTCAAAATTCTAAGATATCGATAATACTGTAATCCCTAGTGTATGCCTAAGTTTTAAGGTAGTGTGACGTACGTGTAGTACGCATTAATAGGATGATTTGTTAGTGTGAGTTAGTCAAGTAGCCAACACTAGTGCTACGTTCAGTGTGTGTGTTGCGCGAGTTAATTATCGTACGTAAGCTTTATTTGTAGGTGTAGGCACGAGAGGGGGAAATTCGAGGACACTGGGTTTTTTGAAAATTCATATTAACAGCCTGTCTCCTTATTTCTCATGTCTGTGTTCCCAACAGTGAAAGAAAGAATAGTTTCGGAGCCTATTCAACACAAACAAACAAATCTTTCCTCTTTATAATATTATAGTATAGACTAGTACAGATTAATTTATTCAGATAACTAATAATGGATCCATTTTGTTAGTAAAAAGTTTAAATCTAGGGGAGTTAGCACTTAACTGATCTAATAGATCTTAAAGTAAACATGGGCAAATCGGCGTTGTATGTATGCATGTATGTTCGTCCGATCATCGTGAAATTTGGTATATAGGTAGGTAGTGATGGCAGAATTTTGGTGTGAGACTATATGAGCTAAAAATGTGGGGGGGTTGTTGAGATATTGGGGTTCAAGAGGGTAAACATAAACAAAATGGGACTATCCGGTCAAGTGGCATATCTAATAAAAAGCCTTTGTGAGTTTGACCCCATTTGTATTTTTGTTTAGACTTTGTAGTTTTTAAGTTATTAGTCATAATAAAAACTGAACATTGACGAAATTCACAGGGTACACCAGTGATCCCACAGTACTGACATTTGGTATGCGTGTAGCTTCAGTAACACAAATATAGGCAAAAGTCTGAAATCCAAAATAACCACAATTTGTACCCTAAAAAAGAGGAACCAATTAACATGAACTCCCGTTACCTGTAATTTAAATGACACTGTAGGTCAAGTAATTGGTTCTTGGCACTATTTTTTAAGTCAAAGATTAAGACCGGCTTACACAACGATCCCTAAACGTATTTAGCGACGAATTTAAACATGTTTAATGTTTAAATTGTACGTATTTGTATGATTTGACAACTCCTTAAATCATATTTAGCCACTAAATACGTTGAGGCATCGTTGCGCGAGTCGCATTAAAAATATTTTTTTTGTTTTGGGATACTCGCGAGATCTCAATTCGGGACAAACCACTAGTTACTACTTGCGATTTAATTCTATGCGTGAGTTTCCTAGAATTAAGCAGAACTAAACAGAGAAGTAACCACAGAACACAAAAAACAATAGAAGTCGTAAGTAGGCGGAGCCCGCGTAACACCAAGTACACGGAGTTCCTCGCACTACAAGCTTCGCTCACTTCAGTCGTGTTTCAATTACTGTGGGGTAAACGTACTTCAAAAAAATATAAAAATGCCATATTGTGCCGTTTTGGAGTGTAAATATTATAGCCGAACCAAAAATTTAACAAAAGGGGGCATATCCTATCATCGGTAAGTATGATTTTATTGTTTTTTGTTAGTTTTGTTTAAAATGCAAAATCGTCAAATAAAACAGACTGTGAATCATACTCCTTAAGGTCGCGTTTCTCTTAAACCTCAACTTACGCTACTCAATTAGGGATGTGACCCCAATATACTGATGAATGTGTTATCGATAACTTTAATTAGTTACCCCCTATTAAAAGGTGTATAAGTTTTAGGGCGTTAATTCCTTTTGTTGTTTCATCGATGATTTTTTGAATGCATTTTAGACCTATGGTGTAAAATATTATTATAACTTCTGTTTTCAGTTTCTCCAAGGCGCCAGACATAAAAATAAATAAAAAAAACGTACAACTTATGAGTCATCCAGTATACAGAGTCCTGACCTGGTGTGACTTTTTTCTGTTCCCAAAAATCAAGAACCAATTACCCGATCAACGGTTTTCATCACCAGAAGAGGCTGTCGAAGAGTATGAAAAAAATGTATCTGACGTCACCACCGGAGGAGTAGCACAAATGTTTTCAAAATTGGTTCAATTATATGCAAAAGTGCATTGACGCAAAAGGAGAATATTTCGAGAAATAAAAAATAAATTCATTTTAGACCATTAATAGTATTTTTGTATTATTGATTCCGGAAACTTTTAGTGTGCCCCTCGTATATTAATTCAGTATTAATATTCCAGTAATATAATTTTTTTTAAGTATTATGCGTTGGAAACCTGTGATTATGTTATGAAAGAAAGAAAAGAAAAGCTGTTTATTTCGACTTCCTATATTATAACCTGACCTACCTATTTCGTTATCCATAGTAGGTAGGTGATAATTGATATCGCTACATTCGTCTTGTATCCTCATAGGTACATCACTAAAGCAGTAGCAAAGTATTTTGGACTAGAGAGTAACAGCCATGGCAATATCAATCTTATTCTTTGCTGTTAGAGGCTATAACAAAAATCGTTGGCACAGCGCCATCTGTTGTTGAGTGGCTTTGTTTTGTGGGTAATCAAGTAACATACATTGCATTATCAGTCTTATTTCTTATTAATAGAGACTAAAATAAAAATATTTTCTAAAGCGCCATCTTTTGGTGAGTAGATTTTAATTTTTTTATTGAATTGTAAACCATGTTCCCTTAGTGGCTAAGGTTTTATATCCGTAAAATTAGTTTTATGGTTTTATGACTTTTTGAACGTTCTCTTTCAACCAATTATAACTTTTATTTCTAAGTGTGCTAGTTTTTACATGTGTAAGTTTAGCTACACTGGTTTTCATAGTGAAAAGTCATCATGCTAGTTCTATTGTTTTTTATGTTCTGTGGAAGTAACTACCTACTACTTTTCTTCTTTGTTCCACATCAGAGGACGATTAAGTTTGTTGGCGATGACGTTCAGGATGGTGCTGCTGCTCTCGCGTACCGTGCGCAGTAGTGACGCCTGTCACTACAAGATCTACAATTTCTTTACGCTTCTACAGCTGTATAACAAACAGTTTCTAGGTACTTAAGAGTGGTTTAGCTAAGTTACGCCTAACCATCGGGCTGCGCATTCTTGACAGCGGACCAATAAAGGTGTCACCTGGCTATGTGCCAGAGGCTTTATATAATCCGTATTTTACTGGAACGAATTGATGACAAGGCAAGTAAACTTTAAATTAAAATGCAGTGGAGAAGCAGCTAAGGAAAAATGAATAGTTAAGATATTAAAAACATATTGGTGGTATTTCGTGCTCAGAGGGCATTGTCATATCCTCACTCTTTTGTATAGTATTTTGTTCAATCCTTCTAGTCCTTCTTATATTAGAACTGTTCGAATATCTCCATCTATCTAATCCTCGTCTGTTGCGCTCTTCTAAGTCCTTGAAACTTAAAACTCCTATCCACTCTTCTCTCTTTTATGACAACTCCTTTACTATACAAGCTATCCGTTTATGGAACTCTCTTCCTTCTTTTATTAGATCTGCCAAATCCCTTCCTATCTTTAAAACGCTATTGTTTAACGCGCCGGCGAACCCTGAGCGCAACTTCAATTCGGCCGCGTCAAATACTTCGCCCTGAATGTCGCTATCCCTGTTTAGTGACGAAGTTTAGCGACGCAGAGCGACAGTGATAGCAATAGAATGATTCTACATTTGATTAGATTTTGACCGTGTTCCGTAATACCAAAAATGATGACTGAAAACTTGTTGTATTTTTCTCATTGTGTTTTTATTCTGTAACTAGACGATATAATCTATGTTCCCATGACTAGGATACGTAAGATGTTGTTGTTTTTAATACGAAACAATTAGGTTGAAAACAGGTATTTTATGACGTAAAAACATGCTGAATACGATACGGTTCTATTTCATTTTAGGTAAGTATTTTAATCTAATATATGGTTGGGAACCTAGATAAATACTATTCAAATTAAAATAATACCTTATTAAGGTAGAAATATGCTCCAATTAGAAATGATCTTGGTTAGTACGTGTTGTATGGGCGATTGTCCCTCCGGTGCCCCCTTAAGCACTATTTGTCTGCATCAGAGAGCTGAGTAATGTTATTTTGTTATTATATCTGTCGTAGTTATTGTTTGTATTACAGCTGTTTCCTAATTGTATTTTATTTATTATTAGTATTTTAAATATCATAGAATGTTTTTGAATAATATTTATATTAATATTACCTACCCTGGTATCTATTTATTTTGTTTTGCTTATGTAAGTATACAGTTAAATAAAAAGGTTAAGTTATAAAGCTACCGTCCTTTAATGTTCTAATAAAATCCAGTCCCTAAAAAGATTGTCTGGAAGAGATCGTTTTAGCGATAAGACCGCCAATTGTACGAACGCTTGTCTAGTTTTAAGTGTTTTAAATATGATTTGTTAATTTAAGTGTGTTATACAATAAAGCATTTTCTATCTATCTATCTATCTACAAATATTTGTCGTACACAAATACAATAGTATTGACAAATAGTAGCTTTACAATAACAAATTAATCAGCGGTAATCACAGCATACCATGGACACGTTGCTTCCATATTACGTATGGCATAATATTTTGGGGCAACTCAACCGATAAAATAAGAGTATTCAGAGCTCAAAAACGCTGTATAAAGGGCTATATCTGCAACCTATAAAAGAGGGAATCATGCAACGTATATTTTGTCAAATTTAAAATTCTTACCTTTACTGCATTGTATATTAGCGAAGTAGCTTTGTTTGTCAAAACTAACCCTGAATTATTTACCTGGTTTGCAGTTGTAAGAAAGGAGGCAATTTGCGCAATCTGTCATGTCGATCAAAACTACTACGCTCGAGCGTGTTTTGTATGTCAATTTCACAAATTCAAATGTCATTAAGACAAAATTTAATGACATATTGATTCGAAAAGCGCATTAATTATTTCTTGAGTGACCAAATGTTATCTAATTTATATTTGATCTATATCTAATTCTTATTATCTGACATTTTTCTTTTATTGTTTATTGCGGTTAATGTTGTTTTTATTGAAATTGTTATGACATCCTCAATCACAATTTTACTATTGACATTTTATTACTTATAACATGTTTCTGTTTTCTAGCCATTTTAAATATTTGTATACTTACCTCAACTAGGTGAAGCACAGTGATTCCTCTTTAATAACACCATCTGTCTTGTACAATTTACCTGTGTTCTGTGCTAATAAATATCCTGAATCTTGAATTTTGAAGTTCTGTTTACATGACTGCCAAAAAATAAGTATCGTAGTATCAAAATGTCTTTTTCCGCAAAAATGTTTACATTTTGATACAATTAATCTTGATTTTTTGACGGGCGAACAAAGTACGACTTTAGGGGTGGTAAACCCTTGACCAAACGGTACGATGACAAGTATTTTATCAATAAATAGTTTTCCGGGTATCTTCACACATTGTAGATCAAAACTATCTGCCTAAAAAGGTTTCCTTTACAAGGACTCGCATTTCAAAGATTTTGTGCAATTTTACAGTTCCTCACGCGTCACTGATTTTCTTTGTAGACCATTGATGTATTTGCAGTCACTGATAGAGATTTTATAGCTGAATAAACAATTGATTGTGTAATATAAACTAGTGAGGTGAAAGGAAAAACTCTTCATACAAATCGCACTGTCTAATGATGCCGCGTACGAGGATCTCAGATCAAGAGTGGTAACCATGGCCTATAACAAAGTATTGCCTCGTAGATCACGCACCTTAGAAACGTGCCCTTCAATACACTGCCCTGAATCCATTAACTTGAGGCTGTGTGCGTGTGACTGTTTTCGCTCGTTGTTCTAAGTTTTAATTATATTCCCTTTCTGTGTTTAAATTGTGTATTGTTCTAATATATAGAATCAGATTCAGAAATTGTTTATTGTATGTTTACGTACAGAGCTATGCATGTCAAAAATCGCCATCAAGGCAGCGATAGCAGAACATCTGGTAGATTCGGGACCGAATCATTGGATTGAACTTCATGATCCTAAGGTTCTCTCTAGTGAACGCCATTATTACAAGAGGATGGTTCGTGAAGCGAATACAATCAAGAAATTTCCAAATTTCAATCGTGAAGTTTGCTATAGACTCTTAGCGTCCTGGAACCCGGTGATTGCTAGGTGTGCGCGTCGTGATCGGTCGCCTCAGTGCGTAGATACGGTTAGTGTAGTGTGTCGTAATATTAACGAGGACATTTCTAATTCTGAAGACCAAGTGAGGGTAGCTGCAGCTGTCATCACTTCTTGATGGTAGCTTTAAGTACTCCAGTCTGCCCGCGACCACGGCTGTTGCAACACAGTCTAAACGTTAGGATAACAAACAAAAAAACTACGAGCCTTACAGTAGTCGCGTATGATGTGTAACATCTGACCACCACGCGCGCTTCCCCGGTTTCCTGTTACACATTGCCGTCCCTTTTGCCAAAATCACTCCAACAAACCGAGAGGAAAGATGCTACACATCAAAAAGGAAGATACGTGATAAATACCCGTTCAAATCAGTAATTATATGCAGATCTGTTCCTTAAAGTTTGTCGACTGTTTAGGAGTTCACCTAGTATGGTGATGCAATAGACCCGCACTACTTGCGTTGTAGGTATGTAGGTACTGCGGGGTACACTCGACCAAATATTTCTTTACATTGTAAAATGTTTGTGTATATCTTGTTTGTACTTTTTTGTGAATCACCTTCTTTTTAGGTACATTTTAAATCAATCAAATTACTTTATTTAAATTCGTTTTTCACAAGGAATCATACATACATCAGTAGTCATACATCGAGTCTAAGGCTAAAACAGCTGCCATGAAGCTAGGCATCCTAAACAAGGCCAGGAAATACTTCACACCAGGACAGCGTCTTAGTCTCAAAGCTCAAGTCCGGTCTGGTATGGAGTACTGCTGCCACCTTTGGGGTTGTTCGGCCAAATACCAGCTCGCTACCTTAGACTCGATGGAACGTAGAGCTTTTAGGCTTATATGTGAGCAATATATGGCAGAGACTAAGACCCAAAATCTCGAACACCTCCGTAAAGTTGCAAACCTATCGATCTTTTACAGAATACATTTTGGGGAATATGCCCAAGAACTATACGATCTGACCCCACCATCCTCCTTTCATCAAAGGACAAGTAGGCGCACGGCTCAGTACCATTCATACCTAGTTGATATACCACCCATTCGCACACACCGTTTTGGTTCTACGTTCTTGATGCGTACAGCTAAGGAATACAATCCGGGCCTCTTTAAGGTAAGAGTGAATAGGTTTCTTCTAGCTCTTCGTGCTACATCTTAGACCACATCATCGCTTACCATCAGGTGAGATTGTGGTCAAACAAAGTTTTATCAATTTTAAAAAAAAAATATTTTCAGAAAAATAACCATATAATGCTGCCTACAAAGTAGCATTAGGCAAAATATTTACGTTATAATAAGTGATCAAACTAGTTCAAACAGAGTTCGCGCTTTTAGTATACAGAATAAAAGCATAAGCTCTCCTATCTACGAACAGTTTCTACTCGTAAAAATAAAATACAAAACTATCTCAATACAAAGAGATATTTCAAAACCCTCAACTTTTAACCAGTCTGTTGCATTAAAAGGAAGATAAAACTTTGAATAAGGTATTGTTGGTATTCACAGTAGGTACACACGGCTACATATCAAGCTATAATTTTCCAGTATAAGCTGACCTCGCATTGTGTAGACTTTTCGTAGAATGTGAGGTCAGCTTATACTGGAATTGTATAGCTTGATGTGTAGCCGTGTGTACACGTGCCGCCCTAGTTGGGAAGTTAGCTCGTAAGTGACGGGGCAATTTACATCAGTTTTCATATCCATAACGAGCTCAGTTTGCTGCTAAATACGTAATGTTTGTTGGATAGGTGCGTAAGATACTTATGTAAAGGTGCTGGTTAAATTATAAACATCACGCTAATAGAATTAATGCGAAAGTCGTAACGGCTGAACCGATTTCGATGAAATTTAGCATGTTCGTAGATTATAACCTGGATTAACACATAGGCTATCTTTTATTCCATAAATCAGGTCCAATGGGAGAAAAATGGGGTGTCAAGTCAAGTTGCAACAGCGAGTTCGCTTTATTTATAGGTTACCTACACATTTAGTAGTGTAACGCGTACGAAGTCGCAGGCAACAGCTAGTCATTCGTAAATATCAAAATATTCATCTTTTTGACAACCTCCGTGACGCAGTGGGCGGATAGTCTGCTGAGAAGCAGGAGGTAGCGGGTTCGATTCCCGCCGCGGAACAAATGTTTGCATGATCTACAGATATTTGTTTCGGGTCTGGATGTTTTTCTATATATTATAAGTATGTATGTATTTACAAAAAAAAGTACATAAGTATTATATCAGTTATCTGGTTCCCATAGTACAAGCTCTGCTTAGTTTGGGGCTAGATAGCGCTGTGTGAAATGTCCAGCAATATTTATATTTATTTATTTGTTTTTCTCTTATTTGAAATTTCATTAAAAAAGTGTGTTTTTTTAGTTATTACGTCTTTTATGAATGAAAGTGGGAAATTTTAATTGATTTGCTGACATTAATGACGTAACTATTCGATACGCATTTATATTTAGACATTTGTACTGTTCAGCCATGTTTTCAACATGACCTTCGACTCTTTTAATATAAAAATGTATAACATTACTAATGGGGATTTTTTAAATAGTAAAAAGGTTGGGCTTTTGAGCTTATAGTGCACTATAAGCTCAATAAGCTCAGCTTATAATTTTATGAGCTTTATGGTGCATCTCTTAGAGTGGGCCTCAGGATGAATATGAGCAAGACGAAGGTTTATGTCGAGCATTTCTGGAGTTTTGGTTCCAAACGTCGTTGTTGGAAACGAGAAACTAGAAATGGTCGACTCATACGTTTATCTTGGCCATGTTTTATTTTTTGGCAAGGAGTATCAGATGAGGGAAGTCATCAGGCGTGTTCAACTTGGATGGGCAGCTTTCGGCAAACTAGCTGACATATTAAAATCCACTCGTATTCCAGATTGTCTTAAAACACGTCTCTATAACCAATGTGTTCTGCCAACTATGACTTATGGTGCCGAGACATGGAGGCTCATGAAGGAGGCTGTGTACAAAATAAGTGTAGCACAGAGAGCCATGGAGCGCGCCATGCTCGGCATCACACTCTTAGATCGAGTTCCCAATACTGAAATTCGCAAGCAGACTAAAGTACACGACGTCAGCAAGCGAATATTGAGGCTCAAGTGGAGTTGGGCAGGACACTTGGCCAGACGTAGTGACGACAGGTAGACTAAGAAGACCCTAACTGAGTGGAGGCCGAGAACTGGGCATCGAAATAGGGGACGTCCACCAGCGAGATGGGTCGACGACATCCATAAGACCGTGGGTCGTACGTGGTTCAGACTGGCATAGAATCGGGAAGAATGGCAAAAACAAAGAGAGGCCTATGCCCAGCAGTGGGTCGACACGGGCTGAAAATGATGAAATGAAAAATGTTGTGAACATCCGAGTGACCTCTTTAAAACCATCATTAAGAACCAAGGCAATCTTCACCAAAAGTCTTCACGTATTTTATTCCATTGGATCCAAAAACAACCATTCATTTCATTTTGTCCTTTGAACTGTCAACTGCATGATAAATACTGGATAAAAATATACTGTGATTGATTTCACATTTTTCATTTTTAAATAATGTATAGGTACTTATAGCTGAAACCCGGAGGCTTTGAATAAAGCTCATAAATCAAGGAAACATAATAAAAATGCCCTTCACTCATTCCAATTACCCCCAGGTTTCATATACAGGGACTTATTTAGGGAGAGCGTAAATTATAAGCCCCATACAATTTTGAAACACATGAACGAATGGACAGTGAAACAAAAATGTTATGGTCCTACCATTTTTATTTTACGATTTAAATAATTAAGTCTACCTACACACAAAAAGTAAGAGCACGAAGACAGCTCCAAAGAACTAGTGGTTCCCGAACTGAGATCTCGCGAGTCTCCCATAAAGACAAAAAAGTATTATTTGTAATCTCTGACTATCAAAATAGTACTATGAAATCATAACCAAGTTGACCTACAGTTTCATTCAAATTACAGGTAACGGGAGTTCATGTAAATTGGTTACTCTTTTTTGGGGTAAAAATTGCAGTTATTCTGGATTTCAGACTTGTCTCTATATTTATGTCAATAAAGCTACCCGCATACCACATTTCAGAACTGGGTGTCTGGAGTACCCTGTGAATTTTGACAAAGTTCAGTTTGTATTATGGCTAATAACTTAAAAACTTCAAGGTTTAAACTAAACATAAAAACGGAGTCGAAATATACTCATACAGACTTTTTATTCAACGTGCTATTTGACCGGATAGGCCCATTTTGTTCCTCCCCCCCCCCCCCCCCCTTGGACCCCAACATCTCAACAACCCGCCAACATTTTTAGATCATTTAGTTACGCTAAAATTGTACCATCATTACATACTTATATATACCAAATTTCACGATAACCTGATAAACGCTTCGAAAGTTATCCTCGGACAAACAAACATACATACATACATACAACGCCAATTTGTCTAAGTTGATTTGGATATATCGCTTCGCTCGATCAATAAAGGGATTTGTAAGCAGTGGACGAATTTTGAGCCCATAGTCCAAAACAATAGTATGTGTTTATTACACTCCAATATCGAAGTTAATAAAAGAAAATACCTTTTGATGGATGCTTTTTTCCTAATAGAAAGCTAGTTTAAGTAGAATGGTTGTTAGCTTTGTCAGTTATTACACCCCGACGCAAAAAGAGGAGGTCGGGGGGATGTTTTAAATTTTGAATATATGTATGTTATAGGTACTTTGCTGCACGGCGTCTTTAAACAACGCAGTTTGTATGCAGAGGTACTCCACTATGAATAGGTATTGCATATATTTATCTTTTGCGGTATGATGGTATGTTTTTGAGAGAATAGGGCGTCCCGTGCAGTAAGGACTATATATTTAATTAAAATAAGTTACGATAACTTTATTGTACACCAAAATAAAACACAGAACATAAGTTTTACAAATAGATTTAGTACAATGGGCGGTCTTATCGCTAAAAGCTATCTCTTCCCGACAACCTTTGTATGGACACGATAATAATTGATTACATGACGGCGGTGTATCTACATAATATAATTTAATTCAATATTACGCAAAGAAATGTGTACCAAAGGAGGAGTTAATGCTACACAGCATTTTCTACCAGCCATCCGTGACGGCTTGAAAAAAATAGGTCGGCGTGCTTATAATAAAAAATTATTAAGAAAAGGATCAGAAAAATAAATGATACATAATTAACTACTCGGAAATTAAATTATAAAAACTGCTCGATGTGAATACCCCATACATACAAAGATAATATAAGATGTGACTGTTGGATTTATATTTGCCCCTTAAAATGTAATCCTGCCCCCGGCCCTGAAATCAGGGAGACATGATAAAATCGCCTTTCGTTTATATCAGTCACCCGGGGCTTTATAACCGTATTTATTATGGTAAATTTTGGTAAACGATCCATTTCAAATTCATTTATTATTTAGTGACAGGACATGATATACGGAAGCGATAGCATTTTTTGGTGAGTCCGTAAAAGACTTTCTCAAGTTACAAAATACAGAGGGTAGAAATATTGAGCCGTACCTGGAAGGACTCTTAATAAATAAGAAAAAAAAATATTGCACTACTAAAATAATACATAAGCGAACTTAATGCTAATTAGCATTTTCTTTACTTTGTGTAGTGTGGTGAAAGTGGTAGTGCCAGAAAATGGAAAAGTTAAACAAACTTTACCTTAGAAATAAACTTACAAAAATTAAAAATAATAATAATACACATACATAAACGAAATACATAAATATATCTACATAAAGTGCTCAATTTTGTCGGGTATCTTGAAGAGAGATGAAGTGTTTAAAGAGTTTGGATTTGAAAATTCCCATAGAGCCGGCACTGCTGATTTCCACTGAAAGAGAGTTCCACAAGCGGATAGCAGTCACAGAATACACTGTCACTTAATACTGAAGATGGCAATTATACTCAAAGGAAACATTACTTTGTTTTTAAAAAGAAGCAAAACTGGAACCTGGAAATCGAACCAACACTAATCCTAAAAAATAGCAACCTGTACTTGTATGGCACCAATCGATATGGCTAATCATAAAGATTAAATCTCTCTAACATACTTAAGATAAGATAATGTCGTTTTTGCACACAATTAAATATAAACATAAAAGAAAATACACTTCTAAATAATAGGTACAATAGGCGGCCTTATCGCTGAAGCGATCTCTTCCAGGCAACCTGAAGTTAAAGACTTAAATTAAAGGAAGACCAATAAAACTTCAAGGTATTATTTTTTAAAGAGAATAAATAGGGATATTTCAAGGATACCCCATACTTGCAAGATGCGGAATGAGCTACCATCTGAGATTTTCCCATTAGGCTACGACATGGCACGCTTCAAAAGAAATGTAAAGAGGTTTATACAGTGTAGGGAACGCATCGACAATACCCCGAGTGTTGCCGGTGTCAATAGGCGACGGTAAGCCTGTTTCCCCACAAATAACATAAAAAAATCTAGTGCATCTAGATTTTTTTATGTTATTTGTGGGGAATTCGATTCAAATTCAATCAATGCAAGCCTTTCTTCAAAAATTTTACTTCTTTTTAAAAATAAAATAAATTATTCGTTTAAGTAAAATTTGCTATCTTCAGTATTTAGAGTACCTACTTTCCCTCCAGGTACGACGGTTCAGAAATTCCAACCAGAATAACTCTATACAAAAAATGGCTTTAGCGCTTCATTTTCAACCAAACTATCACTTACCATCAGGTGAGATAGTGATTAAGAACTTGAACATCACTCATAAAAATAAATGCCTCGAAAGTGACATCATTTCAGCCCGTCTGAGCTCACTGCTGGGCCTATTCTCTTTATTACGCCATTATATCCCAAGTTTACTGAAAGAAAACTTTTTGAAGGGTTTCCTTCGCCTTTATAAAGGTTGAATGAATGAATGAATGAACGAAAACACTTTATTGTACACCATATACACAAAAAAATTACATACAACATAGAAAATAGAGTGAAAAAACATAGGGTGGTTTTATAAACGCAAAACTGTTTGCCCTTTTGCATAAAAACGATCAGATGTTGTCAGAAAAACACACTACAACCGGTTTTGTTACGTACGACATTAATTTAAAACACACATCCAGAATCGTATTAACTGATTTTAGATGTGGGTTTAATTTAATACCGATAGCTTGAATATGTATCCAGTAATTGATACATTTCCAATAAACAATTTTTAACGTAAATCGGCGGAGCCTTTGCACCCACAGAACACAAATTTGTGTTCTGTGTTTGCACCGATGCCGCTTATTCAGTTTGACAGGTACCTACCTACTTACGTGACGAATAAATAGAAGACCGGCGAATAAATAGACGACCCCCGTGGCGCAGCATCGGATTCGATTCCCGCCGCGGAAAAAATGTTTACATGTTCTACAGATATTTGTTAAAAGTATGTATTTACAAAATAAAGTGTATAATAAGTATTCTATCAGTTATATTGTTCCCATAGTACAAGCTCTGCTTAGTTTGGGGCTAGATAGCGCTGTGTGAGATGTCCAGAAATATTTTTTTATTTAATTATTTTATACAGACTGTTTCATTGATATTTTAGGACTTAATAATAAGGTTGTTTAAAAATTTAAAACATTCTTTGGTAATGAATTAAAAAAAACCTATCTTACAACAGAACTAGCCGTACCCGTGTTTTAATTTAATGTCATAAATAACAAAGTACGTCGTTTATTATTTATTCATATACTAGTTGACGCGCCGAACTTCGTACCGCCTTGACATGCATATAACGCGGGCTGTCAATATAGGTCACCCTGGTAGCATTGTCAATTGTTGTCCCCGGTCATCATTTGACAACCATAGGTACATAACTATAGATAAAATTACGTTTAGCTGTCATTTGCGTTTTGTTATTCAATGTCAGATGCGTTTTTGTTATAGCACGTTTTATAGTGACTTGTATTCTCTTTGACGTTTTATGTCACGTCACACGGGAACGCGGTCGAACGGGATAAAAAGTATCCTATGTCCGTCTCCTGGTTCTCAGCCAAATCGGTTCAGCCGTTCTTGAGTTATAAATAGTGTAACTAACACGACTTTCTTTTATATATACATATATATATATATATAATATAAGATATATATAAGATTAAAGGAAGGTGAACAGCATTTTTATATAAATACGTGAAGAGATAGCTCCGTACTGCTTTTTAAGCTTATTGCGCGCACGTAGAGTTTAGGATTTGGTATACTTACATAAAGTTTATATGGAGAAGGAGGAACTAATGGCAAGATTAAGCTAACAAGTACAAGACTAGGGCCGTTGACTCTGTGGCATACTTATTCCGACGCGCGCCACCGATCCGAAATCTGTTTTGTATTTTTTTTTTCGAATGGACTTATCTCGCTGTTGGCCTCTGAGGCCGTTGCAGCTTAACCGAGCTTTTGGCGAGCGCAGAAGGCACTCAGCCCTATAATTTTATTTTTGATGAGGCAACTAGCGCAAGGGCACCACTTAGGTACGAACCTCGGCTTGGGCTGTTGCCGGGACGGGGATAGGAGAGAAACGCCCGGGTACGTGCTTGTACCTCGTGTAGGCGGCGACTAATGGGACTCGTCGACCTCGCCGGCGAGGTCGGTGTATTTGTGGAGTGTTTGCTCTGTCTAATGTGGATGACTCACCCGCATTAGCGGAAGTGATTTCGTCATCCGGGTCTCCGAGAACGTGTCTCGGACGACGGAGGGTTTTTTTGTGTTCGGACGGTTTAATCGAATAGTCCGGAATGGTATGTACCAAAGGATTCGGATGATGAGTGGCGAGTTCATAATGTCGCTTGGAAGCGAGCTTGATGAATTTAGCTATTGACTCTAATTTCAAATCACGATGCAGATCGTTATTGCGAAAATACCAAGGCGAGCCTGTGGCTTTTCGCAAGAAACGATTTTGTACTAATTGAATGGCAGCAACTTGACGAGAGTGGGCGAATCCTACTGAGGAGTATGTCATGATGGGGCGAAATCTGTTTTGTAGAATGATGGTCTTACTTTTATTTTGCTATTAAATGTTTGCGTTTGGACCACACGTACAATAGGTTTCGGGCCGACCGACCGGCGGCGGCGTTCGCGCATACCTGACTTTTGTTTCCCCACCCCACTACACTTGACTGGCGGCCGCTGTGTCGATCGCGCGCTCGCGTATTTTGCTTTCCTAAGTTTATCGTGCTTTTATTGTATATTTCTTTTAATTAAATTCATTTGTGCTATACTCCGAATAATATTATTAATTTTACGTTTAAACTATCATTCTTCACACCTTCATCACTTCACAAGTTCATTACTTCGCGTCCACAACTCTGTTTAAAGACGAGCTGTGAGAATTGTTGAACATCCCATTCTCACAAACGGTACTGAGTACGGTGTGCTCAATAGGGCAAAGCAGTACTCCAGTGCGGGGCAGAGACTGTTTCTCTATAAGGCGCAAGTCCGGCCCCACATGGAGTACTGCTGTCATTTATGGGCAGGAGGATTTACTCACAAGCGGTATTGAGCCCTTAAGTCTCAGGAGAGATTTTGCCTCCCTGCGTGTGTTCTACCGCTTGTATAATGGGTTGTGTTCCGAGGAGTTGTCTCACATGGTGCCTGCAGGTTCTTTTTATCATCGCACTGCTCGCCATCGCCAGGGAATCCATCCACACCCTGGAGACGATGTGGTCGCGGACCGTGAGGTTCCACAGGAGTTTCCTCCCACGAACACTTCGCTTGTGGAATGATCTCCCTGCTGAGGTTTTCCCTAAGGACTACAGTATGGAATGCTTCGAAAAGGGCGTTATGAAAATTTTAAAGGGTTAGCAACGCGCGAGTAATACCTTTGGTGTTACAAACGTCCATAGGTAACCGCTTACCATTAGGTGGGTCGTATACATGTTTACTGCCTTAGTAGTATAAAAAAATAACTTTTTATCTATTCACAGGTTTTGTCCTTATTCAGTGTGAGTCCTTTTGATCGGAACCACGCCTCAAGGCATTGGAACTTAATAACACCTAACTACGAAGTAAATGAAACTTGCGACGCTCACAAACTTCAAAGTGAGCTGAAAATTATGCTTGAGACAGTTTCAGTTCGTGATAATGTTTGCCTTTTGGGAAACTTCTTATCTTTCCACTAACTATCGATTAAGCTGTGTTCCGACAATCTAATTTACTGCTACAACTGGCTTACAGTATCTTTCACGAGGTTTCTATGAAAGTATCAAACTACTCGAACTGTTCATTGGGTTATGTTTTCGCGGGTATTATATAATATAACTCATTATATACACATGAACGGTACTACAATTAAAATGGTAAAACAGTTCAAGTACCTAGGTCACTTACTGACAGAGACGCTGAGGGATAATGGCGACATAGAGCGAGAGCGGAGAGCGCTCGACGTCCGGGGTAACATAACATGCTCGCACACCGCTTTACAAACTGCAGTCCAGGCGTAAAATACACCATATTCCGGGCATATTGTCTGGGTATGTACACATGCCAACTTTGGTCTAACTTCACTAGAAAGGCCATCAATATGATATTGATAGGATGATATATATAGGGTCCAGTACAAAGACGCCTACCGGCCTTTTACGGTTGCCGAGGTACTGCAGTGCGTCGAGAATGTTCTCCGAGGCGGGTGTTCCCGACTTTTTTGCTATCATCTGAACTTGCGTAGCGTCGTTTTGGAGTAGGCTGAGTCGCTCCAACAATAGCGTACTGAGGGCTGTCTCTGGCCAGATATATAAAAATGCAATTTATAGGTATTGGATCCAAGCGGACGGAAATAAAAAAATGACTACACTGGAGCATCTGCTCTGTGGCATATTCTGTATTTTTAACCAACTTCAGAAAAGAAGGAGGTTGGCAATTCTGTTGTATAGTCTAACTTTTTATTAGCTGCAGTAAAATGACGTTTCTAAATGTCATTCCGTAAAATAATGTTGCCAGCCTAATCTCAATAGGGATGTGATTCAGTTCACAAAAATTAATTAAATAACATTATTATGACGTTTTTGTTTCATTTTGAATGTACCTCCCTATACTTCCACTAAAAAAGATCAATCCTCTAGTATAGTAATAATAATAGGTTAAAAAAAAACATTACAACTTAATATTAAATCTCAAAAAAAAACCAAACTAATTATTCATTTATGATTCACTCATTTAGCTACATCCCTATTTATTTTTCTTCAAAAACCGGCAACCCACAAAACGTCATTTTACTGCAGCTAATAAAAAGTTAGCCTTTAGTGTATTTTATTTTTGTATGTGATATGGGTCGTATTTTTTGTGCCTGCAATAAACTAATTTTATTTATATATTTAGTTATTTATTTATTTACTTATTTATTTATTTATTTATTTATTATTACCTCGTAGCACCTAAACTACGCGAGCGGAGAAGTAGTCAGGAGTTTCAATATGATGGAAAAAACATTCTTTCTTTGTCATGTCCAACAATGTCGTGAATGCCGTGTATTCAGCAAAATAAAGGATCTTTGCCTGAATTTACGGCATTGAAATACCCATCATAAAAAGGTATCTCAAAAACAAGCTTTTGTTTCTTTGCACTCATCTTACATCTGCAACTTAAAAGCCTCCAAAAATGGGAGAATCGATCACTTGGTGCTCAAAACCGTCAACGAAAATTCGTGAGGATTACGCGGTTTGATTAGCTCTGTCTAAACTTGTTTTTCCTGTGGATTAGCTTCGCCGAGAAGATTATAGGTACTAGGCAAGCCTACTCCATTTAAAATACTGTCCCAGGTATAGATGAGAAACAACCCATATAAAATGTTTTAAATAAAATGTTGGCGTTGGTTTTAAACGGTTGAAAACTCGCCTATCAAAATAAAAGAACTGTGTTTAATTTTACACTTCATTGTGGGCAATTTTTGGTCACCTGACGTCATGTTTCGTTTTAATTAGTTTATAGAAAAATCAATAGAAAGTACTTACCTACATTACCTACTACACGAAAACATACGTATGTAGGTATATCGTTAAGTATATCAATATCAGTATATCACACATTTATAAATCTTTACACAGTTTATAGTACTCTGTTATATCCCTACCTCGGTAAAATCAAGAAAATATAGTTTTAATTAATAAAAACAACCATCACCAACCGTTTTAAATCGAAAAAATGGTTGAATTGGTTTTAAACCGGTTTTATATCTATAGCCCCAGGTAGCGGTGAAACGTTTCACGAGTAGCATGTGAAAAATTAGATGAATGAAAAACCATATATAGCATCTGCTACTTTCGTTCGCTTAACCTGCTAAAAATAATTCATATGAAATCACTCTCGCTTTTCATCGGTCGCAGTTTGTAGTCATTTAGGTCTGCTACAAACTACAGGCGAGTTGCGTTGTTACTGTCGGAACTGTGCGTGAGAGAGAGAGAGCGCAATTACCTAACTTATATTTCATGTGAAAATCTATTTGCTAATAATTAGACTATTAACATCCATTATACTCTATTAATTATTGTATTTGTTGTCATAAATAAAGTTTTTAATTACAAATAGTAGTTTTTTTTACTTTTTTGTACCTTACCTTTATAGTAAGTCACTATTAAATTGACACAGGCATATTGCATTAAATCAGAATCAGATTGAGACATTTGAGATTTTGCCATACTTATCGATGTCGTGGAGGTTTGACTTCATTAAACGTCACTTCAGACCGTAGCACAGCACACAAATAACTTATCGTCAGTCAGAAGTTACAATTTTAGCAAATAGCAAGAAAGAACAGCATATGAAAAATCAATGCCTGTGATTTTACATATGTGAAATAGCAATAACAAGTGTGACCTCATAATGAAAAATCATTGCCTGTGATTTTTCACAGGTCATTGCATCATATGAAAATGAATTAAAAATAGCAATCATTGCCATGCCTAGTCCCAGGCACTACAACTACTAGACGCTGTATCTTAACGCGCCGGCGAACCCTGAGCGCAACTTAAATTCCTGAATATCGCTATCCCTGTTTAGTGACGAAGTTTAGCCACGCAGAGCGACAGTGATAGCAATAGAACGATTCTAAATTTGATTAGATTTTGACCGTGTTCCGTAATACCAAAAATGATGACTGAAAACTTGTTGTATTTTTCTCATTGTGTTGTTATTCTGTAACTAGACGATATAATCTATGTTCCCATGACTAGGATACGTAAGATGTTGTTGTGTTTAATACGAAACAATTAGGTTGAAAACAGGTCTTGCAGAATGCGATACGCTTCTATTTCATTTTAGGTAAGTATTTTGATCTAATATATGGTTGGGAACCTAGATAAATACTATTCAAATTAAAATAATACCTTATTAAGGTAGAAATATGCTCCAATTAGAAATGATCTTGGTAGTACGTGTTGTATGGGCGATCGTCCCTCCGGTGTCCCCTTAATGTTATAAATTCGAAAGTAACTCTGTCTGTTCCTTATGTTTTCACGATAATCGGCTGGACCGATTTCGATGAAATTTGGTATACAAATAGATTGGACAAGGATTGGGAAATAAGTTACTTTTTAATCTAATGCGCAGAAGGAGGGTTATGTTTTTATTAAAAAAAAGTCTCGGGCGGCAACTAGTAAATCATATTCAATCGATAAGAAAGGCCTCAAAGTAAAATTCGTTTAAAACACTTATTTTTAATTAGGTTTAGGGATCGGTTGCACAACGACCCCTAAACCTAATTAGCCACTAAACATTTACTACCCATTTACTGTAGCTCCACAACTCCAGAACACACCCTTAACCATTTCTAAGAGCATTGGGATCCTAAGTGTCGACATCTCCAGTAACGTGCAGTTTCGGAGTCACTTATAAGACAAGGCAAACTTGGCAACCAAAAAGCTCAGTGTGCTCAATAGAGCAAAGCTGTACTTCAGTGCGGGGCAAACACTGCTTCTCTATAAGGCGCAAGCCCGGCCCCACATGGAGTACTGCTGTCATTTATGGGCAGGAGCACCGGGATACCAACTAGGGCCGTTTGACTCTGTTCAAAGACGAGCTGTGAGAATTGATGACGATCCCATTCTCACAAGCGGTTTTGAGCCTTTAAGTCTCAGGAGAGATTTTGCCTCCCTGCGTGTGTTCTACCGCTTGTATAATGGGTTGTGTTCCGAGGAGTTGTTTATTATGGTACCTGCAGGGTCCTTTTATCATCGCACCGCTCGCCATTGGCAGAGAATCCATCCACACCCTGGAGACGATGTGGTCGCAGACGCAGGTTCCAGAGGAAGTTCCTCCCGCGAACACTTCGCTTGTGGAATAGTCTCCCTGCCGAGGTTATCCCCATGTATGGGGTTCTTCAAAAAGTTCGTTTTGAAATTTTAAAGGGTCGGCAACGCGCGAGTAATACCTTTGGTGTTACAAACGTCCATAGGCTACGGTAACCGCCTACCATCAGGTGGGCCGTATGCTTGTTTGCTACATTAGTGGTATAAAAAAACATGTTTAAGCGTATTTGTATGATTTGACCACTCTCTTAATCATATGTGCCTAAAATAAACACAATTCAAGTCACCTATAAATTATACCATTAAAAACATTTTCAATGCGCTGTTTAAAACAAAGACAAAAACAGAATACAAAAAAAAGACATCCTAAGATTATTCTTTTTATATTAGACCACTTTTTTTGATTTCAGATACTGAATGTTTTTATAAAAAGAAAACTCAAGGGAAAACCTGTAGCACAATGTTAGTTTAAACCGTAACTAGGTAAACCATGGAAGAATAACACAAGGAAATGGCCTATACCCAGCACAAAACAAATTGATTTCTGACCTCGGTCGGTAATTGAAAATCTCTGTCCTTTTCCCTCGACAGTTGAACTATTAGCGTTCGGCACATAGACGGATCTTAGAGCTCACAGCTTCCATTTAAAAACAAAAAAGTCTGCTAAAAGACGGACTTTTAGTGACGTTTTTGAATAGTAGGATATAGGTGCTGTTTTAACAGTTGTTATATTGCTGGACATTTCACATAGCGCTATCTAGCTCCAATATAAGCAGAGCTTGTACTATAGGAACCAGATAACTGATAGAATACACATATGTATTTATATTATAATTTTGACATAACATGACATACCTACCATGACACATAGTATTCTCATTTGACAACACAATACTCTCAAGGTCTAATGGCTAAATGGAGCGGTCTCGACAGAATATCAGCGCTTACCATTACCGTGGGCATAATACTGAGTCGAGGCCCTTTTACTGGTGTAGCACACAGTATCTACCAAGTTCTCCCTTATTTTTGTATGTTTTACGTTTATACTGTTTAATTGTTTAATTTTTTGTATTTCCTCTCTCTTAAAATGTAACTGTACTGTATATTGTGTGCTAATGTAGTGAATTAATGATTGTCTATGTCTATTTGCTTAGTTTTGTAAATACATAGGTAGGTACTTAAAATATAAAAAAAATCCAGAAAAAAAGAAATTGTACCCATATTTTAGCCGGAAGTTAAAAAGACGGACATTTCAAGGCTCTATACGGGATAAAAGGTTGAATTATGGAGCCGTACTCTCGGGATGGCGACTACCGGACTGGAGTTCATTTTATAATAAACTTTTAATATATTGAGTGGGTCAGGCGGAGACAATTTCGCGAAGTTACCATTTTTATTGAGTTAAAATTTTTATAACGAGTGGTTCGGTAAGCCTTCACGAAAAAGAGTGTGTGTTCTTGTGCCGAGCCTAGCTCTGGAGAATAACTCCAATTTCAATTCCGTTATAGTGTAATGGGTGTTTAGTAGTATACTGACGATATTCAAGTGACGGTTTCTCAAAACATAAAAAAGACTTCTCGCTCATTTTTTTTTATATTATACTTGTAAACACACAAGCTGACGGGTCTCCTGTTGTTAAGTGGTCACCGCCGCCTATAAACTCCTGCAGCACTCGAGGTACCGCAGTCGCGTTGCCTAGCACTCAATACCCTATTTACACATCACTTGAAGGCACTTAATTTGAAGCCCACCGGAAAAACCTCCGGGGCAGGTCAATCCACATGTTGCAGGTCCATGGAAGAAACGAGCGGGTGAAACGCACCGTGTGAGACTTCCACGCATCTACAATATGTGGGTGAGCTCGTTGCCGGTTGCGGGAGGTTCGATGGTAGAAGTGGGAAGCAGGAATCAAATTGAACAGCTCTTCAGAACATTCGCCGTTATATATTTTATAGAAAACGCTGAGCGCTCCGATGTCACGGCGCAGACTCAGCGGCTCTAGATCCTTAGATACTACTGGGTCGTCGACAATACGAACGACTCTGCGTTGCAAGGAGTCTAGGGGCTGCAGTTGGTATTTCGGTGCACCGTTCCAGATGTGAGAACAGTACTCCATGTGGGGCGGGATTTGCGCTTTGTAGAGCACCTGCTAGTTATATTATCAAATTTAAAAAAAAATCGACAAATTTAGGTAATTAATTCGATATAAAACTTACTGCCTACTCTTGCAATCGACATACAAAAATAAAGACCGATTTCATATCTCTTTCGGAAATGGCTTTAGGTTTTGGGTTAGAAAGGAACAAGAGATATCTTGAGACGTCACTAATACTGTATCTGTGGTTAAATGGCAAGCATTATGCAATAGCACAACGTAAGTTTAATAAAGTGTTTGTTACATACATACATGCCAAAATAAATTTCACATTTCTATGGTAAACATTTCACAAATTTATTTATTATGCTCACACAATTAATTAATTTCTTTATTTTTGTGCGTATATTATCAAACACCCGATATACGTAGGTATGTAGTATAATGCTGTGGTGTGATTCCTAGCGTTTTAATTAAGAAGACGGTTGTGACTTTTGCCTATTGTGTCTGTTTTCAATGATACAAATTTACGTGAAGTGTGTTTTACATAATTGTTTGATTATCAATCGTAAGAAAAAAAGACTGGCCAACCACGACTAGGACTCGCGACCCGAAAATTCTGAACCTAGATAGGTTTATTTATGTTAATTAAGCAGCGCCATCAATTTATGTGACCGGTAAACCAAGAAATTTTTTAAGATAGTTATCTAAAAAAACTGTTCTAGAAGTCTTAACTGCAAAACTGTACAAAATAAAAAACGTGTGTGTACAGTACGCACGTAAGAAGTTATACTTCTTTGGCATTGTTGGATGATAACAGAACAAAAATATCTAAAAATTTCATCCCGTATCGCCACAACTCTTTGTTTGTAAATGGAATGATATATTAATAAATATAGTTGACGAAGGTTCACGAATTGAACCGAAACATTGTCGGTCAAAACACCGATACCGATATATACCTAGTCAGGTCATAAATTCTGTCACATGTTTAATATAAAATAATTGAAACAAGTTTATTAATTATGTAACCATTTATATACCAAAATGAACTTAACAAAACATAGATTCTTATGACACTAAAGTTTATTCAAAATGACCTCCGTGATTTTGAATACAGGCCTTCAATCTGCGCGGCCAGTCGTCTATCGCAGCACGAACGAGGTCCATGTCAATATCGGCGGCTGCCTTTATCAAGGATGTCTTGAGTGACTCCAAATTGGGATGAGGCTTTGAGCACGCCTTTTCCTCCAAGTGTTGCCAAATCTTGTAATCTAACGGATTCATATCTGGACTGGAGGAGGGCCAGTCTTCGTGCCTGATGAAGTCGATTTCACGCGCCGCCAGCCAGTCTTGTGTGCTCTTCGCTCTATGAGCTAGCGCCGAATCTTGTTGGAATACCCAGTGCCTGTTATTGAACATGGTATGAGAAACAGGTTCCACAAGGTTCGTGAGGACTGTATTTTGATACACAATTGCATTCGTTTTTACACCTTTCTCACAAAAATGTACCTCTGTTAAGCCCCAATAAGAAACTCCCAACCATACCATGAGCGAGGATGGAAAATGACCTCGTTGGACACGCGGAATACGGTTGCTCGCTTCTTCACTACTGTGTGCGTACACCTTATCATTTTGTTTGTTGTAGCTCTCTTCTACGGTAAAAATTTTTTCATCCGAAAAGAATTTCCCGATATTTTTTTCCCGCGTACCGCTTCAACAAAGCGCGGCATCTCTTCAGTCTCAGGTCCATTAGACGAGCATTCAAACGATGTCCTGTTTTTCTTCGATATGCCCGAAGCCCTAAGTCTTCATTTAACACCCTTTTCACCGTGGTTCTGCTTAACCCCATCTGAAGGGCCAACAGTTTCTGCTTACGTTTGGGATTTCTTTGAGTTCGCGCCTTCACAGCTTTTATCACTGCTGGAGTCCTAACAGACCGAGGGCAACCACTTCTTGACCTGTCATCTACACTAGAGTCTTCATTGTATCCTTTGATGGTGCGATAAACGAACCTTTTGGTTATATTCAAATTTTTCAGTATGTCAAAAATTTGAATTGGCGCGTAACCGCAACGATGCAACGCAATAACTGCAACACGGTCTTTTTTAAGCGTCCACTCCATATTATAAATGAGTAAAATTCTAAAAAGTATACATTTTTATTTTCATGAACAATTCGAAATTCGAATTCTATAAACTTTTTTGTGGCCAGCATTCTAAAAGAAAAGTTTTTACTGTGTGACTATACTTATGACCTGACTAGGTATATAGGTATAAGACAGTACGTGACAAATCCCGTATTTATAATAATGATTGAAATCAATCACGAAAGTTTTCTAAGTAAAATTCGTTGTAACTTTTATAACCACATTACAAAGGTTTATGCGTTAATTAGAAACGTTAAAATTTAAAGGTGTGTCTAAAATAGTCGCGTTGTTTGCGAAATTGCAAATGAAATTGTCATTTGGTTCGTAATAAAGCGTAACGACATTATAAACCTAAGGTCGACTCAGTCGACCTTAGCTTATTCCGTTAAGGAATAGATAGATACAGTCGATTCGACTGTATCTATCTATTCCATAACGGAAAACGTAAGAAAGATTAATAAAATGATTATCCCATTTGGACTATAAGTCGTCGAGTGAGAAGTACACTACCGTAGACCAAGCCGGTAGCCTATTACATATGCCAATGGCTGTCGCGTCGCTATCGCTAGTTATGCCGTCCCTTCCACACATACAGTGCGTATCTCATGTGTGTAAGGGACTGTCTAACCAGCGACAGCGACGCGACAGCATTTTATTAATTATTATTAATTAACATATTAATTAGCCTACGCAATAAGGCTACGGTTGTAGAAGTACTACTACGGCGTAGCAACATCGCTACGCACGTAGCGGCTAGAAGCAATAAATAAGTTTTTGTTGAAACATTACTTTTTCAAAACAAGCTTTAATAAAATTCATAATCGGTACCACAATTAGATTCAAATGAGTCAAAACACTAGTAGCCTACTGTAATCCATTCAGTAGTTCCATTGTCTAGCATCAAGCGACCACCTCCATGGTACCATGTTAATGTTTTGTCACCGAAGTTACATATTAGGTTGGGGAAAAGTTTCTTCGCATTTATTAAGAAAATTCAAAACAATTTTTAAAATAGTAATATTTACATTTAACTAAAGTAAATAGGTACCATTTTGTTCGATGACTTTTTGCACATAGGGTAGGGACATGATCTCATTGCTATAGAAATTTTGGGGCTTCTGATCAAAATACAGCGACAAGTAGTTTTGGCAGTCCTCTCGTGATGTTAACCTGATACTGCCTAAAGAATTCTGAAGAGACCGAAACAGGTGGAAATCTGAAGGTGCAAGGTCAGGACTATACGGCGGATGCATTAACATCTCCCAACCAAACTCTCTTAATTTTTGCTGAGTGGCTAAAGATGTATGAGGTCTAGCGTTATCATGATGAAAAACCACACCCCTTCTGTTGACTAATTTCGGCCGCTTTCTCTCAACTTCTTGCTTTAATCTCATCAGTTGTTCACAGTAGAGTTCAGAATCGATTTTTCACCAACCTATTATTTATTCCAAATTTCAGCTCAATCGATTGAGGGGAACGGGTTTAAAATTCAGTTGCAAGATTCCACCCGGACAAACATACATACATTGCAAGTTAATAAAAAGCTTGTAAAAAAGGTTGTATGACGATGCTGCATATATGATGCTTGCTACTAAATATATAACACTCTGCTATAGTAGATGTTTCCTGTTATCAAGATTTCGATCGTTTTGTAAAGGAATCAAGGCATATTTTCCCATAAATCGTAACAACGTCCTATCATAAACAGCCCATAAGCCCCATTGATGCATGCAACGTGATTTGCACTGTAATAGCCTCGGATCCATCCAAACGATAAGATAGCCGCAATGGAAGGTGGACAGGTAATTATGGACGTAGCTAATTAAATTACAAATACAAGCATCTGTCTTCAGCTTATCTTGCTTGTTTCGACTAATAACTTCTTCTTTGCGTACCAATAGGTCTGTTTATATTGTGTTAGATAGGTACTTGGCTACATTGATACCCTCAGGAGAAGCCATTTTTAAGTCAACCATTGTGCAGGTGTTTCAGCGTTCCACGCAGGCCACCAGCGACGATCCATCTGTTGCTAGACGCGCACTGTGGATAGATAGTAATCCCCCACCAGCTGACTTCGTTCCTCTTCAAGAACTGCTTCCACCAGGGCACGAGCTGCCGTGGCCAGTGTGCAAGTCCTAAAATAGGCTTCGCACACAGGTTGGTCGCTGGAGAGTCAATATGTGCAAATGGGGGTTCAGGGATCCCAGACAAACGCAATGCGAGTGTGGTGATCCTGCACAGTCGATGAAACACCTGTTAATGTGCCCTTTGTGCCCGAATAATCACTGCAGGGCCAAGACTCCCTTCCTATCTTTCACTCCGTCCTTCGCGTGTGTGATCCAGTTTTCCATTAAGAGTCAGTTAATTTTTCAAGCCTCGTCATTAACTACCGCGTGCTATACGGATCCACTCTGTGAAAGGTTACCAAAATAACTCATTTGAAAAATTATAAATTCCTTGTTTTTTTATATAGATACTACCTAGAAATGGAACACGCTTATGTTCCATCTGATGTTAAGTGGTAACCATCACCTATAACAGAGAATTGCCTCGCCCTTAGAAACGTGCCCTGCGTCTATCAACTTAAGCCATAAAGCCTCATGTGCCTGTAATTTCAACGAAAACCATACCCTTCATATCTTCATTCTTCATCTTATAATTTTTTTGGTAGATATTTATTTGGAGTGTAGTGAGTAGTACACTAAATATTTCTTTATCGTAACCTTCCTTTGTAAATGATATTCCGTCTAGTGTGTTAATTGAAGGTCGAATTTGAGTTCACTCGGCCAGCATTCAGCGAAGCAAACCCGACACATTTTCCGGTGTGTGAGCAATCACTCACCCGATTAACAGGGATGTATCTAGTATTTAAGGAAAGACCTTAAATAGGGCAACAATTATACAAGGTATAGCAAGGTGGCTAAATTTGAAAATCACAAATAGGATATGCGATTATTTGATAATCATTAATTATTAATTTATTTGTTTCAAATACAAATACAATCCATGCAGTACACAATCCTTAAAACGAACACAAAACCCCAGTAAAAATGTAATATACAATAAAATATATATATACAAAGAATATTACCACAAATAATAAATTAATAATTGATTATATATTCACAAATTAAAATAAATCAAATGTCTCATTATAAATATTAAAGTTTGAAATAATTGCTATGTTATTTTAAAATAGATTATATGGAACCCAAACAATATTCATCCATTTAATGCTTCCTAAAATTTACGAAATGGTTTACTTTATGGTTTTTTTCTGTACCTTATGTATTTGGAGCTCGACTTGGAACAGTTATGAATAATACTTGATACTTGCCCACTTCTGCTGCAAGTATTTTACTCGTAGTTGCGAGTTGGCCCTTTATGTAGCCTCTACACCATGGCTCATAATGGACAATCACAGAATGAGCTATGATTGCCACCATGATTGCGCAGCTATCTACAATATGGGGCCATGATGGACAATCACAGAATGCGCTATGATTGCCACCATGATTGCGCAGCTATCTACACAATGGGCCATGATGGACAATCACAGAATGCGCTATGATTGCCACCATGATTGCGCAGCTATCTACACTATGGGTCATGATGGACAATCACAGAATGAGCTATGATTGCCACCATGACTGCGCAGCTATCTACACTATGGGCCACGATGGAAAATCACAGAATGAGCTATGATTGCCACCATGATTGCGCAGCTATCTACAATATGGGGCCATGATGGACAATCACAGAATGCGCTATGATTGCCACCATGATTGCGCAGCTATCTACACAATGGGCCATGATGGACAATCACAGAATGCGCTATGATTGCCACCATGATTGCGCAGCTATCTACACTATGGGTCATGATGGACAATCACAGAATGAGCTATGATTGCCACCATGACTGCGCAGCTATCTACACTATGGGCCACGATGGAAAATCACAGAATGAGCTATGATTGCCACCATGATTGCGCAGCTATCTACACTATGGGCCACGATGGACAATCACAGAATGCGCTATGATTGCCACCATGATTGCGCAGCTATCTACACTATGGGCCACGATGGACAATCACAGAATGCGCTATGATTGCCACCATGAATGCGCAGCTATCTACACTATGGGTCATGATGGACAATCACAGAATGAGCTATGATTGCCACCATGATTGCGCAGCTATCTACAATATGGGGCCATGATGGACAATCACAGAATGCGCTATGATTGTCACCATGATTGTGCAGCTACATTAGTTAAAATTATGGACGCCGAAAGAGTAGCAACTACCGCTATTTATTTATTTAGTGTGTATAACCATTATATAAATATTCACTGTAAAAGCGCGTCTGCATTGTACAGTAAACAAATACGAACTGAGTGATCGGCAATCGTATGGACACGCTTACAATCATGGCCGCAAAATTCCTTTGATGTTTGTCCGATAAACTGACATAGCGGCGATTACGCACGATCGTCACCGATCATGGGCAGGTAATTATGCCCTCTACACGATGGTCTAAGTCAAAGTCAAAATCCTTTATTCATTAAAATCACAAGGATCACTTTAAAACGTCAATTTTACTGCCTCTTCCTTCGCGACCAAGCCAGGAAAGAAATGCAAGAAACAAGGCTGTTTGTTTTTTTAATGATCCTTTTACAATACATATCAATAAAGGAAATAAATTACGTCTAAATTGTAACATTTTGAACGAGTTGGAGCAATTTCAGCTTTTCTATCATCTAAATAATCCGATATTTTATAGTAGGCTTTTTATAAAGATTTTGTTTAATTTCGTTCTTTTGTTAATTGTCAATTTTTGTACATTACTTGGGAGTTTGTTATTCAAGCGAACACCTTGCCCTTTAAACGATTTACTAACTTTATGGAGTCTACAAGGGACAACAGCGAGTTTATCTTTATTTCTAGTATTATAATTATGGTTATCGCTATTTTTCTTAAACAAATTAATATTTTTGTTAACATACATCAGATTTTCATAGATGTATTGACAAGGAAATGTCATAATATTTATTTCTTTAAACTTATTGCGTAATGATTCTCTGGGGCCCATGTTATAAATTGCACGAACAGCCCTCTTCTGCAGCACAAAAACGGTGTTTATATCTGCAGCACTCCCCCACAGCAGTATACCGTATGACATAATGCTGTGGAAGTAGCTGAAGTAAACTAGTCTAGCGGTGATCGTCTATGATCGCCCATCATGGCCAATCGTGTAGAGGCGCTATCAGAATAAGCCGAATACCTCTCTGTACGAGCGTTTCATCTTCCAAATAATCAGTTTAAGGCACGCAACGCTTATAATATCAGTGGATAGGAGTGATGAAGACCTTTGAAAGGTTCGTGAATTTCAAACGGCTTAATCGCGGTATTCAATAGGTTTAGTATTGGTGCTTGGAGATTGCATTTGCGGTTGGAAATAAAAGGGAAGGCGTGTAACGCTTTACGCAAATAAGGAATTGCTGAATGTTTTCCCGTACCTACTCAGTAGAGAACTAGGTTTTTTGAAAGTAAATTGTATGGAAGGAGTAACTCTAGACTCTAGGAGTTCTAAAGTGGCTTTTAGGTGAATCAACATATTTACCGTGAGCAGGTTGGTAAGCGGATAAAATTCAGATAATTTGTCTGGTAGAGATCGCTTTCTTTAGCGTTAAGACTGCGCATTATACTAACACTTATTTATTATTTTTTAGGGTTCCGTACCCAAAGGGTAAAACGGGACCCTGTATATATTACTAAGACTCCGCTGTTTGTCTGTCCGCCTGTCACCAGGCTGTGTCTCATGAACCGTGATAGTTAGACAGTAGAAATTTTCACAGATGATGTATTTCTGTTGCCGCTATAACAACAAATAGGTAATAAAAACAGAATAAAATAAATATCAAACAAACAATAAACGTGATTTTATGTTCGTTTTTGCTCGATATTGATAACGACAACAGGTAGACGCTTGAAATATTCACAGAATATTAAGTTATATATTCACTTTAAAAATAAATAATTAAATTAAAATTAAACAAATATTTAAGGGGGGCGCCCATACAACAAACGTGATTTTTTGCCGTTATAGATACTGGTACGGAACCCTTCGTGCGCGAGTCCGGCTCGCACTTGGCCGGTTTTTTCAATTGTTGTACTGTATCATTCGAAAAGTGAGAAATTGAGCATACCTAAATTATAGATGAATAGGCGCTAAACTTTTTTTATCTGAACAAGCTTCCGCGCGCGGCTTGACACGCGTGCTTTGTCAAAAAAAAGTAGCTTTTGTCTCAATCCAGGTCATTATCTATCTCCCATCCGATCGGTCCAGCCGATTATTCGTAAAACCGTATCAAACGAGACAATGAGTTGCTTTCGAATTATTCATAAAATAAAATTAGTGGAAGGATCATTTTGATAACGTTTAATTTGCTAAGTCAAAAAAATTGAAAGCTCAGGCGAAACTGAAATGCAAATAAAACAGCCCAAGTAGTCTCTTTTCTACGTTCAGCCGAATATAGGTGACAAATAATATCTACACTCATATTTTGATTCATCATCATCATATCAGCCATAGGACGTCCACTGCTGGACAAAGGTCTCCCTCATTGATCTCCAGGAACTGCGGTTGGAAGCGGCCTGCATCCAACGCCGACCTGCGGTTCTTACCAAGTCGTCTGCCCATCTTGTAGGTGGAAGTCCTACGCTGCGCTTGCCGGTCCGTGGTCTCCACTCGAGAACCTTCCGGCCCCATCCTACGTATCTCCTCATTTCTGATTCGATCCCGTAGAGAAACCCCGAGCATAGCCCTCTCCATAGCTCGTTGAGCGACTCTGAGCTTATGCATAAGGCCAATAGTGAAGGACCACGTCTCGGTTCCATATGTCATCACTGGTAACACGCACTGATTGAAGACTTTCGTCTTAAGGCACTGAGGTATGTTGGACGAAAAGACGTTGCGAAGTTTCCCAAACGCTGCCCATCCGAGTTGGATTCGACGATTAACCCCTGTCTCGAAGTTGGACCTACCTAATTGGACTGTTTGTCCTAGGTATACATACGAGTCGACAACTTCAAGAGCCGAGTTCTCAACCATAACTGGGGCAGGCACGACATGGACATTCGACATTATTTTCGTCTTGTCCATGTTCATTTTAAGCCCTACCCGTTTTGAAACTCGATTGAGGCCTTCCAGCATCGTGCTGAGCTCGTGATATTTTTATTGGTGCTTTATTAAATTAGCCTATTATTAAATTAGCCTATGAAAAAATACTTGGGCTCGATAAATACTAGTGGTTCGCCCCGAACTGCGAGTCTCCGATAACAACAGAAAAATCTTGTAATCTTTGACTATCAAAATAGTACCACGAAAAATACCTTACTTGACCTACAGTTTCATTCAAATTACAGGTAACGGGAGTTCATGTTCTGTGGTTATATTTTTTGGGGTACAAATTGCAGTTATTCTGGATTTCAGACTTTTGCCTATGTTTGTGTCACTTAAGCTACACGCATACCAAATTACAGCACTGTGGGGTCACTAATGTACCCTGTGAATTTTGTTAAATTAAAGTTTTTATCATGACTAATAACTCAAAAACTATAAAGAATTTACGAAAAATAAAAATATTTCTCTATCTAAATCTAAATTTACTAATGAATAACTTTCATTTGACGTCATACTTAACTTGATAGCCTCATTTTCATTTTTTTTACCCCTCTTGAACCCCAATATCTCAACAACCCCCAAACATTTTTAGCTCATTTAGTCACACAAAAATTGTGCCATCACTACCTATGTATTAAGTTTCACGATGATCGGATCAACGTTACGAAAGTTATCCTCGGACAAACATACATACAAACAACGCCGATTTGCCCAAGTTGATTTAGAGATCTCGCTTCGATCGATCAATTATAATGCGAGCGTAGTATAGGCTCGATGAATCCCTTGTAAGCTTGTTATAATATTACCTTATATGAGTTTAATTTAAAAGTTTAGATTCAAAATTTTAATTTTCGAAATTTAATGTTGGGACCGCTTTTAATTGGCATTGATACGAATAACCTTTCGATTTTAGAATGTTTTATAAATGTATTAGTCGGGTGTGCAGTGCTCGAAATTTGACCACAATTCATATATAATAATAATAAATAAAAACATTTATTTCAGACCAGACAGGGATCCACAATTTTTGTTAGTAACACAGAAAAATCTTACTTAAAAAATATTGTTAGTAGGTATACAAAAAGACAAGAAAAAAAATAAATGCGGCAATATTGGAACATGAGCGCATCTACTGAGATACCAGGCATGGCAAAGCCATCCAGCGCCTCACGATATATGAGCTCATGTTCCCGGCAACGACGGTCAGGAAGCTGTTGGTGCTTCCACGGCACTGCATGCGGCTCACCAGGGATGCAATTCTTTTTCGTATGATCGCGTAGAAATCATCGGTACGCGCGTCTGCAAACATCCCTTATGAGCTACACAACCTTGGCAGTAATTAAGTATTTTTAAAATACTTTAAAATTTAAGTATTTTTAAACGACTTCAAAAATCCACAGTTTTTGCAAAATAATATAGATAATTTTTTTTATTTAATAAACAGAGTACGTTTTTAAATAAACAGAGTACCTACATTTTTCATAATTTTCTACCAAACACTGAAAATAATTGAATTCAAGTTATACATTATATTATTTTTATCGTCACCTTAAGACACATATTTTATAACTCCGAACGGACAAACATTTCAATCAATACGTCATAATAAATGTTGTTTCAATTGGAATATATATGTACTGCTATTGGGGGGTTGTACCAGGCTTCATACTATTACTTTTGCGAAAACGTAGTGCAGCAGAAGGAAGCAGCGGAGAGGGACAGGGAATCTGGGAGCACTCTCCCAACCCGCCGCACGAGACCGGGGCGAAGGAGGAGGGCGTATGCGAGAGCGTATGCAAACCACCATCCTCCATAGCAGTGGCCTAACTATAAAAGTATAATTTTGTATATAGTTAGTAGAGATAACTCTAAAAGATGGGGTCCGCAAGAGCGGACCAACACCACCGGGGTCGCGGAAGAATGTTCTCTGTTCCCGTGTTCCCGGTATAAAGAGAGTGTAGGAACGCCGTGGAGGTTTAGCCGGTAGGAGTCCGACATACCACTCCCTGGGTTCAGAGCGGTATCCATGAGGATTCCTCCACGTAAAAAAAAAGGTATCATACTATTTTGCCCGTTCTCCTATAACGGCTTCAAACTGGGCAGCTCATTAGAATGGAATACCCACATAGAAGGGTTATGTGCGAAACTCGGGCGAGCGTGTATTTTGAATTGCGTAGGCTGGCGTGTCCTGGTGCCTCCTGGTGCTCACCTGGTGAAGCTGTTAGCGCACGCCGGCCGCCGCCGACACCCAGCGCGTCTTACTAATGCAGAAGCGAGCTGTGCGCGCCATCAAAAATCAAATCAAAATATATTTATTTGAAACATAACAATAAGAAAATGTGCTACGTTACTTGAATTCTACGAAATACCAGAAATTGAAAATAACATTTCCTGTCCTTTTAAACTTTTAGGTTATTGTGTATAAGTTTGTGTTTATCTACACGGTGTCCTTTAATTCACTGTTTTCCCAGAACAAACGTTGTTCAGACCATGGTCTTCTAACTGTTTATAGCATCAAATAAATATTGCTGGACATTGCTGGATATTTCACACAGCGCTATCTATATAGCATCAAATATATAGCTTAAATAGGATCAAATAAGAAAATAAAGTAATAAAATCTAGACCTTCTCAAATAAGTCTGACTTTATTCATTAACTAACCGTGACATAAAGTTCATTGGCACGCTAGAAATACCGTATTACCTACTATTATTTCTTTTGTGGCGATATGGCGGCGGCGGCGGCATTCAGGGGGTGAACGACAGACGTCCTGACCAGTCTATTAAAAAGTAGGTATTCTGTAGTCATCTCAATAGAATTTCGAATGGTCCGTATTGGGTTTATGGGTTACCCAATTGTAGGGAATAACTATTCACCATTTGTTAGGTTACTAGTTATCCTCTATTGCTATACGTCGTGTACTGTCCGGTCACTAGTCTTTGTTTCCTGGTCCAAGATGCAGAGGTAATGCAAACAACTGATGTGGATTTACTGAAGCACTATTTATTGTCATTTACATTGCGTGAACCACTCTACTAAGAAGGTTGGTGACGACTGCGGGAAACAGCGGCTACTCGTGCCCCGTTGGGCCAAAACGCAGACTTGCATAAAACTCAGCCACAGAATATTCTACAGTAGCTCTGCCCCTACAATCCGTAAAAATTGGAGTTAATGGCACACGCAGCAAATATTACGTGACCTAAGTTAGATACCTAGTAGTTACCGGCGCGCTGGCGCACTATCGCCGCGCCGGCGCCGGCGAGCGCGCTATGTTGTAGGGCGTAACGTTAAAATAGACGTTTTAAATTCGCAACTTTTTATGTTTTTCAATGACCGATTTCGTTTTTTTTTTATGTTATAAACTGTTAGTAGACCATGGTCTGAACAACGTTTGTTCTGAAAAAACAATGATTTAAAGGACACCGTTTATAGCTATAGTTTATAGGAACTTATTATTTTTAATATGTACTAGTTGACCCGCCGAACTTCGTACCGCCTTGACATGTATATAACGCGGGCTGTCAATATATTGACAACGGGGCAAAAATTGACAATTCTACCAGGGTGACGTATACGTCACCCTGGTAGAATTGTCAATTTTTGCCCCGGCCATCATTACTAACCCGATTTTTTTTAAAATATATATTTATACCCATACATAACCATAGACAAAATTACGTTTAGCTGTCATTTGCGTTTTGTTATTCCATGTCAGATGCGTTTTTGTTATACCACGTTTTATAGTGACTTGTATTCTCTTTGGCGTTTTATGTCACGTCACACGGGAACGCAGTCGAGCGGGACAAAAAGTATCCTATGTCCGCTGGCTCTAAGCTACCTCCCCACCAATTTTCAGCCAAATCGGTTCAGCCGTTCTTGAGTTATAAATAGTGTAACTAACACGACTTTCTTATATATATATAAGTATTGTATCTTATAGGGTAGGTATAATATTATGTATAACTATAGGTATTTATTAGTATTTTACTCCAATGTCCTTTTCTGTGCACGTACCCACCACTATAATCAACTATCTCTATATTTAAAGGTTTGCTGGAAGAAACCTCTTATTAGGGTTAAGCTCGCCTTTGTACATGTTCATTTTGTAAGCTGTTTTGGCTGTAAATCTATTTGAATACAATAATGAATAAAGAATTGAATTTTATATAATACTACTAGTGTTATTAATATATTGATTATTATTATTGGTTTGTATAATTTGGATTTATTAATAAATTATTGTATTGCATTGTACCTCTGAAAAAATAGTCTTCAACGCTAAAAGTATGTCAAAATTGTCAAAAACAGAACTACATCCACATAAAAAAAACATTAAAATTAATACAAAACATACCGAAATTGAAGCAGCTAAAACAAAAACAGACCTTGACCGTCCGCAGCGCGCCATGGGCCGCGTCCTCCGCCCACACTTTGACACCGTCCTTCTCATACTCCAGGCTCCAGCCGCCCTCAGCAGCGAGAAGGTCCTTCAGGGTCTGAAAGTCGGAGTCGTCAGCGACTCGCGCTTGGCCGCGCGCCCATCCCGCGGCGCCCATCGAGCGCCGATGCGCGCATCACAACGCGATCGCGCGAACTGACGGGAAGTGGGCTGGGGTGACCAGCGAACGACCGGTAGCTTCCTTATTAGCAAACAAAACCGGCCCAGTAAATAAGTCCTCCTAGCACTATTCTGTTTTGTGTGAAAGTAACAAAAAAGTAGGTACGAGCAGGACACATGCATCGAGGGTTTTGAACCTAGATTGGTTTATTTATCTTAATTAAGCAGCGCCATCTAGTTATGTGACCGGTAAACAAGAAAACTTTTTAAGTCAGATATTTAAAAACTGTTCTAGAGACTTCGTTATAATTTTACTGTAATCTTTGCATATATCTGTATCAACAATATTAATTTCAGATTTTTCCCTTCGCAAACATCGGAGTTAAATTTTTTTCGTCATTTTCCATCACAACTCCAAACTTGTATAAAATAATAAAAAGTTTTTCTTTTTCTAAATTTTTTCTGGACGTCTGGTCGAAGCAACGTGTGATTCGAGAGCTGGCGCTTATCTGAGTCAACGCATAAGCATTGCAATTCAGCGGGGCAACGCAGCCAGTGTCTTGGGGATACTTCCGCCTGGTAGTGATCTGGAGCAGTTGAGCTATCTATAGATCGTTAGATGGTTAGATGATTTAACTGTTTCTTCTGTATTTTATTGTAAATAGTTGTATATTTTTTCTGTTATTTTGGAATATGTAAAATTAATCTCTTTGATTATGATACCCCGCTTGACATATTTTCATAAAAATGCTTGATATTGCTTCCATAAATTAAGAAAGAACAATTACACTTATCGAAATCACCTACGATTCATAAATTATCTTAGGTAAAATTTACTATAATTTTACTTTAGGAATGTTCCTGAAACTTTGGGAAAAGTATCAACCTGGCAACACTTCCAGCCGGGTCCGCTCGCACACCAGTCGATGGGTAGTTGCACCACGCATGCGCGAAATGCCGGTATTTTTCATGGGAGAGCAGGGGCACACAAACTTAATTACAATGTGGTGAGTTGACACCTTTAGTCGACTTAGGCACGCAAGGGCCGTGTATTGCTATTCAATTTAGCCATTTTAAGGGTTCTGGACCAAAATGGTAAAAACGGAACCCTTAGTCTCGGACATGGCATCCGGGTCTCCCCGATCCTGCGAATCCGGAGCATGTCCCGGTTGCTTCCAGGTAAAAATCGGAGTCAGATGGCCTCGGATCGTGTGTAGGTAGGTAGTCGATGCAGGAAAAATTCAATTTTAGTTGTGCGACGGATTGGTCAGGGGCCGTTAGAAAACGGTCCCTGACAAGCCCTGATGCCATATAGTCCGAGCCGTACGGTGCGATTTTGTACGTATGTCCGTCTGAAACAGCTGATTATCTGAGTAACTACTGAAACTATTGACTTGGAGTAATTGTAATTAATACGTTGACTCAATTGCAGTAAAAAAAATGTTTTAATTGCCAGAGGGGTCAAAAAATTGGAGATTAAATGTTTAAAATAGGCTAACTACGTCAAGTGACTGTGTAAAAGGCCTCAACTTTTAGATTCCAAGACCATTTTTTTTAATTCCATATCGTATAGTTTGAAAGATATACTACAAACCCGGCCAAGTGCGAGTCGGACTCGCGCACGAAGGGTTCCGTACCATTATCTATAAGTATAAATACGCAAAAAAATTATGTTTTTTGTATGGGAATCCTTAAATATTTGTTTGATTTTAATTTAAATATTTATTTTTAAAGTAAATATATAACTAAAGATTCTGTGAATATTTCAAGCGTCTACCTGTTGTCGTTATCAATATCGAGCTAAAACGAGCAAAAAAATCACGTTTGTTGTATCGGAGCCCCCCTTAATTATTTTATTATTCTATTTTTAGTATTTGTTGTTATAGCGGCAACAGAAATACATCATCTGTGAAAATGTCAAATGTCTAACTATTACGGTCCATGAGACAATATGCGGCCTGGTGACAGACAGACAGACAGCGAAGCCTTAGTAATAGGGTGCCGTTTTACCCTTTGGGTACGGGTTTTACCGTTGAACCCTAATAATCGATGTTATGACTAAAGTTGCGGTGTTTATTAATAATGTTAATTGTACTAAAACCATGATATTTACCATGATTTGTGAACTCAAAAACTCACAAAGATAAATATCTCGTTTTTAGTACAAATAGTGTTAATAAGCATCATAGTTTCAAAAGTTATTTAATAATGTTGAGTCCCTGTCGGCGATTATTAAAATTAGCAAGCTTGTTTACTTCTTTTCAGTTTGTTTTATACTAATAATAAAAGTGTTTATTTCAGACCATACGGTTCCATAATTTTTGTTAGTAACACAGAAAAAACTTGGTTATAAAATATTGTTACACAAAAAGACAAGATAAAAAGTTTTGAAGTTGGGTTTATTGTTTTATCGAATAATATTTTTTTAGCCTCTACTTCGTTATTTTTGTTCATAAGTTTCCGAGCATTTTGTTCTTACCATACCTCTCTGTGCCCAACTTCTCCGCCTAGTTTAACTAGAGATAGATATATCTACTTTGGAATAAAAAATGTTTTTAACCCCTGGGGTACTGAAACTAATGGATACTTATTGCTTTTCCTCTTAATTCCTTACTTAATAAGACCTATGGACAGCCCCGGATCTATCTAGAATCTTTCCTAACCGGGGCAGACACATGTTGTGGCACTCCTCTTCTCCAGCGTTGGGGGGGGGGGGGGGGGGGGGGGACACGTTCGAAGCGCTCCAAATCAAATGAATATTCGATAGTACGACGTGCGCTGGATGCCAAGTGCTTTTTAAAACAAGTTTTTATTTCAAACATTTTTTAATGTAAATTTGGCGCCCCCTGAAATCGTCGCCCGGGCCGGGTGCCCTTGTTTGCCCCTCCCTAGATCCGGGGCTGCCTATGGATGTGAAGAGTCACAATAATGTAGATAATTGATCGAGCGAGATCTCTAAATCAACTTGGGCAAATCGGCATTGTATGTATGTATGTAAGTATGTATGTTGGGGAGTTGTTGAGATATTGGAGTTCAAGAGAGGTAAAAAAATTAATATGAGACTATTTGTTCAAGTGGGACGTCAAATTAAAGATCTTCATTAGTACATTTTAGACTCCGTTTTTGTTTTTAGTAAATTCCTTAGAGTTTTTGAGTTATTAACCATAATAAATACTGAATTTTGACAAAATTCACAGAGTTCACCAGTAACCCCAGTGCTGTAATTTGGTATGCGTCTAGCTTAAGTGACACAAACATAGGCAAAAGTCTGAAATCCAGAATAACTGCAATTTGTACCCCAAAAAAAATACCAAATCACATGAACTCATCTGTCAAATCACACGTTACCTGTAATTTGAATGAAACTGTAGATCAAATAAGTTGGTTACATATTTCGTGGCACTGTTTTATTGGTCAAAGATTAAGGCCGGCTTGCACAACGATCCCTAAACGTATTTAGCGACGAAACATGTTTAAATTTGACGTATTTGTTTGTTTTGACAACTCCTTAAATCATATTTAGCCACTAAACACGTTTAGGCATCGTTGCGCGAGTCGCCCTAAAAATATTTTCTTTTGTGTTTTGGAAGACTCGCGAGATCTCAGTTCGGGGCGAACCACCAGTTAATATATTTTTGAGTTTCCATGGTTTTAATAAAAGAAAGCATAATTGACAACACATTTATTAGTTCTACGCGTAAATAAGTAGGTTTAACAATATCTTTAGTTTTATGCGATAGTTATTAATATAACGTAGGCAAATACTGATGCAACAGCTAATATTAATTTGGAGAATGCTTAGGTTATACTAAAATATGAAAATACTTATACAAGACAACTGGCTGGTATCTAACAGATGAATAGTCTCAAATAGCCTCATAAAACCTTCAAATAAACGTAACACTTCCTTGTTCAAAGCTTTTGATCGACCAACAGGCGCCAACGACGAGCCCACAGGCCCACCCGTGGGACTATTTTAAAACGTATAGCTGTCAGATCGGTCCGACAGTTTTAGACAGATACAATTTCGAATTCGAGAACGTTTATTTAACTATCAATCTTTGAATCCGAAATTATTTTAAAATAGCGTTTTGGATTCGAAATTGAATCTGATGAAAACTGTCGGAGCGATAATTTACCTCACAGTTTACGTCAAACTAAGACCGGCCACATACAGACAGAATTCCGTTTTGGAATGTTGACTGGGAATTTCAATGGCAGCAAATCCATACTCCTATGTTCAGCAGTGGACGTCGTTTGGCTGATGATAATGATGATGATTGTGTCCGTCACCCTGGTACTAAGGTAAGTAAGTACCTACAGGTCACATATGTCTGTAATTTCGTCGGTTACTCGCATATCGATCGGTGCTTTATAACATGAAAGTAGTACGTAGCGTTTCTTGGTGGTCTAACAGGAGCTGATAACTGGCAGGGTCTTGCCTTGGCAGTGGTTCTTCCAGCCGTACCAGGCGTTGAACCCATGCCGTTTGTAGATCTTGTTCAGTGCGCATTTCGCAGCTTTCGTGATGTTGTCGGTGAGGAGATCTGAAGAAAGGTAACATAACTTTATTTGTAGGAGTCAAAATAATATACAGGCTGTTTTAGAATATGTAAAATAACCAGAAAGGGGAGATTCTACGGCGAAGTATCAGGAGTCCTATTATTTATCATAATATTACATTTTTTACTTTCACCTCCTGAAGTTTGTTTATAGACAAGCAGCATTATGGTTGATGCGTCTACATCATATATTAGTCTTTAGTCTTATTTTATTTCTTATGAAATAAAAAACAACGAAAATATAAGTCTTTGTAGTCAATTAAGCCCACAGCCCATTCAGTATTAAGTTATTTTTTATTGGTCAATTTGGCCCATGGTCAATTCGGTCCGCTGTCTATCTGTTTGGTGGGCTCAGTTGACCACTTTCAGTTTATTTCGTGGTCAGAGTTGCCTCGATCCGTTGTCAACTCGACCCACGGACAACTCGGCCCGCTGCCAATCTGATTCGTGGGTTCGGTTGACCGCTTCCAATATTTTCGGGGTCGGCTCGGCCCGCCCACGTTTTATTTCAGGCTCGGTTGACCGCTTCTAATATGTAAAAGTACAGTCTGGTATATATGTGTTTAACAGGGGTGGGCAGTATTTGAATTACTTGCAATTAAAATACGTAATTGAAACACAAATATGTATTTTGTATTTTAAAATTCAATTACTTTGTAAAAATGTAATTTGTAATTGGTATTTCAAATACCTGACGCTGAGGTGTTTTGTAGTTAGTATTTCAAATAGGTACGTATGGCTTCATAATCCATCTGAACATAAATACATTTAGCGATCTTATTATTGGTGCGTTCTACAGAAAATAGAGCTTGATAAATTTCGTAACTATTCATAAGCAAAATGGCGACCTCTAAAATATATGACAATCTTTAAAGTTGGCATCACTGCACCTGTACCTACTGGACGTCAAATTGTCAAGTACCTAACACCTTACTGTATTTTGTAATGTGTATGTAGTATTTTAAATAAAAATAGTTAAAATACTGTATTTTTAAAATACACGACATAAAATTATTTTGTATTTCGTATTATAATACGTGCGAGATAGTATTTTGTAATTTGTATTTTAGGTAATTAACGCAAAGCATGTATTTAGCCCAGCTCTGATTTTAAACTTTAAAGTACTACTCACCAGCACAAGTGACGTTGCAGTCCTTGCCAGGAGTACTGGTCTTGGAGCACCAGAAGTTATCGTTGATCTGGAAGAGGCCGTAGTCCTTAGAACCATTTCTATTGGTGTTAGTCTTGCTTGTGTCGCGCGCACTTTCATTTTCGACTAGGCATACCCCTGGAATATACAACCAAATTATTATCGTTGTATCGCATACTATGTGTTCTGTCATGTCCGACATTATTTGAAAACACGGGTAGGGATAGAAAATTTTAAATTTTCAAACAACCTTAATATCCAGTCCTAGAATATCAATGACACAGCCTATATAAAATAGTTACCTATATATATCATTCATAATTCACTATTGGTTGAATGGCCTCTGTAGCTAGTTGTTGCCACAATTATGCCAATGTCAAATTGACAGGTTAAAAACGGTAAAACGATGGAGTTCCGAGCATTGAAATGGTTGGCCAGTGTTTACAGAGGGAGACTCAACCAGAAATTAGACTACAAGGTGATTTATTTATACCTAAAAAGCAGAAACAGAGACAACACAATTAGGGACATACAAAACACAAATAAATATGAATATGTACAAATTCAGATCATATAAACATAGAATTAGTGGGTCAACATATTTACAGTTTTATTTTATTTACATTAATATAATTTACATAGAAGCGCTATAAAAGGGGAGAATACGAGAGATAATATAGTTTTGGAGGAGAAAGGACGAGGGATTTCAGGAGGTTCATGTAAGTAGATAAGTACCTGTTAAACTGACTAAACGGCATCGTGGCAATAGCACCGCCAATTTACGTTAAAAATTGTTTATTGTAAATGTATCAGTAGGTACTGGATAAATACCCAAGCTACCAGTATTAAATTCACCTCTAAAATCAGTTAATACTATTCCAGATGTGTGTTTTAAATTAATGTCGTAGGTACATAACAAAACTTAATGTATAATACAGTAATTTGCTTTAAGGATTTATACGGTCTCATTAATAACATAACAAGATAAGCAAAGTGTAGTGGCAGTGGGCACGTAGCTCAAAGAAATAACGTCTTTTTTTTATCGTAACGACCTCCGTGGCGCAGTAAGCGAATAGCCGGCTGAGACGCAGAAGGTAGCGGGTTCGATTCCCACCGCGGAACAAATGTTTGCATGATCTACAGATATTTGTTCCGGGTCTGGATGTTTTTCTATGTATCATAAGTATGTATTTACAAAAAAAATGTATTTAAGTATTCTATCAGTTATCTGGTTCCCATAGTACAAGCTCTGCTTAGTTCGGGGGTAGATAGCGCTGTGTGAAATGTCCAGCAATATTTATTTATTGTTTTTTATTAGATGATGATGATAATGAGACGTACTCAAACGGTGGAGAAAAACATAGGTGTAGGAAATTGGTATGCGCTAGAACCAATCGTAGGCATTTTTCTTCGGTTAGTATTCTTGGAAATTGCAGACGTTTGGACTATGGACGATTGAAGAAGTTTTAGTCTTGACAAAGAGAACTATACTTTTTCAGTTTAGTGCTTCTCTTCAATCTTTCTATACATTCTTAATATTATAAATTCGTAAGTAACTCCGTCTTTTTGTTACGTTTAACGGCTGGACTGATTTCGATAAAATTTGGTATAATGACCGGGATTGGGACATAGGAAGCTATACAACTCTATAGGTAATACAGTTTATATAGCATAGATTTGAAATTTGGAATAAATAGAAGATATTATTTAATTGGAATAGTAAAAAATATGACTGATGAAAATGTATGCAAAGGTAATACTAAAAAACACGGAAGAAATATCTGTGGATCGTATACACGGCTACACATCAAGCTATGCAATTCCAGTATAAGCTGACCTCGCATTGTGTAGGCTTTTCGTAGAATGAAAGGTCAGCTTATACTGGAAATCTATAGCTTGATGTGTAGCCGTGTGTACAATATTTATTCCACGGCGGGAATTGAAACCTTTTGAACTGTTTTTCGCATCTCAGCCGGCTATTCGCTTACTGCGCCACGGAGGCCATCCTAGAATAGTATTAGTAGGTACCAAGGAATGTATTACCTAGGAACTAACTAATTCAAAAAAATCAAATAAATTTCATCGACCATGTGTGAAATCTCAAATAACTTCAAAAATAACGGCAAAATGTAAAACAATACTTACAATCCCTCATTTTATCCTCCGGGAATCCCTGCCTCCTCAGTTCCTTCACCAGGCCACATCTGTCAAACTTCTTTGCCTCAGTCAGGGCGAGAACCGCTACCACAGCCAGAAAAACCAAAAACTTCTGCATAATTATACTAGGTGTGCACTTGTTTACAGTTCTGAGTTCCAGCAACGTATGACTCGATTGATTCGGGAACGAAGCTTTTATAGCAAACTCGAGGTAAACACATAGTAGGTATAGGTGATCGGGGAATCCTATCTATCTCTGTTGTTATGCATACAGTATGCCACATACTTTAATCTTGTAAAGGGGTCACGAAAGTGTCAATCGGGTTCTTCTTGCAACGTTTGTTTGTTTGTTCATGTTTTATGCAAATATTGCACTATTTTATTGGTTTTCTTCGAGTAACTCGAATTGTTTTTAACCGACTCCAAAAAAGGAGAAGGTTCCAATTCGAATGTATTTTATTTATGTTTGTTACCTCAGAACTTTCGATTGGGTGAACCGATTTTGATGATTATATTTTTGAAAGCTGGTGCTTCCTGTGTGGTCCCAATTCCATTTGGTCCAGTTTTGACAATGGCATCCATGAGAAAACCATATAAATCTTAAATTTGTTAACTCACGCTCCTAACTCCGTTATATATCAACCGATTTGGAAAATTAGTTTTTTATTTTGAAATATATACTTTTATCCCATGGAAGTTACATAAAAATTGGTAGAGTATATAAATAAATAAATAAATATTTCCGGACATTTCACACAGCGCTATTTAGCCCCAAACTAAGCTGAGCTTGTACTATGGAAACCAGATAACTGATAGAATACTTAAATACATTTTTTTTCGTAAATACATACTGACCTAGTCAGGTCATAAGTATTGTCACACAGTAAAAACTTTTCTTTTAGAATGCTGGCCACAAAAAAGTTTATAGAATTCGAATTTCGAATTGTTCATGAAAATAAAAAAGTATACTTTTTAGAATTTTACTCATTTTTAAATATGGAGTGGACGCTTAAAGAAGACCGTGTTGCAGTTATTGCGTTGCATCGTTGCGGTTACGCGCCATTTCAAATTTTTGACATACTGACAAATTTGAATATAACCGAAAGATTCATTTATCGCACCATCAAACGATACAATGAAGACTCTAGTGTAGATGACAGGTCAAGAAGTGGTCGCCCTCGGTCTGTTAAGACTCCAGCAGTGATAAAAGCTGTGAAGGCGCGAATCCAAAGAAATCCCAAACGTAAGCAGAAACTGTTGGCCCTTCAGATGGGGTTAAGCAGAACCACGGTGAAAAGGGTGTTAAATGAAGACTTAGGGCTTCGGGCATATCGAAGAAAAACAGGACATCGTTTGAATGCTCGTCTAATGGACCTGAGACTGAAGAGATGCCGCGCTTTGTTGAAGCGGTACGCGGAAAAAAAATATCGGGTAATTCTTTTTTTGGATGAAAATTTTTTTACCGTAGAAGAGAGCTACAACAAACAAAATGATAAGGTGTACGCACACAGTAGTGAAGAAGCGAGCAACCGTATTCCGCGTGTCCAACGAGGTCATTTTCTATCCTCGCTCATGGTATAGTTGGGAGTTTCTTATTGGGGCTTAACAGAGGTACATTTTGTGAGAACGGTGTAAAAACAAATGCAGTTGTGTATCAAAATACAGTCCTAACGAACCTTGTGAAACCTGTTTCTCATACCATGTTCAATAACAGGCACTGGGTATTCCAACAAGATTCGGCGCCAGCTCTAGAGCGAAGAGCACACAAGACTGGCTGGCGGCGCGTGAAATCGACTTCATCCGGCACGAAGACTGGCCCTCCTCCAGTCCAGATTTGAATCCGTTAGATTACAAGATATGGCAACACTTGGAGGAAAAGGCGTGCTCAAAGCCTCATCCCAATTTGGAGTCACTCAAGACATCCTTGATTAAGGCAGCCGCCGATATTGACATGGACCTCGTTCGTGCTGCGATAGACGACTGGCCGCGCAGATTGAAGGCCTGTATTCAAAATCACGGAGGTAATTTTGAATAAACTTTAGTGTCATAAGAATCCATGTTTTGTTAAGTTCATTTTGGTATATAAATGGTTACATAATGAATAAACTTGTTTCAATTATTTTATATTAAACATGTGACAGAATTTATGACCTGACTAGGTATAATTTATAGAGAAACAACCAGACCCGGAACAAATATCTGTAGATCATGCAAACATTTGTTCCGCGGCGGGAATCGAACCCGCTACCTCCTGCGTCTCAGCCGGCTATTCGCCCACTGCACCACGGAGATCGTCAAGAGTAGTTTGGTTTTTACAGATATCGGAAGTAGGTTATTTATTTTTAAAGTTACTTGTATTGTGAATTATTTGAGATCATTTACAATAGACGGGATTCACAAAGATATGAGACATAACTTGTCTAACTAAGAGATATGATACGTTGTGTTCTTGTGAGATATATAATACCTGTTAATAAGGCACCTAGGTGACCGATACAGATATCATCATCAACCTATAACAGTCCACTCCTGGACGCAAGTCTCCCAGGGTGCGCCATTGAGCCCGATCCTCAGCTCTTCTCATCCAATCCTTGCCAGCCACAGCGCGCAAATCGTCACTTTCCCTAGCCGGAGGTCGTCCTACATTTCGCTTGCCTGGGCGTGGTCAACACTCCAGAACACGTTTACCTCAACGGTTTTATGTTCTGCGGCAGATATGACCGGCCCACTGCCACTTCAGCTTGCTGGCCCTCTGAGCTATGTCGATGACCTTGGTTCTTTGTCGTATACAGATATATAGCAACGGCATCCCGAAAACAGTTGCTGAGAGATGTAGCTCTCATATTTGGAATCACTTTGTACAGTCTCCCTAGTTGTTTGCACTTTGCAACAGAGGAGAATACTAAATTAGATTTGTAAATTTATTTATTTTTTTACTAACAAAATGGTCTACGATGTCCGAAATAAATAAATTTGATTTTATAGTACATTGTGGTACTTACTACAAAGAAATGCTAATATTTTTATACCACTTTTCTAAATAACTAACTTCTTTTTTCTTCAACTTTTTTAAATACCTAGTTATATAGTTGTTACCTAACTACTGAGTTGTGACAGAAAAGTGTGAATAATTCCTAAGATTTTTGCACTGTACCTACCTATGATAAGAAATATTTATTGCAGTTTAATCAGTTATGTACACACGGCTACACTTTCCAGTATAAGCTGACCTCGCAGTGTGTTGGCTTTTTGTAGAATGAGAGGTCAGCTTATACTGGTACATTATAGCTTGATGTGTAACCGTGTGTACCTGCTTATATATTATATTATCATGCAGAAATAGTATTATTATACGTATATATACATATTACACAATGAATGATCGAGTAATACAAATTGTAAAATGTACTGAGAATATTGAATGAATGAATGAATGAAAATTCTTTATTATACCTTACAAGCTAGACACAACAGATTTATAGAAAAAAAAACAAATAAAAGTAAGCATAATGGGCGGTCTTATCGTTTAACAAAGCGATCTCTTCCAGACAACCTTTGGATGGAGAGGATCATTGCTTAAATGGAAGATTGGCCGAGGTGTAAAAAGAATAAACTTAAAAATAGAAAAAGAAATTAGTTATATACATACATATTAGGTACATAAATAACTTTAAATAAATAAATAAATATCATATATAAAATAAATAAATATGTACATACATACTTATACTTACAATAATAATATTAGAGATCAGATGAATCATGACTCTTCATGGAGATAAAAGTTTTTGAGTCTAGCTTTAAATACGTAAGGTGAGGGGGATTTCTTAATGGAGACCGGCAAGGCGTTCCATAATCGGACAGCTTGGACGGAAAAGGAGTTTGCATAGAAACTGGTTCTATGTATCGGGGTTTTGAGAAGGAGGTTTTCAGAGGATCGGAGTGTTTGGGAATTTGTGCAAAAAAGGAATTCATAGCGTTCCTTCAGATAACAAGGCGTGGAAGGATTACGAAGGATGTTGAATAGGAGGGATAGGATGTGAGTATTCCGGCGAAGTCGAATGGGGAGCCATTTGAATTTATTACGAAATTCGGAGATGTGGTCGTATTTCCGGAGTCCGAAAATAAACCTTATGCAAAAATTTTGAAGACGCTCAAGCTTCTTGAGCTGCTCCTCCGTGAGGTCAAGATAGCAGAAATCAGCGTAATCTAAAATTGGGAGAAGAAGAGATTGTGCAAGCGCAATTTTAGTAGCTATCGGAAGAAAGTTTCGCAGTCTCCTGAGCGAACCAGCAGACGCAAATAGCTTCCGACTCACAGATTCGAGCTGAGGACCCCACGACATACAGCTATCCATGAAGATGCCCAAATTTTTCACAACCTTTGAGTGTTTACTAATTGAAGAGAATTTATACGGCGTGTGGTGGCAAGTTGCAGATTTTTTTCTTTGTTCTTCGTTTGTTCATTATCTCACCTGATGGTAAGCGATGGTGTGGTCTAAGATGGAGCATGAAGATCTAGCAGACACCTATTAACTCTTGTTGTAGAGTCCCGGATTCGAGTCTTCGGGAAAAACAAACGACACGGCGTAAACTATTCCATACGTTAGCTGAAGGTACGCATTAAAAACGTAGAATCAAAACGGTGAGTGCGAACTTTTTTATGCAATTCGATATATTATTTATTTATTTAATCACAAACAGGAACGCCAACAAGTAATATATTTAGGTATACACATACATGAAATTTTGACATTGTGATCTCATTGAACCGATACGTATGCCTATTATACATTTCATTCATTTTCATTTATTTGTTCATAAAACAATTAACTGCCCGGCTGAAGAGGGACTAGGCGGGTCACGTCAGTCGTATGGTCACAGACAAATGGGCAACAGTCGTCACACAATGGGTGCCTGCAGATGGACGTCGAAGCCGGGGCAGGCCGAGGAAGCGTTGGCGTGACGACCTCGATGCATTCCAAGATGGCTGGTGAGACGTGACGACCGTGAGATGTGGAGGAACATGGGGAGACCTTTGCCTAGCAGTGGGAAAGTATAGGTTAATAAAAAAAAACAACTAACCAATTGTATTTGAAATTATACATTAAAAATAATACGCATATACTTTTTCGAATTGAATATAACTTATTCGAGTTGAAGTATTCGAACCCACAATCTCCAGAGTTTCCAGGTCTCTGGTCGTCAACAGCCCACTCTCACGAAGGGGTAGTCAGAGGTAAACCCAAGTATCTTCAAGAGTCTGCGTACTAAGTTTTTTTTTCTATTCTACCTGTGGAACAAGCATATGGCCCAGCTGATGTTAAGTGGTAACCATCGCCTATAACTAAGCATTGCCTCGTAGGTCACGCATCTTAGAAACGTGCCCTACGATGCCCTATGATGAACGTGTACTCATGTGCCTGTAATTTCACTGGAAACTATACCCTTCATATCGAAACACAGCAATACTGCTTGGCGGCAGAAAAAGGTATGGTGTTAGTATTACCCTGGGCAATCCCTTTCACTCTACTCTTAGCAGTAGAGTTCGTTAGGGATCTGAGGTTGCCCATCATGGGAAGTAATTAATAAAATCGTAAGTTTTTTAATGATACCAAGACCGAACTGTGTAACAGACAGAATTTAATATTAGATAACAACTGTGCTAATAGTTGTGATAAAACTGTTAACATTATTGCCAGAGGTCAAAGCTTTATCAATGTTATACCTAGCTCTTGGGTAAAGACCCGGCTAATCAGACAATGATGCGTATACGGTTATCATCTGACGTTCGAGATTATCTATACTTAAATAAAAAATAAATGGTGTTCGTTGGTTACAGGAACACTTGAGAACGGCTGGACGGATTTAGCGATTTTTTTTTCATGTTCGTAATAGTCTTAGTCGTAGTAGTTCGTTAAGGTTTTAGGGGAAAAAAGTTAAAAAATGGCGGGCTTTGAATATTCGGGAATAACCAAGTGCTTTTTCAATTTAATTTGGTAAATTTTTAGGTAACATGGCGATTATTTTAATGTAATAAATACTGCACGCTCCAGCACGCTCCTCTGGCGTTAGGAAAATTTAAGAAATAAAAAGAATAAAGACAGACCACCTCACCTAAATAACAAAAAACCAAAAATAACTGGATCAGTGCACTGTACTTAACATAATTACAGTGATGTAGTAACGTGATCCTAAACCAGGAATAATCTAACATTATCTACATTAATTTAATTTAACCTACGTTAATTTAACATGACTTAACTTCTAATAACTTCGCCCCGAACGGAGATCTCGCGAGTCTCCCATAGAAACAAAATATATCGTAATCTTTGACTATCAAAATAGTGCCACGAAATAAATACCATGTAACTTGACCTACAGTTTCATTCAAGTTACAGGCAACGGGAGTTTATGTATTTTGGTTATTTTTTTTTGGTGTACAAAAATTAGTTATTCTGGATTTCGGACTTTGGCCTATATTTATGTCACAGCACTGTGGGGTCACTGATGTACCCTGGGAATTTCGGCAAAGTTCAGTTGTTATTATGGCTAATAACTCAAAAACTACAAGGACTTTACTAAAAATGAAATCGGAGTCGAAATGTACTAATGAAGACCTTTCATTTTACGTCCCACTTGACCTAATAGTCTCATTTTCATTTTTTTACCTCTTGAACCCCATATCTCAACAACCCCCTGAATATTTTTAGCTCATAAGTCACACCAAAATTATGCCATCACTACCTGTGTATCAGTTTAATCAAATTTGATACCTATAATATCAAATTTCACGATGATCGGATCAACGCTTCGAAAGTTATCCTCGGACATACAAACGTATATACATACATACAACGCCGATTTGCCCAAGTTGATATTGAGATCTCGCTTTGATCGATCAATAATATTTGTTTGTATTATACCGAAATAACGCAAGAGGGAGACCCTCTAACACAGGGGTCCCAAACCCATGAAATGTATCATAGATTAAGTTAACAGAAATAAATATCTGTGTTTGTATTGTAATGTAAAGAGTGCATTCTGACAACGCATAAGGAACATGTTGGCAACATATAAACATGACTCATGTTTCAAGATACATGCTATAGTTCTCCAGGAGTTCCCCTAAGTTTATGCGGATCGGCTTCAGCTTAAGGTTCTAATTCCTTCACTGTGACTGTGGGAGCTGGTGAGGACGTGTGAGAAATACGCGGCTGGCCACGGGTTAAAATATTTTTAAACACTAAGGTCAATTCCTGGTCCTCGAGGCCTATTTTATATACTATATTTTAATATATATATATATATAATTAAGCAAAACACAAAATCATGGTAGACGGGCAAGAATTATACTACGTCAATGAGTGCATTTACTTAGGCCAGATTGTCTCCCTAGAAAACAGGCAAGATAAAGAGGTCGATCGCCGCATCGATAATGCCTGGAGGAGCTTCTGGTCCATGAAGGGAGACCTTCCATTGTCACTTAAGCGTAAACTCATCGACATGTGTATTCTGCCCGTCCTTATGGTGCCCAAACTTGGTCATTGACAGAATCTCAAAAGTCCAAACTCAAGAGGGGTAAAGAGAATCGACAGGATCCGCAATACCACACTGCGCGCGAAGACCGGCATGGCGACAAGACTGCCAGGCTGAAGTGGGACTGGGCGGGTCACGTCAGTCGTATGGTCACAGATAAATGGACAACAGTCGTCACACAATGGGTGCCTGCAGATGGGCGTCGAAGCCGGGGCAGGCCAAGGAAGCATTGGCGTGACGACCTCGTTGCATTCCAAAATGGCTAGTGGGACGTGGCGAGTGATCGTGAGAACAGGGGGGAAACCTTTACCCAGCAGTGGGAAAATATAGGTTAAAAAAAAGTTAGATAAATATTCTAGTAGGTATTAGTTCAAATTTAAGAATTTCACAACTAGCAGTAATTATACATTAATTAAAAATTAAATGGTGTCCCCATACATACATAGTTGACGCCAATTAAGATATTCCTCTGAGTTGTATGGGCACTCATACAATTTAGAGGACTAGCTTAATCGGCACCAACCTCAAATAAGGTAAGTAAATAAATAAAATTGTGCTTTTTGAATAAAATAAATATTGAAGGAGGGCTCTCATACAACATACATGATTTTTTGTCGTTTTTATAGATAATGATACGATAAACGCTTCGTGCGCAAGTCCAACTCGCACTTGGGTTGTTTAGGGTTCCGTACCCAAAGGGTAAAACGGCAACATATTACTAAGGCTCCGCTGTTTGTACGTCTGTCTGCCTGTCCGTTTGACTGTCCGTGTGTCACCAGGCTGTATCTCATGAACCGTGATAGTTAGACAGTTGCAATTTTCACAGATGATGTATTTGACGATCTCCGTGGTGCAGTGGGCGAATAGCCGGCTGAGACGCAGGAGGTAGTGGGTTCGGTTCCCGCTGCGGAACAAATGTTTGCATGATCTACATATATTTGTTCCCGGTCTGGTTGTTTCTCTATATGTATTATAAGTATGTATTTACAAAATATATATAAAAAAAATTATAGTATATATCTGGTTCCCATAGTACAAGCTCTGCTTAGTTTGGGGCTAGATAGCGCTGTGTCGAAATGTCCCGCAATATTTATTTATTTATTTTTATTTCTGTTGCCGCTATTACAACAAATACTAAAAACAGAATAAAATAAATATTTAAGGTGGGCTCCTATACAACAAACGTGATTTGTTTGCTCGTCTTAGCTCAATATTGATAACGGCAACAGGTAGACACTTGAAATGTTCACAGAATATTTCAAGTGTCTACCTGTTGCCGTGTTAAAAAGATTTTTTAAACACGAATTAAACGACGACCTCCGTGACTCAGTGGGCGCATAGCCGGCAGAGACGCAGGAGGGATTCGATTCCCGCCGCGGAACAAACGTTTGCATTATCTACAGATAATTGTTCTGGGTCTGGATGTTTGTCCATATATTATAAGTATGTATTTACAAAAAAAAAGTATATAAGTATTCTATCAGTATAGTATAGTATTTCTATCTGGTTCCCATAGTACAAGCTCTGCTTAGTTTGGGGCTAGATATCACTCTGTATAATGTCTAGAAATTTTTATTTATTTATTTAAACCGTTGTTAAAGGTGTTTGCGGTAACAAGGATAATTTTAAATAATAACTGAATTATTCACAATTAATGCATATTTATTTATAATGAACTTATAACATAAAACTCAATCAAACTAACATAAGCTTACTAATTTCGACGCCGTAACTAATCGGCATTGTATATATGTATGTAAGTATGTATGTTGGGGAGTTGTTGAGATATTGGAGTTCAAGAGAGGTAAAAAAATTAAAATGAGACTATTTGTTCAAGTGCGACGTCAAATGAAAGGTCTTCATTGGTACATTTTAGACTCCGTTTTTGTTTTTAGTAAATTCCTTAGAGTTTTTGAGTTATTAACCATAATAAATACTGAATTTTGAAGAAATTCACAGAGTTCACCAGTAACCCTAGTGCTGTAATTTGGTATGCGTCTAGCTTAAGTGACTCAAACATAGGCAAAAGTCTGCAATCCAGAATAACTGCAATTTGTACCCCAAAAAAAATACCAAATCACATGAACTCATCTGTCAAATCACACGTTACCTGTAATTTGAATGAAACTGTAGATCAAATAAGTTGGTTACATATTTCGTGGCACTGTTTTATTGGTCAAAGATTAAGGCCGGCTTGCACAACGATCCCTAAACGTATTTAGCGACTATTTTACTACTTATGTTCAAATTTTACGTATTTGTTTGATTTGACAACTCCTTAAATCATATTTAGCCACTAAACACGTTTAGGCATCGTTGCGCGAGTCGCCCTAAAAATATTTTCTTTTGTGTTTTGGAAGACTCGCGAGATCTCAGTTCGGGGCGAACCACCAGTTAATATATTTTTGAGTTTCCATGGTTTTAATAAAAGAAAGCATAATTGACAACACATTTATTAGTTCTACGTGTAAATAAGTAGGTTTAACAATATCTTTAGTTTTATGCGATAGTTATTAATATAACGTAGGCAAATACTGATGCAACAGCTAATATTAATTTGGAGAATGCTTAGGTTATACTAAAATATGAAAATACTTATACAAGACAACTGGCTGGTATCTAACAGATGAATAGTCTCAAATAGCCTCATAAAACCTTCAAATAAACGTAACACTTCCTTGTTCAAAGCTTTTGATCGACCAACAGGCGCCAACGACGAGCCCACAGGCCCACCCGTGGGACTATTTTAAAACGTATAGCTGTCAGATCGGTCCGACAGTTTTAGACAGATATAATTTCGAATTCGAAAACGTTTATTTAACTATCAATCTTTGAATCCGAAATTATTTTAAAATAGAGTTTTGGATTCGAAATTGAATCTGATGAAAACTGTCGGAGCGATAATGCACCTCACAGTTTACGTCAAACTAAGACCGGCCACATACAGTCAGAATTCCGTTTTGGAATATTGACTGGGAATTGCAATGGCAGCAAATCCATACTCCTATGTTCATCAGTGGACGTCGTTTGGCTGATGATAATGATGATGATTGTGTCCGTCACCCTGGTACTAAGGTAAGTAAGTACCTACAGGTCACATATGTCTGTAATTTCGTCGGTTACTCGCATATCGATCGGTGCTTTATAACATGAAAGTAGTACGTAGCGTTTCTTGGTGGTCTAACAGGAGCTGATAACTGGCAGGGTCTTGCCTTGGCAGTGGTTCTTCCAGCCGTACCAGGCGTTGAACCCGTGCCGTTTGTAGATCTTGTTCAGTGCGCATTTCGCAGCTTTCGTGATGTTGTCGGTGTGGAGATCTGAAGAAAGGTAACATAACTTTATTTGTAGGAGTCAAAATAATATACAGGCTGTTTTAGAATATGTAAAATAACCAGAAAGGGGTGATTCTACGGCGAAGTATCAGGAGTCCTATTATTTATCATAATATTACATTTTTTACTTTCACCTCCTGAAGTTTGTTTATGGACAAGCAGCATTATGGTTGATGCGTCTACATCATATATCAGTCTTTTGTCTTATTTTATTTCTTATGAAATAAAAAACAACGAAAATATAAGTCTTTGTAGTCAATTAAGCCCACAGCCCATTCAGTATTAAGTTATTTTTATTGGTCAATTTGGCCCATGGTCAATTCGGTCCGCTGTCTATCTGTTTGGTGGGCTCAGTTGACCACTTTCAGTTTATTTCGTGGTCAGAGTTGCCTCGATCCGTTGTCAACTCGACCCACGGACAACTCGGCCCGCTGCCAATCTGATTCGTGGGTTCGGTTGACCGCTTCCAATATTTTCGGGGTCGGCTCGGCCCGCCCACGTTTTATTTCAGGCTCGGTTGACCGCTTCTAATATGTAAAAGTACAGTCTGGTATATATGTGTTTAACAGGGGTGGGCAGTATTTGAATTACTTGCAATTAAAATACGTAATTGAAACACAAATATGTATTTTGTATTTTAAAATTCAATTACTTTGTAAAAATGTAATTTGTAATTGGTATTTCAAATACCTGACGCTGAGGTATTTTGTAGTTAGTATTTCAAATAGGTACGTATGGCTTCAAAATCCATCTGAACATAAATACATTTAGCGATCTTATTATTGGTGCGTTCTACAGAAAATAGAGCTTGATAAATTTCGTAACTATTCATAAGCAAAATGGCGACCTCTAAAATATATGATCAATCGTTAAAGTTGGCATCACTGCACCTGTACCTACTGGACGTCAAATTGTCAATTACCTAACACCTTACTGTATTTGGTAATGTGTATGTAGTATTTTAAATAAAAATAGTTAAAATACTGTATTTTTAAAATACACGACATAACATTATTTTGTAATTCGTATTTTAAATACATGCGAGATAGTATTTTGTAATTTGTATTTTAGGTTATTAACACAAAGCATGTATTTTGCCCAGCTCTGATTTTAAACTTTATAGTACTACTCACCAGCACAAGTGACGTTGCAGTCCTTGCCAGGAGTACTGGTCTTGGAGCACCAGAAGTTATCGTTGATCTGGAAGAGGCCGTAGTCCTTAGAACCATTTCTATTGGTGTTAGTCTTGCTTGTGTCGCGCGCACTTTCATTTTCGACTAGGCATACCCCTGGAATATACAACCAAATTATTATCGTTGTATCGCATACTATGTGTTCTGTCATGTCCGACATTATTTGAAAACACGGGTAGGGATAGAAAATTTTAAATTTTCAAACAACCTTAATATCCAGTCCTAAAATATCAATGACACAGCCTATATAAAATAGGTACCTATACATATCATTCATAATTCACTATTGATTGAATGGCCTCTGTAGCTAGTTGTTGCCACAATTATGCCAATGTCAAATTGACAGGTTATAAACGGTAAAACGATGGAGTTCCGAGCATTGAAATGGTTGGCTAGTGTTTACAGAGGGAGACTCAACCAGAAATTAGACTACAAGGTGATTTATTTATACCTAAAAAGCAGAAACAGAGACAACACAATTAGGGACATACAAAACACAAATAAATATGAATATGTACAAATTCAGATCATATAAACATAGAATTAGTGGGTCAACATATTTACAGTTTTATTTTATTTACATTAATATAATTTACATAGAAGCGCTATAAAAGGGGAGAATACGAGAGATAATATAGTTTTGGAGGAGAAAGGACGAGGGATTTCAGGAGGATAAATGAATGGGATGAATGAATGGATGAATAGATATGATTTATTCATTCATCATTATTGTAAGTATCATGTAAGTAGATAAGTACCTGTTAAACTGACTAAACGGCATCTTGGCAATAGCACCGCCAATTTACGTTAAAAATTGTTTATTGTAAATGTATCAGTAGGTACTGGATAAATATCCAAGCTACCGGTATTAAATTCACCTCTAAAATCAGTTAATACTATTCCAGATGTGTGTTTTAAGTTAATGTCGTAGGTACATAACAAAACTTAATGTATAATACAGTAATTTGCTTTAAGGATTTATACGGTCTCATTAATAACATAACAAGATAAGCAAAGTGTAGTGGCAGTGGGCACGTAGCTCAAAGAAATAACGTCTTTTTTTTATCGTAACGACCTCCGTGGCGCAGTAAGCGAATAGCCGGCTGAGACGCAGAAGGTAGCGGGTTCGATTCCCACCGCGGAACAAATGTTTGCATGATCTACAGATATTTGTTCCGGGTCTGGATGTTTTTCTATGTATCATAAGTATGTATTTACAAAAAAAATGTATTTAAGTATTCTATCAGTTATCTGGTTCCCATAGTACAAGCTCTGCTTAGTTCGGGGGTAGATAGCGCTGTGTGAAATGTCCAGCAATATTTATTTATTGTTTTTTATTAGATGATGATGATAATGAGACGTACTCAAACGGTGGAGAAAAACATAGGTGTAGGAAATTGGTATGCGCTAGAACCAATCGTAGGCATTTTTCTTCGGTTAGTATTCTTGGAAACTGCAGACGTTTGGACTATGGACGATTGAAGAAGTTTTAGTCTTGACAAAGAGAACTATACTTTTTCAGTTTAGTGCTTCTCTTCAATCTTTCTATACATTCTTAATATTATAAATTCGTAAGTAACTCCGTCTTTTTGTTACGTTTAACGGCTGGACTGATTTCGATAAAATTTGGTATAATGACCGGGATTGGGACATAGGAAGCTATACAACTATATAGGTAATACAGTTTATATAGCATAGATTTGAAATTTGGAATAAATAGAAGATATTATTTAATTGGAATAGTAAAAAATATGACTGATGAAAATGTATGCAAAGGTAATACTAAAAAACACGGAAGAAATATCTGTGGATCGTATACACGGCTACACATCAAGCTATGCAATTCCAGTATAAGCTGACCTCGCATTGTGTAGGCTTTTCGTAGAATGAGAGGTCAGCTTATACTGGAAATCTATAGCTTGATGTGTAGCCGTGTGTACAACATTTATTCCACGGCGGGAATTGAAACCTTTTGAACTGTTTTTCGCATCTCAGCCGGCTATTCGCTTACTGCGCCACGGAGGCCATCCTAGAATAGTATTAGTAGGTACCAAGGAATGTATTACCTAGGAACTAACTAATTCAAAAAAATCAAATAAATTACATCGACCATGTGTGAAATCTCAAATAACTTCAAAAATAACGGCAAAATGTAAAACAATACTTACAATCCCTCATTTTATCCTCCGGGAATCCCTGCCTCCTCAGTTCCTTCACCAGGCCACATCTGTCAAACTTCTTTGCCTCAGTCAGGGCGAGAACCGCTACCACAGCCAGAAAAACCAAAAACTTCTGCATAATTATACTAGGTGTGCACTTGTTTACAGTTCTGAGTTCCAGCAACGTATGACTCGATTGATTCGGGAACGAAGCTTTTATAGCAAACTCGAGGTAAACACATAGTAGGTATAGGTGATCGGGGAATCCTATCTATCTCTGTTGTTATGCATACAGTATGCCACATACTTTAATCTTGTAAAGGGGTCACGAAAGTGTCAATCGGGTTCTTCTTGCAACGTTTGTTTGTTTGTTCATGTTTTATGCAAATATTGCACTATTTTATTGGTTTTCTTCGAGTAACTCGAATTGTTTTTAACCGACTCCAAAAAAGGAGAAGGTTCCAATTCGAATGTATTTTGTTTATGTTTGTTATCTCAGAACTTTCGATTGGGTGAACCGATTTTGATGATTATATTTTTATTTGATAGCTGGTGCTTCCTGTGTGGTCCCAATTCCATTTGGTCCAGTTTTGACAATGGCATCCATGAGAAAACCATATAAGTCTTAAATTTGTTAACTCACGCTCCTAACTCCGTTATATATCAACCAATTTGGAAAATTAGTTTTTTATTTTGAAATATATACTTTTATATTGATCCCATGGAAATTACATAAAAATTGGTACAGTAAATTAATATATAAATATTTCCGGACATTTCACACAGCGCTATTTAGCCCCAAACTAAGCTGAGCTTGTACTATGGAAACCAGATAACTGATAGAATACTTAAATACATTTTTTTTCGTAAATACATACTGACCTAGTCAGGTCATAAGTATTGTCACACAGTAAAAACTTTTCTTTTAGAATGCTGGCCACAAAAAAGTTTATAGAATTCGAATTTCGAATTGTTCATGAAAATAAAAAAGTATACTTTTTAGAATTTTACTCATTTTTAAATATGGAGTGGACGCTTAAAGAAGACCGTGTTGCAGTTATTGCGTTGCATCGTTGCGGTTACGCGCCAATTCAAATTTTTGACATACTGAAAAATTTGAATATAACCGAAAGATTCATTTATCGCACCATCAAACGATACAATGAAGACTCTAGTGTAGATGACAGGTCAAGAAGTGGTCGCCCTCGGTCTGTTAAGACTCCAGCAGTGATAAAAGCTGTGAAGGCGCGAATTCAAAGAAATCCCAAACGTAAGCAGAAACTGTTGGCCCTTCAGATGGGGTTAAGCAGAACCACGGTGAAAAGGGTGTTAAATGAAGACTTAGGGCTTCGGGCATATCGAAGAAAAACAGGACATCGTTTGAATGCTCGTCTAATGGACCTGAGACTGAAGAGATGCCGCGCTTTGTTGAAGCGGTACGCGGAAAAAAAATATCGGTAAATTCTTTTTTTGGATGAAAAATTTTTTACCGTAGAAGAGAGCTACAAAAATCAAAATGATAAGGTGTACGCACACAGTAGTGAAGAAGCGAGCAACCGTATTCCGCGTGTCCAACGAGGTCATTTTCCATCCTCGCTCATGGTATAGTTGGGAGTTTCTTATTGGGGCTTAACAGAGGTACATTTTGTGAGAACGGTGTAAAAACAAATGCAGTTGTGTATCAAAATACAGTCCTGACGAACCTTGTGGAACCTGTTTCTCATACCATGTTCAATAACAGGCACTGGGTATTCCAACAAGATTCGGCGCCAGCTCTAGAGCGAAGAGCACACAAGACTGGCTGGCGGCGCGTGAAATCGACTTCATCCGGCACGAAGACTGGCCCTCCTCCAGTCCAGATTTGAATCCGTTAGATTACAAGATATGGCAACACTTGGAGGAAAAGGCGTGCTCAAAGCCTCATCCCAATTTGGAGTCACTCAAGACATCCTTGATTAAGGCAGCCGCCGATATTGACATGGACCTCGTTCGTGCTGCGATAGACGACTGGCCGCGCAGATTGAAGGCCTGTATTCAAAATCACGGAGGTCATTTTGAATAAACTTTAGTGTCATAAGAATCCATGTTTTGTTAAGTTCATTTTGGTATATAAATGGTTACATAATGAATAAACTTGTTTCAATTATTTTATATTAAACATGTGACAGAATTTATGACCTGACTAGGTATAATTTATAGAGAAACAACCAGACCCGGAACAAATATCTGTAGATCATGCAAACATTTGTTCCGCGGCGGGAATCGAACCCGCTACCTCCTGCGTCTCAGCCGGCTATTCGCCCACTGCACCACGGAGATCGTCAAGAGTAGTTTGGTTTTTACTGATATCGAAAGTAGGTTATTTTTTTTTAAAGTTACTTGTATTGTGAATTATTTGAGATCATTTACAATAGACGAGATTCACAAAGATATGAGACATAACTTGTCTAACTAAGAGATATGATACATTGTGTTCTTGTGAGATATATAATACCTGTTAATAAGGCACCTAGGTGACCGATACAGATATCATCATCAACCTATAACAGTCCACTCCTGGACGCAAGTCTCCCAGGGTGCGCCATTGAGCCCGATCCTCACCTCTTCTCATCCAATCCTTGCCAGCCACAGCGCGCAAATCGTCACTTTCCCTAGCCGGAGGTCGTCCTACATTTCGCTTGCCTGGGCGTGGTCAACACTCCAGAACACGTTTACCCCAACGGTTTTAGGTTCTGCGGCAGATATGACCGGCCCACTGCCACTTCAGCTTGCTGGCCCTCTGAGCTATGTCGATGACCTTGGTTCTTTGTCGTATACAGATATATAGCAACGGCATCCCGAAAACAGTTGCTGAGAGATGTAGCTCTCATATTTGGAATCACTTTGTACAGTCTCCCTAGTTGTTTGCACTTTGCAACAGAGGAGAATACTAAATTAGATTTGTAAATTTATTTATTTTTTTACTAACAAAATGGTCTACGTTGTCCGAAGTAAATAAATTTGATTTTATAGTACATTGTGGTACTTACTACAAAGAAATGCTAATATTTTTATACCACTTTTCTAAATAACTAACTTCTTTTTTCTTCAACTTTTTTAAATACCTAGTTATATAGTTGTTACCTAACTACTGAGTTGTGACAGAAAAGTGTGAATAATTCCTAAGATTTTTGCACTGTACCTACCTATGATAAGAAATATGTATTGCAGTTTAATCAGTTATGTACACACGGCTACACTTTCCAGTATAAGCTGACCTCGCAGTGTGTTGGCTTTTTGTAGAATGAGAGGTCAGCTTATACTGGTAAATTATAGCTTGATGTGTAACCGTGTGTACCTGCTTATATATTATATTATCATGCAGAAATAGTATTATTATACGTATATATACATATTACACAATGAATGATCGAGTAATACAAATTGTAAAATGTACTGAGAATATTGAATGAATGAATGAATGAAAATTCTTTATTATACCTTACAAGCTAGACACAACAGATTTATAGAAAAAAAAACAAATAAAAGTAAGCATAATGGGCGGTCTTATCGTTTAACAAAGCGATCTCTTCCAGACAACCTTTGGATGGAGAGGATCATTGCTTAATGGAAGATTGGCCGAGGTGTAAAAAGAATAAACTTAATAATAGAAAAAGTAATTAGTTATATACATACATATTAGGTACATAAATAACTTTAAATAAATAAATAAATATCATATATAAAATAAATAAATATGTACTTACATACTTATACTTACAATAATAATATTAGAGATCAGATGAATCATGACTCTTCATGGAGATAAAAGTTTTTGAGTCTAGCTTTAAATACGTAAGGTGAGGGGGATTTCTTAATGGAGACCGGCAAGGCGTTCCATAATCGGACAGCTTGGACGGAAAAGGAGTTTGCATAGAAACTGGTTCTATGTATCGGGGTTTTGAGAAGGAGGTTTTCAGAGGATCGGAGTGTTTGGGAATTTGTGCAAAAAAGGAATTCATAGCGTTCCTTCAGATAACAAGGCGTGGAAGGATTACGAAGGATGTTGAATAGGAGGGATAGGATGTGAGTATTCCGGCGAAGTCGAATGGGGAGCCATTTGAATTTATTACGAAATTCGGAGATGTGGTCGTATTTCCGGAGTCCGAAAATAAACCTTATGCAAAAATTTTGAAGACGCTCAAGCTTCTTGAGCTGCTCCTCCGTGAGGTCAAGATAGCAGAAATCAGCGTAATCTAAAATTGGGAGAAGAAGAGATTGTGCAAGCGCAATTTTAGTAGCTATCGGAAGAAAGTTTCGCAGTCTCCTGAGCGAACCAGCAGAGGCAAATAGCTTCCGACTCACAGATTCGAGCTGAGGACCCCACGACATACAGCTATCCATGAAGATGCCCAAATTTTTCACAACCTTTGAGTGTTTACTAATTGAAGAGAATTTATACGGCGTGTGGTGGCAAGTTGCAGATTTTTTTCTTTGTTCTTCGTTTGTTCATTATCTCACCTGATGGTAAGCGATGGTGTGGTCTAAGATGGAGCATGAAGATCTAGCAGACACCTATTAACTCTTGTTGTAGAGTCCCGGATTCGAGTCTTCGGGAAAAACAAACGACACGGCGTAAACTATTCCATACGTTAGCTGAAGGTACGCATTAAAAACGTAGAATCAAAACGGTGAGTGCGAACTTTTTTATGCAATTCGATATATTATTTATTTATTTAATCACAAACAGGAACGCCAACAAGTAATATATTTAGGTATACACATACATGAAATTTTGACATTGTGATCTCATTGAACCGATACGTATGCCTATTATACATTTCATTCATTTTCATTTATTTGTTCATAAAACAATTAACTGCCCGGCTGAAGAGGGACTAGGCGGGTCACGTCAGTCGTATGGTCACAGACAAATGGGCAACAGTCGTCACACAATGGGTGCCTGCAGATGGACGTCGAAGCCGGGGCAGGCCGAGGAAGCGTTGGCGTGACGACCTCGATGCATTCCAAGATGGCTGGTGAGACGTGACGAGCGACCGTGAGATGTGGAGGAACATGGGGGAGACCTTTGCCTAGCAGTGGGAAAGTATAGGTTAATAAAAAAAAAACAACTAACCAATTGTATTTGAAATTATACATTAAAAATAATACGCATATACTTTTTCGAATTGAATATAACTTATTCGAGTTGAAGTATTCGAACCCACAATCTCCAGAGTTTCCAGGTCTCTGGTCGTCAACAGCCCACCCTCACGAAGGGGTAGTCAGAGGTAAACCCAAGTATCTTCAAGAGTCTGCGTACTAAGTTTTTTTTTCTATTCTACCTGTGGAACAAGCATATGGCCCAGCTGATGTTAAGTGGTAACCATCGCCTATAACTAAGCATTGCCTCGTAGGTCACGCATCTTAGAAACGTGCCCTACGATGCCCTATGATGAACGTGTACTCATGTGCCTGTAATTTCACTGGAAACTATACCCTTCATATCGAAACACAGCAATACTGCTTGGCGGCAGAAAAAGGTATGGTGTTAGTATTACCCTGGGCAATCCCTTTCACTCTACTCTTAGCAGTAGAGTTCGTTAGGGATCTGAGGTTGCCCATCATGGGAAGTAATTAATAAAATCGTAAGTTTTTTTAATGATACCAAGACCGAACTGTGTAACAGACAGAATTTAATATTAGATAACAACTGTGCTAATAGTTGTGATAAAACTGTTAACATTATTGCCAGAGGTCAAAGCTTTATCAATGTTATACCTAGCTAGGTACTCTTGGGTAAAGACCCGGCTAATCAGACAATGATGCGTATACGGTTATCATCTGACGTTCGAGATTATCTATACTTAAATAAAAAATAAATGGTGTTCGTTGATTACAGGAACACTTGAGAACGGCTGGACGGATTTAGCGATTTTTTTTTCATGTTCGTAATAGTCTTAGTCGTAGTAGTTCGTTAAGGTTTTAGGGGAAAAATGTTAAAAGATGGCGGGCTTTGAATATTCGGGAATAACCAAGTGCTTTTTCAATTTAATTTGGTAAATTTTTAGGTAACATGGCGATTATTTTAATGTAATAAATACTGCACGCTCCAGCACGCTCCTCTGGCGTTAGGAAAATTTAAGAAATAAAAAGAATAAAGACAGACCACCTCACCTATATAACAAAAAACCAAAAATAACTGGATCAGTGCACTGTACTTAACATAATTACAGTGATGTAGTAACGTGATCCTAAACCAGGAATAATCTAACATTATCTACATTAATTTAATTTAACCTACGTTAATTTAACATGACTTAACTTCTAATAACTTCGCCCCGAACGGAGATCTCGCGAGTCTCCCATAGAAACAAAATATATCGTAATCTTTGACTATCAAAATAGTGCCACGAAATAAATACCATGTAACTTGACCTACAGTTTCATTCAAGTTACAGGCAACGGGAGTTTATGTATTTTGGTTTTTTTTTTTTGGTGTACAAAAATCAGTTATTCTGGATTTCGGACTTTGGCCTATATTTATGTCACAGCACTGTGTCAATTACAGCACTGTGGGGTCACTGATGTACCCTGGGGATTTCGGCAAAGTTCAGTTGTTATTATGGCTAATAACTCAAAAACTACAAGGACTTTACTAAAAATGAAATCGGAGTCGAAATGTACTAATGAAGACCTTTCATTTTACGTCCCACTTGACCTAATAGTCTCATTTTCATTTTTTTACCTCTTGAACCCCATATCTCAACAACCCCCTGAATATTTTTAGCTCATAAGTCACACCAAAATTATGCCATCACTACCTGTGTATCAGTTTAATCAAATTTGATACCTATATATCAAATTTCACGATGATCGGATCAACGCTTCGAAAGTTATCCTCGGACATACAAACGTATATACATACATACAACGCCGATTTGCCCAAGTTGATATTGAGATCTCGCTTTGATCGATCAATAATATTTGTTTGTATTATACCGAAATAACGCAAGAGCGAGACCCTCTAACACAGGGGTCCCAAACCCATGAAATGTATCATAGATTAAGTTAACTGAAATAAATATCTGTATTTGTATTGTAATGTAAAGAGTGCATTCTGACAACGCATAAGGAACATGTTGGCAACATATAAACATGACTCATGTTTCAAGATACATGCTATAGTTCTCCAGGAGTTCCCCTAAGTTTATGCGGATCGGCTTCAGCTTAAGGTTCTAATTCCTTCACTGTGACTGTGGGAGCTGGTGAGGACGTGTGAGAAATACGCGGCTGGCCACGGGTTAAAATATTTTTAAACACTAAGGTCAATTCATGGTCCTCGAGGCCTATTTTATATACTATATTTTAATATATATATAATTAAGCAAAACACAAAATCATGGTAGACGGGCAAGAATTATACTACGTCGATGAGTGCATTTACTTAGGCCAGATTGTCTCCTTCGAAAACAGGCAAGATAAAGAGGTCGATCGCCGCGTCGAAAATGCCTGGAGGAACTTCTGGTCCATGAAGGGAGACTTTCCATTGTCACTTAAGCGTAAACGCATCGACATGTGTATTCTGCCCGTCCTTATGGTGCCCAAACTTGGTCATTGACAGAATCTCAAAAGTCCAAACTCAAGAGGGGTAAAGAGAATCGACAGGATCCGCAATACCACACTGCGCGCGAAGACCGGCATGGCGACAAGACTGCCAGGCTGAAGTGGGACTGGGCGGGTCACGTCAGTCGTATGGTCACAGATAAATGGACAACAGTCGTCACACAATGGGTGCCTGCAGATGGGCGTCGAAGCCGGGGCAGGCCAAGGAAGCATTGGCGTGACGACCTCGTTGCATTCCAAAATGGCTGGTGGGACGTGGCGAGTGATCGTGAGAACAGGGGGGAGACCTTTACCCAGCAGTGGGAAAATATAGGTTAAAAAAAAGTTAGATAAATATTCTAGTAGGTATTCGTTCAAATTTAAGAATTTCACAACTAGCAGTAATTATACATTAATTAAAAATTAAATGGTGTCCCCATACATACATAGTTGACGCCAATTAAGATATTCCTTTAAGTTGTATGGGCACTCATACAATTTAGAGGACTAGCTTAATCGGCACCAACCTCAAATAAGGTAAGTAAATAAATAAAATTGTGCTTTTTGAATAAAATAAATATTGAAGGACAACAGTCTCATACAACAGACATGATTTTTTGTCGTTTTTATAGATAATGGTACGATAAACGCTTCGTGCGCAAGTCCAACTCGCACTTGGGTTGTTTAGGGTTCCGTACCCAAAGGGTAAAACGGCAACATATTACTAAGGCTCCGCTGTTTGTACGTCTGTCTGCCTGTCCGTCTGACTGTCCGTGTGTCACCAGGCTGTATCTCATGAACCGTGATAGTTAGACAGTTGCAATTTTCACAGATGATGTATTTGACGATCTCCGTGGTGCAGTGGGCGAATAGCCGGCTGAGACGCAGGAGGTAGTGGGTTCGATTCCCGCTGCGGAACAAATGTTTGCATGATCTACATATATTTGTTCCCGGTCTGGTTGTTTCTCTATATGTATTATAAGAATGTATTTACAAAAATATATATATAAAAATTATAGTACACGCCATACTATGCCATACTATGGTTCCCATAGTACACGCTCTGCTTAGTTTGGGGCTAGATAGCGCTGTGTCGAAATGTCCCGCAATATTTATTTATTTATTTTTATTTCTGTTGCCGCTATTACAACAAATACTAAAAACAGAATAAAATAAATATTTTAGGTGGGCTCCTATACAACAAACGTGATTTCTTTGCTCGTCTTAGCTCAATATTGATAACGGCAACAGGTAGACACTTGAAATGTTCACAGAATATTTAGTTATACCCTCACTTTTAAAAAAAATTTAATTAAATTAAAACAAATATTTAAGGGGGGCTCCAATACAACAAACGTGATTTTTTTACTGTTTTTATAGATAATGGTACGGAATACTTCGTGCGCGAGTCCGAGTCGCACTTGGCCGGTTTTATTTATGTATCCTCTGTGTTTGTTCTGTTCGTACTACTGGCGTTGTCACAAATAAATTTGGTTTGATAAAAACCTTGGCAACTAATATTAAAATAGGGCGAAATAGGCTTTCATACTTCAGAAACTAAATCTGAAAATTCGTTCACTGATAGAAATCTAGAAATCCATCTTAGATAAACTATTGGCTAAGAACCAAACCTCGGTCTGGTCAGCTGGTCTTAAACACGTGAGGTCTTACCACAAAAAAATTAAACATTGATTAGTGCGTGTTTAAAAAGATTTTTTAAACACGAATTAAACGACGACCTCCGTGACGCAGTGGGCGCATAGCCGGCAGAGACGCAGGAGGGATTCGATTCCCGCCGCGGAACAAACGTTTGCATTATCTACAGATAATTGTTCTGGGTCTGGATGTTTGTCTATATATTATAAGTATGTATTTACAAAAAAAAAGTATATAAGTATTCTATCAGTATAGTATAGTATTTCTATCTGGTTCCCATAGTACAAGCTCTGCTTAGTTTGGGGCTAGATATCACTCTGTATAATGTCTAGAAATTTTTATTTATTTATTTAAACCGTTGTTAAAGGTGTTTGCGGTAACAAGGATAATTTTAAATAATAACTGAATTATTCACAATTAATGCATATTTATTTATTTATAATGTAACTTATAACAGAAAATCAAAATCAATCAAACTAACAAAAGCTTACTAATTTCGACGCCGTAACTAATCGGCATTGTATGTATGTATGTATGTAAGTATGTATGTTGGGGAGTTGTTGAGATATTGGAGTTCAAGAGAGGTAAAAAAATTAAAATGAGACTATTTGTTCAAGTGGGACGTCAAATGAAAGGTCTTCATTAGTACATTTTAGACTCCGTTTTTGTTTTTAGTAAACTCCTTATAGTCTTTGAGTTATTAACCATAATAAATACTGAATTTTGACAAAATTCACAGAGTTCACCAGTAACCCCAGTGCTGTAATTTGGTATGCGTCTAGCTTAAGTGACACAAACATAGGCAAAAGTCTGCAATCCAGAATAACTGCAATTTGTACCCCAAAAAAAATACCAAATCACATGAACTCATCTGTCAAATCACACGTTACCTGTAATTTGAATGAAACTGTAGATCAAATAAGTTGGTTACATATTTCGTGGCACTGTTTTATTGGTCAAAGATTAAGGCCGGCTTGCACAACGATCCCTAAACGTATTTAGCGACGAAACATGTTTAAATTTGACGTATTTGTTTGTTTTGACAACTCCTTAAATCATATTTAGCCACTAAACACGTTTAGGCATCGTTGCGCGAGTCGCCCTAAAAATATTTTCTTTTGTGTTTTGGAAGACTCGCGAGATCTCAGTTCGGGGCGAACCACCAGTTAATATATTTTTGAGTTTCCATGGTTTTAATAAAAGAAAGCATAATTGACAACACATTTATTAGTTCTACGTGTAAATAAGTAGGTTTAACAATATCTTTAGTTTTATGCGATAGTTATTAATATAACGTAGGCAAATACTGATGCAACAGCTAATATTAATTTGGAGAATGCTTAGGTTATACTAAAATATGAAAATACTTATACAAGACAACTGGCTTGTATCTAACAGATGAATAGTCTCAAATAGCCTCATAAAACCTTCAAATAAACGTAACACTTCCTTGTTCAAAGCTTTTGATCGACCAACAGGCGCCAACGACGAGCCCACAGGCCCACCCGTGGGACTATTTTAAAACGTATAGCTGTCAGATCGGTCCGACAGTTTTAGACAGATACAATTTCGAATTCGAGAACGTTTATTTAACTATCAATCTTTGAATCCGAAATTATTTTAAAATAGCGTTTTGGATTCGAAATTGAATCTGATGAAAACTGTCGGAGCGATAATTTACCTCACAGTTTACGTCAAACTAAGACCGGCCACATACAGTCAGAATTCCGTTTTGGAATGTTGACTGGGAATTTCAATGGCAGCAAATCCATACTCCTATGTTCAGCAGTGGACGTCGTTGGGCTGACGATAATGATGATGATTGTGTCCGTCACCCTGGTACTAAGGTAAGTAAGTACCTACAGGTCACATATGTCTGTAATTTCGTCGGTTACTCGCATATCGATCGGTGCTTTATAACATGAAAGTAGTACGTAGCGTTTCTTGGTGGTCTAACAGGAGCTGATAACTGGCAGGGTCTTGCCTTGGCAGTGGTTCTTCCAGCCGTACCAGGCGTTGAACCCGTGCCGTTTGTAGATCTTGTTCAGTGCGCATTTCGCAGCTTTCGTGATGTTGTCGGTGAGGAGATCTGAAGAAAGGTAACATAACTTTATTTGTAGGAGTCAAAATAATATACAGGCTGTTTTAGAATATGTAAAATAACCAGAAAGGGGTGATTCTACGGCGAAGTATCAGGAGTCCTATTATTTATCATAATATTACATTTTTTACTTTCACCTCCTGAAGTTTGTTTATAGACAAGCAGCATTATGGTTGATGCGTCTACATCATATATTAGTCTTTAGTCTTATTTTATTTTTTATGAAATACAAAACAACGAAAATATAAGTCTTTGTAGTCAATTAAGCCCACAGCCCATTCAGTATTAAGTTATTTTTTATTGGTCAATTTGGCCCATGGTCAATTCGGTCCGCTGTCTATCTGTTTGGTGGGCTCAGTTGACCACTTTCAGTTTATTTCGTGGTCAGAGTTGCCTCGATCCGTTGTCAACTCGACCCACGGACAACTTGGCCCGCTGCCAATCTGATTCGTGGGTTCGGTTGACCGCTTCCAATATTTTCGGGGTCGGCTCGGCCCGCCCACGTTTTATTTCAGGCTCGGTTGACCGCTTCTAATATGTAAAAGTACAGTCTGGTATATATGTGTTTAACAGGGGTGGGCAGTATTTGAATTACTTGCAATTAAAATACGTAATTGAAACACAAATATGTATTTTGTATTTTAAAATTCAATTAATTTGTAAAAATTTAATTTGTAATTGGTATTTCAAATACCTGACGCTGAGGTATTTTGTAGTTAGTATTTCAAATAGGTACGTATGGCTTCAAAATCCATCTGAACATAAATACATTTAGCGATCTTATTATTGGTGCGTTCTACAGAAAATAGAGCTTGATAGTTTTCGTAACTATTCATAAGCAAAATGGCGACCTCTAAAATATATGACAATCTTTAAAGTTGGCATCACTGCACCTGTACCTACTGGACGTCAAATTGTCAAGTACCTAACAAATAAAAATAGTTAAAATACTGTATTTTTAAAATACACGACATAAAATTATTTTGTATTTCGTATTATAATACGTGCGAGATAGTATTTTGTAATTTGTATTTTAGGTAATTAACGCAAAGCATGTATTTAGCCCAGCTCTGATTTTAAACTTTAAAGTACTACTCACCAGCACAAGTGACGTTGCAGTCCTTGCCAGGAGTACTGGTCTTGGAGCACCAGAAGTTATCGTTGATCTGGAAGAGGCCGTAGTCCTTAGAACCATTTCTATTGGTGTTAGTCTTGCTTGTGTCGCGCGCACTTTCATTTTCGACTAGGCATACCCCTGGAATATACAACCAAATTATTATCGTTGTATCGCATACTATGTGTTCTGTCATGTCCGACATTATTTGAAAACACGGGTAGGGATAGAAAATTTTAAATTTTCAAACAACCTTAATATCAAGTCCTAAAATATCAATGGCACAGCCTATATAAAATAGGTATACAAATCATTCACTATTCACTATTGGTTGAATGGTCTCTGTAGCTAGTTGTTGCCACAATTATGCCAATGTCAAATTGACAGGTTAAAAACGGTAAAACGATGGAGTTCCGGCATTGAAATGGTTGGCCAGTGTTTACAGAGGGAGACTCAACCAGAAATTAGATTACAAGGTAATTTATTTATACCTAAAAAGCAGAAACAGAGACAACACAATTAGGGACATACAAAACACAAATAAACATGTATACTAATACAGAATATATACACATAGAATTAGTAGGTGTACATATTTACAGTTTTATTTATTTACATTACCATAATTTACATAGAAGCGCTATGAAAGGGGAGAATACGAGGGATAATATAGTTTTGGAAGAGAAACGACGTGGGATTTCAGGAGGATAAACAAATCATATTCATTCATCATTATTGCAAGTATCATGTAAGTAGGTACCTGTTAAACTCACTAAGCGGTGTCGTGGCAAAGGCACCGCCGATTCACGTTAAAAATTGTTTATTGTAAATGTATCAGTAGGTACTGGATAAATATCCAAGCTACCGGTATTAAATTCACCTCTAAAATCAGTTAATACTATTCCAGATGTGTGTTTTAAATTAATGTCGTAGGTACATAACAAAACTTAATGTATAATACAGTAATTTGCTTTAAGGATTTATACGGTCTCATTAATAACATAACAAGATAAGCAAAGTGTAGTGGCAGTGGGCACGTAGCTCAAAGAAATAACGTCTTTTTTTATCGTAACGACCTCCGTGGCGCAGTAAGCGAATAGCCGGCTGAGACGCAGAAGGTAGCGGGTTCGATTCTCACCGCGGAACAAATGTTTGCATGATCTACAGATATTTGTTCCGGGTCTGGATGTTTTTCTATGTATCATAAGTATGTATTTACAAAAAAAATGTATTTAAGTATTCTATCAGTTATCTGGTTCCCATAGTACAAGCTCTGCTTAGTTCGGGGGTAGATAGCGCTGTATGAAATGTCCAGCAATATTTATTTATTGTTTTTTATTAGATGATGATGATAATGAGACGTACTCAAACGGTGGAGAAAAACATAGGTGTAGGAAATTGGTATGCGCTAGAACCAATCGTAGGCATTTTTCTTCGGTTAGTATTCTTGGAAACTGCAGACGTTTGGACTATGGACGATTGAAGAAGTTTTAGTCTTGACAAAGAGAACTATACTTTTTCAGTTTAGTGCTTCTCTTCAATCTTTCTATACATTCTTAATATTATAAATTCGTAAGTAACTCCGTCTTTTTGTTACGTTTAACGGCTGGACTGATTTCGATAAAATTTGGTATAATGACCGGGATTGGGACATAGGAAGCTATACAACTATATAGGTAATACAGTTTATATAGCATAGATTTGAAATTTGGAATAAATAGAAGATATTATTTAATTGGAATAGTAAAAAATATGACTGATGAAAATGTATGCAAAGGTAATACTAAAAAACACGGAAGAAATATCTGTGGATCGTATACACGGCTACACATCAAGCTATGCAATTCCAGTATAAGCTGACCTCGCATTGTGTAGGCTTTTCGTAGAATGAGAGGTCAGCTTATACTGGAAATCTATAGCTTGATGTGTAGCCGTGTGTACAACATTTATTCCACGGCGGGAATTGAAACCTTTTGAACTGTTTTTCGCATCTCAGCCGGCTATTCGCTTACTGCGCCACGGAGGCCATCCTAGAATAGTATTAGTAGGTACCAAGGAATGTATTACCTAGGAACTAACTAATTCAAAAAAATCAAATAAATTACATCGACCATGTGTGAAATCTCAAATAACTTCAAAAATAACGGCAAAATGTAAAACAATACTTACAATCCCTCATTTTATCCTCCGGGAATCCCTGCCTCCTCAGTTCCTTCACCAGGCCACATCTGTCAAACTTCTTTGCCTCAGTCAGGGCGAGAACCGCTACCACAGCCAGAAAAACCAAAAACTTCTGCATAATTATACTAGGTGTGCACTTGTTTACAGTTCTGAGTTCCAGCAACGTATGACTCGATTGATTCGGGAACGAAGCTTTTATAGCAAACTCGAGGTAAACACATAGTAGGTATAGGTGATCGGGGAATCCTATCTATCTCTGTTGTTATGCATACAGTATGCCACATACTTTAATCTTGTAAAGGGGTCACGAAAGTGTCAATCGGGTTCTTCTTGCAACGTTTGTTTGTTTGTTCATGTTTTATGCAAATATTGCACTATTTTATTGGTTTTCTTCGAGTAACTCGAATTGTTTTTAACCGACTCCAAAAAAGGAGAAGGTTCCAATTCGAATGTATTTTGTTTATGTTTGTTATCTCAGAACTTTCGATTGGGTGAACCGATTTTGATGATTATATTTTTATTTGATAGCTGGTGCTTCCTGTGTGGTCCCAATTCCATTTGGTCCAGTTTTGACAATGGCATCCATGAGAAAACCATATAAGTCTTAAATTTGTTAACTCACGCTCCTAACTCCGTTATATATCAACCAATTTGGAAAATTAGTTTTTTATTTTGAAATATATACTTTTATATTGATCCCATGGAAATTACATAAAAATTGGTACAGTAAATTAATATATAAATATTTCCGGACATTTCACACAGCGCTATTTAGCCCCAAACTAAGCTGAGCTTGTACTATGGAAACCAGATAACTGATAGAATACTTAAATACATTTTTTTTCGTAAATACATACTGACCTAGTCAGGTCATAAGTATTGTCACACAGTAAAAACTTTTCTTTTAGAATGCTGGCCACAAAAAAGTTTATAGAATTCGAATTTCGAATTGTTCATGAAAATAAAAAAGTATACTTTTTAGAATTTTACTCATTTTTAAATATGGAGTGGACGCTTAAAGAAGACCGTGTTGCAGTTATTGCGTTGCATCGTTGCGGTTACGCGCCAATTCAAATTTTTGACATACTGAAAAATTTGAATATAACCGAAAGATTCATTTATCGCACCATCAAACGATACAATGAAGACTCTAGTGTAGATGACAGGTCAAGAAGTGGTCGCCCTCGGTCTGTTAAGACTCCAGCAGTGATAAAAGCTGTGAAGGCGCGAATTCAAAGAAATCCCAAACGTAAGCAGAAACTGTTGGCCCTTCAGATGGGGTTAAGCAGAACCACGGTGAAAAGGGTGTTAAATGAAGACTTAGGGCTTCGGGCATATCGAAGAAAAACAGGACATCGTTTGAATGCTCGTCTAATGGACCTGAGACTGAAGAGATGCCGCGCTTTGTTGAAGCGGTACGCGGAAAAAAAATATCGGTAAATTCTTTTTTTGGATGAAAAATTTTTTACCGTAGAAGAGAGCTACAAAAATCAAAATGATAAGGTGTACGCACACAGTAGTGAAGAAGCGAGCAACCGTATTCCGCGTGTCCAACGAGGTCATTTTCCATCCTCGCTCATGGTATAGTTGGGAGTTTCTTATTGGGGCTTAACAGAGGTACATTTTGTGAGAACGGTGTAAAAACAAATGCAGTTGTGTATCAAAATACAGTCCTGACGAACCTTGTGGAACCTGTTTCTCATACCATGTTCAATAACAGGCACTGGGTATTCCAACAAGATTCGGCGCCAGCTCTAGAGCGAAGAGCACACAAGACTGGCTGGCGGCGCGTGAAATCGACTTCATCCGGCACGAAGACTGGCCCTCCTCCAGTCCAGATTTGAATCCGTTAGATTACAAGATATGGCAACACTTGGAGGAAAAGGCGTGCTCAAAGCCTCATCCCAATTTGGAGTCACTCAAGACATCCTTGATTAAGGCAGCCGCCGATATTGACATGGACCTCGTTCGTGCTGCGATAGACGACTGGCCGCGCAGATTGAAGGCCTGTATTCAAAATCACGGAGGTCATTTTGAATAAACTTTAGTGTCATAAGAATCCATGTTTTGTTAAGTTCATTTTGGTATATAAATGGTTACATAATGAATAAACTTGTTTCAATTATTTTATATTAAACATGTGACAGAATTTATGACCTGACTAGGTATAATTTATAGAGAAACAACCAGACCCGGAACAAATATCTGTAGATCATGCAAACATTTGTTCCGCGGCGGGAATCGAACCCGCTACCTCCTGCGTCTCAGCCGGCTATTCGCCCACTGCACCACGGAGATCGTCAAGAGTAGTTTGGTTTTTACTGATATCGAAAGTAGGTTATTTTTTTTTAAGTTACTTGTATTGTGAATTATTTGAGATCATTTACAATAGACGAGATTCACAAAGATATGAGACATAACTTGTCTAACTAAGAGATATGATACATTGTGTTCTTGTGAGATATATAATACCTGTTAATAAGGCACCTAGGTGACCGATACAGATATCATCATCAACCTATAACAGTCCACTCCTGGACGCAAGTCTCCCAGGGTGCGCCATTGAGCCCGATCCTCAGCTCTTCTCATCCAATCCTTGCCAGCCACAGCGCGCAAATCGTCACTTTCCCTAGCCGGAGGTCGTCCTACATTTCGCTTGCCTGGGCGTGGTCAACACTCCAGAACACGTTTACCCCAACGGTTTTAGGTTCTGCGGCAGATATGACCGGCCCACTGCCACTTCAGCTTGCTGGCCCTCTGAGCTATGTCGATGACCTTGGTTCTTTGTCGTATACAGATATATAGCAACGGCATCCCGAAAACAGTTGCTGAGAGATGTAGCTCTCATATTTGGAATCACTTTGTACAGTCTCCCTAGTTGTTTGCACTTTGCAACAGAGGAGAATACTAAATTAGATTTGTAAATTTATTTATTTTTTTACTAACAAAATGGTCTACGTTGTCCGAAGTAAATAAATTTGATTTTATAGTACATTGTGGTACTTACTACAAAGAAATGCTAATATTTTTATACCACTTTTCTAAATAACTAACTTCTTTTTTCTTCAACTTTTTTAAATACCTAGTTATATAGTTGTTACCTAACTACTGAGTTGTGACAGAAAAGTGTGAATAATTCCTAAGATTTTTGCACTGTACCTACCTATGATAAGAAATATTTATTGCAGTTTAATCAGTTATGTACACACGGCTACACTTTCCAGTATAAGCTGACCTCGCAGTGTGTTGGCTTTTTGTAGAATGAGAGGTCAGCTTATACTGGTAAATTATAGCTTGATGTGTAACCGTGTGTACCTGCTTATATATTATATTATCATGCAGAAATAGTATTATTATACGTATATATACATATTACACAATGAATGATCGAGTAATACAAATTGTAAAATGTACTGAGAATATTGAATGAATGAATGAATGAAAATTCTTTATTATACCTTACAAGCTAGACACAACAGATTTATAGAAAAAAAAACAAATAAAAGTAAGCATAATGGGCGGTCTTATCGTTTAACAAAGCGATCTCTTCCAGACAACCTTTGGATGGAGAGGATCATTGCTTAATGGAAGATTGGCCGAGGTGTAAAAAGAATAAACTTAATAATAGAAAAAGAAATTAGTTATATACATACATATTAGGTACATAAATAACTTTAAATAAATAAATAAATATCATATATAAAATAAATAAATATGTACTTACATACTTATACTTACAATAATAATATTAGAGATCAGATGAATCATGACTCTTCATGGAGATAAAAGTTTTTGAGTCTAGCTTTAAATACGTAAGGTGAGGGGGATTTCTTAATGGAGACCGGCAAGGCGTTCCATAATCGGACAGCTTGGACGGAAAAGGAGTTTGCATAGAAACTGGTTCTATGTATCGGGGTTTTGAGAAGGAGGTTTTCAGAGGATCGGAGTGTTTGGGAATTTGTGCAAAAAAGGAATTCATAGCGTTCCTTCAGATAACAAGGCGTGGAAGGATTACGAAGGATGTTGAATAGGAGGGATAGGATGTGAGTATTCCGGCGAAGTCGAATGGGGAGCCATTTGAATTTATTACGAAATTCGGAGATGTGGTCGTATTTCCGGAGTCCGAAAATAAACCTTATGCAAAAATTTTGAAGACGCTCAAGCTTCTTGAGCTGCTCCTCCGTGAGGTCAAGATAGCAGAAATCAGCGTAATCTAAAATTGGGAGAAGAAGAGATTGTGCAAGCGCAATTTTAGTAGCTATCGGAAGAAAGTTTCGCAGTCTCCTGAGCGAACCAGCAGAGGCAAATAGCTTCCGACTCACAGATTCGAGCTGAGGACCCCACGACATACAGCTATCCATGAAGATGCCCAAATTTTTCACAACCTTTGAGTGTTTACTAATTGAAGAGAATTTATACGGCGTGTGGTGGCAAGTTGCAGATTTTTTTCTTTGTTCTTCGTTTGTTCATTATCTCACCTGATGGTAAGCGATGGTGTGGTCTAAGATGGAGCATGAAGATCTAGCAGACACCTATTAACTCTTGTTGTAGAGTCCCGGATTCGAGTCTTCGGGAAAAACAAACGACACGGCGTAAACTATTCCATACGTTAGCTGAAGGTACGCATTAAAAACGTAGAATCAAAACGGTGAGTGCGAACTTTTTTATGCAATTCGATATATTATTTATTTATTTAATCACAAACAGGAACGCCAACAAGTAATATATTTAGGTATACACATACATGAAATTTTGACATTGTGATCTCATTGAACCGATACGTATGCCTATTATACATTTCATTCATTTTCATTTATTTGTTCATAAAACAATTAACTGCCCGGCTGAAGAGGGACTAGGCGGGTCACGTCAGTCGTATGGTCACAGACAAATGGGCAACAGTCGTCACACAATGGGTGCCTGCAGATGGACGTCGAAGCCGGGGCAGGCCGAGGAAGCGTTGGCGTGACGACCTCGATGCATTCCAAGATGGCTGGTGAGACGTGACGAGCGACCGTGAGATGTGGAGGAACATGGGGGAGACCTTTGCCTAGCAGTGGGAAAGTATAGGTTAATAAAAAAAAAACAACTAACCAATTGTATTTGAAATTATACATTAAAAATAATACGCATATACTTTTTCGAATTGAATATAACTTATTCGAGTTGAAGTATTCGAACCCACAATCTCCAGAGTTTCCAGGTCTCTGGTCGTCAACAGCCCACCCTCACGAAGGGGTAGTCAGAGGTAAACCCAAGTATCTTCAAGAGTCTGCGTACTAAGTTTTTTTTTCTATTCTACCTGTGGAACAAGCATATGGCCCAGCTGATGTTAAGTGGTAACCATCGCCTATAACTAAGCATTGCCTCGTAGGTCACGCATCTTAGAAACGTGCCCTACGATGCCCTATGATGAACGTGTACTCATGTGCCTGTAATTTCACTGGAAACTATACCCTTCATATCGAAACACAGCAATACTGCTTGGCGGCAGAAAAAGGTATGGTGTTAGTATTACCCTGGGCAATCCCTTTCACTCTACTCTTAGCAGTAGAGTTCGTTAGGGATCTGAGGTTGCCCATCATGGGAAGTAATTAATAAAATCGTAAGTTTTTTTAATGATACCAAGACCGAACTGTGTAACAGACAGAATTTAATATTAGATAACAACTGTGCTAATAGTTGTGATAAAACTGTTAACATTATTGCCAGAGGTCAAAGCTTTATCAATGTTATACCTAGCTAGGTACTCTTGGGTAAAGACCCGGCTAATCAGACAATGATGCGTATACGGTTATCATCTGACGTTCGAGATTATCTATACTTAAATAAAAAATAAATGGTGTTCGTTGATTACAGGAACACTTGAGAACGGCTGGACGGATTTAGCGATTTTTTTTTCATGTTCGTAATAGTCTTAGTCGTAGTAGTTCGTTAAGGTTTTAGGGGAAAAATGTTAAAAGATGGCGGGCTTTGAATATTCGGGAATAACCAAGTGCTTTTTCAATTTAATTTGGTAAATTTTTAGGTAACATGGCGATTATTTTAATGTAATAAATACTGCACGCTCCAGCACGCCCCTCTGGCGTTAGGAAAATTTAAGAAATAAAAAGAATAAAGACAGACCACCTCACCTATATAACAAAAAACCAAAAATAACTGGATCAGTGCACTGTACTTAACATAATTACAGTGATGTAGTAACGTGATCCTAAACCAGGAATAATCTAACATTATCTACATTAATTTAATTTAACCTACGTTAATTTAACATGACTTAACTTCTAATAACTTCGCCCCGAACGGAGATCTCGCGAGTCTCCCATAGAAACAAAATATATCGTAATCTTTGACTATCAAAATAGTGCCACGAAATAAATACCATGTAACTTGACCTACAGTTTCATTCAAGTTACAGGCAACGGGAGTTTATGTATTTTGGTTTTTTTTTTTTGGTGTACAAAAATCAGTTATTCTGGATTTCGGACTTTGGCCTATATTTATGTCACAGCACTGTGTCAATTACAGCACTGTGGGGTCACTGATGTACCCTGGGGATTTCGGCAAAGTTCAGTTGTTATTATGGCTAATAACTCAAAAACTACAAGGACTTTACTAAAAATGAAATCGGAGTCGAAATGTACTAATGAAGACCTTTCATTTTACGTCCCACTTGACCTAATAGTCTCATTTTCATTTTTTTACCTCTTGAACCCCATATCTCAACAACCCCCTGAATATTTTTAGCTCATAAGTCACACCAAAATTATGCCATCACTACCTGTGTATCAGTTTAATCAAATTTGATACCTATATATCAAATTTCACGATGATCGGATCAACGCTTCGAAAGTTATCCTCGGACATACAAACGTATATACATACATACAACGCCGATTTGCCCAAGTTGATATTGAGATCTCGCTTTGATCGATCAATAATATTTGTTTGTATTATACCGAAATAACGCAAGAGCGAGACCCTCTAACACAGGGGTCCCAAACCCATGAAATGTATCATAGATTAAGTTAACTGAAATAAATATCTGTATTTGTATTGTAATGTAAAGAGTGCATTCTGACAACGCATAAGGAACATGTTGGCAACATATAAACATGACTCATGTTTCAAGATACATGCTATAGTTCTCCAGGAGTTCCCCTAAGTTTATGCGGATCGGCTTCAGCTTAAGGTTCTAATTCCTTCACTGTGACTGTGGGAGCTGGTGAGGACGTGTGAGAAATACGCGGCTGGCCACGGGTTAAAATATTTTTAAACACTAAGGTCAATTCATGGTCCTCGAGGCCTATTTTATATACTATATTTTAATATATATATAATTAAGCAAAACACAAAATCATGGTAGACGGGCAAGAATTATACTACGTCGATGAGTGCATTTACTTAGGCCAGATTGTCTCCTTCGAAAACAGGCAAGATAAAGAGGTCGATCGCCGCGTCGAAAATGCCTGGAGGAACTTCTGGTCCATGAAGGGAGACTTTCCATTGTCACTTAAGCGTAAACGCATCGACATGTGTATTCTGCCCGTCCTTATGGTGCCCAAACTTGGTCATTGACAGAATCTCAAAAGTCCAAACTCAAGAGGGGTAAAGAGAATCGACAGGATCCGCAATACCACACTGCGCGCGAAGACCGGCATGGCGACAAGACTGCCAGGCTGAAGTGGGACTGGGCGGGTCACGTCAGTCGTATGGTCACAGATAAATGGACAACAGTCGTCACACAATGGGTGCCTGCAGATGGGCGTCGAAGCCGGGGCAGGCCAAGGAAGCATTGGCGTGACGACCTCGTTGCATTCCAAAATGGCTGGTGGGACGTGGCGAGTGATCGTGAGAACAGGGGGGAGACCTTTACCCAGCAGTGGGAAAATATAGGTTAAAAAAAAGTTAGATAAATATTCTAGTAGGTATTCGTTCAAATTTAAGAATTTCACAACTAGCAGTAATTATACATTAATTAAAAATTAAATGGTGTCCCCATACATACATAGTTGACGCCAATTAAGATATTCCTTTAAGTTGTATGGGCACTCATACAATTTAGAGGACTAGCTTAATCGGCACCAACCTCAAATAAGGTAAGTAAATAAATAAAATTGTGCTTTTTGAATAAAATAAATATTGAAGGACAACAGTCTCATACAACAGACATGATTTTTTGTCGTTTTTATAGATAATGGTACGATAAACGCTTCGTGCGCAAGTCCAACTCGCACTTGGGTTGTTTAGGGTTCCGTACCCAAAGGGTAAAACGGCAACATATTACTAAGGCTCCGCTGTTTGTACGTCTGTCTGCCTGTCCGTCTGACTGTCCGTGTGTCACCAGGCTGTATCTCATGAACCGTGATAGTTAGACAGTTGCAATTTTCACAGATGATGTATTTGACGATCTCCGTGGTGCAGTGGGCGAATAGCCGGCTGAGACGCAGGAGGTAGTGGGTTCGATTCCCGCTGCGGAACAAATGTTTGCATGATCTACATATATTTGTTCCCGGTCTGGTTGTTTCTCTATATGTATTATAAGAATGTATTTACAAAAATATATATATAAAAATTATAGTACACGCCATACTATGCCATACTATGGTTCCCATAGTACACGCTCTGCTTAGTTTGGGGCTAGATAGCGCTGTGTCGAAATGTCCCGCAATATTTATTTATTTATTTTTATTTCTGTTGCCGCTATTACAACAAATACTAAAAACAGAATAAAATAAATATTTTAGGTGGGCTCCTATACAACAAACGTGATTTCTTTGCTCGTCTTAGCTCAATATTGATAACGGCAACAGGTAGACACTTGAAATGTTCACAGAATATTTAGTTATACCCTCACTTTTAAAAAAAATTTAATTAAATTAAAACAAATATTTAAGGGGGGCTCCAATACAACAAACGTGATTTTTTTACTGTTTTTATAGATAATGGTACGGAATACTTCGTGCGCGAGTCCGAGTCGCACTTGGCCGGTTTTATTTATGTATCCTCTGTGTTTGTTCTGTTCGTACTACTGGCGTTGTCACAAATAAATTTGGTTTGATAAAAACCTTGGCAACTAATATTAAAATAGGGCGAAATAGGCTTTCATACTTCAGAAACTAAATCTGAAAATTCGTTCACTGATAGAAATCTAGAAATCCATCTTAGATAAACTATTGGCTAAGAACCAAACCTCGGTCTGGTCAGCTGGTCTTAAACACGTGAGGTCTTACCACAAAAAAATTAAACATTGATTAGTGCGTGTTTAAAAAGATTTTTTAAACACGAATTAAACGACGACCTCCGTGACGCAGTGGGCGCATAGCCGGCAGAGACGCAGGAGGGATTCGATTCCCGCCGCGGAACAAACGTTTGCATTATCTACAGATAATTGTTCTGGGTCTGGATGTTTGTCTATATATTATAAGTATGTATTTACAAAAAAAAAGTATATAAGTATTCTATCAGTATAGTATAGTATTTCTATCTGGTTCCCATAGTACAAGCTCTGCTTAGTTTGGGGCTAGATATCACTCTGTATAATGTCTAGAAATTTTTATTTATTTATTTAAACCGTTGTTAAAGGTGTTTGCGGTAACAAGGATAATTTTAAATAATAACTGAATTATTCACAATTAATGCATATTTATTTATTTATAATGTAACTTATAACAGAAAATCAAAATCAATCAAACTAACAAAAGCTTACTAATTTCGACGCCGTAACTAATCGGCATTGTATGTATGTATGTATGTAAGTATGTATGTTGGGGAGTTGTTGAGATATTGGAGTTCAAGAGAGGTAAATAAATTAAAATGAGACTATTTGTTCAAGTGGGACGTCAAATGAAAGGTCTTCATTAGTACATTTTAGACTCCGTTTTTGTTTTTAGTAAATTCCTTATAGTCTTTGAGTTATTAACCATAATAAATACTGAATTTTGACAAAATTCACAGAGTTCACCAGTAACCCCAGTGCTGTAATTTGGTATGCGTCTAGCTTAAGTGACACAAACATAGGCAAAAGTCTGCAATCCAGAATAACTGCAATTTGTACCCCAAAAAAAATACCAAATCACATGAACTCATCTGTCAAATCACACGTTACCTGTAATTTGAATGAAACTGTAGATCAAATAAGTTGGTTACATATTTCGTGGCACTGTTTTATTGGTCAAAGATTAAGGCCGGCTTGCACAACGATCCCTAAACGTATTTAGCGACGAAACATGTTTAAATTTGACGTATTTGTTTGTTTTGACAACTCCTTAAATCATATTTAGCCACTAAACACGTTTAGGCATCGTTGCGCGAGTCGCCCTAAAAATATTTTCTTTTGTGTTTTGGAAGACTCGCGAGATCTCAGTTCGGGGCGAACCACCAGTTAATATATTTTTGAGTTTCCATGGTTTTAATAAAAGAAAGCATAATTGACAACACATTTATTAGTTCTACGTGTAAATAAGTAGGTTTAACAATATCTTTAGTTTTATGCGATAGTTATTAATATAACGTAGGCAAATACTGATGCAACAGCTAATATTAATTTGGAGAATGCTTAGGTTATACTAAAATATGAAAATACTTATACAAGACAACTGGCTTGTATCTAACAGATGAATAGTCTCAAATAGCCTCATAAAACCTTCAAATAAACGTAACACTTCCTTGTTCAAAGCTTTTGATCGACCAACAGGCGCCAACGACGAGCCCACAGGCCCACCCGTGGGACTATTTTAAAACGTATAGCTGTCAGATCGGTCCGACAGTTTTAGACAGATACAATTTCGAATTCGAGAACGTTTATTTAACTATCAATCTTTGAATCCGAAATTATTTTAAAATAGCGTTTTGGATTCGAAATTGAATCTGATGAAAACTGTCGGAGCGATAATTTACCTCACAGTTTACGTCAAACTAAGACCGGCCACATACAGTCAGAATTCCGTTTTGGAATGTTGACTGGGAATTTCAATGGCAGCAAATCCATACTCCTATGTTCAGCAGTGGACGTCGTTGGGCTGACGATAATGATGATGATTGTGTCCGTCACCCTGGTACTAAGGTAAGTAAGTACCTACAGGTCACATATGTCTGTAATTTCGTCGGTTACTCGCATATCGATCGGTGCTTTATAACATGAAAGTAGTACGTAGCGTTTCTTGGTGGTCTAACAGGAGCTGATAACTGGCAGGGTCTTGCCTTGGCAGTGGTTCTTCCAGCCGTACCAGGCGTTGAACCCGTGCCGTTTGTAGATCTTGTTCAGTGCGCATTTCGCAGCTTTCGTGATGTTGTCGGTGAGGAGATCTGAAGAAAGGTAACATAACTTTATTTGTAGGAGTCAAAATAATATACAGGCTGTTTTAGAATATGTAAAATAACCAGAAAGGGGTGATTCTACGGCGAAGTATCAGGAGTCCTATTATTTATCATAATATTACATTTTTTACTTTCACCTCCTGAAGTTTGTTTATAGACAAGCAGCATTATGGTTGATGCGTCTACATCATATATTAGTCTTTAGTCTTATTTTATTTTTTATGAAATACAAAACAACGAAAATATAAGTCTTTGTAGTCAATTAAGCCCACAGCCCATTCAGTATTAAGTTATTTTTTATTGGTCAATTTGGCCCATGGTCAATTCGGTCCGCTGTCTATCTGTTTGGTGGGCTCAGTTGACCACTTTCAGTTTATTTCGTGGTCAGAGTTGCCTCGATCCGTTGTCAACTCGACCCACGGACAACTTGGCCCGCTGCCAATCTGATTCGTGGGTTCGGTTGACCGCTTCCAATATTTTCGGGGTCGGCTCGGCCCGCCCACGTTTTATTTCAGGCTCGGTTGACCGCTTCTAATATGTAAAAGTACAGTCTGGTATATATGTGTTTAACAGGGGTGGGCAGTATTTGAATTACTTGCAATTAAAATACGTAATTGAAACACAAATATGTATTTTGTATTTTAAAATTCAATTAATTTGTAAAAATTTAATTTGTAATTGGTATTTCAAATACCTGACGCTGAGGTATTTTGTAGTTAGTATTTCAAATAGGTACGTATGGCTTCAAAATCCATCTGAACATAAATACATTTAGCGATCTTATTATTGGTGCGTTCTACAGAAAATAGAGCTTGATAGTTTTCGTAACTATTCATAAGCAAAATGGCGACCTCTAAAATATATGACAATCTTTAAAGTTGGCATCACTGCACCTGTACCTACTGGACGTCAAATTGTCAAGTACCTAACAAATAAAAATAGTTAAAATACTGTATTTTTAAAATACACGACACAAAATTATTTTGTATTTCGTATTATAATACGTGCGAGATAGTATTTTGTAATTTGTATTTTAGGTAATTAACGCAAAGCATGTATTTAGCCCAGCTCTGATTTTAAACTTTAAAGTACTACTCACCAGCACAAGTGACGTTGCAGTCCTTGCCAGGAGTACTGGTCTTGGAGCACCAGAAGTTATCGTTGATCTGGAAGAGGCCGTAGTCCTTAGAACCATTTCTATTGGTGTTAGTCTTGCTTGTGTCGCGCGCACTTTCATTTTCGACTAGGCATACCCCTGGAATATACAACCAAATTATTATCGTTGTATCGCATACTATGTGTTCTGTCATGTCCGACATTATTTGAAAACACGGGTAGGGATAGAAAATTTTAAATTTTCAAACAACCTTAATATCAAGTCCTAAAATATCAATGGCACAGCCTATATAAAATAGGTATACAAATCATTCACTATTCACTATTGGTTGAATGGTCTCTGTAGCTAGTTGTTGCCACAATTATGCCAATGTCAAATTGACAGGTTAAAAACGGTAAAACGATGGAGTTCCGAGCATTGAAATGGTTGGCCAGTGTTTACAGAGGGAGACTCAACCAGAAATTAGATTACAAGGTAATTTATTTATACCTAAAAAGCAGAAACAGAGACAACACAATTAGGGACATACAAAACACAAATAAACATGTATACTAATACAGAATATATACACATAGAATTAGTAGGTGTACATATTTACAGTTTTATTTATTTACATTACCATAATTTACATAGAAGCGCTATGAAAGGGGAGAATACGAGGGATAATATAGTTTTGGAAGAGAAACGACGTGGGATTTCAGGAGGATAAACAAATCATATTCATTCATCATTATTGCAAGTATCATGTAAGTAGGTACCTGTTAAACTCACTAAGCGGTGTCGTGGCAAAGGCACCGCCGATTCACGTTAAAAATTGTTTATTGTAAATGTATCAGTAGGTACTGGATAAATATCCAAGCTACCGGTATTAAATTCACCTCTAAAATCAGTTAATACTATTCCAGATGTGTGTTTTAAATTAATGTCGTAGGTACATAACAAAACTTAATGTATAATACAGTAATTTGCTTTAAGGATTTATACGGTCTCATTAATAACATAACAAGATAAGCAAAGTGTAGTGGCAGTGGGCACGTAGCTCAAAGAAATAACGTCTTTTTTTATCGTAACGACCTCCGTGGCGCAGTAAGCGAATAGCCGGCTGAGACGCAGAAGGTAGCGGGTTCGATTCTCACCGCGGAACAAATGTTTGCATGATCTACAGATATTTGTTCCGGGTCTGGATGTTTTTCTATGTATCATAAGTATGTATTTACAAAAAAAATGTATTTAAGTATTCTATCAGTTATCTGGTTCCCATAGTACAAGCTCTGCTTAGTTCGGGGGTAGATAGCGCTGTGTGAAATGTCCAGCAATATTTATTTATTGTTTTTTATTAGATGATGATGATAATGAGACGTACTCAAACGGTGGAGAAAAACATAGGTGTAGGAAATTGGTATGCGCTAGAACCAATCGTAGGCATTTTTCTTCGGTTAGTATTCTTGGAAACTGCAGACGTTTGGACTATGGACGATTGAAGAAGTTTTAGTCTTGACAAAGAGAACTATACTTTTTCAGTTTAGTGCTTCTCTTCAATCTTTCTATACATTCTTAATATTATAAATTCGTAAGTAACTCCGTCTTTTTGTTACGTTTAACGGCTGGGCTGATTTCGATAAAATTTGGTATAATGACCGGGATTGGGACATAGGAAGCTATACAACTCTATAGGTAATACAGTTTATATAGCATAGATTTGAAATTTGGAATAGATAGAAGATATTATTTAATTGGAATAGTAAAAAATATGACTGATGAAAATGTATGCAAAGGTAATACTAAAAAACACGGAAGAAATATCTGTGGATCGTATACACGGCTACACATCAAGCTATGCAATTCCAGTATAAGCTGACCTCGCATTGTGTAGGCTTTTCGTAGAATGAGAGGTCAGCTTATACTGGAAATGTATAGCTTGATGTGTAGCCGTGTGTACAACATTTATTCCACGGTGGGAATTGAAACGTTTTGAACTGTTTTTCGCATCTCAGCCGGCTATTCGCTTACTGCGCCACGGAGGCCATCCTAGAATAGTATTAGTAGGTACCAAGGAATGTATTACCTAGGAACTAACTAATTCAAAAAAATCAAATAAATTACATCGACCATGTGTGAAATCTCAAATAACTTCAAAAATAACGGCAAAATGTAAAACAATACTTACAATCCCTCATTTTATCCTCCGGGAATCCCTGCCTCCTCAGTTCCTTCACCAGGCCACATCTGTCAAACTTCTTTGCCTCAGTCAGGGCGAGAACCGCTACCACAGCCAGAAAAACCAAAAACTTCTGCATAATTATACTAGGTGTGCACTTGTTTACAGTTCTGAGTTCCAGCAACGTATGACTCGATTGATTCGGGAACGAAGCTTTTATAGCAAACTCGAGGTAAACACATAGTAGGTATAGGTGATCGGGGAATCCTATATATCTCTGTTGTTATGCATACAGTATGCCACATACTTTAATCTTGTAAAGGGGTCACGAAAGTGTCAATCGGGTTCTTCTTGCAACGTTTGTTTGTTTGTTCATGTTTTATGCAAATATTGCACTATTTTATTGGTTTTCTTCGAGTAACTCGAATTGTTTTTAACCGACTCCAAAAAAGGAGAAGGTTCCAATTCGACTGTGTTTTGTTTATGTTTGTTACCTCAGGACTTTCGATTGGGTGAACCGATTTTGATGATTATATTTTTATTTGATAGCTGGTGCTTCCTGTGTGGTCCCAATTCCATTTGGTCCAGTTTTGACAATGGCATCCATGAGAAAACCATATAAGTCTTAAATTTGTTAACTCACGCTCCTAACTCCGTTATATATCAACCGATTTGGAAAATTAGTTTTTTATTTTGAAATATATACTTTTATATTGATCCCATGGAAATTACATAAAAATTGGTAGAGTAAATAAATAAATAAATATTTCCGGACATTTCACACAGCGCTATTTAGCCCCAAACTAAGCTGAGCTTGTACTATGGAAACCAGATAACTGATAGAATACTTAAATACATTTTTTTTCGTAAATACATACTGACCTAGTCAGGTCATAAGTATTGTCACACAGTAAAAACTTTTCTTTTAGAATGCTGGCCACAAAAAAGTTTATAGAATTCGAATTTCGAATTGTTCATGAAAATAAAAAAGTATACTTTTTAGAATTTTACTCATTTTTAAATATGGAGTGGACGCTTAAAGAAGACCGTGTTGCAGTTATTGCGTTGCATCGTTGCGGTTACGCGCCATTTCAAATTTTTGACATACTGAAAAATTTGAATATAACCGAAAGATTCGTTTATCGCACCATCAAACGATACAATGAAGACTCTAGTGTAGATGACAGGTCAAGAAGTGGTCGCCCTCGGTCTGTTAAGACTCCAGCAGTGATAAAAGCTGTGAAGGCGCGAATTCAAAGAAATCCCAAACGTAAGCAGAAACTGTTGGCCCTTCAGATGGGGTTAAGCAGAACCACGGTGAAAAGGGTGTTAAATGAAGACTTAGGGCTTCGGGCATATCGAAGAAAAACAGGACATCGTTTGAATGCTCGTCTAATGGACCTGAGACTGAAGAGATGCCGCGCTTTGTTGAAGCGGTACGCGGAAAAAAAATATCGGTAAATTCTTTTTTTGGTTGAAAAATTTTTTACCGTAGAAGAGAGCTACAACAAACAAAATGATAAGGTGTACGCACACAGTAGTGAAGAAGCGAGCAACCGTATTCCGCGTGTCCAACGAGGTCATTTTCTATCCTCGCTCATGGTATAGTTGGGAGTTTCTTATTGAGGCTTAACAGAGGTACATTTTGTGAGAACGGTGTAAAAACAAATGCAGTTGTGTATCAAAATACAGTCCTGACGAACCTTGTGGAACCTGTTTCTCATACCATGTTCAATAACAGGCACTGGGTATTCCAACAAGATTCGGCGCCAGCTCTAGAGCGAAGAGCACACAAGACTGGCTGGCGGCGCGTGAAATCGACTTCATCCGGCACGAAGACTGGCCCTCCTCCAGTCCAGATTTGAATCCGTTAGATTACAAGATATGGCAACACTTGGAGGAAAAGGCGTGCTCAAAGCCTCATCCCAATTTGGAGTCACTCAAGACATCCTTGATTAAGGCAGCCGCCGATATTGACATGGACCTCGTTCGTGCTGCGATAGACGACTGGCCGCGCAGATTGAAGGCCTGTATTCAAAATCACGGAGGTCATTTTGAATAAACTTTAGTGTCATAAGAATCCATGTTTTGTTAAGTTCATTTTGGTATATAAATGGTTACATAATGAATAAACTTGTTTCAATTATTTTATATTAAACATGTGACAGAATTTATGACCTGACTAGGTATAATTTATAGAGAAACAACCAGACCCGGAACAAATATCTGTAGATCATGCAAACATTTGTTCCGCGGCGGGAATCGAACCCGCTACCTCCTGCGTCTCAGCCGGCTATTCGCCCACTGCACCACGGAGATCGTCAAGAGTAGTTTGGTTTTTACAGATATCGGAAGTAGGTTATTTATTTTTAAAGTTACTTGTATTGTGAATTATTTGAGATCATTTACAATAGACGGGATTCACAAAGATATGAGACATAACTTGTCTAACTAAGAGATATGATACGTTGTGTTCTTGTGAGATATATAATACCTGTTAATAAGGCACCTAGGTGACCGATACAGATATCATCATCAACCTATAACAGTCCACTCCTGGACGCAAGTCTCCCAGGGTGCGCCATTGAGCCCGATCCTCAGCTCTTCTCATCCAATCCTTGCCAGCCACAGCGCGCAAATCGTCACTTTCCCTAGCCGGAGGTCGTCCTACATTTCGCTTGCCTGGGCGTGGTCAACACTCCAGAACACGTTTACCCCAACGGTTTTAGGTTCTGCGGCAGATATGACCGGCCCACTGCCACTTCAGCTTGCTGGCCCTCTGAGCTATGTCGATGACCTTGGTTCTTTGTCGTATACAGATATATAGCAACGGCATCCCGAAAACAATTGCTGAGAGATGTAGCTCTCATATTTGGAATCACTTTGTACAGTCTCCCTAGTTGTTTGCACTTTGCAACAGAGGAGAATACTAAATTAGATTTGTAAATTTATTTATTTTTTTACTAACAAAATGGTCTACGATGTCCGAAATAAATAAATTTGATTTTATAGTACATTGTGGTACTTACTACAAAGAAATGCTAATATTTTTATACCACTTTTCTAAATAACTAACTTCTTTTTTCTTCAACTTTTTTAAATACCTAGTTATATAGTTGTTACCTAACTACTGAGTTGTGACAGAAAAGTGTGAATAATTCCTAAGATTTTTGCACTGTACCTACCTATGATAAGAAATATTTATTGCAGTTTAATCCGTTATGTACACACGGCTACACGTTTCCAGTATAAGCTGACCTCGCAGTGTGTTGGCTTTTTGTAGAATGAGAGGTCAGCTTATACTGGAAAATTATAGCTTGATGTGTAACCGTGTGTACCTGCTTATATATTATATTATCATGCAGAAATAGTATTATTATACGTATATATACATATTACACAATGAATGATCGAGTAATACAAATTGTAAAATGTACTGAGAATATTGAATGAATGAATGAATGAAAATTCTTTATTATACTTTACAAGCTAGACACAACAGATTTATAGAAAAAAAACAAATAAAAGTAAGCATAATGGGCGGTCTTATCGTTTAACAAAGCGATCTCTTCCAGACAACCTTTGGATGGAGAGGATCATTGCTTAATGGAAGATTGGCCGAGGTGTAAAAAGAATAAACTTAATAATAGAAAAAGAAATTAGTTATATACATACATATTAGGTACATAAATAACTTTAAATAAATAAATAAATATCATATATAAAATAAATAAATATGTACTTACATACTTATACTTACAATAATAATATTAGAGATCAGATGAATCATGACTCTTCATGGAGATAAAAGTTTTTGAGTCTAGCTTTAAATACGTAAGGTGAGGGGGATTTCTTAATGGAGACCGGCAAGGCGTTCCATAATCGGACAGCTTGGACGGAAAAGGAGTTTGCATAGAAACTGGTTCTATGTATCGGGGTTTTGAGAAGGAGGTTTTCAGAGGATCGGAGTGTTTGGGAATTTGTGCAAAAAAGGAATTCAAAGCGTTCCTTCAGATAACAAGGCGTGGGAGGATTACGAAGGATGTTGAATAGGAGGGATAGGATGTGAGTATTCCGGCGAAGTCGAATGGGGAGCCATTTGAATTTATTACGAAATTCGGAGATGTGGTCGTATTTCCGGAGTCCGAAAATAAACCTTATGCAAAAATTTTGAAGACGCTCAAGCTTCTTGAGCTGCTCCTCCGTGAGGTCAAGATAGCAGAAATCAGCGTAATCTAAAATTGGGAGAAGAAGAGATTGTGCAAGCGCAATTTTAGTAGCTATCGGAAGAAAGTTTCGCAGTCTCCTGAGCGAACCAGCAGAGGCAAATAGCTTCCGACTCACAGATTCGAGCTGAGGACCCCACGACATACAGCTATCCATGAAGATGCCCAAATTTTTCACAACCTTTGAGTGTTTACTAATTGAAGAGAATTTATACAGCGTGTGGTGGCAAGTTGCAGATTTTTTTCTTTGTTCTTCGTTTGTTCATTATCTCACCTGATGGTAAGCGATGGTGTGGTCTAAGATGGTGCATGAAGATCTAGCAGACACCTATTAACTCTTGTTGTAGAGTCCCGGATTCGAGTCTTCGGGAAAAACAAACGACACGGCGTAAACTATTCCATACATTAGCTGAAGGTATGCATTAAAAACGTAGAATCAAAACGGTGAGTGCGAACTTTTTTATGCAATTCGATATATTATTTATTTATTTAATCACAAACAGGAACGCTAACAAGTAATATATTTAGGTATACACATACATGAAATTTTGACATTGGGATCTCATTGAACCGATACGTATGCCTATTATACATTTCATTCATTTTCATTTATTTGTTCATAAAACAATTAACTGCCCGGCTGAAGAGGGACTAGGCGGGTCACGTCAGTCGTATGGTCACAGACAAATGGGCAACAGTCGTCACACAATGGGTGCCTGCAGATGGACGTCGAAGCCGGGGCAGGCCGAGGAAGCGTTGGCGTGACGACCTCGATGCATTCCAAGATGGCTGGTGAGACGTGACGAGCGACCGTGAGATGTGGAGGAACATGGGGGAGACCTTTGCCTAGCAGTGGGAAAGTATAGGTTAATAAAAAAAACAACTAACCAATTGTATTTGAAATTATACATTAAAAATAATACGCATATACTTTTTCGAATTGAATATAACTTATTCGAGTTGAAGTATTCGAACCCACAATCTCCAGAGTTTCCAGGTCTCGGGTCGTCAACAGCCCACCCTCACGAAGGGGTAGTCAGAGGTAAACCCAAGTATCTTCAAGAGTCTGCGTACTAAGTTTTTTTTTCTATTCTACCTGTGGAACAAGCATATGGCCCAGCTGATGTTAAGTGGTAACCATCGCCTATAACTAAGCATTGCCTCGTAGGTCACGCATCTTAGAAACGTGCCCTACGATGCCCTATGATGAACGTGTACTCATGTGCCTGTAATTTCACTGGAAACTATACCCTTCATATCGAAACACAGCAATACTGCTTGGCGGCAGAAAAAGGTATGGTGTTAGTATTACCCTGGGCAATCCCTTTCACTCTACTCTTAGCAGTAGAGTTCGTTAGGGATCTGAGGTTGCCCATCATGGGAAGTAATTAATAAAATCGAAAGTTTTTTTAATGATACCAAGACCGAACTGTGTAACAGACAGAATTTAATATTAGATAACAACTGTGCTAATAGTTGTGATAAAACTGTTAACATTATTGCCAGAGGTCAAAGCTTTATCAATGTTATACCTAGCTAGGTACTCTTGGGTAAAGACCCGGCTAATCAGACAATGATGCGTATACGGTTATCATCTGACGTTCGAGATTATCTATACTTAAATAAAAAATAAATGGTGTTCGTTGATTACAGGAACACTTGAGAACGGCTGGACGGATTTAGCGATTTTTTTTTCATGTTCGTAATAGTCTTAGTCGTAGTAGTTCGTTAAGGTTTTAGGGGAAAAAAGTTAAAAGATGGCGGGCTTTGAATATTCGGGAATAACCAAGTGCTTTTTCAATTTAATTTGGTAAATTTTTAGGTAACATGGCGATTATTTTAATGTAATAAATACTGCACGCTCCAGCACGCTCCTCTGGCGTTAGGAAAATTTAAGAAATAAAAAGAATAAAGACAGACCACCTCACCTATATAACAAAAAACCAAAAATAACTGGATCAGTGCACTGTACTTAACATAATTACAGTGATGTAGTAACGTGATCCTAAACCAGGAATAATCTAACATTATCTACATTAATTTAATTTAACCTACGTTAATTTAACATGACTTAACTTCTAATAACTTCGCCCCGAACGGAGATCTCGCGAGTCTCCCATAGAAACAAAATATATCGTAATCTTTGACTATCAAAATAGTGCCACGAAATAAATACCATGTAACTTGACCTACAGTTTCATTCAAGTTACAGGCAACGGGAGTTTATGTATTTTGGTTTTTTTTTTTGGTGTACAAAAATGAGTTATTCTGGATTTCGGGCTTTGGCCTATATTTATGTCACAGCACTGTGTCATTTACAGCACTGTGGGGTCACTGATGTACCCTGGGGATTTCGGCAAAGTTCAGTTGTTATTATGGCTAATAACTCAAAAACTACAAGGACTTTACTAAAAATGAAATCGGAGTCGAAATGTACTAATGAAGACCTTTCATTTTACGTCCCACTTGACCTAATAGTCTCATTTTCATTTTTTTACCTCTTGAACCCCATATCTCAACAACCCCCCGAACATTTTTAGCTCATTAGTCACACCAAAATTATGCCATCACTACCTGTGTATCAGTTTAATCAAATTTGATACCTATAATATCAAATTTCACGATGATCGGATCAACGCTTCGAAAGTTATCCTCGGACATACAAACGTATATACATACATACAACGCCGATTTGCCCAAGTTGATATTGAGATCTCGCTTTGATCGATCAATAATATTTGTTTGTATTATACCGAAATAACGCAAGAGCGAGACTCTCTAACACAGGGGTCCCAAACCCATGAAATGTATCATAGATTAAGTTAACTGAAATAAATATCTGTATTTGTATTGTAATGTAAAGAGTGCATTCTGACAACGCATAAGAAACATGTTGGCAACATATAAACATGACTCATGTTTCAAGATACATGCTATAGTTCTCCAGGAGTTCCCCTAAGTTTATGCGGATCGGCTTCAGCTTAAGGTTCTAATTCCTTCACTGTGACTGTGGGAGCTGGTGAGGACGTGTGAGAAATACGCGGCTGGCCACGGGTTAAAATATTTGTAAACACTAAGGTCAATTCATGGTCCTCGAGGCCTATTTTATATACTATATTTTAATATATATATATATATATATATATAATTAAGCAAAACACAAAATCATGGTAGACGGGCAAGAATTATACTACGTCGATGAGTGCATTTACTTAGGCCAGATTGTCTCCTTCGAAAACAGGCAAGATAAAGAGGTCGATCGCCGCGTCGAAAATGCCTGGAGGAGCTTCTGGTCCATGAAGGGAGACCTTCCATTGTCACTTAAGCGTAAACGCATCGACATGTGTATTCTGCCCGTCCTTATGGTGCCCAAACTTGGTCATTGACAGAATCTCAAAAGTCCAAACTCAAGAGGGGTAAAGAGAATCGACAGGATCCGCAACACCACACTGCGCGCGAAGACCGGCATGGCGACAAGACTGCCAGGCTGAAGTGGGACTGGGCGGGTCACGTCAGTCGTATGGTCACAGATAAATGGACAACAGTCGTCACACAATGGGTGCCTGCAGATGGGCGTCGAAGCCGGGGCAGGCCAAGGAAGCATTGGCGTGACGACCTCGTTGCATTCCAAAATGGCTGGTGGGACGTGGCGAGTGATCGTGAGAACAGGGGGGAAACCTTTACCCAGCAGTGGGAAAATATAGGTTAAAAAAAAGTTAGATAAATATTCTAGTTGGTATTAGTTCAAATTTAAGAATTTCACAACTAGCAGTAATTATACATTAATTAAAAATTAAATGGTGTCCCCATACATACATAGTTGACGCCAATTAAGATATTCCTCTGAGTTGTATGGGCACTCATACAATTTAGAGGACTAGCTTAATCGGCACCAACCTCAAATAAGGTAAGTAAATAAATAAAATTGTGCTTTTTGAATAAAATAAATATTGAAGGACAACAGTCTCATACAACAGACATGATTTTTTGTCGTTTTTATAGATAATGGTACGATAAACGCTTCGTGCGCAAGTCCAACTCGCACTTGGGTTGTTTAGGGTTCCGTACCCAAAGGGTAAAACGGCAACATATTACTAAGGCTCCGCTGTTTGTACGTCTGTCTGCCTGTCCGTCTGACTGTCCGTGTGTCACCAGGCTGTATCTCATAAACCGTGATAGTTAGACAGTTGCAATTTTCACAGATGATGTATTTGACGATCTCCGTGGTGCAGTGGGCGAATAGCCGGCTGAGACGCAGGAGGTAGTGGGTTCGGTTCCCGCTGCGGAACAAATGTTTGCATGATCTACATATATTTGTTCCCGGTCTGGTTGTTTCTCTATATGTATTATAAGTATGTATTTACAAAAATATATATAAAAAAATTTATAGTATATATCTGGTTCCCATAGCTCTGCTTAGTTTGGGGCTAGATAGCGCTGTATCGAAATGTCCCGCAATATTTATTTATTTATTTTTATTTCTGTTGCCGCTATTACAAAAAATACTAAAAACAGAATAAAATAAATATTTAAGGTGGGCTCCTATACAACAAACGTGATTTGTTTGCTCGTCTTAGCTCAATATTGATAACGGCAACAGGTAGACACTTGAAATGTTCACAGAATATTTCAAGTGTCTACCTGTTGCCGTGTTAAAAAGATTTTTTAAACACGAATTAAACGACGACCTCCGTGACTCAGTGGGCGCATAGCCGGCAGAGACGCAGGAGGGATTCGATTCCCGCCGCGGAACAAACGTTTGCATTATCTACAGATAATTGTTCTGGGTCTGGATGTTTGTCCATATATTATAAGTATGTATTTACAAAAAAAAAGTATATAAGTATTCTATCAGTATAGTATAGTATTTCTATCTGGTTCCCATAGTACAAGCTCTGCTTAGTTTGGGGCTAGATATCACTCTGTATAATGTCTAGAAATTTTTATTTATTTATTTAAACCGTTGTTAAAGGTGTTTGCGGTAACAAGGATAATTTTAAATAATAACTGAATTATTCACAATTAATGCATATTTATTTATAATGAACTTATAACATAAAACTCAATCAAACTAACATAAGCTTACTAATTTCGACGCCGTAACTAATCGGCATTGTATGTATGTATGTAAGTATGTATGTTGGGGGGTTGTTGAGATATTGGAGTTCAAGAGAGGTAAAAAAATTAAAATGAGACTATTTGTTCAAGTGGGACGTCAAATGAAAGGTCTTCATTAGTACATTTTAGACTCCGTTTTTGTTTTTAGTAAATTCCTTAGAGTTTTTGAGTTATTAACCATAATAAATACTGAATTTTGAAGAAATTCACAGAGTTCACCAGTAACCCTAGTGCTGTAATTTGGTATGCGTCTAGCTTAAGTGACACAAACATAGGCAAAAGTCTGAAATCCAGAATAACTGCAATTTGTACCCCAAAAAAAATACCAAATCACATGAACTCATCTATCAAATCACACGTTACCTGTAATTTGAATGAAACTGTAGATCAAATAAGTTGGTTACATATTTCGTGGCACTGTTTTATTGGTCAAAGATTAAGGCCGGCTTGCACAACGATCCCTAAACGTATTTAGCGACTATTTTACTACTTATGTTCAAATTTTACGTATTTGTTTGATTTGACAACTCCTTAAATCATATTTAGCCACTAAACACGTTTAGGCATCGTTGCGCGAGGCGCCCTAAAAATATTTTCTTTTGTGTTTTGGAAGACTCGCGAGATCTCAGTTCGGGGCGAACCACCAGTTAATATATTTTTGAGTTTCCATGGTTTTAATAAAAGAAAGCATAATTGACAACACATTTATTAGTTCTACGCGTAAATAAGTAGGTTTAACAATATCTTTAGTTTTATGCGATAGTTATTAATATAACGTAGGCAAATACTGATGCAACAGCTAATATTAATTTGGAGAATGCTTAGGTTATACTAAAATGTGAAAATACTTATACAAGACAACTGGCTGGTATCTAACAGATGAATAGTATCAAATAGCCTCATAAAACCTTCAAATAAACGTAACACTTCCTTGTTCAAAGCTTTTGATCGACCAACAGGCGCCAACGACGAGCCCACAGGCCCACCCGTGGGACTATTTTAAAACGTATAGCTGTCAGATCGGTCCGACAGTTTTAGACAGATATAATTTCGAATTCGAAAACGTTTATTTAACTATCAATCTTTGAATCCGAAATTATTTTAAAATAGCGTTTTGGATTCGAAATTGAATCTGATGAAAACTGTCGGAGCGATAATGCACCTCACAGTTTACGTCAAACTAAGACCGGCCACATACAGTCAGAATTCCGTTTTGGAATGTTGACTGGGAATTTCAATGGCAGCAAATCCATACTCCTATGTTCAGCAGTGGACGTCGTTTGGCTAATGATAATGATGATGATTGTGTCCGTCACCCTGGTACTAAGGTAAGTAAGTACCTACAGGTCACATATGTCTGTAATTTCGTCGGTTATTCGCATATCGATCGGTGCTTTATAACATGAAAGTAGTACGTAGCGTTTCTTGGTGGTCTAACAGGAGCTGATAACTGGCAGGGTCTTGCCTTGGCAGTGGTTCTTCCAGCCGTACCAGGCGTTGAACCCGTGCCGTTTGTAGATCTTGTTCAGTGCGCATTTCGCAGCTTTCGTGATGTTGTCGGTGAGGAGATCTGAAGAAAGGTAACATAACTTTATTTGTAGGAGTCAAAATAATATACAGGCTGTTTTAGAATATGTAAAATAACCAGAAAGGGGTGATTCTACGGCGAAGTATCAGGAGTCCTATTATTTATCATAATATTACATTTTTTACTTTCACCTCCTGAAGTTTACAAATACAAATACAAATACAAATGTTTTATTTCGATAACTTGTGTTTACAATATCTTAACTAGTAGTTGAAACCTCCTTTTAAGTAAATAATACCTGTATTAGGAGGTTTCGCTCTTCCGTAATATAAAAAAATAGACGTAACTTAAGAAAAACATTTGAGGTTTACAAAATCAAATACATATTCTAAAAAGCAATTAACTTCAAATCCATTACTAACATTTTATATACTTATTTTATCTTATATAGGTAATAGTGTACACTGAATAAGTGATTGTGAGTGGGTGCGTGTATGTGCGTGTGTGAGTGGGTGTGTGTGTGTGTGCGTGTGTGAGTGGGTGTGTGTGTGCGTCTTTTTGAGTGTGATACATGTGTTTATGTATGTACGTGAGTGTGATGGTGTGTGTATGAGAGCGCGTAAGGAGGTGCATGAGTATATGTGTGTGAATGTATGTGCGTGAGTATGTGCATGGGTATAGTGTTGGTGTTTGGGCGTAAAGAGAATGTTGGTACATTACAGTCGCTTCTATGTTACGGTGGTGGTAGGTAGGTGTGCGATTAGCGTTTCGACTCGATTTATATTATAATACTAATTACTTAACAATTTCTAAAAGTGTCTCTGTCTCGTCGTAATTTAATAATATTAGCCATTCAGAAACAATTCTTTTACATTTGTGATTGTTCATTGGGTATATATTCATAATTTTATTTATTTTATTGTATAGGTGGGTAGACTGTCTGATGTATTGTCGTGTTGCGAAAGTTGTTTTGACATGTGATTTATTAGTTAAATTAGATAATCTTTTTTTAAGTTTTGTAGGGTCATATTCCAGGGTTTTATGAAGTTGTAATACCGAATTGAGTACATAAAGTTTTCTTACGGATAGTATTTCAGAGTATGAGTATAGGATATCTGTGGGGTATAGGTATGGTTTAAAATACATTACTTTCAGCAGGGACCTTTGAGCTCTTTCAAGATCCAAGAACTTAGTTTTTGTTGCACCTCCCCAAATTGGTATACAGTATGTTATGATAGACTGCGCTAACGCAACATATATCTGCTTAAGAAGTTTTTGTGATGCTACATGTCTTAAGCTCTTAAAAATCCATATTAGTTTTCTAGTCCTACTCATGAGCAATTCTAAATGTGCGTGCCAAGATAGTCGCTGGTCTATTATAACTCCCAGATACCTAGTTGACTCTACTTTGGCTATATTTGGACAGGTAAATGAAAGTTGATGGTTGAGATTACAGTCGTGTATCCTAATATTGAAATCGGATTCTGGTTGAGTACGATTGTACATAGTAAAGCAGATAAAGTTTGTTTTAGCAACATTAAGTGTAAGTAGATTCTGTTTTAGCCAATTAGCAATCTTTACGAGACCTTTTTCCGTTTTCTTTTTAACATCATTCCATGAGTTGCCAGAAAAAACTACGAAAGTGTCGTCCGCATATGAATAAATTTTCCCGTCCATTATTTCCAGATCGCATAGGTCGTTTATGTATGTCAGGAATAAGGTAGGTCCTAACACACTACCCTGTGGAATTCCATACTTTATAGGCACATCCTCACTAACAACCTGACCAATCTTAACCCTTTGTTTACGTTCATGGAGGTAATCTGTCAATAATGCCAATGGAGTACCTCTTATGCCAATTTTTCCTAGTTTGAGAATTGGCATAAGAGGTACTCCATTGGCTTTTGAAAGCTTTTGAAAGCTTTTGGAAGTTTGTTTATAGACAAGCAGCATTATGGTTGATGCGTCTACATCATATATTAGTCTGTTGTCTTATTTTATTTCTTATGAAATACAAAACAACGAAAATATAAGTCTTTGTAGTCAATTAAGCCCACAGCCCATTCAGTATTAAGTTATTTTTTATTGGTCAATTTGGCCCATGGTCAATTCGGTCCGCTGTCTATCTGTTTGGTGGGCTCAGTTGACCACTTTCAGTTTATTTCGTGGTCAGAGTTGCCTCGATCCGTTGTCAACTCGACCCACGGACAACTCGGCCCGCTGCCAATCTGATTCGTGGGTTCGGTTGACCGCTTCCAATATTTTCGGGGTCGGCTCGGCCCGCCCACGTTTTATTTCAGGCTCGGTTGACCGCTTCTAATATGTAAAAGTACAGTCTGGTATATATGTATTTAACAGGGGTGGGCAGTATTTGAATTACTTGCAATTAAAATACGTAATTGAAACACAAATATGTATTTTGTATTTTAAAATTCAATTACTTTGTAAAAATGTAATTTGTAATTGGTATTTCAAATACCTGACGCTGAGGTGTTTTGTAGTTAGTATTTCAAATAGGTACGTATGGCTTCATAATCCATCTGAACATAAATACATTTAGCGATCTTATTATTGGTGCGTTCTACAGAAAATAGAGCTTGATAGTTTTCGTAACTATTCATAAGCAAAATGGCGACCTCTAAAATATATGACAATCTTTAAAGTTGGCATCACTGCACCTGTACCTACTGGACGTCAAATTGTCAAGTACCTAACACCTTACTGTATTTTATCATGTGTATCTAGTATAATAAATAAAAATAGTTAAAATACTGTATTTTTAAAATACACGACACAAAATTATTTTGTATTTCGTATTTTAAATACGTGCGAGATAGTATTTTGTAATTTGTATTTTAGGTAATTAACACAAAGCATGTATTTTGCCCAGCTCTGATTTTAAACTTTAAAGTACTACTCACCAGCACAAGTGACGTTGCAGTCCTTGCCAGGAGTACTGGTCTTGGAGCACCAGAAGTTATCATTGATCTGGAAGAGGCCGTAGTCCTTAGAACCATTTCTATTGGTGTTAGTCTTGCTTGTGTCGCGCGCACTTTCATTTTCGACTAGGCATACCCCTGGAATATACAACCAAATTATTATCGTTGTATCGCATACTATGTGCTCTGTCATGTCCGACATTATTTGAAAACACGGGTAGGGATAGAAAATTTTAAATTTTCAAACAACCTTAATATCCAGTCCTAAAATATCAATGACACAGCCTATATAAAATAGATACCTATACATATCATTCATAATTCACTATTGGTTGAATGGCCTCTGTAGCTAGTTGTTGCCACAATTATGCCAATGTCAAATTGACAGGTTAAAAACGGTAAAACGATGGAGTTCCGAGCATTGAAATGGTTTGGCCAGTGTTTACAGAGGGAGACTCAACCAGAAATTAGACTACAAGGTGATTTATTTATACCTAAATAGCAGAAACAGAGACAACACAATTAGGGACATACAAAACACAAATAAACATGTATACTAATACAGAATATATACACATTTAGTAGGTGAACATATTTACAGTTTTATTTATTTACATTACCATAATTTACATAGAAGCGCTATGAAAGGGGAGAATACGAGGGATAATATAGTTTTGGAAGAGAAAGGACGAGGGATTTCAGGAGGATAAACAAATCATATTCATTCATCATTATTGTAAGTATCATGTAAGTAGATAAGCACCTGTTAAACTGACTAAACGGCATCGTGGCAATAGCACCGCCAATTTACGTTAAAAATTGTTTATTGTAAATGTATCAGTAGGTAGTGGATAAATATCCAAGCTACCGGTATTAAATTCACCTCTAAAATCAGTTAATACTATTCCAGATGTGTGTTTCAAATTAATGTCGTACATAACAGCACTTATTGAATAATACAGCAATTTGCTATAAGGATTTACATGGCCTCATTAATAACATAACAAGATAAGCAAAGTGTAGTGGCAGTGGGCACGTAGCTCGAAGAAATGACGGCTTTTTGTATTGTGACGACCTCCGTGGCGCAGTGGGCGAATAGCCGGCTGAGACGCAGGAGGTAGCGGGTTCGATTCCCACCGCGGAACAAATGTTTGCATGATCTACAGATATTTGTTCCGGGTCTGGATGTTTTTCTATGTATCATAAGTATGTATTTACAAAAAAAAATTATTTAAGTATTCTATCAGTTATCTGGTTCCCATAGTACAAGCTCTGCTTAGTTCGGGGGTAGATAGCGCTGTGTGAAATGTCCAGCAATATTTATTTATTGTTTTTTATTTGATGATGATGATAATGAGACGTACTCAAACGGTGGAGAAAAACATAGGTGTAGGAAATTGGTATGCGCTAGAACCAATCGAAGGCATTTTTCTTCGGTTAGTATTCTTGGAAACTGCAAACGTTTGGACTATGGACAATTGAAGAAGTTTTAGTCTTGACAAAGAGAACTATACTTTTTCAGTTTAGTGCTTCTCTTCAATCTTTCTATACATTCTTAATATTATAAATTCGTAAATAACTCCGTCTTTTTGTTACTTACATACTTATACTTACAATAATAATATTAGAGATCAGATGAATCATGACTCTTCATGGAGATAAAAGTTTTTGAGTCTAGCTTTAAATACGGAAGGTGAGGGGGATTTCTTAATGGAGACCGGCAAGGCGTTCCATAATCGGACAGCTTGGACGGAAAAAGAGTTTGCATAGAAACTGGTTCTATGTATCGGGGTTTTGAGAAGGAGGTTTTCAGAGGATCGGAGTGTTTGGGAATTAGTGCAAAAAAGGAATTCAAAGCGTTCCTTCAGATAACAAGGCGTGGAAGGATTACGAAGGATGTTGAATAGGAGGGATAGGATGTGAGTATTCCGGCGAAGTCGAATGGGGAGCCATTTGAGTTTATTACGAAATTCGGAGATGTGGTCGTATTTCCGGAGTCCGAAAATAAACCTTATGCAAAAATTTTGAAGACGCTCAAGCTTCTTGAGCTGCTCCTCCGTGAGGTCAAGATAGCAGGAATCAGCGTAATCTAAAATTGGGAGAAGAAGAGATTGTGCAAGCGCAATTTTAGTAGCTATCGGAAGAAAGTTTCGCAGTCTCCTGAGCAAACCAGCAGAGGCAAATAGCTTCCGACTCACAGATTCGAGCTGAGGACCCCACGACATACAGCTATCCATGAAGATGCCCAAATTTTTCACAACCTTTGAGTGTTTACTAATTGAAGAGAATTTATACAGCGTGTGGTGGCAAGTTGCAGATTTTTTTCTTTGTTCTTCGTTTGTTCATTATCTCACCTGATGGTAAGCGATGGTGTGGTCTAAGATGGAGCATGAAGATCTAGCAGACACCTATTAACTCTTGTTGTAGAGTCCCGGATTCGAGTCTTCGGGAAAAACAAACGACACGGCGTAAACTGTTCCATACGTTAGCTGAAGGTACGCATTAAAAACGTAGAATCAAAACGGTGAGTGCGAACTTTTTTATGCAATAAAATATATTATTTATTTATTTAATCTTAAACAGGAACGCCAACAAGTAATATATTTAGGTATACACATACACGAAATTTTGACATTGGGATCTCATTGAACCGATACGTATGCCTATTATACATTTCATTCATTTTCATTTATTTGTTCATAAAACAATTAACTGCCCGGCTGAAGAGGGACTAGGCGGGTCACGTCAGTCGTATGGTCACAGACAAATGGGCAACAGTCGTCACACAATGGGTGCCTGCAGATGGACGTCGAAGCCGGGGCAGGCCGAGGAAGCGTTGGCGTGACGACCTCGATGCATTCCAAGATGGCCGGTGAGACGTGACGAGCGACCGTGAGATGTGGAGGAACATGGGGGAGACCTTTGCCTAGCAGTGGGAAAGTATAGGTTAATAAAAAAAAACAACTAACCAATTGTATTTGAAATTATACATTAAAAATAATACGCATATACTTTTTCGAATTGAATATAACTTATTCGAGTTGAAGTATTCGAACCCACAATCTCCAGAGTTTCCAGGTCTCTGGTCGTCAACAGCCCACCCTCACGAAGGGGTAGTCAGAGGTAAACCCAAGTATCTTCAAGAGTCTGCGTACTAAGTTTTTTTTTCTATTCTACCTGTGGAACAAGCATATGGCCCAGCTGATGTTAAGTGGTAACCATCGCCTATAACTAAGCATTGCCTCGTAGGTCACGCATCTTAGAAACGTGCCCTACGATGCCCTATGATGAACGTGTACTCATGTGCCTGTAATTTCACTGGAAACTATACCCTTCATATCGAAACACAGCAATACTGCTTGGCGGCAGAAAAAGGTGTGGTGGTAGTATTACCCTGGGCAATCCCTTTCACTCTACTCTTAGCAGTAGAGTTCGTTAGGGATCTGAGGTTGCCCATCATAGGAAGTAATTAATAAAATCGTAAGTTTATTTAATGATACCAAGACCGAACTGTGTAACAGACAGAATTTAATATTAGATAACAACTGTACTAATAGTTGTGATAAAAATGTTAACATTATTGCCAGAGATCAAAGCTTTATCAATGTTATACCTAGCTAGGTACTCTTGGGTAAAGACCCGGCTAATCAGACAATGATGCGTATACGGTTATCATCTGACGTTCGAGATTATCTATACTTAAATAAAAAATAAATGGTGTTCGTTGGTTACAGGAACACTTGAGAACGGCTGGACGGATTTAGCGATTTTTTTTCATGTTCGTAATAGTCTTAGTCGTAGTAGTTCGTTAAGGTTTTAGGGGAAAAATGTTAAAAGATGGCGGGCTTTGAATATTCGGGAATAACCAAGTGCTTTTTCAATTTAATTTGGTAAATTTTTAGGTAACATGGCGATTATTTTAATGTAATAAATACTGCACACTCCAGCACGCTCCTCTGGCGTTAGGAAAATTTAAGAAATAAAAAGAATAAAGACAGACCACCTCACCTATATAACAAAAAACCAAAAATAACTGGATCAGTGCACTGTACTTAACATAATTACAGTGATGTAGTAACGTGATCCTAAACCAGGAATAATCTAACATTATCTACATTAATTTAATTTAACCTACGTTAATTTAACATGACTTAACTTCTAATAACTTCGCCCCGAACGGAGATCTCGCGAGTCTCCCATAGAAACAAAATATATCGTAATCTTTGACTATCAAAATAGTGCCACGAAATAAATACCATGTAACTTGACCTACAGTTTCATTCAAGTTACAGGCAACGGGAGTTTATGTATTTTGGTTTTTTTTTTTGGTGTACAAAAATTAGTTATTCTGGATTTCGGACTTTGGCCTATATTTATGTCACAGCACTGTGTCAATTACAGCACTGTGGGGTCACTGATGTACCCTGGGAATTTCGGCAAAGTTCAGTTGTTATTATGGCTAATAACTCAAAAACTACAAGGACTTTACTAAAAATGAAATCGGAGTCGAAATGTACTAATGAAGACCTTTCATTTTACGTCCCACTTGACCTAATAGTCTCATTTTCATTTTTTTACCTCTTGAACCCCATATCTCAACAACCCCCCGAACATTTTTAGCTCATTAGTCACACCAAAATTATGCCATCACTACCTGTGTATCAGTTTAATCAAATTTGATACCTATAATATCAAATTTTACGATGATCGGATCAACGCTTCGAAAGTTATCCTCGGACATACAAACGTATATACATACATACAACGCCGATTTGCCCAAGTTGATATTGAGATCTCGCTTTGATCGATCAATAATATTTGTTTGTATTATACCGAAATAACGCAAGAGCGAGACTCTCTAACACAGGGGTCACAAACCCATGACATGTATAATAGATTAAGTTAACTGAAATAAATATCTGTGTTTGTATTGTAATGTAAAGAGTGCATTCTGAAAACGCATAAGGAACATGTTGGCAACATATAAACATGACTCATGTTTCAAGATACATGCTATAGTTCTCCAGAAGTTCCCCTAAGTATATACGGATCGGCTTCAGCTTAAGGTTCTAATTCCTTCACTGTGACTGTGGGAGCTGGTGAGGACGTGTGAGAAATACGCGGCTGGCCACGGGTTAAAATATTTGTAAACACTAAGGTCAATTCATGGTCCTCGAGGCCTATTTTATATACTATATTTTAATATATATATATATATATATATAATTAAGCAAAACACAAAATCATGGTAGACGGGCAAGAATTATACTACGTCGATGAGTGCATTTACTTAGGCCAGATTGTCTCCTTCGAAAACAGGCAAGATAAAGAGGTCGATCGCCGCGTCGAAAATGCCTGGAGGAGCTTCTGGTCCATGAAGGGAGACCTTCCATTGTCACTTAAGCGTAAACGCATCGACATGTGTATTCTGCCCGTCCTTATGGTGCCCAAACTTGGTCATTGACAGAATCTCAAAAGTCCAAACTCAAGAGGGGTAAAGAGAATCGACAGGATCCGCAACACCACACTGCGCGCGAAGACCGGCATGGTGACAAGACTGCCAGGCTGAAGTGGGACTGGGCGGGTCACGTCAGTCGTATGGTCACAGATAAATGGACAACAGTCGTCACACAATGGGTGCCTGCATATGGGCGTCGAAGCCGGGGCAGGCCAAGGAAGCATTGGCGTGACGACCTCGTTGCATTCCAAAATGGCTGGTGGGACGTGGCGAGTGATCGTGAGAACAGGGGGGAGACCTTTACCCAGCAGTGGGAAAATATAGGTTAAAAAAAAGTTAGATAAATATTCTAGTAGGTATTCGTTCAAATTTAAGAATTTCACAACTAGCAGTAATTATACATTAATTAAAAATTAAATGGTGTCCCCATACATACATAGTTGACGCCAATTAAGATATTCCTTTAAGTTGTATGGGCACTCATACAATTTAGAGGACTAGCTTAATCGGCACCAACCTCAAATAAGGTAAGTAAATAAATAAAATTGTGCTTTTTGAATAAAATAAATATTGAAGGAGGGCTCTCATACAACAGACATGATTTTTTGTCGTTTTTATAGATAATGGTACGATAAACGCTTCGTGCGCAAGTCCAACTCGCATTTGGGTTGTTTAGGGTTCCGTACCCAAAGGGTAAAACGGCAACATATTACTAAGGCTTCGCTGTTTGTACGTCTGTCTGCCTGTCCGTCTGACTGTCCGTGTGTCACCAGGCTGTATCTCATGAACCGTGATAGTTAGACAGTTGCAATTTTCACAGATGATGTATTTGACGATCTCCGTGGTGCAGTGGGCGAAAAGCCGGCTGAGACGCAGGAGGTAGTGGGTTCGATTCCCGCTGCGGAACAAATGTTTGCATGATCTACATATATTTGTTCCCGGTCTGGTTGTTTCTCTATATGTATTATAAGTATGTATTTACAAAAATATATATATAAAAATTATAGTACACGCCATACTATGCCATACTATGGTTCCCATAGTACACGCTCTGCTTAGTTTGGGGCTAGATAGCGCTGTGTCGAAATGTCCCGCAATATTTATTTATTTATTTTTATTTCTGTTGCCGCTATTACAACAAATACTAAAAACAGAATAAAATAAATATTTTAGGTTGGCTCCTATACAACAAACGTGATTTGTTTGCTCGTCTTAGCTCAATATTGATAACGGCAACAGGTAGACACTTGAAATGTTCACAGAATATTTAGTTATACCCTCACTTTTAAAAAAAATTAAATTAAATTAAAACAAATATTTAAGGGGGGCTCCAATACAACAAACGTGATTTTTTTACTGTTTTTTTAGATAATGGTACGGAATACTTCGTGCGCGAGTCCGAGTCGCACTTGGCCGGTTTTATTTATGTATCCTCTGTGTTTGTTCTGTTCGTACTACTGGCGTTGTCACAAATAAATTTGGTTTGATAAAAACCTTGGCAACTAATATTAAAATAGGGCGAAATAGGCTTTCATACTTCAGAAACTAAATCTGAAAATTCGTTCACTGATAGAAATCTAGAAATCCATCTTAGATAAACTATTGGCTAAGAACCAAACCTCGGTCTGGTCAGCTGGTCTTAAACACGTGAGGTCTTACCACAAAAAAATTAAACATTGATTAGTGCGTGTTTAAAAAGATTTTTTAAACACGAATTAAACGACGACCTCCGTGACGCAGTGGGCTCATAGCCGGCAGAGACGCAGGAGGGATTCGATTCCCGCCGCGGAACAAACGTTTGCATTATCTACAGATAATTGTTCTGGGTCTGGATGTTTGTCTATATATTATAAGTATGTATTTACAAAAAAAAAGTATATAAGTATTCTATCAGTATAGTATAGTATTTCTATCTGGTTCCCATAGTACAAGCTCTGCTTAGTTTGGAGCTAGATATCACTCTGTATAATGTCTAGAAATTTTTATTTATTTATTTAAACCGTTGTTAAAGGTGTTTGCGGTAACAAGGATAATTTTAAATAATAACTGAATTATTCACAATTAATGCATATTTATTTATTTATAATGTAACTTATAACAGAAAACTCAATCAAACTAACAAAAGCTTACTAATTTCGACGCCGTAACTAATCGGCATTGTATGTATGTATGTATGTAAGTATGTATGTTGGGGAGTTGTTGAGATATTGGAGTTCAAGAGAGGTAAAAAAATTAAAATGAGACTATTTGTTCAAGTGGGACGTCAAATGAAAGGTCTTCATTAGTACATTTTAGACTCCGTTTTTGTTTTTAGTAAATTCCTTATAGTCTTTGAGTTATTAACCATAATAAATACTGAATTTTGACAAAATTCACAGAGTTCACCAGTAACCCCAGTGCTGTAATTTGGTATGCGTCTAGCTTAAGTGACACAAACATAGGCAAAAGTCTGCAATCCAGAATAACTGCAATTTGTACCCCAAAAAAAATACCAAATCACATGAACTCATCTGTCAAATCACACGTTACCTGTAATTTGAATGAAACTGTAGATCAAATAAGTTGGTTACATATTTCGTGGCACTGTTTTATTGGTCAAAGATTAAGGCCGGCTTGCACAACGATCCCTAAACGTATTTAGCGACTATTTTACTACTTATGTTCAAATTTTACGTATTTGTTTGATTTGACAACTCCTTAAATCATATTTAGCCACTAAACACGTTTAGGCATCGTTGCGCGAGTCACCCTAAAAATATTTTCTTTTGTGTTTTGGAAGACTCGCGAGATCTCAGTTCGGGGCGAACCACCAGTTAATATATTTTTGAGTTTCCATGGTTTTAATAAAAGAAAGCATAATTGACAACACATTTATTAGTTCTACGCGTAAATAAGTAGGTTTAACAATATCATTAGTTTTATGCGATAGTTATTAATATAACGTAGGCAAATACTGATGCAACAGCTAATATTAATTTGGAGAATGCTTAGGTTATACTAAAATATGAAAATACTTATACAAGACAACTGGCTGGTATCTAACAGATGAATAGTCTCAAATAGCCTCATAAAACCTTCAAATAAACGTAACACTTCCTTGTTCAAAGCTTTTGATCGACCAACAGGCGCCAACGACGAGCCCACAGGCCCACCCGTGGGACTATTTTAAAACGTATAGCTGTCAGATCGGTCCGACAGTTTTAGACAGATACAATTTCGAATTCGAGAACGTTTATTTAACTATCAATCTTTGAATCCGAAATTATTTTAAAATAGCGTTTTGGATTCGAAATTGAATCTGATGAAAACTGTCGGAGCGATAATTTACCTCACAGTTTACGTCAAACTAAGACCGGCCACATACAGTCAGAATTCCGTTTTGGAATGTTGACTGGGAATTTCAATGGCAGCAAATCCATACTCCTATGTTCAGCAGTGGACGTCGTTTGGCTGATGATAATGATGATGATTGTGTCCGTCACCCTGGTACTAAGGTAAGTAAGTACCTACAGGTCACATATGTCTGTAATTTCGTCGGTTACTCGCATATCGATCGGTGCTTTATAACATGAAAGTAGTACGTAGCGTTTCTTGGTGGTCTAACAGGAGCTGATAACTGGCAGGGTCTTGCCTTGGCAGTGGTTCTTCCAGCCGTACCAGGCGTTGAACCCGTGCCGTTTGTAGATCTTGTTCAGTGCGCATTTCGCAGCTTTCGTGATGTTGTCGGTGAGGAGATCTGAAGAAAGATAACATAACTTTATTTGTAGGAGTCAAAATAATATACAGGCTGTTTTAGAATATGTAAAATAACCAGAAAGGGGTGATTCTACGGCGAAGTATCAGGAGTCCTATTATTTATCATAATATTACATTTTTTACTTTCACCTCCTGAAGTTTGTTTATAGACAAGCAGCATTATGGTTGATGCGTCTACATCATATATTAGTCTTTAGTCTTATTTTATTTCTTATGAAATAAAAAACAACGAAAATATAAGTCTTTGTAGTCAATTAAGCCCACAGCCCATTCAGTATTAAGTTATTTTTTATTGGTCAATTTGGCCCGTGGTCAATTCGGTCCGCTGTCTATCTGTTTGGTGGGCTCAGTTGACCACTTTCAGTTTATTTCGTGGTCAGAGTTGCCTCGATCCGTGGTCAACTCGACCCACGGACAACTCGGCCCGCTGCCAATCTGATTCGTGGGTTCGGTTGACCGCTTCCAATATTTTCGGGGTCGGCTCGGCCCGCCCACGTTTTATTTCAGGCTCGGTTGACCGCTTCTAATATGTAAAAGTACAGTCTGGTATATATGTGTTTAACAGGGGTGGGCAGTATTTGAATTACTTGCAATTAAAATACGTAATTGAAACACAAATATGTATTTTGTATTTTAAAATTCAATTAATTTGTAAAAATTTAATTTGTAATTGGTATTTCAAATACCTGACGCTGAGGTATTTTGTAGTTAGTATTTCAAATAGGTACGTATGGCTTCAAAATCCATCTGAACATAAATACATTTAGCGATCTTATTATTGGTGCGTTCTACAGAAAATAGAGCTTGATAGTTTTCGTAACTATTCATAAGCAAAATGGCGACCTCTAAAATATATGACAATCTTTAAAGTTGGCATCACTGCACCTGTACCTACTGGACGTCAAATTGTCAAGTACCTAACAAATAAAAATAGTTAAAATACTGTACTTTTAAAATACACGACATAAAATTATTTTGTATTTCGTATTATAATACGTGCGAGATAGTATTTTGTAATTTGTATTTTAGGTAATTAACGCAAAGCATGTATTTAGCCCAGCTCTGATTTTAAACTTTAAAGTATTACTCACCAGCACAAGTGACGTTGCAGTCCTTGCCAGGAGTACTGGTCTTGGAGCACCAGAAGTTATCGTTGATCTGGAAGAGGCCGTAGTCCTTAGAACCATTTCTATTGGTGTTAGTCTTGCTTGTGTCGCGCGCACTTTCATTTTCGACTAGGCATACCCCTGGAATATACAACCAAATTATTATCGTTGTATCGCATACTATGTGTTCTGTCATGTCCGACATTATTTGAAAACACGGGTAGGGATAGAAAATTTTAAATTTTCAAACAACCTTAATATCAAGTCCTAAAATATCAATGGCACAGCCTATATAAAATAGGTATACAAATCATTCACTATTCACTATTGGTTGAATGGTCTCTGTAGCTAGTTGTTGCCACAATTATGCCAATGTCAAATTGACAGGTTAAAATCGGTAAAACGATGGAGTTCCGAGCATTGAAATGGTTGGCCAGTGTTTACAGAGGGAGACTCAACCAGAAATTAGATTACAAGGTAATTTATTTATACCTAAAAAGCAGAAACAGAGACAACACAATTAGGGACATACAAAACACAAATAAACATGTATACTAATACAGAATATATACACATAGAATTAGTAGGTGTACATATTTACAGTTTTATTTATTTACATTACCATAATTTACATAGAAGCGCTATGAAAGGGGAGAATACGAGGGATAATATAGTTTTGGAAGAGAAACGACGTGGGATTTCAGGAGGATAAACAAATCATATTCATTCATCATTATTGCAAGTATCATGTAAGTAGGTACCTGTTAAACTCACTAAGCGGTGTCGTGGCAAAGGCACCGCCGATTCACGTTAAAAATTGTTTATTGTAAATGTATCAGTAGGTACTGGATAAATATCCAAGCTACCGGTATTAAATTCACCTCTAAAATCAGTTAATACTATTCCAGATGTGTGTTTTAAATTAATGTCGTAGGTACATAACAAAACTTAATGTATAATACAGTAATTTGCTTTAAGGATTTATACGGTCTCATTAATAACATAACAAGATAAGCAAAGTGTAGTGGCAGTGGGCACGTAGCTCAAAGAAATAACGTCTTTTTTTATCGTAACGACCTCCGTGGCGCAGTAAGCGAATAGCCGGCTGAGACGCAGAAGGTAGCGGGTTCGATTCTCACCGCGGAACAAATGTTTGCATGATCTACAGATATTTTTTCCGGGTCTGGATGTTTTTCTATGTATCATAAGTATGTATGTATTTACAAAAAAAATGTATTTAAGTATTCTATCAGTTATCTGGTTCCCATAGTACAAGCTCTGCTTAGTTCGGGGGTAGATAGCGCTGTGTGAAATGTCCAGCAATATTTATTTATTGTTTTTTATTAGATGACGATGATAATGAGACGTACTCAAACGGTGGAGAAAAACATAGGTGTAGGAAATTGGTATGCGCTAGAACCAATCGTAGGCATTTTTCTTCGGTTAGTATTCTTGGAAACTGCAGACGTTTGGACTATGGACGATTGAAGAAGTTTTAGTCTTGACAAAGAGAACTATACTTTTTCATTTTAGTGCTTCTCTTCAATCTTTCTATACATTCTTAATATTATAAATTCGTAAATAACTCCGTCTTTTTGTTACGTTTAACGGCTGGACTGATTTCGATAAAATTTGGTATAATGACCGGGATTGGGACATAAGAAGCTATACAACTCTATAGGTAATACAGTTTATATAGCATAGATTTGAAATTTGGAATAGATAGAAGATATTATTTAATTGGAATAGTAAAAAATATGACTGATGAAAATGTATGCAAAGGTAATACTAAAAAACACGGAAGAAATATCTGTGGATCGTATACACGGCTACACATCAAGCTATGCAATTCCAGTATAAGCTGACCTCGCATTGTGTAGGCTTTTCGTAGAATGAGAGGTCAGCTTATACTGGAAATGTATAGCTTGATGTGTAGCCGTGTGTACAACATTTATTCCACGGCGGGAATTGAAACCTTTTGAACTGTTTTTCGCATCTCAGCCGGCTATTCGCTTACTGCGCCACGGAGGCCATCCTAGAATAGTATTAGTAGGTACCAAGGAATGTATTACCTAGGAACTAACTAATTCAAAAAAATCAAATAAATTTCATCGACCATGTGTGAAATCTCAAATAACTTCAAAAATAACGGCAAAATGTAAAACAATACTTACAATCCCTCATTTTATCCTCCGGGAATCCCTGCCTCCTCAGTTCCTTCACCAGGCCACATCTGTCAAACTTCTTTGCCTCAGTCAGGGCGAGAACCGCTACCACAGCCAGAAAAACCAAAAACTTCTGCATAATTATACTAGGTGTGCACTTGTTTACAGTTCTGAGTTCCAGCAACGTATGACTCGATTGATTCGGGAACGAAGCTTTTATAGCAAACTCGAGGTAAACACATAGTAGGTATAGGTGATCGGGGAATCCTATCTATCTCTGTTGTTATGCATACAGTATGCCACATACTTTAATCTTGTAAAGGGGTCACGAAAGTGTCAATCGGGTTCTTCTTGCAACGTTTGTTTGTTTGTTCATGTTTTATGCAAATATTGCACGATTTTCTTGGTTTTCTTAGAGTAACTCGAATTGTTTTAACCGACTCCAAAAAAGGAGAAGGTTCCAATTCGAATGTATTTTGTTTATGTTTGTTACCTCAGAACTTTCGATTGGGTGAACCGATTTTGATGATTATATTTTTATTTGATAGCTGGTGCTTCCCGTGTGATCCCAATTCCATTTGGTCCAGTTTTGACAATGGCATCCATGAGAAAACCATATAAATCTTAAATTTGTTAACTCACGCTCCTAACTCCGTTATATATCAACCGATTTGGAAAATTAGTTTTTTATTTTGAAATATATACTTTTATATTGATCCCATGGAAGTTACATAAAAATTGGTAGAGTAAATAAATAAATAAATATTTCCGGACATTTCACACAGCGCTATTTAGCCCCAAACTAAGCTGAGCTTGTACTATGGAAACCAGATAACTGATAGAATACTTAAATACATTTTTTTTTCGTAAATTCTTTTTTTGGATGAAAATTTTTTTACCGTAGAAGAGAGCTACAACAAACAAAATGATAAGGTGTACGCACACAGTAGTGAAGAAGCGAGCAACCGTATTCCGCGTGTCCAACGAGGTCATTTTCTATCCTCGCTCATGGTATAGTTGGGAGTTTCTTATTGGGGCTTAACAGAGGTACATTTTGTGAGAACGGTGTAAAAACAAATGCAGTTGTGTATCAAAATACAGTCCTAACGAACCTTGTGAAACCTGTTTCTCATACCATGTTCAATAACAGGCACTGGGTATTCCAACAAGATTCGGCGCCAGCTCTAGAGCGAAGAGCACACAAGACTGGCTGGCGGCGCGTGAAATCGACTTCATCCGGCACGAAGACTGGCCCTCCTCCAGTCCAGATTTGAATCCGTTAGATTACAAGATATGGCAACACTTGGAGGAAAAGGCGTGCTCAAAGCCTCATCCCAATTTGGAGTCACTCAAGACATCCTTGATTAAGGCAGCCGCCGATATTGACATGGACCTCGTTCGTGCTGCGATAGACGACTGGCCGCGCAGATTGAAGGCCTGTATTCAAAATCACGGAGGTCATTTTGAATAAACTTTAGTGTCATAAGAATCCATGTTTTGTTAAGTTCATTTTGGTATATAAATGGTTACATAATGAATAAACTTGTTTCAATTATTTTATATTAAACATGTGACAGAATTTATGACCTGACTAGGTATAATTTATAGAGAAACAACCAGACCCGGAACAAATATCTGTAGATCATGCAAACATTTGTTCCGCGGCGGGAATCGAACCCGCTACCTCCTGCGTCTCAGCCGGCTATTCGCCCACTGCACCACGGAGATCGTCAAGAGTAGTTTGGTTTTTACAGATATCGGAAGTAGGTTATTTATTTTTAAAGTTACTTGTATTGTGAATTATTTGAGATCATTTACAATAGACGGGATTCACAAAGATATGAGACATAACTTGTCTAACTAAGAGATATGATACGTTGTGTTCTTGTGAGATATATAATACCTGTTAATAAGGCACCTAGGTGACCGATACAGATATCATCATCAACCTATAACAGTCCACTCCTGGACGCAAGTCTCCCAGGGTGCGCCATTGAGCCCGATCCTCAGCTCTTCTCATCCAATCCTTGCCAGCCACAGCGCGCAAATCGTCACTTTCCCTAGCCGGAGGTCGTCCTACATTTCGCTTGCCTGGGCGTGGTCAACACTCCAGAACACGTTTACCCCAACGGTTTTAGGTTCTGCGGCAGATATGACCGGCCCACTGCCACTTCAGCTTGCTGGCCCTCTGAGCTATGTCGATGACCTTGGTTCTTTGTCGTATACAGATATATAGCAACGGCATCCCGAAAACAATTGCTGAGAGATGTAGCTCTCATATTTGGAATCACTTTGTACAGTCTCCCTAGTTGTTTGCACTTTGCAACAGAGGAGAATACTAAATTAGATTTGTAAATTTATTTATTTTTTTACTAACAAAATGGTCTACGATGTCCGAAATAAATAAATTTGATTTTATAGTACATTGTGGTACTTACTACAAAGAAATGCTAATATTTTTATACCACTTTTCTAAATAACTAACTTCTTTTTTCTTCAACTTTTTTAAATACCTAGTTATATAGTTGTTACCTAACTACTGAGTTGTGACAGAAAAGTGTGAATAATTCCTAAGATTTTTGCACTGTACCTACCTATGATAAGAAATATTTATTGCAGTTTAATCAGTTATGTACACACGGCTACAATTTCCAGTATAAGCTGACCTCGCAGTGTGTTGGCTTTTTGTAGAATGAGAGGTCAGCTTATACTGGAAAATTATAGCTTGATGTGTAACCGTGTGTACCTGCTTATATATTATATTATCATGCAGAAATAGTATTATTATACGTATATATACATATTACACAATGAATGATCGAGTAATACAAATTGTAAAATGTACTGAGAATATTGAATGAATGAATGAATGAAAATTCTTTATTATACCTTACAAGCTAGACACAACAGATTTATAGAAAAAAAAACAAATAAAAGTAAGCATAATGGGCGGTCTTATCGTTTAACAAAGCGATCTCTTCCAGACAACCTTTGGATGGAGAGGATCATTGCTTAATGGAAGATTGGCCGAGGTGTAAAAAGAATAAACTTAATAATAGAAAAAGAAATTAGTTATATACATACATATTAGGTACATAAATAACTTTAAATAAATAAATAAATATCATATATAAAATAAATAAATATGTACTTACATACTTATACTTACAATAATAATATTAGAGATCAGATGAATCATGACTCTTCATGGAGATAAAAGTTTTTGAGTCTAGCTTTAAATACGTAAGGTGAGGGGGATTTCTTAATGGAGACCGGCAAGGCGTTCCATAATCGGACAGCTTGGACGGAAAAGGAGTTTGCATAGAAACTGGTTCTATGTATCGGGGTTTTGAGAAGGAGGTTTTCAGAGGATCGGAGTGTTTGGGAATTTGTGCAAAAAAGGAATTCAAAGCGTTCCTTCAGATAACAAGGCGTGGGAGGATTACGAAGGATGTTGAATAGGAGGGATAGGATGTGAGTATTCCGGCGAAGTCGAATGGGGAGCCATTTGAATTTATTACGAAATTCGGAGATGTGGTCGTATTTCCGGAGTCCGAAAATAAACCTTATGCAAAAATTTTGAAGACGCTCAAGCTTCTTGAGCTGCTCCTCCGTGAGGTCAAGATAGCAGAAATCAGCGTAATCTAAAATTGGGAGAAGAAGAGATTGTGCAAGCGCAATTTTAGTAGCTATCGGAAGAAAGTTTCGCAGTCTCCTGAGCGAACCAGCAGAGGCAAATAGCTTCCGACTCACAGATTCGAGCTGAGGACCCCACGACATACAGCTATCCATGAAGATGCCCAAATTTTTCACAACCTTTGAGTGTTTACTAATTGAAGAGAATTTATACAGCGTGTGGTGGCAAGTTGCAGATTTTTTTCTTTGTTCTTCGTTTGTTCATTATCTCACCTGATGGTAAGCGATGGTGTGGTCTAAGATGGTGCATGAAGATCTAGCAGACACCTATTAACTCTTGTTGTAGAGTCCCGGATTCGAGTCTTCGGGAAAAACAAACGACACGGCGTAAACTATTCCATACATTAGCTGAAGGTATGCATTAAAAACGTAGAATCAAAACGGTGAGTGCGAACTTTTTTATGCAATTCGATATATTATTTATTTATTTAATCACAAACAGGAACGCTAACAAGTAATATATTTAGGTATACACATACATGAAATTTTGACATTGGGATCTCATTGAACCGATACGTATGCCTATTATACATTTCATTCATTTTCATTTATTTGTTCATAAAACAATTAACTGCCCGGCTGAAGAGGGACTAGGCGGGTCACGTCAGTCGTATGGTCACAGACAAATGGGCAACAGTCGTCACACAATGGGTGCCTGCAGATGGACGTCGAAGCCGGGGCAGGCCGAGGAAGCGTTGGCGTGACGACCTCGATGCATTCCAAGATGGCTGGTGAGACGTGACGAGCGACCGTGAGATGTGGAGGAACATGGGGGAGACCTTTGCCTAGCAGTGGGAAAGTATAGGTTAATAAAAAAAAACAACTAACCAATTGTATTTGAAATTATACATTAAAAATAATACGCATATACTTTTTCGAATTGAATATAACTTATTCGAGTTGAAGTATTCGAACCCACAATCTCCAGAGTTTCCAGGTCTCTGGTCGTCAACAGCCCACCCTCACGAAGGGGTAGTCAGAGGTAAACCCAAGTATCTTCAAGAGTCTGCGTACTAAGTTTTTTTTTCTATTCTACCTGTGGAACAAGCATATGGCCCAGCTGATGTTAAGTGGTAACCATCGCCTATAACTAAGCATTGCCTCGTAGGTCACGCATCTTAGAAACGTGCCCTACGATGCCCTATGATGAACGTGTACTCATGTGCCTGTAATTTCACTGGAAACTATACCCTTCATATCGAAACACAGCAATACTGCTTGGCGGCAGAAAAAGGTATGGTGTTAGTATTACCCTGGGCAATCCCTTTCACTCTACTCTTAGCAGTAGAGTTCGTTAGGGATCTGAGGTTGCCCATCATGGGAAGTAATTAATAAAATCGTAAGTTTTTTTAATGATACCAAGACCGAACTGTGCAACAGACAGAATTTAATATTAGATAACAACTGTGCTAATAGTTGTGATAAAACTGTTAACATTATTGCCAGAGGTCAAAGCTTTATCAATGTTATACCTAGCTAGGTACTCTTGGGTAAAGACCCGGCTAATCAGACAATGATGCGTATACGGTTATCATCTGACGTTCGAGATTATCTATACTTAAATAAAAAATAAATGGTGTTCGTTGATTACAGGAACACTTGAGAACGGCTGGACGGATTTAGCGATTTTTTTTTCATGTTCGTAATAGTCTTAGTCGTAGTAGTTCGTTAAGGTTTTAGGGGAAAAAAGTTAAAAGATGGCGGGCTTTGAATATTCGGGAATAACCAAGTGCTTTTTCAATTTAATTTGGTAAATTTTTAGGTAACATGGCGATTATTTTAATGTAATAAATACTGCACGCTCCAGCACGCTCCTCTGGCGTTAGGAAAATTTAAGAAATAAAAAGAATAAAGACAGACCACCTCACCTATATAACAAAAACCAAAAATAACTGGATCAGTGCACTGTACTTAACATAATTACAGTGATGTAGTAACGTGATCCTAAACCAGGAATAATCTAACATTATCTACATTAATTTAATTTAACCTACGTTAATTTAACATGATTTAACTTCTAATAACTTCGCCCCGAACGGAGATCTCGCGAGTCTCCCATAGAAACAAAATATATCGTAATCTTTGACTATCAAAATAGTGCCACGAAATAAATACCATGTAACTTGACCTACAGTTTCATTCAAGTTACAGGCAACGGGAGTTTATGTATTTTGGTTTTTTTTTTTGGTGTACAAAAATCAGTTATTCTGGATTTCGGACTTTGGCCTATATTTATGTCACATCACTATGTCAATTACAGCACTGTGGGGTCACTGATGTACCCTGGGGATTTCGGCAAAGTTCAGTTGTTATTATGGCTAATAACTCAAAAACTACAAGGACTTTACTAAAAATGAAATCGGAGTCGAAATGTACTAATGAAGACCTTTCATTTTACGTCCCACTTGACCTAATAGTCTCATTTTCATTTTTTTACCTCTTGAACCCCATATCTCAACAACCCCCCGAACATTTTTAGCTCATTAGTCACACCAAAATTATGCCATCACTACCTGTGTATCAGTTTAATCAAATTTGATACCTATATATCAAATTTCACGATGATCGGATCAACGCTTCGAAAGTTATACTCGGACATTCAAACGTATATACATACATACAACGCCGATTTGCCCAAGTTGATATTGAGATCTCGCTTTGATCGATCAATAATATTTGTTTGTATTATACCGAAATAACGCAAGAGCGAGACCCTCTAACACAGGGGTCCCAAACCCATGAAATGTATCATAGATTAAGTTAACTGAAATAAATATCTGTATTTGTATTGTAATGTAAAGAGTGCATTCTGACAACGCATAAGGAACATGTTGGCAACATATAAACATGACTCATGTTTCAAGATACATGCTATAGTTCTCCAGGAGTTCCCCTAAGTTTATGCGGATCGGCTTCAGCTTAAGGTTCTAATTCCTTCACTGTGACTGTGGGAGCTGGTGAGGACGTGTGAGAAATACGCGGCTGGCCACGGGTTAAAATATAATATATATATATATATAATTAAGCAAAACACAAAATCATGGTAGACGGGCAAGAATTATACTACGTCGATGAGTGCATTTACTTAGGCCAGATTGTCTCCTTCGAAAACAGGCAAGATAAAGAGGTCGATCGCCGCGTCGAAAATGCCTGGAGGAACTTCTGGTCCATGAAGGGAGACTTTCCATTGTCACTTAAGCGTAAACGCATCGACATGTGTATTCTGCCCGTCCTTATGGTGCCCAAACTTGGTCATTGACAGAATCTCAAAAGTCCAAACTCAAGAGGGGTAAAGAGAATCGACAGGATCCGCAATACCACACTGCGCGCGAAGACCGGCATGGCGACAACACTGCCAGGCTGAAGTGGGACTGGGCGGGTCACATCAGTCGTATGGTCACAGATAAATGGACAACAGTCGTCACACAATGGGTGCCTGCAGATGGGCGTCGAAGCCGGGGCAAGCCAAGGAAGCATTGGCGTGACGACCTCGTTGCATTCCAAAATGGCTGGTGGGACGTGGCGAGTGATCGTGAGAACAGGGGGGAAACCTTTACCCAGCAGTGGGAAAATATAGGTTAAAAAAAAGTTAGATAAATATTCTAGTAGGTATTCGTTCAAATTTAAGAATTTCACAACTAGCAGTAATTATACATTAATTAAAAATTAAATGGTGTCCCCATACATACATAGTTGACGCCAATTAAGATATTCCTTTAAGTTGTATGGGCACTCATACAATTTAGAGGACTAGCTTAATCGGCACCAACCTCAAATAAGGTAAGTAAATAAATAAAATTGTGCTTTTTGAATAAAATAAATATTGAAGGACAACAGTCTCATACAACAGACATGATTTTTTGTCGTTTTTATAGATAATGGTACGATAAACGCTTCGTGCGCAAGTCCAACTCGCACTTGGGTTGTTTAGGGTTCCGTACCCAAAGGGTAAAACGGCAACATATTACTAAGGCTCCGCTGTTTGTACGTCTGTCTGCCTGTCCGTCTGACTGTCCGTGTGTCACCAGGCTGTATCTCATGAACCGTGATAGTTAGACAGTTGCAATTTTCACAGATGATGTATTTGACGATCTCCGTGGTGCAGTGGGCGAATAGCCGGCTGAGACGCAGGAGGTAGTGGGTTCGATTCCCGCTGCGGAACAAATGTTTGCATGATCTACATATATTTGTTCCCGGTCTGGTTGTTTCTCTATATGTATTATAAGAATGTATTTACAAAAATATATATATAAAAATTATAGTACACGCCATACTATGCCATACTATGGTTCCCATAGTACACGCTCTGCTTAGTTTGGGGCTAGATAGCGCTGTGTCGAAATGTCCCGCAATATTTATTTATTTATTTTTATTTCTGTTGCCGCTATTACAACAAATACTAAAAACAGAATAAAATAAATATTTTAGGTGGGCTCCTATACAACAAACGTGATTTCTTTGCTCGTCTTAGCTCAATATTGATAACGGCAACAGGTAGACACTTGAAATGTTCACAGAATATTTAGTTATACCCTCACTTTTAAAAAAAAATTAATTAAATTAAAACAAATATTTAAGGGGGGCTCCAATACAACAAACGTGATTTTTTTACTGTTTTTTTAGATAATGGTACGGAATACTTCGTGCGCGAGTCCGAGTCGCACTTGGCCGGTTTTATTTATGTATCCTCTGTGTTTGTTCTGTTCGTACTACTGGCGTTGTCACAAATAAATTTGGTTTGATAAAAACCTTGGCAACTAATATTAAAATAGGGCGAAATAGGCTTTCATACTTCAGAAACTAAATCTGAAAATTCGTTCACTGATAGAAATCTAGAAATCCATCTTAGATAAACTATTGGCTAAGAACCAAACCTCGGTCTGGTCAGCTGGTCTTAAACACGTGAGGTCTTACCACAAAAAAATTAAACATTGATTAGTGCGTGTTTAAAAAGATTTTTTAAACACGAATTAAACGACGACCTCCGTGACGCAGTGGGCTCATAGCCGGCAGAGACGCAGGAGGGATTCGATTCCCGCCGCGGAACAAACGTTTGCATTATCTACAGATAATTGTTCTGGGTCTGGATGTTTGTCTATATATTATAAGTATGTATTTACAAAAAAAAAGTATATAAGTATTCTATCAGTATAGTATAGTATTTCTATCTGGTTCCCATAGTACAAGCTCTGCTTAGTTTGGAGCTAGATATCACTCTGTATAATGTCTAGAAATTTTTATTTATTTATTTAAACCGTTGTTAAAGGTGTTTGCGGTAACAAGGATAATTTTAAATAATAACTGAATTATTCACAATTAATGCATATTTATTTATTTATAATGTAACTTATAACAGAAAACTCAATCAAACTAACAAAAGCTTACTAATTTCGACGCCGTAACTAATCGGCATTGTATGTATGTATGTATGTAAGTATGTATGTTGGGGAGTTGTTGAGATATTGGAGTTCAAGAGAGGTAAAAAAATTAAAATGAGACTATTTGTTCAAGTGGGACGTCAAATGAAAGGTCTTCATTAGTACATTTTAGACTCCGTTTTTGTTTTTAGTAAATTCCTTATAGTCTTTGAGTTATTAACCATAATAAATACTGAATTTTGACAAAATTCACAGAGTTCACCAGTAACCCCAGTGCTGTAATTTGGTATGCGTCTAGCTTAAGTGACACAAACATAGGCAAAAGTCTGCAATCCAGAATAACTGCAATTTGTACCCCAAAAAAAATACCAAATCACATGAACTCATCTGTCAAATCACACGTTACCTGTAATTTGAATGAAACTGTAGATCAAATAAGTTGGTTACATATTTCGTGGCACTGTTTTATTGGTCAAAGATTAAGGCCGGCTTGCACAACGATCCCTAAACGTATTTAGCGACTATTTTACTACTTATGTTCAAATTTTACGTATTTGTTTGATTTGACAACTCCTTAAATCATATTTAGCCACTAAACACGTTTAGGCATCGTTGCGCGAGTCACCCTAAAAATATTTTCTTTTGTGTTTTGGAAGACTCGCGAGATCTCAGTTCGGGGCGAACCACCAGTTAATATATTTTTGAGTTTCCATGGTTTTAATAAAAGAAAGCATAATTGACAACACATTTATTAGTTCTACGCGTAAATAAGTAGGTTTAACAATATCATTAGTTTTATGCGATAGTTATTAATATAACGTAGGCAAATACTGATGCAACAGCTAATATTAATTTGGAGAATGCTTAGGTTATACTAAAATATGAAAATACTTATACAAGACAACTGGCTGGTATCTAACAGATGAATAGTCTCAAATAGCCTCATAAAACCTTCAAATAAACGTAACACTTCCTTGTTCAAAGCTTTTGATCGACCAACAGGCGCCAACGACGAGCCCACAGGCCCACCCGTGGGACTATTTTAAAACGTATAGCTGTCAGATCGGTCCGACAGTTTTAGACAGATACAATTTCGAATTCGAGAACGTTTATTTAACTATCAATCTTTGAATCCGAAATTATTTTAAAATAGCGTTTTGGATTCGAAATTGAATCTGATGAAAACTGTCGGAGCGATAATTTACCTCACAGTTTACGTCAAACTAAGACCGGCCACATACAGTCAGAATTCCGTTTTGGAATGTTGACTGGGAATTTCAATGGCAGCAAATCCATACTCCTATGTTCAGCAGTGGACGTCGTTTGGCTGATGATAATGATGATGATTGTGTCCGTCACCCTGGTACTAAGGTAAGTAAGTACCTACAGGTCACATATGTCTGTAATTTCGTCGGTTACTCGCATATCGATCGGTGCTTTATAACATGAAAGTAGTACGTAGCGTTTCTTGGTGGTCTAACAGGAGCTGATAACTGGCAGGGTCTTGCCTTGGCAGTGGTTCTTCCAGCCGTACCAGGCGTTGAACCCGTGCCGTTTGTAGATCTTGTTCAGTGCGCATTTCGCAGCTTTCGTGATGTTGTCGGTGAGGAGATCTGAAGAAAGATAACATAACTTTATTTGTAGGAGTCAAAATAATATACAGGCTGTTTTAGAATATGTAAAATAACCAGAAAGGGGTGATTCTACGGCGAAGTATCAGGAGTCCTATTATTTATCATAATATTACATTTTTTACTTTCACCTCCTGAAGTTTGTTTATAGACAAGCAGCATTATGGTTGATGCGTCTACATCATATATTAGTCTTTAGTCTTATTTTATTTCTTATGAAATAAAAAACAACGAAAATATAAGTCTTTGTAGTCAATTAAGCCCACAGCCCATTCAGTATTAAGTTATTTTTTATTGGTCAATTTGGCCCGTGGTCAATTCGGTCCGCTGTCTATCTGTTTGGTGGGCTCAGTTGACCACTTTCAGTTTATTTCGTGGTCAGAGTTGCCTCGATCCGTGGTCAACTCGACCCACGGACAACTCGGCCCGCTGCCAATCTGATTCGTGGGTTCGGTTGACCGCTTCCAATATTTTCGGGGTCGGCTCGGCCCGCCCACGTTTTATTTCAGGCTCGGTTGACCGCTTCTAATATGTAAAAGTACAGTCTGGTATATATGTGTTTAACAGGGGTGGGCAGTATTTGAATTACTTGCAATTAAAATACGTAATTGAAACACAAATATGTATTTTGTATTTTAAAATTCAATTAATTTGTAAAAATTTAATTTGTAATTGGTATTTCAAATACCTGACGCTGAGGTATTTTGTAGTTAGTATTTCAAATAGGTACGTATGGCTTCAAAATCCATCTGAACATAAATACATTTAGCGATCTTATTATTGGTGCGTTCTACAGAAAATAGAGCTTGATAGTTTTCGTAACTAATCATAAGCAAAATGGCGACCTCTAAAATATATGACAATCTTTAAAGTTGGCATCACTGCACCTGTACCTACTGGACGTCAAATTGTCAAGTACCTAACAAATAAAAATAGTTAAAATACTGTACTTTTAAAATACACGACATAAAATTATTTTGTATTTCGTATTATAATACGTGCGAGATAGTATTTTGTAATTTGTATTTTAGGTAATTAACGCAAAGCATGTATTTAGCCCAGCTCTGATTTTAAACTTTAAAGTATTACTCACCAGCACAAGTGACGTTGCAGTCCTTGCCAGGAGTACTGGTCTTGGAGCACCAGAAGTTATCGTTGATCTGGAAGAGGCCGTAGTCCTTAGAACCATTTCTATTGGTGTTAGTCTTGCTTGTGTCGCGCGCACTTTCATTTTCGACTAGGCATACCCCTGGAATATACAACCAAATTATTATCGTTGTATCGCATACTATGTGTTCTGTCATGTCCGACATTATTTGAAAACACGGGTAGGGATAGAAAATTTTAAATTTTCAAACAACCTTAATATCAAGTCCTAAAATATCAATGGCACAGCCTATATAAAATAGGTATACAAATCATTCACTATTCACTATTGGTTGAATGGTCTCTGTAGCTAGTTGTTGCCACAATTATGCCAATGTCAAATTGACAGGTTAAAATCGGTAAAACGATGGAGTTCCGAGCATTGAAATGGTTGGCCAGTGTTTACAGAGGGAGACTCAACCAGAAATTAGATTACAAGGTAATTTATTTATACCTAAAAAGCAGAAACAGAGACAACACAATTAGGGACATACAAAACACAAATAAACATGTATACTAATACAGAATATATACACATAGAATTAGTAGGTGTACATATTTACAGTTTTATTTATTTACATTACCATAATTTACATAGAAGCGCTATGAAAGGGGAGAATACGAGGGATAATATAGTTTTGGAAGAGAAACGACGTGGGATTTCAGGAGGATAAACAAATCATATTCATTCATCATTATTGCAAGTATCATGTAAGTAGGTACCTGTTAAACTCACTAAGCGGTGTCGTGGCAAAGGCACCGCCGATTCACGTTAAAAATTGTTTATTGTAAATGTATCAGTAGGTACTGGATAAATATCCAAGCTACCGGTATTAAATTCACCTCTAAAATCAGTTAATACTATTCCAGATGTGTGTTTTAAATTAATGTCGTAGGTACATAACAAAACTTAATGTATAATACAGTAATTTGCTTTAAGGATTTATACGGTCTCATTAATAACATAACAAGATAAGCAAAGTGTAGTGGCAGTGGGCACGTAGCTCAAAGAAATAACGTCTTTTTTTATCGTAACGACCTCCGTGGCGCAGTAAGCGAATAGCCGGCTGAGACGCAGAAGGTAGCGGGTTCGATTCTCACCGCGGAACAAATGTTTGCATGATCTACAGATATTTTTTCCGGGTCTGGATGTTTTTCTATGTATCATAAGTATGTATGTATTTACAAAAAAAATGTATTTAAGTATTCTATCAGTTATCTGGTTCCCATAGTACAAGCTCTGCTTAGTTCGGGGGTAGATAGCGCTGTGTGAAATGTCCAGCAATATTTATTTATTGTTTTTTATTTGATGATGATGATAATGAGACGTACTCAAACGGTGGAGAAAAACATAGGTGTAGGAAATTGGTATGCGCTAGAACCAATCGTAGGCATTTTTCTTCGGTTAGTATTCTTGGAAACTGCAGACGTTTGGACTATGGACGATTGAAGAAGTTTTAGTCTTGACAAAGAGAACTATACTTTTTCATTTTAGTGCTTCTCTTCAATCTTTCTATACATTCTTAATATTATAAATTCGTAAATAACTCCGTCTTTTTGTTACGTTTAACGGCTGGACTGATTTCGATAAAATTTGGTATAATGACCGGGATTGGGACATAAGAAGCTATACAACTCTATAGGTAATACAGTTTATATAGCATAGATTTGAAATTTGGAATAGATAGAAGATATTATTTAATTGGAATAGTAAAAAATATGACTGATGAAAATGTATGCAAAGGTAATACTAAAAAACACGGAAGAAATATCTGTGGATCGTATACACGGCTACACATCAAGCTATGCAATTCCAGTATAAGCTGACCTCGCATTGTGTAGGCTTTTCGTAGAATGAGAGGTCAGCTTATACTGGAAATCTATAGCTTGATGTGTAGCCGTGTGTACAACATTTATTCCACGGCGGGAATTGAAACCTTTTGAACTGTTTTTCGCATCTCAGCCGGCTATTCGCTTACTGCGCCACGGAGGCCATCCTAGAATAGTATTAGTAGGTACCAAGGAATGTATTACCTAGGAACTAACTAATTCAAAAAAATCAAATAAATTTCATCGACCATGTGTGAAATCTCAAATAACTTCAAAAATAACGGCAAAATGTAAAACAATACTTACAATCCCTCATTTTATCCTCCGGGAATCCCTGCCTCCTCAGTTCCTTCACCAGGCCACATCTGTCAAACTTCTTTGCCTCAGTCAGGGCGAGAACCGCTACCACAGCCAGAAAAACCAAAAACTTCTGCATAATTATACTAGGTGTGCACTTGTTTACAGTTCTGAGTTCCAGCAACGTATGACTCGATTGATTCGGGAACGAAGCTTTTATAGCAAACTCGAGGTAAACACATAGTAGGTATAGGTGATCGGGGAATCCTATCTATCTCTGTTGTTATGCATACAGTATGCCACATACTTTAATCTTGTAAAGGGGTCACGAAAGTGTCAATCGGGTTCTTCTTGCAACGTTTGTTTGTTTGTTCATGTTTTATGCAAATATTGCACGATTTTCTTGGTTTTCTTAGAGTAACTCGAATTGTTTTAACCGACTCCAAAAAAGGAGAAGGTTCCAATTCGAATGTATTTTGTTTATGTTTGTTACCTCAGAACTTTCGATTGGGTGAACCGATTTTGATGATTATATTTTTATTTGATAGCTGGTGCTTCCCGTGTGATCCCAATTCCATTTGGTCCAGTTTTGACAATGGCATCCATGAGAAAACCATATAAATCTTAAATTTGTTAACTCACGCTCCTAACTCCGTTATATATCAACCGATTTGGAAAATTAGTTTTTTATTTTGAAATATATACTTTTATATTGATCCCATGGAAGTTACATAAAAATTGGTAGAGTAAATAAATAAATAAATATTTCCGGACATTTCACACAGCGCTATTTAGCCCCAAACTAAGCTGAGCTTGTACTATGGAAACCAGATAACTGATAGAATACTTAAATACATTTTTTTTTCGTAAATACATACTGACCTAGTCAGGTCATAAGTATTGTCACACAGTAAAAACTTTTCTTTTAGAATGCTGGCCACAAAAAAGTTTATAGAATTCGAATTTCGAATTGTTCATGAAAATAAAAATGTATACTTTTTAGAATTTTACTCATTTTTAAATATGGAGTGGACGCTTAAAGAAGACCGTGTTGCAGTTATTGCGTTGCATCGTTGCGGTTACGCGCCATTTCAAATTTTTGACATACTGACAAATTTGAATATAACCGAAAGATTCATTTATCGCACCATCAAACGATACAATGAAGACTCTAGTGTAGATGACAGGTCAAGAAGTGGTCGCCCTCGGTCTGTTAAGACTCCAGCAGTGATAAACGCTGTGAAGGCGCGAATCCAAAGAAATCCCAAACGTAAGCAGAAACTGTTGGCCCTTCAGATGGGGTTAAGCAGAACCACGGTGAAAAGGGTGTTAAATGAAGACTTAGGGCTTCGGGCATATCGAAGAAAAACAGGACATCGTTTGAATGCTCGTCTAATGGACCTGAGACTGAAGAGATGCCGCGCTTTGTTGAAGCGGTACGCGGAAAAAAAATATCGGTTAATTCTTTTTTTGGATGAAAATTTTTTTACCGTAGAAGAGAGCTACAACAAACAAAATGATAAGGTGTACGCACACAGTAGTGAAGAAGCGAGCAACCGTATTCCGCGTGTCCAACGAGGTCATTTTCTATCCTCGCTCATGGTATAGTTGGGAGTTTCTTATTGGGGCTTAACAGAGGTACATTTTGTGAGAACGGTGTAAAAACAAATGCAGTTGTGTATCAAAATACAGTCCTAACGAACCTTGTGAAACCTGTTTCTCATACCATGTTCAATAACAGGCACTGGGTATTCCAACAAGATTCGGCGCCAGCTCTAGAGCGAAGAGCACACAAGACTGGCTGGCGGCGCGTGAAATCGACTTCATCCGGCACGAAGACTGGCCCTCCTCCAGTCCAGATTTGAATCCGTTAGATTACAAGATATGGCAACACTTGGAGGAAAAGGCGTGCTCAAAGCCTCATCCCAATTTGGAGTCACTCAAGACATCCTTGATTAAGGCAGCCGCCGATATTGACATGGACCTCGTTCGTGCTGCGATAGACGACTGGCCGCGCAGATTGAAGGCCTGTATTCAAAATCACGGAGGTCATTTTGAATAAACTTTAGTGTCATAAGAATCCATGTTTTGTTAAGTTCATTTTGGTATATAAATGGTTACATAATGAATAAACTTGTTTCAATTATTTTATATTAAACATGTGACAGAATTTATGACCTGACTAGGTATAATTTATAGAGAAACAACCAGACCCGGAACAAATATCTGTAGATCATGCAAACATTTGTTCCGCGGCGGGAATCGAACCCGCTACCTCCTGCGTCTCAGCCGGCTATTCGCCCACTGCACCACGGAGATCGTCAAGAGTAGTTTGGTTTTTACAGATATCGGAAGTAGGTTATTTATTTTTAAAGTTACTTGTATTGTGAATTATTTGAGATCATTTACAATAGACGGGATTCACAAAGATATGAGACATAACTTGTTTAACTAAGAGATATGATACGTTGTGTTCTTGTGAGATATATAATACCTGTTAATAAGGCACCTAGGTGACCGATACAGATATCATCATCAACCTATAACAGTCCACTCCTGGACGCAAGTCTCCCAGGGTGCGCCATTGAGCCCGATCCTCAGCTCTTCTCATCCAATCCTTGCCAGCCACAGCGCGCAAATCGTCACTTTCCCTAGCCGGAGGTCGTCCTACATTTCGCTTGCCTGGGCGTGGTCAACACTCCAGAACACGTTTACCCCAACGGTTTTAGGTTCTGCGGCAGATATGACCGGCCCACTGCCACTTCAGCTTGCTGGCCCTCTGAGCTATGTCGATGACCTTGGTTCTTTGTCGTATACAGATATATAGCAACGGCATCCCGAAAACAATTGCTGAGAGATGTAGCTCTCATATTTGGAATCACTTTGTACAGTCTCCCTAGTTGTTTGCACTTTGCAACAGAGGAGAATACTAAATTAGATTTGTAAATTTATTTATTTTTTTACTAACAAAATGGTCTACGATGTCCGAAATAAATAAATTTGATTTTATAGTACATTGTGGTACTTACTACAAAGAAATGCTAATATTTTTATACCACTTTTCTAAATAACTAACTTCTTTTTTCTTCAACTTTTTTAAATACCTAGTTATATAGTTGTTACCTAACTACTGAGTTGTGACAGAAAAGTGTGAATAATTCCTAAGATTTTTGTACTGTACCTACCTATGATAAGAAATATTTATTGCAGTTTAATCAGTTATGTACACACGGCTACAATTTCCAGTATAAGCTGACCTCGCAGTGTGTTGGCTTTTTGTAGAATGAGAGGTCAGCTTATACTGGATAATTATAGCTTGATGTGTAACCGTGTGTACCTGCTTATATATTATATTATCATGCAGAAATAGTATTATTATACGTATATATACATATTACACAATGAATGATCGAGTAATACAAATTGTAAAATGTACTGAGAATATTGAATGAATGAATGAATGAAAATTCTTTATTATACCTTACAAGCTAGACACAACAGATTTATAGAAAAAAAAACAAATAAAAGTAAGCATAATGGGCGGTCTTATCGTTTAACAAAGCGATCTCTTCCAGACAACCTTTGGATGGAGAGGATCATTGCTTAATGGAAGATTGGCCGAGGTGTAAAAAGAATAAACTTAATAATAGAAAAAGAAATTAGTTATATACATACATATTAGGTACATAAATAACTTTAAATAAATAAATAAATATCATATATAAAATAAATAAATATGTACTTACATACTTATACTTACAATAATAATATTAGAGATCAGATGAATCATGACTCTTCATGGAGATAAAAGTTTTTGAGTCTAGCTTTAAATACGTAAGGTGAGGGGGATTTCTTAATGGAGACCGGCAAGGCGTTCCATAATCGGACAGCTTGGACGGAAAAGGAGTTTGCATAGAAACTGGTTCTATGTATCGGGGTTTTGAGAAGGAGGTTTTCAGAGGATCGGAGTGTTTGGGAATTTGTGCAAAAAAGGAATTCATAGCGTTCCTTCAGATAACAAGGCGTGGAAGGATTACGAAGGATGTTGAATAAGAGGGATAGGATGTGAGTATTCCGGCGAAGTCGAATGGGGAGCCATTTGAATTTATTACGAAATTCGGAGATGTGGTCGTATTTCCGGAGTCCGAAAATAAACCTTATGCAAAAATTTTGAAGACGCTCAAGCTTCTTGAGCTGCTCCTCCGTGAGGTCAAGATAGCAGAAATCAGCGTAATCTAAAATTGGGAGAAGAAGAGATTGTGCAAGCGCAATTTTAGTAGCTATCGGAAGAAAGTTTCGCAGTCTCCTGAGCGAACCAGCAGAGGCAAATAGCTTCCGACTCACAGATTCGAGCTGAGGACCCCACGACATACAGCTATCCATGAAGATGCCCAAATTTTTCACAACCTTTGAGTGTTTACTAATTGAAGAGAATTTATACAGCGTGTGGTGGCAAGTTGCAGATTTTTTTCTTTGTTCTTCGTTTGTTCATTATCTCACCTGATGGTAAGCGATGGTGTGGTCTAAGATGGAGCATGAAGATCTGGCAGACACCTATTAACTCTTGTTGTAGAGTCCCGGATTCGAGTCTTCGGGAAAAACAAACGACACGGCGTAAACTATTCCATACGTTAGCTGAAGGTACGCATTAAAAACGTAGAATCAAAACGGTGAGTGCGAACTTTTTTATGCAATTCGATATATTATTTATTTATTTAATCACAAACAGGAACGCCAACAAGTAATATATTTAGGTATACACATACATGAAATTTTGACATTGTGATCTCATTGAACCGATACGTATGCCTATTATACATTTCATTCATTTTCATTTATTTGTTCATAAAACAATTAACTGCCCGGCTGAAGAGGGACTAGGCGGGTCACGTCAGTCGTATGGTCACAGACAAATGGGCAACAGTCGTCACACAATGGGTGCCTGCAGATGGACGTCGAAGCCGGGGCAGGCCGAGGAAGCGTTGGCGTGACGACCTCGATGCATTCCAAGATGGCTGGTGAGACGTGACGAGCGACCGTGAGATGTGGAGGAACATGGGGGAGACCTTTGCCTAGCAGTGGGAAAGTATAGGTTAATAAAAAAAAACAACTAACCAATTGTATTTGAAATTATACATTAAAAATAATACGCATATACTTTTTCGAATTGAATATAACTTATTCGAGTTGAAGTATTCGAACCCACAATCTCCAGAGTTTCCAGGTCTCTGGTCGTCAACAGCCCACCCTCACGAAGGGGTAGTCAGAGGTAAACCCAAGTATCTTCAAGAGTCTGCGTACTAAGTTTTTTTTTCTATTCTACCTGTGGAACAAGCATATGGCCCAGCTGATGTTAAGTGGTAACCATCGCCTATAACTAAGCATTGCCTCGTAGGTCACGCATCTTAGAAACGTGCCCTACGATGCCCTATGATGAACGTGTACTCATGTGCCTGTAATTTCACTGGAAACTATACCCTTCATATCGAAACACAGCAATACTGCTTGGCGGCAGAAAAAGGTATGGTGTTAGTATTACCCTGGGCAATCCCTTTCACTCTACTCTTAGCAGTAGAGTTCGTTAGGGATCTGAGGTTGCCCATCATGGGAAGTAATTAATAAAATCGTAAGTTTTTTTAATGATACCAAGACCGAACTGTGCAACAGACAGAATTTAATATTAGATAACAACTGTGCTAATAGTTGTGATAAAACTGTTAACATTATTGCCAGAGGTCAAAGCTTTATCAATGTTATACCTAGCTAGGTACTCTTGGGTAAAGACCCGGCTAATCAGACAATGATGCGTATACGGTTATCATCTGACGTTCGAGATTATCTATACTTAAATAAAAAATAAATGGTGTTCGTTGATTACAGGAACACTTGAGAACGGCTGGACGGATTTAGCGATTTTTTTTTCATGTTCGTAATAGTCTTAGTCGTAGTAGTTCGTTAAGGTTTTAGGGGAAAAAAGTTAAAAGATGGCGGGCTTTGAATATTCGGGAATAACCAAGTGCTTTTTCAATTTAATTTGGTAAATTTTTAGGTAACATGGCGATTATTTTAATGTAATAAATACTGCACGCTCCAGCACGCTCCTCTGGAGGTAAGGAAAATTTAAGAAATAAAAAGAATAAAGACAGACCACCTCACCTATATAACAAAAACCAAAAATAACTGGATCAGTGCACTGTACTTAACATAATTACAGTGATGTAGTAACGTGATCCTAAACCAGGAATAATCTAACATTATCTACATTAATTTAATTTAACCTACGTTAATTTAACATGATTTAACTTCTAATAACTTCGCCCCGAACGGAGATCTCGCGAGTCTCCCATAGAAACAAAATATATCGTAATCTTTGACTATCAAAATAGTGCCACGAAATAAATACCATATAACTTGACCTACAGTTTCATTCAAGTTACAGGCAACGGGAGTTTATGTATTTTGGTTTTTTTTTTTTGGTGTACAAAAATCAGTTATTCTGGATTTCGGACTTTGGCCTATATTTATGTCACAGCACTATGTCAATTACAGCACTGTGGGGTCACTGATGTACCCTGGGGATTTCGGCAAAGTTCAGTTGTTATTATGGCTAATAACTCAAAAACTACAAGGACTTTACTAAAAATGAAATCGGAGTCGAAATGTACTAATGAAGACCTTTCATTTTACGTCCCACTTGACCTAATAGTCTCATTTTCATTTTTTTACCTCTTGAACCCCATATCTCAACAACCCCCCGAACATTTTTAGCTCATTAGTCACACCAAAATTATGCCATCACTACCTGTGTATCAGTTTAATCAAATTTGATACCTATATATCAAATTTCACGATGATCGGATCAACGCTTCGAAAGTTATACTCGGACATTCAAACGTATATACATACATACAACGCCGATTTGCCCAAGTTGATATTGAGATCTCGCTTTGATCGATCAATAATATTTGTTTGTATTATACCGAAATAACGCAAGAGCGAGACCCTCTAACACAGGGGTCCCAAACCCATGAAATGTATCATAGATTAAGTTAACTGAAATAAATATCTGTATTTGTATTGTAATGTAAAGAGTGCATTCTGACAACGCATAAGGAACATGTTGGCAACATATAAACATGACTCATGTTTCAAGATACATGCTATAGTTCTCCAGGAGTTCCCCTAAGTTTATGCGGATCGGCTTCAGCTTAAGGTTCTAATTCCTTCACTGTGACTGTGGGAGCTGGTGAGGACGTGTGAGAAATACGCGGCTGGCCACGGGTTAAAATATAATATATATATATATATATATATATATATATATATATATATATATAATTAAGCAAAACACAAAATCATGGTAGACGGGCAAGAATTATACTACGTCGATGAGTGCATTTACTTAGGCCAGATTGTCTCCTTCGAAAACAGGCAAGATAAAGAGGTCGATCGCCGCGTCGAAAATGCCTGGAGGAACTTCTGGTCCATGAAGGGAGACTTTCCATTGTCACTTAAGCGTAAACGCATCGACATGTGTATTCTGCCCGTCCTTATGGTGCCCAAACTTGGTCATTGACAGAATCTCAAAAGTCCAAACTCAAGAGGGGTAAAGAGAATCGACAGGATCCGCAATACCACACTGCGCGCGAAGACCGGCATGGCGACAACACTGCCAGGCTGAAGTGGGACTGGGCGGGTCACATCAGTCGTATGGTCACAGATAAATGGACAACAGTCGTCACACAATGGGTGCCTGCAGATGGGCGTCGAAGCCGGGGCAGGCCAAGGAAGCATTGGCGTGACGACCTCGTTGCATTCCAAAATGGCTGGTGGGACGTGGCGAGTGATCGTGAGAACAGGGGGGAAACCTTTACCCAGCAGTGGGAAAATATAGGTTAAAAAAAAGTTAGATAAATATTCTAGTAGGTATTCGTTCAAATTTAAGAATTTCACAACTAGCAGTAATTATACATTAATTAAAAATTAAATGGTGTCCCCATACATACATAGTTGACGCCAATTAAGATATTCCTTTAAGTTGTATGGGCACTCATACAATTTAGAGGACTAGCTTAATCGGCACCAACCTCAAATAAGGTAAGTAAATAAATAAAATTGTGCTTTTTGAATAAAATAAATATTGAAGGACAACAGTCTCATACAACAGACATGATTTTTTGTCGTTTTTATAGATAATGGTACGATAAACGCTTCGTGCGCAAGTCCAACTCGCACTTGGGTTGTTTAGGGTTCCGTACCCAAAGGGTAAAACGGCAACATATTACTAAGGCTCCGCTGTTTGTACGTCTGTCTGCCTGTCCGTCTGACTGTCCGTGTGTCACCAGGCTGTATCTCATGAACCGTGATAGTTAGACAGTTGCAATTTTCACAGATGATGTATTTGACGATCTCCGTGGTGCAGTGGGCGAATAGCCGGCTGAGACGCAGGAGGTAGTGGGTTCGATTCCCGCTACGGAACAAATGTTTGCATGATCTACATATATTTGTTCCCGGTCTGGTTGTTTCTCTATATGTATTATAAGAATGTATTTACAAAAATATATATATAAAAATTATAGTACACGCCATACTATGCCATACTATGGTTCCCATAGTACACGCTCTGCTTAGTTTGGGGCTAGATAGCGCTGTGTCGAAATGTCCCGCAATATTTATTTATTTATTTTTATTTCTGTTGCCGCTATTACAACAAATACTAAAAACAGAATAAAATAAATATTTTAGGTGGGCTCCTATACAACAAACGTGATTTCTTTGCTCGTCTTAGCTCAATATTGATAACGGCAACAGGTAGACACTTGAAATGTTCACAGAATATTTAGTTATACCCTCACTTTTAAAAAAAATTAAATTAAATTAAAACAAATATTTAAGGGGGGCTCCAATACAACAAACGTTATTTTTTTACTGTTCTTATAGATAATGGTACGGAATACTTCGTGCGCGAGTCCGAGTCGCACTTGGCCGGTTTTATTTATGTATCCTCTGTGTTTGTTCTGTTCGTACTACTGGCGTTGTCACAAATAAATTTGGTTTGATAAAAACCTTGGCAACTAATATTAAAATAGGGCGAAATAGGCTTTCATACTTCAGAAACTAAATCTGAAAATTCGTTCACTGATAGAAATCTAGAAATCCATCTTAGATAAACTATTGGCTAAGAACCAAACCTCGGTCTGGTCAGCTGGTCTTAAACACGTGAGGTCTTACCACAAAAAAATTAAACATTGATTAGTGCGTGTTTAAAAAGATTTTTTAAACACGAATTAAACGACGACCTCCGTGACGCAGTGGGCTCATAGCCGGCAGAGACGCAGGAGGGATTCGATTCCCGCCGCGGAACAAACGTTTGCATTATCTACAGATAATTGTTCTGGGTCTGGATGTTTGTCTATATATTATAAGTATGTATTTACAAAAAAAAAGTATATAAGTATTCTATCAGTATAGTATAGTATTTCTATCTGGTTCCCATAGTACAAGCTCTGCTTAGTTTGGAGCTAGATATCACTCTGTATAATGTCTAGAAATTTTTATTTATTTATTTAAACCGTTGTTAAAGGTGTTTGCGGTAACAAGGATAATTTTAAATAATAACTGAATTATTCACAATTAATGCATATTTATTTATTTATAATGTAACTTATAACAGAAAACTCAATCAAACTAACAAAAGCTTACTAATTTCGACGCCGTAACTAATCGGCATTGTATGTATGTATGTATGTAAGTATGTATGTTGGGGAGTTGTTGAGATATTGGAGTTCAAGAGAGGTAAAAAAATTAAAATGAGACTATTTGTTCAAGTGGGACGTCAAATGAAAGGTCTTCATTAGTACATTTTAGACTCCGTTTTTGTTTTTAGTAAATTCCTTATAGTCTTTGAGTTATTAACCATAATAAATACTGAATTTTGACAAAATTCACAGAGTTCACCAGTAACCCCAGTGCTGTAATTTGGTATGCGTCTAGCTTAAGTGACACAAACATAGGCAAAAGTCTGCAATCCAGAATAACTGCAATTTGTACCCCAAAAAAAATACCAAATCACATGAACTCATCTGTCAAATCACACGTTACCTGTAATTTGAATGAAACTGTAGATCAAATAAGTTGGTTACATATTTCGTGGCACTGTTTTATTGGTCAAAGATTAAGGCCGGCTTGCACAACGATCCCTAAACGTATTTAGCGACTATTTTACTACTTATGTTCAAATTTTACGTATTTGTTTGATTTGACAACTCCTTAAATCATATTTAGCCACTAAACACGTTTAGGCATCGTTGCGCGAGTCGCCCTAAAAATATTTTCTTTTGTGTTTTGGAAGACTCGCGAGATCTCAGTTCGGGGCGAACCACCAGTTAATATATTTTTGAGTTTCCATGGTTTTAATAAAAGAAAGCATAATTGACAACACATTTATTAGTTCTACGCGTAAATAAGTAGGTTTAACAATATCTTTAGTTTTATGCGATAGTTATTAATATAACGTAGGCAAATACTGATGCAACAGCTAATATTAATTTGGAGAATGCTTAGGTTATACTAAAATATGAAAATACTTATACAAGACAACTGGCTGGTATCTAACAGATGAATAGTCTCAAATAGCCTCATAAAACCTTCAAATAAACGTAACACTTCCTTGTTCAAAGCTTTTGATCGACCAACAGGCGCCAACGACGAGCCCACAGGCCCACCCGTGGGACTATTTTAAAACGTATAGCTGTCAGATCGGTCCGACAGTTTTTATCAATCTTTGAATCCGAAATTATTTTAAAATAGCGTTTTGGATTCGAAATTGAATCTGATGAAAACTGTCGGAGCGATAATGCACCTCACAGTTTACGTCAAACTAAGACCGGCCACATACAGTCAGAATTCCGTTTTGGAATGTTGACTGGGAATTTCAATGGCAGCAAATCCATACTCCTATGTTCAGCAGTGGACGTCGTTTGGCTGATGATAATGATGATGATTGTGTCCGTCACCCTGGTACTAAGGTAAGTAAGTACCTACAGGTCACATATGTCTGTAATTTCGTCGGTTACTCGCATATCGATCGGTGCTTTATAACATGAAAGTAGTACGTAGCGTTTCTTGGTGGTCTAACAGGAGCTGATAACTGGCAGGGTCTTGCCTTGGCAGTGGTTCTTCCAGCCGTACCAGGCGTTGAACCCGTGCCGTTTGTAGATCTTGTTCAGTGCGCATTTCGCAGCTTTCGTGATGTTGTTGGTGTGGAGATCTGAAGAAAGGTAACATAACTTTATTTGTAGGAGTCAAAATAATATACAGGCTGTTTTAGAATATGTAAAATAACCAGAAAGGGGAGATTCTACGGCGAAGTATCAGGAGTCCTATTATTTATCATAATATTACATTTTTTACTTTCACCTCCTGAAGTTTGTTTATAGACAAGCAGCATTATGGTTGATGCGTCTACATCATATATTAGTCTTTAGTCTTATTTTATTTCTTATGAAATAAAAAACAACGAAAATATAAGTCTTTGTAGTCAATTAAGCCCACAGCCCATTCAGTATTAAGTTATTTTTTATTGGTCAATTTGGCCCATGGTCAATTCGGTCCGCTGTCTATCTGTTTGGTGGGCTCAGTTGACCACTTTCAGTTTATTTCGTGGTCAGAGTTGCCTCGATCCGTTGTCAACTCGACCCACGGACAACTCGGCCCGCTGCCAATCTGATTCGTGGGTTCGGTTGACCGCTTCCAATATTTTCGGGGTCGGCTCGGCCCGCCCACGTTTTATTTCAGGCTCGGTTGACCACTTCTAATATGTAAAAGTACAGTCTGGTATATATGTGTTTAACAGGGGTGGGCAGTATTTGAATTACTTGCAATTAAAATACGTAATTGAAACACAAATATGTATTTTGTATTTTAAAATTCAATTACTTTGTAAAAATGTAATTTGTAATTGGTATTTCAAATACCTGACGCTGAGGTATTTTGTAGTTAGTATTTCAAATAGGTACGTATGGCTTCAAAATCCATCTGAACATAAATACATTTAGCGATCTTATTATTGATGCGTTCTACAGAAAATAGAGCTTGATAAATTTCGTAACTATTCATAAGCAAAATGGCGACCTCTAAAATATATGACAATCTTTAAAGTTGGCATCACTGCACCTGTACCTACTGGTCGTCAAATTGTCAAGAACCTAACACCTTACTGTATTTTGTAATGTGTATCTAGTATTTTAAATAAAAATAGTTAAAATACTGTATTTTTAAAATACACGACATAAAATTATTTTGTATTTCGTATTTTAAATACGTGCGAGATAGTATTTTGTAATTTGTATTTTAGGTAATTAACACAAAACATGTATTTTGCCCAGCTCTGATTTTAAACTTTAAAGTACTACTCACCAGCACAAGTGACGTTGCAGTCCTTGCCAGGAGTACTGGTCTTGGAGCACCAGAAGTTATCGTTAATCTGGAAGAGGCCGTAGTCCTTAGAACCATTTCTATTGGTGTTAGTCTTGCTTGTGTCGCGCGCACTTTCATTTTCGACTAGGCATACCCCTGGAATATACAACCAAATTATTATCGTTGTATCGCATCCTATGTGTTCTGTCATGTCCGACATTATTTGAAAACACGGGTAGGGATAGAAAATTTTAAATTTTCAAACAACCTTAATATCCAGTCCTAGAATATCAATGACACAGCCTATATAAAATAGTTACCTATACATATCATTCATAATTCACTATTGGTTGAATGGCCTCTGTAGCTAGTTGTTGCCACAATTATGCCAATGTCAAATTGACAGGTTAAAAACGGTAAAACGATGGAGTTCCGAGCATTGAAATGGTTGGCCAGTGTTTACAGAGGGAGACTCAACCAGAAATTAGACTACAAGGTGATTTATTTATACCTAAAAAGCAGAAACAGAGACAACACAATTAGGGACATACAAAACACAAATAAATATGAATATGTACAAATTCAGATCATATAAACATAGAATTAGTGGGTCAACATATTTACAGTTTTATTTTATTTACATTAATATAATTTACATAGAAGCGCTATAAAAGGGGAGAATACGAGAGATAATATAGTTTTGGAGGAGAAAGGACGAGGGATTTCAGGAGGTTCATGTAAGTAGATAAGTACCTGTTAAACTGACTAAACGGCATCGTGGCAATAGCACCGCCAATTTACGTTAAAAATTGTTTATTGTAAATGTATCAGTAGGTACTGGATAAATATCCAAGCTACCGGTATTAAATTCACCTCTAAAATCAGTTAATACTATTCCAGATGTGTGTTTTAAGTTAATGTCGTAGGTACATAACAAAACTTAATGTATAATACAGTAATTTGCTTTAAGGATTTATACGGTCTCATTAATAACATAACAAGATAAGCAAAGTGTAGTGGCAGTGGGCACGTAGCTCAAAGAAATAACGTCTTTTTTTATCGTAACGACCTCCGTGGCGCAGTAAGCGAATAGCCGGCTGAGACGCAGAAGGTAGCGGGTTCGATTCCCACCGCGGAACAAATGTTTGCATGATCTACAGATATTTGTTCCGGGTCTGGATGTTTTTCTATGTATCATAAGTATGTATTTACAAAAAAAATGTATTTAAGTATTCTATCAGTTATCTGGTTCCCATAGTACAAGCTCTGCTTAGTTCGGGGGTAGATAGCGCTGTGTGAAATGTCCAGCAATATTTATTTATTGTTTTTTATTAGATGATGATGATAATGAGACGTACTCAAACGGTGGAGAAAAACATAGGTGTAGGAAATTGGTATGCGCTAGAACCAATCGTAGGCATTTTTCTTCGGTTAGTATTCTTGGAAACTGCAGACGTTTGGACTATGGACGATTGAAGAAGTTTTAGTCTTGACAAAGAGAACTATACTTTTTCAGTTTAGTGCTTCTCTTCAATCTTTCTATACATTCTTAATATTATAAATTCGTAAGTAACTCCGTCTTTTTGTTACGTTTAACGGCTGGACTGATTTCGATAAAATTTGGTATAATGACCGGGATTGGGACATAGGAAGCTATACAACTCTATAGGTAATACAGTTTATATAGCATAGATTTGAAATTTGGAATAAATAGAAGATATTATTTAATTGGAATAGTAAAAAATATGACTGATGAAAATGTATGCAAAGGTAATACTAAAAAACACGGAAGAAATATCTGTGGATCGTATACACGGCTACACATCAAGCTATGCAATTCCAGTATAAGCTGACCTCGCATTGTGTAGGCTTTTCGTAGAATGAGAGGTCAGCTTATACTGGAAATCTATAGCTTGATGTGTAGCCGTGTGTACAATATTTATTCCACGGCGGGAATTGAAACCTTTTGAACTGTTTTTCGCATCTAAGCCGGCTATTCGCTTACTGCGCCACGGAGGCCATCCTAGAATAGTATTAGTAGGTACCAAGGAATGTATTACCTAGGAACTAACTAATTCAAAAAAATCAAATAAATTACATCGACCATGTGTGAAATCTCAAATAACTTCAAAAATAACGGCAAAATGTAAAACAATACTTACAATCCCTCATTTTATCCTCCGGGAATCCCTGCCTCCTCAGTTCCTTCACCAGGCCACATCTGTCAAACTTCTTTGCCTCAGTCAGGGCGAGAACCGCTACCACAGCCAGAAAAACCAAAAACTTCTGCATAATTATACTAGGTGTGCACTTGTTTACAGTTCTGAGTTCCAGCAACGTATGACTCGATTGATTCGGGAACGAAGCTTTTATAGCAAACTCGAGGTAAACACATAGTAGGTATAGGTGATCGGGGAATCCTATCTATCTCTGTTGTTATGCATACAGTATGCCACATACTTTAATCTTGTAAAGGGGTCACGAAAGTGTCAATCGGGTTCTTCTTGCAACGTTTGTTTGTTTGTTCATGTTTTGGTTTTCTTCGAGTAACTCGAATTGTTTTTAACCGACTCCAATAAAGGAGAAGGTTCCAATTCGAATGTATTTTGTTTATGTTTGTTACCTCAGAACTTTCGATTGGGTGAACCGATTTTGATGATTATATTTTTATTTGATAGCTGGTGCTTCCTGTGTGGTCCCAATTCCATTTGGTCCAGTTTTGACAATGGCATCCATGAGAAAACCATATAAGTCTTAAATTTGTTAACTCACGCTCCTAACTCCGTTATATATCAACCGATTTGGAAAATTAGTTTTTTATTTTGAAATATATACTTTTATATTGATCCCATGGAAATTACATAAAAATTGGTAGAGTAAATAAATAAATAAATATTTCCGGACATTTCACACAGCGCTATTTAGCCCCAAACTAAGCTGAGCTTGTACTATGGAAACCAGATAACTGATAGAATACTTAAATACATTTTTTTTCGTAAATACATACTGACCTAGTCAGGTCATAAGTATTGTCACACAGTAAAAACTTTTCTTTTAGAATGCTGGCCACAAAAAAGTTTATAGAATTCGAATTTCGAATTGTTCATGAAAATAAAAAAGTATACTTTTTAGAATTTTACTCATTTTTAAATATGGAGTGGACGCTTAAAGAAGACCGTGTTGCAGTTATTGCGTTGCATCGTTGCGGTTACGCGCCAATTCAAATTTTTGACATACTGAAAAATTTGAATATAACCGAAAGATTCATTTATCGCACCATCAAACGATACAATGAAGACTCTAGTGTAGATGACAGGTCAAGAAGTGGTCGCCCTCGGTCTGTTAAGACTCCAGCAGTGATAAAAGCTGTGAAGGCGCGAATTCAAAGAAATCCCAAACGTAAGCAGAAACTGTTGGCCCTTCAGATGGGGTTAAGCAGAACCACGGTGAAAAGGGTGTTAAATGAAGACTTAGGGCTTCGGGCATATCGAAGAAAAACAGGACATCGTTTGAATGCTCGTCTAATGGACCTGAGACTGAAGAGATGCCGCGCTTTGTTGAAGCGGTACGCGGAAAAAAAATATCGGTAAATTCTTTTTTTGAATTTTTTACCGTAGAAGAGAGCTACAAAAATCAAAATGATAAGGTGTACGCACACAGTAGTGAAGAAGCGAGCAACCGTATTCCGCGTGTCCAACGAGGTCATTTTCCATTCTCGCTCATGGTATAGTTGGGAGTTTCTTATTGGGGCTTAACAGAGGTACATTTTGTGAGAACGGTGTAAAAACAAATGCAGTTGTGTATCAAAATACAGTCCTGACGAACCTTGTGGAACCTGTTTACCATGTTCAATAACAGGCACTGGGTATTCCAACAAGATTCGGCGCCAGCTCTAGAGCGAAGAGCACACAAGACTGGCTGGCGGCGCGTGAAATCGACTTCATCCGGCACGAAGACTGGCCCTCCTCCAGTCCAGATTTGAATCCGTTAGATTACAAGATATGGCAACACTTGGAGGAAAAGGCGTGCTCAAAGCCTCATCCCAATTTGGAGTCACTCAAGACATCCTTGATTAAGGCAGCCGCCGATATTGACATGGACCTCGTTCGTGCTGCGATAGACGACTGGCCGCGCAGATTGAAGGCCTGTATTCAAAATCACGGAGGTCATTTTGAATAAACTTTAGTGTCATAAGAATCCATGTTTTGTTAAGTTCATTTTGGTATATAAATGGTTACATAATGAATAAACTTGTTTCAATTATTTTATATTAAACATGTGACAGAATTTATGACCTGACTAGGTATAATTTATAGAGAAACAACCAGACCCGGAACAAATATCTGTAGATCATGCAAACATTTGTTCCGCGGCGGGAATCGAACCCGCTACCTCCTGCGTCTCAGCCGGCTATTCGCCCACTGCACCACGGAGATCGTCAAGAGTAGTTTGGTTTTTACTGATATCGAAAGTAGGTTATTTTTTTTTAAAGTTACTTGTATTGTGAATTATTTGAGATCATTTACAATAGACGAGATTCACAAAGATATGAGACATAACTTGTCTAACTAAGAGATATGATACATTGTGTTCTTGTGAGATATATAATACCTGTTAATAAGGCACCTAGGTGACCGATACAGATATCATCATCAACCTATAACAGTCCACTCCTGGACGCAAGTCTCCCAGGGTGCGCCATTGAGCCCGATCCTCAGCTCTTCTCATCCAATCCTTGCCAGCCACAGCGCGCAAATCGTCACTTTCCCTAGCCGGAGGTCGTCCTACATTTCGCTTGCCTGGGCGTGGTCAACACTCCAGAACACGTTTACCCCAACGGTTTTAGGTTCTGCGGCAGATATGACCGGCCCACTGCCACTTCAGCTTGCTGGCCCTCTGAGCTATGTCGATGACCTTGGTTCTTTGTCGTATACAGATATATAGCAACGGCATCCCGAAAACAGTTGCTGAGAGATGTAGCTCTCATATTTGGAATCACTTTGTACAGTCTCCCTAGTTGTTTGCACTTTGCAACAGAGGAGAATACTAAATTAGATTTGTAAATTTATTTATTTTTTTACTAACAAAATGGTCTACGTTGTCCGAAGTAAATAAATTTGATTTTATAGTACATTGTGGTACTTACTACAAAGAAATGCTAATATTTTTATACCACTTTTCTAAATAACTAACTTCTTTTTTCTTCAACTTTTTTAAATACCTAGTTATATAGTTGTTACCTAACTACTGAGTTGTGACAGAAAAGTGTGAATAATTCCTAAGATTTTTGCACTGTACCTACCTATGATAAGAAATATTTATTGCAGTTTAATCAGTTATGTACACACGGCTACACTTTCCAGTATAAGCTGACCTCGCAGTGTGTTGGCTTTTTGTAGAATGAGAGGTCAGCTTATACTGGTAAATTATAGCTTGATGTGTAACCGTGTGTACCTGCTTATATATTATATTATCATGCAGAAATAGTATTATTATACGTATATATACATATTACACAATGAATGATCGAGTAATACAAATTGTAAAATGTACTGAGAATATTGAATGAATGAATGAATGAAAATTCTTTATTATACCTTACAAGCTAGACACAACAGATTTATAGAAAAAAAAACAAATAAAAGTAAGCATAATGGGCGGTCTTATCGTTTAACAAAGCGATCTCTTCCAGACAACCTTTGGATGGAGAGGATCATTGCTTAATGGAAGATTGGCCGAGGTGTAAAAAGAATAAACTTAATAATAGAAAAAGTAATTAGTTATATACATACATATTAGGTACATAAATAACTTTAAATAAATAAATAAATATCATATATAAAATAAATAAATATGTACTTACATACTTATACTTACAATAATAATATTAGAGATCAGATGAATCATGACTCTTCATGGAGATAAAAGTTTTTGAGTCTAGCTTTAAATACGTAAGGTGAGGGGGATTTCTTAATGGAGACCGGCAAGGCGTTCCATAATCGGACAGCTTGGACGGAAAAGGAGTTTGCATAGAAACTGGTTCTATGTATCGGGGTTTTGAGAAGGAGGTTTTCAGAGGATCGGAGTGTTTGGGAATTTGTGCAAAAAAGGAATTCATAGCGTTCCTTCAGATAACAAGGCGTGGAAGGATTACGAAGGATGTTGAATAGGAGGGATAGGATGTGAGTATTCCGGCGAAGTCGAATGGGGAGCCATTTGAATTTATTACGAAATTCGGAGATGTGGTCGTATTTCCGGAGTCCGAAAATAAACCTTATGCAAAAATTTTGAAGACGCTCAAGCTTCTTGAGCTGCTCCTCCGTGAGGTCAAGATAGCAGAAATCAGCGTAATCTAAAATTGGGAGAAGAAGAGATTGTGCAAGCGCAATTTTAGTAGCTATCGGAAGAAAGTTTCGCAGTCTCCTGAGCGAACCAGCAGAGGCAAATAGCTTCCGACTCACAGATTCGAGCTGAGGACCCCACGACATACAGCTATCCATGAAGATGCCCAAATTTTTCACAACCTTTGAGTGTTTACTAATTGAAGAGAATTTATACGGCGTGTGGTGGCAAGTTGCAGATTTTTTTCTTTGTTCTTCGTTTGTTCATTATCTCACCTGATGGTAAGCGATGGTGTGGTCTAAGATGGAGCATGAAGATCTAGCAGACACCTATTAACTCTTGTTGTAGAGTCCCGGATTCGAGTCTTCGGGAAAAACAAACGACACGGCGTAAACTATTCCATACGTTAGCTGAAGGTACGCATTAAAAACGTAGAATCAAAACGGTGAGTGCGAACTTTTTTATGCAATTCGATATATTATTTATTTATTTAATCACAAACAGGAACGCCAACAAGTAATATATTTAGGTATACACATACATGAAATTTTGACATTGTGATCTCATTGAACCGATACGTATGCCTATTATACATTTCATTCATTTTCATTTATTTGTTCATAAAACAATTAACTGCCCGGCTGAAGAGGGACTAGGCGGGTCACGTCAGTCGTATGGTCACAGACAAATGGGCAACAGTCGTCACACAATGGGTGCCTGCAGATGGACGTCGAAGCCGGGGCAGGCCGAGGAAGCGTTGGCGTGACGACCTCGATGCATTCCAAGATGGCTGGTGAGACGTGACGAGCGACCGTGAGATGTGGAGGAACATGGGGGAGACCTTTGCCTAGCAGTGGGAAAGTATAGGTTAATAAAAAAAAAACAACTAACCAATTGTATTTGAAATTATACATTAAAAATAATACGCATATACTTTTTCGAATTGAATATAACTTATTCGAGTTGCAGTATTCGAACCCACAATCTCCAGAGTTTCCAGGTCTCTGGTCGTCAACAGCCCACCCTCACGAAGGGGTAGTCAGAGGTAAACCCAAGTATCTTCAAGAGTCTGCGTACTAAGTTTTTTTTTCTATTCTACCTGTGGAACAAGCATATGGCCCAGCTGATGTTAAGTGGTAACCATCGCCTATAACTAAGCATTGCCTCGTAGGTCACGCATCTTAGAAACGTGCCCTACGATGCCCTATGATGAACGTGTACTCATGTGCCTGTAATTTCACTGGAAACTATACCCTTCATATCGAAACACAGCAATACTGCTTGGCGGCAGAAAAAGGTATGGTGTTAGTATTACCCTGGGCAATCCCTTTCACTCTACTCTTAGCAGTAGAGTTCGTTAGGGATCTGAGGTTGCCCATCATGGGAAGTAATTAATAAAATCGTAAGTTTTTTTAATGATACCAAGACCGAACTGTGTAACAGACAGAATTTAATATTAGATAACAACTGTGCTAATAGTTGTGATAAAACTGTTAACATTATTGCCAGAGGTCAAAGCTTTATCAATGTTATACCTAGCTAGGTACTCTTGGGTAAAGACCCGGCTAATCAGACAATGATGCGTATACGGTTATCATCTGACGTTCGAGATTATCTATACTTAAATAAAAAATAAATGGTGTTCGTTGATTACAGGAACACTTGAGAACGGCTGGACGGATTTAGCGATTTTTTTTTCATGTTCGTAATAGTCTTAGTCGTAGTAGTTCGTTAAGGTTTTAGGAGAAAAATGTTAAAAGATGGCGGGCTTTGAATATTCGGGAATAACCAAGTGCTTTTTCAATTTAATTTGGTAAATTTTTAGGTAACATGTCGATTATTTTAATGTAATAAATACTGCACGCTCCAGCACGCTCCTCTGGCGTTAGGAAAATTTAAGAAATAAAAAGAATAAAGACAGACCACCTCACCTATATAACAAAAAACCAAAAATAACTGGATCAGTGCACTGTACTTAACATAATTACAGTGATGTAGTAACGTGATCCTAAACCAGGAATAATCTAACATTATCTACATTAATTTAATTTAACCTACGTTAATTTAACATGACTTAACTTCTAATAACTTCACCCCGAACGGAGATCTCGCGAGTCTCCCATAGAAACAAAATATATCGTAATCTTTGACTATCAAAATAGTGCCACGAAATAAATACCATGTAACTTGACCTACAGTTTCATTCAAGTTACAGGCAACGGGAGTTTATGTATTTTGGTTATTTTTTTTTGGTGTACAAAAATTAGTTATTCTGGATTTCGGACTTTGGCCTATATTTATGTCACAGCACTGTGTCAATTACAGCACTTCGGGGTCACTGATGTACCCTGGGAATTTCGCCAAAGTTCAGTTGTTATTATGGCTAATAACTCAAAAACTACAAGGACTTTACTAAAAATGAAATCGGAGTCGAAATGTACTAATGAAGGCCTTTCATTTTACGTCCCACTTGACCTAATAGTCTCATTTTCATTTTTTTACCTCTTGACCCCCATATCTCAACAACCCCCCGAACATTTTTAGCTCATTAGTCACACCAAAATTATGCCATCACTACCTGTGTATCAGTTTAATCAAATTTGATACCTATAATATCAAATTTCAAGATGATCGGATCAACGCTTCGAAAGTTATCCTCGGACATACAAACGTACATCATACATACAACGCCGATTTGCCCAAGTTGATATTGAGATCTCGCTTTGCTCGATCAATAATATTTGTTTGTATTATACCGAAATAACGCAAGAGCGAGACCCTCTAACACAGGGGTCCCAAACCCATGAAATGTATCATAGATTAAATTAACTGAAATAAATATCTGTATTTGTATTGTAATGTAAAGAGTGCATTCTGACAACGCATAAGGAACATGTTGGCAACATATAAACATGACTCATGTTTCAAGATACATGCTATAGTTCTCCAGGAGTTCCCCTAAGTATATACGGATCGGCTTCAGCATAAGGTTCAAATTCCTTCACTGCGACTGTGGGAGCTGGTGAGGACGTGTGAGGAATATTTAAAAAAAACTAAGGTCAATTCATGGTCCTCGAGGCCTATTTTATGTACTAATAACCTAGACCAGGGGTTCCTAAGCTTTTAAGATAACGGATTTTTTATTAGGAACCCCATATCAAATTGTTACAAATCGAACTGTAATTTAAATATGAACGAAAACTTTTATTAGGAATATTTTAAAAGTAAAACACTTTATTCTTTAGTTCATAATGCAAAGAAAATGAATTGTTTCTCTGTTTTATGAATAATTGCTTTTCAACACACTTGCTCGTAAAGTGCGCCATAGTACTTCGTTATTAGGGCCACAAACCGAACTATAACACACGCGTGCGTAATATTATTATAATATAACACACTAGTGCATAATAGAATTATCCCCACAAAGTTAAGTTAGTATCTAACTGCAAATTATATGCGAGTAGACAGAGCATTTTCAATTTAACCGGGTAATACAGTTTTTGTAACAACAAAGAGGTTTTATGCCGCTGAAAATCCTGTTACATTTTCGAATAAATAAATGTACCCTTAATTAAGACGAAAAACATTTATTGTTATCAAATTACTAAAATAAATTAATTACTAAAATTATAAGACGAATTACCAGACGAATTAAAAGATTTATGTACCGTTGACTTTATTTAAACGCCGAATTAATAAATGGTTATCATCCAAATGTTTTTACACTATTGCGGAATATCTTAATTAAAAGTACTGGACATTACATTATTTTATTAACATTTTTTATATTACGAGTATGTAGGAATAGTTAATTTTTATTTTTAATTATTTGATGTAATATTTGCACACCAGGACATTATCTGCTAGAATGTTAAGAGCTTAAATTGTATACATTAAGACCAGTGTAAAATTGTACTAACTTTCTGCGAATAAAATTATTTTTATTTTTAAAAATTGGCATTATCCGGCCGAAAGTGTCCGACACCGAAATTTCAACCACTATGCCTCTGTTCCCTGAAGACTCATCCAATTTGACACGGGATTCAACCGCTGTTTGTAGTTCTTATATCTACGAAATACGAATCAAAATCGAGTGTTCCCATCAACCTTAATCTGCAGCATTGGAATCTAAGCCTTATCTCTCAGAAATTTTAAGCTTTTAATACCTTCGTTAGGTCATGTAAAGTTGCTCTGTGTTTCTAGGCTAATAACTATTCTGATCAGGTTTCACAAATTGCAACATTTTTTTAGGGTTCCGTACCCAAAGTGTAGAACGGCACTCTATTAGGTACTAAGGCTCCGGTGTCTGTCTGTCTGTCGGTCTGTCACCAGGCTGTATCTCATGAACCGTGATAGTTAGACAGTTGAAATTTTCACCGATGATGTATTTCTGTTGCTATAAATACAAAATAGGTAAATTACAAAATTTATCCTCATGTTACCTAATCTTATTGGTAAGTTTTTGGCTGTAAATAAATATTTTTCACGTTTCATTTTCATAACAACAAATACTAAAAACAGAATAAAATAAATATTTAAAGGGGGCTTCCATACAACAAACGAGGCGCACCGCCAAAGAGTGGAACGCCTTGTCAGAGTCTGTGTTTCCAGATAGCTACAGCTTAGGGGTCTCCAAGTCGCGAGTGAATAGGTTTCTTCTAGGCAAGCATGTACCATTGTAGACTGCATCATCGCGCGCCATCAGGCGAGATGGTGCTCAAACGCAAGCCTATAAAGTATTTATAAAAAAGGTACATCTGATTTAAGTTTGAATAACCCAAACTGATTGTGATACTACCGATAATAACTTTTTTTAAATTCCGTACCCAAAGGGTCAAACGGGACCCTATTACTAAGACTCCGCCGTCTGTCAGTCTGTCTGTCAACAGGCTGTATCTCATGAACCGTTATAAACAGTTGAAATTTTCACAGATGATAAGCTTATTTCTGTTGCCGCTATAACAACAAATACTAAAAACAGAATAAAATAAATATTTAAGTGGGACTCCCATACAACAAACGGGATTTTTTTGCTCGTTTTTGCTCGATATTGATAACGGCAACAGGTAAACGCATTTTTTTTATTTATTTGACAAAATAACATACAACTATTAATTAACACATAAAGCATCGTAAGACCTTATAGGTTTGTCTCGGTGACACATGAAATATTCACATAATATTTAGTTACATATAATTAAATTAAAATAAAACAAATATTATGCCTGCCCCAGTTATGGTTGAGAACTCGGCTCTTGAAGTTGTCGACGCGTATGTATACCTAGGACAAACAGTCCAATTAGGTAGGTCCAACTTCGAGACAGGGGTTAATCGTCGAATCCAACTCGGATGGGCAGCGTTTGGGAAACTTCGCAACGTCTTTTCGTCCAACATACCTCAGTGCCTTAAGACGAAAGTCTTCAATCAGTGTGTGTTACCAGTGATGACATATGGAACCGAGACGTGGTCCTTCACTATTGGTCTTATGAATAAGCTCAGAGTCGCTCAACGAGCTATGGTGAGGGCTATGCTCGGGGTTTCTCTACGGGATCGAATCAGAAATGAGGAGATACGTAGGAGAACTCAAGTCACCGACATAGCCCGACGGATTAGCACGTTGAAGTGGCAATGGGCAGGCCATATAGCGCGCAGAACAGATGGCCGATGGGGCCGAAAGGTTCTCGAGTGGAGGCCACGGACCGGCAAGCGCAGCGTAGGACGTCCACCCACAAGATGGGCAGACGACTTGGTAAGAACCGCAGGTCGGCGTTGGATGCAGGCCGCTTCCAACCGCAGTTCCTGAAGATCAACGAGGGAGGCCTTTGTCCAGCAGTGGACGTCCTACGGCTGATATGATGATGATGATGAAAACAAATATTTACGGGGGGCTTCAATAAACGTGATTTTTTTGCCATTTTTATAGATAATGGTACGGAACCCTTCGTGCGCGAATCCGACTCGCACTTGGCCGGTTTTTTATTTGTTATCCCGACGTTTCGACTGTGTTGCAACAGCCGTGCTCACGGGTGGACTCGTTTTAATCAGCAATTATGAACAATGTTCGCGAAAGTTTAAAAAATACTAAAATAAAAGAAAAAGCAAATAGTACAATGGGCGGTCTTATCGCTTAGCACTTCTAAAAACGAAAATCCCTCATTCAAAATACAGACCACGTTAAATCAATAACTCAACAATTCCTAACAGTGTACCAAAACTGAAAAACGATAACTTTAAAAAAATGTGACACCATGGCCGGGACTCGAACCCTCACATCCGAGCCTCCCCGCTCCAACGCCTACTATTACGCCGATCTAGAACGCCTCAAACGCAAGTCTCCCGAAGAGAACGAACTCAGCGAATATGTGACCTCCAATGAAGTCATCAATGACATACCTGCTAGAGAAGTCCCCCCTTTCAGAGACAGGCAATGGTCCCTCCCAGAATACAGCACACCAGAAAACTCCAGAAAAGGTAAGACGTACTCTACAGCAGGCACTTTTCCTATGCCAGAGCCTAAAGAGAAGGAACCGCTGCTGGCTGAGCTGGAGGTGGTCGGTAGACTACCGTTTGACACAGTTGGAGAGTTCTACGGGAGTTAGGAGGAGTAGGAGCTGGTATCTTTGCTGTCCCAATGTGGGGGAGGAGGAGATTTCAAGGGACTCTTCGTGGAGGTGTTCCAGTTTGCAGCCGGTGACTGCGCCGCCACTGCCGGGCCAGAATGGACTGAGTTTGGTAGGTATTAGTGCTTTAATAATGCGTTTTTTTTTTCATGATTCATGATTTTTTTAATTCAAAACAATAAAATATAGTAACTACCTATACTGTACACATGGCTACACAGCAATCTATACTATTCCAGTATAAGCTGAACTCCAATTCTACGAAAAGCCTACACAATGCTAGGTCAGCTTATGTTGGAAATTATAGCTTGATATGTAGCCGTGTGTACAATCATCTGAAATTTTTAGATGTACGGACCCTGAGGTCCGGTCCAGCAAAAACTGATTTTTGCGTCGTAAATTACCTAGATAATTGAATTGGATTAAGTATAAACCTGCTACCTCATCTCTTTTCTCCAAACGCGAAAACTCGCGAAAGATAGGTTTGTTTCGTTTGCAATACAATTACTGGCAATTAATGTTATTGATAGGTACTCGGCGCATCACTAACATCTCCCGCAAGAGCGAGCGAGATATCAATATCATCGTCGCTCGTCCCACGTTTTATTACCCCGTCTGCCAGAAGCGTTGGCGTAGTCGGCCCTGGACCTCGATTTTTTCCGAACTGGGACATAATCATGATGTGGTGCCCCCTCTCTTCCATCGTCTGAGGGGGGATGGCGTGTCAAAGTTTGAAGCGTTCCGAATCAAGTGAACTATGTAGGTGGACTGTGTGAGTCAGGGAGTGGAATAATCGATAGTACGACGTGCGCTGGATGTCAAGCGCTTAATCAAACAAATTTTTTTTCAATCATATTATTTTTGAAGAATTTGGCGCCCCTGAAATTGCCGCCCGGGGCAGGTGCCCCCCCCCCCCCCCCCCTCTCTCTAGATTCGGGGATGAGTATAGTATTGCGGACTTTAATTCGCAACCGACTTTTTAGATAGAATTGTAACGAAGAAATCAAAGTAGAGATTGAAAAATGGTAGCCCCAAATTAGAATGAAATACCTGGAATTACTTAATTTTATACTTCACAAATATTATTTTTATGAAATTGGGTTATTCCAGGGTGCTAATATGGTATATCAAATAGGTACGGATGGTACTGACCGTGCGCCTGCTTGTCCTTTGATAGAAGGGAGATGGCGGGATCAGATCGTATAGTTCCAGAGATTCCCCAAAATGTATTCTGTAAAAGATCGACAGACTTGCAACTTTACGGTGTTCGAGACTTTGGGTCTTAGGCTTCGCCATATATTGCTCATCTGTAAGCCTAAAAGCCCTACGTTCTATCGAGTCTAAGGTTGCGAGCTGGTATTTGTCCGAACCATCCCAACCCAAAGTTGGCAGCAGTACTCCATACCAGACCCGACTTTTGCTTTGTAAAGACTTCTTTTTCTATCCTTCCAGGTAGCAACTCAAAGCAGCCGCACAGACGATGTCTCGTCTCTCCGTGTGGAGCGCGACGCGCTGGCTCGGCGACAACGGGCGGCCAGTGCTGCGCGTGCGCACGACGCGCGGCTCGCCGAGCTGCATGGAGTTATAGCGGAGCTGGTGCGCCGGCGCGCGCAAGATAAGAACACAGGGACTATTCCTGAAGAGGAGGTTTCAGGTTAGTTTTCTTCCTGCCCTTTTCCCACACTATCTCGCCATTTGCATACCACTCTTGGTAAAACATGTTGTTACTACCACTAAATTAAGATCCAGCATGCTAATTAATATATTGACGTTATACTTCTTTTGGCGAGTTTTGAAAAAAATATGCGAGTAAAATTTTTACTATGCGCGCGCACACCGACATCCAAAAAGCGGCATGATGAAGTTGGCTGATAACTGTCTCATGCGCGCGCACACCGACAGCCAAAAAGCGACATGATGAAGTTAGCTGATAACTGTCTCATGCGCGCGCACACCGACAGCCAAAAAGCGACATGATGAAGTTAGCTGATAACTGTCTCATGCGCGCGCACTCCGACAGCGAAAAAGCGACATGATGAAGTTAGCTGATAACTGTCTCATGCGCGCGCACACCGACAGCGAAAAAGCGACATGATGAAGTTAGCTGATAACTGTCTCATGTGCGCGCACTCCGACAGCGAAAAAGCGACATGATGAAGTTAGCTGATAACTGTCTCATGCGCGCGCACTCCGACAGCGAAAAAGCGACATGATGAAGTTAGCTGATAACTGTCTCATGCGCGCGCACACCGACAGCAAAAAAGCGACATGATGAAGTTAGCTGATAACTGTCTCATGTGCGCGCACTCCGACAGCGAAAAAGCGACATGATGAAGTTAGCTGATAACTGTCTCATGCGCGCGCACTCCGACAGCGAAAAAGCAACATGATGAAGTTAGCTGATAACTGTCTCATGCGCGCGCACTCCGACAGCGAAAAAGCGACATGATGAAGTTAGCTGATAACTGTCTCATGCGCGCGCACACCGACAGCCATAAAGCGACATGATGAAGTTGACTGATAACTGTCACATGCGCACGCACAGCGACAGCCAAAAAGCGACATAACGAAGTTAGCTGCTAACTGTCTCTCAAGTTTCCGTGAAAATTAATAATATAACTATATTTATTAATTTATCATTTCTTTTACAAACAAGAGTTGTGGCATACATACGGGATATATATATATATATATATATTTTCATAGCTATTTTTGTTCTGTTACGCCAAAGAAGTATAACTTCTTACGTGCGTACATAAGTACCTACACACACACACGTTTTTTAGGGTTCCGTACCCAAAGGGTAAAACGGGACCCTATTACTAAGACTCCGCTGTCTGTATGTCCGTCTGTCTGTCTGTCACCAGGCTGTATCTCATGAACCGTGATAGTTACAGTTGAAATTTTCACAGATGATGTATCTCTGTTGCTGCTATAATAACAAATACTAAAAACAGAATAAAATAAATATTTAAGGGGGGCTCCCATACAACAAACGGGATTTTTTGCTCATTTTTGCTCGTTATTGATAACGACAACAGGTAGACGCTTGAAATATTCACAGAATATTTAGTTCACGTTAAAGATAAATATTTTGTGCCGTTTTTATAGATAATGGTACGGAACCCTTCGTGCGCGAGTCCGACTCGCACTTGGCCGGTTTTTATGTTATAGTTATAATCTTATATATAAAAATTAATTCCTGTTCGTTAGTCTCGCTAAAACTCGAGAACGGCTGGACCGATTTGGCTAATTTTGGTATTAAATTATTTGTGGAAGTCCAGAGAAGGTTTAAAGGATGAATAAATATGAAAATGCTCGGATTTAATAAAAAAAAATTGGGTTTTCCTTTGATGTGTCCCCCCGTCGTTCAGAAATCAAATTGAAAGAATAGTTTAAAATGAACGACGGCGACCCGTGTCATATGCATGTCCGTATAAGTCACGGTCTATTTTGTTTGACGATTTTGCATTTTAAACAAAACTGACAAAAAACAATAAAATAATACTTACCGGTGATAGGATATGCCCCCTTTTGTTAAATTTTTTGTTCGGCTATAATATTTACACTCCAAAACGGCACAATATGGCATTTTTATATTTTTTTGAAGTACGTTTACCCCACAGTAATTGAAACACGACTGAAGTGAGCGAAGCTTGTTGTGCGTACTTGGTGTCACGCGGGCTCCGCCTACTTACGACTTCTATTGTTTTTTGTGTTCTGTGGTTACACCAATACGCTCGACGAAATGCTCACCAATATGCTCATTAGCCGCGTCCAGACCGGCTGAGCGCCGCTCGCGAGCCGCGCTCAGACTTCCTGCTCGCGAGCCGTGGCACCCGAGTTAATTTGTGAAAGTTCCGAGCCGGGCTCGCAAACCAAGGTGAGCCGGTTTGAGCATTCAGTTTCTCTCCGTATAACGATGGAAAACCACATATTATTAGCTGCTACGGATCTTCCTCCAGCAATCTACTCGCTTGCTTTTATTTAAATGATCTGGATCTTTTGAATCCTATAACATTTTGAAGCTTCCGTAAAGTTGTATTAAGCGAATACTGTCTTCTTTATCCATTTTTGATTCACTGGCTCGCGAGTGTCGTTACGTCCGTCCACATCGGGCGAGCAGCTCAGACTGAGCCGCCTTTGAGCATCGGCAAAAACCGACAACGCATGGCTCGGGGCCTTAAATCTCCACAAAAGCGATAAGGTATTTTTCAGCAATGTTCCACATTGCTGAAAAATACCTTATCGCTTTTCCATCATCATACCTACACTTGAGAGCAATAAAATCGCACATCCGCACATTTTTACTTAAAAGTAAAATTTTTTTTTTATTTGGAGCTTACAGCAAATTAAAATCAAATTAAATTAAAGTGCATAATCTAGGCATTCGCAGAACTGATAAAGGGTTGACATTTACCTTTAAAAACAACTCATTAGCAACAAAACAATAGACCCCCTTATGTCGCTCGATCCAGGTAAGGCCGGCGGCAGGATTTATCGCAGGTATAAAAGAGTGCATATTGAGGGAATGGTCATCATTTGCATACCAACGTACAGTGTGAAAGGTTCTCTATTGATATTGGCTTCAAACGGAACACGAAAATGGATACTACACCAGAAGTAGCCGCTCAAGTGGTTGCCCTTGTTGAATCGGGGCTTAAGCAAAGTCAAGTGGCTCGACAATTGAGTTTGAGCCGATTTACCGTTCGGCGTGTATACCAGAGGTATCAAGAGACTGGTGGCTACCAACGGCGACAAGGATCGGGCCGTCCCCGTGCTACAACAGAGCGTGATAACCGCTTTCTTATAACGACATCTTTAAGAAATCGTCGTTTGAACGCAGTTCAACTGGGCCAACGACTTCAAGAAGTTCGTGAAGTAGAAGTTAGCCGGTGGACAGTCAGAAGACGATTGAGAGAAGGTGGCCTGACTGCACACAGGCCAGCAAACGGGCCGAAATTGACCCCAGCCCACCGAGAAGCCCGCCTTCAGTTCGCTCGAGACCATTTGAATTGGACCGAAGAGCAGTGGAGTGCAGTCCTGTTCTCTGATGAGTGCAGGATGTGCTTGCATGGCAACGACGGACGGGGGAAGGTGTATAGAAGATCGGGAGAGCGATTTGCCCAATGCTGCATAACAGAACGTGTCGCCTATGGCGGTGGATCAATCATGTTTTGGGGAGGCATGTCTATGGAAACAAAAACCGAGCTTGCCTTCATCACCGGACTGAATACTGGTCGCCAATCAAGAGGATTGACTTCCATACGATACATTGAGGAAGTACTCGAGAGCCACGTCGTACCTTATGCTGGGTTTATCGGCGAAAACTTTCTGTTTATGCAAGATAATGCAAGACCGCATACTGCTGGCATAGTGATCGAGTACCTTCAAGAGGTGGATGTGACCGTTATGGAGTGGCCAGCTCGAAGCCCAGACCTCAATCCCATCGAACATCTATGGGACGAGCTGAAAAGAAGAGTTCGAGGCCGAGATGCTCCTCCATCGACTCTACAGGAGCTGCAACAGGCGATCGCAGAGGAATGGGAGGCTATTCCTCAAGACTTTATCAAAAGTCTAGTAACATCAATGAAAACACGGATGGAGTCAGTGATTCAGGCTAGGGGAGGGAACACTCGGTATTAATAACAAACTTTTAATTAATTTTATCTTTTAATTTCATAACTTTGACACCAATACTTGAATAAAGAATTTTTTACTAAACATGCATTTTTGTTATTGACCCACAAAAGCTTTTTTATGTAATGATTGAAAGACAAATCAGATACCACTGGATAGGTATTAAAATAGACTATGAATCTGCATTACAGAAACATAATATTTTTTGTTTTTTTTTTTAGTTATGTCAAAAAATCATGAATGTGCGATTTTTTTGCTCTCAAGTTTAGTTGAAAAAAGCTTCAGTGTGGCAACAAACATTTTGACGAAACAAAGAAACCGTTTGAAAATCAACGAACGTGGAGATTTAAGGCTACAACTCATCAATATTGAACCGGATGTAGCTAGATTGGTAGATAGTCACCAGGTTCATCCATCACACTGAATGTTTTATTTTCCCTTTGCGAATTAATACTTTTTTAAATATAATTTCCTACCTACTTAAGATTCTTTAAGTACTTAATTTGTAATAATCATTATAAATTAAACTTGATATTTACTGAATTGTAGGTATGTCTTTTTATTAAGTTAAATTTTGATGAAGTCAACTTTACTCACTTAACCAAGTGCAAAGTTTTCCAATTGGTACCTTTAGTACCTAGGTATTTTGTATCAATAGGAAAAAACGAAAGATAAGCCTCCTTATTCATAATAGTCTGCTAACTAATTTAAAGCATTGCTAATTCTCACTCTGTCTTCTTCTATTGACCTAAGTCAGAATGAAAAATAACACTCTGTATCAGCTGTTTTAAGTTAGCGGACCATTATGAATAAGGGGGTTGATCTTAAAAGTAAGTAATTTGGCCATGGGGGTCTGAGGTAACAGTTCATTTTGGAAAAGGGGTCACTTGTCCAAAATAGTTTGGGGACCCCTGCACTAGAACATATCACAGAGAGGCTCGTTGTTCTGTTACAAGTAAATGTTGTAGTCTATACTCACCTTAAACGACATAACATTTTGTAATTTTTCTTTCACCTAAATGTGGGCAAAGACTTTACCTTAAAGTTGAATATATGATTCTGTGCTGCGACGGCCTTTCACGTGGCAATTAATTATTTTCGATTTTTCCGAATAATTAGTAGGCGTAACCTTATAAAGTAGTCGCGCAGGCGACGGGCGGCAGTGTACCGCTGACTGTCGCACGGGAGGGTTGTACTCGTCTGCCTCGCGCTCACCGTTTTTACGTGTCGGCTTATTGATATCTTATGTTATTCGCACAGAGCGATTTATTTAGTTAGATTTATAAGTTATTCGCGCATGGACGCTTTATTTAGTTTAAGGTAGTTTGTAAATGAGCATAAAGTAATAATTTGTAAGTTGCACATGGACGCTTGTACTATTTTTGTATAGTATTTTAACACTTTTCCCCAGCAAATTGATCCAAATAAATAAATATAAATATTGCTGGACATTGCACACAGCGCTATCTAGCCCCAAACTAAGCACAGCTTGTATTATGGGAACCAGATAACTGATAGAATACTTATATACTATTTTGTTTGTAAATAAATACTTATAATATATAGAAAAACATCCAGATCCGGAACAAATACCTGTAGATCATGCAAATATTTGTTCCGCGGCGGGAATCGAACTCGCTACCTCCTGCATGTCAGCCGGCTATTCGCCCACTACGCCACGGAGGTCGTCACTGATCTTCACTGTCCTCAGTGAAGATCAGTGACTGCCCTCCTTCCGAAGCAGTAACTAGTGTTTTTGACGAAATTGAGTTATGTACATATTCGGAATCACCAAAAAAATATCTATATTTTGTTCTTACTCACGGATCAATATTCCTGCAGGAACACTAAAATTCAGGAAGCAAGACTGCAGTAACTCTGCATTTTGTAAGAATTTTCTTAATAAAAATGCAGCAACTTTATTTACTTCATACTCGAAAAGTCAAATATTATGTAAGTATAGTTATTAACGCAGTATGTATAGATAATATATTTATTTCATTGGTATTAAAAAAATATAATGAACCTAAAACTAATTATAAGTGCAGTATCTATGAGCTGCCGCAGGTGTTTGCTGTAAATCAAACAATATTTAAATAACATATTTATTTATTTATTATTAAATGCACAAATCACATTACAATCACTTACAATTAAAGATTACGAAAATGCGGTTTGATATTAAAACCGTAGTAACATTGCGAGAAACTGCAGTTATGTTTAGTAAAAAGACATGAATCAGTGTGTGCAGGGCGGTGTAATTTGTTTGCAGTCAGTCTGGTTCCTATCTTTGCGCTTCGTGTACGCATCAAAACCACCTGAAATGAACCTATTAACAAATTAGATGCTACTACCGAGCAAATGGATCCTACCAGGAAAATTTTACGTTATTCCACAGCAAAATATGGTATTTTACCAACATGGACATTACATTACCCTAAACCTCAGCAAATGACACCTACTAATAATTTTGACGCTACTCCCCCGCAAAACATGAAATCTTCCCAGCAAATAGAACTACCCAATAATAGAGGTGATCTATCAGTGCAGCTACATTTGAGATGTTATGAGACGATGATATCTTCAGATAAAGACGAATTATCAACTATCAATTGAAAACTCTGACAAAATAGTCAAAGATAAAAATTATGATCCAAACTCCTCGGATTTTGATTCTGATTGTTTAAACATACCTTGTAGAAAGTTTATTTAGTGCAAGTTGATGTACACTGTGCTTAAAAGAACACCGCCGTAAAGTTGCAAGCCTATCGATCTTTTACAGAATACATTTCGGGGAATGTGCCCAGGAACTTTACGATGTCCATTCGATCAAAGGACAAGCAGGCGCACAGCTCAGTACCATCCGTACCTACCTAGTTGATATACCACCCATTCGCGCGCACCGTTCTGGTTGTACGTTCTTGATACAGCTAAGGTATGGAACGCTTTGCCGTCGTCTGTTTTTCCTAAAGAATACAATCCGGGCAAATAGGTTTCTTCTAGATCTTCGCGCTTCATATTAGACCACATCATCGCTTACCATCAAGTGCGATTGTGCTCAAACGAAGATCTATAGGTTAGTTAAAAAAAACACAGTAGGTATTTCGTAGTTATGTTTAATCAAGATCGGTCCAGCTGGACCGATCTTGATTTAGTTGTGAAAAAGTAACAAACAGCCAGAGAGACAGAGTTACTTTCCAATTTATAAATTACTAGCTGTTACCCGCGACTTCGTTCGCGTGGACTTTTATCCTTATATTTCACTGCCTTTAAGATTATTTTTTGAGACAAATAATAGCCTATGTCCCCAGGATAGGTATAATTTGTCTCCTTGCCAAATTTCATTAAAATCCGTTCAGCGGTGTCGTCGTGAAATGGTAACAAACAAACTAACAAATAAACAAATATCCAAACTTTCACATCCCATTATAATTATTATCACGCGAAAGTATGTATGTATGTATGGATTTTTGGAACGGGTGAAACGACTTCGATTAAATTTGGTATGTGCGTAAACCTGGATTAACACATAGGCTACTTTTTATTTACTTTTTTTTTTATTAGACGACCTGCGTGGTGCAGTGGGTGAATAGCCGGCTAAGACTCAGGAGGTAGCGGGTTCGATTCCCGTCGCGGAACAAATGTTTGCATGATCTGCAGATATTTGTTCTGGGTCTGGGTGTTTTTCTATCTATATTAATATTATAGAGAGGAAAGATTTGTATTTTTGTGTGTATGCTTGTAATGAATAAACTCAAAAACTACTGTGACGATTTCAAAAATTATTTCACCATTGGAAAGCTACATTCACCCTGAGTAACATAAGCTACTTTTTACCCAACTGCGCAGAAGGAGGATAATGTTTTTATTAAAAATCTACGCGTGTGAAGCTGCGGATTGGTCAGCTAGTATATTATAAGTTTGTATTTACAAAATAAAATAGTATTCTATCCGTTATCTGGTTCCCATAGTACAAGCTCTGCTTAATTTGGGGCTAGATAGCGCTGTGTGAAATGTCCAGCGTTATTTATTTATTGGCATACCATGCATGCGAAGCCGCGGGCGGAAGCGTGTTTATAATATTAGTGTGATTGGTATTGTTTGTATTTAGGAGCGGAGCGGTTAGCGTAAGACGTGTGCGTGCAGGCCGACCTAAGAGAAGCTTTAGTTGCCGCTAATAATGATGGTAACTACAAACACAAATCATCATCATCCACAGCCCGACTTCACCCACTGCTGGGTATAGGCCTCCCCAAGTTTGTGCCATCCGCCACGATCCTGCGCTAGTCTCACCCATTGACGGCCCGCGACTCTAACGATGTCGTCCACCCATAGTCTTTTTAGGGTTCCGTAGCCAAATGGCAAAAAACGGAACCCTTATGGATTCGTCATGTCTCTCCGTCCGTATGTCACAGCCACTTTTTTCCGAAACTATACTGTTGAAACTTGGTAAGTAGATGTATTCTGTGAACCGCATTAAGATTTTCACAAAAAATAGAAAAAAAAACAATAAATTTCGGGGATTCCCCATACTTAGAACTGCAACTCAAATTTTTTGTTTTTCATCAAATCCATACGTGTGGACTAACATAAATAAAATTTCACACAGCGCTATCTAGCCCCAAACTAAGCAGAGCTTGTAATATTGGAACCAGATAACTAACATTTTTTTTTGTAAATACATAGGTAGGTACTTATAATACAAGAAACAACCAGACCCGGAACAAATATCAGCATAACATGCAAACATTTTGTTCCGCGGAGGGAATCGAACCAGCTACCACGTGCGTCTCAGCCGGCTATTCGCCCACTGCAGCACGGAGGTCGTCATAATATGTGTTCATACTTCAGAAACTAAAACCGAAAACTCGTTCACTGCGATAGAAAACTACACTATCTTAGGCTAAGAACCAAACCTCGGTCTGGTCAGCTGGTCTTAAACACGTGGGGTCTTACCACTAAAAAAAATAAACATTGATTAGCACATGTTTAAAAAGATCCCATACATAATTGGTAAGGATCTTTTAAACACCAATTTTAACAGTTGTTGAACATGTTTGTGGTAACAAGGATGATATTTTAATAATAACTGAATTATTCACAATTAATACATATTTATTTATAATGTAACTTATAACATAAAACTCAATCAAACAAATATAAGCTTACAAATTTCGACGCCGTAACTTTTCCTCCATCCGTTTCTTCACCTCCATAGTATTATTGATGTACAATTTTTCCAAAGATTCAATCTGAAACGACAGTCCATATTATTTAATAATATTACTAATATTATAAACGCGAAAGTTTGTATGTTTGATACTCTTTCACGTCGGAACGGCTGAACCGATTGCGATGAAATTTGATATGTATGTATATCATAACCTGGATTAACACATATGCTACTTTTTATTGGCAAAGCACGCGTGCGAAGCCGCGGGCGGAAGCTTGTAATATATATTATAAATAAAACAGAAACTCTGTCTCTCTGTCTGTTTGTTATGTTTTCACGACTAAACTGCTGGACTGATTTTTCTGAAGTTTGGTATATACCTAGTCAGGTCATAAATTCTGTCACATGTTTAATATAAAATAATTGAAACAAGTTTATTCATTATGTAACCATTTATATACCAAAATGAACTTAACAAAACATAGATTCTTATGACACTAAAGTTTATTCAAAATGACCTCCGTGATTTTGAATACAGGCCTTTAATCTGCGCGGCCAGTCGTCTATCGCAGCACGAACGAGGTCCATGTCAATATCGGCGGCTGCCTTAATCAAGGATGTCTTGAGTGACTCCAAATTGGGATGAGGCTTTGAGTACGCCTTTTCCTCCAAGTGTTGCCATATCTTGTAATCTAACGGATTCAAATCTGGACTGGAGGAGGGCCAGTCTTCGTGCCGGATGAAGTCAATTTCACGCGCCGCCAGCCAGTCTTGTGTGCTCTTCGCTCTATGAGCTGGCGCCGAATCTTGTTGGAATACCCAGTGCCTGTTATTGAACATGGTATGAGAAACAGGTCCCACAAGGTCAGGACTGTATTTTGATACACAACTGCATTCGTTTTTACACCTTTCTCACAAAAATGTACCTCTGTTAAGCCCCAATAAGAAACGCCCAACCATACCATGAGCGAGGATGGAAAATGACCTCGTTGTCCAACGAGAGAACGTGAAGAAGCGAGCAACCGTATTCCGCGTGTCCACGCGGAATACGGTTGCTCGCTTCTTCACTACTGTGTGCGTACACCTTATCATTTTGTTTGTTGTAGCGCTCTTCTACGGTAATAATTTATTCATCCGAAAAAAGAATTTCCCGATATTTTTTTCCCGCGTACCGCTTCAACAAAGCGCGGCATCTCTTCAGTCTCAGGTCCATTAGACGAGCATTCAAATGATGTCCTGTTTTTCTTCGATATGCCCGAAGCCCTAAGTCTTCATTTAACACCCTTTTCACCGTGGTTCTGCTTAACCCCATCTGAAGGGCCAACAGTTTCTGCTTACGTTTGGGATTTCTTTGAATTCGCGCCTTCACAGCTTTTATAACTGCTGGAGTCCTAACAGACCGAGAGCGACCACTTCTTGACCTGTCATCTACACTAGAGTCTTCATTGTATCGTTTGATGGTGCGATAAACGAATCTTTTGGTTATATTCAAATTTTTCAGTATGTCAAAAATTTGAATTGGCGCGTAACCGCAACGATGCAACGCAATAACTGCAACACGGTCTTCTTTAAGCGTCCACTCCATATTTAAAAATGAGTAAAATTCTAAAAAGTATACATTTTTATTTTCATGAACAATTCGAAATTCGAATTCTATAAACTTTTTTGTGGCCAGCATTCTAAAAGAACAGTTTTTACTGTGTGACAATACTTATGACCTGACTAGGTAAGGTGTTGCAACTTATTTTAAACTAATAAATATTGAAGGGACGGTTTCTACACAAAAAATAAATGTAACTATAAAATGTTTTTGTCTATTATCAAAATCACGAGAAAATCGATAAAATGCTGCTCGACGAAATGTTAGACAACTAGCGTATTGTACGATGCCACAGATTATTAAAAAGTTACTGCGAGCCGTTCAAAGTTTCAACATCATCATTATACCAGCCATAGGACTTCCAATGATGAACATAGTGCGGCTTGGACCCGTCGGCTCCCAGCAACCTTTATCAGGTCGCCTTTCCATCTAGTGGGGGCTGTTTTAGCGCAAAAAGAGGAATATTGTAAGTTTGACGCCTATGTATTATCTATCTGTCCATCTGTGGCATCATAGTTGCCAAACAGATGGACCAATTTATATGCAGTTTTTAATAGAAAGCTAGTTTAACTGGTGCAATGAAGATCAGGTCAGCCAATCCAAAGACTATCAGTACTTTTACTTTGTTTTTTTTTATATACTACATCTCTATGGAACAAGCTATGGCCCACCTGATGTTAAGTGGTAACCATCGCTTATAGCAGAGAATTGTCTCGAAGGTCACGCAACGCGTCCATCAACTTGAGGCATACAACATACCCTTCAAACCGAAACACAGCAATGCTGCTTGGCGGCAGAAATAGGTATGGTAGTATTTATCAGGGCGAGCCCTTTCACAAGGAACTCGACTACTTTTAAAGGATGAAGGGATATCAGATGTAAAATGTTTTTTTTTTACTTTTTACGGGTTTTAAGAGTCGGGGTTTTAAAAATTTTGTACAAACTAACTTGTTTTATCCTTACTTTAGCACAAAATGTGTCCTTTATAACTGCTAGTGTCTCCATGCCTTCAGCCTTCTCCTTCTCGTAGGTTAACGTTCGTTCTTTAATTTCGTTCGTCCGTTGCGCGGCCTTCTTGCAACGTGATCGGCATTTCTTGTCCTTTTCTTCTGCCTCATGTAATGCTCTGGAAAGAAAGAGAGGAAAGATTTATTGTATTTTTTACAACTTAAACTTAAACTAAAAAAGGAGGAGGCTCTCAATTCGACTACATATAATAGGTTGGGAAAAAAGTCTTTTCGCATTAAAGTATGTATGAACTTGTAATAAAATCTCTCTGGCTATACTATTTGTATCTGGCTGGTTTTTGAAAGAAGATAATTCCAAATTCAAATTAGGAAAATGTGTGATTTTTATTTGTTTTTCGTACTGTAAAGATGAGTGAATCTAATGAAGAAATTCGATACATTTTAAAATTTTACTACAAAAAAGGTAAAAATGCAACGCAAGCCGCGAAAAAATTTTCGATGTTTATGGACCTAGTGCAGTGTCTGTGAGAGTAGCACAAATTTGGTTTAAGCGTTTTCAATCCGGAAATTTTGATGTCAAAGATGCACGTCGCGCTGGTCGCCCTATTACGGATAAAATTGATGCCATTTTTAAAAAAGAGGAGCAAGATCGGCATGTCAGTAGTTACGACGTAGCCGAAGAACTGGGAATTGACCACAAAACAGTTTTGGCGAATTTGAAAAAAACTGGATACACAAAAATCGATATTTGGGTACCCCACGACGAGCTCACTGAAAGAAACCTAATGAACCGTGTACTCATTTGTGATTCTTTATTACGACGTAATGAAACCGAACCATTTTTGATGAAGCTGATAACTGGTGATGAAAAGTGGATCACGAACGACAAGAACGTGCGAAAAAGGTCGTGGCCAAAGGCCGGTCAGGCTTCACAGACTGTGGCGAAACCCGGGTTAACTCGCAACAAGGTGATGCTGTGTGTGTGGTGGGATTGGAAGGGCATTATTCATTATGAGCTGTTAGTACCAGGCAGGACCATCAATTCTGAACTCTTCTACGAACAACTGATGAGATTAAAGCAAGAAGTTGAAAGAAAGCGGCCGGAATTAATCAACAGAAGGGGTGTGGTTTTTCATCATGATAACGCTAGACCTCACACATTTTTAGCCACTCAGCAAAAATTAAGAGAGTTTGTCTGGGAGCTGTTAATGCATCCGCCGTATATTCCTGACCTTGCACCTTCAGATTTCCACCTGTTTCGGTATCTTCAGAATTCTTTAGGCAGTGTCAGGTAAACATCACGAGAGGACTGCCAAAACTACTTGTCGCGGTATTTTGATCAGAAGCCCCAAAATTTTTATAGCAATGGGATCATGTCCCTACCTACAAGATGACAAAAAGTTATCGAACAAAATAGTACCTACATACTTTAGTTAAATGTAAAAAAAATGTATTTTGTTCGTTAGATCATACTGCAGCGGTAGTCCCATATAAATTCTATCAAAATTGATTCAGCGCTTTTTAAGAAAATCAACAAAATATATACCCGCCTAATATTTGGCTTGTGGTACCCCCTTCAGCAAAATTTTTGTGGAGGACTTTCAATCTCTGTTTTAAGTGTTATCACAGAAACATTAGCCAAGAACAAAGAAGATTGTATGGATTTGTAAGGAATGTAAGTCATGATAATTATTCTGCTGAAGTCGGTTATATTTTTGTTAAAAACATACTTGTTTACATATCTCAATGTTATGTCAGACGCACGGACTTCACTGGACGCGCAACTCAGCCGTTTTCGTCTTTACCCCTCTTGCCACGAACTCAGTCATTTTGCCATAGTAAACGAAATTGTCTTGTCAGTGTGACTTTAGTTCTCGAGGACAAAACATAGTGAAAAAAATGACGAAGTGAGCCGTATTATTTTGTAAAAGCTATAGTGGCCGAGCAGTTAATATTTCTTTAAAGTTTATCCCATTGAAGCCACTATATTTTCATAAAATCAAATAAATATGTTACGATTACTGCAAATAATACGCTATTTTAAAAGTACTAAATTTTTTGGGCAGTGTAACCGTAATTGTGGTACACCAAAATGAGTCGGATTATAATGTCATTTAGTTTTCATTCTTCATTACGTTCATTCTAATCATATGGTGATAGGGCTTGACACTATCGATAAAAATATCGATATGAATGAATGAACGAACTCACACACTTTCAGATTTTCAACTGATCCATTAAAAAGAGAGAGTGGGTGAAAGCAGTCCGCAGAGAGCAGGCTTGGATTCCAAGAAAACATAGTTATATATGCAGTTTACATTTTGAACCTGAGTGTTACAATAAAAAGTCTAACAAAAATAAAGGAAACTATGTAAAGATGCTGTTCCAAAATTAAATTTGCTAGAATTTGTAAGTAGAGCTTCAAATACCGGACACAGCTCTCCTAATCATCATCATCATCAACATAATGATGGTGATGTTGTTTTACAAGGTAGTTATCCATACTAAATAATAAATTCAAAAGTAACTCTGTGTCTCTGTCTGTCTGTTTGCTACTTTTTTATACATTTGGATATGGAACAAGCATATGGTTCACCCGTTACCACGACCGACGTTATCTTTATAGAAGATGTAAGTACCTGTTAAACTGACTAAGCGTCACCATCGCAATGGCGCAACGGATTTACGTTACTAAAATTGTTTATTGGAAATATTTCGATTATCGGATAAATACGACGACCTTTACGACGATTTTGACGACCTCTGTGGTACAGTGGGCGAATAGCCGGCTGAGACGCAGGAAGTAGCGGGTTCGATTCTCGCCGTGAAACAAATATTTGTATGATCTACAGATATTTGTTCCGGGTCTGGATGTTTTTTTATATGCTTATTATAAGTATGTATTTGCAATAAAAAGTATATAAGTATTCTATCAGTTATCTGGTACCCATAGTATAAGCTCTGCTTAGTTTGGGGCTAGATATAAATGTCCAGCCATATTTATTATATATATATATATATATATATATATTTAATATTCTAACTACCGGTATTAAACCCATGGGACCTGAGTTATGAGATAAAAGTAGCCTATGTGTTAATCCACGTTATAATCTAAGTATATACTAAATTTCATCGAAATCGGTTAAGCCGCTACGACGTGATTGAGTAAAAACCAAATTAATAAATAAACAAACATCCATACTTTCGCATTTATAATATTAGTGTAATAAGTTTTGATTTTGTAATTTCTTTTTACCAGACTGCTAAAAAGGAGGGTGTTTTTTTATTTTTCGTGAATGGCTGACTTCTTCTCCATCTAAATAAAAAATATATGAAATGTTAAATACTTTAGTTATTTTCTTGTGACTTTCTACATTCCTGGATGGTTATTGACACGCCATCCTACCTTAAACGACGACCTATTTGAAGAATATTAAGAGAGTGACTGAAACGAAAGAAGTAAGTCAGATTCATGGGAAATGGTCATCCGTGGTTCCTGCCTACATCTTCGGGAAAAGGCATTTTTTGCCTATTTTTCCGGTTCAGAATGACAAAACCTATAAAATAGTTCAATATTATTAATCTGCAGTTGATAAGAGTGGGTTACAATTCGTTATTATAATAGTTATTTATAGTACGTGCAATTATTATTTTATACCACCCTAAATTTACCTAGCTGTAGAACATAGCGTCCGTAGGAAACACATTAGTATTGCCATGTAAAAAGTTACGAAAAAATGCGAGTGCCTACTTTCGTTTGACAGACTCTAGTCATACTCTTTAATTTTTTGTCATTCATTCATTTTTATCGATACAATTTTATCGACTGCACCAAGCACTAGTGTTCAATCTACAGTAACTGTTAGATAGTGACAACGCTATATGTGGAAGTACAACAGCAATAGCTCACTCCCCCGAGCCCCGCAAAAAACGGTCGACGGTGATTTCATTAGTTTTAAGCACGTTACGCGTCCCGTGAAGTCCGTGGTCAGACGGAGTCAGACGGTTGTTATAAGTACATTGTAAATGTGCAAAAGTAACAGTGGTGTGTTTACGAGACTTTCTTACATCTTACAAGAGTCAGACAGAGTCAGACGGAGTCAGACAGAGTCAGGCGGAGTCAGACGGTTGTTATAGGTACATTACTGAATTGTAAATGTGCAAAATTACCAGTGGTGTGTGTTACGAGACTTTCTTACATCTTACAAGAGTCAGACGTAGTCAGACAGAGTCAGACGTAGTCAGACAGAGTCAGACGGAGTCAGACGGAGTCAGACGGAGTCAGACGGTTGTTATAAGTATAGTACTGAATTGTAAATGTGCAAAAGTAACAGTGGTGTGTTTAAGAGACTTTCTTACATCTTACAAGAGTCAGACAGAGTCAGACGGTTGTTATAAGTACATTACTGAATTGTAAATGTGCAAAAGTAACAGTGGTGTGTTTACGAGACTTTCTTACACCTTACAAGAGTCAGACGTAGTCAGACAGAGTCAGACGGTTGTTATAAGTACATTACTGAATTGTAAATGTGCAAAAGGAACAGTGGTGTGTTTACGAGACTTTCTTACATCTTACAAGAGTCATACGTAGTCAGACAGAGTCAGACGGTTGTTATAAGTACATTACTGTATTGTAAATGTGCAAAAGTAACAGTGGTGTGTTACGAGACTTTCTTACATCTTTCAAGAGTCAGACGTAGTCAGACAGAGTCAGACGGTTGTTATAGGTACATTACTGAATTGAAAATGTGCAAAAGTAACAGTGGTGTGTTTACGAGACTTTCTTACATCTTACAAGAGTCAGACGTAGTCAGACAGAGTCAGACGGTTGTTATAAGTACATTACTGAATTGAAAATGTGCAAAAGTAACAGTGGTGTGCTACGAGACTTTCTTACATCTTACAAGAGTCAGACGGTTGTTATAAGTACATTACTGAATTGAAAATGTGCAAAAGTAACAGTGGTGTGTTTACGAGACTTTCTTACATCTTACAAGAGTCATACGTAGTCGCACAGAGTAAGACGGTTGTTATAAGTACATTACTGAATTGAAAATGTGCAAAAGTAACAGTGGTGTGCTACGAGACTTTCTTACATCTTACAAGAGTCAGACGGTTGTTATAAGTACATTACTGAATTGAAAATGTGCAAAAGTAACAGTGGTGTGTTTACGAGACTTTCTTACATCTTACAAGAGTCATACGTAGTCGCACAGAGTAAGACGGTTGTTATAAGTACATTACTGAATTGTAAATGTGCAAAAGTACCAGTGGTGTGTTTACGAGAATTTCTTACGTTTTACAAGAGTCAGACGTAGTCAGACAGAGTAAGACGGTTGTTATAAGTACATTACTGAATTGTAAATGTGCAAAAGTACCAGTGGTGTGTTTACGAGAATTTCTTACGTTTTACAAGAGTCAGACGTAGTCAGACAGAGTCAGACGGTTGTTATAAGTACATTACTGAATTGTAAATGTGCAACAGTAACAGTGGTGTGTTTACGAGAATTTCTTACGTTTTACAAGAGTCAGACGTAGTCAGACAGAGTCAGACGGAGTCAAACGGAGTCAGACGGTTGTTATAAGTACATTACTGTATTGTAAATGTGCAAAAGTAACAGTGGTGTGTTACGAGACTTTCTTACATCTTTCAAGAGTCAGACGTAGTCAGACAGAGTCAGACGGTTGTTATAAGTACATTACTGAATTGAAAATGTGCAAAAGTAACAGTGGTGTGTTTACGAGACTTTCTTACATCTTACAAGAGTCAGACGAAGTCAGACAGAGTCAGACGGTTGTTATAAGTACATTACTGAATTGAAAATGTGCAAAAGTAACAGTGGTGTGCTACGAGACTTTCTTACATCTTACAAGAGTCAGACGGTTGTTATAAGTACATTACTGAATTGAAAATGTGCAAAAGTAACAGTGGTGTGTTTACGAGACTTTCTTACATCTTACAAGAGTCATACGTAGTCGCACAGAGTAAGACGGTTGTTACAAGTACATTACTGAATTGTAAATGTGCAAAAGTACCAGTGGTGTGTTTACGAGAATTTCTTACGTTTTACAAGAGTCAGACGTAGTCAGACAGAGTCAGACAGAGTAAGACGGTTGTTATAAGTACATTACTGAATTGTAAATGTGCAAAAGTACCAGTGGTGTGTTTACGAGAATTTCTTACGTTTTACAAGAGTCAGACGTAGTCAGACAGAGTCAGACGGTTGTTAGAAGTACATTACTGAATTGTAAATGTGCAAAAGTAACAGTGGTGTGTTTACGAGAATTTCTTACGTTTTACAAGAGTCAGACGTAGTCAGACAGAGTCAGACGGAGTCAAACGGAGTCAGACGGTTGTTATAAGTACATTACTGTATTGTAAATGTGCAAAAGTAACAGTGGTGTGTTACGAGACTTTCTTACATCTTACAAGAGTCAGACGTAGTCAGACAGAGTCAGACGGTTGTTATAAGTACATTACTGAATTGTAAATGTGCAAAAGGAACAGTGGTGTGTTTACGAGACTTTCTTACATCTTACAAGAGTCAGACGTAGTCAGACAGAGTCAGACGGTTGTTATAAGTATATTACTGAATTGAAAATGTGCAAAAGTAACAGTGGTGTGCTACAAGACTTTCTTACATCTTACAAGAGTCAGACGGTTGTTATAAGTACATTTTTGAATTGAAAATGTGCAAAAGTAACAGTGGTGTGTTTACGAGACTTTCTTACATCTTACAAGAGTCATACGTAGTCGCACAGAGTAAGACGGTTGTTATAAGTACATTACTGAATTGTAAATGTGCAAAAGTACCAGTGGTGTATTTACGAGAATTTCTTACGTTTTACAAGAGTCAGACGTAGTCAGACAGAGTCAGACAGAGTAAGACGGTTGTTATAAGTACATTACTGAATTGTAAATGTGCAAAAGTACCAGTGGTGTGTTTACGAGAATTTCTTACGTTTTACAAGAGTCAGACGTAGTCAGACAGAGTCAGACGGTTGTTAGAAGTACATTACTGAATTGTAAATGTGCAAAAGTAACAGTGGTGTGTTTACGAGAATTTCTTACGTTTTACAAGAGTCAGACGTAGTCAGACAGAGTCAGACGGAGTCAAACGGAGTCAGACGGTTGTTATAAGTACATTACTGTATTGTAAATGTGCAAAAGTAACAGTGGTGTGTTACGAGACTTTCTTACATCTTACAAGAGTCAGACGTAGTCAGACAGAGTCAGACGGTTGTTATAAGTACATTACTGAATTGTAAATGTGCAAAAGTAACAGTGGTGTGTTACGAGACTTTCTTACATCTTTCAAGAGTCAGACGTAGTCAGACAGAGTCAGACGGTTGTTATAAGTACATTACTGAATTGAAAATGTGCAAAAGTAACAGTGGTGTGTTTACGAGACTTTCTTACATCTTACAAGAGTCAGACGTAGTCAGACAGAGTCAGACGGTTGTTATAAGTACATTACTGAATTGAAAATGTGCAAAAGTAACAGTGGTGTGCTACGAGACTTTCTTACATCTTACAAGAGTCAGACGGTTGTTATAAGTACATTACTGAATTGAAAATGTGCAAAAGTAACAGTGGTGTGTTTACGAGATTTTCTTACATGCAAATAGTTTAATAAAAAGGAATAAAAAAGTTTGAGAAAGAGACCGTTCAAGTATTACGTAAGCACTGCACTATAGGGGGGCGCGGGGTCTATGCTTTGCTTATTTTTGATAACATGGGGGGTGGGGGAGTCTAGATGGTGATTACGTCAGCAGTATTTATTTACTTTTTTACACATATGACAACCCACACATTGTCTATGCTTGAAAACGGAACGCATATTCGGGGATTCCCACAAATAATGAATACGTTTAAGTACTCGTTTAGAACCGAGTACCTAGGAACCTAGGGAATTACTGCGTGCTTTTCACTTGTCTAAATTTTAGCCGTCAATCTATTGTTTTGTTTCAGTACGATTGACGATTTCACGTGTTGTAAGCAAAGCAAAGCAAGTTAATGTTTGTGTTACTGTTGATCCACTTTCGTCAAAATTCAACATCCAATGTCATCGAAAACTTAAGAATCATGGATTCGAGTGCCATAGACTGAAGACTGTTAATTGAAATTAATATGTATACCAAAAATTTAAACGTTGTTTGTTTTGTTTGTAATATTACTAAATATTATAATATTTGTTTCTTACTCGTATGTTGAATACCGTGTCAATAAAGTTTGTTTAAATGAATATGATGTGCGTTGAAGTTCTCTATCCTAAGTGTATTCTCTCATTTCTAGAATTATAGCTGCTGCTCATGAATCAATAAAAAAACAGAATACTTACTTACATTAAAAGAAAAATGCATATACCAATGTTCACGTAAGCATGAGAGGGGGTGGGGGTAAGAGCTCTGCTTACTTTTGCTGACAAGGGTGAGGGGGGGGGGGGGGAGTAAGTAGTTGTAATAAATCTGCTTACGTAATACTTGAACGGCCCCAAACATGTATTGGTTAGACGCTGAATCTTATTCATTTTAAAAATTAAAAACCGGACAAGTCGAGTCTGGCTCGTGCACCAAGGTTTCCGTAAAAGTAATTTTATTCATGTTTGCACTACAAATTAACAATTTTCCTGAACTTATGCTGCGTGACCTTGCTTCTTGCTAAATTTCATGATTTAGCAAGAATGGGAAGTAGATACCGACTTTGATTTATTTTTTGCGAGCAAAATATATACATATAAATAAATATTGGTGGACATTCACACAGCGCTATTTAGCCCCAAACTAAGCAAAGCTTGTACTATGGGAACCAGATAATTGATAGAATACATATATTAAGGTTACTTTGTTCTTTTTGTGTGTTTGTTCTGTCCGTACAACAATAAATTTGTCACAAATAGAAAGTTTTTTGATTTTTGATTTGATATAATATTTGAGAAACCACCAAACCCGGAACAAATATCTGTTGATCATGCAAACCGCGTCTCAGCCGGCTATTCGGCCACTGCGCCACGGAGGTCGCCAATGATCATGGTGATGATGTAAGGATATAAAATTTAAAAAAAATGTCACCTTAGCGCCTGTGATTTGTCACTGAGTCGTTTCGCGTGGGCCTCGCGGCGCTTCCCCGCCGCCTCCGCCCGCGCTGCCTGCAGCTCGCTCAGCTGCACTTGTATCTCAGATAGCTCAGTCTTCAGCACGTCTAGCTCACCCTCCTTGCTGTCTGAATCGAGATCGCCGGTTTCGTAATCCCTGTAATAATATACTTAAAGTACTGTAGTGCGAGGCGAGACGTTATTCGGAGCGGATCGCACTCACCCTGATGAAGGTTCACGAATTGAACCGAAACATTGTCGGTCGAAACACGGATAAGACGGTACGTGATAAATCCCGTATTTATAATAATGATTGAAATCCATTACGTAAATCAATCTAAGTAAAATATATCGAAACAAGAGGAAAACACCCTCTAAGAGATTCATGACGAGAGAGATTCACGCATCTCAGAAACGTGCTTTCACGGTCACGGTTCTTAGAAACGTGGGGTCACTGGTGTACCCAGGGAATTTTGTCAAAGTTCAGTTTATATTATGGCTTATATTATAACTCAAAAACTACAAAGACTTCACTACAAATAAACATGGAGTCGAAATGTACCAATGAAGACCCTTTCATTTGACGTCTCACTTGACCTAATTGTTTCATTTTCATTTTTTTTACCCCTCTTGAACCCCAAATCTCAACAACCCCCCAATATTTTTAGCTCATTTAGTCACACCAAAATTGTGCCGTCACACCTATGTATCAAATATCACGATGATCGGATCAACGCTTCGAAAGTTATCCTCGGAAAAACGAACATACATACATACAACGATTTGCCCAAGTTCATTTGGAGATCTCGCTTCGCTCGGTCAATTAATATAAAAAGTTTTTTTTTCTTTTTTTATACATTATAGGCTTGCGTTTGACCACGATCTCGCCTGATGGCGCGCGATGATGCAGTCTACGATGGTACAGAAGAAACCTAAACACTCGCGACTTAAAGATACCCAGGCTGTAGCTATCAGGAATCACAGACTCTGGCGGTGCGCATAATAAAGGTCGAAGAGAACCGCTTTGTGCGAAAGGGAGGTATTTCTACCATATAGCGGTGGTGCATCGCAGAGCGTCTGGTTGTCCGTTGATAGAATGGAGATGATGGGATCAGGTTAAAAAGTTCCGCCGCACACTCCCCGAAATGTACTCGATAAAAAACCGAGGGGCTAGCAACCTTTCGTCGATGCTCCAGGCTGAGGAGCCTTGCATCAATTAGCTCATCGAGCTTCAAGTTGGTACTTCGCTGATCCGACCCAGAGGTGAGAACAGTACTCCAAACACGATCGGACTTGTGCTTGGCACAAGTTGAGCAACTGTCCCGGTGTGAAGTAGTGCCTCACCTTTGCGAGTATACCAAGCTTTGTAGCAGCCAACTGGGATTCCGACTCAATATAGGAGCCGAAATTGAGAGTCGGTGTTAATGAGATACCAAGAAGCTCGTGGTGGTCAGATATCGGCACGGATACATATTTTATGTTATGTTATCAATGATGGAAAGGGAAAACTTACTTCAAACTGTCAGTCAGCTTCATAATCTCGTGCAGCAGGTTATTTGCGGTATCCAAGCTTGGTTTGATGGTTTGCAAGTTTTTCAAACTGTTTTCTTTCTGCATTAACGTAGTTCTTAAAGCGTTTAACTTTTCTTCTGCTTCTTGTACGCTGAGGGCCGCTTGTTCCGCCTGAAAAAGTAAAATACGTAAAGAAAACTCATTTACAAACAGCCTGTTTTGTTATGTACGACATTAATTTAAAACACTCATCTGGAATAATATTAACTGAGTTTAGAGGTGGGTTTAATACCGGAAGCTTGAATATTTATCCAGTAATCGATACATTCCCAATAAAAAAAAGATAACGTAATCGGCGGCGCGTTTGCTACGATGCCGTTTAGACAGTTTAACAGGTACCAACTTACATTATGAATGAATATGATTTGTTTATCTATTGTATTCCGGCTGTTTCATTGATATTTTAGGACTTAATAATAAGGTTGTTTAAAAATATAAAATATCTATGGTAATGAATTTGAAAAGCCCTACCCGTGTTTTCATATAATGTCGTACATAACAAAAAGAAAATAAAATGTCTTGTTTCGTCGTTTTCGCGGGCGGCTACACGACACAGCGCAAGTGCGTCACACTACGCAGAATTAACACAAACACGTTGTGTAAAAAAAAAAAAAATATGTATTTAAACACATAGAAATTGATCGCTGGCGCCGTATTAAATACGTCAAGAATTTATTATGAAAATGGCAACTTTGAGGCTTTTCTTGTAAAAAAAATGTATTCAGGAAACCATATACCCACCAAACCAAGTAGGTAGGTACAGCACAAGACCGACAAGGGATTTACTACACTACTCCAAGCACAAAACGGTAGCGTTTAGGGGCAGCTTCCGATACCAGGCAACCAAGTGTTGGAACAATATTCCCCCACCACTTCCACATTTAAAATCACATATATAAACTTTAAAAAACGTTTAAAATCCTTAATTATTCGAGAACAAAAAAACTGGGTTGCCTGGTGCGGGAAACATTAAATGCACCTTTCACGTGGAGAGATGCAGTGTCAAAAGACATGAGAGAGTGCCAAGTTTCTGATGACGACGTCGAGGATAGAGCGAAGTGGAGAAGAACGACCAGGAAAGCTGACCCCACCACCATGTGGGATACATAGCTGGGAAGAGAGAGAGAGAGAGAGAGAGATACTATTTTGACATTTTCTACTATGACTATAATTTATTATATGTATTTTGACACAAGATGACATATCTACCATGCATGACACATAATATTCTCACTTGACAACACAACTATCAAGGTCAAATGGCTTTGGAAAAGGTGGTTAAATGGAGCGGTCTCGGCAGAATATCAGCGCTTACCATTACGGCGGGCATAATACTGAGTCGAGGCCCTTTTACTGGTGTACCACACAGTATCTACCGAGTTCTCCCTTTTTTTTTGTTATGTTTTACGTTTATACTGTTTAATTGTTTATTTTTTTTTTTGTTTCCTGTCTTAAAATGTAACTGTATTGTATATTGTGTGCTATTGTAGTGAATATGTCTTATAATGTATTTAAAATACCTATGGAACGATATAACTGGGCACGGAAATAGGGGACGTCCACCAGCGAAATGCGTCGACGACATCAATAAGACCGTGGGTCGTACGTGGTTCAGACTGGCACTGGAGCGGGAAGAATGGCAGAAACGAGGTTTATGCCCAGCAGTGGGCTGAGAATAATAATGCAACGATTCACGACAAGATGTAAAAATATGTATGCTGTTGGCGTTCCTAACTATCTTCTTTAGTTCACTTTCGTTCATATTGATAAATAAATTGTGTATGTTTGTATGGGTCTCTGGATAGTTCTGAACGATGATGATGATACCCAAAGTGGTCTATATCGACCCCCAGGGGTCGACTAAGATTTCCAAGGGGTCCATGTCATCGAACATAAATGTTGAGGGTACTCGATAACAGATCTCATTTAAGCAGGTGTTGATAATGTTAGCAGGTATTTTTTAAGTTTTTCATACTTTACTTTTTAAGTTTTTAGTTAATAAAATAAATATTTCAAAGTGAGTAGTACCTACCACACTATGCCAAATTTACAACTGTCAATAAATCATTGAAGTCGATTAATTTGCAAAAAATTAATATTAAGTGAGCAGGGGTACCTAAAACCGAAAAAAATTGGCAAGTGGTCTATGAGACAAAAAGTTTGGGGATCTCTGGTTTAGAATGACAATTGGACCCGGTAGGTGGCGCTGTTGTAGAGATCCAGAAAGTTGCGGACGAAGTCACGGGCATACAACTAGTTTGTAAATAAATAAATAAATAAGATGGAGTGCTAGAGAAAACAAAATATATCCCAACTTACATCGGTAGGACGGACATAGCGAATCTATACAGGTTCCGATTTCGACTATGGAACCCTAGAAACTTATTCACCCACCTACTACAAAGGTCGCTTTAGAACATAGGTTCTCAAACTTATTTCACTTACCGCCCGCCCCCTTCAAAAAGGCTGCTTTATATCATCATCATCCACAGACTGACTTCACCCATTGTTGGGTATAGGCCTCCCCTAAGTTTCTGATCCTACGCTAGTCTCACCCACTGACGGGCCGCGACTCTTACGATGACGTGCCCTTCAGTTATGATTAGTATTTTATATCATACCTGGGCCTTAGTATCTTCAGCGTCATAGACCCTAAGAGCCTTCTTACGCGCCACTTCAGCCATTAAAGCATCTCTGTGCAACTTCTTTTGCTCAATCAGTAGCTCTGTTTGTTTGTTTTCTTTGAGAATCAGTTCTAACACTTGTTTCTCTTCATTGTGGATTTCCTTCTCGTTTTTCAAGTCTTCCTCGTACTGTTTCACGTCTGGTCGTAGCTGAAAAACATATTCAAATTAGTTGCCGACGAACACCGTGGCGCAGCGTGCGGCTAGCCGGCAAGACGCAGAAGGTAGCGGGTTCGATTCCCGCCGCGGAACAAATGTTTGCATGATCTACAGATATTTGTTCCGAGTCTGGGTTTTTCTGTATACTATAAGTATGTATAATATGTATTCACAAAAAAAGGCATAGAAGTATTCTATCAGTTATCTGGTTCCCGTAGTTTGGGGCTAGACATCGCTATTAGAAATGTTTATTTATTATTTACTTTATAAATACACAGTGGAAGTTGCTAATGTATATTGAAGCAGAAATAGTTACCTTCTCCAGCCTACCAGCCCGTAAGGCTTTCTCCTCAGCTTGCTTGTTCAGCAGCCCTAATAGCTTATTCTTCTTCGATTCCAGATTTTTCACCTGAATCAAACAATTATTCATAAATATACATCTCTAGATATGCTGTAAATATTTCATTTTTTTTTTTTTTTTTGCTTGTTGTTTGATAGAATTAAAAAAAAAATTATGACAGTTTTTGACATGAAAGGCAAAACATCCTTACTATATTAAAAATTCGAAAGTAACTCTTTTTAAAACTTTTTGTTATGTTATCACGACTAGCTGGACCGATTTCGTTAAAATTTTGTATAGGTACAGATAGATTAAGACCGGGAATAAAGCATAGGCTACTTTTTACAAGAACTAGTAACTTATTAAAATTTCTAGAAACACTCCTGTGTCCAATATTTTTCCAAATATTAACAGTATAGTAAACCTTACATGCTCAGTCTTGGCAAATAACGTCTCTTCATTAGGTGCAATCTCATTCAGCCGCTCCTTATTGAAGAGCATCAGGTTAAACGGTAGCACCATGATCCATCTTGATGTGTTCGGCTTTGGTTGAAGGAAGTGCATGATGCTGTAAGCCCCAAAGCTTTGAGGCAGCAAGGAGACAAGGTATGTGATAACACGAGTCATGTTGATGACGGGGACCAGATCCCAGTAGAAGCGGACTGATTCATTCTCATCTTGTGGTGGCTAAAACTCATTAAATACATGTTAAATGTAAAGTACACTACTATGATATAAGTTAGCCGCCACGGAAATGTTTGTGTTTCAGAATTAGTAAGATTATGCAACCTATGCCAGCCATCCCGCGGCTCGTGCAGGCTTGTCAGTCACCAGCGAACTTCAAAGCCAAGGTGTGCTTCCAGTATTTGAAAGTATACAGAATCCGATATATTATTTGCCGAGGCGTCTAACATAAAATGTAGTACCGTATCTAAATCTCGGGTAGGGGGAATAAAATCAGCACTGCAGTCTTGCATTAGGGCATATTGTAGGCATTGGCGTCTTCTACTATATAGTACAAAAACATAAACGTAACTTCTTAATTGGTAAACATAAACTGAACTATAATTCCAAATTATGCTCCTTGTAACACACTGATTAGACATAACTTCCTTAGTAACCAGATGGTCCATAATTGAAAAATTATTATCAGGGACTATTGTTTCTGCTACTTTGATAAACTCATTAAAAAATCAAAACAAACACGATAACCAGCTATGAACTTATAAGACAATACTTACTTAATACCAAGCATGGCATACTCCAGTGGCCCAATTCTACTAAACCAATTGCTACACTGTGACAATGCAATGGTATCATTGCAAAATGTCCACTATAGATACCTTTTGGTATTCTGCTAAAACAATCTTTTGTTTGATGACTGCCGTTGCTCAACACATTCAGCATTTGGCAGTTTGTGTATAGAGTATATTTAGCGACAAACATGTTAAATTTGACGTATTAGTATGTCTTGACAACTCTCTAAATCATATTTAGCCCCTAAATACGTTTAGGCATCTTTGTTGGGATCATCGCTGGGATCTTTGTTTTAAATAACAGTGTGATAAAATATGTGAAGTTCTGAAAAATAATATGTGGGTTTTGGGAGCCTAACTGCACTCAGCTTTTAAGTTACTATGCAGTAAAACAAGTGTCCAGGTACTTACAGCAAGAACAGCTTCTCTGGCAATGCCCAGTCTGTCAAAGACTTGGAACAGGGCTTGCATCAGTGCATGGGGTTGCTTCAGGTCATCAGGCTTGAGGGGGTGTTGCGGAAACTCCACATTCCAATTGTTGATGAAGATCTCAAGCGTTAAGGTTTGACCTGAAATTGATAAATAATGGTTCTACTATTAGGTCTAGTTAGGTGTATTTTAATGTAATTCCGGTTCTGTAGTTTTTTGAAGCGATACAATTGAGCGAGAGAAAATAGTAAGTTATTGAAAAATAAAGGTCATAAGTTGTGGATAGTCTCGGAAACAAGAGGGACAAGCACACACAGGGGTCAAAGAACAATACTTGATTCTAGATATCAGCTTACCTTTGTCCATTGTGTGGCGATATTGGAGAGATACGTTTGAAGAATGTAACCCACTTCTTATTTCAATAACGTCAATACAAAATCCACTTTGCGAAGCTCTCAGCCAGTCTTTGAGTTAGTATTTCCTTATGCACAGGCCTAGGAGAGAGTACATACATACACATATTAAAAAACCAAGAAGAAATCCATCCACTCAACTCAAACAAAACAATAATTTCTTAAGATATTAATATGATCAGTGTTTAGTTTCGAATCGAATTCAAATCAAACAAAACGGTCGCTTCAAGAGATGGGGTAAATTTGTTATTATAGGTAAAATTCTTAATCGACATATTTTTATTCAAATCGAAAATTTACTCATGGTAGGTAATTGTTAATCTTGTTATTTAGGTATAAGTGAGTGACATGGGAATCTAGTAAGTACGTACTTACTTACATATTATAGTCGTAATTTTTAAAGTTAAAATTTCTTTACGCGCGTTTAGCATTTTTTGAGATGGGGAAAAAATCATTGAACGGTGCTGCCACCTTGCCGTTGCCGTAAACATCAGTAAACATATTCACTATATAGTTTTATAGAGTCTGGCTAACGAAAGTAGATACTGAATTTTTTTGCAAACTTTTTATATTACAACACTAAAGTGTTCCTACCATCGGATATTTACCCTACAAATTGGGGTATTTTAAGCAGAAAGTACTTAGGAACAATTAATTCCAAAAAGGCATTTTTAAAACAAACTTATTTTAAACATTTTATAAAATGAGTTTTAAAAATTCGTACGTGTGCTAAAATTGTATTCATCGAAATTAAGTATCGTATGTACGTGTTGGATCATTTCAAGAGTAACACTAAGCCTTAAGTTGGTCTAATAAATAGCTTAATTAATTAGGTACACTATTTACTAGAGAAAAACTTGGCAATTTTTTTTTAAAGAAATTAATTTTCGGCTGTTTTCCGAAATATTTGGTAAAATCAGAATCAGTGTATGGTATCCCTATCTCTGACGCAACAAGATGGCGTGTTGTTGATGTTTCGTTGTGGTTGACTTGTGTATAGTTTTGTTGTGATATATCTGTGTTAATGCTATAAAAATGAATAAAACTATAAAGAGTAAAGTGCGAAAACTATTGTTTTGTATGATTTCGAAATATGAAGAGAAAAACCTTGTGAAACAAGCCGTATTGCGAGAAAAACAGGATTGTTTACGTACTGTGACTGATTTTTTAGGTTAGTACGGTCAAAATGTCTTGATATTTTTTTATTTTAAATAAGTACATATTAGTTTTACTTACTTTATATAATGTTATTGTTCTTTTACAGATAGTCTTGAGGATAATGCCCGAACTGCTGAAGTAAAACAAGCAATTTATAAGATCACAGATTTAGATCAAAAAGATATGATGAAATCGCAGAACCAGTACTTAGAAGATACATATATCTTCACTCACCGGTAAGTTTTCACTCAACGTTAATCTTAGACTAGTTTTGTAATACTTGTGTATTTTCTATTATTTCTTAGTTATGAGACTCACGATAATTGACATTTTATTTTATTCTTTTTACAGATGTAAGTGTTATTACATTGAAGAGAATTAAAAAAGAAGGTGCAGTGAACGAAGGGGTCTGGAGGATTTCAGGTAAAAAACGACCTCACCCTTCAAAAGTGTCGAACTTAGATAGTTTCGATATGGATGTTATTCGTAATAAAGTAAACGAATTTTACATTGTGAGGAAACAAGTACCAACATTAAGATCTTTGTTGGTAGAGTTAAAAGAAAGTATAGAATTTGGTGGATGTCGTGAAACTCTCCGTCGCATATTATTAGCCAACGGTTATGAATTTAAGAAAAACAAAAATGAACGTTCATTATTAATTGAACGGTATGATATAGCTGCATGGAGACATCGCTTTTTGCGTACCATTGCATCGAAACGTGCAGAAGGCAAGCCAATAATCTACTTAGATGAAACTTATGTCCACAAAACCTATAAGCCTAAAAAATGTTGGCAAGGTCCATCAACAAGTGGAATAATTGAAAATATATCGTCAGAAAAACGATATATTATTGTGCATGCAGGATCAGAGAAAGGCCCTGTTTCAAACTCATTGTTAGTATTTAGCACCAAATCGAAAATGGCCGACTACCACCATGACATGAATTCCACAAATTTCAACAAATGGCTTCAAGAAAAGCTTATGCCCAATTTGAATGAACCACGTGTAATTGTAATGGACAATGCATCATACCATTCTGTCATAATAAATAAAGCGCCCACATCTCTAAATCGAAAGTTAGAGATACAGAATTGGCTTACATTGAATGGTAATTCATTTGAAACATACAATTCAAAAGCAGAGTTGCTCTGCTTAGTAAAACAGAACACACCAGAACCTATTTATGAAGCTGATGAACTTTTAAGCCAAAACGGACATGAAGTGCTAAGACTTCCTCCATATCATTGTGACCTAAATGCTATAGAACTCATATGGAGTCTAGCAAAAAGAAATGTGGGAAGCAAAAATGTAAGCCAAACTCCAAAAGAGTTCGAGGATCTCATAAAACAATCTTTTGAGTGTATTACAGCAGATGATTGGAAAAAAATGACAGACCATGTCATTCATTTGGAAGACAAGTACAAAAGAAGAGACCATATAACTGAAAATAATTTACAAAGCTTCATCATCAATTTAAGAGACAGCAGCGACTCCAGTGATTCTGACGATTCCCTCCATGTTGAAATTTTAGATTCAGATTTTGATTATAGTGATTAAAAAACAGTATAAAAATATATGGTGTTGTTTTCTTTGATACATACTCACATAGATTTACAAATATTTAAACTCATGATAATATTGATACTCATGATAGTGTTTGATAGCCTGTTTGTTTCTTTAATACGCCACAATGGAGTGACGTATCCGTATGATGTTTGGTATGGAGTTAATAAAGAGTTAACAAGTGATATAAGCTACTTTTAATCTCGTCATAACGCGGACAAAATTGCAAGCATCCACTAGTAAAATAAAAATAAATGTCAAAGTATCAAAGTGAGTTGTTCCAACTTTCCTTTTTACTTTAGGGCTGCCATGCTGATATTTTTTAAATTTGCCGCGCTTTTTCAGTATCAACTTTCATTAGCCAGACTCTAGTTTATGATTTTGGGATATTTTTACTCTAAAAAATCCCCAGAATTCACTAATTAATTTATAATGAAATCACAGTAGGTAATAAAATAATATTTTAATTGTGAAAATAATTAATGAAATTAATAAGCTAAAAATCAACATCAAATATGTACTTCTACAGGTATTTCTTCATCAACTTGATTAATTGTTGAAAATATCTTAACATCCTGTATTTAAGTACATATCTGTAGTGTAGTCTGCTTTTATTCAAGTTTTCACTTCTGTCGGTACACCCGGAGAGCCACTTTTTGTTACAGTTTTTCCAATAAGTAAATTGTATGTGCTGTTATACAATATGTTACAAAAACCCTGTCAGATCCATGAAGAGCGTATTCCGACATATAAATTAAAGTGGGACAGATGTTTCAAAAACATCTGTATCAAATAAATAGTAAGTTATTTCATTTTTAATTTCGAGAATAATCTGAATTTTACCCCAAAAATAGGCAAATTTTGTACGTTTTACAATGTCATACGTAGATTATTGACTCCTCCACACCGCCCCAGCGCGGCGCATAGTGCCGCCGGTATTGTCAAGGTAAGTTTTAAGTTTTGAGCGCCAAATAATGAAATTACTAGGGTATTTTTTTTCTTTTCGGGTAAACTATTACAGTCCGTCTAAAAAGAGTAGACAAAAAATGAGGGCGCCACTGTCGTTTAACTGGTATACCCCATACTATATAATAACTGGTTTTGATACTTGCAATATTTATTGTATTATTGGCATTAATATTTTATGATTCTAAGCTAACTTAGTACTACACATAACCACTTTACATCACAAGTTGTGGTTAAATTCTACTAATACATATTATTATAAATACGGAAGATTGTGAGGATGGATGGAACTTGGCACAGGAATAGACCTGGAATAACTAGAGGGCACAGCTAGTAAAATAATAAAACAAGAGTTAAGTGTTATTAATAAAATATTTATTCATAAAATTAGTCATCCGACATATCAAAATCTAAATATTCGACACCAGACATGTTGTTATCTATTGCCCCCGGAGAATCTTGCCGAGAAGTACTAGGCAGACAGGAATCTTCTGATTCTGTTTCAGACTCACTGCTGCTGCTGCTATCCTCACCAACTCTTATAATTAATTCTTCTATATTTTGATACAGCCTGGGGCCTCTTTCAATATACTCCATTACAATTTTTTTGGCATGGTCACAACATGATTTCCAATCTACTGGAGTTATAGAAGCAAAAGCCTCTTCGGTTAATTGTTTTATATCTCTGGATCCAACATTTTGTGCTGCCACTTTTCTTTTTGCCAAAGAACATATAAGTTCAATCGGGTTCAGGTCGCAGTGATAGGGTGGCAGCCTTACGACTTTATGTCCATGCTCGCTCAGTAACTCGTCAATTTCATAAACTGGTGCTTGTTTATTTTTTTTCACCAAATCATAAAGCATAGGTTTTCGTAGGGTCGGATCAAAATTAATATTATTCTTTTCGAGCCATAATTTGATTTCGGCAATCGTGCTGGATGTTGCGGGAGCCTTATTTTTCACAATCGAGTGATATGGGGCGTTGTCCATTACAATAATGGAAGGATATTCAAGGCTTGGGATGAGCTTTTCGGTTACCCATTTATTAAAGTTTGTTCTATTCATTTCAGAATAATAGTCTTCCTGTTTGTTATTTCCACTACAAATAAGAAGAGAGTTCGGTACAAATCCTTTTTCACTTCCTGCATTGATGAGAATCCATCTTTTCCCTTTTGAGATATCTTGAATAACTCCTTCGGTTTCAATAGATTGCCAACATTTTTTTAATTTGTATGATGAGTGAATACAACTTTCATCTAGATATATAATATCTTTTTGCAACTTTTCAGGTAAGTTACGGTTGTCCATAATAACTTTTTAATATTTTTCCCTTTTAATACAAATATTAGTATTTTCCATCAAAGCTTTTCTGTTAGATTTACATTTTTTGTATTTAAAACCAATAGATTTTAAAATTTTGTGTAAATGTGCTCGACTTCCATTGAAACCAAGATCTTCCCTTACCATGGTTAGTATTTTATTAAGTGTAGGGACTTCTTTTTTACACTATAGAAATAATGCACTTTTTGTCGGATTGCACACTGGTCAAAATCGTCTAATTCTTTTCTTGGTCGCCCCTTTCTATGTTTAGCAGGAGTACTGAATTTTCCTTTAGTTTTGGATCCTTCCGAAACTATTCGTCGCACTGTACTCTCGGATTTACCTGAAAATAATAAATTATATTGTTAAGTATCAAAATCAGTCACACGCACTATAAATATGTGTTTTATTTTCATAACCTCAACTGTACATATAAAAGTAAATATTTCATGATAAGACCACTCTTGGATAAGACATTACTATTTAAAGGAGTGTAAAGTGCCTAAAAGTACTACATTAATTCATAACTTACCAGTCAGATCCGTTGTTCGTTTATAAACGTGTTCCATCTGCGTGAGCAATCTGCCGGCTTGGAATTCGGCTAAACAACACATAAACATTTTGTATATCACTTCACGAGTGCCGCTGCGGATTGTTTTATTAATTTTTCAAATGTTTATAATAAGTTTTTGGATAAAAACTAGAATTGAAGCAAGAATTCAAATGAAAGCAAACAATGTTTAAACTACAATGACAAGTAAGTGACAAGATTGACTTTTAATGAAGTGTTGCCAGCCACAGAATATAGTTAGTTTCTTAAACATTAATTTCTACTCTTTTTAGACGGACTGTACATTATTGTGACCAAATATCGATATTTTATCACACCCTTATCTGACAGGGTTTTTGTTACTTAATATCACAGTTATTATTGTATAACGACCATGCTGAATTGGGAGTGGAACAAAAAAGTCTAGTTAGGAAGACTGTTACTTCTAATATTATAATTATGTACTTATTGATTTGTTTTTTATAATTATAAATAAACGACAAGTGGCTTTTTTAAATGTGTGTTATAATTGGTTCCAAAATTTGAGACCTACATATCGATAAGTAAATAATATTTCATAATTAATTTAATATTAATATTATATGTATAAATATATAATTGAATTCATTCGTATCATAGCGTCGTCGTATGTAACGCTGCTTGCGAGATTGAGATGGTCGACGGTTGATGAGCCGCGGTTATTCATACAAATAGAATGTATTTTGTAGCGTATTAGGTGATAATAAGCATAGCAGGTGTGAAAAGAAGTTTGAGTACCTACTGTGTGGTCTTGGTTGTGTGAGTTAGTACTGTCTTGCGTAATGTGTAAAATGCATACGTTTAATATCGACGAATTTGAGTACCCAGGCAAACATTGCACGGTTTTTAGGGAATGTGAAGCTGATATCAAATCTTTAAATTGTAGTAAATAAATTTAAAAAAATGTGAGCCTATCATGTTATTAATCTATATCGATACTGTCGCATCACTAGCGTAGAGTGTACAGGGCACAAACCATCGATGCAACACGTCCCTCTTACGTCAATGTCAATTGTCTAAAAAGTCAATAATTAGTGTGTCTACTTTTAGAGCCTTCGCACTTTTTACGGTAAAAGTACAGAATTTAGGGACCAAACCCTTGTTTCATGAATGGACTTATTAAGAGGAGGCTTCCAAAAACTTTATGATTTTTGTCGTAACTTTCTGAAGTCTAGTGCATGTTTTATCAATATAAACCTTAAGAATGTTATTTTTCAGAGTTTTTCTTTCGAACAGCGCAAAGAGTTTTCTAAATAAATACTTTTGTACTAAATTTTTTTCGTTTTAAATTTAAACATATTTAGACTCTAAATCGGTGTACCAGCCGGGTTTATTGTTTTATGTAACATGAGCAGATTATGAATGATTTGGTAAACTATGAGCTATGGCAAAACCTAAATTAGTATGTGGAAACAATGGTTAAGAAGGAAAGGAAGGAAGGGAGGGAAGACGATCTGTCAAATCGTGATTTGTCGCCCTTTCGTCGCTACGTCGACGATTTTTCAAATTATATTATTTTAGTGAAAGTATCATAAAAAGAAGAGTTTTTGACAACACAATTATGAGGATCACCAACGTGAGACGCAGCCGGATTTTCCGCATGTCTGGCGGCTGTGCTATTCTGATAGTTTTATTGTACGCTTTACACAAATGGTCCAGTGAGAATATCAGAGAGGGTCCTGAGGGTGCGTTACTTTCGGAGTCTCAGGTCGGCTATTACAAGTTCCACCGCGATGTATATCCTACGTTGAAGACAGGTGAGTTCCGTTCGGCTCGAGGACGAAGTAAAATTAAAAACAAGGGCATTGTTGTAGTACAGTTATGTGGCCTACACTGCCGGCGTGTCTTTTTGTGTTTTCGTTACGTCAACGTTTATATTGTTTTCTCGCACGTTATCAGATTAATTTCAAATTGTTATACGAGTTATTTGTATGCTGCCTACTTCCAACCAACATTACAATGATTTTATGTTTAACAGAGAAACTGACAAAAACTTAGGTTTCTAAAGAGATTGAAGATGTTACCTCTACGTACCTTAAATAAATAAAAGAAGCGTTTATTTCTGTAACCTTATACTTAAAAACGAACATTTAGGCTGGCTTGGACAACGATCCCTAAACATATTTAGCAACTAACGTGTTAAAATTTGACAACGATGCACCAGTCGCCTGAGCGAGTGCTGTAAATATCTTCATTTGCATGTTTCTTCAATCAATGTTAATAACCTTCATTGCCTTACTTACTGCTATAAAAGAGCCTTTCTCTTTGCTAAAATCGCCAAAAACCATTGCTGGATATTTGTATCAGAGATACTTAGATGATCTTTTAAAATAATCAATTCATTTAATTAAAAATGTTTACCTTAAAATCTAATTTTCTAGCTATAAATACATAATACTAAAATTGTGTTAGCTCAGGATAAAAATCTTTAAATTGAGCTTACTCATCAAGGATCACGTTGTGGTACCTGACCAACTATATATATTTTATTCCATAAAACTGCTAATGACAAATTTATTTGGGTTCAAATATACATAATTATCAACTTCACAAGTATGAGATTACTATAAACAATTTAGAATAAATAGGTATATACATAATACTGGACATTTCACACAGCAGCACCAACTATCCCCAAAATAACCAAAGCTTGTACACTCGGCTACACATCAAGCTATACATTTCCAGTACAAGCTGACCTCGCATTGTGTAGGCTTTTCTTAGAATGAGAGGTCAGCGTATACTGGAAATGTATAGCTTGTTGTGTAGCCGTGTGTACTATAACAACCTGTTAACAATAAATTGTATAATGTAAACAGCATGCCTGCCTATTTAGATACAAACACATAGTCTGCCTTCCTGTTGCTATACTTTGCCAGGGTTCATATGTGAAACTATCTTCTTGCTACCTGTAACAACTTTGTCACTATGTGAAAACAATAAATATCATGAGATCTAAAGATGTCCACAATATTGTGATATGATCCTATATATCTTATATTTCATATCTTAGCTCCTTATATTGGTGGGTTTCCACATGTACCTAGTCTAGATAGATAGCTAACTCTTGATAGTACATATCGGGTAACTATCGGGAAGTGTCTAGTCAATGGTAGGGTCTTTGGTTCCTAGGCCAGGGTGCAGAGGAATGCAAAAACTGACTCGGATTTACTGAAGCACCATTTATTGTCCGTTTACATTGCGTGAACTACTCTATAACAAAGGCTGGAGGCGACTGGTGTGGTAGCTGGCAAATGACGCCACATTCGACCAAAAAGCAGACTTGCATAAAACTCAGTCACAGTATACAGAGTGTTTTTTTTAACTGGAACAGTACGGCAGCACCCATAACCAGAAGAGATACAGGTGCAGTTTCTTTTAAAACATCAGCTCGTTTTCGAAGAAAATCATTATGGCATTTAAATTTTTTGGTCAAGCGTGAGTAGCGCCTTAAAATGAATCAAGTTGGTAAAAAATTTTTTGATGCCGATCAATGCAGTCCTTTGTAGATTCTAATTGCACATTAAAAAAGTATTAATACTGTAGCGATTAAGAAGTTAAGGAACTCCATGCTCTCATGAGCAATTCAAAAACATTTCGTATTTAAGAACAATTTTGAATTTCGAACATGGTTCTTGCATCTGTCGGACTTTTATATCAGTCATTGCATCATCTTATTTATCCTATCATGGCATTGTCAAATACGCAAAAAGTAGACTTAATTGAAGCATACTTCCTCAATCGTGGTCTGGGTAGCGTTCCTGATACCACTTCAACGCATTAGTTGGGCTTCGTCGGTTAAGGAGGTATGCTTCAATTAAGTCTACGAGTACTTTTTGCGTATTTGACAATGCCATGATAGGACAAATAAGATGCTGCAATGACTGATATAAAAGTCCGACAGATGCAAGAACCATCTTCGAAATTCAAAATTGTTCTGAAATACTAAAGGTTTTTAATTGCTCATGAAAGCATGGAGTTCATAAACTTCTTAATCGCTACAGTATTAATACATACTTCTATAATGTGCAATTAGAATCTAATAAGATGTTTGTTGGAGGAATTTAGCTTTGTCCTGTTGTAAGAGAATATACCTAGTCAGGTCATAAATTCTGTCACATGTTTAATATAAAATAATTGAAACAAGTTTATTCATTATGTGACCATTTATATACCAAAATGAACTTAACAAAACATAGATTCTTATGACACTAAAGTTTATTCAAAATGACCTCCGTGATTTTGAATACAGGCCTTCAATCTGCGCGGCCAGTCGTCTATCGCAGCACGAACGAGGTCCATGTCAATATCGGCGGCTGCCTTAATCAAGGATGTCTTGAGTGACTCCAAATTGGGATGAGGCTTTGAGCACGCCTTTTCCTCCAAGTGTTGCCATATCTTGTAATCTAACGGATTCAAATCTGGACTGGAGGAGGGCCAGTCTTCGTGCCGGATGAAGTCGATTTCACGCTCTGCCAGCCAGTCTTGTGTGCTCTTCGCTCTATGAGCTGGCGCCGAATCTTGTTGGAATACCCAGTGCCTGTTATTGAACATGGTATGAGAAACAGGTTCCACAAGATTGGTCAGGACTGTATTTTGATACACAACTGTATTCGTTTTTACACCTTTCTCACAAAAATGTACCTCTGTTAAGCCCCAATAAGAAACTCCCAACCATACCATGAGCGAGGATGGAAAATGACCTCGTTGGACACGCGGAATACGGTTGCTCGCTTCTTCACTACTGTGTGCGTACACCTTATCATTTTGTTTGTTGTAGCTCTCTTCTACGGTAAAAATTTTTTCATCCGAAAAAAGAATTTCCCGATATTTTTTTTCCGCGTACCGCTTCAACAAAGCGCGGCATCTCTTCAGTCTCAGGTCCATTAGACGAGCATTCAAACGATGTCCTGTTTTTCTTCGATATGCCCGAAGCCCTAAGTCTTCATTTAACACCCTTTTCACCGTGGTTCTGCTTAACCCCATCTGAAGGGCCAACAGTTTCTGCTTACGTTTGGGATTTCTTTGAATTCGCACCTTCACAGCTTTTATCACTGCTGGAGTCCTAACAGACCGAGGGCGACCACTTCTTGACCTGTCATCTACACTAGAGTCTTCATTGTATCGTTTGATGGTGCGATAAACGAATCTTTTGGTTATATTCAAATTTTTCAGTATGTCAAATATTTGAATTGGCGCGTAACCGCAACGATGCAACGCAATAACTGCAACACGGTCTTCTTTAAGCGTCCACTCCATATTTAAAAATGAGTAAAATTCTAAAAAGTATACATTTTTATTTTCATGAACAATTCGAAATTCGAATTCTATAAACTTTTTTGTGGCCAGCATTCTAAAAGAAAAGTTTTTACTGTGTGACAATACTTATGACCTGACTAGGTATTTTATCAAATTTAACTAACTTCCGCGGCTCAGAGTTTTTTCATCCAATACAATAAAATGATTCTTACAAAGGACTGCATCGATCGGCATCAAAAAAAATTTCTACGAACTTGATTCATTTTAAGGCGCTACTCACGCTTGACTAAAAAAATTTTAATTCCAAAATGTTTTTCTTCGAAAACGAGCTGATGTTATAAAAGAAACTGCACCTGTATCTCCTCTGGTAATGGGTGCTGCCGTACTGTTCCAGTTAAAAAAACACTTTGTATACTGCAGTAGCCCTAGCCCCCACAGTACATAACACTAATTACAGAACCAAACACAACGAAAAATACATAAAAATAATAGAAATGCACAATGGGCGGTCTTATCGCTTTAAGCGATGTCTTCCAGTCAACCATAGGATTGAGAGGACTTTTTGGAAGAATGGGACTAGACACCACCGTCTAGTTATTTATTTATTTTTATATAAAATGTTATCTGGATGAGACTTGCAAGGGACCGGAAAGAATGGCGTAATAAAGAGGAGGCCTATACCCAACAGTGGGTGCAGACGGGCTGAGACGATGATGAAAATGTTATCTATTTCTTGCTTTCAGAGTTGGGTAACTTTGAGCCGAAAAAACCCAAACCCGCCAAGGGCCCTGGTGAGGAAGGGAAGCCCTACCAAATGCCTCAAGACCGAGCCAATGACATTGCCGAGTCGGAGAGTGAATATGGTATGAACATCGCCGCCTCTGATGACATTGCTATGAATAGGTAAGATGTGGTGATATTTTTATTTATTGATACAAATCAAAACTCACAATTTAATTGAACACTCCGTCTACTTTTAAAAATTGATTTTGTTCTTATTTTGGTCTGAATAAAGCCTTTAAAGGGCAGATATACTCAAAAAAAGGACGCACCTTTGAAACCAAATTGAGCTTGTACTTATAAAAAAATAAATAAAATACATTTATTTCAAGCAATTATGTAGCTCATATAGGAAAGCGCACAACACAATAAGTAAACTAATGTTTATACATGGTTTTTGAGAGCATGCCTGTGACAGCAATGTCTGGTGTACGGGCAGTCTACTCTGCCGGCTATCATTGCCAAGACGGTGTTGGCGCTGGCCCGCAGCCTGTGCACCAGGGACGCGGCTCGCTTACGCATGACGGTATGGAAGCAGTCGACCCGCGCCGCCGCGAACATTATATTATACTGGACGCGGAGTGCGCTGTACGCCGCCTGCGTATACTTCGCCCACAGGCTGCACGAGTACAGAGAGGTACAGTACGCCCGAAATAAAGTCAGCTTAACCCCCTCTGAACTACGCGCAAACCTGCGAGCAATCATATTCGCACGCACGGACAGCGTCCTCCGCTCCCGTTCGATGTCTTCATTGTCTTTGAGGTCGGTAGTGACAACGTGCCCAAGATATTTAAATGTATATACTCTGTCTAAGATAATCCCGTTAAGACTTAAAGTTGGGACACTTTCAAGACGTTTCGTACCGGCCTCAAAGACCATGAAATATATATACAAAAAAAAATTATATATATATAATGATATATATATACATTTTTTTTGTAAATACATACTTATAATTACAATATAAAGAAAAACATCCAGACTCGAAACAAATATCTGTAGATCATGCAAACATTTGTTACGCGGCGGGAATCGAATCCGCGAGTTCCGTTGTTTAATGAGTTTTCCTTATGTGGAGGCCAAATAAAATATCTATTTCTGTGATTTCAGGACCGTCCCAGACACCCGACTGGATGAGTGTCAGTACTGGCATTACCCAGAAGCCCTTCCGTCTACCTCGGTCATCGTCGTGTTCCACAACGAAGGCTTCTCGGTACTGATGAGGACGGTGCACACAGTGATCGATAGATCTCCACCGAATGTTCTGCATGAAGTCGTTTTGGTAAGATTATCTTGGTACATTTGTAAATTAGCGAGCACAAAATGCGTTTTGTAGACTACTGCCACAAACAATATAGGAATAGATGTAAAGACTAGAACAGATGCACCCGCGCGTTCGAGGATCTCGGGTCAAGGCGGTCGAAGCTCAATTTTTGTACTAAGCTTTAATTCTGATCCAATTCTGTGCGTGCGAGGCCTTCAGACTTCGTTTAAACTCCAACACTAATGGTTTGTCCACTATAAGCTCATACGAGTAACTTATAATTTTATTATAATCCCATGGGATATATAGATTATATTAGATACAAGCTTCCGCCTGCTGCTTCGCACACGTGGTATGTCAATAAGAAGTAACCTATGTCTCAATCCAGGTCATAACCTGTATACTGAATTTCATCGAAATCGGCCCAGCCGCTCAGTCATGAAAACGTAATAAAAACCAGCCAAATGCGAGTGCGGGTTCCGTACCATTAGCTATAAAAACGGCAAAAAAATCACGTTTGTTGTATCGGAGACCCCCTTAAATATATGTTTTAATGTAATTAATTTTTATACTGAATATATAACTAAATATTCTGTGAATATTTCAAGCGTCTACCTGTTGTTGTTATCAATATCGAGCTAAAACGAGCAAAAAAATCACGTTTGTTGTATCGGAGCCCGACTTATATATTAAATATTTATTTTATTCTGTTTTTAGTATTTGTTGTTATAGCGGTAACAGATATACATCATCTGTGAAAATTTCAACTGTCTAACTATCACGATTCATGAGATACAGCCTGGTGACAGATGGACAGACAGACAGACAGACAGCCAAGTCTCAGTAATAGGGTCCCGTTTTACCCTTTCGGTACGGAACCCTAAAAACAGACAAAGACAAGTTACTTTTGAATTTATAAAAAAATATGAACTGGTGGTTCGTCCCGAACTGAGATCTCGCGAGCCTTCTAAAACACAAAAAAAATTCTTAGGTTGACTCTCGCAACGATGCCTAAACGTATTTAGTGGCTAAATATGATTTAAGGAGTTGTCAAATCATACAAATACGTAAAGTTTAAACATGTTTAGGGATCGTTGTGCAAGCCGGCCTTATTCTTTGACTAATAAAATAGTGCCACGAAATGCACAACCAACTTACTTGACCAACAGTTTCATTCAAATTACAGGTAACGGGAGTTGTTTTTTTTTGGGTTGAAATTGCAGTTATTCTGGGTTTCAGACTTGCCTATATTTGTGTCACTAAAGCTACACGCATACCAAAATTCAGCAATGTGGGGTCACTGTTGTACACTGTGAATTTTGTCAAAGTTCAGTTTATATTATGACTAATAGTAATAACTTAAAAACTGTAAGGTTTAAACTAAAAATAAAAACGGTGTCTAATGTACTCACAAAGATCTTTAATTAAACGTGCCATTTGACCGGATAGTCCCATTTTGTTAGTGAGAAATTTGTCCCATTTGGCTGTTGAAAAATGAGACGCGTCTCATTTGACCAGTTAGCCTCATTTTCATTTTTTTTACGCCTCTTGAATCCCAATATCTCAACAACCCCCCAACATTTTTAGCTCATTTAGTCACACCAAATTGTGCCATCACTATCTACCTATGTATTAAATTTTACGATGATCGGATCAACGCTTCGAAAGTTATCCTCGGACAGACATACATACATACATACAACGCCGATTTGCCCAAGTTGATTTAGAGATCTCGCTTCGCTCGATCAAATATCGGAAAAATTCACGCAAGAAGAAATGACGAAGAAAATTCATTTTCTCATACATAATGATGGCCAATTGACAATCCTACCGGGGTGACGTAGGTACGTATTGGCAGCCCGCGTCACATGCATGTCATGTCAAGGCGGTACGAAGTTGGGCGGGTCAACTAGTAATAGGATTCGCCATTTTGGAGTGATAGCGAATAAGCCGAACGGAGAAAATTGTGCTTTATTTTAACGATTTTGGCCTCTTTTCTTTAACTTTATAACTGTTTGATAAATCTAAGTGTTGTGTTGTCCTTTTAAAGTGGTGGTAAGACTATTCTAATTGTATTTATTTTCATAGAAGAGTCGAAAGATCTGTGTTTGAGTTTGGTAAGCTTCAAGCATGGATTGCGACACGCCAGCCGGCCCTGCCGGCCCCGCCTGATACCCCGGACTCTGTTACTCCTTCTGTAGCAACAGGATCTAAACGCCGATTAGAATCAGCAAAACAATGTGCACCTAAAAAACCTGTGACGTCTGCTGAGTTAGACGTACCATCTATACAAACTGTCTACACTCACCCATCGATCGTAGTTGGTGCTATTCAAGCTTACTCATCTTTGGATAAGGGTCCATATGTTGTCCACGTTTCCCGATCAGAACCAGAACCCTCCGCTGGAACGACGATCAGACCAATTAAGTTTGGTCAATTTTTGACCACTCACAAATTTACGAATATTTGTGCTGAAGGTGTTAAGGTGGTCGCAATAAAATATCAGTTGAATTTCTTTCAGCTGATGATGCTAACAAATTTATCACCTCCCCAATTCTACCAATGTGCAAGTACATAGATTTCATCCCCACTTATAATGTGACAAGAATGGGATTAGTTCTCCAGGTGCCAACTGATCTTTCAATGGACGAATTTGCTCAGTCCCTTGTTCTCCCCTCTGGTTGTGGTATTGTTATTAAAGCCCGCCGTCAAAATAGAAAAACTATTGCAGAAGGAACAGTAACATGGGTGCCAACCCAAACTGTTGTTGTGACCTTCCAAGGTCAGCTCCTTCCTTCCAAGGTCTTCCTCTACTACACCTCCCTGCCAGTTGAGCTATACCAGTACCCCACAATTCAGTGCCACACATGCTGCCGGTATGGCCATACTAAGGCTCAATGTAGATCAAAACCCAGATGCTTCCGCTGTTCCAAAGATCACACTGGTGATAGCTGTAACATCCCTGAAGCTGAAGCCTCTTGCCTGCATTGCTCAGGACAACATTTTGCTACAAGCAAATCTTGTCCGGAGCTAGGTAGACAAAAATCCATTAAAGCAGTTATGGCCCAGAACAACATCTCATACGAATAATCAGCTGCACAGTTTCCTCAGGTATCTCGTTCATATTTACAGGTTGCCCAAGAGATGTACTCCCAGCCTTCTCCATACCAAGCCACGCAGAATAATTTTTCTGCAGGTTCATCTCAGTCCCATCCCACTAAGTCATATGTTAAAACTGTCTACGCCAACCCTCTCCCGCGAGCTCCAGTGAGTAAGTCTTATGACAAGGCTGCCCACCGAGAGATTGTCACAGACCCAACATCAGCTATGCCCAATAGTTGTGCCATTGGTAATAACCAACCGTTAGGAGTTTCCCCTAACGAAAATATGTTAGAAACATTAATAAATTTAATAATAAACATTTTACTAATGAACCCTCATCCCTACCGTCCAACTTTGCCTCTAAACTTACTCAATTAGTCTCACTATCTGGTCATAATGGATCCAGTAGTCGCTCTGCAGTGGAACAGCCAGAGCATGCGTGCAAAAAAGCATGAACTGGTCTACTTAATTTCAAAATTCCGCCCGTCAGTCATTGCCGTCTCGGAGACATGGCTGAAGCCTGGAACCCGTTATCGGATTTCAGGTTACACCTGTCTGCGGGACGACAGGGCTGACGGGCATGCCGGCAGCGCCTTGTTAGTAAGGCGCTGCCTTCCCTTTTCCCAAATCACTCCCTTCCCATCCTTCTGATATCAACATTGTTGGTATCAGATCCCTTAATATTTCCTTTATATCTGTATATATTCCTCATCCCAACTCCTCCTTGATTCCCGATCTCCTTCTCCTCTTATCATCTGTTCCTTCCCCCATGGTGCTCATGGGTGATTTGAATGGCCATAACACTATCTGGGGTCATAGCCACTCCGATATGTTTGGTCTTTCCCTATTAGAGATATTTGATGAAGTCAACTTGTGCCTACTCAATGATGGATCACCGACTCGGAGAGCACTTCCTTCTCAAAATCCGAAAAGCGCCGTCGATCTCTCACTTTGCTCTCCATCTCTTTTCTCTATGACTATGGAAAATTTTTCCTTCGACTTATGGAAGTGACCATTTCCCTATCTTAATTTCTATCTATGCTAATTTTTCGAACCCTTTCCGTAACCCTAGTCCTTCTCATAAATACAAACTTTCTGGAGCTGATTGGTCAGCTTATTCATCTTCACTTGATCTTAAAATAGATTCTTCCACTCACATTCAACATAATGACTCCCTTGCAGCATATAACTCCTTTGTTGATAATATTACTACATGCGCTGATCTCCACATTCCCCTTAAAAAGCCCTCCAAAGATTTTAGAATCTCTACCCCGTGGTGGGATTCTGAGTGCACAACAGCTGTATCGGAACGGAGAGAAGTTGAAAAAAGTTACAAGGAATCTATATCTATAGAAAAAATTTTAGTCTATAAAAAATCCTCAGCGAAACTCAGAAAGTTGGTCTCTAAAAAGAAAAAACAGGGATAGATTGGGTTTTACGAAAACCTCTCGCATAGAACACCATCATATATCATCTGGAACCAGATCAGACGATTCAGAGGATCATTTAATATCGAAAATATTTCAGCTAATGATCCTTCACCGTGGCTAGAGGCCTTTTCGGACAAACTCGCCCCTCCTTCAGTCCCATCTATTTCCTCCATCCCCTCGATCCCTTCGTCAATCCCTTCTGAAAATTGTTGTGATCGCCCCTTCTGTTTTAATGAATTGACCCTTGCACTTGACGGACTGACTGACTCTTCCCCCGGTATCGATGGTATCCCTTAATCCTTTCTCACGAAATCTTCTGAAAACACAAAAAATATTACTTACTTCTTATTAACTCCTTCTTTGAAACCGGCTTAATTCCTGATCAATGGAAAACTCAAATTATCATCCCGGTACTGAAACCTGGAAAGGATCCATCTGACCCTAATGGTCGTAGACCAATAGCTTTGTCCTCCGTCATGGCTAAGGTTATGAAGCACATGATTAAACACCATCTTGAGTGGTTGGTTGAGAATCGTTCACTACTTGCTAATTCCCAATTTGGCTTTAGAAAAGGCATGAGTACCATGGACAGCCTTAGTCTCTTAACAACAGACACCACATCGATTTCAAAGAAAAGAAATTTCTAGTTGCTGTATTTTTGGACATCGCATCAGCTTATGACAACGTCCTGCTTCCGGTTCTCAGGAGTAAGCTCGTTCAGCTGAGAATACCTGAGAAGCTGGTTCGTTTTATATGCAACCTATTGATGGAAAGGTCTGTTGTTATTAAATCCCACCAAGGCCTCCTCCCTCCTATGACGGTTTGGAAAGGATTACCTCAGGGTTCTGTCCTGAGCCCACTTCTTAACAACCTCTACACCTTGAGCAATCTGTGAATTCTTTTTGTGAGGTTTTACAATATGCTGACACGATCTTATGTCACTTTATATCACATCCGTGTCCACAGAAGAGGCAAGTAACCAACTGAATTCTGCATTTTTCTACCTTAGCGACTGGTTACTTGATCACGGCTTATCTATTTCTGCTCCCAAAAGTAATGTTGTAATATTTTCCAGAAAAAGAATTTCCCCATCTATTCAATTATTCATTGACCAAGAGATTATCCCTCAATCTAATAGTGCAAAATTTATAGGTGTTACATTGGACTCAAAAATGACGGGCGTCCCATATTTTGTTATGACCTCTCAAAAATGCGAAAAGAACATTAACATCCTTCGCTCCTTTCGGGTGTCTGGTGGGGTTCTCATCCATATTCTCAAAAGCTTCTATACAACGCCATAATTCGGAGTCATTTTGATTATGGAACATTCCTTCTGAATCTTTGTAATAAATCTGGTTTAGATAAGTTAGACAAAATTCATTCAAAATGCTTGCGTATAATTCTTGGAGCCATGAAATCATCCCCCATCAATGCTATGCAGGTTGAGTGTGGTGAGCCTCCATTGTATTTGCGTAGACAGTTCCTATCTGGTTCTTTTTCAAATTAGCACATAACCGTAATCACCCACTTCTTCCAAAATTGACTCGCCTGCTTAACTTATTTGATAATTACAATCCTGATAAAATCCCCTGTCTCCTCCGTAGTTTCAAACAATTTTCCCAACTTCCTAACCCAGTAATTCAGTTCCCAACTCATCCACTCTTACCTTATCTCACTTCTTATGAAGCTTTAATATTTCAGCCTAATATCCTCCTGTCCTTTGGTATAGATAAGGAATCTTCCAATGCCCGAGAAAAATTTTATGAACACCTGGATGCTAAATTTAATGGGTGGCACTCCATCTTCACTGATGCTTCAAAACTATCTACAGACAGTGTCGTGGGAGCAGCTGTGTGGATTCCATTCACCAAAATCTCCCTTAGTTTTAAATGTCCCTCGACATCAGTGTTTTCTGGCGAAGCTGTTGCGCTTCTAGAAGCTATCTGTTTCATTAAATCCCACCAATTAAACAACTATTATATTTTCTGATTCTAAAAGCTGCCTGCTATCTATTATATCCAACCGTTTCCGTTCTGTATCTCGTTTCCCTATTATTCTTCAAATTAGGCAATCCCTTTTTGAATGTCACAATCTTGGGATAAACGTTGTTCTTTCCTGGATTCCAGGGCACTCTGGAATTCCTGGTAATGAGTCAGCTGACTCTTTCGCAAAAGATGCTGCTCAGATAGGTTCCCTTGAACATTTCAAATCCTTCTCACATGACTTCTTCCCAAATCACAACTGGAACAATCGTGGACTGAGTTTGGAATCGTTCCAAAAAAGATAAGGGTAAACATTATGCAGATATCCAACCCGATATTCCTCGAACTGGTTTTTTAAATTCCGAAAGGCTAGTAAGATTACCACCTCCACAATTTGTCGTCTTCGACTTGGCCACTCGTGTACCCTGTATTTTTGGCCAAACTTGGGATTAGGAACCACTCCCTATGTGAGTGTGGCCTGGACGAAGGAAACGTGGACCACATATTCTTCGAGTGTCACAGATTGCGGTGTTCCCTCTATGAAATCCTTCCTCCTAAAATCCCTCGTCCTACCTCCTTTAAATGTTTAGTAACCCTTACCTTCTCTCCTTTAATTAATTATATTTTATGTAAATTTATAAATGATAACAACATTAGGTTGTAAATGTATATATTACTTACTAGCTCACTAACCCACATTATCTATAATAGTACTAACAACTAATATTGTGCCTTTTTATATGTTGTGTTGTCTCTTTTCTATTAGAATTATCAAAGGTTTTTTCCAAATTTAGAATACCGGTCATATTCTTGACCTACATTAGCTCCTATTAAGTTTATGAAAATATCGCGACATCGACATTGGCGGAATTGTGACACTCCCTAGTCACAGATGTCACAATCAAGAACTGAACTAGTAATATAATAGATAATATGATACGAATGTTATGTCCCTGCTAATACGCATGTTAAATGCGTAATGACCTACTGTGCACATATGTGTGTTATGTTGTTTTAAATAATTTTTCATAACTGTGTTTAAAGATATTGTATGCATGTGTTTCCTCTAATAGTGATGCTAAATAAATACAAATTATATAATCACTCGTTTTGAGTGTAACTCCAGGCTCCCAATAACACATTAAATAATTTGTTTCTAGATTACCACAAAAGGTGAATTTTATAAATGATCAAAACTATTAAAATATTTAAACAATTTATTTGGTTTGAACTTTTAATAACACCTAAACAAATAAAATGAATATACTTGTGTGTGGTAATTCATTGTATCATTGTTGTATTGCAGATTAATTATAGCTGATAGCACACTTTCTAAGAATGTAGATGTTATCATCTGCTTTTAATCGTTTCTTCATGTCAGGAGGTGTGGTTTACTAAGTTCTAGATAATTTTTAATTGTTCTGTGATCTGATTAAACAAAAACATTAAAATTAGTTTTAAAAAATATTTAAACAAAAATTAAGATGGCGAAAACAACCGCTTCAACTTATATTTTTAGGAAAGTATTTTAGGGGTAATTCTGCTTCGAGGAATCGTCCAAACTTTGGATCGATTCTTCAGGCATGAACCGTTCCAAATCACTGATTAAAGCCTTTGATAAACTGTATACAAACCGAATCCTAGCGCTAACCAGAAATAATCTCCGCATTATAGTCCCTGACTGTATTAGAGTATTTGAGTATTAGAGCCCTGACTGGACACTGTCGGCTTAATAAGCACATGTTCAAGCTAGGGCTATGCAATACACAAACCTGCACATTCTGTAATGAGGCGGCAGAATCGCCCCTACATCTGTGAGGCGAGTGTGCTCCACTAATGCGTAAACGTAGCATTCATCTGGGCAAACACATTCTTAGCTCCTAAGAATATTCTACAGTTTTTAGCAGCTCTAGGACTTTGTAGTGAACTTTAAACGCCCCCATAACCTAGAGGTGACTCAAAAACAAGTGACGATTACAATAGGCCTCGTGGCCGCAGTGGAACTAAAGCCGCAAAAGTTAATAAAAAAAGGGGTAACTCAAAATCCAGCTCTCAATCAGTCAAAATCGACTGTTTTTCCTCATAACCTCATTTATTGTTTTAGGTAGACGACTTTTCAGATAAAGAAAACTTAAAACAGAACCTCGATAACTACATCAAGCGATGGAAAGGCAAAGTGCGCTTGATCCGCAACACACAGCGCGAAGGCCTCATCCGCACTCGCTCACGAGGCGCCCAAGAGGCCACTGGTGACGTCATAGTATTCCTAGACGCTCACTGCGAAGTTAACGTAAACTGGCTACCACCGCTACTCGCACCCATCTACAGAGATTATAGAATTATGACAGTGCCAGTCATAGACGGAATCGACCATAGAACCTTCGAATACAGACCAGTATACTCCCATGGGACAAATTACAGAGGGATATTCGAATGGGGAATGCTTTACAAAGAAAATGAGGTACCGGATAGAGAAGCCAATTTACACAAACACAAATCCGAACCGTACAAAAGTCCAACACATGCAGGCGGTCTATTCGCAATCAACAGAAGATATTTCCTCGAAATCGGCGCTTACGATCCTGGTCTACTGGTCTGGGGAGGGGAGAATTTCGAACTGAGCTTTAAGATCTGGCAATGCGGTGGCAGTATCGAATGGGTGCCGTGTTCAAGAGTGGGGCACGTCTACAGAGCGTTCATGCCGTACTCTTTCGGAAACCTAGCTAAAAACCGAAAAGGATCGCTCATTACTATTAACTATAAGAGAGTTATCGAAACATGGTTCGATGAAGAGCATAAAGAGTATTTCTACACTAGAGAGCCGATGGCTAGATTTTTGGATATGGGTGATATAAGCGATCAAGTAGCGTTGAAAGAAAGGCTGCAGTGTAAGAATTTCGATTGGTACATGGATAATGTGGCGTATGATGTCTATGATAAGTTCCCGAAATTGCCTAAGAATGTGCATTGGGGAATGGTCAAGAATAAAGCGACTGGAGCGTGTTTGGATACTATGGGGAAAGCAGCGCCTGCGTATATCGGTAAGTTCAGTAAACTACTTACTTCCAGTTATCCTCCTCAGCCCGGAGGAGCTAACAGCTATCACCCCTAAGAATATCCATCAGTTTCTAACAGCTGTAGAGCTTAGGGGTGGTTTATACACAAGTGGCGATCACAATAGACCCACTCAATATCTCAATACAAAAGCCGCAAAAGCTAATAAAAAAATACTTTCAGTTAACATTTTATAGAACAGCTCTATTGTGGATTTCTATGGTTTTTAGTTAGTATTTTTAACCCCTGCCGCAAAGGGGGGGGGGGGTTATTAGTTGGACATCTATATCTCTATGTGTTTTTAAAGTGGCGTAGCAGTTTTTTTAAATAAAGCTAGTTTAACTAGGGTAGCTCTTAGCTATGTCAGTTTTACGATTGTTTTAATTTTGTATGTTAATTGTGCTTTATATATTTAGTTGTGTATTGGTGCAATGTACAATAAAGAGTTCATCTATGTATTCCATATTTCCAGGTACTTCAACGTGCCACGGCTCCGGCAATAGCCAGCTGTTCCGTCTGAACGCGGCCGGTCAGCTCGGCGTGGGCGAGCGCTGCGTGGAAGCAGACGCGGAGAACGTGAAGCAAGCCATCTGCCGACTCGGCACAGTGGACGGACCCTGGAGGTGAGCGCACTGTCTAACCCAAACAACATACGTAGGAACAGAAATATCCCCAGGCTAGTGTCTAATGATATAGTGCCGTCTGAACGCGGCCGGTCAGCTCGGCGTGGAAGCAGACGCGGAGAACGTGAAGCAAGCCATCTGCCGACTCGGCACAGTGGACGGACCCTAGAGATGAGCGCACTGTCTAACCCAAACAACATACGTAGGAACAGAAATATCCCCAGGCTAGTCTAATGATATAGTGCCGTCTGAACGCGGCTGGTCAGCTCGGCGTGGAAGCAGACGCAGAGAACGTGAAGTAAGCCATCTGCCGACTCGGCACTGTGGACGGAACCTGGAGGTGAGCGCACTGTCTAACCCAAACAACATACGTAGGAACAGAAATATCCCCAGGCTAGTGTCTAAGAATATAGTCCCGTCTGAACGCGGCCGGTCAGCTCGGCGTGGAAGCAGACGCCAAGAACGTGAGGCAAGCCATCTGCCGACTCGGCACTGTGGACGGAACCTGGAGGTAAGCGCACTGTCTAACCCAAACAACATACGTAGGATTCCTACACGGTAGGAACAGAAATATCCCCAGGATAGTTTCTAAGAATATAGTCCCGTCTGAACGCGGCCGGTCAGCTCGGCGTGGAAGCAGACGCCAAGAACGTGAGGCAAGCCATCTGCCGACTCGGCACTGTGGACGGAACCTGGAGGTAAGCGCACTGTCTAACCCAAACAACATACGTAGGATTCCTACACGGTAGGAATAGAAATATCCCCAGGATAGTTTCTAAGAATATAGTCCCGTCTGAACGCGGCCGGTCGGCTCGGCGTGGAAGCAGACGCCAAGAACGTGAGGCAAGCCATCTGCCGACTCGGCACTGTGGACGGACCCTGGAGGTGAGCGCACTGTCTAACCCAAACAACATACGTAGGATTCCTACACGGTAGGAACAGAAATATCCCCAGGATAGTTTCTAAGAATATAGTCCCGTCTGACGCGGCCGGTCGGCTCGGCGTGGAAGCAGACGCAGAGAACGCGAAGCAAGCCTGATAAAGGTTGCTGGGAGCCGTTGGGTGCAGGCCGCACAAGATCGGTCGCTCTGGAAACCTATTGGGGAGCCGTATGTTTAGCAGTTGACATCCTATGGTTATGATGATGATAAATCTGCTACTTAAATTTCGTCTATTTTCCCAGTTCCTAGAATAGAAATTGCTCCAACTCGGTCAAAAATGTTACAATTTAGACGTAATTTATTTTCTTTATTGTTATTGTAAAAGGATCATTATAAAAAGTAACCAGCCTTGTTTCTTGCCTTTCATTCCTGGCTTGGTTGCGGAGGAGCAGCCAGTAAAATTGACGTTTCTAAGTAAGCCTTTACCGCGCCGGAGAATATTTTGAATGAACAAAAACAAAATTGTTTTATACAAGCTTTTTATTAACTTGCAATGTATGTAGGTATGTTTTTCCGGGTGGAATCTTGCAACTGAATTTTAAACCCGTTTCCCTCAACCGATTGAGCTGAAATTTGGAATACATGTGTAACTTCGGTGGCAATGCAATAATATGGTACCATGGAGGTGGTCTCATGATGGAGACGGATGCTAGATAACGGAACTTCTGAATGGATTATAGTAGGCTACTAGTGTTTGGGCTCATTTGAATCTGCTTGCGGTTCCGATTATTTTGAAATTGTAAATTTTCAACAAAAAACTTATATATTATTTTGTTCTGTAGTTACGACGACAACCACAGCCAGCTAATCCATCGGCTGCACGGCTACTGCCTAACGCTACAGCCGCACTCGCGACAGCTCGGCCTAGCGCCGTGCGATCCCAACAATACCTACCAACAATGGACTATCTCGCACAACAAACCTAACTGGTGAGGAATAGTGATCACAATAGGTTCTGGGCCCAACCTGTTTATATATTACTTTGTGTAACTTGCCTATTGGATGAAGCGTATGCAATCATATTTGTAAGAATGGGTTATAGTCGTATTCAAATAATAATAATAATGCTGGACATTTCACACGGCACCATCTAGCCCCAAAACTAAGCAAAGCTCGTACTTATGGTAAACAGATCACTCATAGAATACTTTAATACTTTTTGTTAATACATACCTACTTATAGGGGGAAACAACCAGACGCGGAACAAATATATGTAGATCATGCGAACATTTTTTTCCGCGTTGGGAATCGAACCCGCAGCCCGCGTCTCAGACGGCACTGGGTCGTCAATAGATTATGTTCTTTTGTCCAAGCTGACCAGATTATTAGTTTATTATAGTGAACTTACTACCACGCGTGACTTCGCAAGAGTGGTTTGTCAATAAGAAGTTGATTGATTGATTGAAAATACTTTATTGCACTTATAAAACTAGTACAACGCCTTTGTACTAGTTTTATGCTAAAGAGCTAAAGAGCATTCTCTTCCAGATAACCTTTGTGTAGTGTAGATAAAGATGTGTAGTTAGTGCACAGGAAAGGGAACTAATGAAAATAGTTACAATCCAAATCAAAACAGTCCAAGAAGTAGTCACCATCCAGGCCTTAATCTATCTGTAAACCATATTTCATCGAAATTGGTTCAGTACGACGTGAAAGCGTAACGAACTAACAGACTCACTTTCGCATTTATTATATTATTAAGTATTTATGTTTGTTTGACTATAAAAAGTAAAACCTAAGGGCGACTTGCGCAACGATCCCATAACGCATTTAATGCTTATCATTTTAGTTAAACATGTTTAAGAGAGTTGTCAAATCATAAAAATACGTAAAATTTAAACGTGTTTAGTCGCTAATTAGGTTTAGGGATCGTTGTGCATGCCGATGCCGACATTAGGGTAAAGAAGATTTTGGCATAAATTGGAGGGGGAATGCTAGGGCATTGGGTACAGGTTGAATATACTATGTGTTTTGTTATGTACGACATTAAATTTAAACACGGGTAGGGCTAATGACTAGTATTGTTGTCAAATATATATACCAGAACCGGATGTATGTTAAATTAAATATTGATAATTTTAAATTAAACGGTGATTCACACATAGCATATATAAGAAGACATCGAAATGATATATCAATTCCTCCACATAGACTTGCCAAAATAGGCAACAGTTACTTATTCATAAGCATTGAATTGTTCAACAAACTTACACATGATGTACGAAACGCTGACACTGCAGACTTCAGTAATAAAGTCAGAAGGTTGTTGATAGAAAAGTCCTATTATACCCTTGACGAAACTCCTGCTGATGACTTTAGTACTGTTTAATTATGACTGTATTAATGAACCCTTAATTATTTTGTTATGACATCTGTTTCTGATTGTACTTATGTACTTGCTAACTTGTCCTTAAATGTTATAATATGAATTTTTGTATGTATGATTATATTCTGTGAAATTATGACCTTTTCAAGTGTACAAACAATGTATCTTTATGGAATAAAAATATTTTGATTTTGATTTGGATAGGTTGTTTCAAATTAATTACCATTATTATCAAGTCTTAAAATATCAATGAAACAGCCTGAATAAAATAGGTAAACAAATCATATTCATTCATCATGTAAGTAGGTACCTGTTAAACTGACTAAACCTGTTAAACTGTCGCAAAGGCGCCGCCGATTTACGTTAAAAATTGTTTATTGGAAATGTATCGATTACAGGATAACTATTCAAGCTGCCGGTATTAAACTCACCTCACAAATCAGTAAATACGATTCCGGGTGTGTGTTTTAAATTAATGTCGTACTTAACAAAGCAGGTTGTATATTCTATCTAGGTCTGGGTAGTTTACCGCAAGTTGTATAGAAGGCATAGATTTCTGCCATAGTCATATTTTAATAGAACTAGTATGTCTAAATTGACACCATTTTCAGCTAAGGTATCATAATATGGTGAATTTAAGTTGAAAATTGTTTGCATACGCTTTTATTATAGTCTAAAAATAAATAATGTTTGTAGTCCTTGTGTTCAAGTTTCAAAAATGTTGTATTTAATTTAAAAGTTGAAACGATGCTATTAAGAATGATTGTATGTTATATATTTAATTCTTTATTTTATGTGTGCACGCGGCGTCACACGCGCGGTGTGTCAATAAAAACAATAACCTCTTGCTGTGCAAGGGCGGATCCAGGGGGAGGGTCATAGGGGGTCATGACCCCCCCCCCCCCCGGGCTGGGTCCAGGACCACTAATTAAATTTTTTAAACAATATTTTTTAGTCACAATATAGATTCTATGTAAGTACTTTCAATATTTAATTAATTTAAAATAATATTTAGATTTGAAATATTGATTTTGTTATTTAAATATAGGTATTGTTCAGTACAGTATGTAAGTACTGTAAAATATCTTATATATATATTATAACTTCTTGTGACTTGACCACGACAGTGTGACCCCCCCCCCCCCCCCCCCTGGCACCAAAGCTGGATCCGCCCTTGTTTCTGTGCAGTTGGATAAAAAGCAGCCTATGTCCTAAACCCGGTCATAATATATCTGTATACCAAATTGCATTGCGATTTGTCCAGCAGTTTATTTGTAAAAACGTAATAAACAGACAGATAGACTTTCGAATTTATAATATTAAGTAGCTGACCCGCCCGCGGCTTCGCACGGGTGGTTTTTCAATAAAACTACCTTCATTTTGCGCAGTTGGCTAAAAAGTAGTCTATGTCCTTGCAAAATTTCATAACCATCCGTTCATTCATAAAGGTAACAAACAAACGGAGTTATGTATGTATTATACATATATACCTTCCTCTTGAATCACTCTATCTATTGCTGAAAACTACATTAAAATCCGTTGCGTAGTTTAAAAGATATATTTAGAAGAGCGGAAGCGACTTCATTTTATACTATGTAAAGATATGGATATAGTTTTCTGTGCAAGTTATAAATGGATAACTGATGCAGTCAAATAATATAGGTAGACATATATTAAACGCGATATCTTTAAAACATGCAACGATACTCCAATTGTCGATACGACATTGTACCGATACCGATATATCGGCAAAACATCCGATACAGTACCGATCATTATATCGGATATATTGACGATATACCTTCTTACATGATATCGGCGATACGTATCGGGCAGTTGTTACTAACCTACGCAGAGTCTAAATAGAAAAGTTCTCAGGATTACATACCAGGTCATAAATAATACGAAACACAAAAAAAAATTGGTTGTCTGTAAAGTCGGTGTACGGACGATAAATTTACGTGATAACGAGCGGAAGAGAGAGATGCGTCACAAGCCGAACGCTTAGGCCGATCGTGCTTCTCTTCCCCTTGTTCCACGCTCTCGCTTGCACGCTCGGCTCAGGCGAAACGTGACACTTTTTCGTGCGTGCAGCCGGTGTACATCGAATTAAAAGACGTTTATCAACTCAAAAAATAAAACATAACTATCTGATTATTTTCATAGACATAGAAACTCGGTATTTTTCTAAAACGTGTATTAGCGTGCTTTTTCACTAAATTTCAAATTCGTTTTTTTTAATGATTTTTTAGTGATAATTTCCACGTGATAAGGTCTTATAAATCGATTAACGCCGGCTGCACGCACGAAAAAGCATGGCGCATTATAACGTGCCGCCTGAGCCGAGCGTGCAAGCGAGAGCGCGGAACCAGTGATAAAGAGGCACGATCGGCCTAAGCGTTCGGCTTGTGGCGCATCTATCTCTCTCGTTATCACGTAAAATTATCGTTCGTAAACCGACTTTACAGGCAACCAATTTTTTTTCAGTGACAATTTTTTACCACGTCTTCCGATTTTAATAATATTTTTTTGTTAGAAAAGGGGTACCTCAGGGGTGTACCATAAGGTCAAGATCTGATGATGCGATCCATGATTAAATCATCAAACTCTTCAATTTACAATTTAAAATTCTGTTTTCAAAAGATTGTTTTATTTTTGTTACATTGTATTATTATTTTTAGCCTAGTACTGAATCGAAGGCCAAGCTTACATATTCCAAAAGCTTAGCAAAAGATAAATAATAAATATTGTCGCACATAATTGTATGTACTTAATTTATGTATTGATACATTCCTTATTTCTAAAAACTTTGGAGCCAGTTTTATAATAGGTGTCTGTGTATTCTTTTTTTATGTTACCCTGACTGAAGTGTTCCAATGAGAGGTTTTCATTTATGATTAGAAAAAAAAACGAGTTCCAGCTAGCGTACTAGATGGCGCTGTTTGGAGGTGCAAAAATACGAGCCTTACAGTATATGATGTGTAACATCATTTTTATTCTACACCATATAAACAAAAAAATCCAAACAAAATAGAAAACACACAGCAAATCGTAATCGTAATTATCTACCGAATGCATCACTCTGAAAGTTGGACATTGAAAAGTCCGTTGAAGTCATTGTGATAGATTATATTTGAACCTTATAGCTTAATTGAAATTGTTGCGTTAAAATGATTTGTAAAATGTCTAAGCTTTATAATGATTTTATTGGCCCTACACTAATTAATGTCGCAGTCATTGTCCATGTATTTTTATTGTTTACCGTACGGATAACGGCTCCATAAATGCGATTAACCGTAAGTAAATTTAAAAATGAATGAATTTAAATGAATTTTAGAATGAGGCTTATTGTATTCATAATATGCTATGATGAAATACAATCTCTATGACAAATCCTTATTTCTATTAAATAAAAGACGCCATAGTATAGTCTCGTAGTGAAAAACATCTGACCACCGCGCGCGCTCATTGGTCAAAGCGCTTCCCCGGTTACCTGTTACACATTTCCGTCCCTTGTGCCAAAATCACACCCACAAACCGAGAGGAAAGATGTTGCACATCAAAAATCTCAAAGACAATAACAATATTTGTCTAAAACAATCTTATGTCATCAGACAAACAAACACAAATTTTTGTAATTTTTATTTCAAGTTCCTCGAAAATAATATTGACATTGGCAAATCACTTTCCTTTGTCAATCAGCATGACAGAACAACGCCATCTGTTAGCAGTTATAAAAATAAAAAAACGAGTGTGATTTAGACCACACGACTGAAGTAAAACTTCTTTTTCAAAATATTAATTTATAAAATTGTTCAAGAACGAAATGAAATTACGAAAAATAATCAAATGAACTACTGACTGAGATATATATATATATCATGCATTGGTTATGAGAGGAAGAGAGAAAGAAAATGTGCGCGTGCACCTTTCTCTCTTGTTCCTACAGTAATATACAAAACGTAACTCTCTATCTTCACTAACTTATATCTCCCTCTCAACTTCCGTTCGCACTTTTCGTAACGCATTCACCAGCTTACTCCCCAAGTCAAGCGTGCGTAAAGAAGTTTTACTTCAAAAACATGGTCGTGAAAACCCCTCATTAAAATTAATAAATACCTACTTATGTGCTGAATCTCAACTGATAGGTAGTTAACTCTTATGAATTTATTATCTATAGATTTTATGCGATACTTATTATGGCTTGCATGTAATGTCCTTTTCAAAAGTATGTTCTGCAACCGTTTGAAGAACTAACTAAAGGAAATCTAATAGGTCCGATTTGCCGTCTATCATCTTGCACGCCGTGATAACTTTGTATGAACGTCTACACAACAAATCGACAAATCCACTACATAATGCCAAATAATTATTACGTTATCCATACACCATAACAATGAGAATATAAGTAAGCATCACGTTTCAGTTTATATTGAAAAATTAGTCGTCGCCCGCGACTTCGTACGCGTTACACTACTAAAAGTGTAGCTAACCTAGAAATAAAGTTAAACTTTCTGTTGCAACTTGACACCCCATTTTCATCCCATGGGAACTGATTTATACGATAAATGGTAGCCTATGTGGTAATCCCGGTTAAAATCTACGTACATACTAAATTTCATCAAAATCGGTTCAGCCGTTACGTTGTGATTGAGTACCAAACAAACATCCAAACATTTATAATATGTGTGAAATGTCGTATCAAATAATTTTTTTTCATTTAATATCAAAAATATGTATGTTTATTTTGTAATGAGATTATCAAAGCATTTAAATTGAACCCCCAGAACATTTGATGGAAATTATTAGTTTGAGTTATGTGTACAATTAAACTTTATTATGTAGGCATTAAAATTTAAGTATATGCTCGTACACATCAAGCTATACATTTCCAGTATAAGCTGACCTCGCATTGTGTAGGCTTTTCGTAGAATGAGAGGTCAGCTTATACTGGAAATGTATGGCTTGACATGGAGCCGTGTGTACAAGCAATAACTATTTTATTTTATGTATCTACTTAAAGATTATTTAAAATTACACAACAGCATTTATTTAGAAGACCTAATGGATCTTGTATCATTTCACTTTAAAAATTTTATACTAATTTTCTCGTATTTTAGTAAAATGCTCAATTTAAAGTATTTTGCACTTATAAGACTACTCGTTACTGCACTAAAATTATTATAATTAAGTACCTAGTTGACTTGGAGAAATAAGTAAAATTTCAAAAAATGAAATTTATTGGAAAAATTGCGCGCTCTTCCTGTCTTTTACTTACAGTAAGACGTTACAATATGATCCTTGTGATCTCAATTAATAATGATTATAATACTTACTAACTACTAAAACCTATACAATTGACGAATATTTTAATGACGCATTATATACTTACCTACTTTGAGATTAGATTTGAATGTTTTCTTTTTTTAATGAATATATCCTAATAAGAACATTGACGCCCTCTCTGCGTGATATTGTTCTGCCTAACAGGGTCCATAATGATCATGTACCTATCAATTACCACCACATTGTCGAATACATTAGACAATTGAATATTAAAACATTTAAAAACTTGTGTCTTAAACACAAAAATTAAACACTATTTAGGGGCTGTTAAAAAATCCTTTACAAAAATTGGTAACGATATTTGTAAACATGCGTTAAACAGTTGTTCAACTTTTTTGTGGTAATAAGGTTAATCTTTATTCTACAAATAGTATATAAGCCAGTACTGTAGGTGCTACGATATGTTATGTTAAGAGGAAACACAAGGGCCGTTTTTCCATACAAACGTAGTACCCTGTTTCCTCCCTGGATAATGCCAGTACAGCAATAATTTTTTTCTCAAAAATCTATGGCCACTATTGGCATGTCCCTATGTTTTCCTTTTTTTCATAAATTAATTATTAAAAGAGATATGAACATTCAAAAACGTATAAAATTTGGCAGTTTTTCCGTTGTGTTGAAACATCCAGAAAACAAATTTAACCGATTCGTTGCGGATGACACGACACGCGTGCCATTGATTTCTTGTCTTTGTGTGCGGATGGCACGCTAGTCGTGCCATTTATAAAATTGCTGTAACTTGCTCAAATTACGTTTTTGGACGATTTATCCAAGACAAAATATGCATTATTTTGCACGTAGTACATGCCCACAGCCTTCGTTTCTAGATATTTTGTGAATTACAAATTTTCAGGGGTGGAAAACCTTTTTTGACAAGAGATTTTGACATAGTATTATTAATTATTATTAAAAGCGGATATGCGTCTTTTATCGTTAAATTGAATGGACATACGTAATACATTATAATGGAATACTAGGTATTTAAAAATATTTTATAGGATGTCCGCTATTGAAATATAGTAGTTAGTACCTACTGTGTGTAATGAATGGGTCATAATTTTAAATAATTTTGTAGAAAAATACTGTGTAACTTATGTACCATTCATCACTTACGAACTTAAACAAGTTTCTGGATAGCTTCCTGATAAAAAGAACGTAAAATCCATGACTTATGGTTTAATTTTGGTTAAATTGTTGTCATACTATTAGTATGTGGCCGAAAGAGCCTACAGAGTACCATGCACTTTTAAGGTATAGTATAAGGTTTATTTTTGTTTTTGTTTTTCAATCAATGTGCACGTTCTCTCCGGGACTTTATCTTTGGCGCGCACTATATAAATTATACACATATTTTATTAATTTCGTGAAGCAGTGTTAACTTGTGGTAAGAACACAGTTAAATCGCGTTGTGAAGTCTTTGCGATTTAACTTCGAACTCGTTATTACTCGAAACGAACTTCGTTATTTAAAAAAATGTGCCTAACAGTTTCGCCGAATAATACCTATATTTGTAAAAGTCATACCTATGCCCTATTTTTCCCATGTTAAGGTTCTTGATTATTATATATTTACTAACGTGATTATACACTGAAAAGTTAATTCAATAAAGAAAGATTTTCAGGGTGATTTAAATGTAACAACATAATTAGACTAGAAAATACAAAAATAATACGACAAAAGGTTTGTAACATCTACATAAAAAAGTCACTTACCCGACATTTCAAGGAAATCACGTAGAAGAACACGTATTTAGCCACTTTATACCACTTATAAGACCGTTCACTATCAACTTGCGATGACAACTAAACCAAATCAGATCTAAACATGCGTAAAAAGCATAAAAAGTATATATTTCCTTACACATGGCTGATGGCACACTAGGTGTGTCATTATCTTCTGTGGCGGCTGACACAACAGGCGTGCCATGAAATATTTGTTCGCCGCCACGGCTAAAAGTTTGCGAAATCGGGAGCCGCAAGGAATCGGTTAACTAGATTATATAAAAAAAGGAAAACATAGGAACACGGTCAAAGCCTATCTTTAATGTATAATGAAAAAAGTAGGTAAATCAGTCAAGTTTTGGAGAAGGAATCAGGGGACTACGAATCGTTGATTTTGTGTTATTTTAATAGGTATTTTCGGTCCAAGCTGCAGTTGCCTCTATCGCGCTTGTTCGGGCACTGCGCCATACTGCGCGACAGCAATAGATTTTACAAATACTTATTTTTCAATTCTCTAGCCCTTGGTGTTTCCTCTTAAGACGCCTCAGTAGCCACCAATTACCTGCCGTCCCGTATGCGCATGCCGTTCGCTCGTGACGGCTTGTCAGTTTCCAGCGTGCTTCAAAGGCAAGGTATTTCAGTATTTAGAAGTAGGTATATAAGGTGATGCAATTTAAATTAATTATATTGAAGGGAAGGTTTCTACCAAAAAATTAAAAATAAATTTATCTATAAAATGTTCTTGTTTTAGATACTATCAAAATATCGAGATTTTCGATAAAATGCTGCTCGACGAAGTGTTAGAGAATTAGCGTATTTTACGATGCCACAGATTACTGGGAGCCGTTCCATGACCCCGCTAGTTCAATGACCTCACCCAGTCAATAACCTTGCCCGGTCAGTGACTCAACCAGTCAACAGAGCTCGTATAGTGCGTACGGCAGGGCGGTAAGTAGTAGTACCTACATGTTAGGCACAAAAACTATAATGAAGTTTTATCGATGTAAAAAAAAAACATTATGTATTATTAATGGACTCAAAAACATACCTACTCCGTCATTATTTTAGTTTAAATTGCAACACTTTATAGATTCGGGGTAATATATTCCGTATTTCCGATGATACTTGACGAAATTTTCCGAGGCGTCTTAACTTAAATCGTCAACACAACAGTCCGTTATAGAACATTGTATGTATTTACTAATGCACCGTCTTATTATCCAAATGCATTTGTACGTAACTATAGTGTATTGTATAGAAAGTGTTATGTCGTAGGTACGTGGTTTGTCAATTTATCTATCCAGATCACAATTTACCTATACATCAAATTTAATCGAAATTGGTTCAGCCGTTTAGTAGTGAAAGCTTAACAAACAGAGAGACAGAGAAAATTTCGAATTTACTTTAGTATGGGTTATTTATTAGAAAATTGTTTACGCTATGGGTAAAATAAAAAGACAGATTATGGATGTTACCTTCTGTGTTGCACATGTTAAAACACGCGTAGACCATTAAACATTAAAACTCTTGAGAACTGACGGCCCTTCGAGCAAATACGTTTATAGGTGGATCCAGGATTTTGGGTTGGGAGGGGCTTGACACCACTGAGGGTAGGCTTTATCACTTTATAGTATTAGGAAAGTAGGGGCGTCCGAGGTGGGGCTCAAGCCCCCCCCCCCCCCCCCCCTCTGGATCCGCCACTGAGACCACGCACTAGAATGCCCCACACTTGATGAAAAGACGACGTAATGTAGGTTACTAGGAGCCAATAAATAGTCGCACAAGATCGGTCGCTCTGAAATTCTATAGAGGACGTTCGGTAGTGGACATTATATTTATAAGGTGAATGCATTTGCAAGAGATGCAACGTTTGGTGTTATTTAGATGATCCATATTTGTACCTTCCTAGATTATTTATTACAAATATTTCTCCCATGTATAAAATTACTGTGATTTTTGTGTAACATGGAATTTTATATATTTCTAATGTAGATATTAAAATAATATTTATTGTTTACCATCCGTTTTATTTACTTACAAAAATCCTTGATCCTATCCATGTGCTACGATGTTAATTAATTAATAAAACTGATATAGGTTTTTAATTAATCTTTATTTAATAATAAATAAGTAGATAAATGCTGACATTGCAATTAACTAAGCAGTTACAACATGGCTCGCATTACAAAGAAAATTTTAGTCAATTAACTTGCTTCAAATGTCTTTTAAAACTGATAGAAAAACAAGATCTAAGGTTTAATCGGTAAGACGCCACAACCATACAAAAACGTATTGGCGTGATCCTTGACGGGTTAAGTTTATTTCATGGGCCTTAGCACGAATGGTTACCTAATGTAGTCTACACACCAAAGCCGCCGACACGTCGCTGAGTGCAAATCGCCAACATAATTGTCTTAAAATCAGTCCTGGATTAGCCTATAAGTTATCTAGGCAATTGCTTAGGGCATCCCGTCTAGGGGGTACCAGAGACGACCAAGAAAAAAAAACGAGCACACGAAGGTTAAAGCAATTTAAATTGTCGTTGACGTTCGGTTCAGTCGCAGTCGTGACCTCACTTCCGCTCGCTCGTAGGTGGTTACCTCGTTGGAGACCAAAGCGACACGCAGACATTTTTTTTTAAATTTATTCTTTGTAGTTCACTTATGGATAGAGGGACCCACAGGAGAAGATTGCTTAGGGCATCAAGTTACCTTAAAATAAAGCCCCCGGGCTGTCGGCGGCTTTAGTATGTAGACTGCTTTAGACTACATAGCGAGACAATAGTCACTTTTTAACCAATTGCTGTCGATGGTTAAATAGCTGATATAAACCAATCTGAAATGGCGTCGAAAAACCAAATCGAAATTGCATGCAATAGTGAGCGAGTGAGAGGTAATTATTTGCGACGCCGTTTGAGATTCGTTTCTTTACTATACCAAGTTATATCATTGTCTTAAATGTTACTATTGTCTCTCTAAGATCAAGTGTAACCATTCGTACTAAGGCCCCAGGTTCTACGAGTATAAACGGTTACATTTGTTAGACTATCTATTGTAGGAGTATGCAGTTGAATTATATATTAAACAGAAATTTAACAACTAACTACAAGCTAATACTATGGAGTCTTAGACCACCACTCATCCCAGCATTTAACCCTTTGTGCAACATCTAGAACCGACCAGTTAGGAGATGGGATGTCCGGTGCTAACCAATTAAAATCATTCAAGTCATTCCAGTTGTTACTATTCCTATTCAAAGCTGATGCGGTGAAATGCTTCTCTAATTCATTGTAGTACAAGTTGTAAGGTGCAGTCCGTATCTCTGAGCAATCCTCCACGATCCCCTTGCTTGTCACGTGCAAGTAAATATCACATTTGACAGAAGTGTGCATTCTGAGCTGCTGGCAGGCTGTCACGATTTTACAGTTGGTACATTTCTCAACAAATACAGAAGAGGTCACAGGTCCAGAGAGAATTATGCAGTTTTCCAAGTTAGTCAAATGTAATGTACCCATGATACCTTTGAGGCCAATCGTACAGTTCTTTAGATTGCGCAGAGCCACATCTCTCTGAAACAGTTCTTCGTTCTCGAGTAAAAGCACTTTCTTCTCTAAAGAGTCGAATCCAAAAAGCTTCTCATTCCATTTGTTGATGTCTTTCTTGCTCGCTCCGTCGTTTTCATCGAGTGAATTCTGTTTTTGATGATCGGATTTAGGTAGCTTCTTCTTTGAAAAACCAAACTTTTTCTTTGGAACATATCTGTCTTCTAGTTCGTAGCATTTGGTTTGTAAGTTCTGTACGATTCCCAAGTATTTCCGCATGTTAAACTCTTTTAGGAAGAAAGATGAGGTGACGACATATTTCTGTAGATCGTTTAATTCTTTTTTGATGATATCAAAGTGCGAAGGTATTATGTTTGTTTCTAATGCTGGGATGGCCATGAGTAGGTCTTCAATGTCTTCTGCTTTGATTTTGAAAGCTCCAGAGAAGTAGTCTTCGTTTTCATCGGAAGCATCAACTTCCTCTCTGGCTTTGTGAGCCTTTTGTAACTTTTGTAAGCGTTGGGCATCTCGCCTGCTCAAACGGTCTAAGACACTGTGTTTGTCATTCATTTTCCTTTCTTTAGCAGATCGTCTATTTTTTTGGTTATATCTTTATCGTTATTTGCAGCTCCTTTTAGAATTTCTAATGTTTTGTTGGCAAACTTTCTAGCGTCGGTGTTTTTGGACTCTTTATCCAACTGAAAATACAGAAAAGCAAAGATATGAGGGCTAGTACAGAACATACTAGATATCAAAGTGAACAATTCGGAAGTGGTCTTTAATGATGATATCAAATGGATCAAACATGATGAACTCTTAGTTGTAGATCTACAGAAATGAATGAAGTAGGCATCTGAATACCTTTCTGACCAGTAGATTTTGTGAAAGGTTTTGTAAGCCCAACATGAATATGTGTTCTGATTAAAACCACCCATTGGTTACACACAGACAAATTGTACTTCAAAGTATGAAGTACCATGTCAGAAAACACAAAACAGACATGCACACAAATTAGTTTAGTTTAAAGTTCCAACCCAATACAGTTAACTAAAAACACAGATGAAAACATAAAATCTTAATAATGACCTTCTTAAGTAGCTCATCATCAGGTTTGACCAACTTGAACAGTGCCCACCCAATTGTGCCGAACGTCAACACCCAGAATGAGGATCTTATTAATACACTCATCTCACCAATGCTATAGTTATATTCTATAGATATTATAGGTATCTATATCTTCCCCTCGTTATTCCAAATCTTTAAATCGTGCTCGCGAGTTGTCTGGTTAGATATCTTTTCACCAAGAGCGTAGTATCCTTCCAATGCCCAGTTGTGGTTTTTGAACATGTACAAACGGAATTCTGAAACAAGTATACGCGATAAATATTCAATACAATATAATAAAAAGTACAAGATAGTAAGATAGATTGCAGTTGAGCTATCTAAAGATCATTTACAATGGTCTTTAGATGATTCAACTGTTTCATATATATTTTAGAGTGATGTAAATAATTGCATATTCTTTCTCTAGACATTTATTAAAATTCTAAATTACGAGAATGTCTGTCTATTATAATTTCCGGGATTCTTAGACACTAAGGAAGTAAGCAAATCAAAGAGTAGGTCGGATTGATCAATCAGTTCAACTAGCTACCCACGTAAATGTGGATTTCTTAGTCTTCGGAATCAAAAGATTTTATAAGGTATTTGAATGACATATTTACGTACTATTTTAGAATAAAAATAAAAGAACTCACCCCTGTCGGTGTTGAGTTTGTACCATACACCGAATGACACGGCAAAGCCAGCTGCCTCAACTAAAAATGCAGCTTTTAGAGTCAAGTTTAAAGCTCGCTTGAATGTAGATACGGGGGTTTTTGTTAACATAGTAATAAAATACGGAATAGAGCCAACGTAATTGGCGTTTTCATCAGAATTTTAGCAAATTACTACACGAAAGAAAGAACGAGCAACGCGACGGATGGATGACGTAAGGAATGAGCGTTCCGAAACTTCAAATTCCAAAAGACAGAAATAAATTTTTTTATAGAAATAGTACGAGTAAAAATAATTTATATAATTATATATAATATATTAAAACCTATTTAATACGGTTACAGTTATATTTTATATCTACTGAGTTTTATCCAAACAGTTGATTTTTGATACAAAATAACGTTTCTAATCAATTAACATAGCATAGTTTCTAAACATTCTTTTACGTTCCATTCTACCAACTAATCCTGGGCAAATGATTACGCTCGTGTCGATCGTTGTCCACGACCACAAAGAAAGTACAGTCGCCGATAAAGTTAAACAGGTAGGTACTACTTATCAAGCACTCATAGAATAGATTTATCAAAATACAAAACAATGATTTTGGGGCCCCCGTTTCTACGACGCGACATGCATCTACCTACCTATACTTTTCTATAGGTATACCCTCATTTATTATTGTATTAATGAAATAAAAATTATTGCAGTATGTTTATTTTAGCTTTATTCAAAAATAGCTTGTTCTCTACTCTTCTTCTTCCTCTGCCGGTTTTTCTTCGCATGGTTCCTCACATTTCTCAGTTTGGCTGTCTTCCTCTCTTTCCAGGCAAAGCTGTGGTACTTTGACGTCATACGTGGGGCCCTGACAAAAAAAAAAACATTTTTACATGAAAATAAATTATAATGTAAAATTAGGTATAAATAAAATCGGAAAATGCAGTTATTCTAAAATTTACTGATTAATATCGACGCTATTTTACAGTTTAGGATTTCCTCCCACTGACCCATGTCAATCAATACTTATTTAATATATATGTTTTCACAATATCTGATGACAGATTAAAAAAACTCTTACACTCTCATCGTATTTGACCGCGACCCCATCGACCATGTGGTACCGCAGCCGTATTTTGAACCCGCTTACGGTTGTACCGATGCATTCCCCTTGGCAAGGCATCCACTCCTCCCACTGCGTCATTGGACAATCATCTGCAGAATCGGGGTCCACAGATGGAGGCTGCTCACTGTACAAACAGATGAAACCATAAAACTAACTAACAACTCAGAATTTTTGTAGCCTTTTTCACCCCAATCACATCCCTTAGATCAGCTACCAGTGAATATCCAGTCTAAAGAGTTTCTAAATAACCCCCTTTTATATTTTATTCTTAATAAATAAAACCCACACGTTATACTCGCACAGTTCACACGAAATAAATTATACTTTACTGGATAGATGAACACTTTATTATAAGTATTACCCGTGCGCGATAAGTTGGGACCTGAGCGCGGTGACGTCATATTGGCGTGTTTGTACCGCCCGCAAAAAAGCGAACATAACAAGCAGCCGCCCGCGGCTTCGTCTTTGTTTTTTTAAACTAATTTATTATGTTACTCAGGGAGGACGCTGCTTTTTATCTAATCTTTTTTACACTATTTGAATAAAATAAAAATACAATGTTTAAGTTTATACAGTTATTTTATCTATTATTTATATTATCTCATCTTCGTCACTACTTAGTGGATTTATGCCTTCTAGAGGTTGTTCTTCGTCCTCAGTCTCACTATAATCACTTGACGAAGAGGTATCCGATAAATTTACAATTAATTGCGATTCATTCGTCTCTTGTTCATTGGTCATCGTCCCAATACTTTTGTCGACCAACTTTTTACAAACTATAACAACAAAAACTACAACAACAAAACAATAACACAAACGAAAACTAAAAGAATTCCAGAGCGCGTCGTTACGTGACGTAGGCCAGTACGAGACTAAAAACCCTCGTAAAAAATAGTGATGCGAACGGTACAATACGGGCGCCATCGGGGAAGTGCAGGGGAAGCGGTCGGGGAGTCGCATTCCTAGCAGGTCCCAAGTTATCGCGCACGAGTAATACATAAAAACATTCACAAAACACAATACCTATTTCTTCTTCTTAGCGTGTCAAGAGTTTTACTTTTTCATTTAAACTATGTTGGAAAGGTGTTTGGCCACAACAATAGTATTAGGTTAGGCGGTTATTAGGTCCTCCATCGTGCAGGGTGTTCGGACACAAAGGGCACATTAGCAAGTGCTGCATTGACTGCGCGGGATCTATATGATCAATACCTACTTAAAAACTATAGACAACCTAAATGTACAATAAGCAGTCTTATCGCTTAAAGCTATTTTTTTAGACAACCGGCGGAGAGAAGTTTATGGAAGAATAGGACGGACATAATCACTATTACACACTAGGTTTTCCTGTGTCGATGGAATCACCAAAGATATTTAGATTTTTTTTGTGTTTTTAGTTTGATTTTGTGTGAACTGTGTTTTTATAATGGTTTTTCGTTATAATATTTTTTATACGACTAATGGCGGGTTCCTATAACCGTCGGTAACCGACTACGCCTCATATCTCCTTGAAAAAGTGTCAAACTTTTGACAGGTTTTCAAGGAGAAACGAGTCGTAGTTGGTTACCGACGGATATAGAAGCCCGCCTTAAGTTAGCAAACAAGCATATGTACGGCCCACCTGATGGTAAGCGGTTACCGCAAGCTATGGACGTTTGTAACACCAAAGGTTAAAATTTCCAAAACGCTATATTTGAAGGATATATTATTTAGGATAATTATATTATTTTTCTTTCTTTTCAATTAGGTACGAGGTACAACGACACTTTCCTATGTATTACTTTAGGTACTCTGAACGACACACAGACCCGGAATAGACATAATATATAAATTAAAAACATTTATAATAATAATAATAATAAATTTATTTATTTTCTCTCGACAAAAGGTTTACAAATATAACTTATATCTAAGGGTTCCTATTCTGAAGTACACCTGTTTTGCGAGAGACTGGTGCCTGTGATATGTTTATAAAACCTGTGATACAGATCACCAGCAGGAATCGAACCTGCAACATCTTGCGTCTCAGTCGGCCGCACCCCAGAGTTCATGCAACTTAAGTAAAACTGGAAGTACCTACCTGGTTGTTGATGTGGTTGGTCTATAGGCCGTAAAGTATGTAGGTTGTGGTTGTTCAGGGTATCTATCATCGCCGTTCCCACCGCCATCTTCAATACTACCAGTCTCACCGCTATCATCGCTATCTACGTCGATAACTGAAAATTAAATTATTATTTTTCCTTTTTAGGTCATTCTAGGGACCGAAACTCAAAAACAGCAGGATGCTTCACCGACACTTGCGACGTGATGTGCGTCGCATTTCTAAAACACTCATTTAACCTCAATAATAGCGCTCTATAATTTATTTAGTTTTTAAAGATTTGAACAGAATTTTTTACTTGACATTCTGATTATTTTACTTTAATTTTTAAATTCTTATTTTTTTAATTTATTTAATTTTCTGCGCTACATTAATACAGTAGAGCCTCGATAATCCGTACTCAGGCTAATCCGAACGTCGCTATAATCCGAACTGCATACCCCACCCCACTTCCTCGCCTTCGCCTCGCTGCTATGTTGTTTATTAATTAGTCTGCAGTTACGACTGCCACGTTGCGCGTCCATTCCACGTTTTTCTGCTCTGTACTCGTGCGCGGCGTGTTTTTTGAGGTTATAAAGATGGTTCCAACACCAAAACGCAAACATAAAACTTTGACTATAGCCGAAAAGTGCACCATACTAGACAGTTTAAAGGACGGAGTGTCGGCAACTTCTCTTGCTTGTAAGTATGGCGTTGGAAAATCAACAATTACAGACCTCAAGAAAAATGAGCAAAAATTGAGATCTTTTATAGCTAAAACTGAGAAAGGACCAGGGTTCAGAAAAACTCTTAAATTACCAGAGAATCCAGTGCTAGAAGAAGCACTGTTCACATGGTTTTTAGAACAAAGACGACGCCACATTCCATTGTCTGGTGAGGTCGTAATGGAAAAAGCGAGATTCTTCCATAAAAAACTAACAGGTTCGGATTTTTCTGCAAGTAGAGGATGGCTTGATAATTTTAAAAAACGTCATGGCATACGTCAGCTGAAAGTGTCAGGTGAGAAAGTCTCTAGCAATACGGAAGCTGTTCAACCATTCCAAGAAAAATTCCTAAACGAGATAAAAGAAAAGAACCTTTGCCCTGAACAAATTTACAATGCCGACGAATCAGGATTGTTTTGGAAGGTTCTGCCGGACAAAACTTTAGCCTCTTCTGCTGAAACTAGCGCTCCTGGGTCGAAAGTGTCTAAAGAGCGAATAACTTTTATGCCTTGCGCAAACTCTACAGGGAATCACAAATTACCATTGCTAGTTGTGGGGAAGGCAAAAAAGCCAAGATCTTTTGGATCTGTAAAATTACCAGTGCATTATGAAGGGCAGAGGCGTGCTTGGGTAACCAGAGATATTTTTCTCGAGTGGTTTAGAGGCCATTTTGTTCCTGAAGTCAAACGCCATTTAAAAAAAATGGGACTGCCACAAAAAGCATTGCTACTCTTAGACAATGCCCCTGGACATCCAAATGCTGAAGATTTGACAACAGAAGACGGCAACTTCTCTGTACTGTACATGCCTCCAAATTGTACGCCTTTGATCCAACCTATGGATCAAAACGTAATCCAAAATGTCAAGATAAATTACAAAAAGAAACTCCTGATTCAAATGTTCGTGCAGCAAGAAGCCGATGAGGCTTTAACCTTGCATGATGTTATAAAAAGCGTCACAATTAAAGACGCCATTTTTTCGCTAGCGCAATGTTGGGATCATGTATCATCGTCTCTTATCGAAAAATCTTGGAAGCCTCTTTGGCCTGAAAAAATAAATTCAACAGAAGATAGATCAGAAGAAAATGATGACTTCGACGTAGAAGACGATCTCCCGCTCAGTCTTTTACGTAATCGTGGTTATACAGAAGAAACCATTTCCACTTTCTTGTCCATGAGTGAAGAGGAGAATTGCACAGATCCTATAACTGATGATGAGATCATAACCCAAATAACGCAAGAGAATGACGAGTCTTTAGCTGAAGATTATTTTGCTTCAAATGTCAAGAAAATTACTCATTCACAAGCCATATCATCTTTGAACACTTGCTTGGAGTGGGCTGAAGAAAATGACCTGTCCTTATCGGAAAAGATGATGCTACGTAACTTGAGGGACAAAGCTTTTTTCTGGTCCATCAACAGGACTCGCCAAACTAAAATAGATCAGTTTATGACTAAATAGACAATTTACACCTTACGTATTTTATGGTACCTAATTATTATGTAAATGTACGGTAAGCAACGAGCCGGGCTTTTCATTTGCATTACGACTGTAGTCCTTACGCTGCTTGTAATAAGAGCGTTCCCAAGGTCAATATGTAAAGCCCAGCTCGTTGCTTACTGTACCTCTTAAACTATGTATATAATTAAACACTATTTTAAGAATAAAAATGTTTTTTTTTCTCCTTACATACTATAATCCGAACGCTTCGTGAGTCCGAACAGGGGTTAGTTTTTGCTAGTTCGGATTATCAAGGCTCTACTGTATTATCATTTTTAAATTAGGGGCATAAGTATAATTTAATTATTGATTAAAACGGGTGTTTATCGCGTATGTACCTTTTTTATTTGTTATCCCGACGTTTCGGCTACTGAGTCAGCCCGAGACCATGACTGTTGCAACACAGCCGAAACGTCGGGATAACAAATAAAAAAGGTACATACGCGATAAATACCCGTTTTAATCAATAATTATGTACAGTGATCGCGAAAGTTTGATAAAAGTATAATTTAGTTATATAAATGTTTTTATTAGACTATGTACCTACTGAGTACTAACTGCATTTGCATGGCAACTAATATGATAAAACATGTCTGGACTCTGGAACCTACGTTACTATAATTTATTACCAATATGTAATTCATAGTTGAATACCCATCATTGCAGATGAATAAATGAATAATGCTTTATGTGATTAATTTAAATCTCGCGATATTGCGTCGCATTGCATTGGTGTTCTGTAATGTGCATAGTTTATCAGTAGGTAACAGGTGGGCTCTCAGTCCTCTATGTGAGAATTGAGAGCTCGGCTTTTTGGCCTATATCTCGCTTACTAGACTTTCACAAAATCGGATTTCAACTTTCACAATTCTTTTAGAATGTTTCTTTTAGAATGTACTAATAATCCTCATCATCATCATCATATCAGCCGTAGGACGTCCACTGCTTGACAAAGGCCTCCCTCATTGATCTCCAGGAACTGCGGTTGGAAGCGGCCTGCATCCAACGCCGACCTGCGGTTCTTACCAAGTCGTCTGCCCATCTTGTGGGTGGACGTCCTACGCTGCGCTTGCCGGTCCGTGGCCTCCACTCGAGAACCTTTCGGCCCCATCGGCCATCTGTTCTGCGCGCTATATGGCCTGCCCATCGCCACTTCAACGTGCTAATCCGTCTAGTACGTACTAATACTACGTACTATAACGTACTAATAATCCTAATAGGTAATAATCCTTAGAATATTTTCAAGGATTTTTAACAAGTCTCACACCCTCATTTTTGACTATTGGAAAGCAGGGACCAATATAGCACGTCTGCCCTCCTAAGTCCTAGTCAGGATTTACCTTGACTTGGTTTAACGTAAGCTCTATAGGCACGACACTTTTTACAAATTGCGCTATATACCTCGATTAGAATAAAGTATACCTTGCGGTTCTGTAGCATCTTCGTTAACACATTCAGGGGTGTTATACGTCCTTATTAACGAAATGATCAATTTGGCGAACGGCTTCTTGACCTGTCCTTGCGTTCCAATTTTAGCCTGAGATATGGCCTGATGTGGTAACGTTACTTCATTGGCTGCCTGGTAAGGGAAATTATTTATCAGTTCAGGCTCGTCCGCACAAGAGCACAATACTTAATTTTGTATTGCATGGACAACATGGTGGCATGGAATTGTCTGAATTTGTAGGGATTTTATTGCAGCTTGTGCCGATACAAACAAATGTACTCTAGCGTGGACGAGGGTTAGGTTAGTTATACTCATTATTTATACTAATATAAAAATTAAAAAAATATATAATTGTATGGTAGAAGATTTCAAGACTGTTTGTTGGGCTCACTTAAACAAGCCTGCTGTTCTATTCCAAATAAAACTTGTGTATAGAAAAAAATACTTATTGAGGCGACTTGGCTATCGCTCTAGGCGCTCAGTGATAAGCCGAGTCGACGACAATAATCCAAGTCACTAACAGTAAACAGTCTTAGGATCGTGGTGAATGTCACAAACTAAGGGAGGCTTATACTATACCCAGCATAAATGATGATGAAAGGGCACTTACAGTAAAAGTAGTTCCTTTGTCAGTGCCAGCATCCAATGGATACAAATTAAGCGTGATTCTCTCGGCCCATTGATTCGTCACCGTGCTGCACAGCTCCATGTTAGATACACCTAGAAACCAGTCCGGTGATGGCACGATGGCAGTGGCTATGGACAGTCGAGTGTAGCCTTTGCTCGCCCTGAACTGTGTTACAGCGGCCATGTTTGGTTCTGGAGGGCTCGTTGCTTTGATTACTGTCCGGACGTTTGTTTCTAGCTGAAATATTATATAAAACTCATCAAAATTGAATTATCATCTAGGTACGTATGAAAATTCTAAGACTGAAAGAGGGCTGAATTTTGTTTAGAAGTACTACGAAGTTTGTTATTTGTAATCGCCACTGTTTTTGGATAGGCATCCGAATGATTATTAATTATTTCTTAGTAGTACTTACTCCTTTTTCAATTTCAATTTCAAGTCCCGTGGTATTTCCTTGCTCCGCCAGCATGATCAGCCCCTCAGTGGCCGTGGCTCCAATTTTGTAAAGCGTAAAGCTTTCAGAATCGTGAGAAGCTCCGACAATGTCGCTGAAGTGAGCGTGCCCAGCTTGAGACGATGTGAACGTCGGGAACTGGTCGCGATGTGTGTTGTATGACCATAGACCTTCGAAAGTTAACTGTCGGGTGGATATAATCATTTATTGGTCACCAGAAAAAATATACTCTATAATAAGACAATGGGCGTCGTCATCAGTAGGTAACAATAATTTCTACCAAGCTATCTAAAAGTACCGTCATTATTTTTGACATAGACGTCGCGAAAGAAAATTATAGTAAGTTTGCCCCAAAAATATGGTTATAAGTACGAGGAGAGATCAAAAAGTAGTGAGAACGACATACTCCTTGGTAAAAAAAATACTGGCAGGCATAGCTCAGATACATATTTGTAATATTAATAAAGAAAAATATCTTCGATTCTCTTTTGTTTTTTTCTGAATGTAGTCATTTGTTTGCTTCGTGTCGAAACTCGTGTTTCTCGAAAATGGAGAAAAACGAAGTGCGAGCCGTTAATAAATACCTCTGTTTAAAAAAGTTAACGACGCAAGAGATTCATTGCAATTTGGAGGCAACATTACGAGAGTCTACTCCGCCGTATTCCACTGTCGCAAGGGGGGCTTCTCAATTTCGAGTAGGGAGAACGAGCACGGAAGACGAACATCGTTGCGGCCATCCATCGACATCAGTCACCCAAGAAAATGTTGCGAAAGTCGAGAAAATTGTATTGAGCGATCGAAGAGTTACCATCCGACACTTAGTTCAAAAAACGGGCATTTCATATGGAAGTTTTCAATCCATATTGAAACAATCTTTGAATATGAGAAAAGTCTCCGCAAGATAGGTGCCGAGAATGTTAACCGACAGTCAGAAACAAAATCGACTTGCCATTTCGAAGATATTGTTGGACAAGTTTCAAGAAGATTCTGAAAACTTTTACTCGTTTAGCGTAACAATGGACGAAATATGGGTCCATCATTTTGATCCCGAGACAAAACAACAATCTTCGCAATGGAAACGGTCATCATCACCGACCCCGAAGAAGTTTCGTGCCGTGGCATCGGCTGGCAAGGTTATTGCCTCAATATTTTGGGACTCAGAAGGGATATTGTTGATTGATTACCTGGAGCGTGGAACCACTATTACAGGCCAATATTATGCAGCTTTAATTCCCAAGTTGAGGAATTCCATCAAAGAGAAAAGGAGATGGAAACTTTGAAGGAGCGTGCTGTTTCATCACGACAACGCACCCGCGCACAGGTCGGCAGTTGCGATGGCTGCCATTCAGCAAGCTGGCTTCGAATTGGTTGACCACCCACTTTATTCACCAGATCTGGCACCTAGCAATTTTTATCTGTTCCCCAAATTGAAAGAATACTTAAGGGGAAACAGTCGTACCTGTTTCCCCTTAAGTATTCTTTCAAGACTTCTTGTTTCAGACGATAACGAGGTGATGAATGCCGTGGAGAGCTTTTAGCTGGACCAAGACAAAACTTTTTTTTGAAAGGGATAGAAGCCTTGGAAAAGCGCTGGACTCGGTGTGTAGAGAGACTCGGAGACTATGTAGAAAAATAAATTATTAAGTTATCAATCCTCGTAGGTAATGGCAACTTTGACTTGGTTCACAAGGAGCAAAATTCATATTCTTCCGCGTTCTTATTATTATCTTACCTCATACCTAGCATCCTCACAAACATTGCATCTGTCGTTTTCCATCGGAGGCATGTCGTCATCTTTTCGAGGGTCTTCGCATACTTTCTTAGAGAGGGGCCCTTCAAAGCTGTACCAAACGGTAGGTCTTACGGCTACAACGGCGAATATCGTTACGCATTTATTTCCTTTATCTGGTGCAGTCCATGTGGCCTAGAGCAAAAAATTGGGCATGATGTACCTATCTAATAAGTGGGACAAAATGATTTATGGGTTTAAACAAGAGTATCAAAGGTATCATATAAAAATAACAAATTTGTTAAGACACTGGATAAAAATAATTATAATAGGATCTATAGCAAATCAATCAGGAAATAAGTACACACGGCTACACATCAAGCTATACATTTCCAGTATAAGCTGACCTCGCATTGTGTAGGCTTTTCGTAGAATGAGAGGTTAGCTTATGCTGGAAATGCATAGCTTGATGTGTAGCCGTGTGTACCTAAGTAAGTACTATCAGTACAAAGGTGCGTCAAAAACCTGATTAAATTTTCTGTGTCCCGGTTTTTTACTTTTTCCATTAGAAAAACGAGGCTTAATTTATAATAATCCAAACAGTATAAGTACTTTTTATTTGAATGTAAGAGAGATTTATTGTAAGGTTATTTTAAGTTTAGTAGTAAATTTGAATTTAATTTAATTGTACACACGGCTACACATCAAACTATACAAATCCAGTATAAGCTGACCGCGCATTGTGAAGGCTTTTCGTAGAATGAGAGGTCAGCTTATACTGGAACTGTATAGCTTGATGTGTAGCCGTGTCTACCTAGTGAGAAAACTTTTATAATATATAATTTTAATAAGCTGAAAAGAACATTTTGAAAGACTTTCAAAGTTGGGTGCAAAATCTTGTGGTTGACGATGATGATCGTCAACCATCGATCATCATCACATTAGGTATGTATGGAAACAAAATTTACAGGGCAGGTAAGTACATAAAATAATTCAAAATTTCGTATGAATTAAATAAGCAAGTACCTACCAAAAAATCATCAGAAGATAATAAATGTTACATAATGAAACTCAAGTCTTACATAAATTGAGATTTGTGAATACCTCAATAGAAGTTTTGGGCGTAATATCCGACTGTATGAGTGTGTTATTGCAATATTTATGATGCGTAGCAAGCGTAGTATTAGGAACAAGCGTCCCTGCCTGCAGGTAAATAGGCCTTCGAGGGTTTAATTCATTATAAGCCGAATCTTCTCGAAGTGATATCGTAAATCCAATGAAAGTAGATCCTTCCTCTCTTGAGTGCAAGCGAACTGCAAATTACAGAAAATATTTATTAATATTTGGAGGAATGTAGCATCAAAACCGTATTTCTGTCTTCTTAGGTTCCGGTCTTGGAGAACTCCTATTCAGGCTTCGTATTTTTGCGATAACGTGTAGTTACAACAGCTCAACGACATGGCACGCTTCAAGAGAAATAAAAAGAGGTTTCTACAGTGTAGGGAACTCATCGACAATAACCCGGGTGTTGCCGGTGTCAATAGGCGACGGTGACCGCTTACCATCAGGTGGGCCGTACGTAAGCCTGTTTCCCCACAAATAACATAAAGTAAGCTCGCAGTTTTTATCACGACGTCGTGCTTATGTCATTTAGGTAAATTCATAATTCGTTTATTGTCTGTAAACCTAGGTACATAGGATGGTTGAGCTTAACAAAGAACTATACTAGGTTTCGCCATTTTTGCGTACAAACATTACAATAGTCACATAAATTAATATAGTATAATTAGATCAAATCCACAATTAATTACAAATGTCAAAAATGTAAGATACTTAAGTGTCAGAAGTCATAATCACAATAACAGTAGTTATATGTAGGTATAATAATAGTTATACACAAAAATACCTAAATTTAATACAATAAAAATAAAAAGCACATTGTTAATTGAAAATGTCAAAGAATTTAGATATGCCTATTAATAAAATAATAATACTGTCAACTTGGAGATAGATGGCAATAGTTATTTACAGAAATTGATACAATATAGGTATTTGTCAAAATTAATGTTCGATAATGTTTCGATCATTCAAAAATTCTTTAACTAAATAATATGCTTTTTTCACCAAAATATCACTCAATCTGCCCTTGAATTCACTATTGGAGAGCAAGCGAACAGATTTTGGGATTTTGTTATATATAGTGGGAGCCATACAGAACACACTCTTGTGTAACAACTGCGTTTTACATGACACATTTCGCAGATTACCTTCTAAGCGGCTTCCAACTGCACAATCAGCCTGACTTTACGCATCTATGCGCAATGCGAGCAATTTGTTGAATCTACGAGTATGTTATTTAAAAATCAGGATTGCTGTCTTCTTTGTTATTATTTTCTCCTAAATATTTACCTATTATAATTGCAGGTTTACTGTAACGTACCAGTTTTGTATTTTCTTACCTGTGTATTTATTCTTTGGAATATAAACGTTGGATCGTATACCGTCAATATCTAATACGAATTGGTTGTCCGGGAGAAGAGGTTCCGTTTTAGTACCTAACGGTCGTCGATCACAAACATTATTCAAACTGTCACAGACTTGAAACAGTATTATAATAAACAACCCTAAAAATCAAATTCACAAGTTAATTAATTAAGAAATATAACAAGACTTATTTTTGATAAACATGTATAAATAATATAAATATACTCACCAAAAACACTCAAAACAATCATCACTGTACTTACTACTTGTACAAATTTTTTCAAAAATAGAATTCCGATTGTCCTAAATCGTCAAATGCTGGTCACATGCAGTGTGGTGTGACTAAATGTCCAGCAACAATTAGGGTTGAATTACCTTCTCTGGTAGGTGTAGGTTCATTCCATTTATAACTTCAATTAAATGTAATACCATTCATTGTCTCTAATTGAGGCTAGTGTTAATAGCCACGCGAAACTGGGTCATAACACATTGCGATAGAGTGTGCTGGATATGTATTATGTTTTGCACCTTAATTCTTAGCAATTTACTGTTACCAAATAAACATCAACGTGTTTAGAGATGTGTATAAAATGGTTAAGTTGTGAAATGCATTAAAAATTATAAGTAATTCAGTTGATTTATTGGTGTTTGTAATGGAGTGGGCGTTGGACGAAGGCGATTACAGAGTGGTGGGCAAGGGATGCTCGTAGACCAAGAGGCATACCACCCGCCCGATGGTCGAATGACATTGAAAGCGTAGCTGGGTGTCAATGGATGAGACTCGCAAGGGACCGGAAAGAATGGCGTAATAAAGAGGAGACCTATACCCAACAGTGGGTGCAGACGGGCGGAGATGATGATGTAATGAAATAACTATACTTAAAAACAAATACAAATCATTTTAGTTTAGATACCTACATACAGGTTAGCATGTACTTATATTTCCGCGTGTCTAGTTATTTGTTTGTTAATTTAATTGTCAGCTAGGTATATTATAATAGTATAAAGAGAAAAGATTTGTATTTTTGTATGTTTGTAACGAATGAACTCAAAAACTACTGGTCCGATTTCAAAAATTATTTCACCATTTGAATGCTACATTATCCCTGAGTAACATATTCTATATTTATTACTAGAAAAAAAATAGAAATCCTTACCAAAACTTCAATAATATAACTAAAGGTGTAAAAAAATTAGCTTCGTTTAAAAAATAAATGTCCACCCGTGCGAAGCCGGGACGATCCACTAGTGTACCTACAAAAAGGCGTTTTCTATATAGTTATCTACATACTTAAATATATGTAAGTACCTAAATCAATTAATCAAAAACTTAATTCATTTTCTTGCTGCTCATGTAATTGACATTGCACTTACTTTAGTAAGTTCGTTTGATTTTCAATTATACCTATAGTCTAACTTTTTATTAGCTGCAGTAAAATGACGTTTCTAAATGTCATTCCGTAAAATAATGTTGCCAGCCTAATCTCAATAGGGATGTGATTCAGTTCACAAAAATTAATTAAATAACATTATTATGACGTTTTTGTTTCATTTTGAATGTACCTCCCTATACTTCCACTAAAAAAGATCAATCCTCTAGTATAGTAATAACAATAGGTTAAAAAAAATACATTACAACTTAATATTAAATCTCAAAAAAAAAACCAAACTGATTATTCATTTATGATTCACTCATTTAGCTACATCCCTATTTATTTTTCTTCAAAAAACGGCAACCCACAAAACGTCATTTTACTGCAGCTAATAAAAAGTTAGACTATATCATGAACTTTAGCTTTGTAATAATTGCACCTGTAATAATTTAGGCTGGTAAGAATAGGTTTTAAAAAAAACAACGGTAATGTAAAATAATATCAATGTAATATTTGTAGCGGACGCCGAGCTATAGATTAATTTAGGAAAATGTTGTTTCATTGCATTGTATAGATGTAGAGATTAGAGGCGAACGATAGGGTCGCTGCCGCCGAACTGGGCGCAGCAGCCGGGTTTTTTTTTTTCGAATGGACTTATCTCGCTGTTGGCCTCTGAGGCCGTTGCAGCTTAACCGAGCTTTCGGCGAGCGCAGAAGGCGCTCAGCCCTATAATTTTATTTTTGATGAGGCAACTAGCGCAAGGGCACCACTTAGGTACGAACCTCGGCTTGGGCTGTTGCCGGGACGGGGATAGGAGAGAAACGCCCGGGTACGTGCTTGTACCTCGTGTAGGCGGCGACTAATGGGACTCGTCGACCTCGCCGGTGAGGTCGGTGTATTTGTGGAGTGTTTGCTCTGTCTAATGTGGATGACTCACCCGCATTAGCGGAAGTGATTTCGTCATCTGGGTCTCCGAGAACGTGTCTCGGACGACGGAGGGTTTAATTAGTACAAAATCGTTTCTTGCGAAAAGCCACAGGCTCGCCTTGGTATTTTCGCAATAACGATCTGTATCGTGATTTGAAATTAGAGTCAATAGCTAAATTCATCAAGCTCGCTTCCAAGCGACATTATGAACTCGCCACTCATCATCCGAATCCTTTGGTACATACCATTCCGGACTATTCTATTGAACCGTCCGAACACAGAAAAACCCTCCGAAATCAAAATTATTAAGCATTGTGACTTCGCTTTGAACAGTTCTAAGAAATACATATTAATTAACAGTGATCGAAGTTTTAACTTTTACCAAATACAGTCCACAACAATATTGTAAGTTACCTACGTACCTCACTAATGTATGGTTTTTACGGTATCTAATGTACCTATGTACCTACCTACCTATGCATTTAAAACTAAACTTGATCTGTTATGGTGATTTTTCCGATGCAATCACATCTCTCTTTTTAGAAAACCACGAGGAGCCTGGTATAGTCGGATCCATAATCTGACGTTCAACTTCAACTGAAACAAGACATTAAATATTTTATACATATTAATTTAATTTAGTTATGATGAGCATAAAAATTTCTGCAACTCTTAATTTACAAGCAATTAGTGTCTGTCACAAACAAACGCAAGGGCGATCTTTGAACGTTCAAGTTGTTTTCTTTTTTAGGTAACCCAAAAAATAGTGAATTAGCCTTTAAAATGTGGTTTACATAACTCACATACGAATCCAGGATATTGGATTTTTATCTGATCTGATGTTTATATTCCCATCGTCATAGAAATTGAAAGATTCGGACGGCTTGAGGGTAGCGTCCTTACCTACTAGCGTAAGTAAGTATGTGAAGTATGAATGAGCTCATCTAACATGCTACATAGTTAGTGTAGGTACTACAATTTGAATAAGTTCTAAGCTTTCTACTGATTAATGAATTAAATACTCCTAAAATATGTCTTACTGTTATCTTCTTCCTCGCTTTCCACATCTGCGCACTCATCTTCGCAACTTCTTCTTTCGAAGTCAGCGTAGTGGGTCTTGCAATATTTGGAAACTTGTTTTCTGTATGGGTGTCGAGCCTAAAATAACAAATAATTTAGAGAAAATATTTTGTTAGTAACTGTACTTACAAAATATTCTCGCGACAAAAACAAATGCATCCAAAAGACGCGTTTTGTCGAAGGTCAATGGATAGCTGAAATAGTTTTTCAGATCATTTAAGTAAGGTAAGGACTATGTAGATAATTTGACGCCTTAAATGTCTATTATTTGAGCAACATATAAACTTGACAGGCAATCTGACGACCTCCGTGGCGCAGTGGCCGAATAGCCGGCTGAGACTCAAGAGGTAGCGGGTTCGATTCCCGCCGCGGAACAAATGTTTGCATGATCTGCAGATATTTGTTCTGGGTCTAGGTGTTTTTCTATATATTATAAGTATGTATTTACAAAAAAAATAGTATATAAGTATTCTATCTGTTATCTGGTTCCATAGTACAAGCTCTGCTTAATTTCGGGCTAGATAGCGCTGTGTGAAATGGCCAGCAAAAATTATATTATTATATTAAATCTTTAAGCCTAGGTGTACTCCAGTTGGTTGCCGTATCGATATTTCAAAGATCATTATTGTCATTCCTTAGAATGATGAAATATCCAAGTAGAGTACCCTATGGATGGTATCTAATGATGATCACGTCGGGGTCTACAAATTATAAAACGAAAGAAGTAGTTAAGCAAACGTACATTCGGGTCGTATTTCTCGACAGCCACTCCATCAACCAAATGGTACCGCTCACGCCACTGGTAGCCAGTAATCTTATTGTCTTCACACGTGCCCTCGCACGCGCTCCACGGCGACCACGGCGTTGTGGGGCACTCTTCTGACGACTCCGGTGTCTCCGAGACCGAGATTACAGGAGTCTCTGTGGTCTCGATTGGCGGAGATCTATAGTTATACTCGTTAACCTTGCATCGAAATAAGTTTGACAAAATACATGGTGGAAATTTTTAATAGGACATACCTAAGCATAATCATAAATTGGTAACAAGAGAAAATCACTTCTCTGTTCTGTAAATGCAGAAGTGAATTTCTCAATAGAGAATATAATTATACCTTGTAGGTGAAACCGGAATAATTTATATTGATCACAGTAATTAGGTATACCTAACTGTCGTTTTTCTGTCATATGAAATGATGGATTATAAACGACCTACTCTAAATTATTACATTTTTCTTATGTGCTCTTCTAGGTGTGGTTGATATAACAAAACATACATTTATCTGGAAAATTGTTTCTTATTGTGAATAGCAATGACCCCAACAAAATGAGCCCCAAGTGGATGAATTATGATAAGTATCAACGAAATCTCACCCCCCGCGCGCTCCGGAATCAATTTCTGGGTTATGGTACCTGGAGGGCTCTTCAGGCTCCGGCTGCTTGTCTTCTTCATCCGGATCGGTTTCTTCTTCTTTCGTTTCCTCCCCGCCTCCTTCTGTAGGTTCCTCTGCATAAATAATGTTTAGAAAAACTAAGTAAAAATTTGTTTACATATAGGAGATAAATCTCAATAAATTATTATAAAACCTGAATAGTCTCCGAAACAAATATTAAACTTATTAAAATAGTCTTTATTCCTGGGTTTTCTTAATAGAGGGCACGGCACGTTATGTTAAGGTATCGATCGGTAGGTACTGGCTATAAAATTCATAAAGTCATGTTGGAAAAGCCTTGAAAACTCTGTTATTTGTTGACCACTAGATCACGTCGATAGAAGATACTTTATTGATTTATCTGAGAAATTAGGAAAAAGACGTGGGCCCTATTTCTTACTTAGATGCGATTTTATTTGTTAAGCAAGATAGACGTTATATTCCTTACCTGTACTTTCCTCACAGTCTCTATGATAGGTCCGTATAAGCTTGATATGCAGTTTCCCAAACGGATGCATATCTTTCATGTCCATTTCAAAGAACGGAGAATTTTTATCGTACGAACTCATTTCTACTCGGGAAACAGCATCTTGCGGAAACGTTTCTATGTTGGCTGACTGTAAGAATACAAATTCAAATCAAATATAAACTTTCAAAACCAATTTAGATAAGCAAAAATTATTTTATATTCGAGAAAAACTTACTTCATAACTAACTCCACTATCAGTCCCAGCATCCCACGGGTACAAATTCAACTCCCTCTCTCTTAACCAGCTGTTATCCTGACACAACTCAAACCTGGTGATTCCCAGGAACCAGTCTGGGGACGGGTATAAGCCGACGGCTACTGTAACCAGATGGTTAGACTTGTCCGTGCGAAAGAATGCGTAGGTGGGATTTCCCATTTTGCGGTAACCATGGCCCTTGCCCATTATCATTGTTCGAACTCCATCGCCGACCTAAGAAGATAAACAATATATATAAGGTATACATCTAGTTTTGAATAGGCATGATAGGTCTAAATGCTGCCCACATCCTTAGTAGTTTTTCAGAGATCTAAAAGGTTTATGACATCCTGATAAAGGCTTTTGTCAATTAGTTCTACCACCACGCCAATGGTGCACCAAATGTCCAAACATATTTGAGTTATTTGACCAGCCAAACACAACAATGTGCTGTTTAAAATTTCAGTAGCTTAACTGGCATAGGAATTCATACCTTTTCTCTAATTTCAGCCTCAAACTTGCTAGAATTGGCGTGCTCAGCGAGATCCCTCAAACCGTCTGATGCCAAGGACCCTGGTGCCCAGAGAATAAGGTCGGGAACATGAGAGGCGCCTACAAGGTCACTGTAGCGAGGAACCCAGTCATTCTCCGGGTAAAGACGGGAGTGGGTATTTCGAGACCACACACCAGTAAATGATACCTGGTATTAAGAAAATGTTAGTTATTTTTACTGTGGCTTGATGTCCTACTATCTCTAATAATATCTTAAGAACGTTAAAGCCTAAATCGTCATATTTCCATGTTTTCGTCACTTATTTACTTAGTGGCAATAAGATTTCTGTACTAAAACTTTAGTTTAGGTAATAGAACATTTTAATGCCAATGCTCGTATCAGAACATTATATTTAATTTGTTTGGTTATTATTTCGTCCAGAGCAGTTTTCTACCCACATCTTCTTGAAATCTTGCACATTAGTGCTCTTTTTGCCGACGGATAGATAAAAAAGTAAGTATTTTAAATAACAAATCAGCAACAACATTATTACAAAACATACATTATCGTCAAAAGTTGTCACTGATAAAATAGTAATAAACTTTCATTACAAATCTCATAGAACAAAACAAAACAAAAAATGACGCATATTGACTAAGTTCAAAGCAATTTTTATGGCATATTCGTTAGCCAAAGTATACAAAACTATTTTTATAATACGTATCAACTCATCATAGACAAATTAAAACACAAAAAAAATAATAAGACTTCAAATTATTTTATTATAATTTTTTTAAAACAACCATATAAAAGACGCGAGCACCACGTAAATATTTCAGACGCGGCAGAGACCGCTCAGAGGTTCTTACTTTAGAAACCTAGAAGAGACTAAGAGACACAAGGGGGGGAGGAACGATATTTTTTTGCAAACATTTGAATCAATCACTTCTTTTTGTCTTAAAAGTGGGAATCATTAAATTAAATACACACATCCCTTTTTAAAATCATATGAAACCATCCATGCTTCGAAAGTAATCCAAACATACATACAGTTAACTCTAAGGTCCAAGTTGTTAGGTAGGTTTCACTTCGCTAGATCAATCAAAACATACCTCGTATTTCGCCTCATCACAGATCTCGCAGTTGTAGTTCAACTGAGGTGCGACATCGTCCGGCTGCCTCATATCCTCACAGAGCTTCTGCGTCAACGGCCCTCCGTCTTCGAACCACTCGGCGTCGCTCTCCACCACCATCGCGCGGAGCGTCACGCAGCCACTGCCTGATGATGGAGCTTGCCAGTAGACCTTTCGCAAAAAAACTCGTAGATACTGATTTTGTGGGACTTTTGCCTAAATGCATAGTCAGGTAAAAATGGTAGTTGATTATTGAAAGACTCTTTCAACAAGCTCATAAAAACCTAGATTTAATTATTTATTTGTAAATCGAACATACATTTATTACCAAAAAGACTCATTATCAAACAATTTAGAAATATACAAAGAAATCACGAAACAGACATAAGATATACATACAACACTTACTTAAAAAAGAACTTATCTAATAAAAAATAACATCATAAAATGTGTGTGTTGTGGTGTGACAGATCATAGCTCAGCGAATAATATAACAAGTAGGTGCAGAGAAAATAATTAACAAGATGGATTAATATTGATTTAAATAGAACGATCCATTGGTGCATAACTAGGATTCAAACTTGCTATGTTAGGCAAGGAAATCAGCAGCCTGTAGCCACTGGTAGGTACTCGTATCCCTACCTACCTATCAGTGCTAATAATTGCAGATCTTGTTCGGTCTTAGGTATTTACAGAACAAGATCTCACTCAACAGTTCACCAATGGGCTTCCTGATAATGGATGATGATGGATAAATTTACCTCCACAGATGTTTTGGACGAGCTCATAGCCTGTTCAACAGAGTACAGGCATCGATCGCTGAACCTCGCAGTGGTGGGGTTTAGAGGCCTGATCTCTCCCGGATACAGAGTCACTACGCGCCTTGGGTTCCTAGGGTCTGGCTTGGTGTCGCCATCCGCAGATATCATGAACGCCGTGAAGCGAGAGACATCGTCTGTTACTGTTATTTGAACTGCGAGAGCAAAATTATAATTTTATTGTTATATTTTTTTATGGAATCTTTCTATGCAGATATGTAGGTATTAATACTTCGAATATTTCTGAAATTAGGTAAGTAACGTAGGTAGCCTACCTACTAGATAAAGCAAATCTGTAAGTGGACGTCTAAATGATTGTTGTTCATAAAAATATATAGTTACCAACCAATATAGAGTTGCTCAGGAATGTAAGCATTGTTAACCGCATCAACGACTTCTAACTTGAAGCGACCATCCGATGGTGAGGCATGCGTGGTCGCACCATACGGCCTCCGGTCGCATCGGAAACTGCTTATCTCTTTTGAAACAAGCATTATTAGCAACACAATAAGTAGCGTATGCTTTTGCATGTTAGATCTAACGCCAATCTGAAAATCAAAATGGTTTAATATAGTGCCTATATTATGTAAAAAAAATTATCATTATATCTGTCTGTATTGCTAGATACTTACCCTGCGGATCTATAAGATCCGAAATGGTAACAGCCTGTCGAGTCAAGTAGAAAAGCCTCAATGACAATACTTTATAAAGATCCACTGAAACAGGACTTTGAAGTTTCAGGTTTCGTCTAAGTGCAGGATCATGTTTTATTGCTGGTGTTATGACACGAAGTCAAGAATGATTAATAGGTAACCTCCGTTCCCGCGGGAATTTAATCTGCGACCACGCGCTGCTATACCTACCTATAGTAAATCTACTTTCATTCTTATGTACACACGGCTACACATCAGGCTATACATTTCCAGTATAAGCTGACCTCGCATTGTGTAGACTTTTCATAGAATGAGAGGTCAGGTTGTACTGGAAATGTATAGCTTGAAGTGTAGCCGTCTGTACTTAAAACAAAAAGGTATAAATTAAAAAAAAATACTTTTAATGGGCGTCTCGTTGTCTCGGGGATTAAAAACTATTACATATAGCCCAGTTAGCTAGCTCTTTATTATAAAACCGCGTTCGAATCATCCATCCATTTGGGAACCAACAGACTATAAAGGCCTATAAAGGCGTCGAACTTATAGGTACCCTCTTTTTGCGTCGGTGATTAAAATACTATGTATCTGTAGTATTGTAAATTAATTATAATATTGAATTATTTATGTCTATTATGTAAGTTGCTGGCTGTACTGTCATCCAAAAATTACGTAGAATTGAACGTATTTTACTTGCAATTTTTCACGACTAATTGATTGACTGACTGTCAGTAAATTTGAGTTTGACAGTTCATCCATTGTTCACGAATCACGAAGGATACAGAATTTACGAGGTGTGGTGTTTTATTTTGGTGTTTCTGATTCAAATGTTAGCTAAATGTCTACAAAACCAATAAAAATGCCGTCGGCAACCAAAGAAAAGGATTCTACAATCCTAAAAATCGCTGTGGAGATGCTCAACGCGCCGGATAAGGTGCCACAGTTGATAGAATTCGACCAGAGTCAACCGTTGTCCAGCATTATTCAGCTTCTTTGCAAGCCTTGGGGGCTGCCCGATCCAGAAAACTACGCCCTACAGTTCTCAGAGAGTATCAACCAGAACTATATCACGGAGAAAAACCGTAATGAGATAAAAAACGGGTCAGTTTTGCGGCTGGAATTGTCTCCCGCAAGGACGGTTCAAGACATTCTGGGGAAGATAAACTCTGGCTCGGAAACCGACCAAGTCGCAGCTCTAACTAAACTCTCCGTACTCAGTGCCGATTTAACTTTCGCCCTTGAATTTATCAATAAAAAAGGTTTGACTCTAATCATAAACAACATTGAAAACGGGAAGTTCAAAGGTAAGTCGCTCAAATACGCGCTTGTGACATTCGTTGAGCTCATGGACCACGGCATTATATTCTGGGATATACTCGAGAACCAATTCATAAATAAAGTTGCTAGTTTTGTCAGTAACCAGGCTAATGCACAGGACCCTATAGTGATCCAGTCATGTCTCTCTATTCTTGAAAACATAGTGCTCAATAGTTCTAAAAATTCACATGTTGAAAAGGAGATAACAATTCCAAATCTGATTGCACATTTACAGAATTCCCACAAAGATAGCAAAATACAACAGAACACAATAGCTCTCATCAATGCAGTCTTCTCTAAAGCTGATTTCGCAAAGAGAAAAGCAATTGCAGCTACTTTATTTTCAAAACAAGTCAGGAATGTTATTTATGAATACTTGATAGCTGGTGAGAGTAGGAATGGCACAGAATTGGCACATCAACTCTATGTCCTGCAGACATTGTTACTAGGCCTTTTAGAACCTAAAATGAGACAAAGAGCAGATTCTCAGGAACAGGAATCACAAGAAAAAATAAAGGAACTAAGAAAAATTGCTTTTGAAAATGATAATAACCCTAACTTAGAGGTGACAATGAGAAGACCCGTAGGGAGCTATTCCAAAGACTTCAAGAAACTTGGCTTTAAATGTGAGATTGATCCGATAAAGGATTTCAATGAAACTCCACCTGGACTTCTGGCTTTAGATTGTATGCTGTACTTTGCTAGAAATTACCCTGAGCATTATACAAAGATAGTTCTAGAAAACAGTTGCAGAGCTGATGAGCACGAATGTCCTTTTGGAAAGACTAGTGTTGAGTTGGTAAAACAGCTATGTGATATTATGCATATAGGGGATGCACCTAGTGAACAGGGCCAGACCTACCATCCATTGTTCTTCACACATGACCATCCATTTGAAGAACTGTTCTGTATTTGTATAGTTATACTTAATAAGACCTGGAAAGAGATGAGAGCAACTATTGAGGACTTTGTCAAAGTATCCAGTGTAGTCCGGGAGCAAATAAGCAGAGCTCTCACCTCATCACCGAAGGGTTTTGATAAATTCAGACAAAAGATCAATGAGTTAAGTTACGCTGAAATAACACAAATATGGCTACAGGAGCGCACAAACAGAGAAGTATGGGAATCCCATGCCAGACCAATTGTAGAGTTAAAAGAGAAAATAACACCTGAAATTATTGATCTGATACAACAGCAGAGACTGGGAGTGTTAGTTGGAGGAACAAGGTTTAAGAAATACTCAACCAGAGGACAGAGAATAAAAGATAAATTCTGGTATGTCCGTCTATCACCCAACCATAAAGTTTTGCATTATGGGGACTGTGATGAAAAGAGCACACCTAGCTTAGAAGAGCTCGGCAACAAATTAACAGTGACTGAAATAAAATGTGTTATCACAGGGAAGGATTGTCCTCATATGAAAGATTTAAGAGGGAGGAAGACCACACCACATTTAGCATTCTCTCTGATACCTAAATCAGCGGAAGTTGTATCCTTAGATTTCGTGGCGCCCGACGAACAGACATTCGACTATTGGACTGATGGGGTCAACGCCTTGCTCAAAGAGAAAATGACAAGCAAATCATTTGATAATGATTTACAAACATTGTTATCGATGGACATAAAAGTCAGGCTGTTGGATGCTGAAGGTATTGACATCCCACAAGATCCCCCTCCGATTCCCGATGAACCAGAAGACTACGATTTTTATTACGATAATAATTAAATCATTGAAGTTTCTCTACTGTACATAAAACTATAATCTATTTTTTAACTTATAAACGTTTCATAGCTCATATTACTCATCTATGATAGTGTAGCTTGGAATTGAGGAAACTTTGTTCAAATAACTACCTACTATTACTTTATAGGCAGTATTATATTTGATATAAGAATGAAGTTGGTATGCTTAATTATTTTAATGAATAGATTCCAAAAAAGGGCATCCCATGTCCTGTGTTTGATGACTTTATTATGAGCGTATGTGCCAGTTTTTGAATACTAATGAGTATAAGGTGGTTGAACTGATGTCTTGACAAAAATGTATTCCATTAGTTTATGAAAAATACTTTAGGATTGGTTAAACTTAAAATTGTAGCACAAAATATTTTAATTATAGGACTTAAAGATATTTTATTGAATGTAACTGGGTTCCATTAAGCTGTACTGACTGAACTTCAAAACTTCCATTTTATGTAATTTATTGTGGCCATATACCAATATTATATTTTATATACCAAAGATCATGTCTAAAGAACAAAATATATTAATTGTATAAATAAATAAATGTTTTAAAATTAATCCTGTTTCTTTAATTTCTCAATCTCACATTCAACTAGTTTTAACAATAAGTAAATATGTGCAGTCAGGATTTTCTAAATAACAGAACTAGTGAAAAAAAACCTTCACTAGTTTGGATAACGAGTTACTGGGAATAAATCAGTCCATTTCATTCAAAGGTTTTCTAGCTATAAGACCGCCAACAAAACAACTAAATCAGAACCGAATTATTTTATGGTTTGCAATAATTGCTAAGCAGAGTACGGGCCAGCTCCAACAGCATTCTGCAGGTCATAGCTGATAGATATGACCTGCCTATGATTCAATCTTTCATTCGGATCCTGATCAAATAGCCGTATGGCTATTGGGTTGGGATGCGAATGAAAATTTGAACAAAATACATGCTAATAAATATACTATATACTAATAATACCTTAAGACGAAAGTCTTCAATCAGTGTGTGTTACCAGTGATGACATATGGAACCGAGACGTGGTCCTTCACTATTTGCCTTATGAATAAGCTCAGAGTCGCTCAACGAGCTATGGAGAGGGCTATGCTCGGGGTTTCTCTACGGGATCGAATCAGAAATGAGGAGATACGTAGGAGAACTCAAGTCACCGACATAGCCCGACGGATTAGCACGTTGAAGTGGCAATGGGCAGGCCATATAGCGCGCAGAACAGATGGCCGATGGGGCCGAAAGGTTCTCGAGTGGAGGCCACGGACCGGCAAGCGCAGCGTAAGACGTCCACCCACAAAATGGGCAGACGACTTGGTAAGAACCGCAGGTCGGCGTTGGATGCAGGCCGCTTCCAACCGCAGTTCCTGGAGATCAATGAGGGAGGCCTTTGTCCAGCAGTGGACGTCCTACGGCTGATATGATGATGATGATACTAATAATACTAACATAGATGATATTTAAGTTTTATAACCTAACCTAACTAACCTTACACAAATGGACTTCTAAATTGTCTGATCTAATAAATGAATAGAATAAAGATGGACAGAGTTAAAAATTAAATTTTTAAATAAAAACTCCAGCTATGGTATCGTTTTTATTTCACACTATAAGCGAAAAGAGAATAAATAAAAGCCGACATCACAGTTACATAATACTTTATACACTTAAGTTTCTACTGCATTTTGGACACTTCGAATTTCGTGTTGATTATTTCCTCATCCGAATCGAGAAGTGGTAGCGAACTGAAACAGGACAAACATAATGTATTGAGATTATTCTTCGACAGCTAGCTTAATTTCCATGAAAATTTGTGTATTTTTATGGGAAAAATTATCCGATTATTATAGATATAGTGTTTATTTGTAATATCGAACACACATACATATTATTTACAAAAATACTTAATAAAAATAATTTATAAATATACAAAGAAAACACGAAACAGACAAAAGATATAAAAACTAACTTCTAATAAATAAAAAACCACCCGAGTCTTACAGTAGTCGCATACGATGTGTAACATCTGACCACCGCGCCCGCTCATTGGTCAAATCCCACATTGCACATTGCAGTGATGCAGTCCCTTTTGCCAAATTCACTCGCACAAACCGAAAGGAAAGATGTTACACATCAAAAGTAACATAATGATTTGTGTGTGTTGCGGTGTGACAAATTGGTTTTAACTCAGCGAATAATTTAGCTCGAGGAGCAAACACTGATTTTCAGTTATACCATCCAAGAGAACAAGTGAAACGAGATGCAATACGACAAAACAAGAAATGTGTCGACTTATGCGTATTGCAGTAATATTGTTTTCAACACACTTGCTCGTAAAGTGAGCCATATTACAAAGCTCCTTTTTCGTATTATATATAAACTCGATAGTCATTATGTAAATTAAAATCACAAGGATCATCTAGTATATATAACTATAGGTTGACTCTAAAATTACAATGTAAACAATATGTATAAATATTGTCTATATTTTATCTACCTACAATATTCTGCATGCTCACTGAATATTTAATCTAAGTTTAATCCTATTGTTTCTCATAAAGTGAAATGTATATTTTCTTTTGAGGATAAATTCTTTAACCACATTACATCGTTATTAGGGCCTTAAACCGAACTATAACACACGCGTGCGTAATAATATAATATAACACACTAGTGCATAATAGAATTATCCCTACAAAGTTAAGTTAGTACCTAACTGCAAATTATATGCCAGTAAATAGAGCATTTTAAATTTAACCGGGTAATACAGTTTTTGTAACAAAACAAAGAGATTTTATGCTGCTGAAAATCCTATTACATTTTTGAATAAATAAATGTATCCCTAATTATGAATTAAACAAACTTGAACACCTCATTAATTGAGTGAATCGAACTTGCAAACACGCGTCGACTGCTGTGTTACTTTGCTCAGCCGACACAATAATGAAGGGATTTTAAATAGAATCATTATTTGTGATGAAAAATTGATACTGTACGATAATCGGAAGCGCTCGTCGCAATGGCTGAACCCTGGAGACCCAGTCAAATCCTGCCCTAAACGAAAATTGACTCAGTAAAATTTACTTGCGAGTGTTTGGTGGACTAGCGCAGGTGTCGTTCACTACAGCTTTCTAAAATCTGGCCAAACGATTACGGCAGATATCTATTGTCAGCAACTGCAAACCATGAAGGAAGAACTAGCTGCTAAACAACCGAGATTGGTCAATCGCTCTAGGCCACTGCTGCTTCGCGACAACGCAAGACCACACACTGCACAACAAACAACCACTAAGTTAGATGAGCTACAATTGGAATGTCTGCGACATCCACCGTACTCCCCGGACCTTGCTCCAACAGATTACCATTTTTTCCGGAATTTGGAGAACTTCTTACAAGGAAAAAATTCAACTCCGATGCCGCAGTCCAAACCGCCTTCAAAGAGTTTATTGATTTTCGACCCCATGGTTTTTTTAGTAAAGGGATCAATGAACTACCTGTCAGATGGCGTTGTGTCTTATAAAATCGTATCTGAACAATAGGAAGCAATTTATTGTATTAAAAAATATTATTAATGGACAGGAAGTGGTGACGAAGTCGAAAGTGTGCAACATCGGACGTGGAGTTCTACAGGGCTCTATATTAGGGCCGATATTTTTTAATATTTTCCTTAATGATCTTATCAATTTTGTAAGCAATGCCATTCCCGATATTAAACTAGTCGTATATGCGGATGATACCAATGCAATCATACCAGCCTCTTACTTACAAGAACTTAAAATAAAGATTACCAATGCACTTGTAGTTTTCAATCAATGGTTTCATGCCAATAACTTAAAACTCAACATTAAGAAGACATAAGCTATCCTGTTTAAAACAACAAAGCGCACTAACGAATCGGTTAATGTAGCATGTGAGGGGCTTGAGGTTGAATTTGCAAAGAGTGTCAAATTTCTAGGAGTTCATATCGACCAGTTCCTGAACTGGAAAACTGAGATGGATTCTATTGTTAATGCTATCAGCTCAGCATGTTACGCTCTTAGAAGCCTTAGAGAAGAAGTAGGGATCGCACAGCTTAAAATAGTATATTATGCCCTAGTAGAGTCAAGATTAAGATATAGTGTGAAGTTTTGGGGAAATAGTTATGACTACAACATAAATAGAGCGTTTATTATTCAAAAACGAGCCATTAGAACTATAGTGCGCATTCCACAGTGGGAATCATGCAAAGAACATTTTTAAAACCTCAATATTCTGACTGTTCCCAGCCTATACATTCTAGTAGTCTTAATGGACGTAGTTAAAAACCCGCTTAAATATGAAACTTTTGAACAAAGGAAAAACAGAATAGACACAAGGAGAAAAGATCTTGAGACACCTCTTTGTCCAAGGTTGAATGTTGCCAAACATGGCTCGCGGTATCAAGCTGTAAGACTTTTTAACGCACTGCCTACTGACATGAAAATTATCGACAGTCCTTTTAAATTCAAATCAAGACTAAAGGAGATTTTGTTGAACGGGTGTTTCTATTCAGTTAATGATTTTATGACCTGTAATAATATTGAATAGTCGTTTTCTTTTTTTATATAGATTTTGAGTTAATGGTCAATTTAATTAATTTGTGACATGTTTGTATTATTAATTCCTTAATAATATTATTCTAAATCATTTTTATTTTATATTCTTTGATGTCTATTTTCCATTTGACTTTTCTTGACTTTTTTGACATTTTTATATATAGGTAAGTAGACATTTGTTTTGTTTTATTTTATTATTTTTGACATGTATGTGATAATTTTAAAATATTGTAACTTGTGTTTAGAATGTGATTTCAAACACAATTATATACCTAATTGTTTATGAATAAATAAATGAAATGAAATGGCAAAAGTACATAGATAACAACGGTGCATATTTTGATTAATTAAATATATTTAACAAAAAAAAAATGATTTATATTCCTCCCGTACAAAACGCCAATTTCATATGTAAGGACCTAATATGTACTTAGATTTGGTGGAGTTAAATACAAGGATATTGCGCGAAGACCAAACTGCGATCGCATTCAGATCTTCGTTTAAGTGTAAAACGGCTCGTGGTATTCTATCTGGTGACTCTGACACGTAAACTTGGACATCATCAGCATAACAGTGGTACATGCTATATCTAATTACCTTCGTCAAATCCGCAGTGTAAATAATAAAAAGAAGAGGACCAAGTATAGAGCCTTGGGGTAAACCACGATCGATTGGCATTTATTGTGAAGCTAAGGTATACCGTTGTTTTTAAAAAAAAATCACTGACTGGAATCGGTTGTTCAAATAACTTTCAAATCAACTAGTCAACCTTTGCCTTAAGCCATAATAAGACAACATTTTAAGAAGAAGGGGAATACTAAGACAGTCCACTGCACGTGATCAAGTAGCGTTAGTACTAAACGCTACATAATTTTAATTATTCACGTGCATTGGACTGACAAAAACTAACAAGATAATGGCCACAGCACAGTTGCTGTGACCATTATCTTGTTGTTAGTTTTTTAGGGTATCTAGAACTTTCCCTATGGAGGATGGGAGTGATTTTTTTTACTCACGCAGCCTACCGTTTGGGGTATCGTTGAATAGGTCTTCCCAAAACACTAAGGTTCCCGGAACACTGTTTTGATACAAGTATAAAGCTTCACACCTTACGAATTATAACGATTCACAGTGGTCATTTTCGAAGTAGTCGTAAGTAATCAAATCAAAATGTATTTACTGATTGAAATCACAAGGATAACTTTGATACGTCAATTATGGTGTGCGTGATGACTGCTACAAAAATCTGTTCTTGAATCTGGAACTATGCAGTTATGCTATATGTAGCATAACTGCTATATGTATGCTATATGTAGTTATGCTATACAGGGTGTTTGGTAATATACTGACGATATTCAAGGGACGTTTTCTCAAAACATAAAAAAAGACATCTCGGAAAAAAAAACTACTAGTTATATATACAAATTTTAAAGAAAATCGACTAAGTTTAGGTGATTAATTCGATATAAAACTTACTGCCTAAGCTTGCAGTCGACATCCAAAGACATAAAGGCCTTAATCCACAAAAGCGTAGATTTGCTACTTATATCCTTTCTTTAAGCGCTCTCTGCTTAGAACCACGATGCGAATGCACTGTAGAAAATAAGACATGCCGCTTGACCGTTTCCACTAAAGCTGGGCGGAGAGATGTCGGAATATCGATATGCTATTAGTTATTTTCCCATAGTATTCTCATCTCTACAAATCTGCGCTTAGGTGGACATTGGCCTGGAAATGCCTAGAAATTGTGGACCCGGGATTGGTTATCTGCAAACTGCCCACTTTAGCCACAGTAAACTTATTGAAATTATTCCAATTAGGTAGGTCCTACTTTATCCAATTCTTTGAGAGATAGGTATCTAGTGCATTGTCAAAATTGATGAGTCTTTTTTCAATTCTGGTTTCTGCCGAAGAAGAAGAGAAGAATAAGAATAAAGTTTAATTCACAAAAAAGAACATGCAAATTACATCAAACAAAGGCAATAACAGCTGTGATTTAATGAGTAGGTATCATTGGGTCATAGCCCTGTTTACAAAACAAAGTACCTATTGGGGGCGGCGAGCTCAAAGAATCGAAGCGGCACCTTTGACTAACCGCTTATTCTTTCGAGTTCTTTTTGATATGCCGCGCGAAGGGATGTACGGCTTACAATACCTCGCTACACCGGTTACCGGTATTAACGTAAATGTTTGAATCGATTGTATTTGAATAAAATCTTTTTTTTTAATCGAGTGTAGCGAGATCTCTAAATCAACTTAGGCAAATCGCCGTTGTTTGTTTGTATGTTCGTTTGTCCGAGTATAACTTTCGAAGCGTTGATCCGATCATCGTGACTATCAAAATATTGCCACAAAATAAATAACCAACTAACTTGACCTACAGTTTCACTAAAATTACAGGTAACGGGAGTTCATGTTATTTGGTTATTCTTTTTTGGGGTACAAATTGCAGTTATTCTGGGTTTCAAACTTTAGCTTTTTTGTCACTTAAGCTACACGCATACCAAATTACAGCACTGTAGGGTCAATGGTGTACCCTGTGAATTTTGTCAAAGTTCAATTTTTATTATGGCTAATAACTCAAAAACTATAAAAACTTTACCAAAAATAAAAACGGAGTCTAAATGTATCAATGAATATTTCATTTGACTTCCCACTTGACCTAATAGTTTCATTTAGAACCCCAATATCTCGACAAACCCCAACGTTTTTAGCTCATTTAGTCCCACCAAAATTGCGCCATCACTAACTACCTATGTATAAAATTACACGATAATCGGATAAACGCTTCGAAAGTTATCCTCGGACAAACATACATACATACATACAACGCCGATTTGCCCAAGTTGATTTAGAGATCTCGCTTGGCTCGATCAATAATTACACTACATTGTTTCCACAGTTCTGAGTCGAAAGGGTTAAGTCTCATGTGCCTGTAATTTCACCGATACCCTTACCCTTCAAACCGGAACACAAAAATGCGAGTTTACTATTTGGCAGCAGAAATAGGTATGGTGGTAGTACTTTCCCGGACAAACTCTTTCACAGAGAGCTCTACTACTACTCACAGATTGTATGACAGATTGACCTACGCGTATTTTGTAAAACTAGTTCGGTTTTGATTTACGATGTTTTGAACAAGCTTTTATTAGGTCGACTTGTGTATCCTAACTAGCTAATCCAATTTCGGATCGTCCAACACCGAAAGTCAGAACCGGTATTGATTTCCCAGCCCTAGTGTAAGAAGGCGGGCACTTTGGCACGTGTCGGCGTTCGTGCAATTAATTATTTATTATTTTGAATCAATTCAGTAGTTGATTTCATTTCTAATTGTGCGGACGGATTTAGAAAAATTGCGATACTTAACTACAGGTACTCCACGGAAAGTGGTCCTGTCAAGAGCGCAGGACTTTTATCAGATATGGCACGGAACCAGCAGGGCACGCGGACTGTTCCGCGGCACAGGGAGAGCAGTGAATTCCAGCCCCATGTTGAGGCGGGCAGGCCACCTCGCTATTCAGCGCGCATGGAATTTTTTGAAGAGGATCCGCTGGCGAGCACTTGTGACGCGGCCCTCGTGTACGGTGATAGCGCTACCTATGGGTAAAGTCTTAGGGAGGAAGGCCAGCACCCGTATAGTTTTACACCAGTGCAGGAGCTCTGGACTCCTGACTACGAGACCAGAATGCGGTTTTGTTTGTGTCTGCTGCAGCACGGACCTTGGAAGATCGACAAGGACTACGATCGGCGAGTGCGCGAATACCTGGGCAGTGCTTATGGTAATCGATGGATTGGGCGCGGAGGGCCAGTTGCACAGCCCGCACGCTCACCGGACTTAACCCCCTTAGATTTTTATTTGTGGGGTAGGGTAAAGGACTATGGCCATACAATAGACTAACTATGGCCATACAATAGAAAGTGACTTAGAACGCGAATTGTGAACGCTATTAATGTGGTGCGAAGTGACAGAGTCACGTGTTGGCACGAGTTCGTGTGTATTGCATTGGCCGTGCTATTCTTCCTAGACTCTAGATCAAGAAGGTACGTGCAACAACTTTTGTGAATAAAATTGTGTAGCTATACCTATCTGTGATAATAACTGTAGATAACTAGTGTAAGTTACTGTGTAACTGTACATTCTGTAAATAGGTACCAACTAAATGTCGTAAATAACTGATAGCTGTGTTGTACATATTTTGTAGTTACATAGGTAGCTAATGAACTTTTAAACACGCCAAATTATCGTTGATAAAGTGAAGGCACCTCCTACTTACCTCTCGATTTGAGGTAAGAGCTACCTACTACTTTTTCACGTTAATTTATCAGTCGACAGCCTAATAAAAGTGTGTTGGAAAGCTCGAGTTTACCTAAATTGATTAGGTACTTCATTTTGAATTGAATAAATCTTTTAAAATACTACTTCAGCTGTTTTTTATTTATAAATTTTTCTCTGTAGTTTAGCTAGTCATTGCAAAGATCACGTCTACCCTATCTAATTTAGTCTTGGTCACTCTGCCTAAGTGAGCGGTAGGCATTTGTGAAACGCCACCTGGGCTCTAATACCTATCTATCTCAACCTAATCACTGCACTGACGTAGGTACCTACCTAGCTCACAGTGACCAAGAAAGAACTAGTGAGTGACACGACGAATTAAATTAATGTAGGTATGTACCTACCTAGGTTAGGCCAAAAATACCTGTCTTCCGACCTATCATAATTCGAGTCAGTGACACCGATCGCTTGTAGGTACTACTCTGGACCAAGAAAGAACAAGCGAATGTAGAGGCACCTGTAGGGATATTTTTTTACCTAGTAGCTACGGCTTACTGATTTATAACTCAAAACGTAGATCTATGGTAGGCTAGTACCTACTACCGTAGGCAGGCATGTATTTTTGATATCTCTTTCGGAAATGGCTGCGGGTTTCGGGTTAGAAAGGGACAACAAGAGATATCTCGAGACGCCACCAGTCTGTGGTTAGATGGCAAGCATTATGCAATAGCACAACATAAGTTTATTAAAGTGTTTCTTTTAACATGCTAAAATAAATTTCACATTTCTTTGGTAAACATTTCACAAATTTATTTATTATGCTCATCTAAACAACCCCTTTCATTTTTTTGCATATATTACCAAACTCCCTATATGTATATGTAAGCAGTATGTTGTTATGCTTTTGTACCACAATTACCTGTATTAGGTACTAGTTATAATCCCATCATCCATATTTTAGTCTTAAATATGCACCCTCGACCATATCTTTGACATAACTAAATCCTCTCCACCCAAAGGTTATTGGATCGCTATAAAGCGATAAGACCGCCCATTGTACTATTTGCTTTGTGTTTTCTATTTTGTCTGTACTTTTTATTTTTTATGGTGTACAAGTGCTTTCATTAATTCATTACCTGGTTGGAATGTTTTCTTCCACCCAGCGGAGATCTGACTCCAGTGAATTGTGGTTTTCAGAGAGTGAGTCGCGTTCCACGTCTCCGTTGTTGAGGCTGGAGCTTCGCATCTTCACGCCGTAAGCGTCGTTCACGAATTGTTCTTCCTCTTCTGAAATAAAAATCTGATTTCAGTTGCTAATGCTTAAGATTGATGTTTTGTTACCTACTTACATCTATACTATTATTATAAAGAGGAAAGATTTGTATTTTTGTGTGTATGTTTGCAATGAATAAACTCAAAAACTACTATGCCGATTAAAAAAATTCTGTCACCATTGGAATGCTACATTCACCCTGAGTGACATAGGCTATATATATTGCTAGAAAAGATTAGGGATCCTTACTAAAACTTAAGTAACGAAACTCTAGGTGTAAAAAAAGTGCCCTAAAGCGTCTTTCGTCGCATGCGCTGCGGAAACTATTGATGATAGAACAAAAGTATGTTCTACAATATTAAAGAACATATCAATATCTACAAAAAACATCGGAATATTATAAAGAGGAAAGATTTGTTAGTTTGTATTGAAATAGGCTCCGAAACTACTGGACCGATTTTAAAAATTCTTTCACTGTTGGGAAGCTTCACTATCTCCGGGTGACGCAGGCTACTTTTTACCCAACTGCGGAGAAGGAGGGTAATGTTTTTATTAAAAAACTACGCGTGCGAAACTGCGAATTGGTCAGCTAGTGATGAAAAAAACGATTTGTTTACCTATTTTATACAGGCTGTTTCATTGATATTTTAGGACTTGATATTAAGGTTTTGAGAAAATATTAAATTTTCTATGGTACTGAATTTGAAAAAAACCTATTTACAACAATACTACTCGTAGCTATTATCCCTACCCGTGTTTTCATTTAATGTCGTACATAACAAAACACATAGTATAAATATTATAAAACGGTACAGTTTATTGTTTATATATATGTAGTCCCAGGCCTTAGTCAACATTCTTTGTTTCGCGCTCAACGATAAGCGACTGCACCGCTCACTGTGCAACTACCCTCTTAATAATTTATTGTGATTTTCGTAAGTTTAATATTATTAGTTTGTATCACTACACATTGTGGCATAAATAAATGTATATTTAGTATAAGTTTATCTCAGCAAGTTAATGGTAAATTCTTATGAGATAATAAAGCATTCTAAACACATAAATATTTTTTTTTTTAAATATATATTTTAAAATATGTAACTTGTGTGGTACACCATTGATACCCTAGGTAAAACTCACATGATCCATTCCATACAGAGGTTGTCTGGTAGAGATCGCTACTTAGCGATAAGACCGTGAATTGTATACATACATACATTAAATACTGTTACTTTTAATTGTTTTGTTGTTTATCTGATCTGAAGTTTGCGAGGCCTTCAGAGAGAGGACCCTCCGGAGTACACGTGTCGTTATTATAAGAATAGGAGCTTACCGTCGTCATCCTCCGCGTTGTCCAGCAGTGGGGTGAAGGCGTAGCGCTGATTGTTGTTCGTGGGACGCCACAGCACCATGATCACGCACAGGATGCAGGCGAACAGAATGTGCCAATACGCCTCGTCCATCCAAACCTCTTTCCATTCCTACAAAAACGTACAAACGATCTTATAAAATAAACGAGTGTGCTTTAGCCGACACGACTGAAGTAAAACTTCTTTTTCAAAATAATACTTTATAAAATTGTTCAATTACAAAATTGTCCACACGTCTGTAGATCGATCAGTCTATGTGCATTAGGGACAGACACAACTCGCACTCGTACATTACCGTTTAAAAATATACGAAACGTAACTCTCTCTCTTTCTATCTCCACTAACTTATATCTCCCTCTCAACTTCCGTTCGCACTTTTCATAACGCATTCACCAGCATACTCCCCAAGTCAAGCGTGCGTAAAGAAGTTTTACTTCAAAAATCTATACTCTTCTTGTTCCTGCCCTTTCCCACATTGCGTGGGGTCGGTACAACATGTAATTTTATTCCATACGTCTCTATCAGCCGTCATCTCCGCTGTCACTTCTTTCTTACCCATATTATTCTTCACACAGTCCATCCATCTCTTCTTCGGCCTTTCTCTACTTCTATATCCATCCACACTCTTTTAGACACATGATTTTCTTCCCTACGCATGACATGCCCATACCACGCTAGCCTATACTCCTAATTTTTTCTATTACTGGTGCTACTTGCAAACTTCCTCTAATATACGAATATTAAAAACAATAGTACCCAAAAATGTACGAGCTAAATATAGGCATGACTCAGATGGATTATTAAAGTACTGCGACATAACACCCGTGCACGATAAAGTTAAAATACAGTTACTTGTAGAAAATTTATTTTTCTACGAAAAATACAGAACTCAAAACATAATGACAAGACAAGTAAAAACAAAAAAAACTATACACAAGTTCAGCTAAAAACTTTTACGGAGAAAGAACTACAGACTACATTATCTAGTCAGGTCATAAATTCTGTCACATGTTTAATATAAAATAATTGAAACAAGTTTATTCATTATGTAACCATTTATATACCAAAATGAACTTAACAAAACATAGATTCTTATGACACTAAAGTTTATTCAAAATGACCTCCGTGATTTTGAATACAGGCCTTCAATCTGCGCGGCCAGTCGTCTATCGCAGCACGAACGAGGGCCATGTCAATACCGGCGGCTGCCTTAATCAAGGATGTCTTGAGTGACTCCAAATTGGGATGAGGTTTTGAGCACGCCTTTTCCACCAAGTGTTGCCATATCTTGTAATCTAACGGATTCAAAACTGGACTGGAGGAGGGCCAGTCTTCGTGCCGGATGAAGTCGATTTCACGCGCCGCCAGCCAGTCTTGTGTGCTCTTCGCTCTATGAGCTGGCGCCGAATCTTGTTGGAATACCCAGTGCCTGTTATTGAACATGGTATGAGAAACAGGTTCCACAAGGTTCATCAGGACTGTATTTTGATACATAATTGCATTCGTTTTTACACCTTTCTCACAAAAATGTACCTCTGTTAAGCCTCAATAAGAAACTCCCAACCATACCATGAGCGAGGATGGAAAATGACCTCGTTGGACGCGCGGAATACGATTGCTCGCTTCTTTACTACTGTGTGCGTACACCTTATCATTTGGTTTGTTGTAGCTCTCTTCTACGGTAAAAAATTTTTCATCCGAAAAAAGAATTTCTCGATATTTTTTTCCCGCGTACCGCTTCAAGAAAGCGCGGCATCTCTTCAGTCTCAGGTCCATTAGACGAGCATTCCTCATAACGATGTCCTGTTTTTCTTCGATATGCCCGAAGCCCTAAGTCTTCATTTAACACCCTTTTCACCGTGGTTCTGCTTAACCCCATCTGAAGGGCCAACAGTTTCTGCTTACGTTTGGGATTTCTTTGAATTCGCGCCTTCACAGCTTTTATCACTGCTGGAGTCCTAACAGACCGAGGGCGACCACTTCTTGACCTGTCATCTACACTAGAGTCTTCATTGTATCGTTTGATGGTGCGATAAACGAATCTTTTGGTTATATTCAAATTATTCAGTATGTCAAAAATTTGAATTGGCGCGTAACCGCAACGATGCAACGCAATAACTGCAACACGGTCTTCTTTAAGCGTCCACTCCATATTTAAAAATGAGTAAAATTCTAAAAAGTATACATTTTTATTGTCATGAACAATTCCAAATTCGAATTCTATAAACTTTTTTGTGGCCAGCATTCTAAAAGAAAAGTTTTTACTGTGTGACAATACTTATGACCTGACTAGGTATATTATATATATATATATATTATAAAAAAATAGCACATGTAAAAATAGTTTTATGTATACTAAAGAGGAATGTCAAATTCTCACTTAGGACAAACCTACTAAGGTTTTATAAGTGTATTAATTTTATAAGTACATATATGTTTTTTGAAAATAAATAAATAAAAAAATACTTATTCTTTATCTTATCCATTCTCATAAAAAAAATCCATACTAATATAATCGAAATTAATTGGGACTCATAAGGCTTAAGGTCGCTCAACGTGCTATAAAGAGTGGTTGTTAATATACGCACAAAAATGAAAGGGGTTATTTTGATGAGCATAAAAAAAAAATTGTGAAATGTTTACCATAGAAATGTGAAATTTACTTTGTCATGTAAAAACAAACACTTTATTAAACTTATGTTGTGCTATTGCATAATTCTTGCCATGTAACCACAGATACTGTATTGGTGACGTCTCGAGATATCTCTTGTTGTCCTTTTCTAACCCAAAACCCGCAGCCATTTCCGAAAGTGATATCAAGTCAGCCTTTACTTTTGGATGTCGATTGCAAGAGTATATCGAATTAATCACCTAAACTTATACGATTTTCTTTAAAATTTGATAATATAACTGGTAGTTTTTTTTACGAGAAGTATTTTTTTATGTTTTGAGAAACCGTCACTTGAATATCGTCAGTATATTACCAAACAGCCTGTAGAGAAGCTATGCTTGGTGTTTCTCTACGAGATCCAATCAGAAATGAGGTGATTGTCATCGACATATCACAAAGGATTAGCAAGCTGAAGTGGCAGTAGGTGGGACATACACATAGCTCGAAGAACTGACGGCCGTTGGGGCAGAAAGGTTCTCGAGTGGAAACCACGCACTGGAAAGCTGTGTTTATGTTCAGCAGTGGACGTCCTTTCGCTGATATGATGATAATGAACTATGTCTGTCTCTGTCTCTGTTTGTTACGTTTCACAGCTAAACGGACTAACTGAACTATATTTTTTTATTTTATTTTTTCATAAAAGTCTCACCTACAAGTCATTTGTTTTTTAATTTTTTCGTATTTTATAAAATGTCACAGGTAGATTTTTTTTATTTGATTGTTCTTAACTAACTTAGGCATGATGATACTTTTAAGACGAGATATTGAAAAACATGGTCGTAGAAGAAACATTATTTTACTAAGTGAGGTCAATGGCGATTTTGAGTTATTTTACATATTTCGGAGCACCTGTTTATGACCGATTTGTTTACAGGGATCATCTAACAACTACTCTACAGATGTTTGTAGATACAGCCCCCTTCTCTAGGTTTGGCCCACTGACGTGGTTTACCGGGGTGTGGCCGCTGTGACTACAGCTTCTTGAAGCCACTAGAGACAAGATTATGGAGGTTAATTATATACGGAACACTCTTGACACACTCGACGTAAAACGTCGGACACGCAAAGAGAGACCTAAGCTCTCGTATACATACAGATATAACGCTGCAGGTCAACTCTGTTGCGATACTTGTGACAGGATATTTAAAACAAAGTTCGGATTAGCGAGCCATATTAGGGCTCACGCTAGAATGTAAATAGTAATAATAATTTAGGTTAATCAAATTAGTTTAGATTTTATTTTAATTTCATTTATTTTGGTTTAGTTTTGTTAAATATTAATTTTACAACATTCATAGTTAGGGTCGCCGTTGTCGAAACCGATGAGGAGGACTATATACATATACCGATGATTTTAAATTTTAAATTTTGTTTTGCTATGTTATGTAGCGTTTATTTGTAACATCGAACACACACACAATAGTAACAAAACAATTTACAAATTTATCATGTATCAGGAACATGTGGACATCAACTGGAAATTAATAACTCTTGCAACTTGAATTGACACACCATTTTTATCGAATGGGAACTGATTTATGGGATTTATGGTAGTTGTTTACTTACAGTGATGCAGTTGGTAACTCTGTACGTCCGTATGGAGTAGAGCATGAACACCACAGATGATATCACGGCGAATATCAGCGTGTTCGTGAAGTGACGGTACAGAGACAGCTTTATTGCATTCCTGAAATAAAACAACTCATTATAATAACGACATCTGTGGCTCAGTGGGCGAATAGCCGGCTGATACATTCGATCCCCGCTGCGGGACAAATGTCTGCATGGTCTTCAGATATTTGTTCATGGTTTGGGTATTTATCAGTGGCGAGGGGTTCATACAAGCCGATTCCTATCGGGTTACCTTCAGTCAGGGCTCCTGAATGTTCCGTCACCTTCAAAATAGACCTTAGCAAAGTATTTTGAAGCCATTTAAAATTTGATGTATGTAAAATTCTCATTAAATAATCCGTCGTTTTTCGAGTTATACTACGGACTCTAAACGTATAAAGTTAGGGCATGTTTTTGCATAAAACTCTGCGGTAAAGCTAAATATCTCCGGCTTTGTGAAAACATTTCGTATCTATAACCAAAATGCGTACAACGCATTTTGGGTTCTATCATTGTTTTCACAAAATTCAAAAAAAACCGTCAATGTATAACGAACACTAGAAGTCGTGCACTAAATTAAGACAACAGTATTTTATAGTAAGGTGGGGAACAATGAGCGGGTGGGGAGTATTTAAAATAACTTGACCGGATTGCGAGTTATAGGTACTATACGGCCAAATTGCGACGTCATTATTTATTCAAGCAGGATTATAATTTTGCTACTTTATCTATATTGTTAGCTACTCCCCCACAAAGAGACTTTGGCTCAAGCAGAACAATCTACAAGTACCGTGCGCAACGTAGTTCGAACTCAGTTACACCCTCCGTCGTCCGAAACACGTTCTCGGAGACCCGGATGATGAAATCACCTCCGCTAACGCGGACCTCGCCGGCGAGGTCGACGAGTCCCTTCAGTCGCCGCCTATACGAGGTACAAGCACGTATCCGGGCGCTTCTCTCCTATCCTCATCCCGGCAACGGCCCAAGCCGAGGTTCGTACCTAAGTGGTGCCCTTGCGCTAGTTGCCTCATCAAAAAACTTACAGGGCTGAGCGCCATCTGCGCTCGCCGCAAGTTCGGTTAAGCTGCAACGGCCTCATAGGCCAATAGCGTGATTAGTCAATTCGAAAAAAGAATTCGAACTCAGTTTGTTCGTGGCGCTCGACGGTGTAACAACTAAGGACAGTAAAATTACGTTGTTTTTTATAAAAGTCACGTAAGTTATTTTGTGGTTATTGTTTTATGTATACTCATATAATTTTTGTGTTTGAGATAAGGGGTTCTCTGGACAGTGAAGCCTTTGAAATAAGTTAGAAAAGTTTACCTCCTTAGTTGCAAGGTCCTCATGGTGTGCGCGAGTGATACAAAGACCCACCAGGAGATGGCGCTGTCGACAAGCGAGAGCGGCACCTCGGACAGCAGCAGGTCGCGGTTGTTGTCGCTCTGCTTGTGGTGCAGGCGCAGCCAGGCGTTGATGGCGGCCAGCGCGCCCCACAGCACGCCCGCGCCTACCACGCGCTGCAGCGCGGGGCCCAGCCGAGGCCTGGAACACCCCAACACCTTTTTGATCGAGCGAAGCGAGATCTCCAAATCAACTTGGGCAAATCGGCGTTGTATGTATGTTTGTTTGTCCGAGGATAACCTTTGAAGCGTTGATCCGATCATCGTGATATTTGATACATAATTCATTTATTTCGCAAATATTCGGTATATAAGTATAAAAACGGATGACAAATATTACAACATAGGTTCCAGGCATGTTTTACCATATTAGTTGGCATGCAAATGCAGTTAATATAATATACCTTAGTCTATTAGAAACATTTATACACAGGTAGGTATTGATGGCACAATTTTGGTGTTACTAAACAAGCTGAAAATAGGGGGTTTTTGAGATATTGGGGTTCAAGAGGCGTAAAATAAATGAAACTGGTCAGATGGGACGTCAAATGAAAGGTCTTCATTAAAACCAAAAAACACTACCCATAAAATTTGTTCTTGCTTTTTTTGGGTTAACATAAAATGATGATTTTCTCGAGTCGTCATTAAAGCACCTTCAAATACATTTTGTGATGCAGCTCATTCAACGCCTTGTGTTGCAGCAAATAAGGTGCAAATTCATACGAGCTTACTTGACAATTCCAAATCCGAGCGAGACGATAATTACTAGCATCCTTGCGAGCGCTCGTTTTGCAATGGAGACCCATTCAGCGAACATATACGCGTTTACGTTGAAATATCTGCGAAAATAGAAAAAAAGTTTCTCAACAAGCATATAATATCAATAACAAATCTTTATTTCAGGCCACAATAGAAAAGTACAAGATGTTAAAACTTAATTCTACGGGCCATATACATAATACCTTAGTGACTAACATATAATAATACTAATCATCAGCCCACATTAGTCCACTGCTGGACATAGGCCTCTCCCAATACGCGCTACTGAGCCCGGTCTTCGGCTCTTCTCATCCTATTTCTGTCCGCCACGTTTTTTATGTCATCGCTCTACCTAGCCGGGGGACGCCCCACACTACGTTTTCCAAGACGCGATCTCCACTCAAGAACTCGTTTACCCCAACGGCTGTCGGTTCTCCGGCATATATGGCCAGTCCACTGCCACTTCAGTTTGCTAATCCGTTGAGCCATGAGATGTCAGTAACTTTGGTTCTCTGTCGGATAACCTTGTTACGGATTTTATCCTTCAGAGAAACTCCAAGCATAGCCCGTTCCATAGCTCGCTGCGCAACATTAAATTGGTGGATTAGTCCTACCGTGAGCGTCCACATCTCACCACCGTAGGTCATTACGGGTCATATAATAATACTTAAAACTATTTGCTGACATATGTCGGTGACGTGTGACGCATTTACGCTGTGTCATGTAGTCGTCCGAGAAAACAACGAAACAACACACTTTTAGGCGAAAACTCTTCCTTTGTAAAGGTCGAAAGATCTGCAGTTGGAACACGCAACACAAAAGACTCGACATCATTGTAACGCGATTCCAAGTGTTCCACCCATAGCTGAACGTTAGCCTTCTTCTTCACATATACCAGATATTGCACGTCCTCCAACTTCGTGGAATAGTGAATATAACGAAACTTCCTGTAGGGGCAGCATGAACAACCTCGATAGAATAGGAAATTATTAATTTGCAACAAGGAGTTTAATACTGGTTACAGTTTAATAAGAAATTAATAAGTGAATGAAATCAAATAAATAAAAAAAAATTAAGTACTGTAACTAAATGGATTTACATTGCCGCGGAATAGAATGAAACCGAATGAATTGTACATAGCATAATGAACTTTATGCTAATTCTGCAACGTTGTTTTTTTTATACATTTTAGGCTTGCGTTAGACCATAATCTCGCCTGATGGTAAGCGATGATGCAGTCAACGATGGTACACGCATGCCTAGAAGAAACCTATTCACTCGCGACTTAAAGATACCCAGGTTGTAGCTATCAGGAAACACAGACTCTGGCAAGGCGTTCCACTCTTTGGCGGTGCGCATAATAAAGGTCGAAGAGAACCGCTATGTGTGAAAGCGAGGTATTTGTACCAGATAGCGGTAGCGCACCGCAGAGCGTCTGGTTGTCCGTTGATAGAATGGAGATGGTGGATTAGGTTGAAAAGTTCCGCCGCACACTCCGAAATGTATTCGATAAAAAACCGAGAGGTTAGCAACCTTTCGTCGATGCTCCAGGCTGAGGAGCCTTGCATCAACTAGCTCATCTTTCCCTATGAGCTTCTTGGCTCTTCTCTCAATTGATTCCAGAGCTTCAAGTTGGTACTTGCCGTGTGGTCCCGGCGTAATAATAGGGCCACCCCTTCTCATCCCGCGGGAGCCGTGTTAGCCGGCAAAGGGAGATGTTCCAGGGAATGGGCAGCAGCATTCTTCTGTGTACCAATCACCAACCACTGCGATCACCAAGCCACCTGCCAATCGTGGTGATTATGGCAAAACCCCTCCTATGATAGACACAACAAACAAACGGCCCCCAGTCCCCGGCGGCTCCGTCATCCCTGGAAGTGGTAGCAACCAGGGCAGTGGCGGAGCAGGGGGTGCTAAGAATCCCCGGCAGCGATCCAGCTACCACCACCGACGACTGGACCTGGCAACGTACAACACACGAACGTTCAAGGCTGACGAGAAGATTGTCGAGCTGGAAGAAGAACTGAGCAAGCTACGTTGGGACATCCTAGGATTGTCGGAAGTCCGAAGACAGGGTCAAGACACGATGATCCTTAACTCCGGTAGCTTGCTCTTCTACCGGGAGGGAGATCAACTATCCCAGGGTGGTGTCGGGTTTCTCGTCCGTAAGTCCCTCGTTAACAACGTGACAAAAGTCGTCAGTGTGTCGAACAGGGTAGCATACCTTATACTCAGAATTACCGAAAGGTATACGTTGAAGGTCATACAGGTATATGCGCCGACCTCGACACACCCAGACGATGAAGTGGAAGCCATGTATGAAGAGATCTCCGAGGCCATACATACTTCCAAGACACACTTCACGGTTGTAATGGGGGACTTAACGCAAAGCTAGGCACTAGGAAAGACGATGAACTGAGAGTGGGGCCATTTGGATTCGGGCGGCGGAACCGAAGGGGCCAGAGACTGGCCGACTTCATGGATAAGGAGGGCCTCTTCATGATGAACTACTTCTATGAGAAGCAGCCAGTCAGAAAGTGGACGTGGATAAGCCCCGACGGTTTCACTAGAAATGAGATAGACTTCATTATGACGACCAAGAAGCAAATATTTGATGATGTCTCCGTGATCAGCAGGGTGAAAACCGGGAGCGATCACTGCATTGTTAGAGGCACATTGAATATCGATGTTAAGCTTGAAAGGGCACGTCTGATGAAGTCTGCGCTCCGTCCAAATCCTGCCCAAATCCAAAACCCCGAGAGCTTTCAGCTAGAACTGTACAATCGCTTCCAGTGCCTAGCCAGCTGCAATGATATTGACGAGATAAACAACGGGTTGGTGGAAACTGTCCAAGCGGTGGGATCTAAGTTCTTTAAGGCCCCCCGCCGAACTAAACACCAGAAACTCTCAGATGAAACCATTAAGCTAATGGAGGACCGGGATGAAATGAGATTGCAGTCTTCAGCCTACGGCGTGATTAATAGACGAATCTCGAAATCTATGCGACACGATCTGCGTACCTTTAATACATCTCGTATTAAGGTTGCAATAGAAAGGAACAAAGGTTCAAAAGTGTTCGCAAAGCATTCGTCTATAGGGCAAAGCCAAATGACTAAGCTGAAGACTGACAACGGCACTATCATTTCGTCGAAACCGGAGATTCTAAGAGAGGTCGAAAAGTTCTATGGACAGATGTACACCTCAACACAAAACCCCGTTGGTCAGTTGGCTCAGGACACCAGAGCCAAACTAACCCGACACTATACCGAAGACATCCCGGACATCAGCCTGTACGAGATTAGGATCGCTCTGAAACAGCTTAAAAACAACAAGGCACCAGATGAGGATGGAGTTACGACAGAACTTCTGAGAGCGGGTGGAAAACCGGTACTTCAAGTCCTCCAGAAGTTATTTAACTCCGTCGTCCTTGAAGGAACCACACGCCAAAAGCGTGGGATAAGAGCGTGGTGGTTTCTTTAAAAAAAATGATAAAACCTTATTAAAGAATTACAGGCCCATCTCGCTCTTGAGCCACGTTTACAAGCTGTTTTCGAAAGTGATTACGAACCGTCTCGCACGCAAGTTCGATGACTTCCAGCCTCCCGAACAAGCCGGTTTCCGAAAAGGCTTTAGTACCATAGACCACATCCACACGCTACGCCAGATTATACAGAAGACCGAGGAGTATAATCGGCCGTTATGTCTAGCGTTTGTGGACTATGAAAAATCATTCGATTCAATCGAGACCTGGGCGGTACTGCAGTCTCTTCAGCGATGCCAAATAGACTATATAGGTATATCGAAGTGTTGAAGTGTTTGTATAGTAACGCCACTATGTCAGTCCTTCTACAAGATCAGAGTACGGAACCAATCCAATTGCAGAGAGGCGTGCGACAGGGAGATGTAATTTCTCCGAAACTGTTCACGAACGCATTGGAGGACTTTTTTTTTAAACTCTTGGCTTTTTAAACTTAAAGACTTGGCATCAATATCAATGGCGAATACATCACTCACCTTCGTTTTTCCGATGATATAGTCATTATGGCCGAATCGCTCGAGGAACTCGGTACCATGCTCAGCGACCTCAGTAGGGTCTCCCAACAGGTGGGTCTTAAAATGAACATGGATAAGACGAAAATCATGTCAAATATTCATGTTGCACCCGTACCGGTAGTTGTTGGGGGCATACTCTCGAAGTTGTCGACGAATATGTATACCTAGGACAAACTGTCCAATTAGGTAAGTCCAACTTCGACAAAGAGGTCGCACGAAGAATCTAACTCGGCTGGGCAGCGTTCGGGAAACTTCGCGATATCTTCTCGTCCAAAATTCCTCAGAGCCTGAAGACTAAAGTCTTCAACCAGTGTGTGTTGCCAGTGATGACCTATGGCACTGAAACGTGGTCCTTTACTCATGGCCTCATGACCAAGCTCAAGGTCGCTCAACGAGCTATGGAGAGGGCTATGCTCGGGGTCTCTTTGCGTGACAAAATCCGCAATGAGGAAATCCGCAGACGAACTAAAGTTGCCGACATAGCTCTCAAAACTAGCAAGTTGAAGTGGCAATGGGCAGGCCACATCGCTCGTAGAACCGATAACCGTTGTGGAAGAAAGGTTCTCGAGTGGAGACCACGGACTGGAAGACGCAGCGTAGGCCGGCCCCCCACAAGGTGGACCGACGATATAGTAAGAATCACTGGGAGCTGTTGGGCGCAAACGGCTACCAACCGCTCGTTGTGGCGATCTAAGGGGGAGGCCTATGTTCAGCAGTGAACGTCCTCCGGCTGATGATGATGATGAAGTTGGTACTTCGCTGAACCGTCCCAGAGGTGATAGAACAATACTCCAAACACGATCGGACTCGTGCTTGGTACAAGTTGAGCAACTGTCCCGGTGTGAAGTAGTGCCTCACCTTTGCGAGTATACCAAGGTTTTTAGCAGCCAACTGGGCTTTCGAGTTAGAGTTGTGGACCGATTTCCATGAAATTTGGCACACAGGTTGATTATGACCGGGGGAGAGACATAGGCTACTTTTTGCCCGACTGCGTAGATGATTTAATAGACAAACCACGCGTGCAAGGCGCTAGCGGGTCAGCTAGTTCCTTACATAACTACACAAATTATTATAAATAAATACTGAAATAAGGAAGATTTTTCAGTTTATTTGTAAATTTGACGTATTCGAAAGCTATTTGCACTATTTAATTGCATAGACGGGCATTTTCAAGGAGCTCTGCTTGTGTCAACAACGTATAGCGAAGTGCGGAGGAATCGATGTGAAAGTAGTTTTTATAAACGTGGTAGATCTTGTACATTGACAGAGGAGAAACGATACGATGTACGATGTATGTAACATGATGGCTAGGTAGGACAAATTATTGGTCGCCATTCCATTTCTCATAAAAGAAAGAAAAATAATTTATTGGACATGAATAGGTTTTTACTGATAACACTATTTACTACATACCATAATACAGTAGTCTCACTAATCCGGCACTAATAAAAACTATGGGTGCCGGATTATTGGAATGTTCGAATAATTGGATTGTATAGAAAAAATCATAATATGTAATTAAAATATTTGCGCATGCGCGGAACGAGAGTACGGAGGAGTGAGCAAGGCCGTCTTAAACTATGCTGGGGCCCTTGGGCACATAAGAATTGGGGGCCCTTTTGGAAAGCAAAGAAAGCGAATTATACTAACATTTTATCATCATCCGGGGATTCCCCCAACCATAGACTAGAATGTCAACATTTATTTTAGGCCTCGTTTAGACTGTGCAGCCCGTGTGCTCTTATGATAAAGACGGCACTGTTGGTAAGGGAGGTGTGAGCGGAGGGTGCCGGATTATTGGACGTATCGGACTACTGAAGTGCCGGATTAGTGAGACTCTACTGTAATAACACAATACAAAACACACAACACAATATAAATACCAAGAACATACCTACAATGAAAGGAAAACAAATATACCCAGAGTTATTGATGGCCGAGTAGACGGCATAGTAAGTGGCGCTCTCTATCATGCCCAGTAGCGCAACTCCGCCGATCCAGTACTGAATGCGCAGTAGATCGCGCCACTGCAGCCCGCACACTACCAGCCAGCACGTGCACAGCAGCGTGTACACAGAGCACATTGTGCCGAAGAACTGAAACAAACATTCATGAAAACATTGATTGAAAACTACAAGCGCATTGGCAATTTTGATTTTAAGTTCTTGTAAGTAAGAGGCTGGTATGACTGCATTGGTATCATCTGCATATACTACTAATTTAATATCGGGAATGGCATTGCTTACACAATTGATAAGATCGTTAAGAAAAACAACAAAAAATATAGGCCCTAATATAGAGCCCTGCGGAACGCCACGTCCGATGGTGACCACTTTTGTCACCACTTCCTGTCCATCAATAATATTTTTTAATTCAATAAACTGCTTCCTATTGTTCAGATAAGACTGCGCAACGCAGCTCAGCTCCTCTAACCCCATAACCCCATAAGATTGGGGTTAGTATATATTATAAGGGTTAGATTGGTCGCTCTGGATATCTATGGGAGGCCTGTGTTCAGCAGTGGATGTTCTACAGCTGATATGATGATAAATGTATCGACTACAGGGCCAAATCCTTACTACTAATGGGAACAAGCTATTTAACATCAAAAACTGAAACCCGCCGACTAGGTAATACCTATGTCGATGGTAGCCTATGTCACCTGGACTATAACAACGAATCGATTGATACCTCATTCATCAAAATCGGACAAGTAGTTTAGGCGCTACGGTGGAACACATGTAAATATACTTACATACATAAAAAATGGGGTCTGGCTGCGTCATGAACACGGCCGTGTGTTGTACGTGAATACGTGTACGTAACAGGTAATATTTTCTATACAAAATATAACATACGCTATTTAATGTATGTTATAATCATGTTTGAACACTAAAAAGTCCTTCGGGTACATACTAAATAGAAATCTCGAAACGCAGCAAAATGACCTCAAAATGGCGGCGCTTCCCCCTCCACCGCGCGCGATGCGTCACAGTCCTCACTGAGTGTTACGAATTTATTGACCCTTTAGCTATCTACTGGTGTAATTAAATTTTGGATGGATACGTAGCTGCAACACCAAACTGTATACCCCGATTTTGTTATCATTCGTTTTTTGAATTGCCTTCCACTATGGAACCAATTTTAAAAACGTATTCACGTCAAAACATAACCCTTTCTTTTGACTTTGCCGTAGTCAGGTAAAAAGGAACACTTGTCGCCTACATACAAATTAGACTCTAATCTTACCGGCAGCAAAGGCCATATTGCCGCGGACAGGTAGCCCTGAGGCGATACCATCTCGATGTGCACTGTGCCATTGTACTTGGCAGTGCTTTGTACTGTCATCTGCAGGATGTAAATACCCTCCGTGTCCACTGTCGCGAACGAGGGGATTTTCTGAAACGAAATAGTAGATTATACAAGTTCAAGACGATAATCGAGGGTTTTATTGATCGCTTACATCCGAGTATAACACAAATTTTCATCACGAATGCGATGAAATTAATATTAGATTATTAAACGAGGGGATAAAGCAATGTCTTGCGTCACGGGCGCTATATTCAATCCCGAACTTAAGGATTCTAGACTAACTCACTAGCGGAACGAGGGAGTTACGAGAATCCTGAGTGCATAGAGGGATATAAGCACGCCCAATATGCAGACAGTGTTATCCACGAGGAGAATACTCTACTTTTCACACTTTCTGCGAGACAATGAAAACCAAATCTAGGTTGATGGTGCATTCTGTGCATTAGTTCGATTTACGAATAAGTTCTTATGCTGTAGGTCTCTTTGGTTCAAATTTGAATACAGATGAGGTTCCAATGAAATTCAGTACAACTTTAATCCGGGTCAGCCGTAGGGATTTCATCACCTGCTTTCGGTGAGGTTTACATGACAGATAATTTGACATTGTCGAGGAGGTGGTGTGAAAAGGTCTTTATATAAAAAAAATTAAGTTTGTTGCTGAATTTCCCTACCGGACTATGGCCTCTTTCAATTTTAAATAGAAATAAGGATTTGTCATGGAGATTGTATTTCATTTTAGCATTTTTTGTTTACACACACAATATAAAATAGCTGCTGTGGCAAGAGTTTTAGCTATCTACTAAACTAATGGTAAGATAGACCATGTTTTGGAAATCCTTAGCTTGTCTGACTAAACCAGCCGGGCTAACATGCGCGTGCATTTGTCTCGTTACGAGAAAGAGCGAGACAAAACAGTGGACAGAAATGTGTCGTGGCACGCAAGCTTAGGACACAGATCCGTTAAGACACTACTTTTTGTTTCTAGGGCATGTTTTTCTTTTCCTAACGTTGTTTACAGCACGAGTTAATCCGAGCATATCTTGAGGACTAGCCTAAACAGATTTTTAGCTAGTCCATTACCTGATGTCACGTCGCCAACACCTTTTTAGCTCTGTGTTGGTCGTATGCAAAGCAATGTAATTCTATAATTGTAGCTAAGCTTATGCGAAATGTGTTAGACCTAATATAAAATTGACATCTTGGAATTTAACCACATTATATGCAATATTTTTATTTTATTTATTAATCCACAAAACAGATAACAACCCACTTAGCACTAATTAAACTAAACATACAATTTTGATCTAGATTGAAATCAAATATGTAATGAATACCATTCCCCCTCTAAAAAGCTTATTATTTTATTCACTGAAAACAAGTGAATAAAAAGTACTTTTAATCACTATTTGTTGTTTGAATTTAGAACACACCAATATATTGGACCTCTATCTCAATGCTATACAACTTCCATGCAAAAAAATACTCGATACAAACTCCTTGTGCAAGTAACTCCTCGATATTTGATCGGTCGACAATTTCGAGAAGGAGTTTAGCATTACATTAAAAACTGTTTTGTGTTCATTGCTGTCATTAGTAAATTGGCGCTATTTTGAATACTGTAAGTTGTACGAACACAAAGTTTAGTGTTACTTAATAGTAAATCGAAGTGTATTCAAGTGATGAAGAAGATGTTTTTATGAAAGAGAGGGCGGCCGATATATGTAGTATAGAAAACTTGCTACTCAACAAATCACGGCTGGTTTACATCAAAGCCTACGATGAGTTTTGCAAATGGAAAAATGAAAATCAAGCTGCTGGCACATTTTCAGAGTCTGTTTTCCTAACTTATTTTAATGTGCATTTTAATTAATTTAACCTTCCTTTTTTCTTCATTAAATGTCTATTTTCGCTTTTATCTTTCTTTTTCTCGTAGTCATGGTATAGAGTATGCAACTCTTGAACAAAACGGATTTATATAGAGGGCCATGAATCACTCGCTTCGCTAAGGATTCTAACATTTGAATCGCGAGTGTAGCGAGTGATAGTCACAGTCGTTAGAACCCTTCACTTGCTCGTGATTAATCAATGACCCTCGCTTTAAATCTGTCCTTTATTAAATGCATAAAATACTATTAATATTTTAAATCGTAGCTGGCTTAAACGAAATATAACTTACCGACTGTGAAGTCATATCATCATTTGATTTCTTAACCGGCGCCACGAGTACATCGTCGGAGAATATAATAGACTCCTTGCCATGGCATGTGTGCGTTTGTGCGAAGTTCAGTACAGAATTTGTGCCGTTCACAGTTGACCTCTCCACGCGGTTTGAGCATTGCATTACCTCCTGCGGAATAAACGGTTTGTATATCTACACCGACACTACATCGAGGGACGCAGACCTTAGCCTCGGCTGCTGGACCGATCAGATTCGCACCACTACACAACGCTATTCGTTATGACGGAGAACGCAACAAATGGAAAAAGATCGTAAAAGAAAACGTCATGCAATGAGGTCACGCCAACATCAACTCCGCTGGCTCGGTCATATACTGCGAATGGGTGTAGATCGAAGCGTAAAGAGAGCATACATGGGCCGACCGACTGGCCGCCGACCGGTTGGTCGTCCCAAGTATCGCTTGAGCGATAAGCTGACCTGCGCAACCTTGGAGCCGACGACTGGCAAGAGAGGGCAATGGACAGAGAAAAGTGGCGAGTTCTCATATCCGAGGCCAAGACTCACTTTGGGTCCCTGCACCAATGGAGTAAGTAATGAGGTCACGACTCCGTTTCCCATCGCGCCCGCACGTAGTATACGACTCGCTCCCTCCTCGGCTAAAGGCTTCGTCAAACAGAACGCGTACTTAGCGCGCGTGAGAGCGCTAACTTGAAGCCGCGCTATGACGCCAAGATGTGTTGTGCTACCATGGTAATATACCATCAGAACGCCAGCGCTAGCAGTACGCTGTCGCGGCGTTAGGACGCTTTGACGTCGGCCGTTGTATTTTTTTATTTATTTTATTTTAGCGTCCGAGTGAATATGTGTTAAAATACTGCATAATGTCCGAAAATTAGTTAGAAAATACCCAAGATTACAAGTCTTTCTCTTGTAGAAATAGGCGTCCTCTATTTTGTGGTACATTTGCTTATTTTTGGGATGAGCAGTTCATGTAGTTCTTCGAATAAATCTTGAGACATACGAAAGTATTACTCGTGCGCGATAACATGGGACCTGCTAGGAATGCGACTCCCCGACCGCTTCCCCTGCCCTTCCCCGATGGCGCCCGTATTGTACCGTTCGCATCACTATTTTTTACTAGGGTTTTTAGTCACGTAACGACGTGCTCTGGAATTCTTTTAGTTTTCGTTTGTGTTATTGTTTTGTTGTTGTAGTTTTTGTTGCTATAGTTTGTGTCATTGTTTTGTTGTTGTAGTTTTTGTTGTTATAGTTCTTGTTAAGTGTTTTTGTTATCATTATGAAGCTCCGACAAAAGTATTGGGACGATGACCTCTTACAAGAGACGAATGAATCGCAATTAATTGTAAATTTATCGGATACCTCTTCGTCAAGTGATTATAGTGAGACTGAGGACGAAGAACAACCTCTAGAAGGCATACATCCACTAAGTAGTGACGAAGATGAGATAATGTAAACAATAGATAAAATAAATGTATAAACTTAAACATTGTATTTTTATTTTATTCAAATAGTGTAAAAAAGATTAGATAAAAAGCAGCGTCCTCCCTGAGTAGCATAATAAATTAGGTTAAAAAAAACAAAGACGAAGCCGCGGGCGGCTGCTTGTTATGTTCGCTTTTTTGCGGGCGGTACAAACACGCCAATATGACGTCACCGCGCTCAGGTCCCAACTTATCGCGCACGGGTAATATGTAAAAAGCGATCTTCATGTGATGCAAGCTCGCGACACAAACGATGATATTCTCCAAAATCTTTTCTCTTTTTATTGATGTCGTGCACCCATACTCCTTTTCTCTGTGACCGAGATAAAGCATATAAATGTATTAATTCTTCCACATCTGAATCACTCGACATCTCCATAACGAACAAACTTTTCACACTCTGCTATCGATCTGCACTACGCTTTGGCGAATGGTACGTTGCGTTAAGGAGCGTTGGGCTAATCTAAACAATTTGTGTGGCATGAAAAAAACGCGACGTTAAAACGCTACGGTATAACCATGGCTATAACGCTATTACGCAGCGCTAAGTATGCGTTCTGTTTGAGAAAGCCTTAAGAAGCCGGCGAACCCCGAGGGCAACTTCAATTCGGTCGCGTCAAAAACTTTGGCCTGAATATCGCTATCCCTGTTTAGTGACGAAGTTTAGCCACGCAGAGCGACAGTGATAGTAATAGAACGATTCTAAATTTGATTAGATTTTGACCGTGTTCCGTAATACCAAAAATGATAACAGATAACTTGTATTTTTTTCATTGTGTTGTTCTTCTGTAACTAGACGATATAATCTATGTTCCCATGACTAGGATACGTAAGATGTTGTTTTTAATACGAAACAATTAGGTTGAAAACAGGTCTTTTATGACGTAAAAACATGCAGAATGCGATACGCTTCTATTTCATTTTAGGTAAGTATTTTGATCTAATATATGGTTGGGAACCTAGATAAATACTATTCAAATTAAAATAATACCTTATTAAGGTAGAAATATGTTCCAATTAGAAATGATCTTGGTAGTACGTGTTGTATGGGCGATTCCCCTCCGGTCTCCCCTCAACCGAATCACGGCGTACGAACTTGGAGAACACTCGGTGTAATATGAACGCGCAGCACGTACCTACAGGGCTCGGATGACGCGACGCGAACACGGCTCGCCTCGTCCGCGCCTCATACGGAGCACGGCTCGGGCCCGCCACGGCCTTGCGTAAAACATCTTTAATTCAGCTGATCTATTGGGCTAAGCAACACTACGACCGCTTTCTGTTCTAGCGACCTGTACCGTTTTTAATTTTCATTGAACACTACGGCATTTTGATCACTGAATGGAGGGGAACCAAAAAATAATTGGGGAATAACAAACCAGAAAACCGAGCTTAAAATTAATATTAAGTCTAGAAACAATGGGAATACCAACTTGTTCGAAATAATGCATGTAGTCAGGAGAGCATTTGTGTTTAATCCATTCTATCTTGGAAGTTATATTTGTAGTCTCTGTGACATCGCAGTGCACTGAAATAAATAGATAAAGGTAATAAATAATGTTAGACATTTCACACAGCGCTATCTAGCCTTAAACTAAGCAAAGCTTGTACCTACTATGGGAATTAGACAACTGATAGAATACAAATACACATTTTTAAGTAAATACATTCTTATATTATAAGATCATTCAAACATTTGTTCCGCGGCGGGAATCGAACTTACGATTCACACGAAAAATTCGCCCATTGCGCCAAGGAGCTCATCAATACATATATTTATACACGGTGTCCTTTAAATCACTGTTTTCCCAGAACAAACGTTGTTCAGACCATGGCCTACTAACAGTTTATAACATCATATTAAAAACAAAATGAAATCAGTCTTTGAAAAATATAAAAATTGCGAACTTAAAACGTCTATTTTAACGTTACGCCCTACAACATAGTCAGCGCGCTGAGACCGGTAGCTACTATGCATAAAGAGTAGGTACATCTCGTAATACGCTACGGATAGCGTACCCATGTGTACCAACTTTGTGTCACGGTTACTTTTTTAACAAAGTTAGGTCTAGTTTTTTTTAATTTATTCTCATATTTGATACTATAAACAGTTATTAGACCATGGTCTGAGCAACGTTTGTTTTGGGACAACAGTGATTTAAAGAACACCGTGTATAACCGACTTTAAAAAGAGTAAAGAATTTATTTAGAGCTTTTTATTTTTGCAAAATCTTACGATTTGATTTGGTAAGTTATTTGGGAAACCTGTTATTGATGGGAAATACAGTCGATTGAGACCAACTTGTTTTATTTTGACAAGTATCATTTTCTAGGCTGACTGTACATTTTTTCAAAAATCCTAATGCGGTTGTTTGTATTTTTCTCCAAAATAAACTAACTATAAAAGAAAAAGTAGCTTAGCTGCCCTCAATGAGGTACAATTTTGCCCGCGCTGGTATATGGTAAAATATATCCAGCCCATGTGTGTAGTTATAAAAAAAAAAAAAAAATTGGGTGTTCATTTACTTTTGTGTAGCTTTCCCCTAACGTTTCGCAAGCGTGGTTTGTTATTAAAAAAAACCGGCCAAGTGCGAGTCGGACTCGCGCACGAACGGTTCCGTACCATCTTTACATAATATAAAAAAAAGTCGCTTCCGCTGTCTGTTCCTTAGATCTTTTAAACCACTCAACGGATTTATGGATAATGCCGTTTTCAGTATATTGTTTGTTACCTTTTCCTAACTAAACGGCTGAACGGATTGTAATGAAATTTGGCAAGCAGATAGATTATATCCTGGGGAAGGACATAGGCTACTTTTTACCCGAGTGCACAAAAGGAGGGTAATGTTTTTATTGAAGCCGCGGGCGAGTCAGCTAGTTATCTATAAAAACAGCAAAAAAATCATGTCTGTTGTATGGGAGCCCCACTTAAATATTTTTTTACTCTGTTTTAGTATTTGTTGTTATAGTGGCAACATAAATACATCATACTTGTTTTATTGGATTCAATTGTATCTACTGTTCCTTTAAATTATTTCATGTGTCATTTTGTGTGTACCAAATAAATGATTATTCTATTCTATTCTATTCTATTCTATCATCTGTGAAAATTTCAACTGTCTAACTATCACGGTTCATGAGATACAGCCTGGTGACAGACGGACAGACAGACAGACAGACAGTGGAGTCTTAGTAATAGGGTCGCGTTTCACCCTTTGAGTAAAAAACCCTAAAATGGTCTGTCTCAATCCAGGTAAATACCAAATATCATCAAAATAATAATTTTATACACTCCTTAAATTAGGGTTTGTATTTTTATTCACAGTTGGAGGATTAACCGGAGTTATTTTAGCTAACTCTTCAATTGATATTACACTTCACGAGCCATTTAGAGAATCTTGTGTTACATGACAAACAGACTAAAAGATAGTTACTTTCAAATTTATAATATACTAGTTTCCGCACGCGGCTGCGCACGCGCATTTTGTCAATACAAAGTAGCCTAGTTCTGTAACAAGTTCAGTTCAAAATCGGTTCAGCCATTTCGATGTCATCACAACAAACATCAGAACTTCACATATTGGTGTGAAGTATGGATTAATATTCTGAATGAATGTGGTGTCATTTGTCAGTGGGCTGGCCTTATATTACCTAATTAATGTTTTGATACGTGCATGGACAATTTGTTAATTATTTTTGTTATATGGAAGTCTATGGAGGAGGGCTATGTTTAGTGGACTTTCTATGACTTATATGATGATGATGATTGGTATATTGAATTTAAGGTTTCAACTTGTACTAGTTGAAATAGGAGTTATAGGAGTCTATGAAAATCCAATATACACGGACCATGGTCTGAACAATGTTTGTTCTGGGAAAACAGTGATTTAAAAGATACCGTGTATATGATATAGGTTACAGGAAAGGTATTATTTACTAGAAATGTAACAGGAAAAGCATACCATTATTACCTGTTATCAGCTATGAAGTATTATATTACACAAAAATATCATTGATTTTTATGTTAGCTATAGCAGTGTTATACAGCGGGCTCTTTAGATTAGATAAGATATAATATATTGACCTGATATGAATGACCGAACAGTTGATTTTTCTGTTGTCTTCTGAATCTGTGTTCATATCAAAGGCATCTTCCAACCTTGTCCCTGAATCTCTGTTTTGTACCGTTCTCATTGTATTGAGAGCAAAATTATCTAGCTGACCTGCTTGCGGGTTCGTACGCGTGGTATGACAATACAGTAGACCCGCAGATTACCGCGATGCATTAGCATAAAACGTTTTGCAAGGCGGTGTCGGATTATCGAATTTGTCGGACTATAGAGTACTACCTTGTAATCTGACAAATACTCATACTCATTTATTCAAACCGTAATGACACAATAGAACACTTGGTTACGTCAATAATAGTACATAACTAATTTATCTAAGTATTTATTGATTAAGCGAAGCGAGATCTTCAAATCAACTTGGGAAAATCGGCGTTGTATGTATGTATGTTTGTTTGTCCGAGGATAAGTTTCAAAGCGTTTATCCAATCATCATGAAATTTATTGATTAAACAGTGGAGCTACCGTCACTTGGTCTACCCTCACAGCTGCAGCATCTACCCTCACTTGGTCTTCAGAATTAGAAATGTCCTCGTTCATATTACGACACACTACACTAACCGTATCTACGCACTGAGTCGACCGAGTGCGTAGATACGGTTAGTGTAGTGTGTCGTAATATGAACGAGGACATTTCTAATTCTGAAGACCAAGTGAGGGTAGATGCTGCAGCTACCCGACGGTAGCTCCACTGTTTAATCAATAAATTTCATGATGATTGGATAAACGCTTTGAAACTTATCCACGGACAAACAAACATACATAGCACTCGGTCGACTCAGTGCGTAGATACGGTTAGTGTAGTGTGTCGTAATATGAACAAGGACATTTCTAATTCTGAAGACCAAGTGAGGGTAGATGCTGCAGCTACCCGACGGTAGCTCCAAGTACTCCAGTCAGCCCGAGACCATGACTGTTGCAACACAGCCGAAACGTCGGGATAACAAATAAAAAAGGTACATACGCGATAAATACCCGTTTTAATCAATAATTATGTACTGTGATCGCGAAAGTTTGAAAAATACTATCATGAAATTTGGTATAAAGGTAGTGATGGCACAATTTTGGTGTGACTCAATGAGCTAAAAATGTGGGGGGTTGTTGAGATATTAGGGTTCAAGAGGAGTAAAAAAAACAAAATGGGACTATCTGGTCAAGTAGCACGTCTAATAAAAGGTCTTTGCGAGTACATTTCGATTCGGTTTTTATTTTTAACCATGTAACCATGTAGTTTAAGTTATTAGCCATAATGAAAACTGAACTTTGACAAAATTCACAGTGTACACCAGTGACCCTTCAGTGCTGAAATTTGGTATGCGTGTAGCTATAGTAACATAAATATAGGCAAAAGTCTGAAATCCAGAATAACTACAATTTGTACCCCAAAATATAATAACCAATTTACATGAACTCCCGGTACCTGTAATTTAAATGAAACTGTAGGTCAAGTAAAGTGGATATGCATTTCGTGGCACTATTTTGATAGTCAAAGATTACGAATAATATTATTTTGTTTTTATGGGAGACTCGCGATGGTTCAGGGCGAACCAGTAGTTTATAATTTATCTATATACTACACCATAATTTTGGAGGTGCTAGAAACAGACAAGCATTTAATATACATTTACATTTAAGCATCTAAACACTGATTAATAAGTATGTACAAGTATGATCATAGCTGCTGTAGGTGGGCATTGTCAAAGAATTTATAATAATACCTAATTTGAATTCTAAATTGGTATGTTTGTCAATAGGTAACAATTATGAATATTGAATTGCATTAGGCACTTACATAGATTCTTATAATAATGGTAATAAACCTTTGTATACACTGATAAAGGCATGTCAGGTTACATGGGGGGGCGGATTAGACAAGGGCCGGATTACCGCGGATCAACTGTAATAACATTACCTTCCTTCTGTGCAGTAGGGTAAAAAGTAGCCAATGGTTTAATCCCAGTCCATAATCTATAAACCAAACTTCATTGTAATCGGTCCAACCGTTTAGTTGTGAAATGGTAACAAACAGATAGTTACTATGGAATGTAAAATTTTTAAATACACACATCACTTACATACATGTGCACTCAGTGGTCTAAACATTTATATCGTTACCACAAAAAAAGTTAAACACTGTTTAACGCGTGTCTAAAATATTCCTTACCAACTTTTGTTTTTTTTATACAGTATTTAGAGGGTGTTTGTGGTAAGACCCCTAGTATTTAACTTAAATAACATTTTATCTTACATATACACGCATTTTATCTATTTTATTCTACATTTTAGCTATCTATAAATTAAATTATATTTAGGTAGTTTTAGCATTGTTAGTTTTTCAAAATGTTTTATTTAGGATTGAAATATTATGTAAGGAACATCAATAGTATTGTTAAGGAGATGTGCACTGATACTGCTATAGTTTTTTTTTGCAACTTTTAGCAGTTGCCAACATTTGTTATGTACGCCGCACTCTTTTGTTTTTCAAAGTACTTTTTGGTTTATTGTCATGACAGAAGAGCAAATACTTATCCCTTCTCCATCATGGCATGGCTACTCCCATGTCTGGACTGCACATATTTACATGACTTTACAAATAATGCCAGGGGAAGGCATGAGTTCATCACATGAATCACACCAATACTTAATGAAATATTATACTCACATACAATATATACTTTTGTATCCTTAAATAATGACTTAGATAAAGTGTAGATGCAGTTTTCCTGAAAATGATGAGAATAAAGTAAAAATACTATACAAATTTAAAAATATTTATCTGCAGAAATCAAAAACATGACCTAGGTATATGCACTGCAAATTTGTTTGAGCACAGCCACACAATACCTACCTCCTACACAAAGTATTCATAAAATTCTCAGGAAATCATAAATAATAAATAAATGTAGCTGGACATTTCACACAGCGCTATCTAGCCATAAACTAAGCAAAGCTTGTACTATGGGAACCTCTTAACTGATTTATTACTTAAATACGTTTACATACATCGCTAACAATCAGTTATTTTCAAGGTAGTGGGATTGCCCTGCTGTTTTAGTTGCTTATCGATGTTTATCAGTAAATGCCTATTTAGGACGATGTGCTAGTCTATAGCTCAGTTAAATGATCCCGTTTCATTGCTAATTACAAAATCTTATAGTAATTATAATTTTCCTTACCCCGCTCAGCGGCAAATCCCATTTTCCGATATCGGAAAAGCAATGTGAAAATTCGAAGAGAACTACTGCCAATACAAATAAGTTCTTTAACATCTTAGCTACTTATCTAAATACAGTGAAAGTTATTTATTATAATAAGTAAATTTGGTTTCAAACCGCATGTTTACTACAAAACTAAAGTAAAAACAAATTTTACAGTGGCACGGAAGCACTTACGCACACAAACACTTGACTTGACATTCATTTCATTTTTGTTTGATTGTCTGACTGACAGACACAAAATTGATTTTCTGTCAAAATGGTTGTTATATTCCACCCACAGCACAGATATAAAAAAAAAGACAAAAAGATGCATTAGTACCCTTTTTAATACCCTCACAAAATAACGAGTGTGCTTTAGACCACACGACTGAAGTAAAATAATAATTTATAAAATTGTTCATCAGTCTATGTTGATTCTGAACAGACGCAATTCGCGCTCGCACATTAACGTTTAAAAATATACGAAACGTAACTCTCCCTCTTTCTATCTTCACTAACTTATATCTCCCTCTCAACTTCCGAACTCTCAATTTCGTAACATATTCACCAGCTTACTCCCCAAGTCAAGCGTGCGCATGGACTTAGAATAGGTACTCTACCTACGAGCGTGCGTAAAGAAGTTTTACTTCAAAAATACATATATGCATTAACATACAATTTGGCGATTATTTGGTCTGTGGCCTGTCTTGTGATACCGTGATTCTTCAAATGCAAGAAAAACAAAATAGTTCTGTTTCTTTCTATCATGCTCGATATAAGCCTATGATTTACTCTTTTACTTACATTAGGCTAAAAGTGTCAAAGCTTTGCTTCAGTCCATCTTCAACCATAGACATTTCGCCGAATTGCTTTGTTTCATTTGTTTTGTGTTTGACACTTCATTTCATGACAGCAAAAAGAAAGACAGCTAACTTCAGACAAGACAAATTTTCAAGCAAGCAAGAGTACTGTCAAAATATTTTTGTTTTGTACTCCGTTTTTCCAAATTATACCAAAATAATGTCTCGTTTGTGATGTGTTGTGCTTATTTTATAGTGGTACTGCCTAAGCCTTTATTTATAAACTGTAGAGTTTGTGATGTTTTCATGATAGATTCGTCATAGTAGCGGAAGGTGTAGTCATGTCCGATTGCGCGCTGGTAGCCAATGTAAGCGAACACGATGCTAGCATGGACGTGGGGAATGATAAGTTCGAGCCCACTGTTGATATGATGGTAAATGATTTCGACGACGAGAGAACATTAGACGAGGAAGAAGCTTTGGCGGCGGGCGAGCAGCACGACCCGAAAGCGGAGCTCAACAGCCTTCAACAGGAGGGGGACATGCCTCTGGAGGACCTCCTGGCGCTCTATGGATACGACAAGACCATGGACAAACCTGCCCCCGAGCCAATCCCTGAAATAATCCCAGAGGAGGTCATCGAGAAGCCAGAATCGGCATTACAACAGTTGTACAATGATAACGCCAGCCCCGAGGCGCCTCGGTACCTTAGGTCAGGCTCCCGACCGCCTTCTGAAGAAGAGGAAGACAATGATTACAGTCCTGATGAGGATGATTGGAAAAAGACTATTATGGTCGGTAGTGACTTTCAAGCTGCAATTCCAGAAGGGCTGTGCAGTTATGATGATGCATTACCTTACGAAAATGAGGATAAACTACTATGGAACCCAAGTGTCTTAGAGGAGAATGCAACAGAAGATTACATGAGCAAAGTTTCAGCTTTGAATTCTGGAACTGGAATAGATGCCATTCCTAAAGGGAGGCAGTTACGGGATGATGAAGAGGCCTTGTTCTTACTCCAGCAGTGTGGTCATAATATTGAGGAAGCATTGAGAAGACGACGAATTTCTGCCCAAACACCTCCCCATGCTAGTCTATGGTCAGAGGAAGAATGCCGGAACTTTGAAAATGGTCTCAAAGCACACGGCAAGGATTTTCACCTGATAAGACAACACAAAGTACGGACTAGGTCAGTTGGAGAACTTGTTCAGTTCTATTACATATGGAAGAAGACAGAAAGACATGATATATTTGCTAACAAAGCTAGACTGGAAAAGAAAAAGTACACAATCCATCCCGGTCACACAGATTATATGGATAGGTTTTTGGAAGAACAGGAAGCAGCATCTGGTGCTGGAGTAGTCAGGGCAGCATCTCCATCTCCTATGATGGTGTATGCACCAACCCCAACAGCTCAACCAGACCCCCTGGCATTGGGAGAAAAAGAGGTGTTCTCTCAGATGAATGCCCACACCACTCCTCCCCGAGTACTCTCAATGGAAGAACAGGAACCTGAGCCTGGCTCCTAATACATGTATTACTGGCATCCAAGCCAAAGTTCACGTAGAAATGCACTGTTTGTGTTGGTACCGTAACTTTACGTCACTAAATAGATGTAAGAGATAGAATTCCCCTGTCCATACATACCTTTTAATCATGTTTTAACTATTGAAATATAAATGACTGATAAGTATTTAAATGTAGAATAATTTGTACTTTTAGTATACCTCTGCAACGCGACAGTACAATGTAAATAAAATATATTGTTTTTGTGTTTGTGAATAGGGGAATCCGTGGATATGATTGTTTGTGTCTGTTAAATTTGATGGGTGAATATAAATTTTATTATTGTGGGTACATACATACTTGAATTTAAGAATAAACAGTGCAAATGAATGTGTTTCTCTGTATTTCTTAAAATATCATTTACGTAGACAGTGGTCTGCCCTGCCTGTATTAGAATACAGCTTTCAAAGAGAATCAGAGTATTTTGCCAACCACTGATCTTTTTTGGGATGAAATTTCCTTTAGGAAGGTTGTGACTTTAATTTTTTTTTCATGTGTACATTAAAAAAGCCTACATGTGAAGTGGCAACTTGCGTAACCTTATAGTTTTTGAGATATTAATTTTTGAAAATCCGTGATCGATAGCGAAGTTCGCTCGGAAATCAGTGTCCGACCTTTCAGTTTGCGTTCTATCGATTATTGCGACACTAAATTGACACGACAGTGACAGATAATACGGCTTGTTTCATAGGTTTTACGTTTTTATTGGCGGAAATTTTGAATTTGGCAATGACAGTGACATAAGTTTTACATTTTTATTGGCGGGAATTACGACATTCTTTTACAAAGTTTACATTAGATTCGTTCACTGTTGAATGGATATTTATAATAATGGTATTATTAATATTTTTTTTATTAATAAGTTATATTTTGAACTATGAAAAATGGTACACTGAGCCGAGACGGGGTACCCCAACTTGAGTAGGTTAGGTTCAAAAAGAGTGACAGAATCGACACGGAGCACCCTGACCCCACGTTGTCTTGTGCGTGACACCCCTAGAGTGTATATAAAAAGCTTCTGGCGGGAGCCCACCCAGAGTCCGGGGGGTTGGAAGAAAAAGTGGTGTATGAAAACGTGTGGAGCAACGTTTTCATATACTACTTTTTCCTCCAAACCCCTGGGCTCAGCAATTTTTCAATATAAAAAAATGTTTTTTTCATACTTAACCCCGAATTTTTTTTTTTAATTATCTCAAAAAATTATAGGTTTTCGTAAGTCCTCACACACTAGGGGGGGGGGGGGGGTTCAAGTCCCCCCTCCCCCCATCCCTTTATCAAACCGTTCCTAAAGGAAAGCCCTTCCCGTTTTTGGGCTAGGCTAGCTAGGCTGTGGCTGAACCAGTCTATTAGTATTTCTCTATGAGCTAAACTGAGTTGTTTCAGGAACAGCGAAAAACTACGCCAGCGTTGCCACCTTACATTATTAAAATGGGGCTAGATACCTACTATGAAGCCAAAAAAGGATTGATTTGCCTAAATCAGGTTATAAAAATAGGGCTAGAAAGGGCTAAACAATGCATATTAATTATAATTATACAAAATGGTCATCAACATTTTTCCATGTAGATAAGAGAATCAATATTCCTAACGCAGAATAGATAAAACACCAGAAGAAGTCAACTCAATATTTTTTTTCGTGTGGGTTATCTATGGATAGGTCTTCAAAAATGATATTGAGGTTTCTAATATCATTTTTTTCTAAACGGAATAGTTTGCGCGAGAGGCACTTCCAAAGTGGTAAAATGTGTGTAACACCTGTAACTTCTAAATGATAAAACTGCAAAAACTAATAAACGAGAATGATAAAACTAAAAAAATATTAAGCATGCAAACTTCCACCGGAAATTGGTTTGAACGAGATCTAGTAAGTAGTTTTTTTTAATACGTCTCATATCGTAAACTGCAATTTACATTTCATTCAATCAACTCAAATATAAAAAAAGTTAGAACGAACTACAAGAACTTCTTTTTTTTTTCATTTATTTTATTAAGGACTTTGAGTCGTTTGCGACTATGTCAGCCCTGTTAATTCTTACAATAAAATCCTTAACAACTAGACTTAATTATACCATACACCATTTTATAAAGTATCCTTGCCGGATCGCATAGCGGGGCAGACAGGATACTTTGAAATACGCCAACATCTAACAGATTTACATTATATTGAGTCTGCATATGGACTCTCAAAGGCTGGCTCCGAACACATTCCACCAGAAGATGATGAACATCCTCTGTAACTCCGCATGTAGCACAATTGGGGGAGTCGGATATTTTCATAAGATGTTTAAACATAGCAAGAGGAATATGTCCCGAGTGCAGTCTGTGAGCCATTACAATCAAATTTCTTCTAAGTTTACTATTTACAAACCAAGGTATACGCGGAGGTTCACCTTGTACTACTTTATACCAAATTCCTTTTGATTCTGATGCAACCAAATAATGTTTTTTTCCATTTTTCATATATTTTATATGTATATTTTAACAACACTTCTGTATGTTCAGGGATAACAAACGTTTCTGAACCTTCTATAATAGCCTGTTTTGCCAAGTTATTAGCGAGCTCGTTACCTACAATGACAACGTGAGAGGGAATCCATTGTAATATCACATCCACACCATTGTTTAATAGAAACAATATATTTTTAATTATCGTATACGCCACTGAAGCACCTCTTGTACCAGACACGCAACGAGCGATATGCTGTAAGGAACTTCGACTGTCTGTCAATATAACTACCTTACTTATACATGAATTCAAAGCTGCTGCATATGATACTGCCTCTGAGATTGCAAAAAGCTCCACTGACATAATAGTATGAAACTTAGATGTAACATTGTATATTTCCTTCACATTGCGACTGGGATCACAAAAAGCTGCACCAGCAGCGCCATCAGCAGTTTTAGACCCGTCGGTATACAGTTTATGCCAATGCTTATACTTTTCATTTATCATAAATAATGTATGAGCTTTTAGTTCATTACCATTGTAATTGCTTTTTGCATGATCAATTCCATCTACCGTAGTCTCAATAAAATTCATTTTTATATCGGATGTCCAAGTATTTAGCGAAAACATGTTATATAGATTACTAGTCTTAATAGTTTCTAATTTAGTTTTTTCAAAAATAGCGAGAAGCAAAGTTTTTATCTGCCGATGTTGGTTCTGCAATTCATCTAATAAAGCGATAGTAATATTATTAGCAATGGACTGGGTTTTAAGACAATATTTGGTGGCAAGGTATTGTCGTCTAAGCTGCAGTGGTTGTAGACAAACCTCACACTCCATAACATGTATGGGTGTGGTTCTGATAAAACCACCAATCACTCTCATTGCTATAACCTCTCGAGCGTCGCGGCCATTTTTCGCAATTATGCGCATCTGTCACGGTGGCGTACTCCGTCGCGGCGAAAAATCGGCGCGTCATATTAAAATAGCGATATTTAAAAAATTTGTTATTATAGCTATTTATTAAAAATATGTCGTTGTAATTGTATTGAATTATACTAACCGATGGCGTACCAATAAGTTAAGATTTTACATAAAATATATTGTTAAATCTGAATTGAAATTAGGATGAGTGAAATTTTCACACTTTATTCTGTAAAAGTCATGATAATTCACTAATAATACAATGATTTTAAGGAAATCAATTTTTATTTATTTCTACATACATTTTACAACCGTAATAACTAAAAAAAACACAACTCTCAATACATTTTTTTTACATGACAAGCTATTGAAAACACATATATATTTTCGGCTACCTCAAAATACGAAAAAATATGTTAGGTTAATACTCCGATACTGCAACCACTTGAACCTTTTTGGCTTAGAATAATAACAAAAACAAAACTTTAGTTCACGTACACAATAAAAAAACTAATGTTTATCTGGGTTTAATGATAATTTTGTAAGAATTGACTATCTAAACATGTATCTAAAAATAAGCACTAAAATCATCAACTCGGATCTATCGATCACAGAATAAACTCGGCGGATTTAGTATAAATATTGTTAGTAATTCGACTAGCTATTGATATTCTCTAACTAAAAATCTAAAAAAACACACTAGTTACTTTACAAAAACATTTTAGAAATTAAGATCTAAAACAGCAAAAATCAGTCCAAAGAGTCCAGATATGGTCAGGTAGATGGTAAGTTAGTATGGATATGACCACCAGTGATAAATTTCAAAATCTTTATTGCATGCTTGAGTGATTTAGATGTTTGATTTAGTGATTCAGTTGAGCTACCTGTAGATTGTTTGCAACAGTCTGCAGTTGGCTCAATTGTATCAATTGCAAATACTAGTTCTAATTTGTTTCTATTATTTGATTGTAATTTTCTTTGTTAATTTAAATATTTGAAAATAGGATATTCAACTATTGTTGTTTAAACGTGTTGGTACTGAATTTTATTTATTTCCAATCAAGATGACAACAAATAAACCATAACAAGTTTTGGTTTTGTAATAAATGATGTATGTACGCGCCAGGCCAGAATCTGATACAAAAATAATATTATATTATATTTAAATTATGAATAAATAAAGAATAAAATAAATAAATAAAACAAAAATATAATATATATACATATAATAATAAGATAAATTATGAATGCATAGCAACAAAACAGGGTTTTATGCATACAGTTTTGCTGCAACCAGTACAGAATGTATGCACCCTTTTTTTGCACACCTTGCACAACCGCCGCTGGTGTTGGCGATGGATTAGCGGATACTCGTCCAAGCGGTGGGAGATGTCAATTTGCCTGTTTTGTGTGATTGCAGGCGGTATATGAGCGACAGAGGAATATTTACATAGCAATGATTTTATAAGACACATACGGAAATTGCGGTGGGAGAGAGGAGAAATAGCATTATGTTTATGAATTACATATAAATTTAGTACAGAAACATTAATTAATCGCTTAAATAGTTTTTTGTACCAGATTCTGGTCCGTTTTCTCTCTATAGGGTACATAGCCAGCATTTGATCTTTTTTATCCACCCCACCCATCATGATATTGTAATCCAATATCATGATGGGTTTAGTGGATCCTCGGATGGTCTGGACGCCATTGCCATGGTACGTAGAGATCATAGCAACTCTGTTGTTATCTCTCCATACCGTGACATCGACGTCACCGGAGGTCAAACCAGTTATCTGGCCCGGGCGCATGTTCTTCTTAGTCAGATTGTGCAGGGCTTCTGGAACAAATATCCTGTTTGTTTTATTATAAATAATAAAACAAAAGAACCAAAATCAATTAAATTTAAAAAATCTAAAAAAAAACATGCACCAAAAATAGAAAAATTGATGATGATGATGATCCGTTTTTCAAATCCATACTAATCCAAACTACAGAAAAAATGGCCGACTCGGTGGCCTTGAAACAAAATGCGAGTCTGTTGGTCGACCTGCAAAAGGCCGACTTGCGTTGCGTATGTTTTTATTTCAATGTTCCACAAAATATAATCAAACTTAGACAAATTGAATAGTTAATATGAATAAAACAATGATATTTTTAGTTATTCCAAACACTAAATAACTACCACCAGTATATTTTTTAAACAATACACTTGAAAATGTTTAGCATTGACGGCCAACACGAGTAACCATGCATGACAAACTTAATAATTTTTTCAATACTAAGTACTAAATACTTATTAGAAACTTTTAATCACTTACCCATCCATATTATCTTATAGTATTTATAACAATTTCACGCTCTTTCACACAAAAGGCTTTGAATAAAACTCAATAACATTACAAACTTTTCACCGCGACGCACGCCACACGAGCGCCACACAAATGAACAATTACAAGTTTTTTCCTTCTAGACTGCGGTTTTTAAATTTGAAACGTGATTATATATTCATCCTTGTCATTGTTACTACACTTTATTAGAGTTAGAGCGAGATACAAGTGTCACAGAATTCAATTTACAATGTGCAAAGCCGGACGCCTTCTAAAGGCTGCTAAACAGATGCGCGTTTTTTGAATCGACCTTTTAAAGGCACGTCAACAGTCGAGAGGATATTTTGTATCTTATCTAACTTTGATAAATGCGTCTTTGCAGCAGTATCATAAAGAAAGCATCCGTAATCTATTCTGCTACGAATCAAGGCGGTATACAACCGGCGAAGATGTTTAGGATGCACACCCCATGAACCACCAGCCAAGACCTTCAACAAAGCTATTATTTTCATTGTTTTTTCAGAGGTCTCATTTATATGCTTACTCCACAACAAAGACTTATCCAGCCAAATGCCCAAGTACTTGACATTATTTACTACTTTTACATGACTACTATTAATTAATAGATTAACTCGATCCATTTTCCTTCCTCTCCTAAAACAACAGCATTGGGTTTTAGGTACTGAGAATTCCAAGCCTAATTCCCCTAACTTAACTACTACAGAATTTAAAGCCCTTTGAATGTATATCTCATTTAGCTCAGGATCTATATTTTGTGTGTAAAAGACAAAATCATCGGCGTACTGTAGTGTGTTGACATTATTATATCCTGTGCAAATTTTATGTGTAACTATATTAAATAAAAGAGGAGCAAGAAGATCACCCTGAGCTAAGCCTCTACCGGTCCATCTAACCATTGCTTGATCTTCATCATCATCCTTTATTTTCAAAGATCTATTGCTTAAGAAAGACCACAAATATTTACATGTTTTGGATCCTATATTTAAGTTATCAAGCATCACAGTGAGCTGGTCGGTCAACACATTATTATAGGCACTTTCAACGTCTAAGAAAACTGCTAGCGTAGATATATTTTGAGAAAACCCTATCGGTATTTAAGTAACTAAGCGAACTAAGCAATCAATGCACGACTGATTTTTCCTAAATCCACTAGTGACTGGGGCTAAAATTTTATTCTTTTCTACAAACCATTCTATAGGTACGTTTACAAATCATGAGATGAAAAGTTTTACATACACATGATATCAATGATATAGTTCGTAATTTTGGCATTGTATTAGAATTCGGTTTAGGAATAGGTACAATTTTAATACTACGCCATTGTTCTGGAACCAAAGAATGTTTAAATATCTGATTAAACATTTTAAGCAAATATAACTTAGCTTTCAAGGGAAGATTATAAATCATTGAGTAAGTAATATCGTCATCTCCAGGGGCCGTATCTTTCTTTTTCAAACAATTTTGAAACTCATGAAATGCAAATTCTCTATCTAAAAGACTATTCTGAGAAGTATACGTTGGTTGTGAAGTTTGCACTGAATCTGGGGCTAAGCTGCACAAAAGTTCTTCCTTTTTGTCACTAGGAGCGCGCACAAAATCTCTGCGAAGACCCTTCTGTGAATGAAGGATGTCTTGATGAACCCTCTGTGCTTCAGCAATTTTTCTTTTCAACTCATCGAAATTAACAGGTGTAGGATTGCGCCTAAAGGTCTGCAAAGCCAAGCGACGTTGAGCTATAGCCAAAGATATCGATAGACACCAATAAGGTTTGGGTTGGAATGACTGTAAAGGGTCTGTGCAATTTTTAATCAAAGGAATACTTTTGCGTGCAGCTGAATTAACTTTATCTATGAATAAATCATAACTCAATTGGATATCATCGTCAATAAGTATGTCATTTAAACTATCATTTAAAATATCCTGATACAAATGCCAATCAGCTAGTTTAAAGTTTCGGCGCCTTTCAAACCTACGTGAGTCATAATAGCGAAGAGAATATTTAATTAGCAAATGATCACTACCTAAGTTTTCACGTGTCACCTGCCACTCAAAATAAATTGCTATATCTGTCGTCACAAATGTATTGTCCGGCGCAGACTCCTGTAAATGTCCGTTAACTAACTTTACCCTCGTAAATTCCCCATTATTGATCGATACAAAATTATGTTCTAAAGAGGCATCCAGTAACTGCAATCCTCTAGCATCGGATTTACATGACCAATTAGAATGGTGACCGTTGAAATCACCAGCCACTATTGATTTAGATGAAAATTTAGAAAAAATGTTATCCCAATCGCATTGTGTAGTTTTTACAGATGAAGGGCAGTAAACTGATACAACATATTGTAAATATGTACAATTGAAAATTTTTAAACACAAAATCTGTATTCCTCTGTTGCTAACATCTACCGAATACATTTGTGATTTAATTGATTTATGAACGAATATTGCTATACCTCCATATGAATCATTTCTGTCTTTTCTGAAAACATTATAATTTTTTATGCGCAAATTAGTATCAGGGTGAAGCCATGTTTCACTTAATATACAAATACCTATCTTTTCTTGTATTAATAAAAGTTCAAACTCTTGTTTCTTGGGCATCAGGCTCTGCGAGTTCCATTGCGCAAAATTTAAAAATTGCGCTACGGAACCCACAGGGCCTGACGCCCTGGCCGCAGTTACATTTAAGATGGTATTATCCATGATAAAAGAGGCCTAACAGTTTAGTTATGACATCTCCTTTGCTTATCATCGCCCCTACAAATGATATTAGTTCATTAAAAAGGTGTTTTATCACCTGACTAATTTTCTCTTCAATACTTTGGTTTGAAAACACAATTTCTTTCACTTTCCAAAATAGATTACTCTTTTTCTTTTTGTCGCCATCTAACTGAGTACTCTCACTTGTTACTGCAGGCGCAAGAGGCTCTCGAGAACTTTCAGCTCCTCGCATTGTCACTTTTATTTGTCTCTTTTTCTTTTTATTTTTCTTTCTTCTTCCACTTGAAGGGGCCTTTCTTATCAAATTATCTTCACTGCTGTCCTTCGGTTCATCCTCACTAACTTCTCCTCCATCATCAGGTTCTATAACATCAGGTGTCAGTTGCATTGTAGTCTCTGTTTGCCTCATCTTTGCACCCACGCTTTGACTGTAAGACATGGAAGGCTTTACATATCCATCTCCAAAAGAGAACACGGTTGGTATGTTTTGTATACGTTCGTCAACCTTGCATGTTTTGTTCTCGATGTACTTTGATAACGCAACTTTGTAAGTGCAATTGTCTTGACACATAATCGACCTTACTTTCTTCTCCTCTAAATAAATAGGACACGACTTACTCAAGGCCATGTGCTTGCCTTTGCAGTTGATGCATTGATACTCCGTCTTCTCACAATTTTCATGGCGCCCTCCGCATTTTGAGCAACACGATATTTTTGTTGGACATGCTCGTGTCACGTGTCCGTAGTTCCAGCACACGGCGCATTGCGTTACAGGGAAAGTGTAAGGATCAACCTTGAATCTGCAACCATATCCAAACACATAGGAAGGCAAAGTAGAGCTCTTGAAGCCAAAGCGTACAGTTTCGCTACTGACCCATTTACCTTCCTCCGACATTCTAAGTATTCAACCTTTTTACTGATACTATCTTCTGTTCACATTGCAATGACTCCATCAAATCTTCCACTTTTACGTCAAGCTCTAAATAACTTACAATCCCGTATGTAATACTAACTTCACTTGTTAAATAACATCGGTATCCCGATTCCATAAATGCTTTATTTTCAACTAATTTATTTGCGTCTTCCTTATTTTCAAAATTAATGACAGCTCTGTAGGGGCTTTTATATTTTATATGTGTCGCATTCGTTATCCCTTCAGCCTTCAATAACATAGCCAGTCCTATTTGTTTTGGCAGCAACTGGTATGAAGAGACGCAAATCTCAAAACAGTTAATATTTAATTTATTAACAGTACCTCTCATAGTGTTTCGATCAGTGAAGTGTCTTAGTTTTCCGGCCACAGCGCGACTTGACTTCCTCTCCACGACGATAAATTCTTCATCATCATTATAATCTCGCTCATCGCTGGTGTTGCTCCTCAATCGTTTGGCCGCCGGGCGCGACGTCGCCGACGCCGACGCTGATACCGTGCTTGTCGCCGCCGCCGGCAAGGCGGGCGACTCGGCGCTTATTGCAAATAACTTCTCATGTTGCATACTTTCCTCAATAATTGACTGCACACCTGTATCTTCTTCACTCAAAGTCATATCACTGCTTCGTCTGGACCGAGGTCAAGAGTCGACCTCGATCCCGTCCATTTTTAACCGCACGCTACTGCACCAATGCTATATTTACTTTGTTGTCCGTAATTAATTACAGTTGATGAGCACAAAATAAACACCGTAACTAAACTTTAACTAGCAAAAATTAATTTAAATTATCGGAGAAAATTTCAAACGCTTCGCACAAATGAAATTTGAAAAAAAAGAGAACTACAAGAACTTATATTATGTTACTTGCTGCTACGTAACCCTTCATGGGCGAGTCCGACTCGCACTTAGTCGCTTTTTATTTGCCTCTCCACCGAGCGCAGTACGCAGACTGACGCGCGCGACGCGCCGCTTGCTATGTCGCATTGAGCGTCGCTGAACCGCGCGGCGCGGGCGGTGCGTCGCTGCACGTCACAATATTCTTTTGGAGTCAACTATGCCGCGACGCGCAGCTACGCCTTCTGCAGCGCCGCTCTAGTGCAACACGTGCCATTCAAAATAATTAAAACAATATTTTGACACTTTGTGACGCGGCGTGCAGCACCGCGCAGCGCCGCTCTAATGCGGTCTTACCATATCGCAAGATCACCCTAGACTCTAGAGCAGGGATCCCCAAACTATTTTGGACAAGTGACCCCTTTTCCAAAATGAACTGTTACTTGCTGCCCCAGGGCCAAATTACCTACTTTTAAGATCAACCCCCTTATTCATAATGGTCCGCTAACTTAAAACAGCTGATACAGAGTGTTATTTTTCATTCTGACTTAGGTCAATAGAAGACAGAGTGAGAATTAGCCATGCTTTAAATTAGTTAGCAGACTATTATGAATAAGGGGGCCTATCTTTCGTTTTTTCCTATTCATAAAATACCTAGGTACTAAGGTACCAATTGGAAAACTTTGCACTTGGTTAAGTGAGTAAAGTTGACTTCATCCAAATTTAAAAAAATAAAAAGACATACAATTCAGTAAATATCAAGTTTAATTTATAATGATTATTACAAATTAAGTACTTAAAGAATCTTAAGTAGGTAGGAAATTATATTTAAAAAAGTATTAATTCGCAAAGAGAAAGTAAAACATTCAGTGTGATGGATGAACCTGGTAACTATCTACCAATCTAGCTACATCCGGTTCAATATTGGTGAGTTGTAGCCTTAAATCTCCACGTTCGTTGATTTTCAAACGGTTTCTTTGTTTCGTCAAAATGTTTGTTACCACACTGAAGCTTTTTTCAACTAGGTATGATGATGGAAAAGCGATAAGGTATTTTTTAGCAATGTTCCACAATGTAGGATACTGTGTTTCAATGTTGCGTTACAACCAGAACTTCTGATAGCCTTGGTTGAACTTCTGCTTAAGCTCTTCGTCTGTGCTGATGGTAATCAACTCTTCTTGCATTATCACATTGGCTTCTTCTATGGCTGTGGTATTGTACAGATTTATTATCTATTGAGGAGTTTGTAAATTCAAAAGATCCTCAAACCTCTCCGTAAAATCCTTGTGTAATGCGTCCAAGTGAGTGACATATAATAAAATGTCATCATCTTGAAGCATTTCTGATAATTTTGACAAATGCGGAATCTGCGAATATTCTTTTCTGCCTAAATTTTGTTTATAAAGGATTAGTTTACCCACGAAGACCGATATTATTGATTTTGTTTTAATCAAGTCACGATCGTCACCCTGCAGCTGCAAATTAACTTTGTTGAATATTCCAAAGATATCAGTCAAGTAATAAATATCTGTTTTACAATTGTTCAGATTTTCTTTCAAATTCGGATCTTTTTCTTGTAAAAACTCCAAAACAGATTCAAAAATGCCTGAAAATCTTTCTAAGCAAGAGCCTTTTGATAGCCAGCGAACTTCAGTGTGCAGACGTAATCGAGTAAAGACTTCGTCGTTTTCCTCACATAGCTGAGCAAGTAGCAACCGAGAGTTCTAAGAATTGCTTCGAATCTTGTTGATAGCATTTATTACATATTGTAAAGACTTATGCAATCTAGGACTCAGCTTTTTTGCTACTAAATGCTGCCTGTGAATCACGCAGTGAATGACCAGTACATCAGGCAGTTGTCGCTTTAAGTGAGCTATAAAACCACGATGACGACCAACCATACGGTGTACCATCAGTCGCAACAGAAACAATGTTTTTCCATGGAATAGCTTTGTCAGTAAAAAAATGTTCCACGGCCTGAAAGTCGATTCTCCTCTGGTATCAGTCTCTAAATATGTAGCAAAAAGCAGTTCTTGGCACACATTTTCATCTTTGATATATCGAACATATCCTAACAACAGAACTTCATTGCCGGGTAATGTAGACTCGTCCAACTGGAGAGAGAATCTGTTGGTCTGTAAGAACTTGCATAAAATGTTTTCTATATCCCGTCCCATCTCGTCTATGCGACTCTGAACGCTGTTATTGTTAAAAGATATTCTCTTTAAAATATCATGTGCTGGTTTGTGCAATACATTGTTAAGGACCTCCGCAATGGCTGGTAAGATAAGCTGCTCTCCAATTGTGTGGGGTTTCCCGGACTTCGCTAATAGTAAAGATATATTATAGGACGCTCGTAAACCATCATCGTCTTTAATAGATGATGACGCAAACATCGATCTTATGGATGGTCTTTTGTCTAGTTTTTCTTTAAGTGCTTGAAAAAATGACAAGGGCTTACTTTTTTTGTCAGCATGTACTCTTGATAAGATTCATCCATTTTTGAAGGCTTCATGGCATCGTTACTAAATACTTTTTCACATATGAGACACATCGGCAAGTGTTGATTTGATGGAGATGCAATAAATCCGAACTTCAAGTAGTCCAAACTGTATTGTCTGCATTTTTTTTCGTGTCCGCCATCATAAAACTCAGTAATCCTGCAAATAAAAAAATAAGAAACTACCTAAATAAAAAACAATAATAAACTGTTAAATTTACTGGTATTTTTTTACAATTGAAACAACTGAGGCAACTGCAAACTGTTGCAAACAATCTACACATAGCTCAACTGATCACTATCACACAGTCGGGCAATGCAGTCAGCGTCCCCAAGACGCTGGCTGCATTGCCCCATTGTATGGCAATGCTGATGCGCTGTGCCGGATAAAAACTGTTTGGTACTTACCCTGTTAATTTTTCATAAACTGCAGGTATTGTATGGTTACGCTATTAACTCGCGTAGGGAGCTCAGCATTTTGTAAATTCTTTTTCAATCACTTTACTTCACTTAATTTAGCTATGTTATAACTTTGTAATCTCTTGAAATAAATGAGTACTTATATGAGTTATTATCGTTCAAGCTCTAACGAATTTCAAAACGCAAATGAACCTAAGTGCAAGCTCGTTAAATAGTAAAATATCGGGAACATGTTTGGACTTGCAACTTGATCATGAATTCGTTCGTATTTAATCGCGTAAGCGTCAAATAGAGAGCAAGTCAAAACGCGCCTGAAAGACGTACGCTCGAACTCATTAGTCATTATCTTGCACAAACTTGTCCACACTGACTTGCCGAGTTTTTCATCTTGTACGAACTTGAGACTTTACTACAACAATGCTATTTCCTACAAAAATATTAATTATTCTTAGTACACGTAACACAACATAAACAATACAGTACCTACCTACCTATCTTGAAAGATTTAAATAAGAACTTGTGTTAATTAAATAGGGGTCGATTTTTAGACCTCGTCGACCCCCAAAATCAGTTTTCGTTTATGTCGACCCCTAGGAAACCGATATCGACCACAAGGGGTCGATATCGACCACTTTGGGAATCCCTGCTCTAGAGCCATATCCAATGAATATTTCTCCGTAAGGGGTGGTGTGGCGTTCTACATATCTACATCACTAGTACGCAGGGGCATCCCCAGGTAAGATGGTAGATCTGCCACTGTCAGTTGACGCGCGTTGGGACATTGGAAAAAGATTGTTTCACATTAAACCAAGATTTATCTTCCCTAGCGCTGGTTCTCTCATGTATCTACATAGTTCAGAACATTGTTATTATAGCGTTGTTAACGTTTACACAGTCGTTTCAATTCTGTGACTTGGGATGTCGTAAAACTCCCACCTATCTACTTTTCGTTTTATTAGTTACACTTCAGATGCTACCAATGCATCTAGTGTATTATTTGTATTGGTACTGAATGCGAGGTTTGAGATTCTAAATACGAGTTAACTAACTGTATATGTACCTACCACAGTACCTTCCTACCCTTGTCGTGGCGATCGTCAGGATCACCACGAAGTAGCTTAAATTGTAACTATTCAACCTGGCAACACTCACAAATAAAAGTATCTCCTATTGTCTTTGCTCCAGGTTAGAAAAAAGTGTCCGTTGACATGATAATTATTTTGTCGTTTGTTTTTCAAGTAAAATATATCTTCAGGCCGGCTAGCAGAAGATTCCCAAATAACCGACAGCTAAGTATTTGAACGTCGAGTAATCTATCTATAACTGTATTTCTTTTAATATAAACTAGAAATGGAATTATGACATGAGCACTAATTAACCAATCGAAGCGGGCAGGGTCGAACAACCCACGAAAGTCCTGCGACTACGAAGCGGGGGGCATCCGGCGTTGGGGGCGCCCGGCGCGGGTGCCTACGTGTTGTCGCCCTTCCTTGGTTCGCAGGGAAGGGTAGAAAGCCGTTTGGCTAGCGTTGGATTTATACTCCCACGAAGGGAGTCGATGATCCTTCATGAAAGAAACTTGGAGCCGTTTGGCTAGCGTTGGATTTATACTCCCAGAAGGGAGTCGATAATCCTTCATGAAAGAAACTTGGAGCCGATTGGCTAGCGTTGGATTTATACTCCCACGAAGGGAGTCGACGATCCTTCATGAAAAAAACTTGGAGCCGTTTGGCTAGCGTTGGATTTATATTCCCACGAAGGGAGTCGATGATCCTTCATGAAAGAAACTTGGAGCCGTTTGGCTAGCGATGGGTCACACGCTCCCACGAAGGAGGCAGGTGACTAATCTTGAAATAAACTTGGAGCCGTTGGGCTAGTGATGGGTCACATGCTTCCACGAAGGGGGCAGGTGACTAATCTTGAAATAAACTTGGAGCCGTTTGGCTAGCGTTGGATCACACTCCCACGAAGGGAGTCGGTGATCAATACTGAAAGAAACTTGGAGCCGTTTGGCTAGCGATGAGTCACACACTTCCACGAAGGGAGTGGGTGACACATCTTGACAGAAGTGCCCTTGTCATATGAATTGAACTAAGCGATGGTTACAGCAGACTACCGTATCAGTTGTGAACGATCGCCAAATAATAAGATTTGTATTAAACGTAATTTAAGCTATAATTTAAATACTTATGTACCGACGTGCAATTGCTTAGCTGTTATAATTACAAATGGGAACGCTGAGACATCAGGCGGGAGAGGCCAGCAAGCTAAGAATTAAAGGGACCTATTAGGAGAAGTAGATCATTAGCAAGACAGGGGCAGAAAGTTGACATTATCGTAACTAAAGAATCTACATGAGAACAACCATCCTTTCATAAATATTCGCGGGGGACATATTCAAATAGCAAAGCAGATTAATTGAACTTATCCTTTAGATTACAAGTATACCAATGATAAAGGTACTATAATTTTGACCCTTAGTAATAAACCTAGATATTGGGATATATATATATGAATAGGAACCCTAACCGCCCCCACGACAACCCTTCGAGGAAACAAACTAAACGGTTGGCAGCCCTTGGAAGACAGGCGAACAAACTCAATGAACCAGCAATGAACTGCGGAGGGACCTTGGGACGGATGCTAATTCTAACTACGCAAAATTATTTTATGGTGTAATATAAAAATATAATAATAATAATGTGGGTGAATTTAATTTCTGGTTTCTTGGCTAAGTGCCAAGTGAATCTAACTAGTAAAGGTACAAGTAGGCAAATTAAAATACAAAAACAAATAGTAAACAAATCTCGGGTGCCATGCCTAATTTTGAAAAAAAAATTACCTGGATAAATCTGCCGAAGAGATTGAGCTTCTAATCACAAGGCCGGGGAGGCTAGTGAAAGATTGAATATCATTTTTAGAGTTTATTGTAAGTCTTTGCCCGTGGAAATCTGAACTCTGTATGCGGCAATGTGAAGTTCAATTTACTTATTAATTAAACCAGTAGGTCCTAGAAACTACGGTGTCGGAGGTTAAAAACCAAACAAAGTTGTAAACTGTGGTTGACTGTCGTTATTGCAATCCAATAAAAATAAAAAGGAAATTAGCAGAAGGCTAGTATAAAGGTTTAACTCCTAGTGTATTCTAATTAGAATATAATAAGCTAGGGTCAAGTTGCAAATTCAAAATGAAATCTTGTCCTCCAAAACGTGGGGTTTCCAATGAGGTAGGTAAATTAAATTAAATCCAAATAATAGGTAAGAAAACTAGGGAAAATTAAACCGCAGGGTTACCAGAAAGACTCGTCTTAAACGAGCAACAACGTTCAAAAATCCAATACGAAGAAAACATCTTTGAAATCGAATTCCAACATTTTTAGACCGGCATTATCACCAGGCCCTATCAAACCAATTTTCAACTCAAAATATAATTAACCCCCCTAAAACTTGGGGATTAAATCTGATAAAACAAATCTAGAAAAACAAAACAACGTCTTGCCGACATTGTCTCAGAGAGAAAAGTGTTTTTTTTTCTACCAAAAACAGTGATGCGGTAAACAGTCGGATTGGAAATCGGTTTTTTTAAAAACCGGTGAATGATTGCATGACAACAAATGAACTGTCAGTGTCAAAGACCTAACCAAAACAATGTTTACTTCTACAGCACTACTGCCCAAAAATCCAGTCAAACACAACTCCAAAACAGAATTCGTGTAACGAGACTAAAAGCATTGTTACAATGGTGAGAGCTTGTCACTCCTTTAATTCATTGGCTAAGGCAAATAAGGATATGATGATCTATTCAATACAAAAATAAGTAAGCTCAAAGGCTTACTTAGTTACAATTATTTTAATAGGTATATAGATTAGGCACTTAACCGATGACGTGTATGTGTATGTGTGTGTATTGCTATCTCTTATATTTAATTTATTTTCTCATTTTATGTGTCGTCTACCTTACCCAGGTTGCGGAGGGAGGATTCAGAGAGACTGTACCTATACTAGAAAAAACATAGCTTGATCTCTGGGACAGCTGTCAGCAAAATCGCGCCTATGAAGTTCTGAATTTAACAGTACGGACAAACGTACCAGTCAATGTCGTACTTTATGGGCATGCTGAGCTAATTATAGTGATGAGCGATGAATCATCGTGACCACAGACTATAAACTAACGATATTTTGTATAAAACTTAATTCAAAATTAATTTATCATTTAATTTAAAAAAATAACATTATTGAATATTTAAAAAAAATAACAATATTTACAATAGTGAGTTAATAAAATCTAAATTCTAACCTATTCGTAACATTCCTTCCGACAACTTTGGGGTTCGAGAGAAGTTTGGCCGCGGCGTGTCTTCTTCCGCAAGATGGCGCCAAAGCGTGGCCATCTTGTTTGACATGACCCATTCTCCTCAGTACGAGTGCTAACGCCTTGTATACACCACGTGTTTTCCGTTCTCATCACTTTGTTTTTGTTACTATTGCTGTTAATTTGTTAAGTTTATTTATTATTGTTAGTTTCTTTGTTGTTATTGTTTGTTTTCATTGTTTGTTGGCATAATGCCAAAGAGAACGAAGAAAACTGTTTTGAACAGTCAAAGTCGTGAGTTTGTGATTCGCTTGCGTGAATATTTTGAGCGAGAAAACCAAAATGGTGGACCGCTATTACCCATGGCAAAAGTTTGTGACAGAGTTGCAGATGCTCTTGGCATTGGACGTGCGACAGTAATTCGCATCAGTACAGAAAAATATGGCGAATCTTCAACCGCAGTATTGACTGAAGACGAGGAAAAAAAGCTTTCAACGCCAAATAAAATAAGAAGAAAGGCTGCTCCTGTCACAAAAATTGACGACTTTGACGCCGCTGCGATTCGCAACCATGTATATGGTTATTATTATACACGGGGCGAATTACCTATATTAAAAAAACTGGCGGCGTCCCTAAAAGACGCAGACTTGTTTAAAGGAAGCTTGCCGTCACTATCGAAGATTTTGAAAAATATTGGATTTTCCTACAAAAAAAGTGACAAAAGAAAAATTATAATGGAACGAACCGACATTGCTCGAGTGAATTTTCTCCGGAAAGTCAAAAAAATTACAAATTGGGACAAAGTTGTCTTTCTAGACGAGACATGGCTAAACGCCAATCATACGGTATCCAAAGCTTGGACCGATGATACGGCACAATCGACCACCAAAGTACCCGAAGGCAAAGGTCAAAGATTAATAATAACTCATGCTGGGACGTCATCTGGTTTTGTGCCTAATTGCCTATTGGCATTCAAATCTACGGAGACCAATGAATACCATGAAGAAATGAATTTTGAAAAATTTAACGAGTGGTTTTTAAAATTATTAGATAATTTGAAGGAGCCACATTATATAATTATGGATAACGCCCCATATCACTCGGTCCAAAAGCACAAATTACCAACTTCGGCAAACAGGAAGTTAGAAATAATTGCATGGCTTCAAGAAAAAGGAATAGAGGCCAATGAAACAATGCTTAAAAACGAATTATTGAGACTCGTTGGTCTGCACAAACCCAGCACACCAACGTATGTCTTAGATGACATAGCCCAAAAAAAAGGGTCATAACGTCATAAGACTGCCTCCATATCACTGCCAGTATAATCCGATCAAGCTTATCTGGGCCCAAGTAAAAGGTTTGTTTGCTCGAATTTCAGTTAGACATATTCTTTATGTATTAACTCCTGTATAATTTATGATATTAAAATATGTTTTTCTTTCAAGGTTACGCTGCTAGACATAACACAACACCGCCTTTCACGGCAAATAAAATGTTGCAGTTACTAAACACTGCGGTTGTAAATGTATCTGTAGAAGATTGGAAAAAGGTAGTAACAAAATGCAGAAAATTAATGGAAGAAGATTGGGAGCGGGACGTTCGATTTGATAATATTTGCGAACAAGAGTTCATTATAAATTTACAAGATTGCTCTAGCAAATCTGAAAGTGATTCGGATATTGATTTGGGGTGTACTCATTTGGAATAAATAAATGTACCTATGTATTAAAATATTCGTTTCATTTTATTACCCAAATCATAATATAATCCAATATACATATAGTTATGGCAGACAGCCTTCGTGGCGAAGCGGTAGTAAACACGACTGCTGTGCAGGAGGTCGCGGGTTCGATCCTCGCTCAGTGCAAATATTTGTATGCATGAATATGGGTTTTTGCACTGGTCTGGTCGTGCCTCGGAAAGCACGTTAAGCCGTCGGTCCCAGCTGCCATACGAATATCTAATGGCAGTCGTTACGGGTTATTGGAGCCCTCAAAAGTCCAACAATTGGTCTTACTGCAAAGCATCTATCGAAAATTACTATCGATATTTTTTTCTGTATTATAACAACCCTAGGAATGTCAGTTAAACAAATGTCGCAGAGATCAAGCTATGTTTTTTCAAGTGTAATCAGTACACTACATCATACCTTTTAGGAGGATTATTAATTGAAGATAGTAGGGATGTGACATTGAGTGAAAAAAGTCGATTAATTAAAAATCGATTGTTCTATTTGTAATACTTAAATTGATTTGTCAAAAATCAATTATCGAAGAAATAAATAATCGATCTCTGTGGAAATCAATTATTTATGGAAAATTAGTTTTTTCTATTATTCGAAAAACTGCATGCTTTTCTATTTACTAATAATAAAACTAAGAGATTAATGTTACCAATTTATTTTAATAAAAATCAAATAAAACGATAAACATAAAAATACTTAGGTAAGCAGAATGACAATCTTCTGCTTTCAAAACTAAAAACCAAAACAAATTTCATTTAACAATTTATCTTGTGTTATCTTGCTGGTATGTAAGACAGTGGGATGTATTCGCTCCTTATGCTGTTATAAATTTGTAGTATTACTACAAGTTTTTAATTCTTTCGAACAGTACTTGCCTAATGCTGTGGTATTATCCTTTTACGTTATAAAATACTTCCGCCAACCGCTTTTAAGTGTTTTGTCGTTAGAAGACATTTTTGTTGTAAGCGAACAAATAATTACACTCTTCAAAGAGAAAAAACCATGGAACATAATTGAAACTTTTTTTAAAAAGTCGATTGAATCGTGTAATTTATATAATCGATGCATTAAAAATCGAGGCTGAAATTTCCTTTAGGAAAGTTGTGCTAGGACTTTCATTTTTTTTCATGTGTTTACATAAAAAAAAGCCTACATGTGAAGTGACAACTTGCGCAACCTTATAGTTTTTGAGATATTAAATTTTTATATCCGTGATCGATTGCGAAATTCGCTAGGAAATCAGTGTCCGACCTTACAGTTTGCGTTCTATCAGTTCAGTTCTTGATTGTAGCATCTGTGACTAGGGAGTGTCACAATTCCGCCAATGCCGATGTCGCGATATTTTCATAGACTTTATACGAGCTAATGTAGGTCAAGAATATGACCGGTATTCTAAATTTGGAAAAAACCTTTAATAATTCTAATACAAAAGAGACAACACAACATATAAAAAAGCACAATATTAGTTGTTAGTACTGGTGGATATTCATCCAGTTATTTTGTATTACTCGCCAAGATGCATTTGTAACGACTTATCCTATCCCTTTTCTCCTTTCCGCATGCACGCGCACCTTATAGGCCGTCCCACTCTGACGTCCGACCGCCAACGCCACTCTTCAAATTCATTGGCCGCTGCCAATGAGAGACGCCTTTGAACCTCCGTGAGAATCACAACGATGCGCGCGCGTGCGACTCATTTTCTTCTATTTTGGTGGAATCCTACAAATTTCCACTAGAACTCGCTATTTATGTGTTATTGAACTAAACATGTGAACTTTCCGTGAAAAACAAGTGCTGGAAGTGTCGATACGACCTTAGCGGCTGCACGTGGCGCTAGGGTCACCCCGTTGACCTTGGCGTGGTGTCCCCAGGACACTGGCTCCTGGTATCCAGAGATCTACAGGTACGTGCATGTTCCGTTCCCCTAACGCTGCTGTATTCTATTCCTGTGATTCTTTCATTTGCAGCAGTGTGGTCGTCCTATCATTAGAAGAACGTTACAAATGCTATTGGTTTTGAGTATTCTAGGCATAGGTAAATTTCGGTCTAATTCGCAAACATACAGTCCACTTAAATCCAACCCTTGTCAGCTATCGACTCTCTAAAACAAACCCCAACGTGGAGTGAAAGATTTGAACCAGCTAGTAAATTCCTCCATAGTTTGGTCCTACGAGCCAGGATATTCCAAAAATATCCGTCTATTTTTACGCTAAGTTTAATATACTGCCGGACAATTGAGCTCATCTCAGTCCGTCTTACGACACGATCCATTAGTACTTGTATTCACAACTTATTTAATTATTCCCGCCTATATATTTTACGTTAAATCCTACTGATAAAAAGAATAAGTTGATCATATTCTCTTGTTATTCGCACCCCGCAGGATCAACTCGTTCAATTCGCTATTTCTCGCCCCACTTTAATCAGTTTAGGACCTACGTAAAATCATCGCATTCCGCTATCACACGTTTTACAAACATATAACTAAGTTTCTATAACCGCACCGCTAACATTGTATTACTTACATTTAATACGAGTCAAAGCATAGAAGTATTCGCTCGCTCTTTATACATCTACCCGCATTTTTCATTAATTGAACGTTCTCCGCTCGCTCCAACTCGTATTTAACTTATCGCTGCACGCCGCCATACTAAACTACTAGTCAAACTGACTACCACAAAATAATATTTCATCAGTTTGTACTCAAACGCTAAACTCACGCCTACTATTTAATTAACTGTGTCATACTGGTCAATACAGAATATTGAATAGTTTGTACTGTCTCAACATACTTTCATAGTAACTATTTCGCGCTCGCTTCTATTCTGTGGTAGGCTTATTTATTTTATAACTTACCCAACTGCGCACCGCTAGGAAGATAGGTATCGTTTTCAACTTCGGTTCTATTATACTTTTTGAAGTTTTTTCTTTTGATTTCGCATTTATACCTTTTGTTGGTTGATATTCACAATGAGTAAGAGAGATAAGGGACCGAGTTCTTCTCACTCAGAAGAAGGCTACAACGAGGATGAATGTCAGCAAGCCATGCTTGAATCTAAACGCGAGATTCTATTTGCCCGCATGCAAGGAATTTATGATCTTGCTAAGAAGGTGGATGCCGATTCTACCAACCTTAAGGCTTTGCTTCACAGTGCATATAATATTGATAATTTGCATAGAGACTTCGAAAAGGTATTAGATTCATATAACGCTATTTCGCTAAAAATTAACCCAAAACACGCTATCAGGTACCAAGAATGGACGAATTTTGATATTATGTATTGTCTTGTTAAACACGTCTTAGAAACAAATTCGCCATCTAAAACATCAGTTTCGCCCCCGTATTTAGGGAAATCACAACCTAAGCTTCCTCGAATAGAACTATTGTCATTCAATGGTGATGTCCGCTCATGGCCGCTATTCTACCAACAGTTTAAATGCACTGTCCATGAAAATACATCTTTGTCAGATAGTGACAAGGTGTATTATTTGGTCGGTAAGTTGTCTGGTTCCGCCGCGTCAGTTTGCGCCCGGCTGCCCCCGACCGCAGAGAATTACCCTATTATTTGGGAGGCACTTGTGCAAAAATATGACGACCCCAGACTACTCGCTAGCTCATACCTTAATCAGTTGTTGAGTTTTAAACCGCTAGCCGCTAATGTTGCTTCCGGTCTAGAATCATTTTTAAATAATTTCGACACGTCTGTGGAAGCCTTAAGACAACTGAGTCTTGGCGACTTGACTGACTTTATGCTGTTACACCTCGCCCTCCAGAGACTAGACTCGGAGACTGTCAAGTTATTCGAAATTACGCATCGCAAAGATAAGCTTCCAACCTATTCTAATCTAATTGAATTTGTAAAGGAACAGAATAAAGTGTTATCTAGATCAGCTGTGCCTATCGTAAACCCGCAAACTCAGCACAAAGCTCGCAATGCGCACGCGCCCGTGCCTAGTACTAGACCAGGGCAAATCAAGTCATTTGTAAACACTGACCGCGTGTGTGGTGCAAGTAATGATAATAAATGTATTTTGTGTGATCGCGATAAACACGATCACTTTTATCGCTGTTCAGCTTTTATGAAACTGACGCCACCTGATAGGTATAAATTCATTAAAGGCAATTTTTATTGTAACAACTGTTTGAGTGTGAGACATAAAACAAAGGAATGTGCTTCTAAGCACGCTTGTTCTCATTGTTCGGCCAGACACCATTCGCTACTCCATTTTAATCCGCCCGTTATCTACAACAAATCAGTCGAGAAACAACTCATTAATAAAAAATCGCACGCTAACTCGCCCGCTACCGCTCATGACCAAAGCCACACTGCGCCTAGGCATGCAATTTCTTCAGAGTCTCATACTCGAATTCACGCTAAAGACCTTGCGCCCCATGCGTATAAGGTCGATAATTCACTATCCGCACCCGATATCGATCCGAACAGTAACACATCTGTCTGTACTGTATCATATGATCACGCGTCGCAAACAATAACAACTGCGTTATTGGCAACTGCTAAAATAAAGGTTTTAGATAATTTTAATCGCCCTCACTTTTTGAGATGCTTGGTCGATCCCGGCTCTCAAAGTGAGTATATTTCCGCTGCATGTAGTAAGCGCTTATCGCTTCCTATTTCCACGCAAAGCCGCTTTTCTAAAGTCCAAGGTATAGGAGGGGCCTCTCAGAAAATTCTGGGAGTAACCTCACTTCGCTTCACTTCTCGCTTTGAGGACGGACATGAGTACCACATCCAGCCCATGGTGGTGGATAGTATCACGTCGCAGCTGCCCGACTCGCGCGTCGACGTCAGCTCTCTTCACCACATACGTAATCTACCCATGGCTGATGATGACTTTTCCGAGCCTGGTCCTATTGACCTACTTTTAGGTGTGAACTTGTATTGTCAAATTCTCCTATTTAATAAAATTACCGCTGATAATAATTTACCCGCTGCCTTGGAAACAACTTTAGGTTACATCGTTATGGGAAACGCACCCGTTCTATCCCCGCGCTCCATTTCACATACCTTTTGTGCATTTACGAATGACCCGCTACACCAACTCGTGGAAAGGTTCTGGTCCACTGAGGAACCACCTTCCCAGTTGTTCTTAAGTCCTGACGATCAACGCTGTGAAGAAATTTACACTTCGACTACTACTCGAAATGACGATGGTAGTTATGTAGTCCAGCTTCCATTTAAAGACGACCCGCAAAAGCTAGGTAACTCCTACATTATCGCTAAGAAGAGGTTTTTATGCCTCGAGAGAAAGTTTTTACGATCACCGGACTTAAATAAAAAATATAATGAAATAATTTATGATTATCTAGACAAAGGTATTTTAACGCGCGTTTCTGTTGACGATTGTACTTCTCCAGGTTATTACCTACCGCACCATCCTGTAGTTCGGGACGGCAAGTCTACGACTAAGGTTCGCATCGTCTTGGACGGCAGCGCCTCGACTGATTCAGGGCTGTCTCTTAACGATATTTTATATAAGGGCTGCAACTTGCAAGCCGATATATTTAACATTTTATTAAATGTTCGCATACATCGTATCGCCTTTTTCGCTGACGTGAAGATGATGTATTTATGTATTTATACGCACCCCTCGCACCGCTGTTATCAACGGATCTTATACCGGTTCTCACCGGACGTTCCGCTGGAAACGTTTCAATTCGAACGTGTTACTTTTGGCCTCCGGTCTTCTCCTATGTTGGCGCTGCGCACTTTACGTCAACTGGCTCAAGATGAAAGACAAAGATGGCCTCTTGCCGCTGACGTCATAACTCGTGACGTCTATATGGACGACTTAGCGTCTTCTGCTTCTTCTGTGAATCAAGCAGCCAAGATTGCACAAGAGTTGATTCAGATGTTTAAAGCTGGTGGATTCGACTTAGTAAAGTGGACTAGCAACTCATCTGAGCTGCTACAACACATACCCGTTTCTCACAGACAGTCTGAATCCATTTCGTTCGATGAAGATGACACGTTCAAGATATTAGGGCTACGTTGGCTCCCCGCATCCGATAATTTTATCTTTTTGACCTCGGTCCCGCCATCTGTTTTTACAAAACGCGCTATTTTATCTATGACCGCTCGTCTGTACGATGTCTTAGGACTCGTCGGACCCGTAATTCTTTACGCTAAACTGATAATCAGGGAACTATGGCTTTTGAACATCAATTGGGATGACAAGCTACCCTGTGATATCATCGCTCTATGGCAAAGATATTTATCTGAGCTACCACTAATCTCGCACCTCAAATTCCCTCGCCACGTAGGAATTGAGGAAACCGGTTCTAAAATCACGCTTATCGCATTTTCGGACGCAAGTGAAAAGGCTTACGGCTGTGTATTATACCTACATGTCTCTAATGGTCACCAGCCACCTTTAATCTCGCTTTTGTGCTCGAAGTCCCGCGTCGCATCAGCCAAACCAACAATCACGCTGGCTAGGCTTGAGTTAAACGGCCTAGTGCTTCTCGCTAAGGTATTACGCGCTGTTTATGATTCGCTATCCGCTCGTTGTCATATAGATAACGTTTTTATATTTTCTGACTCGACCGTCGCTTTATGTTGGGTAACTTCCTCTCCGCATAAGTTTCAAACTTACGTCGCAAATCGCATATCAGACTTCCAATCTACTTCGCCATCGCAAAATGTATATCACGTCGCAGGCGTTGAGAACCCTGCTGACTTAGTTTCTCGCGGGCTCCTGCCCTCGCAGATTTCAAATAATGAACTTTGGTTCAAAGGACCTGCCTGGATGTCCTCGCCTCTCGCTGATTGGCCAGTTGAGATTTATTCCCCTTCCCAAAATCAATTGCCTGAAGAGAAAACTGTTTCTCATGTCACTGTGGCGAAGGAGGAGAATCTTCTCATAACGTTAGGTTCTAAGTTCTCCTCTTGGCTGAAATATATAAGATCCACCGCTATCGTACTTCGATTTTTGAAAGTACTTCCTCGCAATGAAACGATCACAGCTGAGGATTTAGAAATTGCTAAAAATAAAATTATTCAGGCTGTTCAGCAAAGTAATTTCGCTAGTGATATAAAAAACATTCAGAAAAATAAGTCTTGTTCTACCGCTTTAAGGAAGTTATCACCATTCATTTCTGATGGAGTTGTTCGAGTCGGAGGTCGCCTCTCATATTCAAGTCTGGACTTTGATCAGAAACACCCCGCTCTCATGCCTAAAAATGGGCATATCTCAGAACTGATTGTCGATTGGTACCATCGTGAAAATAGTCACGCTGGACCACAATTGCTGATGTCAGTATTGCGACAAAAATATTGGTTTTTATCAGCTAGGCGCTTAGTGCGCAACCGCATTCACAAATGTGTTAGTTGTTTTAGGCTTAACCCTAAACCTACTTTTCCCGCTATGTCAGATCTACCCAGCTGTCGCGTCGAATCATGCAAGGCTTTTACGCATACAGGTGTCGATTACGCTGGCCCGCTATATATAACGACGATTAGGAAACGAGGTGTACGTAGCCAGAAGGCTTATCTCTGTGTCTTTGTGTGTTTAGTCACCAAAGCTATACATATAGAACTAGCGTCAGATCTTACTTCTGCTACATTCTTGGACGCGTTCAAGCGCTTCTTATCTAGACGTGGTCCATGCAATTTTATATACAGCGATAACGGCACCAATTTCATCGCATCAGAATCCTACTTAAAGGAACTGTTTACATTTTTAAAATCTGACGAATATTATAAAACATTTAATAATGAACTCGCTAAACACAACATCATTTGGAAAAGGTCACCGCCCCTAGGAAGCCATTTTGGTGGAATTTGGGAAGCGAATATAAAGAGTATCAAGTCTCTTCTCTTTCGTGTGATCGGAAAGCAGATCCTCACCTATGAGGAAATGCTTACGGTGCTTAACCAGGTCGAAGCTGTACTAAACAGCCGACCTTTGTACGTTCTAAGCTCCGACCCTTCGGAGCCGACGGCATTAACACCGTCGCACTTTCTCTCAACTAAACCGCTAGCTTTTCTACCCGCAGCTGATATGAGTGGAGAACGAACAAATCTTTTGTCTCGACATTCTTTGATGGACTCTTTAGTCCAAACATTTTGGAAACGATTCAAGAATGAATACCTCCATAATTTGCAAATGCGCGAAAAGTGGAACACCGCTAGTAATCCACTCACAGTAGGAACTATTGTTCTTTTAAATAACGAAAACGCACCTCCATTATCTTGGAAAATCGGAAGAGTTTCAGAGGTTTTTCCCGGTAAGGACGGACGAATTCGTTGTGCGCGAGTAGAAACGTGTGATAGCGCGTATGTCAGGCCGACGACAAAATTGTCGCCGCTCCCTATACAGTAGGGTGACCATGCGCTTTCAACATTTTCGGATATTCTTATCCAACCCCGCTATTTTTTAATTTGTTTTTCCGCTATATATTTAAACCGCAAACCGCTATTCACATCGCTATTTTATATTTATCCCGCTACGCTATTTTATAATTCTTTCGCTTTCGAAGGAATCCTTCAAGGAGGGGGAGATGGTGGATATTCATCCAGTTATTTTGTATTACTCGCCAAGATGCATTTGTAACGACTTATCCTATCCCTTTTCTCCTTTCCGCATGCACGCGCACCTTATAGGCCGTCCCACTCTGACGTCCGACCGCCAACGCCACTCTTCAAATTCATTGGCCGCTGCCAATGAGAGACGCCTTTGAACCTCCGTGAGAATCACAACGATGCGCGCGCGTGCGACTCATTTTCTTCTATTTTGGTGGAATCCTACAAATTTCCACTAGAACTCGCTATTTATGTGTTATTGAACTAAACATGTGAACTTTCCGTGAAAAACAAGTGCTGGAAGTGTCGATACGACCTTAGCGGCTGCACGTGGCGCTAGGGTCACCCCGTTGACCTTGGCGTGGTGTCCCCAGGACACTGGCTCCTGGTATCCAGAGATCTACAGGTACGTGCATGTTCCGTTCCCCTAACGCTGCTGTATTCTATTCCTGTGATTCTTTCATTTGCAGCAGTGTGGTCGTCCTATCATTAGAAGAACGTTACAAATGCTATTGGTTTTGAGTATTCTAGGCATAGGTAAATTTCGGTCTAATTCGCAAACATACAGTCCACTTAAATCCAACCCTTGTCAGCTATCGACTCTCTAAAACAAACCCCAACGTGGAGTGAAAGATTTGAACCAGCTAGTAAATTCCTCCAAGTACTATTATAGATAATGTGGGTAAGTGAGCTAGTAAGTAATATATACATTTACATCCTAATGTTGTTATCATTTATAAATTTACATAAAATATAATTAATTAAAGGGGAGAAAGTAAGGGTTAACAAACATTTAAAGGAGGTAGGACGAGGGATTTCAGGAGGAAGGATTTCATAGAGGGAACGCCGGAATCTATGACAGTCGAAGAATATGTGGTCCACGTTTCCTTCGTCCAGGCCACACTCACATAGGGAGTGGTTCCTAATCCTAAGTTTGGTCAAAAATACAGGGGTACACGAGTGGCCAAGTCGAAGACGACAAATTGTGGAGGTGGTAATCTTACTAGCCTTCCGGAATTTAAAAAACCAAGGAGGTCGAGGAATATCGGGCTGGATATCTGCCTATAATGTTTACCCTTATCTTTTTTGGAACGATTCCAAACTTCAGTCCACGATTGTTCAAGTTGTGATTTGGGAAGAAGGCATAAGTCATGTGAGAAGGATTTGAAATGTTCAAGGGAACCTATCTGAGCAGCATCTTTTGCGAAAGAGTCAGCTGACTCATTACCAGGAATTCCAGAGTGCCCTGGAATCCAGGAAAGAACAACGTTTATCCCAGGATTGTGACATTCAAAAAGGGATTGCCTAATTTGAAGAATAATAGGGAAACGAGATACAAAACGGAAAGGGTTGGATATAATAGATTGCAGACAGCTTTTAGAATCAGAAAATATAATAGAATTGTTTAATTGGTGGGATTTAATGTAGCAGACAGCTTCTAGAAGCGCAACAGCTTCGCCAGAAAACACTGATGTCGAGGAGGGACATTTAAAACTAAGGGAGATTTTAGTGAATGGAATCCACACAGCTAATCCCACGACATTGTCTGTAGATAGTTTTGAAGCATCAGTGAAGATGGAGTGCCACCCATTAAATTTAGCATCCAGGTATTCATAAAATTTTTCTCGGGCATTGGAAGATTTCTTATCTATACCAAAGGACAGGAGGATATTAGGCTGAAATGTTAAAGCTTCATAAGAATTGAGATAAAGTGGATGAGTTGGGAACTGAATTATTGGGTTTGGAAGTTGGGAAAATTGTTTGAAACTACAGAGGAGACAGGGGATTTTATCAGGATTGTAATTATCAAATAAGTTAAGCAGGCGAGACAATTTTGGAAGAAGTGGGTGATTACAGTTTTGTGCTAATTTGAAAAAGAACCTATCAGATAGGAACTGTCTACGCAAATACAATGGAGGCTCACCACACTCAACCTGCATAGCATTGATGGGGGATGACTTCATGGCTCCAAGAATTATACGCAAGCATTTTGAATGAATTTTGTCTAACTTGTCTAAACCAGATTTATTACAAAGATTCAGAAGGAATGTTCCATAATCAAAATGACTCCAAATTATGGCGTTGTATAGTAGCTTTTGAGAATACGGATGAGAACCCCACCAGACACCCGAAAGGGAGCGAAGGATGTTAATGTTCTTTTCGCATTTTTGAGAGGTTATAACAAAATGTGGGACGCCCGTCATTTTTGAGTCCAATGTTGTAACATTAAAAAATTTTGCACTATTAGATTGAGGGATAATCTATTGGACAATTAATAATTGCATAGATGGAGAAAATCTTTTTCTGGAGAATATTACAACATTGCTTTTGGGAGCAGAAATAGATAAGCCGTGATCAAGTAACCAGTCGCTAAGGTAGGCCAATGCAGAATTCAGTTGGTTACTTGCCTCTTCTGTTGACACGGATGTGATATAAAGTGACAGATCGTCAGCATATTGTAAAACTTCACAAAAAGAATTCAAAGATTGCTCAAGGTCATAGGTGTAGAGGTTGTTAAGAAGTGGGCTCAGGACAGAACCCTGAGGTAGTTCTTTCCAAACCGTCTTAGGAGGGAGGAGGCCTTGGTGGGATTTAATAACAACAGACCTTTCCATCAATAGGTTACATATAAAACGACCAGCTTCTCAGGTATTCTCAGCTGAACGAGCTTACTCCTGAGAACCGGAAGCAGGACGTTGTCATAAGCTGATGCGATGTCCAAAAATACAGCAACTAGAAATTTCTTTTCTTTGAACGCGATGTGGATGTCTGTTGTTAAGAGACTAAGGCTGTCCATGGTACTCATGCCCTTTCTAAAGCCAAATTGGGAATTAGCAAGTAGTGAACGATTCTCAACCAACCACTCAGGACGGTGTTTAATCATGTGCTCCATAACCTTAGCCATGACGGAGGACAAAGCTATTGGTCTACAACCATTTGGGTCAGATGGATCCTTTCCAGGTTTCAGTAACGGGATGGTAATTTGAGTTTTCCATTGATCAGGAATTAAGCCGGTTTCAAAGAAGGAGTTAATAAGAAGTAAGTAATATTTTTTTGTGTTTTCAGAAGATTTAGTGAGAAAGGAGTAAGGGATACCATCGATACCGGGGGAAGTGTCATTCAGTCCGTCAAGTGCAAGGGTCAATTCATTAAAACAGAAGGGGCGATCAAAACAATTTTCAGAAGGGATCGACGAAGGGATCGAAGGGAAGGAGGAAATAGATGGGACTAAAGGAGGGGCGAGTTTGCCCGAAAAGACCTCGAGCCACGATGAAGTATCATTAGCTGAAATATTTACGATATTACATGATCCTCTGAATCGTCTGATCTGGTTCCAGATGATATATGATGGTGTTCTAGGTGAGAGGTTTTCACAAAACCCAATCCATCCCTGTTTTTTCTTTTTAGAGACCAACTTTCTGAGTTTTGCTGAGGATTTTTTATAGACTAAAAAGTTTTCTATAGACATAGATTCCTTGTAACTTTTTTCAGCTTCTCTCCGTTCCGATACAGCTGTTGTGCACTCAGAATCCCACCACGGGGTAGAGATTCTAAAATCTTTGGAGGACTTTTTAAGTGGAATGTGGAGATCAGCGTATGTAGTAATATTATCAACAAAGGTGTTGGATCTTTGCTCATTAAAAATATAAGGTAGATGAATTCTGTGTGTCATCCGCTTTTTCTATGGCTACCGTCGTTTTGAAAAAAGTTGGATAGGAGGTCGGCGATAACTGCCGTGCCTCGCCCCGCGTGCTCCTCCGCACCGCTTCTTGGCAGCGCGGACCCCGACCAGTTGACTTGCACGACCGCACCTTGCTGGCCGCGTTCTTACCTTCTGAAGAAACTATTCCGTGAATAGACAAGTTTTAACTCTATTTTGTAACTCCTGTGAACGAGACGTTCTCGTGAAGTGCTGTGCATTTTCAATAGTGCCTCAGAAGACATTCCATCATCAGGACACTAAGCTGAACAAGTCCACGTCTAGAAACGTGCGGTTCGAAGTAATTAAGGTAGGTGGCATTCCTTGTTCGTCTACTTTGTATAATTGAGCAAAGATTCTTCTTAAGCATACCTACATGTACCTATTCTACACTTATTGTATCAATTTAAAAGGTCCTTCGATATTATTTAATCTCATTTACCAGCGCCCTATATTCATCCCCAACATTTTGGCCTCCGGATATAAGTTTCTTACTTTACTCCCTTAAAAACCATTACTGTCCTAAACCAAACTTTCCACGTTGGTTAGCGGTTAGGATAGAGCGCCATTTTGTATAAAATACGTTGCCGTGCAACCCGTTTATTCATTTTGTGCACACAAGCTGTGCTTGTTTCCTATAGAATTTCGTAAATTCAATCATATTTCACATCATACATAGGTATTTTAAAATACCTGTATACAATATACCTAGTCAGGTCATAAGTATTGTCACACAGTAAAAACTTTTCTTTTAGAATGCTGGCCACAAAAAAGTTTATTGAATTCTAATTTCGAATTGTTCATGAAAATAAAACGGTGTACTTTTTAGAATTTTACTCATTTTTAAATATGGAGTGGACGCTTAAAGAAGACCGTGTTGCAGTTATTGCGTTGCATCGTTGCGGTTACGCGCCAATTAAAATTTTTGACATACTGAAAAATTTGAATATAACCAAAAGATTCGTTTATCGCACCATCAAACGATACAATGAAGATTCTAGTGTAGATGACAGGTCAAGAAGTGGTCGCCCTCGGTCTGTTAGGGCTCCAGCAGTGATAAAAGCTGTGAAGGCGCGAATTCAAAGAATCCCAAACGTAAGCAGAAACTGTTGCCCTTCAGATGGGGTTAAGCAGAACCACGGTGAAAAGGGTGTTCAATGAAGACTTAGGGCTTCGGGCATATCGAAGAAAAACAGGACATCGTTTGAATGCTCGTCTAATGGACCTGAGACTGAAGAGATGCCGCGCTTTGTGAAGCGGTACGCGGGAAAAAAATATCGGGAAATTCTTTTTTCGGATGAAAAAATTTTTACCGTAGAAGGGAGCTACAACAAACAAAATGATAAGGTGTACGCACACAGTAGTGAAGAAGCGAGCAACCGTATTCCGCGTGTCCAGCGGGTCATTTTCCATCCTCGCTCATGGTATGGTTGGGAGTTTCTTATTGGGGCTTAACAGAGGTACATTTTTGTGAGAAAGGTGTAAAAACGAATGCAGTTGTGTATCAAAATACAGTCCTGACGAAACTTGTGGAACCTGTTTCTCATACCATGTTCAATAACAGGCACTGGGTATTCCAACAAGATTTGGCGCCAGCTCGTAGAGCAAAGAGCACATAAGACTGGCTGGCGGCGCTGGAAATCGACTTCATCCGACACGAAGACTGGCCCTCCTCCAGTCCAGATTTGAATCCGTTAGATTACAAGATATGGCAACACTTGCAGGAAAAGGCGTGCTCAAAGCCTCATCCCAATTTGGAGTCACTCAAGACATCCTTGATTAAGGCAGCCGCCGATATTGACATGGACCTCGTTCGTGCTGCGATAGACGACTGGCCGCGCAGATTGAAGGCCTGTATTCAAAATCACGGAGCTCATTTTGAATAAACTTTAGTGTCATAAGAATATATGTTTTGTTAAGTTCATTTTGGTATATAAATGGTTACATAATGAATAAACTTGTATCAATTATTTTATATTAAACATGTGACAGAATTTATGACCTGACTAGGTAATATAAAATGTCTACCACTTCTGTAGACAAAGTTCCTTCCAAAAAGGAGTTGGAAACCGTTAGAAATATTAACAAAAGCCTTGCAAAAAAGCAACGCCTTTATTCGCGTTTGCAGCAAGTATTTGATTTATCAAAGAAAATAGATACGCATCCCTCAATGCTAGATATGTTTCTCTTGTTGCCTCAGAAATAACCTCACTACGTGAAGTTTCATTCGAAAGTATTTGTATGGAAATATATGAATTGCAATTACAATTAGAACCCAATACACAATTTTTAGATAGCGATTTAAATAGCTTCGACGACTTATTCTTTCGCGTGAAGCTGTGTGCTTCAAAGCATGCTTCTTCTACGGCGGATGTTCCACCGTGTGCGAAAGATAAGAATCCTAACGTCGACATTCGACCGCGTTTACCTAAACTCGAGTTGTTTACATTTGATGGGAATATTGAGAATTTCACTACGTTTTACGAAACATTTTGCTCTTTGGTGCACAGTCAAACGGGTATCTCAAATATAGACAAATTTCATTACTTGTTATCTTGCACAAAAGGTTCCGCACTTAGTATTGTTTAAAGTGTGCCTATAACTTCAACTAATTACGAAGTAGTGTGGCAGTCATTGCTTGATAAATATCAAGAAAATAGAATGCTTGTAGGTAATTATCTAGATAGGATGCTTAACTTTCCCGCGCTAAGGTCGGAGTCTCCCGCTAATTTAAAAAAAATATTGGGACATTCGATCATTCGTATCGGGCAATAAATGCTTTAAATATCGAACACTTATCTAGCTATGTGCTGTGTCATATAGCATTGAGAGGATTAGACCATAACACAAGAAAGACGTTCGAACAAAGTATTGATCAAAAGACCATACCTACCTACGATCAGTTAATGTCCCATGTAGGTACATAATCAAATAAAGATTTTAGAACATTCCCAAGTTCATTCCAGTTCTGTTGTATTGCAAATTAGGAATCCTACACCTAAAAATACGACCAAAAAATCGAGCGATAATTACAATAGAAAAGCATTTTCTTCACAGACACAATCGAAGAGTAATAATTTTAGAAATATTACTTGTGCACATTGTGGTAAAAATCATATGATCTTTCGTTGCGTACAATTCCGTGAATTGATTCCCGCTCAAAGAGTCAGCCGTGCTGATCTTTTGAAATTTTGCCACAACTGTCTTAAACAAAACCATTCATCTACAGATTGCCTAAGTGAATTTAAATGTTTTACATGTTTTAATGTTTTACTAATCAGCGTCACCATGCATTATTGCATCTAGACTCGGGAACTAAACCTGCGACGCGAGCCGTGCCCGCACACAATAGCAGCGCAGACCCCATAGCTATAGGTAGTCACACCGCGCACGCTAAAATATCGGACTCGTCTAGCGTAAACAACATGAAGAATTATGTCGTTCTCATAGGTACGGCTATAGTTAATGTTATTGACTCGTTTGGTAATCCGCAAGCTTGCCGTGTTCTTATCGACTCAGGCGCTCAATCGAACTTCATAACTTTAAATTGTTTAGAACGGCTAGGGTTGCCACGTCAAAAATGCCCATTTAATATTTTTGGTTTAGCCGGAAATAGCGTAAAAACCTATGGCATGACATCATGCACGATTCGCCCTAGACATCGTGATAATCCAACATTTAAAATCGATGCTATTATATTGCAAAAAATTACTTCCGATTTGCCAACGATGGAAATACCGGAAGAGGTTTCCAATCAGTACAAAAACCTTTTGTTAGCGGATCCGTATTTCTACAAAAATCCCCCGTAGATATTATCCTTGCAGGTGACATATTCCCTGACATCTACGACGGGAATAAAATTATTGTGAGCCCTACACTACCCGCTGCGCTTAGTAGTGTCTTTGGGTTCGTATTGTGTGGGAAGATTGAAGTACCGTGTACTTCCGATGATTTCACTAATGTTGCAACGTCTTGCAATTTAGTGTCGTACACTAATGAATGACAGTGAAACCATCAATACTCAACTCAAATCATTCTGGGAAATAGAGGAGACGCCGTGCGACAACCCTATCAGCCCAGTTGATAAACTTGCCGAGGAAATATATTCTGAGCGTCACTATAGGGACGATACCGGTAGGTATGTATCACCTATCCTACTGGACCCTAATCGCACTCCCCTCGGTGAGTCTTATAACCACGCCGTGCGTAGGTTACATCACCTGGAGCGACGTTTCGCTCGTTCTCCCGAGTTACATGCGCCCTACGTTGACTTCATGCGCGAGTACGAACAGCTAGGGCATATGCTACCTTATGTTGGCACAGAACCGAGTAGGTATGTTATCCCACACCACTGTGTGGTAAGGTCCTCTAGTACCACTACACCCATGCGGGTGGTATTTGATGGTTCAGCCGTCACTTCGAACGGCGTGTCACTTAATGACACATTACTTACAGGTAGGAAGCTCCACCATGACATTCTAAAAATAATTTTTAACTTTCGCCTACTTATATGACATCTGTTTCACAGCTGACATTGCCAAATTTTACAGGATGGTACTCATAATTCCTGAGGATCGCTGTTATCAGCACATCCTTTGGAGGGAATCGCCTTCGGACGAAATAAAAACCTACGAACTTCTTACAAATACCTACGGATTTCGTTCGACAGGATTTGTAGCAATTCGCACGTTGTTACAGTTAGCTAGTGACGAAGGAAAGCAGTTCCCTCGTGCTGCTGACATACTTAATCAATTCTTTGTTGATGACCTGTTATGGTCCACACAGGACCTTGCAGAAGCCTGTACGTTCAGGACGAGATCATCGCTTTATTAAAACTTGGTGGTTTTGATCTTCGTAAGTGGGCTAGTAACTCTCCTCAGTTACTCTCCAGGATCGGCGCTGATCAAGTTGCCGCCATAAAGTTTAGTGACGACACCGTGTGTTCATCACTAAAGGTATTAGGGTTAAAGTGGTTGCCCACTGATGATTGTTTTTCATTTAATTACAACATGACGGACAATACCTACACAAAACGTTCAGTGCTAAAGTTGCTTGCTAGCATTTTTGATCCGGTTGGTTTCTTATCTCCGTGCACATTTCTTGCAAAATGTATAATGCAGGAACTGTGGAAGCTTAGTCTCGGATGGGACAAACCTCTTCCTGATGATTTACGTGAGAAGTGGTCGATGTTTATCACGTCATTATCAAGTTTATCTTCACTTAAGATTGACCGGCATTTACTCGTACCTAAATTCTGCGGAGTTCACTTAATTGCGTTTTGCGACGCCTCGATTCGTGGGTATGCGGCATGCATTTACGCGCGCAGCGTCGATCATAATAATCACGCGAAGACTAGACTTCTTATCAGTAAAAATAAGGTAGCTCCTATCAAGCCTCTTTCGATACCGAGACTTAAACTAATGGGCGCCGTGTTGTTATCTAAACTGATCTTATTCATACAACAAAATATTAAAAACCTAAACTTTCAAGTTACTGCCTTGACGGATTCCAGTGTTGCACTCGCCTGGTTACAAACCTCTCCCTACAAACTTAAAACCTTTGTATCGAGTCGCGTAGCCCAAGTAGTGGAGGTTGTTCCAGCAAACAGCTGGTACCACGTGACAAGCGAAAATAATGCCGCTGACGTATGTTCGCGTGGCGCCATGCCTACTCAGCTCGTAGCAGAGTATGAATCCTGGCTTCACGGTCGCGCCTGGTTATCTAATGACGTTCATCAGTGGCCAATAAGTACGTTTTACATTAATGAGAAAACGGAAATTTTTCCTTACCATCTCACACAGAAAAGGATAATTTTTCGAAAACGTTTTTCGAAAAATATTCGACGTTTAGAAAATTGCAACTTATTGTTGCATGGTGTTTGCGATTTGCAAAAAAACTGTTGGCTTCCGAAACACAAACGTTCGGTCGGTCCGATATCAACTCACGAGTTGAATGCGTCCCATGACGTTATAGTCAAAACTACACAAGATGACTACTTTTGTAACGAAATTAATTCGATAAGAAAGAATAAATTTCTTCCGTCCTTACGGAAGTTGTCACCCTTCGTGGATCCTCATGGTTTCCTCAGGGTGGGGGGTAGCATCTCGCAGGCAGATTTACCCTACAATAGCAAGCATCCGTTATTATTACCAGAAAAATGTCATATAACAACTTTATTAATCAAACATTTTCATAGAGTGTACTTACACGTAGGACCTCGCGCTTTACAATGAATCTTGTGTAAACGATATTGGATCGTATCCGCTCGCAGCATGATTCGTAGTATATTATCAAAATGCATCGTCTGCTTTAAGTGTAACCCTACATCGATAAAACCAAATATGGGTACATGGCCCTCTGAAAGATTAAAACCTAATAAGGTTTTCGATTATGTCGGTTGAGATTTAGGTGGTCCATTTTACATAAAGGCAAGTCTGAATCGTAACGCAAGAATCGAAAAATGCTATATGTGCCTCTTTGTGTGCTTTTCCACAAAGGCTGTGCACATTGAGGTTCTTAGTGATTTATCAGCCGATTGTTTCTTAGCCACGCTTGATCGGTTTGTAGTGCGACGCGGCCTATGCTCGTGCCTACACTCCGACAACGGAACGAACATTGTCGCCGCTGCGAAACATTTAAAGGAAGTATGCAAGTTTTTTAATGAAAATAGCGTTTCGATCGCTGACGGCTGTGCATCACGTTCTATCGATTGGAAGAATATCCCAGCTTCAGCGCCTTCGATGGGCAGACTGTGGGAAGCTGGTATCAAATCTGCCAAGTGCCATCTTCTTCGGGCGGTGGGTGAAAGGGCACTCACATTTGAGGAGCTTACCACAGTCTTCTGTAAAATCGAATTGGTCTTAAACTCGCGTCCGTTATGCCCATTATCTAACAACCCTGATGAATTTGAGACGTTGACTCCTGGTCATTTTTTGATAGGCCGAAGCTTACTCGCCGTGCCTGAGTATAATTTAGACGAATTAACTATGAACCGACTGTCACGTTGGCAGTACGTGCAAAGGATCTCCCAAACGTTTTGGAGGAAGTAGTCTGATGACTATCTGCATACTTTGCAGCAAAGAGCAAAGTGGTTCACATCGCCTCCCAATCTGAAATTTGTTGACCTAGTTCTCATCAAATCTTAGTCAACTCGCCTGCTTAACTGGGTCCTAGCTAAGGTGGAACGTCTCCATGAAGGTCCAGACCAAATCGTTCGAGTTGTTACCTTGAGGACGCAAAGAGGAACTCTAAAGAGGCCAGTAAGTAAACTGAGCCCTCTTCCCTATAACAATTAAATAAACCTACTCTTTTTTTAAATGAGCACTTCTAAAACGTATCGATTACTTAAATAATTATAACTTAACTTACTTATATTTATATTATATATTTGTCTGCCCTATAGGCAATACTTCTACCTCTTAATATTTCATTTTTTTCATGAAATTATTATAATAATTTCGGTGGGGGGTATGTTGGATCTTTGCTCATTAAAAATATAAGGTAGATGAATTCTGTTTGTCATCCGCTTTTTCTACGGCTACCGTCGTTTTGAAAAAAGTTGGATAGGAGGTGGTGATAACTGCCGTGCCTCGCCCCGCGCGCTCCTTGGCGTCGCTTCTTGGCAGCGCAGGCGCCGACTAGTTGACTTGCACGACCGCACCTTGCTGGCCGCGTTCTTACCTTCTGAAGAAACTATTCCGTGAATAGACAAGTTTTAACTTTATTTTGTAACTCCTGTGAACGAGACGTTCTCGTGAAGTGCTGTGCATTTTCAATAGTGCCTCAGAAGACATTCCATCATCAGGACACTAAGCTGAACAAGTCCACGTCTAGAAACGTGCGGTTCGAAGTAATTAAGGTAGGTGGCATTCCATGTTCGTCTACTTTGTATAATTGAGCAAAGATTCTTCTTAAGCATACCTACATGTACCTATTCTACACTTATTATATCAATTTAAAAGGTCCTTCGATATTATTTAATCTCATTTACCAGCGCCCTATATTCATCCCCAACAAAAGGAGTTATATGCTGCAAGGAAGTCATTATGTTGAATGGGAGTGGAAGAATCTATTTTAAGATCAAGTGAAGATGAATAAGCTGACCAATCAGCTCCAGAAAGTTTGTATTTTAGAGAATTACTAGGGTTACGGAAAGGGTTCGAATAATTAGCATAGATAGAAATTAAGATAGGGAAATGATCACTTCCATAAGTCGAAGGAAGAATTTTCCATAAAGTCAAAGAGAAAAGAGATGCAGAGCAAAGTGAGAGATCGATAGCGATTTTCTGATTTTGAGAAGTAAGTACTCTCCGACTAGGTGATCCATCATTGAGTAGGTACAAGTTGACTTCATCAAAGATCTCTAATAGGGAAAGACCAAACATATCGGAGTGACCCCAGATAGTGTTATGGCCATTAAAATCACCCATGAGCACCATGGGGGAAGGAATAGATGATAAGAGGAGAAGGAGATCGGGAATCAAGGAGGAGTTGGGATGAGGAATATATACAGATATAAAGGAAATATTAAGGGATCTGATACCAACAATGTTAATATCGGAAGGATGGGAAGGGAGAGTGATTTGGGAAAAGAGAAAGCAGCGCCTTACTAACAAGGTGCTGCCACCATGCCCGTCAGCCCTGTCGTCCCGCAGACAGGAGTAACCTGAAATCCGATAACGGGTTCCAGGCTTCTGCCATGTCTCCGAGACGGCAATGACTGACGGGCGGAATTTTGAAATTAAGTGGACCAGTTCATGCTTTTTTGCACGCATGCTCTGGCTGTTCCACTGCAGAGCGACTACTGGGTCTATTATGACCATATACTGAGACTAATTGAGTAAGTTTAGAGACAACGTTGGACGGTAGGGGATGAGGGGTCATTAGTAAAATGTTTATTATTAAAGTGATTATAGTTTCTAACATATTTTCGTTAGAGGAAACTCCTAACGGTTGGTTATTACCAATGGCACAACCATTGGGCATAGCTGATATTGGGTCTGTGACAATCTCTCGGTGGGCAGCCGTGTCATAAGACTTACCCAGTGGAGCTCGCGGGAGGGGGTTGGCGTAGACAGTTATAACATGTGACTTAGTGGGATGGGACTGAGATGAACCTGCAGAATAATTATTCTGCGAGGCTTGGTATGGAGAAGGCTGGGAGTACATCTCTTGGGCAACCTGTGAATATGAGCGAGATACCTGAGGAAACTATGCAGCTTATTCTTCGTATGAGATGTTGTTCTGGGCCATAACTGCTTTAATAGATTTTTGTCTACCTTGCTCCGGACAAGATTTGCTTGTAGCAAAATGTTGTCCTGAGCAATGCAGGCAAGAGGCTTCAGCCTCAGGGATGTTACAGCTATCACCAGTGTGATCTTTGGAACAGCGGAAGCATCTGGGTTTTGATCTACATTGAGCCTTAGTATGGCCATACCGGCAGCATGTGTGGCAGTGAATTGTGTGGTACTGGTATAGCTCAACTGGCAGGGAGGTGTAGTAGAGGAAGACCTTGGAAGGAAGGAGCTGACCTTGGAAGGTCACAACAACAGTTTGGGTTGGCACCCATGTTACTGTGCCTTCTGCAACAGTTTTTCTATTTAGACGGCGGGCTTTAATAACAATACCACAACCAGAGGGGAGAACAAGGGACTGAGCAAGTTCGTCCATTGAAAGATCAGTTGGCACCTGGAGAACTAATCCCATTCTTGTCACATTATAAGTGGGGATGAAATCTATGTACTTGCACATTGGTAGAATTGGGGAGGTGATAAATTTGTTAGCATCATCAGCTGAAAGAAATTCAACTGATATTTTATTGCGACCACCTTAACACCTTCAGCACAAATATTCGTAAATTTGTGAGTGGTCAAAAATTGACCAAACTTAATTGGTCTGATCGTCGTTCCAGCGGAGGGTTCTGGTTCTGATCGGGAAACGTGGACAACATATGGACCCTTATCCAAAGATGAGTAAGCTTGAATAGCACCAACTACGATCGATGGGTGAGTGTAGACAGTTTGTATAGATGGTACGTCTAACTCAGCAGACGTCACAGGTTTTTTAGGGTTCTGCTGATTCTAATCGGCGTTTAGATCCTGTTGCTACAGAAGGAGTAACAGGGTCCGGGGGCCGGCAGGCCCGGCGTGTCGCAATCCATGCTTGAAGCTTACTAAGCTCAAATACAGATCTTTCGACTCTTCTATGAAAATAAATACAATTAGAATAGTCTTACCACCACCTTAAAAGGACAACACAACACTTATATTTATCAAACAGTTATAAAGTTAAAGAAAAGAGGACAAAATCGTTAAAATAAAGCACAATTTTCTCCGTTCGGCTTATTCGCTATCACTCCAAAATGGCGAATCTCGCGTTCTATCGATTATTGCGCCATTAATTGACGTGACAGTGACAGTTAATACGACTGTTTTCATTTTCATTGGCGGAAATTTCGAATTTGGCAATAACAGTGACATAAGTTTTACATTTTTATTGGCGGGAATTTCGACATTCTTTTTACAAAGTTTATAGATTCGTTCACTGTTGCATGGATATTACTAGACACGGCGTCCATAAGCACTTAAGTCATTTTTTTCTCGAAATGCTAAAAACTGACAGGGCTTTGCTTTTTGTATAATCCTTCGACGGCAATAAGCAACTAAGTCACAGGGCTTCAATTCGCGAGCCGGTAGTAATACGCACCAAACAACTTATGTTTTTGGAACACTTCTAGCTCCGGACCGTAAGCACTTAAGTCGACTTAAGTACTTTTGTTCGTTATAGTTTTATTATTGTTTTTGACTTCAGCTATCTGACTTAAGTTGTTTCACCCACAAGATTCTCGACCTACCCTTTATTTTTTGTTATAATGCATTATGGCCATTAGAAATTCCAGGATTTTAAGAAGTGAAGTGCCTTCGTGAAGATTTTGTTTTGAGCCACCATTATAAATAATTCTGGCCCATGCTGTGGTTGTGTTGTGCAATTAATGATAATGTTATAAGTTACTATGGAATCGAGAGGGAGAAAAATACTAAACCTTGTTATAAATACAAAAAATACAACTACTGGTACGTATTATCATATTTTTTTTAATAAATACTTACATTTTAATTTAGCATTTGTTATTTTAGTCTAATGTAAAAATAGGAGTAACATTTTATGAAAATTTTTGAATGATAAATTTACTAAATACCTAATTGATTTATTTAGAGACCATTATTATTTTTCTAATTTTTTATGCGAATAACATAGCTCTGTATTATTTTAGGTGACCATAGTACAACTACTACTGTGCAACCAAGTACATCTGGGACGCAGAAACCAACAACTTCTGTCGAGCCACAAAACGAACAGTCTGACGTTGACCACGTGACAATAATTCAAAAATCATCAACCAGCCCTAGTCTGCTCACAGAAGATACCGCTGTTTATAGTGATCAAAGTGTTGTTATTGATCCTGAACCAAGCACATCAGGAACTCAAACACATACAGCTCCTGATGAAACACCCAGTGACTTTTCTAGTGATGACTCTGTGGCTGACCCAACATACTCTGTGCCTGACCCTACACGCACTGAACCAAGTCCCAACCTATCTGCAGAAGATGAAGAACTGCCACAATCTCTACCTCAACAATCAGTACATAGCCGAAAAAGAAAACGAGAAAGTAAATTGAAGCGCAATCTTGGTCTTTCGTATGTGACGGCTTCTGGGAAAAATGTAGAAGAACGCAAAATGCAGGAACTACCTAATTGTCGAAATAAATGCCGAGAAAAGATAAGTAATGAACAACGTGCTGTAATTCATAAGGAATTTTGGAATCTTGGGTCATATGATTTGAGAGCAGCTTTCGTTTCATCTCTAATCACCATCCAGGAAAAACAAACAGAACGACATCGTGTCGAGGATCCTGAGCGGCAAAAATTTAGACAATGTACCTACAGGTATCATTTAGACATTAACAGTGAAAAAATATCCGTATGTCAAGGTTGCTTTTTAAAAACCTTGGCGATAACGGATAATTTTGTTAAACTGATAGGTTTAAAGAAACGCAGCACTTCCAGTGGAATAATTCAACCAGATAAACGTGGAAAGAAAACTCCAGCAAATAAACATTCAGATCTAAAGATTCTTAAAGTGATTAGCCATATTAATTCCTTCCCGTTATACGAGAGCCACTACACAAGACGAAAAAGTAGCCGAAAGTATTTACCATCACACTTAACAATTTCAATCATGTATTCTTTATATAAAACGTCTCATGAAAACCCCGTCAGTGACAAAATTTACCGAAGAGAGTTTCATAAATTAAAGTTGAGTTTTAAAAAACCAAAAGTTGACACTTGCCACCACTGTGACATCATTAAAATGAAGATAAGTGTCGCCAACGACGAAACTGCAAAATTAACCCTTGCGGCGGAACGTGAGTCACATTTGCTTGCAGCTGATATGGCTTATAATGAAAAAAAGTCTGACAAAATGATTGCATCAATAGACAAAACCATGAAGTGCCTTTCTTTTGATCTCCAACAGTGTCTACCTACTCCAGCTTTAGAGTCATCCGTAGCTTTTTATAAAAGGCAGCTTTGGACATTTAATCTTACTGTGCACGACAATGCAACGGGATTGTCTACACATTACATGTGGCATGAGGGAATCTCGGGTCGAGGTGCTAATCAAATAGCATCTTGTTTATTCATCCACCTCAAAGAACTGCCTCAGGACATTTCTGAAGTTATTTTGTACTCCGATACATGTGGAGGTCAAAACAAGAATACCCACGTAGCCGCAATGTTTACATACCTGATGACGCTGAAACCCTCCTTAAAAAAAATTCATCACAAATTTATGGTACCAGGCCACACTCACATGGAAGTGGATTTAGATCATGCCATCATTGAGAAAAAAAAGAAAAAATCTGCTATTCAAGTATATCACCCGCATGACTGGATGCAGTTAGTAAGGTCGAGCAGTAAAAAGTTTACCGTGCACGAAATGCAACAAGCGGAGTTCATGGACTTTGCGAGTTTGCTAAAAGGGCCACTAGTAGCCCGAAAAAAAGACACTTCAAACAATGTTTTTAAATGGCATGATGTGAAGTGGCTGTGCTACGAGGCGGACTTTGGAGTAATAAAATATAAAAACTCACTTTCCAGAGATGAAGATTTTAAAGCCATTAACTTCAGAAGGAGCACACGAACCGGCACCATAAATTTGACTGTTTCACCGATAACAAACAACCCAGTGCCAATAAGTATGGAAAAAAAACGAGACATAATTTCGCTATTACCTCTCGTACCGGAATGTTTCCACCATTTTTACAAAAATTTAGCAACCGCTGCAGATGCTAGGAACGTCGACCCTGATTTGCAAAGCTCTGAAGATAGTGATTAATTTTTTTATGGATTTGTTTTTGTTTAACGCATTTTTATACATGCTCAGTTATTAAAAAATTTAGTAGGTATAATGACTTACTTATATTGTAGTTTTGTAGTAGGTAAGGCGTATGACTTATTATTTGAGATCATTATGTGATATGACTTACGTGTTAGAAACACGTAAGTCATGTCTCATTACCTATTTATAAGCGGTCAAACAAACTTAAGTCAGATTTTATTATGTACTAATAAACATAGAGTAACTAGTTTAGTTTGGTGTATAGCTAATTACTAAGTGACTAATAAAAAATAATAATAAATACCATCTCAGTAGTTTTTTTTTATACCAGACATTAAAAACATCGGTCTGTAAACTTTTCAAGATACTCGATTATTGACTTAAGTGCTTGTGGCTTCCGGGTCTTTATAATAATGGTATTATTAATATATATTTTTTATTAACTAGTTATCTTTTGAACTATGAAAAATGGTACACTGAATCGAGACGGGGCACCCCAACTTGAGTAGGTTAGGTTCAAAATAAGTGACAGAATTGACACGGAGCACCCCGATCCCACGTGGTCTTGTGCGTGACACCCCTATAAAGAGCGCGGGAGCCAGAAGCTCTTATGGTCGCCCCTGAATGAAGCAAGTCACTCAGGACCTCCCGCGAGCTTCTGGCGGGAGCCCACCCAGAGTCCGGGGGGTTGGAAGAAAAAGTGGTCTATGAAAACGTGGTGAGCAACGTTTTCATAGACCACTTTTTCCTCCAAACCCCTGGACTCTGCCTTTTTTCAATATAAAAATATAGTTTTTTTCATACTTAAAATGTTTTGTTATATATTTATTTTATTTATTTTTTAAATTTCTCAATAAATTATAGGTTTTCGCAAGTCCTCACACACTGGGGGGGGGGGGGGGGGGGGGGGGGCGGTTCAACCCCCCCAACCCTCCTCCCTCTATCAAACCGTTCCTAAAGGAAAGCCCTTCCAAAATCGATTATTATTACAAATAAAATCGAACTATAAGAAAATAATAATCGATTTAAATAAAAATCGATTATTTTATAACATCCATACAAGATGGTCGAAATAAAAATTAAAACAACAAACAAACTGTACATAGGTGCTGCGTATGTATTCTTTATTTTTAATGAACTGTGGTGATCTAAATTGAATAGAGAAATAGCTGTTTATTTTACATAATTTACATATTGGATAAATACCTACCTTTCATAGGTTAGTATTGATTTTGCAAGCAAACGGATCATGACTGTGGCTGACACTATGAGTGCTAAAGAGATCCTCAACGATTTTACGGAAAACTATAATAAAGTTCGCAAGTTGCTCGAAGACGACAGCAAGAATGATCCGGAAAACGAGCCATATTCCTCTAAATACAAGGCTAAAGAGATCCTGTGTTCCATGAACGAATCACTGCTGAAACATACAGCTTCTAAAAACCTGTTTGAGGGAAACCGACTTGAAGCCATGTTGGGTGCCGTTTTGCTGAACATCGGTATCATAGATATGGAGACAGATGAGCTTAATTCGAGTGCAAAAATTCTATCAGAGGCAGTGACTATCCTTGCACCTTTTTCTTCACAACCAGAGATTGTTATTACTCTGATCAATGTCTACAATAACTTGGGTATACTTTGGTCTAATCGTGAGGAGCTAGAGAAGGCAAAAACTTACTTACTTCAGGCCAAAGAAGCTTATGAGTGCTTCAAATGCACTCTGCTGATGCCGCTGCCTTTGGAGTACATTTTGGGCACCACAGAAAAACCAAATGCTGCAGATTTTATGCTATTAGAGAAAGCACACACACTAACTCTTTATTACTTAGCTCAGGTGTATGGGTCTCTGATGGAGAATTTTAAATCAGCTGTATACTGCCATGTAACATTGAGGAGACAGTTGCAGTATGAAGACTTTGAACCTATTGACTGGTCTTTGAATTCTGCCACTTTATCTCAATTCTTTGCTGAGCAAAATGGCTTCTTCCAGTCCAGGCATCACTTGGCGGCTGCTTCTTGTATTCTAAAGCAGTATGGAGAAACTCTTGTCGAAGCTGAGAACAGTGATGAGGAGCAGTTGGCAAAATTGGAAAGGTTCAAGCACAGGTCAGCTGATGTGGCCCGATGCTGGGCTAAGTACTGCATTCTGTTGATGACAGCTTCTAAGAGTAGGCTGATGAATGATTCTGAGGATATAACAGAAGCTATCACAGGTATATTTAAATAGAATGATTTTTTTTAAAACAGGTAGATGCTGGCAAAGAGTTTGATTCTCTTGCTGTTGTAATAAATAGCAATACAATGTACTCTCTAACTTTAGAACCAAATGCCCCAACATCTGTTTAATTTGATATTATGTGATTTCAGATATGTCTAACATGACACTGGAAGACAGCGAGAACATCTGTGATGGTAACATGAAGAACTTAATCTTCCGAGACTTGGATGTCTCCGAGTATGAAAGCAAAGTAACAGACAAATTCCTACTGATGTACCAAGATGCCAGAGAAGTATTCTTATACTGTCAAACATGGCTAAACAAAGCTAAAGAGTATTACAAATTGGAAACCCTAGCCTCAGATTACATAGAACTTATTCAAGATTGTTCTCAGTCCTACAGCTACTTAGCATTCTTTGAAGAGGATGATGAACGAACGGCAAAAATGCACAAAAGACGCATCGACATGCTTGAAGAATTAGTCAAGGAAATAAACCCTTTATACTACCTTCAGTACTGCAGGCAACTCTGGTTTGAACTGGGAGAAATATACTCAGATATACTCAATATTAAACTGGAAAAAATGAACAAAACTAAAGAGAAACCCACACCACACTCTTTGAAGAAAATCAATATGCTGTGTGAGAAAAGCATTGAGAATTATGATCACTTTTTAAATTCTGTGAAGGATAAAAATGGAAAAATGCCTTTGAAAATAGAGTTTGAAATAATAAGACCAGTGATCAGCGCATATGCTTTTATAGGTAGGAACAGTATGAAAAGGATTGCACTCGACAAGAGCATGCAGCTCAGTCATGTTATGAAGAGTTATGAGTCATACCAAGCTGTTGTTGACATCTGCAAGCGTGATGAAGATGCAGCAGCTATGATGAAGGAAGAGCTCAGTCTTTGCCAGGAGATGGTGAACATTTTGCCAATTAAAATTAAAAAGTTGCAAGCTGAGTGGCTTGGGTAAAAAATCCTGGAACTACTTGCTTCATGCCTCGTTGAACTAAAACAAAATCATTTTGCATCAGTTTTCCAGTGTAACATAATCACTGCTTCATATATTATATTAGCATGTTTGATTTGCATTACTAGGTATCACTGAGAACTAATACACTATGTAAACTACTCAAAACAAAATAGGGCCCACTTGAAATATTTCGATATTTTGCCCGACACATTTTTTTGCGAGTTATTGGCATACTGATGTATGCAAATGTTAAGAAGGAATATTTATTGATCATAAATTAACACTTAAACGCCAAGTTTAGGGTAGTTCTTAAGTGGGTAGACAAGAAACAAAATCTTACAATATACCGCAGAATCTGTGAGTGCCATTACATTGTTGCTCAGTGGGGTTTGTTGTGTCTAAAGAAGAAGTTATCGTAACCTTACCTTTAATTATCGATTACATTACTGTTTGCATAAACAATGCCTGGTTCTCGACATCACATGGACACCGAAAACGCGACTAGAGCCATTGTTTTGCTTCAGCAGGGAAATTCGCAAAGATCGGTAGCTTCAAGCTTAGGTGTGTCAAGACGAGCTATTCGAAATGTGTGGTAACGCTTTCAAGAGACAGGTTGTGTGAGTAGAAGGCGCGGTTCAGGTAGAACCCGAGCGACAACCTCCCAAGAAGACCGATACATCCGACTCTCTGCACATCGCGAGCGAACTGTAACTGCACGCATATTGAGAAACCGCTTACGTGACGCCACTGGAACGCGAGTGACTGACCAAACTGTTCGCAACAGACTTCATGAAGACCAACAACGCTCCAGAATGCCAGTTGTTCGGCTCAAACTGACCAGAGCCCACCGTGCAGCGCGATTAAGGTTTGCACGTGATCACCTCGAATGGACCATGAATAATTGGAGGACAGTGCTTTTTACAGATGAATCTAAAGTAAAGTTTTTTAATGATGACAGACGCGTACGAGTTTGGCGACGACCTGGAGAACGTTTTACAAAACCATGTATTCGTGAAACTGACCGCTTTAGTGGACCCAGTATTATGGGATTAGCATAATGGGCAAAACCGAGCTAGTGATTTTGGATGAGGGCAATGTAACGGCCGCCAGCTATGTTCAGCATGTCATCCGACCTCATGTGATCCCATATTCACAGCGAGTAGGCCCTAACTTTATTCTGATGCAAGACAACGCTCGCCCTCATACTGCCAGAGTGACCCAAAGTGCAATCTCCGAAGCTGGTATCGCAGTTCTACCCTGGCCTGCCATGAGTCCGGACCTGAATCTGATCGAGCATATCTGGGACCAGTTGAAAAGAAGCCTTAAAGACAACCACACTGAAATTCATAGCTGACAGGAGTTGATAACTGTTTTAAAAGTGTGTTGGGAGCAAATTCCAGATGAAAACGTCATCCACCTTATAGAGAGTGTTCCGAACCGACTCAGAGTGTGTGCGCAATAGGGGAGGACCTACGCGTTACTAAACATAAGGCATTGAAGCAACCCTAAGAACATGTTTAAAAAAAATGTGCTCGTGTCTTCAACGTGTTGTTTTGGAAAACTGTGTAATTTTAAGTTAATGTGTAAAACGTGCATTTCTTGGCGATTTTTTTGGCAAAAATAAGGCATTGTAATGTTTTTTTAATGATTCTGAATGTGTTGACCTATTTCTAAAATTAAACTTGAAATAAATTGTACGTATTATTTTTTATTTTAATTTAAATCATATTTTATTGGGTTTTATTGGCCCTATTTAGTTTTGAGTAGTTTACAACTAGTATTAGTATTTATTTCAAGTGCTAAGCTCATTCTGTTGTTTTGAAATTAAAATGTTTATAAAATATATTTTCTTAATATTAGAGTTTTGAAAGAAAATTGTAATATTTATTGATTCTACAATGTGTAAATATAATGTTTATAATCATTTTTTCATTCGAAAATTATATTATTGTATGGGACTGCGACTAGCAGCTGCTAGTGCAAATATTAGAAATAATATTTTTATTGTTTTTAATTGTTGACTCGCGAGATCTGTTCGGGGCGAACCAATAGTACTATAAATAAATAATGCAGCTGCTAGTCGCAGTCCCATACAATAATTCTAATAACATATTTATATATAATAACAATTCTAATAATAATAACATACAATAATTAACATACATTGTTCATTTCATAATTTACAATAAAGTATTAATAAGTACAAAAAAATAAAGCTTATATAGCCCTACCTCCAAATAAAATATGATATTTGATGCGTTTACATGAGTTTTCATTTACGAAAAGTTAGTCTGGGGCTAGATGGCGCTGCTGTTTAAAAAAAATTCCAGCATTATTTATTTATAGTACTAGTGGTTCGCCCCGAACAGATCTCGCGAGTCAACAATTAAAAACAATAAAAATATTATTTCTAATATTTGAATATCAAAATAATGCCACGAAATGATTAACCAAATTACTTCACCTACAGGTCTTCAAATTACAGGTAACGGGAGTTCACGTAAATTGGTTAGTTTTTTTGCGGTAGAAATTGCAGTTATTCTGGATTTCAGACATTTCCCTATATTTGTGTCATTAAAGCTCCACGCATACCAAATTTCAGCATAGGGGCGTACCCTGTGAATGTAGTAAAAGTTCAGTTTTTCTTATAGCTACATGAAAACGACAAGGTTTAAACTAAAAATATAAACGGGGATCGAAATGTACCTACCTACTCACAAAAACGTTTTATAAGACGTGCCATTTGGCCAGATAGTCCCTTTTTGTTTTTTTTACCCCTCTTGAACCCCAATATCCAACAACCCCCCCATATTTTTAGCTCATTTAGTTGCACCAGAATTGTGCTATCACTACCTACCTACCCATTTACCAAATTTCATGATGATCGGATAAATGCTTGGAAAGTTATCCTCACAAACAAACATACATACATACAACGCCGATTTCCCAAAGTTGATTTGGAGATCTCGCTTCGCTCCATCAATAAGTATTAACTAGTTAGGTTCCGTAAGTAGGGAGCTACTCAGCTTAGTGGTTTTCTAAATAATTCTATGGTAAGGGCTTGCTATTTTTGTCAATATTCACTAGTGCAATCTGTCAAGCCAGAAGTAATTTTAACTTAAATTACAAATGGGGCTTTTAATTATTAATAGCAGCGTTTTACCTGAAATAAAACGCATATTAAAATACTTACCTCACTGGAAGCTTTATCTAATGAGAGAGCATATCCATTTCCGTCGTATTCTACCATTTTTCGTACTTTTTTACCTAGTGTTTCCGGTCCTGTGGCGACACCTGGCGGCCGTGCGCCATTTTGGTTTCGTTAAATGTACCGCACCATTTGGAATTCATTGGCTCATTTTCACCAGGCAGAATTAAAAGTGAAAGCTTCCAGTGAGGTAAGTATTTTAATATGCGTTTTATTTCAGGTAAAACGCTGCTATTAAAAGTACTTGACCGTCACTGGAAGCTTTATCTAATGAGACCTGTTTGTTATCGCCTGGTGACGCCACTTATAATTATCACTATAACTATAACTTCTATAACTTATACACATGAAACTATTATATCGCCAATGTGACACGAAATTTAAAAATAAACAACATTAAGTTCTAATTTAAACATGTATTTTGTTAACTTAATATGTAAGTTATAATTTTTTACATTCATTTAATTAATTATATTCTATATAATTCAATAGAATCGGAAATCAAATATTTACAAATTATTTAATTGATTGAAACATTTGTGTAACATTTTCAGGTTGATTGCTGGTAATAACTTCTCGTCTGTAAAACTGTTGGAATGTATTAGCTGATCGCCAGTTTCCTCTGGCTAAAATTTCATCAAGTACCCACTTGATGAAATTTTAGCTTAGATTTTCCAACCAACTTTTAGAAGTTACCGCAAATCGAATGCTTCCTGGGGGAGCGGTAATGCTGGCTTCTCTAAACAAAGTTTTAACCCAGCCTGCTATTACAGTGCGCGAGGCGGGCTTAATTAAACCTCTTACTGTAATAAATAGATTAAAAGATTGAGCTGCGTTGCGTCTTTCATTTAATAAAGTTATAATTTCCTTTATCCAAACACAGGGTTTAATCTCTAATTATTTGCATTTAAAAGTAGTTTCCAGCCAGATTGTCTATAGTTACTGCTGTCAGTTTTCGAACCAAATCGAGGCCAAAATATAATATTATCATCGGATCTGATGCAGTGATCAGGATCACGCAAGGCCAAATCATGAATGCGTCTTCCTGAGCAAAAGAGTAATAGTATAGCAGTATGACGCGATACTCGAAAAATATTTTTCATATCTATTGTATAACTATATAAATAAGAAGTAAGCTTACTAATATCCCAGACCGGTGGTTTAGAAGACTGGATTTCTTAGAGCAATCGACTTTAAAATATGTCTTATAGAACGTGAGAACTTAACACAAGGTAGAAACAACAGACTTGTGTAAAAGTATTGTATTATATGACAAGATATCAATGAAATGTAAATCGGACAGAAATTGTGCTAATTGCGAACCTGTAGGATTTATTGTGTCCACGTTCTTAGGAATAGACCAAGACATCCAACGTTTCCCATCTCAGAGGTCTTCCGAGTTGACTTTGCCAAGAATTTTTAAGCAACGTCAATTGATCAGTGTTCCAAGTTTTTATCGCCTTGGACCACCCCCACTTTTCCACACCTCTAAAATGATGTTTTCGACTTGCGGAGATGGGAGGCCCGTGAACATGTCAACTAGATATTTTTTCCCAGATTTATCAGGGTAAACGGTACAGCCAGCGCTCGGGCTTCGAGGTCTGCGCGCCAAAATACCCTCTCCCATCGAGTTACTATGAATAGGTAAACCCCCGTCGATTGATTTAGATGAGTCAACACTTTTGGGACTAGGAACGTTGGTGGAAACACCCACGCAATTGGATAATTGCATGGAATACTGAATGCGTCGTGAAACAGGGCTTAACGGTCTCTCAAACCTCGAGACACGTATTTGTGAACTACGTCTCTGAGGCAAACAAATCTATCATCGGGGTTCCCCACTTTGTAAACACTATATTCATACAGGCCGACAGTAGGTGCCAATCCGGATTTAGGCGACGTCGCGACAAGTGATCGGCGTGATTGTTGTACTTGCCTGGGATATAGTGTCTACTGAAGTGAATTTGATGATGATCTAACAATTTTAGATTTTGATAATTTATGTCTAGCAATCGTAATTATTTCGTTCCTCCTTTTCGAAGGTGAGTGACTGCAGTCCTGTTGTCGCATTGAATAAGGATAGAGCTGTGGCTCAGTACGTGAGCTTGGCTATGAAGTGCATGAAGAATAGCTAGCATCACTTTCTGATTGCAATGTAGTGCTTGCTCTTCTTGCAACCAAGTGCTCGTAAGGGCCAGATCAATTATTTGTGCCCCCAAGCTTGGTCTGACGCATCTGACGTCATTTGCACGAAAATTTGTTGGCAGAGGATAATGAAGCGGCGTTGCCAACCGGAAATTCCCCCAATTCAGTTCTTCGCGAACGTACAGAGGTGAATAGGCCTTCGACGATAAGTTTGGTATAGAATTCATGAACATGAGCAATTGACGATTGTTGAGCCGTCCTCGAGGTACAACAAAACCGGCAGAAATTTAGAAGACCTACTATTCTGTGTAAATCTTTTAACGTTACTTTTCTCACCTCGAGAACCTGAATTACTTTTTTGATTATCTCGACTTTTCTTCGGGTAAAGTTTCTAGATTGTTCCAGCATTTCCACGGTAGGTTAGTTAGTTAGGTAGGTAGCTAGATAAGTTATGCTCTTTTGTGGCTTGAGAACAGACTTCTCAAAATTTATATGCCACCCGAGATTTTGCAATGACGTACTGCTAGCTTGACATGCCTGTGAAGAAGGTGCATATTTTGATGCACTATTAAGTAATCGTCGAGATATACAAGGATTCTCACATTCGACCTTTCTCGTAACATTAGAACCGCCAATTCGTGAGTATTTTTTGACTAGTGCTCAATCTGAAGGAAAGGCAAGTCATCTCTATCAGCTTTTGGTTGTATACAAGGCGTAGGAAGCGCCTGTGCGAGTTTGCAATTCTTAAATGAAAGTAAGCCTGAGAGAGGTCTAACTTGCAGAGCCAGTCCTGCGGTTGCAGAAAATCTGGAATGCGATACATGTTTAGGAGGTGGAAGGGTTCGGTCATTACGTACTCGATTAGCGCTTTGAGGATGAATATAGGACGGGATTTTATTTTATTTTATTTATTTATATGACAGGCTGATCCGTTGGTTTTTGGCACAAGAAACAGGAAAGATAAGAAACCTGGTGAGGGTTGAGCTACCTTTAGAATGCCTTGGTTTTTCATTTTTTGTGCAATGACAGACATTTCGTCCAAAACAGGCATGTGAAAAAGACCTCTGATTATATTTGGGTAAACAAGTGGAGGTTTCTGATAGAATGGTATACGGTACCCCTGAATTAACTTTAACATCGTTTCTGGTGCCCCTATTTCTTTCCATTGCGAGTGGAAATGCGCTAACTGACCTGCTTGAAATGGTTTCGAGACATTGCTTGTTACGTTTTGGGTTCCCTTTGTAACCTCTCGGAACATTTGAGCATCCTCGGTTTCTGCCACAATCGGGCCGCGAGCCTTGGTTGTGAAATGAACCTCTCTTATACGAGTTTTGGTGTTCATACTGAACATTCGAGGGTTGACCTCGGTAATTATATTTCGCATAATGGTAGCCACCCCGCGAGGGTGGATTGTTACCTACAAGGATGCATATGCATTGGGAAACCTTGTTCGTGGAGAGTGCATTGAGCTCCACGCGATGGAACTGCTGGCTTTCGTACGCCTTGCCCCCGCGAGGGGCGGCTTTGAGACTGATTAGATTTCGTTTTCGAGAACCCTTCTGAATTTACGGGTCAAAATGCGTTACGGACCCCTCCGGCTTTTTCTAATGTCGCAGTGAACGGTTCAGACTCGAATATGTAAGTAGAAGACGGAGGTGTCCTATTCAATGTTTTAACGAATTCTATGATTTTACCCTTGTTATAGTTTCCCGACGGATTTCGATATTTTCGGCACGACGGCCACAAACTAATTGCAAGAGGTATGAAGAAACCTTACTTAAATCCCCTTTTTTGGAAAAGCTCATAAACCTTTCCGCTCAGATTGTCAAAATTAATCTGTACTTTTAGTCCATAAAAGAAGATTGCAAATACCTTCCTGCAATGTTTCTTTTTGATTTAGTATGCAGTAGGTTATAGCTGCATAATATGCCAGATGATGAAGGGTGTCATATATTTTTCCCTCTTCGTTTGTTTCCAGGTCTATGAACCCTGGAGTATGGTTATATGTTTTTTGCGTATCAGCGTATCTCACTTCTGACCAAGAAGTGCTACCTAAGCCCCAAGTAACATCTGCAGAAACCTATCAGGGGTTTTCGGAACACATGGTTCCTTTAATTTTGTCTCGATATCAATGGTGAAATCGCTTACATTTCGATTATCATCGCCAACACACTGTTGGTCAGTGACGTTATGATGCTCGTTATGATCTTCACAACTTTAGAACAGAGTGACGCAGCATCATGATAATCTGCATTATTTCCATTTATGAAATTAGTAACAATGTTTTGGAGCTCACCCATATCCTGGACCAGTTTATCCACCTTGCGGTCTGAACGCTGAGTGCGATTTGTCTTCATGCGGCGGTGTGATGAACTGCTGCTCGTAGAGTTGCTGCTACTGGAGCTGCTCGAGCACGTTTGCGAGCACCTCTACTTGGGCCGGCCATAACCTGTGGCTCGGTAGCCGTGAAAGGCTCATTATTATTCATATGCAAAGAAATAAGTTTAAATATTTCGCTATAAAACAATACACAGACAAATTAATTATACTACCATATCGTACGAAATACCCGGGTAGATTCAAAAAACAATGTACAAGATCCGAACGGAAAACCCGTTAAAATAATGATCCAGTACCTATTAAGCGTAGGTAGGCTGCAATTTAATTGTAAATTCAAAACTCGGCCGAGTTGAACAATAGCTCCTACCACAATATAGCTAAATATTAAATAAAAGACATTACTTACGTAATTTATTCACTTTCACTATAATATAAACTATTTTTCAAAAGAATTTGCAACGGACACAGAGACAGAGCTGCTGTGCAGGTGTTGCTTCGACGGACGCTAATGAATTCCAAATGGTGCGGTACATTTAACGAAACCAAAATGGCGCACGGCCGCCAGGTGTCGCCACAGGACCGGAAACACTAGGTAAAAAAGTACGAAAAATGGTAGAATACAACGGAATCGGATATGCTCTCTCATTAGATAAAGCTTCCAGTGACGGTCAAGTACTTTTAATGTGTGTTTATGTGGCGAAATCTAGTAGGTAGGTACATAAAACGTATTATGTACCTCCTTAAAAAAACTTCTAAACGTAAAAGTAGAATCACAGATAAATACGTTAAGAAATGCTGCTCTCTTTTCAAATAACTAGAAATGAAACCACCCAAATTATCTATCTGTGGTGGTACTTAGTACTTGTACGTAAAATAGATATTTCCATTGTGTTATTATTACGTATACCTATGCAGGTACAGCTTGGCAAAAATGATTAGAAACGGAACTAAAATTCTAAGGCTCGGGCTATATGACATCCGGATCTCCCCGATCCTGCGAAGCCGGATCATGTCCCGGTTGCTTCCAGGTAAAAATCGGAGTCGGATGGCCTCGGATCGTCTGTAGTCGATGCAGGAAAAATTCAAATGTTTGGTTGTGCGACGGATTAGTCAGGGGCTGTTAAAAACCGGTCGCTGACAAACCCGGATACCATATAGTCCGAGCCTAAAACGCAGACCCTTTTAAAAGTGTCATGCACAAGTAAGTAGGTACCTACATCAATCCACTGAATATTTTGCATTTGTAGTTGAATTCATTAATTTCGGTAATTTACTAATGTTTAAAAATGTCGGCTCTTGACAGTAGTGCCTCCATTATTTTCTATGTTTATTGGCCAGGCTGTAGAATGGTGCAGGTTCTGCTTGTCAGTAAAATAAAACAAGAAGTAAATTAAATAATTGTAATTACTTAGAATGTTATTCATAAAAATAATTACACAAATTGCCTACTCATCTTAAGTTTTATTTTGAGGAACTTCTACCTATCTCATTTATACGACTTTTTTATGTGCTGCCATAAGTATTTAAAAATATCTCGTGAGTTTAGATTGATGTACGTAATCCAGAGGTTGTCTAGTATAAATAGCGATAAGACCACCGTTGTATTATATAGATTTACCTCTAACGGTGAGCTGTGCGATAAGTATTTTCTATCACTCTAGATATTTTTTTCTTCAGAATGAAAGAATACCTCCTCTTTAAAATGCAGTACCTCGTCAGTAATTTAATTACATGACTTACATTTAAATAAGTATTGGCTGTCGAAAACACATTGCAACAAAAGCTTTAAACCTTAAAATAATGTAAAATTCGTCTGAAACAATAGGACACATTTACTTAACTGTATTTACACGTGACTTTTTGTCACCAAATTAACCTCGTCTACAAACGCAAGTGGAAATTTCCACTTTAACATTGAAATAAACACAGACTATTGATTGATTTAGGTATATTTTGTTTCACTTCAGGATTACTTTAAGAACGTAGGCTAAACAGTTCAATAGGCGGCCTTATTCCTGTAAGCAATTTATTTTGGACAATTTTTGAATTATTGTTCTAGATTACGAGAAAATCTGTCCCACAAAATTAAGTTTTCAAAATCACCTGTTTGTAACAGATAGGTCTGTACAGTTTACAAAACATTCTTAACACTATTCAAATCGTATCACAATATTACACCTGCCTGAGCATCCGTAGAGCGCATGTCCAGGGTTGCCTTCGAAAACTAGGATAGATAACACCTGATTATATAAAACTAATAATAAACAAGGTGCTGCTAAACTGGCAATTTTTTACTGCAATATTCCGCATCATCTATTTAACACGCGTGTTTGTATTTTCTGGTGGTCACATAATACCAGCGCTACAGTAGCTATATATACGTTAGGCTAGGACTATGGCATCCGGGCTTGTCAGAGGCCTGATTTTTCTGCTGATTCAAACGGACCTTGTGCAGTCGATACCATACCGAATTTGGTTTTTTCTCGTATCGGAGACCCGGATGCCGTATAGTCCAAGCCTTAGGCTCGGACTATAAGGCATCCGGGCTTGTCAGGGACCGTTTTTTAACGGCCCCTGTCCTGGCCCCTGACTAATCCGTCGCACAACCAAACATTTGAATTTTTCCATGATGCCACCCGACTCCGATTTTTACCTGCAACCGGGACATGCTCCGGATTCGCAGGATCGGGTAGAACCGGATGCCATTACAGTCCTAACCTTACTGTGGCATAACGGTGAGTGACGACCTATTTTCGATCTCTAATCTAAATAAGTGTAACTGTTGTAATATTAGAATACAAATATTAACATAAAATAAATATTTTTGTATTTGTATTGTTGTTTGTTTTACTTTAGGACATACACAAATACCACTGAACCCAGAATATTATAAACGCGAAAGTTTGTATAGATGTTTGTTACTCTTTCACGCAAAAACTACTGAAAGGATTTGAATGAAATTTGGCATGTCGATAGATTATGACCTGGATTGACACATACGATACTTTTCATTGATAAAACACGCGTGCGTAACCGTGGGCGGAAGCTAGTATACCATAAAGTGAAATGACAGGAAAGCCTCTTCTCTATCTAGCGTAGCACGGCCCAGCACTAGGTACATAGAATGGAGACCTGTTAAAGGTTGCTGGGAGCCGTTGGGTGCAGGCAGCACAAGATCGGACACTCTGGAGACTTATGGGGAAGGCCTATGTTCAGCAGTGATATGATGATGAGACGTCAACACACGTCGCCGGGAAATATTACCGTAAAACATATCCCGTTTAGAAGCTTAGATAATGTTAGCTGGATGCAACGCTAACTGATAAGCGACTTTATCAAGACCGGCTTTGTTGCCGCTATAACCTGCGCCTTTAAAAATTTAAAAAGCTTACATAACTACTTTCTAAAGACAGAAACTGATGACACAAAGGCGAGCTTAATCCTAAACAAAGTTTTCTTCCAGCAAACATTTGAGGCTTATAGTAACTAAGTCTTTAAAAGTGAGGCACTCAAGTGTGCCGGCCCGCGCGTAAATACATAATTCACCCACACATTTGTAACGCTAATGCCGATCCCCAACCAATGACCGTCGTCAAATCTCGCATAAAAACCATTGTTGTGTATTTTCAATTTGTCATATGATAAGTGACGTTATTACTGATTAAAACAGGTATTTTTCGCATATGTACTTTTTTCATTTGTTATTCCTACGTTTCGATTATATTGCAACAGCCGCGGTCGCGGGCAGACTGGAGTACTTGGAGCTACCTTCGAGAAGTGATGAAGAGAAGTCACTTTTTGTTCGTCGTTTCAGCTGTTATGACTTGATATACCTAGTAACAAAAACCTACAATGAAGAGATCGCTTTGGTTAGCGATAAAACCGCACGCATTTATTTGTTTTTCCTTAATCTGTTGGTGTGTACACACGCTACACATCAAGCTATAAATTTTCAGTATAAGCTGACCTCGCATTGTGTAGGCTTTTTGTAGAATGAGAGGTCAGCGTGTACTGGATAATATAGCTTGATGTGTAGCCGTGTGTACCTACAGCTTGCAAGGAAAATAAGTAATTTTAATTCATTCATTAAGTTTCCTGTGGTTCTGCTAGTTAAAGTTGGGCGTGTCAAATTAATAATTAGCAGAGTATAAGGCAACCCTAACGCTAGAAGTAGGTTATAATCCTATTATTATTTCGGCACTTGGACTTCCGCCAGTTTAATGTAACTTCTCTTTGCCATTTCCACCGTTAATAAACCTAAAAGTATAAATTAAAATAAGTCTCAAAACAGCAAGTAGGATCACTATAGCTAATAACACAGCTGCTGCGACGTCTAACAGAATGTACTGGTAGAATGGAAGATCTTTGGCGATGGTATGGAGCTGGTCTTTGTGACCCCATCGGATAACACGTTCGGTCCAGAAGACCGCGGTATCCAGGGGGTCGTTTTGACGGTCCTGCCATATTTTTGATGCTCGACGTGCGCTCTCTCGCATCCTGAAAAGAAATTGATTATATTAGTAATTATTAAAAAATTTACTACCTGGTGATGGAACAAGCATACGGCCCACCTGATGTTAAGTGGTAACCATCACCTGTAACAAAGTGTTGCCTGCACTGCCCTGCGGCCATCAATATGAGGCATACAGGTGTAAAGCCTTAGGTGCCTGTAATTTCACCGGCAACCATACCTTTCCCCGCGCGAAAACTTTCACAAGGAACTCTACTATTCTTCAGTGGTATTATGGACCCCTGGAGAACCTCCACCACTTTTTGAAAACAGATAATTTTATAGCCAGACTATTTTGATTTGATGACCTCCGTGGTGCAGTGGGAAAAGCCGGCTGAGACGCATGAGGTAGCGGGTTCGATTCCCGCCGCGGAACAAATGTTTGCATTATCTACAGATATTTGTTCCAGGTCTGGTTGTTTCTTATAATGGGTTGGGGAAAAAGTCTTTTCGCATTATAGTATATATGAACTTATAATAAAATCTCTTTGGCTATACTATTTGTATCTTGCTGGTTTTGGTATCATTCAAAGTTTAAATTTTAAAGAAGATAATTTCAAATTCACATTAGAAAAATGTGTGATTTTTATTTGTTTTTCGTACTGTAAAGATGAGTGAATCTAATGAAGAATTTCGATACATTTTAAAGTTTTACTACAAAAAAGGTAAAAATGCAACGCAAGCCGCGAAAAAAATTTGCGATGTTTATGGACCTAGTGCAGTGTCTGTGAGAGTAGCTCAAATTTGGTTTTAGCGTTTTCAATGCGAAAATTTTGATGTCAAAGATGCATGTCGCTCTGGTCGCCATATTACGGATAAAATTGATGCCATTTTTGAAAAAGTGGAGCAAGATCGGCATATCAGTAGTTACGACGTAGCTGAAGAACTGAGAATTAACTACAAAACAGTTTTGGCGCATTTGAAAAAAACTGGGTACACAAAAAAGCTCGATATTTGGGTACCCCACGAGCTCACTGAAAGAAACCTAATGAACCGTGTACTCATTTGTGATGCTTTATTACGACGTAGGTAATGAAACCGAACCACTTTTGAAGAAGCTGATAACTGGTGATGAAAAGTGGATCACGTACGACAAGAAAGTGCGAAAAAGGTCGTGGTCAAAGGCCGGTCAGGCTTCACAGACTGTGGCGAAACCCGGGTTAACTCGCAACAAGGTGATGCTGTGTGTGTGGTGGGATTGGAAGGGCATTATTCATTATGAGCTGTTACCACCAGGCAGGACCATCGATTCTGAACTCTACTGCGAACAACTGATGAAATTAAAGCAAGAAGTTGAGAGAAAGCGGCCGGAATTAATCAACAGAATAGGTGTGGTTTTTCATCATGATAACGCTAGAACTCACATATCTTTAGCCAGTCAGCAAAAATTAAGAGAGTTTGGCTGGAAGGTGTTAATGCATCCACCGTATAGTCCTGACCTTGCACCTTCAGATTTCCACCTGTTTCGGTCTCTTCAGAATTCTTTAGGCAGTGTCAGGTTAACATCACGAGAGGACTGCCAAAACTACTTGTCGCGGTATTTTGATCAGAAGCCCCAAAATTTCTATAGCAATGGGACCATGTCCCTACCTACAAGATGGCAAAAAGTTATCGAACAAAATGGTACCTAAATACTTTAGTTAAATGTAAATAAACTATATTAAAAAATGTTTTGAATTTTCTTAAAAAATGCGAAACTTTTTACCCAACCTAATATTATAAGTATGTATTTACGAAAAAAAAAATGTATATAAGTAGGTATTTTATCAGTTATCTGGTTCCCATAATGCAAGCTCTGCTTAGTTTGGGGCTAGATAGCGCTGTGTGTACTGTCCAGCAATACCTATTTATATTTATATTTAAATTTTCCATGCAAAACATCAAAATCTATCATTCTATATCCTCTATCTTTGGCTGGTAGATAAAGTGTTAGCATTAAGACCGCTAATATTATAAACGCGAATGTTTGTATGTATGTATGGATGTTTGTTACTTTTCACGTCGGAACGGCTGAACAGATTTCGATGAAATTTGGTATGTACGTAGATCCTAACCTGGATTAACACGTAGGCTACTCATTGCTGGCAAACCACGCGAGCGAATCCGCGGGCGGAAGCTTGATAATAAATAAATAAGCAATATTTATTAAAATTCTTTTATTCAATGTCTATGGGTCAGTGCCCGTTCATAAGCTTCTTCATTAAATAACGATGATGCAAAAACAGAGCAGTGAAAGAATTTAGAGAGCGTCTATCATTTTAGGCAATAAAACATCATAACTAGTGGTTCGCCCCGAACTGAGATCTCGCGAAGCTCCCAAAACAAAAAATAAATATTCTTAGGGCGACTCGCAACGATTCCTAAACGTATTTAGTGGCTAAATATGATGTAAGGAGTTGTCAAATCATACAAATACGTACAATTTAAACATGTTTAGTCGCTAAATACGTTTAGGGATCGTTGTGCAAGCCGGCCTTAATCTTTTTCTAGGTAATAAAATAGTGCCACGAAATTAGGAACCAAATAAATTGACCTACAGTTTTATTCAAATTACATGTTACGGGAGTTCATGTTATTTGGTTATTCCTCGGTCCCTGATTTCAGACTTTTGCCTATATTTGTGTTACTAAAGCTACACGCATACCAAATTTTAGTACTGTGGGGTCACTGGTGTACCCTGTGAATTTTGCCAATGTTCAGTTTTTTAATTAGCCATTAAAAAACTGAACATTGGCAAAATAACTTAAAAACTAAAAATAAAAATGGAGACCGAAATGAACACACAAAGACCTTTTATTAGACTTGCCACTTGACCGTATAGTCCCATTTTGTTTTTTTTTACCCCACTTGAATCCCAATATCTCAACCCCCCACATTTTGAGCTAATTTAGTCACACCAAAATTGTGCCATCGCTACCTACCTACATACCAAATTTCATGATGATCGGATAAACGCTTCGAAAGTTATCCTCGGACAAACAAACAAACATACCACGCCGATTTACCAAAGTTGATTAAGAGATCTCGCTTCGCTCGATCATAAATGATGAACTTATTTAATTTTGACATCATGTGCAAAACATGCGTAGGTTATTGTGAACAAACTGCTTTATTTATGTACTGTCAGCGGCGTAAATTGATCAATCTCTTGTGATAACAAACAAATTTCAATATGATTTTGTAAACTGAAATGGCAACATTGTTTGTTATTTTTTTAGACAAGATGTTTTTACCCGGATCAATATTTTTCACATAAGTAGTTAGTGATTAGTTAGTTGTTAGTTTCAGATTCGCTGGGTTCCAAATAATTTCCTCATTAATTTTTCTGTTGTTTTTGCTACTATACAGACAGAAAAACCATACGAGTATTCAAAAATGTTTTCTTTGTAAAACATTCGGCTTCTAATCATGATGCTGACTATACCCACTAGTGGTATCTAAAACTGTAGTAATCTAGACTGCTTAACAGGTAAAATACTTAAGACATGCATGATTTATTAATATATAAGAGATAATGAATAATCAATATTGTTTAAATTTTATTCATTGCAATTAATCATTATCATATTACCCACAGTACGTCCACTACTGAGCGTACTCCTCCTACATAGATTTCCAGAGCAACCGATCTTGTGCTGCCTGCACCCAACGGCTCCCAGCAACCTTTATCAGCAGGGCTAGCACAACGATTTCCTTGTCTACTCTTCGAAGAAACGACAAGACTCGGACCGCCACTTGTATTTCTGCGTGTATTGTTATTTGTTTTAATACAGTGTAAACTCCATATAACGTCACTCGTTTTAACGACAAACTCTCTAAAGCGTCGAAATCACTCGGCTTTGGTTGGTTTAGCTTGTCATGCATACAATGGTACACTCTGTATAGCATTACACCCACTCTTAATAACGACAACAATTTGTAATAAAAAGTTCTTTTTAAGTTGCCAAATTAGTAAAAACTGTGCAGCTGTGTATATCCTTATGCCGTTTTATTATCCCAGACCATAATAAACTCGACTGTTGGCATCATACACACCAAACTTTCTAAGAAATCCGTTCTTTTGTTTACAAAATGGGATTGCTTGCAGGTGTAGCTGCAGACTGTTGTTAGTAGAAGTGAATTAGTGAAGTTAGTTTCTTTTTCTAATACAGATTTTACTTCTCTCCATTTAACGACAACTCTCTATAACGTCAAAATATGCTCAGTCCCTTGAGTGTCGTTCTATAGAGTTTACACTGTATATTGTTTTTAAATTTGAGTGTGATGTACATTAAAGCGTTATTCTATTCCAATTTTCTGTCGATTCTTCCGAAATTGTCTTTGCCCCGAGCAGGCTCAATAAGTTTTTTCATAGACAAGAGAAGGATACTCTGTCTATAGCAACGCACGTTGTATATATAGTTTATTAAATATCTAACCAAAAATTGGTGGCAAGCGCGCGATTGAAAAGAGTACAAAAGAGACAACTTGAGAAGACAGTGTTGTCTAGGCATCGCAAGACCTAGACAATTTCAGATGAAAGTTGTCTATCTTTAAATATCAAAGATAGAGAAGATGATGGCTATCGTTCTCGACGTTGTAGATTACTATCGAGGAAGTGTCGACAACATTTCTTCCCTTTCACTCTCGCAATCGCCGTGCTCGAGACGGTCGACAAGTGTCTTATATGTTCCGAAATATAACTCATGACTAAATTCTTCTCTACAGTTACTGTGCTAGGCCTATAGAGTCTTTTCATCTAGTGGGTGGTTTTCGCTCTAAAACCTTTCTGCACCAAAGGCCGTCAGTTCGAGGTATGTGCCCCGTCCACTGCCGCTTCAGCTTTCGAATCCTCTTGGCTATATCTGTGACTTTGATTGGTCTACGGATCTATTTCTGATTCGATCTCGTAGAGAAACACCAAGCATAGCCCTCTCCATAGCACGCTGGTTGAGCGACTTTGAACCTTATTATGAGGCCCATAGTGAGAGACCAGGTGTCTGTGCCATGCTATCACTGGTTGTAATTATTGTAATGTTTCAATTATTATCTATGTATTCAAAGTACCTACCTATTGATTAGGTAAATATATGTGATTTAACCATTGTACGAAATTTGATGTTAAATTGATAAGTATGTACGTATAGTACCAAAGGAAATGTAAAGTGAAATGACAAGATATGGCTACTAATAGGGAACCCGCTTGAAGGAAAACAGGATCTACAGCACAAGTCTACTCGACTTAGTGTAGCTTCTGTTTGAAATTATGATTTGACAAACCATTATTTAAAAAAGTATAAATCTTTGTAAATAATATTATTTAAAATTGTTATCATGTGCTTGAAATGAATAAAAGAAATGTAATTAAAAAAATAAAAATATGTACCTACCCGACTCTACACAATTCGCTTTCATTTGCCTATAAAATAGGTACGTCTGTGCAAATGCGCGCCGGCGAACCCTGAGCGCAACTTCAATTCGGCCGCGTCAAAAACTTCGGCCTGAATATCGCTATCCCTGTTTAGTGACGAAGTTTGACCACGCAGAGCGACAGTGATAGCAATAGAACGATTCTAAATTTGATTAGATTTTGACCGTGTTCCGTAATACCAAAAATGATGACTGAAAACTTGTTGTATTTTTCTCATTGTGTTGTTAATCTGTAACTAGACGATATAATCTATGTTCCCATGACTAGGATACGGTAGGATAGGATAGTTTTTAATACGAAACAATTAGGTTGAAAACAGGTCTTTTATGACGTAAAAACATGCAGAATGCGATACACTTCTATTTTTTTAGGTAAGTATTTTGATCTTAATATATGGTTGGGAACCTAGATAAATACTATTCAAATTAAAATAATACCTTATTAAGGTAGATATATGCTCCAATTAGAAATGATCTTGGTAGTACGTGTTGTATGGGCGATTGTCTCTCCCCTTAAGTTCTTAGGACACTAGGACTAAATAGAACGTCTAGTAGTTCAGAGTGGAGGGCAAGAGACCGCGTGGTCGCTCTCCAACGAGATGGTCAGACCTCATGAAGTCCATCACACTCTCTACCATGACTGAATGTGTAAAGATAAACTCGCTGTTGCCACTTGTAGACTCCATAAAGTTAGTAAATCGTTTAAAGGGCAAGGTGTTCGCTTTTATAACAAACTCCCAAGTGAAGTACAAAAATTGACAATTAAAAAAAATCAAATTTAAAAACGCAATTAAACAAAATCTTTATAAAAAAGCCTACTATAAAATATCGGATTATGCAGATGTTATAGAAGCTTGGGATTGAAATTGCTCCAACTCGTTCAAAATGTTACAATTTAGACGTAATTTATTTCCTGTATGTTATTATGTTATGTATTGTAAAAGGATCATTAAAAAAACTACCAGCCTTGTTTCTTGCCTTTCTTTCCTGGCTTGGTCGCGAAAGAACAGGCAGTAAAATTGACGTTTCAAAGTGATCATTGTGATTTTAATGAATAAAAGATTTTGACTTTGACTTCTCGCAATGCCTTCAATAGAGCTGAATGGAGACGCATCGCTAGAGCCGCTACTCAAGAGCCAAGACCTGACATAATCACGACCACTCTGCCAAGAGTGCCCGACTAAGAAGAAAATAGGTAAGTAATGAGTAACTATAGGTGGCGTTATGATCACATCATAACCCAAGCATGATGTGATCAAAATACCACATTATGCACCGTTAGGTAATACCTACTAGTACAAAAGTAATAATGATACCAGCTGACCTTATAGCCTATCGCATTAGACGTCCCATTTGACCTAAGTCTCATTTTGATTTTTTTTACCCCTCTTGAAACCCCAATATCTCAACAATCCCCCAACATTTTTAGCTCATTCTAGTCACACAAAAGTTGTGCCATCCCTACCTACCTATGTATCAAATATCACGATGATCGGATCAGCGCTACGAAAGTTATCCTCGGACAAACAAACATATATACATACAACTCCGATTTGCCAAATTGATTTGAATGTTATTTTTAATTTTTTAAATTACTATTCCCATAACAAAGCCATAAGACAAATATTTTTGACAGATGTAGCTGAAAGATGGATTCATTATTATAAATACGGGATTTATCACGTACCGTCTTATCGGTGTTTCGACCGATCAGTGCGAGGCGAGACGTTATTTGGAGCGGATCGCACTCACCCTGATGAAGGTTCACGAATTGAATCGAAACATTGTCGGTCGAAACACCGATAAGACGGTACGTGATAAATTCCGTGTTTATAATAATGATTGAAATCAATCACGAAAGTTTTCTAAGTAAAACTAAACATTCATTTTTAACAGACTTCAAAAAAAGGTGGACGTTTCGTCTAAATTCGTCAGAATGTATGTATTTTAACGCCTGTCTTTTTACTAATGTAGATGATTATTTTTATAATAATTAAAATAATAAAAAAGGGGTTAATTTAACTCTATTTAAGATCACATTTAAGTTTATTATGGTAAAATAATTTTGAAGGTACTTTAAGGTAGAGGGAATAAAAAAATATTGCATGCACCCGTCTGTGGCATTGTTGGATAGATCTATAAAAATGAAGTACATAGATTCATTAACCACTTTTCATTTTAGTTTTTAGGATTCCGTAACCAAAGGGTAAAACGGGACCTTATTACTAAGACTCGCCTGTCTGTCTGTCCGTCTGTCACCAGGCTGTATCTCATGAACCGTATAAACGCATGATGTATTTCTGTTACCGCTATACTAAAAACAAATACAAATACTAAAAACAGAATAAAATAAATATTTAAGTGAGGCTCCCATACAACAGACATGATTTTTTTGCCTTTTTTATAGATAATGGTACGGAACCCTTTGTGCGCGAGTCCGACTCACATTTGGCCCGTTTTTTTATTTGCTGTGGTCTGAAGTGGGTTAACTTATATGTTTTGTTAAAAAGTTACTTGTAAAGAATCCTTATCAGTACAACGTGATTTTCCTGCCAATAAAACAGTTTATGCACTGAGAAATAATTATACTACGTACCTATGTACAAGTTTATGTAATAAGAGCATTTGAGCATGCAACAATACTGTTACTATGTATCTTACTGTACTTGGGCAAATCGGCGTTGTATGTATGTATATTTGTTTGTCCGAGGATAAATTTCGAAGCGATGATCCGATCATCGTGAAATTAGATATATAGGTAGGTAGTGTTGGAGAAATCCTGGTGTGACAAAATGAGCTAAAAATGTTGGCAGGTTATTGAGATATTGGGGATCAAGATGGGTAAAAAAAATCAAAATGGGACTATTAAGTCAAATGGGACGTCTAATGCGATAGGCTTCTAGTACCGTTATAACTTTATACTACTAAGTATTACCTAACGGTGCTTAATATTTTATTCGACACACAGCGCAATCTAAATAAATAAATATTGCTGGACATTTCACACAGCGCTATCTAACCCCAAACTAAGCAGAGCTTGTACTATGGGAACCAGATAACTGATAAAATACTTGTATACTTTTTTTTGTAAAAACATACTTATAATATATAGAAAAACATCCAGAGCCGGAAAAAATATCTGTAGATCATGCAAACATTTGTTCCGCGGCGGGAATCGAACCCGCTACCGCCTGCGTCTCAGCCGACTATTCGCCCACTGCGCCACGGTGGTCGTCAACATCATATCAGCTATAGGACGTCCATTGCTGAACATAGGCCTCTCCATCGATGTCCAAAGCGACCGGTCTTGTGTGGCGTGCAGCAATCGACTCCCAGCTACCTTTATCAGGTCGTCTTTCCATCTCGGGGGCGTAACCTACGTTCAGTTTCCATTGCGTGGTTACACTCGAGAACCTTACTGCCCCAACGGCCGTCAGTTCTTCGAGCTATGTGCCCCGCCCACTACCCCTTCAGCTTGCTAATCCTCTTGCTATATCAATGACTTTGGTAATCTACGAATCCCCTCATTTTTGATTCGATCTCTTGTTTTTATATTGTTTTGAAAGTTTTACTTAGAAAACTTTTGTGATTGATTTCTTTTTTGAAATTGATTTCTCGACAACGTAATAAAGCTCATCCACATATCATCGACAATTGGATTTCGCGCACCACACGCTTCACACGATCTTTTCTACCCCATACTTGCAAGATGTGGAATGAGCTACCATCGGAGGTTTTCCCATTAGGCTACGACATGGCACGCTTCAAGAGAAATGTAAAGAGGTTTCTACAGTGTAGGAAACGCATCGACAATACCCCGGGTGTTGCCGGTGTCAATAGGCGACGTTGACCGCTTACCATCAGGTGGGCCGTAAGCCTGTTTCCCCACAAATTACATAAAAAAAATCATTAATATAAATAAGGGAGTGACTGAAGACATACATGCAATGAAGAATGTCGACTACAGCAGTTCTGCAGTGGCGGAACATGCCCTAGATTCTGATTTGACGCATTACATACGTTTCGACAAGGCCCGGGTCTTAGCGAGAAAGGTTCTTCGTTCCTCGCAAGATCCGAGAGGCGATAGAAATAAGTCGTGTACCGAACTTTAACAGAGATAGAGGATGAGTTCTACCGCCAGCCTGGAGGCCATGTCTTCATGATGCAAGCAACAGAGGAGTGAGTGAACCTGGTAGAGGCATAGTTAGTGTTGTGTGTTTGCCTGTACCGAGAACTACAGAAGAGAGCAGCAGTGATGATAATGATGATGACGCAGCCTGTCAACACGCTGGGCCATTATTGACGCAATCCCCACCACCGCGCTCGTCTGCTCGCGCGCAGAGGGCTGCGGCGCGCAGTTCGAGGCGAGACGTTATTCGGAGCAGATCGCACTCACCCTGATGAAGGTTCACGAATTGAACCGAAACATTGTCGGTCGGAACACCGATAAGACGGTACGTGATAAATCCCGTATTTATAATGTTTTGAAAATCCTTCAATACTTATGCCGCTGATTATACGGGATCTAAATGCGCAAATTCTGATAATTAAGTAGGTACTCTTTACAGTCTTTGTTTTTAATTTTTAATAATGTTAACAAAACAATGACCTATAGATAATACCATATATCACGATTGTTAATGTCAAGGGGTTAGAAACAGTTCAAGTTTCTTAGTAATACTAGCTTCCTCCTGCGCAAAGTAAGTTTGAGCTGTTTTTTGGACTCGATTTTTGGTGTAAAACATGGCGTGCCTTGGGAAGGAGATCGACTCGTATGCCGTCGTGGCATCATTGAGATACCATACGATAATGTCATCATCTATCAATCAAATATCAATACCAAAGTCGTTGGACGAGTGTCACATCTGCAGGCAGGCGTCCCGTGAAAACATTTTTTTATTTCAGAACCCGCTGACCCGCCAGCGGCTCGCATGCGTGGTATTTCAATATAAACATTACCCTCCTTTTGCGCACTCGGGTAAAATTATAGGTACATATAAACCTTCCTCTTGAATCACTCTATCTACTAAATTAAACCGCATCAAAATCCGTTGCGTAGTTTTAAAGATCTAAGCATACATAGGGACAGACAGCGGGAAACGACTTTGTTTTATACTACTTATGTAGTGATAGTGATAAGTTAATATTTTAAATGTTAGAGTAAAACTCCTGTGTTTTGATGATGCATATTTTCCGAGTAGTGAATAAATAAATATTGCTGGACATTTAACACAGCGCTATCTAGCCCCAAACTAAGCAGAGCTTGTATTATGGGAACCAGATAACTGATAGAAAACTTATATACTTTTTTTTTAGTAAATACATACTTATAATATATAGAAAAACATCCAGACCCGGAACAAATATCTGTAGATCATGCAAACATTTGTTCCGCGGCGGGAATCGAACCCTCCTGCGTCTCAGCCGGTTATTCGCCCACTGCGCCACGTAGGTGAGGTGAATAGGCGTGGGGTATCGTTGAATTTCGTAATACTTAATCCAGGTTTTACAATATCTCTATTTCTTACTATGTATTATAAATACGAGTTTTAAGTTTTAACTCTGAGGTCATATTCATAAAGGTAGGTGAACGCTTCTATACCTATAACAGACTCGACAGTCACGGTAATTAGAAGAATTGCATAGATAACGGCTTATCTTCCCAACTACACCTATTCAGTCAATCATATTAAATAAGGGCTCTTGAGACATGACGTACTTCTTCCTACATACGTAGTAACATAATAAGTATCCTTTGAAATGAACACGACTTATTTTTAAGCGACCATTCTGCTACGCTCCTAAGTTCTAAGTTAGTATGCGTATTTTAAACGCGCGTCGTCGTCGTCTGCGCGTTCAAAATACGGCGTGTGCATAGGCCCTTATAGTTTGACCGAAACCGCTGTACCGCTCCTTAGGAAAGTGCGGCGAGGTGGGGGCCGAGGAAAAATGAGCAAGCGTAGATACACATGAGATCGATATTGTCGGATAGATCTTACGATATCGTAAACAAAATGTTTATATTATATAACGATATGTTTATATTTTTATAAGTAACTAAATTGTCTACAGATATTCTGACATAGATGCAGCTTCAACTTGATCTTCCGTTTCGCTATCGGAACTTGAATCAGAGACGTTATGCAAATTTATTATTAATGGATCAATAATAATATCAAATCTACTATCGCGATCACAGTAATTGTTTTAATTTTTTTGGACATGATGACGGTCTTGACATCACGAGATAGCGCTCGACACATCTTTGGATATTTATCTCATGTGCGTCTAACGATGGATCGGAGCGGCCGATACTTCCCTCCGTCTCGCCGCGCGCATACCTCAGGCGCGGTACAGCGGTTTCGGTCAAACTATAATACCAATGTTAAATTATGATAACCAGTTCTAAGTTCCATCTTGACATGGCTGTGCACTCATGGTTGGCTCCCGACGAGAGACCTCATCTACGGGTAACAGCACAGACTCGAAATTTTGTATACACATTTAATTATGATAGCCCGTTCTAAGTTTGTCATAATTTGGATAGTGTGTAGAAACGATTGTAACATATTCAAGGGCGTCGCCAGCTTATGACTAAGGAGGGGGCAATGGGGCAATATTATGGAGGATAAAAAATATGAACGCCAGGTACAGTCGAAAGCATGAAGCGTTACACTTTGGAACTCTTTGCCTCGATGACGATTGTAATAAGAACGGTTCTAATATCAATGTATAAAACTTCACAAGCCCTCGACAGCACAATAACTAAATCAAACTTTTAAACACAGTAATAATTATTTATTTAAAAAAAAATAATATTTAATTAAAACATAACCTGCGGGGATTTTTTGCAAAACTTTCAACCACTTTATCATTAAAATTATTTAGGTATTTATTTATTATAGCTCTGTGTACACTCATCATGGCCAGACCATTAAGGAGATCTTCTGCCATGGTGCTTCTTAGCCATGTTTTTAGTCTTCTGAGGCTGCTAAAGGATCGCTCTACTGTACAAGTCGTGCATGGTAAAGCGATCAAAATTTTCAATGCTTTTTCCGTTTCGGGAAAGAAGGAATTTGTTTCTTTTAGGACATCAACAACTGTAAGATTTGTTAGATTAAGCCTATCGTGCCACAATTGCTGTCAAAGTTCGATTTCATTCTTTATGTTCGAATCATAAAACTGGGCAATAGATTCACAAGTTTGTTTCAGATTTTCAATTGTCATCTTTTGCATCTGCGCCGGGTGTAACTTAGATAATGCGAATGATGGCGTGTTTTTTTCAGCAAAACGTACTTCAAGGGAGGTGATAACGGAATCCAAGTATGGTATTACTAAAGACCTCTTCCAGTATTCTGAAGGGCTTCCTGCTGGATGATTGCTTCTAAGACGTTGTTTCCCCGTAATACGCGGCAGTGATCTAATGTCCTCCTCCAGTCCGACTTTCTCCTCAACAGCAGTAGCTTCCTTTATAATTTCGTCTATCAATTTTTCCGGATTTTCACGGTGGTTTTTAATTAAAAGTAAAATCCTTTTAACGTGTTCCGAGGCTTTGACCACGTCCAAAGCTAGAGATTGGAGTACGTTGACAACGGGTTCCATCAAAGCCGAGTATTTGGCTACCATACCAACATAATCCCGAGAATGAAAGAAATTCTGGAAGTAGCCGCATGCAGTTGGAAGGCACTTTTCCGAGTTGTACTATTTCCTTCCTGAAAAAATGTTTGTAAGGCTTCCAGAATTACTGGAAGATTTTCTTTAAAAACTCTGTGTTTCTCACTCCATCTTGTCTCGCAAAGTCTGGAAATATTAGGTATCAACTTCCCCCTCAAAACTGATTCCCGAAAAATGTTTATAGTATCTTTGGTGGTTCCCCATGGCAGTTCTAATTTCAGGAAGTGAATTTAGATCATTGATAACTAGATAACTAGATTTAGTTTGTGGGACGAGCAATGAAAGTAGAGGGCTTTGGTGTACTTTTTGCGTAAGATCGCTTGTACCCCTCCGTCTTTTCCTGACATCGTTGAACAACTATCAAAACCAAAACATTAAATTTTATCTCTGGGGGGCGGGGGGCGGGGGGGGGGGGGGCAACTGCCCCCCCCCCCCCCCGCCCCCCCCGTGGCGACGCCCTTGAACATATTATTTACGTATTATAGTAACGCGCCGTGCATTGCACGTTCGCAAATCGCCTCGCTTGTAACACGCGCAACTCGCCAGTGTGATAGATATGATAACCCTCTAACAGTGGGTGCAGTCAGGCTACAAATTGCAATGATGATGATCTAGAACAGTGACGTGCAAGCTCCGGCCCGCCGACGGTGCTTCGACATGTGTAATGGCCCGCGATAATTATATTTTGACAGTCGAGAAGTATAAAGTAGATTCTACTTAGTACAGTGCTCCCTCTCCTATAATTCCCGACTCGGGGCTTAAATTCTAAGAATTTCTTCTTAGTGCGGAGTCTTCTGTTCTTAGTGTAATGCTGTCATGTTTTTATACGAGTATGCTTAAAAGTTTCATCACAAAAATGCATTTTTCCTATAACTCTGGCCCCTCCTCTGCAATTTCTTAAACTTTCTGGCCCCCCCATTAAGAAAGTTTGCCCACCACTGATCTAGAATAACTCTCGGGAGGCCTATACTCAGCAGTGGACGTTCTATGGTTCATATGATGTTTGTATGTGGGTCTTATGTTATGGCACATACATATGAGCCCCAAAACACAATCTTATTCTTTAAGCTCAGCTTGAGGCTCTCTGTAAGCAATGTGCGTAACAACCTATCTTGTAAACCTTTATGAAATAAATGATTTGATTTAATTTTGATGATAATGAATAACTCGTTAACCCTTTTAATTCGGGTAAACGCGAGCATAGTCGCTGGCAGACGCTAGAGGTAAAAGTAAAGAGTCCATCTTACAATTGCCACTTGTTATTGATACACGTGTCAACCTTGTGATAATTTGTTTTGAGTACAGCTTCTTATAATAACTCTTTTACCTAGACAGAAAACTATTATTACTGTTTTCAAGCGACGAAACGCTTCACACTTAAATATATATTGTGATTTATTTATCCTATTTCTACTTTGCTGGTAAACGTGAAAATAGGTAGATGCGTTATTTTTTTTTTGTACAATTAATAGGCCCCAAACAAACACGTCATCGATTTCTTTGCGCAAGCCATAAGAAGAAAAATATTGCGAGGGGAAAAAAGTAATACTCACTCAGTACTTAAAACAGTTTGCAGAGCGTCAAAAAGCGATTGTTCTGTCATATCCGTATAAGACAAGGTCTTCCCGAAGCCTATTTCTTGCGCCTGTGCTCCGTTCAGAGGCTGGTCTCCGAAGAATGGTACCACTAGCATTGGTTTTCCCGCTGAGATGGCTTCCGTCATCCCGAGCAGTCCACCGTGACCGATAAACGCTATCACTTTGTTGTGCTCTGTAAAATATAATCAATAGTGAGAAATATCAAATAAAAATTGAATAAGAAATAATTATGTACAAAAAAGTGAAATCCATACTATTTGATTTAACGAAACGAGATCTCCAAATCAACTTTGACGAATCGGCGTTGTATGTATGTATGTATGTTGGTTTGTCCGAGGTTAACTTTCAAAGCGTTGATCCGATCATCGTGCTGCCTACAGTTTCATTCAAATTACAAGTAACGGGTTAATAAATTGTTAGTACCTAATTGGGTTCATATAAATTGGTTACTCTTTTTGGGATAGAAATTGCAGATATTCTGGATTTCAGACTTTTCCCTAAATTTGTGCCACAAAAGCTATACGAATACCGAATTTCAGCACTGTGGGGTCACTGGTGGTTAGTTGAAATAGTTAGTTATATGTGGGCGTTTCTCTGTAAACTGGGCAACACATTGTCTCAAGCTAATATTGTTTAGAAAAATAACAGATCATAACTATTTCGTAGATAACTTCAAAAGATAATAACCTAATCTACCTATGCTCAATGTTCAAAATCCAATAAAATATACTTTAATGTATCAAAATCGTATTTATAGTCCTTAAAAACCAGTCCCCTGACGTGTCACCAAAACAAAATAGTCACTTCAGACTAAATTAATATAGACATTAACTAATGGAATCAACCAAATTGACTAATTATTTAAGCAATATTGTTTGATTGCTACTGACACTTATTTAGTTATTAAAATTATTATATTGTAATTCTAAAAAAGTCATCGAAACTTTGTCTCCAGATTTTATGAACAGTCCCCCTGTCTATATTTAAAAATACGCGACAAGTAGTGCTAACATTAAACAACGCCGTTTGTACGTGTAACGAAAGGCAAACAACCTGAAATTTGCGCGGTTGCCGCTATTGGGGCGCGGACACCATCTTGTTTTTATCTGTGCGAGCGTCCTTCCGTGGAAGACGCGCTGTAACCTGACAGCTCACAGTCCACTGATAAGAATTATTTGTATTTCGATTTGCGTATATTAATGATTTCTTAAATGGTTTAAAATTGTTACATTACATACATATTTGCTATGTACAGCAAAATGTCATGGATCAGTTACACTTTGTGTTACTTTTAAATGAAATTAAATTAAACTTTCCCCTGAGAACAGTCCCCTGTCTATCTACACGATAAGGGATTGTTTCCACGTCCAGGGTACTGACTAAATTAAGTATCTTCATCTCCCTGCCCTTTTCCTACATTATGTGGGTTCGGCACAACATGTCTTTTGCCTCCACTTCATTCTTAAGTATATTTGTTGTTATTTTAGGTACATCTGTGTTTTGAGTACGGCGCCAAAGAATAAAAAACTCACTAAGGTAGAGATATTACAAAGAAAAAGGGAAGTCGAGCGAAAGATATAAGAGCGTATTATAAATGACCCTCAGAAAAGAGAACAGCTAAGAGCCTCAACACCTCAAATACTTATCTTAAAAAAAAAGGGAACTCGAAAGCTTGTTGAGAATATGACTCTACGAGAACACCGGGATGCAAAGAAGAAGTGGAAGGAGCATTGCACTAAGTATCGTAATAAAAAAAAAATAAGCAAATATCTTACTAACTCATTTATGAAAGAAAAGACTCCGGATTCTGATGCATCTACTTCTCAAATACCAACACCTGAGGTTGCTGAAATAATTCTGAAAAATAATAATAAAGAGAAGAAACAGGATGCAGAAATTGTAGTACTGCGGAAGAAGGTACTGAAGTACAAGAAACGTTTTTTTTTCTTTTTAACTAGCCTACATTTTCCCACTGCTGGGCAAAGGACTCCCCCAACTCCTTCCACTTACGATCCTTGGCAGATTCCCACCATTGCTTCTCGAATCCACTGATGTCGTCGCGCAAACGCTTTCGCGGCTGGCGCCGACGTCGCTGTCCATCCTCCGGTACCCAAGGTGATACAATGTTTGCCCATTTCTCCGGAAGCATTCGACTTACGTGCCCGGCCCAATCTCACTTGAGTTTTGCGGTTTTGTCTACCACATCGGCAATGCCCTTTAATGAACGAAACGTGATATTCCTCACCCGATCGGTTCTCCGGAATCCTAGGATGCTGCGTTGCATTGCCCTTTGGCAAATCTCGAGGTTGGACTTCTGCAGCTCGGTCAATGACCATGTTTGCGCACCGTAGGTTAGGACAGGCAGGATACACATGTCGATGAGTTTGCGCTTCCGACTCAGAGGAAGGTCACCCTTTATGTGCGCCTTCATGGACCAGTAGCTCTTCCAGGCATTTTCGATGCGGCGATCGATTTCCTTGTCATGTCTGTTTTCGAAGCTTGCTAACTGGCCCAAGTAAATGTACTTATCGACAAAGTATTTTCAGCCCATCTACCTCGACCCTACGTTTCGTGGCATTGGTCATTATTTGCGTCTTCGACCGGTTCATTTGCAGTCGAACCTCAAGACTTGCCACGCTCAGTTCTTGGAGCATTTCTTGTAAGTCATGTGCTATTTGGGCAAAAAGGACGATGTCATCCACAAAACGTAAGTTAGTTAAGCGCTTGCCACCGATGTTTATGCCCCTTGTTGCCCAAGATAATGTTCTGAATACCTCCTCGAGGGTGCTTGTAAACAGAACAAAGCAGCATGAAAAGCGATTAAAAAAAACATAAATTCAAAGCCCAAAGATATACCAAATACTATGTATCTATTGATCAGTTACTTAATTTTTAAAATAGTATTTTTCAAACTTTAGCGATCACTGTACATAATTATTGATTAAAACGGGTATTTATCGCGTATGTACCTTTTTTATTTGTTATCCCGACGTTTCGGCTGTGTTGCAACAGTCATGGTCTCAAAAACCATGACAAATAAAAAAGGTACATACGCGATAAATACCCGTTTTAATCAATAATTAATTTTTAAACTCCAAAATTTTATGATAATAAAAATCATAATATTTGGTACTTAAATTGTATTTTTAATTTTAATCCACAGTCCCCTGACATATGTAACAGTCCCCTGTATAGATTTTTCAGAAAACGCTCAATATTTTCCAAAGTAATAGAAATATTTTCGGTTCATCTGTCGTATATTAACAAATAGGTTGGTATTTATTCCTCGAATAACATTTATTAAATATATAACAAAAAAAGTTGCCTAGACAGCTTTCTTAGTTCAAGTTGCCCAGTTTACAGAGAAACGCCCATTTAATATTTCTGCGATTATAGTTACCTGGAATAACAAACGAAGCCAGGGGACAGAACTAGTTTAGCCTAATCTATCGACCGTCAATTTGCTCTACTACTTGCAGTCGCACTCTAATTGGATTACCTCGGATTTTCTATTTTATAGGTCAACTTACCTAATAAGTACTTTGCACCCACACGTATGTTTTACCTAACTACCTACATAGTTGGTTTATACTATTGCTCTTTTATGGGCACCTTTTTGATCCTACACTAAGTACGCAACACGTAGACTTTATGTCAATCATTATTAAATTACCTAAAAGGTACATGAAAAGCAAACTTTGTAACCCTTTTTAAGGCGCTAACCGTAGCCTTGAGCGAATGGGCGTAGCTATTGTTTCGGCCCCGCACCAACCGCACCTTCCGCCACACGCATCTAACCGACCAGCAAAAAGGTGAGCGCGAGGCAGACGACCACAACCCTCCCGTACGACAGTTTAACTGCCACGTGAAAGACCGTCGCATCACAGCATCATGAAGGTATAGTCTTTGCCCACATATAGGTGAAAGAAAAATTACAAAGTTTTACATCGTTTACAGTGGTTGAATCAAATTGAAAGGCGAAAACAGCTACATTTTGTTATTTTTGTCATACTAAGTAAACAAACAGGTAGAACTTTTTTGTATGTTCGCGTTGCAGATAAAAGATCAATGAATGACATATATTTTTTTGAGCACATAAAACTGATTCCTCCCCGAGGGGAAAGCCTCCAAATAAGACCAATCAGCTACTATATTCGCCTTAATCTTATTGCGCGCACGGAGGACTGTGAGATTTAGCCTAGTTAAAGTTAGTTTATACACGGTGTCCTTTAAATTACTGTTTTCCCAGAACAAACGTTGCTCAGACCATGATCTAATAACTGTTTATAGCATCTAATAAGAGCATTATGAACAAAAAAATAAATAGACCTTCTCAAATAAGTCTAACTTTGTTCAAAAACTAACCGTGACATAAAGTTTATGGGTACGCTAGCCGTAGCGTATTACCTACTCCTTAGTTAGATGGTTACTTCGTAGCTACCGATCAGCGCGCTGACTATGTAGTAGGGCGTAACGTTAAAATAGACGTTTTAAGATCGCAACTTTTTATATTTTTCAAAGAACGATTTCGTTTTGTTTTTTATTTTGATGTTATAAACTGTTAGTAGACTATGGTCTGAGCAACGTTTGTTCTGGGAAAACAGTGATTTAAAAGACACCGTGTATCGAGTAGGAGGGGCGAATGCAAGCTATGATATAAATAATTACGGTTGAACACCGTGCACTGGCAACTAGTTCTAATATCTTTCATTATAGTTATTGTTACTTCGGAAGGTTGTCTGGAAGAGATCGCTTTTAGCGATAACACCGTCCGCTGTACTTACCTTTATTTTCGTGTATTTCTTTGTATGCTTAATTTTGTTTGGTGTGCAATAAAGAGTTTATCTATCTATAGTTAACTAATGTAGTGATTTTTACCTCCCACCATAAATGGGCTGGTGGGACTTCTTGCGCGTATCTTACGCCTTCGAAATGGCCTCTTACAGCCCGTAAGACCACTCTAGGAGATTCGGGATACAAGAAAGGGAATAAGGAACGCGCCACTAACCTTGAGGTCCCTCGAAGCTGCCTTGGAACGCGGGAAAATTGCTGTGACTCTAGGTGAATTGTGAAGTGCAAAAAGGACACTTCACAATTCACCTAGAGTCACAGCGATTTAGCTACACCATATGAGTTCAGAGGCTATGATTAATGCCTATATCACAAAGACACAACGGTACGGCGGATTTGTATTGCGGTATCTTCAGCGCGCGGGGACGACTGCTTGATCGTCCTTCACTCGCCTTCTAGTGCAGGCGCGTAGGTAGGAAAAATGTTTTTTTGCGGGTAGGTTTGTAGGTCGGGGAAAGAGTCACCTTACATGGTCGATAGATGGCGTTACCATGGGCAAACTAATTTCTGATTAATTCTGATGTTATCTATCAGCATCTGATGTTGTTTCTACAAATTATAACTGTTTCGATATAATTCCAGTAACAACGCGTATCCTGGTGATGTGCATTGATTATAAGCATAATTATATGTTATCGGTAATGCTTGATTTGTTCACGATGAAAAACCACAGAAATATTGAGAAACGTGATGTCTTGTGCATTTTTTTCGTTCTTAGCTTTTTGTATTTCATATTGTTTCTGTTAATTACCACAGCTCATTAAACAACATAATGATCTATTTACTGGTATTAAACTGTTTGCAACCTGACCCGGCTCTTGCAGAGAGAGTGTACCTATCCGATGTCATAAAAGTACTCTATCATTACTGAAAATTAAATGTTGAAATATAGAACTTTTACTTATCTTTTTAGGGTTCCGTACCCATAGGGCGAAACGGGACTCTATTACTGAGACTCCGCTGTGTGTCTGTCCGTCTGTCACCAGGCTGTATCTCATGAACCGTGATAGTTAGACAGTTTATATTTTCACAGATGATGTATTTCTTATGTATTTATGAAATCGCTTCTAAGCGATAAGACCGCCCATTGTACTTGTTGCTTTGTGATTTTTTATTTTGAGTCTGTTTCTTTTGAAGTGTACAAAGTATTTTCATTCATTCATTCATTCTGTTGCCGCTATAAGAACAAATATTAAACATAGAATAAAATAAATATTTAAGGGGGCTCCCATACAACAAACGTGATTTTTTTTGCTCGTTTTTGCTCGGTATTGATAACGGCAACAGGTAGACGCTTGAAATATTCACAGAATATTTAGTTATATATTCACTTTAAAAATAAATAATAAAATTAAAATAAAACACATATTTAAGGGGGGCTCCCATATAACAGACATGATTTTTTTGCCGTTTTCTATACTAATATTATAAAGAGGAAAGATTTGTATTTTTGTGTGTAAGTTTGTAACGAATAAACTCTAAAACTACTGGTCCGATTTATAAAATTCTTTCACCATTAGAATGCTACATTATCCCTGAGTAACATAGGCTACTTTTTACCTGACTGCGCAGAAGGAGGTTAATGTTTTCATTGCAAAACCAAAACCACGAAAACCACGTGCGAAGCTACGGATTGGTCAGCTAGTTATAGATAATGGTACGGAACCCTCCGTGCGCAAGTCCGACTCGCACTTGGCCGGTTTTTTTTTAATATTCTACTTTACTGACACCGAAAATCATGCGTATGCGTACCTATGTAATTAATCAGGTACTTACTATGTATTTAAAAATAGATCCGTCATAATCTATCTTCTAAACTCAGACTAAACGTAGGTAGGTATTCTGTATTGGGTATCTAAATCTAATAAGCGTACCTTTCATTGTTTGACGACCTCCGTGGTGCAGTGGGTGAATAGCCGGTTGAGACGCAGGAGGTAGCGGGTTCGATTCCCTCCGCGGAACAAATGTTTGCATGATCTACATATAATATATTTGTTCCGGCTCTGGTTGTTTCTCTATATGTATTATAAGTATGTATTTACAAAAAAAAATGTATATAAGTATTCTATCAGTTATCTGGTTCCCATAGTACAAGCTCTGCTTAGTTTGGGGCTAGATAGCGATGTGTGAAATGTCCAGCTATATCTTTATTTATTTAATTGTATAAATAAGGTTTTATCATAATATTTACATAATTATTTTTGGATTAGTTCAGTAATAGTTTTAGCGGTTATCAATGTAATTAATCTATTGCCATAATTTATTAGATGGCGATTTGAACTAGGTCTGCATACACATTTATTTTGTGCTGCATAATTCCACTAAGATGAAGTAGTCGGATACAGTCACAAACAAAATTTTAAAAAGTTGGTCTGCAATTCGCCCTACCTTCCGTACCGAGCGGTTGAATTGTTTGATCGATGCTTTTATTTACTAGTGGTTCGCCCCGAACTGAAATCTCGCGAGTCTCAAAAAACACAAAAAAAAATATTCTTAGGGCGAATCGCGTGACGATACCTAAACGTATTTAGTCGCTAAATATGATTTAAGGAGTTGTCAAATCATACAAATACGTAAAATTTAAACATGTTTAATCGCTAAATACGTCTAGGGATCGTTGTGCAAGCCGTCTTTAATCTTTGACTAATAAAATAGTGCCACGAAATGAATAACCAACTAACATGACAATTAGAATTACAGGTAACGAGAGTTTCTCCTTTTGGGGTAGAAATTGCAGTTATTCTGAATTTCAGACTTTTGCCTTTATTTGTGTCACTAAAGCTACACGCATACCAAATTTCAGCACTGTGGGGTCACTGGTGTACCTACCCTGTGAGTTTAGCCAAAATTCAGTTTTTATTATGGCTAATAACTTAAAAACTGCAAGGTTAAAATTAAAAATAAAAACAGGGTCGAAATGTATTCACAAAGACCTTTTATTAGAAGTGCCATTTGACCGGATAGTCCCATTTTGTTTTTTTAACCCTCTTGAACCCCAATATCTCAATAACCCTCCCACATTTTTAGCTCATTTAGTCACACCAAAATTGTGCCGACATTACCTACCTGTATACCATAATTTCACGATGATCGGATAAACGCTTCGAAATTTATCCTCGGACAAACAAATATATATACATACTAACGCCGATTTGCCCAAGTTGATTTAGAGATCTCGCTTCGCTCTATCAATTATTATATTGGCAATTACTTTATTCAGGGTGATTAAGACAATTACGTCCCCGAAAACGAGTAAATTTTTTTATAAGTACAAGTAAAATATTTGTAACTTCAAGTAATGTTAGAAAGCTGATTAATTATGATTTATGATTAATTATGATTTATGATTAATTATGATTTATGATTTAGAAATAATGTTACATAATACGTAACTGTAAGAACCTACCTAAGTACTTGTTTTAAAATATTCCATACATGCTAGTTGATTAGACTAATGTCACATTATTAACGTGTTCTTTTTCAATAAATACCACAGGTATTATGGTAACTAATGACCATGAATGAACCAGCTAGCGAAATAATGGCACATAATTTTCTACCGGGTAGTAGATAGTTTGAAGTGCATTGGATGACTTGCTATGAACATAACGACTATGTTCTTGAGTTGTATGTTATTATGCTACAAAGGAAAATAAGCAGATATCCTTCCTGCATTTCCTGGAACTGGATCCGTTAGTTTATTCACATCGTGTTATCAGTAAGTCTTGTACAAAGTTTCTTTAAACTCCAGTGAAACAGATGTTACTGATCTAATGCCCTCTCGTTTATCAGACTGAGGACTAATCTTTATAACCTTGTTATTAAGGCAAACATAACTATAGATATCACGCAGTTTATCCGGTCTAGACTTTATTTTAGTGCTATAAAATACTGTTTTTGAAGTAAAACTTCTTTACGCACGCTTGACTTGGGGAGTAAGCTGGTGAATGCGTTACGAAAAGTGCGAACGGAAGCTGGAGGGAGATATACGTTAGTGAAGATAGAAGGAGAGAGAGTTACGTTTCGTATATTTTTAAACGTTAATGTGCGAGTGCGTTTGTGTCTGTCCAGAACGAACATAGACTGATCGACCTACAGACGTGTGAACAATTTTGTAATTGAACAATTTTATAAATTATTATTTTGAAAAAGAAGATTACCTACTTCAGTCGTGTGGTCACACTCGTTTTGTTTATTTTAAAGAGTACTTATATAAAAAATATTGGTAGAAAGCGCATTAAGTTTTAAAAGTAAATAGCTTCATAGTAAATAGAAGACGTACCTAACCTACTGGTTCTTTCATGGTCTGTGTAAGATCAGTGACGTAGGAAATTAAAGCCTCCTCTGAAACTTTATGATCTCTAAAAAGTAAAAATAAGTCTAAAAATTCAAATTGAAAGGGAGCCTCCACTGTGTGAAATGTTGACCCTCTTAGATCCTTGGCCAAATGCATGTTACCTATCTACTATCTAGGTATGAGATGATAAGATAAGGTCTCAAGTCTAAAATTTAAATGTAAAATCACTTACGTAACAGCTCATACTGTGGAATCCACTTGACCCTCAAGATATTGCCTTCCAAAGTTCCTTCTTCATCGCTGTTCTCGAACTTCCATATAACGCGTTGCTTCAGCTTTGACAAGGCATTGACGATGATCTGTTCTTTCTGCTTCGGGATCGAGGCTGTCTTGATGAGGGAGCCAAAGCTGAGGAGGACCACGCCATGTTCTGACTCATTTATGAATCGCTCGATAAACTGTAACAAAAGGAAGATTTTTCATGATTCATTATAATGTCAGCCATTGGAAGGCCACTCCTGGACCTTTCCCTGAGAGACTACTACAACCACCTACTAGACTACAGGATGAACCGTATAACTAGGTACTTACACTGACAAAATGTGCCTGAAGAAGAATATCTTGCCATGCACGTATTCCAATTTGTTATTAAGTTCCTACTTTATTATGTTAATAAAATTAAACATTCTAGTGGTTCGCCCCGAACTGAGATCTCGCGAGTCTCCGATTAAAACAAAAAAATATTATTTGTAATCTTTGACTATCAAAATAGTGCCGCGAAATAAAGAACCGTCTGACTTGACCTAATAAAGTTTCATTCAAATTACAGGTAGGTAACGAGTGTTCATGATACATGGTACATTTTTTGGGGTAGGTACAAATTGCAGTTATGCTGGATTTCAGACTTCTGCCTATATTTGTGTCACTGAAGCTACACGCATACCTAATTACAGCACTGTGGGGTCAATGGTGTACCCTGTGAATTTTGACAAGTTCAATTTTTATTATGGCTAATAACTCAAAAACTATAAAAACTTTACTAAAAATAAAAATAGCGTCTAAATGTACCAATGAATACCTTTTATTTGACGCCCCACTTGACCGAATAGTCTCATTTTCAGTTGTTTTTACCCCTCTTGAACCCCAATATCTCAACAACCCCCGACGTTTTTAGCTCATTTAGTCACACCAAAATTGTGCCATTACTACCTACCCATGTATCAAATTTCACGATGATCGGATCAACGCTTCGAAAGTTATCCTCGGACAAACAAATATACATAAATACAACGCCGATTTGCCCAACTTGATTTAGAGATCTCGCTTCGCTCGATCTTTAAATATTTAGTGACATCCCAACAAATTAGCAGGTCAGAAAATAATCAAGGTTGTTGATCTCGTTTAGTAAGTAGCCATTGGCACCATTTTTGCCTTAATGAGTAGTAGGTAAGTACTTAACCTATTCATGAGCTATGTATAGGAGCAAACCTTTAGAACTTTTAAAATCAGGATACACATTACACATTTTAGATTTTTTGGATCATTGTTTTATGGTTATGTAAACGGTCACACTGCTCAAGTTACTAACAAACAACAGTCGTTCCATCTCTAGAGAAATGAAATATCAATTGAGACGACCTCGAGCCAATAAAGACCAATTGTCTAGTATTGGAGACGGTACGACGCGACGTAATGACGCTTCTCATAATATATTAGTCAAGCAAACAATGTGTGTGACAAGTTGACAACGCAACGAGACGTCTAAAAGACGACCCTCAGAGAGTAACTAAAATAAATCATCTGTGGGACATGTATTGAATTTATATTTAGCAGATGCTATTTCTAAAATTGACGAGCTCTTACCAAGGGGGTACCATTGGGGTAGGTTAGATAGGTAAGTACTTGAATTTTGATAGTAAGTATAAGTAGTACACCTATAACATAACACACTGGAGCATCTGTTCCGTGGCATATTCAGTATTTTTAACTGACTTCAATAAATGAGGAGGTTCTCAATTTTGTGGTTTTTAGTGTATTTTTGTGCCTGAAATAAATGAAATTTATTTTTTATTTTTTTATTTATAACATTATCTAGAAAGACAAAAACATTTTTTCGCGGAATTCGATATGAAACCATAGGTATTGTTTTTTACCTATGAATCGACATTTTTTGTTAATAGTCAAGCGCTTGACCACTATCTCATCTGATGGCAACTAATCTTTGAGACTTTCGTTCTCTACATTTGTAATTTTGTGAACTGATTTTTCTACGCAATTTTATTTAGGTCGTAGAATGATGTTCGTCATTTTATACATTTTACTTTCTTCGCAAACTTTAGTAGGTAACTCGGCCAGAAGCAGACCCAGTGCTTTTCTCTTCAAACCCGTTTTTTCTACGAGTTTACTTTCCATTATTGAATATTAATGGGAATTAATGGGATCCTTTCTGTTGTCACCATTAGCTTGAATGAGTTATACAAATTAAAATAATATGTCACTTTACTTGCCCTTACATCGCACTTTCAGAGTCAAACTAGCCTATCCCAAGTATTTTGATTTTTTCGCCTTCGGTTGGCAAGTCATTATGTTGGTATCAAACATTTGATAATACTATAATGCTGTTAGTACTATTGTACTAACATAGGTACATTCATTTATTTTATATTGTTAAATCATTATCGTCCCCCAGTCGAGGAAGCATTCAATAATATGGGTCGCTTACAATCTTCAGTCATTCATCCATCATTTATAAGTACCTAGTAGGTAAGTTGGTACCTGAATAGGTATAGACTCTCCTGTTTGTAAAATTTGACTCCTCAGTAGACAATAGAACATTATCCTATATCATCAATATCCGTGATAAAACAAAATAGAGATCAAAATCATGCTTCTAAGATACTTTTATCATAGTCATCCAACTTTTGTTCAAAGTAGCATTCATTTCGTACGTGACAAGTTGCAATGAGCAGATATCATTGTAAAATGGTCAACCACTTCCCTGGCCGCTGACTTGTGAAAGACGATAAGGCGACATATTGTTTTACATTCATGATAATGATACCTAATGAAATGCAAACCAAGTTCATATTTTTTTATTGGGACTGGGGAGTTGAGAGGCTGGCGGGGCTTTAAAAAATTCGTTTACTGCGGATTTTGAACTGTTCAAAATGCGAAACATGCATAGACCCGCATTTCCGTTTGGCGAATGCAATTCTATTGTTTGCTTTACGTCAAATGATTTGCTGCACGATAATCTAGAAACTCACTGAATAGCTGCAAAAGCTAATTGAGTACTGGTACTTCTGTTTGATATAAATGGGTAATATGTTTGAGTCCGTGTTCTCGAAAATAGTTAAGCAGGTAAGTATCGATTTTCATGAAGTTCTTTTTGTTCTAAATGGGTAAACTCATGTTTCAGTTCATGTTCTCAGAAATAGTTATGTAAGTACTTAGGTATCGATTTTAATGAAATAGACGCGAAAGATTTTAAGAAACTACAGAGTATTTTGAATCGTTGCTTTACAAATAGAAGAATGAAACAATAAACACGGTAATTTCTTGTATCACCATAATCTAGACTAGACTATCTAGTGTGTACACACGGCTACACATCAAAATTCCAGTATAAGCTGACCTCTCATTCTACGAAAAGTCTACACAATGTGAGGTCAGCTTATACTGGAAATGTCTATACATTTGGTGTGTAGCCGTGTGTACCTACCTTATCCACCAGTAGGTACCACGTTTAAGGAATTTTGATTTGGCAATGGAGACTATTTTGAATTGTCCAAAACAGAGCATAAATAGGCAATATTAGGCGGCCATGTTGAGCATTTTTCACGATCTCCAACCAATAATTGATAATTATCTATAGGTACTGATATTATAAAGAGGAAAGATTTGTTTGTTTGTATTTAATAGGCTCCAAAACTACTAGAACGATTTAAAAAATTATTTCACTGTTGGGAAGCTACACTATCCCTGGTGACATAGGCTACTTTTTACTCAACTGCGCAGAAGGAGGGTAATGTTTTTATTGAAAAACTACGCGTGCGAAGCTGCGGATTGGTCAGCTAGTAACTCATAAAATTAATATGTTAGGTAGGTATATTATAAACTACTTGCTAGCGTAACATATCGGAATTTGCAAGCTGCAGCTTACAACAATTATTACGAGAAAGTCAATTAGTTCTGGCAAATAGTATGTACTAAAGTTTGTCGTAGCACAGGAGATATAATAGTTTACTGCGGAGAAACTGAAGAGATTTATTTAGTTTCTTAGTACAAATATTCTTGGGAGCCACTTAGCTTGGTCCTCACGACATAGGCTTGGCTTGGCCTGAAGATCGTTGATGAGTTGCGTGCGATTTGCATAAATATATCACTACACTACCAGAGAGATGAAACAAAGTGTTCTTAGGATTCAAAATGTTGTTAGGATTTTTAAGGATTAAAAATGCAAATGTCTAAGCAAAAACTCGTTTTTAACCATAATAATTGATTGCATTCTTATATTTTTATGCAGAAAGATTCAATGACTTCGATGCAATAACAAGAAAGGACAACACAAACAAGAACTCCAAACAAATAATGACTCTTCAGAAGAACATAAAGTAGGTAGGTACTCATCAATTTAGATTCAAATTCAGCTCAAGTAAAAATCATAATGTACCTACAAACGATTGAGGTAGGTAAGGACGTTTTCAGGATTAAATGAATAGACTGGAAATAATTCATTATAACGACTGTCCATTATTGTATGACATGTTAGTAGGATGTTATGTATGCTGGAGTGGCATAAACATGACACTAATTTTTTGAGTGTTTTCTTTTAGAAAATCAGTAAAGCAATTTTAATAACGATGACGTTATACGTGACAAACAATTAACATAATATAGCATGGTCACACAATGTAAAGACATGTTTTCATTTCTTATAAAAATATGGAAATTACTGTGTGGTCCTGACCGTTGGCATTGTACACACGGCTACACATCAAGCTATACAATTCCAGTATAAGCTGATTTCGCATTGTGTAGGCTTTTCGTAGAATGAGAGGTCAGCTTATACTGGAAATTTATAGCTTGATGTGTAGCCGTGTGTACTATACTGTGCACTATTGACCCAGAGTTACTACAAGTCTTTATAGTATCCATTTTGTTTTTGTATGTGTTACATTATGTTTTGTGTTTCTTTTTTATATGGCTGTATATCGTAATTCCTAATAGGTAATGCTGAAATAAATAAATTTAACAGAATTGTCTTCGCTACAATAGCCATATTGACTTTCATTCACGGAATCGATTAGATTCACTCACTTACTCACTTCATAAAATGACTTCGTTCGATATATAAATGTCCTGTAATTTTTTTTAATTAGGTCAAAGAGCTAGGTAGATTAGATAAGTGTTTATTTTCTACGATAACGGATTGTAATTACTTACAGGCGGTATAAGCTTCCTAGTGTGATCCAAATGCATCCCGCCTACTTCCACAATACCAGGAAGCAAAGGACGCGCACCATTCAAACTGTGGAACGCGTTTACCAACATCATGGTTATATTCTTCCCCAAATCTTGCAAATCAGGGATTTGCGTTCCAAAGTGCTTCTCGATAATAGCCTCTTCCTTCAGCTGTATCGAATACCGGTACCAAATATTGTAATAGATAGTTAACGCTGTATTTTCCAACCTCTGTGCGAATGTCATCTTTTCCGTGTAATCAGCGCTCAGTATCGGCACATGTGAAGGGTTATAGGACACGCCGATACGGTCCGGCGACCAATGCATCAAATTACTCGACAGCATTGCAATCTTTGGCGCTTTCACGCCGTAAACATGTGCCAATCCAAGCATGCAATCACTATTGAACTCTTCCACTAGAACCACATCATACTCCTTCTTCAATGCTTCAGCTAAAGGGGCGTAGTTCACCAACTTCGAACAGATATCTAAAGCCATATCGGCTAGTGGTGCAAACTCAAAAATTTGGTTAAATATTTTGGCTAGGCCCAAATAATGAAGAACTTTATTTGGGCTTTCGAAATAGGCTAGATCGATGGTTTCCACTCCCAGCCCAGCGATGCCTTCTAAACTAACATCGGTGTAGTTTGCGGGAGGATTGCTGACCGGGAAGTGAGAGACGACGGTGACATGATGTCCTCTCTCCGCTAGCCTTCGGAGAAGGGGATCGAAGACCATCTGATGGCTTTTCCCGGTGTGAGGGAAGAGTCCCAGGACGCGCGCGGCTTCCGCATTTTGTGCGAGCGCAATTGCCGCGAAATATATCGTAATGAGGGAGAGCATCGCGTGAGCTCTGCTTTGCACCGCCGCGGCTGGAGCACTGATGCCGGCTAAACTCGCCCGCGACTGCCGGCCGCCCGATCGAATACTCAGGCGCTATTTTCAGCGCGTTTGTTACGTGATAAACGACGTCAACATAGGGTTAAGGGACGATCGTTTGGATTCTTTAAAAATCGCAGATATCAAGGTTTAACTTAGGGTCTTGTAAGGTTTCGCATTCAATTAATTATGATGGATTAATTAGTACTTGCTTACATTTGATAAATTATTTAAGAGATAGGTACTTATATAAGTACCATGCGATACTAAATAGGTAATATGATACACAACAACCCACGATCTCTGTTCATAGGCAAATTTCAATAATCTACGAATTCTACGTAATAAATATTTATTACAAAGGAGAACGGACACATCAATCAAATTATTCCCATATAAAGCGAGTATCTTTCCTACGAGTGATTCTCCTTTGAATTGAGTTCGTACATTTATTTTAACCTAGGAACACAATGAACTCATTGTTTGAAAAATAAATAGAATTGCAAATAACATACGATAATTGATACGTGTATAATATATATATATATACATGAAACCGGGCAAAGGGTCAGTACACTGACCTTCCGACCTCAAAAAATATTTACTTCGCGGGTTATTTGACTTTCATATGTTATGTAGGATTATTTCTATCTGATTTATTTCTATCAATATTATTAACAGTTAGTTCTGCGTGCTTGATCGAAATAAAATACTAAAGTGGACAATACGCAGTAGGTAGGTACCTACTAACATTAATTCACAGATATTAATAATAGTTATGGTTGTCAACAGCAGTTCAACATTAAAAAGATTAACCAGCCTTGTCATTGCCTGAACGCAACTCAATTTTTCCTGGCTTGACGGGTGAAAGAAGCAGTAAAATACAGTACGTTTCAAATTACCCCCGTGAACACTGAACAAAAAGAATAAATAAGAAGAAGACTGTATTTAAAAAAAAACATTTCGTATAAAAAACCGGCCAAACGCGAGTCGGATTCGCCCACGAAGGGTTCCATACCATTTTCTACAAAATCGGCAATAAAATCACGTTTGTTGTATGAGAGCCCCCCCCCCCCCCCCCCCAACCCGTCAAGATTAATTTTATTATTTATTTTTAAAGTGAATAATATAACTCAATATTCTGTGAGTATTTCAAGCGTCTACCTGCTGATGTCATTATCAATATCAGCTAGCAAAAACGAGCAAAAATCACGTTTGTTGTATGAGAGCCCCCCCCTTAAATATTCATTTTATTCTGTTTTTGTTTGTTGTTATAGCGGCAACAGAAATACATCATCTGTGAAAATTTTAACTGTCTAACTATCATGGTTCATGAGATACAGCCTGGTGACATACAGACAGACAGCGGAGTCTCAGTAATAGGGTCCCTTTGACCCTTTGGGTACGGAACCCTAAAAACGAGTGTATTTTTTATTGATGATAGTCAAGCCCAAGTGATGGTGTGATCGAAGATGGAGCACGCTTGTTTAAGAACCTGTTCACTCTGGACTTGAAGACTCCGTGATTATACAGATATAAGACAGGGAAAAATATACGCTGGAAGTGAACATACGTTGTCACAGCTATAATGATTAACACGGTAAATTAAAAAAATAATGCTGGACATTTCACACAGCAGTATCCCAAACAATATAGAACCACGATATAGAAAAACACCCATACCTACCAGAAACAAATATCTGTAGATCATACAAAGATTTCTTCCTTTGTTCCGTGTCAAGAATCGAACCAGCAGCGTCTTTAGCCTCCTGCGTCTCAGCCGGCTATTCGCCCACTGCGCCACGGAGGTCATCTACTTACTAATCTAATTAATTTGTATCTAGGGTACTTCCTTCCTTATTATCTAGGTATCTAGAGGTTTTACTGAGAATTCAGAATCTGCGATTACATATAAAAAACAAAAGTGCATCTGTTTTTTAAAAGAGCTTACGATTTTTCGACAAATTGAAATAAGCTAATATAATTTCTGCATACTTTCATTTGTGTTATGCTACGTTACGTAGGTAGATACCTACATACTTTCGAAGCTTCAATCGCAAGGTTTTTTGCAAAAAAATCTGGTTCACTGGCGATACTTTTTTTTTGCATTTACGAACGGGATTTGGATGCCGTTAGGTTACGAATTGTGTAGGTACCTACCTACCTACCAATTGTAAAGTTTTTGTGGTTTACGGTGGGCGCGACTTTCAAAGAACATCATTTACCAGATTAGAATTTTGGTAGTTTCTGCAGAGGCGTATCTAGTTCTTCTGGGATTTATGATCATTTAATTTTTTTATAATTTCGGCCATGGAATGACTTTTTATTTGTCCCCCAATGAGAATGATGAAATAAGACTTATTGTATAGATATACATGACAATATCCGTGGCGCAGTGGGCGAACAGCCGGCTGAGATGCAGGTGGTAGTGAGTTCGATTTCCGCCGCGGAACAAATGTTTGCATGATCTACAGATATTTGTTCCGGGTCTGGTTGTTTTTCTATATATTATAAGTAGGTATGTATTTACAAAAAAAAAAGTAGGTAAGTATATAAGTATTCTATCAGTTATCTGGTTCCCATAGTACAAGCTCTGCTTAGTTTGGGGCTAGATAACGCTGTGTGAAATGTCCAGCAATATTTATTTACATATTTAGATAGTTGTAACCATTTATCATCAGGTAGGATGTTTTCATTTGTGATCAGTCTTCTGACTATTAGCAGGTTTGGTATGAGCAGTCTGGCAGGAGGAATGATCCAGTAAGCGTTCTCATATTCTTTTGATCATGTTTCACCGAGATCCAGGTTAAATGTTAACTGCCCAACCTCTTTGGGTAGCCAATTGTGGTTAGCGGTGATGCTAGGTGATTTGGGTGTCTGTTCAGTCGTGTTTTATATTTGGTCACAAATTGTTTTACGATGATGATTTCAATCCAAAATTTTCATCCTGTTTACATTTTTTATCCCTACTCTATCTAAGCTGCTGTCTCAGGCACAACAGCGGTTGCATCTTTTACCCAGCTGATGCTGTAACTTACCAACAAGAGCTGTATAAATTATCTTCTATTGACATATTAATGGAAGGTTCCTATATCAGTCGGTAACCGATTACGACTCGTATCTCCTTAAAAAGAGACAGGCTAGTGTCAAACGTTTGACATGTTTTCAAGGAGAAATGAGTCGTAGCTGGTTACCGACATAAATATGAACCCACCATTAAACAGCCAACAATACAAAATTGATCACCTTAGTTTATAAGACAAACAGACCATGTTTACTTCGACACATTCTAAGGATAGTACCTAAGCAAAAGTTTGCCCATCAGAGCCTCTAATAGGCTCAGTAACAACTATACCATAGCTGCAGTGTTCAATTAAATTATGTGAGTACAAGTTCGAAGTTTGGCAGACAGGTAGGTAGGTAACCAGAATCATTATTACCAAGGTAGATCACTTTAGTTAGTGCAATCACAGAAATGTTAGTGTATGCAGTTGGTAACCGTGAGATGTTGATTTATGATTAGTAAGTAACATTACCACATATCTTTGCCAATATGCGGGAATAGGTACCTTACTTAACTCACAAACAAGCCAGTAAGCGAACTACGATATTCCTAGGACAGGTTATCTATTTTTTATAATCCTAAATGTCTTCGATGCAAGTAAGATTACGCGGAAAGTCTTTCTTGATGTTTACCTACAATCTGGCTCGGCATAGCATATCATTAGAGAATCATTTCATTAGTCTATAGTGTAATTTACTCACCGAAATAGCCAAAATTCTGAAATTGCAGGCTGGCTAGGCTATGTAACGTTTTATTTTTGCAGTGTGTAAAGTTAGAGAATCTCTTTGAAGGTAACACTATCAAATGCAAAACAAACTATTAACATTTTAAATTTTATTCAATGTCAGTTAATCAGTGACAGTCAATGTCACATTCTGTATTTTTAATGGCAAAGGAAGTTTAGGCATTCTACTAAGGTAAAAGAAAAATAAAACGCTTAAACTATGTTAACTTAGATTAATAATTTACATAAGAAATAAGTAATATTTGATAGAATAGCATTGTCTTGTATGATTATAAGCTTTCGTTTTAACGTCAGAATTTGTAATTTATTGACGAGCTACACTGCATTTATTTAATAGTTTTAATTACTCTCTTCAGTGTGTACATGTAGTGTTACGTAAAGAGGCTGATACTGGGTAACTGTTGTCCTAGGAAATCGGGTTAGAAACCCTACACGCGTCTCTGATTAGTCAGATTACAGCCAAATAGCAAAACAATTTTTACAATAGGAAATTAATTTTATTACCAAAATACTGTGAATCACATAGAAAACCGACACTTTGTTCATAGACTTTACATTTGTAATCAAACTATGGATCTAACAATAAATTAAGACTTACTAAAGTAATATATGCTTTTCATACAAAACAACCCTAAGCTGCAATCAGCACCACAATCATTCTGGAACAAACAAGTTCTTATTAGGCTTCAAAAGTAAGGAGCTTTTATAAGGTCATTACATTTATCATAGGATAGAGTCGCCTAGCAGCTAGTTGCAGCACTAACTTGGTGAAGTAGGCAGGGGGAAGTCTTTAACATGAATCTAGAGATAAATCATCTTCCTACCCTTTTCCGGCATTATGTGGGGTCAGCTCAACAGTCTTTTCTTTGAGCCATCATCTCAGTAGTACTTAAGAGTTTGTTCAAAGCTATAACTAACTCATAAAGGTTTATATACCTATCATTCTAAATTGCCTAAGATAGATACTTTGTTTATCAGCTTATCTACAAAAATAAATATTTTCCTTAATAAGTCAGATGTTACATAAAATTGTATACCGATTCTTGTTCTATTTTCTTGCCGATTTTCATATGCTTGTCAATGTTCAATGAAGATATTAAAATAGCACAACCAAATAGCAAATAGTACCAATATGTATGAAAATGGAAGATTTTATATAAATGCCCTTAATGTCATTGGTTACAGAAAAAACTACAAACAATATAAACATACTCACCCATATAGATACATGAAGAAAGATAGCAAATAGAATGCAAGTTTGATCCATCCTTCTCGTTGGCAAGTAGTCAACACATCAGCATTCATTATACTGGTTGGGTCATATAGCCCCGGCCCTGACATCACTGGCCTAGTGTAGTATCTAAAAAAAACAATAACCATGAGTATTCAAACTAAGAAAAGGGTAGTTCAGTTCACACAAGATTATCCTTTATTGTCAGCAAGAGATGTCTTATTTGACCTTCCTGTTTGATTTGAAACTATCAGTTATTGGTACTGTATAGTAGGTAGCTAGGTAATATGGTTACATACACACCAATACACATTCAATTAGGTTTTTTGTTTTTTTTATACTTACTTCTCACGTTCATGTGGGATGTTACATTCAGAAAAGGAAGTTAACCAGTTATAATTTATTCAGAGGACTGAATCACTTTTTCCTTACCTGTGAATATGATACAGGATCAAAGGAATGTTTATCAGCAAGGAGATCCATTCTCCAGACAACAAAAATAGTACATTGATAAGTAAATGTAGCAGGTATTCTGGAAGTACCAACTGGAACAGTAAACATTGATTATTTTGGTTCAACTGAATAAACAAAAAGTAAGGTTAAGTACTGGAATACATACTGGATTTAGACTGTTGCATTGATCTATTGGATTTTTATAGTCGGTTTTAAGTTCATCGAAAGCTATAACATGGAATATCGAGAAAAATATAAGAAAAGCATCTACAATGAGTGCAATAATGTAAGAAAAAGCAGGAAAACTAAACGCCATCTTTCTGAAACCGATTCCAAAATATTCCAAAAATCCAAATGAATGATTAGCAGTGACGTTCAGATTTCAGATTCTCTCATATTACGATTGTCAATGTCAAGTTTTGATGATAAATGGTGTCTGATGATTTGATGAAGCCATTCAAGTTCCATCCAATCCTTCCTTTATTTTTAAAACCTTGTATGTTAGTATGTACCTACACTAGTCCAAAAATAATAAATAATAATAAAAATAAATTCAAACTCCACTGACATCTTTCGTCAAACTTTGATGAATTTTTGTACTTAACTTACTCTGTAAATCCATATTTAATTGACAAATGACAGCTACCCAACTCATATGGTTTATTACCCGGTCAAATTAGCATGGACCTTATTTTATTCGTTCGACTTTAATATCGATGGTTATCAAAATTCTGTAGTATTATTTACTGAAATATTTTTAGAAGCGCGAAGTTTGTGGCCATAAATATTAATTTACATGTTTTTACTATTTTTTCTATAGTATGCGCTCGTAATTTAGTAAAATGAAGTATTCTGGGTTGCTATTTTTAAGTGTAACTGGGTTTGTTCTGTGCATCGAGCATGATCTCAAAGGATTTGACGATTCCATACAATTTGGTATAAACTGGCCTGGGGATCCAGAAAATCTAGAGAATTTAGTCGAAGGAGAGTCTGAGGAGCCCCGGGAAAACACTCAGGTAAGAATATGTCTAAAAATGGTTTAAAATCATCATAAGCCTAAAAATGTTGGATTTTTTGACTTCTTACTCCTAATGGTTGGAAGTTTAGTGGTTTTACTCTGAATTAGGTTTAGATCGTTTATTGCACCCGAACTCATTCTGAAAGTATCTTTATGCTAGCCCTGCTGTTATAGGTGTTTACATGACACTGTTGTATAGACTCAAGATTACAATAGAGTATTTGAATACCCAAAACATTTCTAAAACTCTGAACTCCAATATAACTGATATCAGCTGTAAGACCATACAACTCACTTATTATAACTTATAATCTTGTCCTACCATCCAGCATAATGAAATCCTAAAAGTGACTACAGCAGATAAAGAGACTTATGAGTGTGAAATTCCTCTCGTGACAGTAGAAGAAACAACAAACATTGAGGACTATGATGGTCCCTCGCCACTGCACTTGCTACGGCCACTATTCCAGCAGAAGATTTGCTCGTTCCGATTGGAGAGTTATTGGAGCTATGAGGTTTGTCATGGGAGGTATATCAGGCAGTACCATGAAGAAAGGGAAGGTTAGTATTTCATTACTATTCAGTTTTATCACAATTTTAAATATTCAATCTTTGAACAGTATTCTAAAACTAAGTTTAAGGAGAAATTGAGAGTTTGTTTTGAGTTTTAGTCCTTAGAATGTTCATTTTTAAATAACTGTTGCTATTTCTTAAATTTTTTAGCATACACACATTCATTTAGGTATAATTGAACATCGTATTTATGTTCAAGCAAGTAAAGACTTATCTTATATCTATGGCCAAAATTTTAATTGCAGCCAATCAATTACCCACATTCGACTTTTGATGGGATGTGTCAAACTGCATTTTTTGTCATGGCTACTATCCACATGTCTGCCAAGGCTTTTGTATCCTCTAGCTAGGATATCTATATACATATATATTTTATAATAGCTCTAATTATTTACTTTATAAAATCCCTATTTTTGTTGGAGCAGGACTACCGTACTCTAAGTTTGATCTCAACCCCCCAACATCTTTAGAATAATACAAAAATTTCACTTTAAATTTCAGGTAAAAAATCAAACCTACAGCAGTATTTCCTTGGGCACTGGAGTGTCGACAAGCAGATTAAACTGGAGGAAGATCTGAAGAGTTCATTCAATTCTAAGGATGACCTAAAGACTGTCAAAGTTGACGGCAATGCTTTGCCTTATGTGGAAATGGCTATGAATGATGGTAAAATGATGAATTTTTTTAAACAATATACAATACTGGTTTTGATAACGTCAGCAAGCGAATATTGGGGCTCAAGTGGAGTTAGGCAGGACACTTGGTCAGACGTAGTGACGACAGGTGGACTAAGGCACTAACAGAGTGGAGGCTGAGAACTGGGCATCGAAATAGGGGATGTCCACCAGTGAGATGGGACGACGATATCCATAAGACTGTTGTTACAATGCCAACGGCTATAACATTTAAGTTTCCTCTTACTAACTTTGAACCCGAGTCACATATTACCAGTTAAGCTGATTTATGCTTTTAATTTTAGATGTCCATATTTTTTTAGTGAGACTGAAAATTCTCATGACATCTGGTTTCTACGTAAACTTAAATGTCAACGTATCACAGATATTTTGTTAATAAAAACTATATTATTAGGCATATTAACTTCAGGCAGTCTAAAAATTTACACTATTAAAAATGCAAAATGGTTCATCATATTATTTGACACTGTTCTCAAATCTTCTAAGAAATAAATTCACTAATTTAAATAGGTAATAATGTCATGTGTGCACAACGATCCCTAAACTTAGTTACCGACTAAACATGTTTGAATTTGTATGTATTTGTATGATTTGAAAACTCCTTAAATCATATTTAACCACTAAATACGTTTAGGCATTGTTGCGCAAGTCGCTCTAAGAGTTCAAGGCGAGACTTGGTCTAACTTGTGCGGCCTACAAGCAACGGCTTTTATCGGGTCATCTTTCCAACAAGTTGAGATTTGTCCTACTCTGCGCATTCTAGTGCATAGTGTATATCCGTGGTTGTATTTTCTGTTAGTGTATGTGTCACCAACATTTGTAAAAACAATTGATCCATATATTGTCCAAATATTCCATTCGTAATATTATATTGTCAGTGTATTTGTAACTAGCTTCCGCCAGCGGCTTCACACGCGTTGTTTGTCAATAAAAAGTAGACAATGTTTGAATCCAATCATAATCTATCAACACACCAAATTTCATCGAATTCGGTTCTGCCGTTACGACGTGATTGAGTAAAAAATAAACACACAAATAAACAAACATCCAAACTTTCACATTTTTAACATGAACGCTTCCGGCCGCGGTTTCGCACGCGTTGTTTGCCATCAAATTGTAGCATATGTGTTAATCCAGGTTATGATCTATGTGCATACCAAATTTCATCGAAATCGGTTCAGCCGTTCCGACGTGAAAGAGTAACAAGCATCCATACATACATACAAACATTCGCGTTTCTATAGGGTCTTTGATAATATACGAACAAAAATGAAAGGGGTTATTTTGATAGGAGCATAATAAATAAATTTGTGAAATGTTTACCATAGAAATGTGAAATTTATTTTGGCATGTAAAAACAAACACTTTATTAAACATAAGTTATGCTATTGCATAATGCTTGCCAAAATAAATAAATAAAATAAAAAAAAAAAAATCTAACTACAGCTACTGTATTGGTGACGTCTCGAGATATCTCTTGTTGTCCATTTCTCACCCAAAATCCGCAGCCAGTTTCGAAAGAGATATCAAATCGGGCTTTGTTTTTGGATATCGATTGCAAGTGTAGGCAGTAAGTTTTATATCGAATTAATCACCTGAACTTAGTCGTTTTTCTTTAAAATTTGTAAATATAACTAGATTTTTTATCGTGAAGTAATTTTTATGCTTTGAGAAACCGTCACTTGAATATCGTCAGTATATTAGCAAACATCCTGTATTAGTGGGAAGTGTGATAATGTTTGAAATGAGTGTAGTGTTGTAAGTAAAATGTATTATACATACTTAGTAATGTGTTTGCAGGTACAATCTGTGATCTGAGCGGCAAGCCTCGCCTGACGCGCGTGCGCTACGTTTGCTTCGTGCACGGAAAACATGACGTCTACTCCTTCAAGGAAACATCCACCTGTGAATACGAGATTATTATACTATCTCCGTTGTTATGCGAACATCCTCTATTCAAGTAAGTCTAAGTCTCAATTCGTCACGCTAAATCTCTCCCTATCTTTAAAAACATGGTCAGACAACACTATCTGTCATACAGCGCTCACTAGGCCATTTATTAGTTTATACATTCTTATCATTTTTATATGTAGGTATGTATATATATTTTATGTAGGATAATATTTATACAGTGTCAACTCTATATAACGACACTCAAGGGACTGAGCATATTTTGACGTTATAGAGAGTTGTCGTTAAATGGAGAGAAGTAAAATCTGTATTAGAAAAAGAAAACGTTTATTTCTGATTTGTCTTATTAAATAGTACCTACAATAAAAATCTGTTTTAATTTGAACGCTATTGCGTTTTACAGTTTATGTTTACAATTTGAAAGTTTGTGAGCTACTAAGAATATGACAACGTATAGATAAAATCCATCACTTCTACTAACAACAGTCTGCAGCTACACGTGCAAGCAATCCCATTTTGTAAACAAAAGAACGGATTTCTTAGAAAGTTTGGTGTGTATGATGCCAACAGTCGAGTTTATTATGGTCTAGGATAATAAAACGACAAAAGGATATACACAGCTGCGCAGTTTTTACTAATTTGGCAACTTAAAAAGAACTTTTTATTACAAATTGTTGTCGTTATTGAGAGTGGGTGTAATGCTATACAGAGTGTACCATTGTATGCAAGACAAGCTAAACCATCCAAAGCCGAGTGATTTCGACGCTTTAGAGAGTTTGTCGTTAAAACGAGTGACGTTATATGGAGTTTTATGTAATTTTATGATTATATTATATGCATTTTATTTTATATAATCTTTAATAACGCCGCCGTCCTTATTTGTTTAAATAGATCCTGTCCATCCAAAGGTTGCCTAGAAGAGATCGCTTTTAGCGATAAGGCAGCCCATTGTACCTGTGATTTAAAAGTGTATTTTCTTTTATATGTTTATAAATATATAAAAAAATACACTTTTAAATCATTACACCATTAATTAATATAAATATTAATAATATATAATTAACTTATTAATATTACTGGTAGAGCTTTTGTGAATGAGCTCGAGGAAGTAGGAACCACCGCCTTACCTTTATCTGCCGCCAAATAGCAGTACTTGTGCTGCTGTGTTCCGGTTAGATGGTAATGGTATGTATGTTCCTGTAATTACTGGCACATAGGCATAACAGCTAAGTCCTATAGTATGGCAACGTATCCACATAGAGATCAAGACAACATAATACCTTGTTTTGAATTCTATGTGGATATCCATGGGCTGCAGTAGCCACTTAATACCTGGTGGACTGCATGCTCGACGTCACCCTGGTATAATTGTCAATTGTTGTCCCCGGCCATCCCGGTATTTTTGCGTGCATTTTTCCGATATTTTAATGGTTATTCTGCTATTTGAGGCGGAGACAAATACAAAAAATCAAAGATCATCAAAATTGCTCCAGCCTTTCTTGAGTTATAAATGGTGTAACTAACCCGAGTTTTTTTTTTTAATATATATATTTACAACCATACTTAACCATAGACAAAATTATGTTTAGCTGTCTTTTGCGTTTTGTTATTCCATGTCAGATGCATTTTTGTTATACCACGTTTTATAGTGACTTGTATTCTCTTTGACGTTTTATGTCTCGTCACACGGGAACGCGGTTGAACGGGATAAAAAGTATCCTATGTCCGTCTCCTGGTTCTAAGCTACCTCCCCATCAATTTTCAGCCAAATCGGTTCAGCCGTTCTTGAGTTATAAATAGTGTAACTAACACGACTTTCTTTTATATATTGTGTATTTCCTTTGTTAGTGTATTTTTATTTGGTATGTAATAAAGAGCACCTATATCAATCAATCAATAAATCTATTTTATAAGAAATCTTGCAATGAAAATTTTCACCTGGTTCTTCCTTGCGTAACCTGCCTTAGGCCTGGGCCGCTCAGAAAAGACGTAAGGCAAAGATAAGGTCAATTGGGCCTCATAAGAAGGCTCGCAGTCGCTCAGCGTGCTATGGAGAGGGCTATGCCTGGTATTCTCTATGAGATCAAATCAGAAATGAGGAGAGTCTTAGACATGTTGAAGACTCTCCTCAATTCTGATTTCAGGTCATTTACATACACAGAGGATTTGCAAGCTTTAGTGACTGTCAAAGTCAAAATGTTTTATTCATATAAAATCACAAGGATTACTTTGAAACGTCAATTTTACTGCCTGTTCCTTCGCGACCAAGCCAGGAAAGAAAGGCAAGAAACTAGGCTGGTTGTTTTATTAATGATCCTTGTACAATACATAACAATACAGGAAATAAATTACGTCTAAATTGTAACATTTTGAACGAGTTGGAGCAATTTCAATCCCAAGCTTCTCTATCATCTAAATAATCCGATATTTTAAGGCTTTTTATAAAGATTTTGTTTAATTGCGTTTTTGAAATTGTTAATTGTCAATTTTTGTACATCACTTGGGAGTTTGTTATAAAGGCGAACACCTTGCCCTTTAAACGATTTACTAACTTAAGAGTGAGTAAGTATGCCACATAGCTTAAATAATTAATGGCCGTTGGGGCAGAAAGGTTTTCGAGTGGAGACCACGCACTGGAAAGCGCAGTGTAGGACCGCCTCCCACTAGATGGAAAGACGACCTGATAAAGGGAGCTGTTGTGTGCAGGCCGCACAATATCAGCTGATCTGTAAATCTATGGGAGAGGCCTATGTTCAGCCGTGGCCGTTCTATCGCAAATATGATGATAATGATGAGGACAAGACGAAGACGTCATATTGTTTTTTCTATACATTTTGTATGAAAGTATAAGCTTCTTCATTCCTTCGTTATGATACTGTTAAGGTAGCATTCGGTTCTTAGCGACCGCGACCCACGACCTCGTCCGGGTCACGCGATCCACTGCTTAGTACGGATTTATATGGAACACTAAACAAACCCGGCGACCGCGTCGCGCGACCGGTGGGCGTGACTAGAGAGCAGCGTGGCGTCCGCGACCCGGTCGCATCGGAGGCTGTGCAGTCACGCGACGCAGGCGAGGAATACATCAAAATGGCGCGCTTTTCACCGAACGAGGATGAGAAGTTGATAGAATTAGTAAATAAAACCCCACCTATATATTATGATGTAAGGCTTGCATCTTATTGTGAGGGAAAATATTATATATACCTAGACAATAACATAATCATAATATCATCATCTTCAATAACTTCAGAATAAGTTTTTTCCTAGCTTCGGATAAATTATCCGACATATTGTACAGCAATAGAACACAACCGTCGCCCATAAAAACAGCGGGACATCGGTAGGCTAGGGGTCGCCCCGCGACAGGCGTCCATGGTCACGTCGCGTCGTTCAATGGTTGCAGTCGCGCGTCGCGGTCGCTAAGAACCGAATGCTAGCTTTAACAGCCAGGTTCTGTTTCAGTTTCAAACTTGCCGCAATTAGTTCATTTGGTCTTGGGCTAAGTAGCAATAAAGTAAGCTAAGCATTTTGTCACACTCCACTTACTGACTTATCAATTTAGGACCAAAGAGGTCGGCGAGAACATCATAAACTGCTTCCCGGTTGGCGGTGCCCCAAAAAAACCAAGGAGCTTGCTCAAGAGTGAGGTGGACAGCTTAAGGTTCCACCATCAGACAATACGACTGAATGTAAGTCTTTTTTTATGTCTCTGTTTTTATTTGAGTTTTTGTTTTGGCTTCCTTAGATAGGCTAGCGTTCACTTCTGTGCAAATGTTTGATTGACGCAGATTAGCTTTCTGATTAAATTTTTTAATGTCTATAGTACTTTGAGGCTAGAAAATAACACTATAACACAATTTGCAATATTAAATAGCGTCAGCGTTGACGATGGTGTCGTAGTAGGTGTCGGCGCTGCGTCGACGTTCGACGTCGTAGCAATGTCGGCATCGGCGTCGTATTGGGCGTCCGTCGGCGACGGCTCGGCATTAGTGTAGGCGTCGTAGTAGGCATGTCCTAAACAAAAACTAGGGTAGTCTAGATTATATATTTTGATTTGTTACGCCTAATTTAATTTGCATTAGATCAACATAACATGTTATGTCCACGATTAAATAATTTATTTACTTTGTACTTTTCTACCCATAAGTATAAATAGGCCGTCCTAATGTTAAAAAGAGGATGAGTTTTCCTTCATAAAACATACAAAACGTAGGAAAAGAAAGATGCTATTAACAGAAAAATGAGTTGCAGAGCAGAGCGAGAACTAAAAAAATGCAGCATGTAGAGTAAAAGCCGCGGAAAAAAACATTGTTTGGATATTCATATATGTATTCACGTTTACTAAAGCACGAACTAGAATCCGAAACCATGGCGATGTGCGGAGCGAGCCACGAAAAATTCAGTGTTTACTTGAAGCTAATAATGATGCAATTACACAAATTGCGCCCCCCCCCCCCTTCGCTCTGGTGGGGGCAACTTACCAACGGAGGCTGCTTAAAATCATCTTATCCATCGATACATGTTACTCTGTTTTGCAAGTCTACGGTCGATTCCGACTATCGTCCAACCCCCCAATTCCGAACGTTCGGCCAAGCCCATGCGAACTCACTGGCGAACACATCGAGGGCGAATTTCGAACCTCATAAACAAGGCAGAGGTCGAGGCGATCCGACAAGAACCGTCACAACCGGTGGCGCCGCGCGCGCCTTGTGGACGATCATCTAAGGCAGAGGTTCCCAAATTTATTTGGCCATGGAACCTTAATTGATCATACTTTTTTGGCGGAACCCTAGCTGGCTATTTTGATAACTAAAGTGTTTACCTTGTAGTTTGAATATATTCATGTTAGACTCGAAGAATGAACAAATTATAAATGAAAATGATTATTATAAGTATTGCAAATAATTTATTATAACAAAGAAATACAATGTACCTAGGTAATAATTTATTGTGAAGAATGAATTTTTTTCACATTATTTCTTATAATAGCCGTAAAATTAGGCTTTATGTCTGACAATTGAACGCAAACCAATCTCGCATCGGTAAGTCTTTACAAACTTAATCAGAACCAGGACAGCTTTCTCAACGATTGCCGGGTATTCATCTTTAAGTACAATTCAACTTTAACTCTCGGACAGACCGCGGAACCCCTCTGACCCATCCACGGAACCCCAGGGTTCCGCGGACCACCTTTTAGGAATCACTGATCTAAGGGCGAGTTCCCGAACTTTCTCAAACCACTTTGATTCGTGATTGATTAACCGCCGCGCCGTCAGAAGTCAGAACTCGACCGAACATTTTCACGAACGCACGAACCTCACTTCCACACATATAAGGTTGGACGATCAGTTCGGAGGTTGGACGCTCGTCTGAAGGCAACATAGAAAACAAAGTTAGCTTACTTAGCACGGCCTAAACCTATTATTAAAGGACGGATTACTAAAGGAAATCTAATAGGTCCGCTTTGACGTCTTATGATTTTGCATGGCACGGTTACTATGTACACACGGCTACACATCAAGCTATACATTCCCAGTATAAGCTGACCTCTCATTCTACAAAAAGCCTTTACAATACGAGGTCAGCTTATACTGGAAGTTTATAGCTTGATGTGTAGCCGTGTGTACTAACATCTGCTCAAGAAATCGAAAATCAACTACTAACACCAAATATTTACTATGTTTTCCTTACATACATTGAGTATAATATGGATCAAGTTTCACTTTATATTGAAAAAAAACTACACTCGAGAACACTGGTTAGTCCTGGATCAATATTTCGGCAGGAAGATATTCTAATGTTGTATCGCTTGGTGTTGTTGGTCGTTGGTAGTATTTTGACACCTGTCATATCTATTCTGTCAGACCTAATAGATTTCGACAAGTGCAGTTAGTTCAGCAATTATATTTTTAGTTTAGCAGTGTTAGTATGTAAAGCTAACTTGTTTTGTGATAAGTAGCCGCTTGTATAATAATTGTTGGCATGTCCAGGAACAGGAACCTAAGGATGTGCTAGCTGTATTGAAAGTTGAGAAAATTGAAAAGGTAATCATTTTGTTTTTGCTTTTTTGATGCTTATTGCACTAGTTTTAAAGCTCACAATCCTTTGTGCACGTTATTTTCTGCTATGAGTAATCCTCTAATGGAAATAAAAAATAGTTTGTAAGAAAATAGGTCTACATATAGTCGCTGTTCTAAGTGACGTAACCGACATTTTGACGTAACTGACGTTTGTAACGTTACCTTAATCTACGTTTGAAGACAAACCGATCTGTCTAATCGGCGTATCTGTATCTTCTACTTAAGTCTAGATGTATGTTTGACATATCTTAAAATTATAAATCATTCGAAGTGTTCTAAGTACACTTACGACATTTAGTAATATTTTCTAAAATGTCGGTTACGTCACTTAGAACAGCGACGATATCTTTCTATATGAAGAATACCAAAAAAAAATAGTTTAAAAGAAAGAAAATACATTTATTTGATACACAGGACAGACCATTCAGAACATTTACCTACACACCTACTTACATAAAGATTATAAGTGATAAAAAAAAAATATATAAAGAAACAGGGAAACACGAGATAAAGATTGTACTGAAAAATATTGTTGCATCGATCCTATTTAGTCGGTGGGTGTCTCTCGACTGATGATGATGATGATCACTGAAGGCTCCCGTAAGGGCTGCAAGAGCGAGCGAGATAGCAATATCATCGTCGCTTGTCACACGATTTATGACCCCATTTGCCAGGAGCGTTGGCGTCTAGTATAGTTATTATTATTGGCCTTTGAAGGCTTTAGGGCAGCTTATAATCTCCTTCATCCAGGTCAGAATGTTCAGACATGAAATATCAAAAGCTACATTTTCAGGACGGTGAAACCCATTTAAAGTTCGAGCTACACCCGCTAGCCGATGATGAATCACTAACAGACAGTGCTGATAAACTACCCCAGTTGCCAGACAAGAGCAGTTTACCACCCGTGACTGACGACTCGCCTGTACGCGCCTTCCTTAATGGAGAAAACTGTCTTAATGGAGTAAGTAAACTGATGCATCTTATGCCAGATGTAACTTGTCTTATTTTTCAATACCTCTCTTTCAGCCGTCATCTCAGTTGTCACTTCTCTCTTCATACAGTCCATCCATCTCTTTTTCGGCCTTCCTTCTATATCCATCCACATTCATATCTATCACTCTTTTAGTCACATGATTTTCTTCCCTCTGCATAGCATGCCTGTTACTCCTCAAATTTTGTATCACTGGCGATAGTTGCAAATTTCCCCTAAATTATTTATTAGCATTATGGTGACTCGCTGTCTAATTAACAACTTCTTAGAGATAGACCGTCAACAACTTAGAGATAGGTTTTGAAATCATAAACGAGGACTTGGCTCGGATACTCACATGGAGTAAATCATACGGTATCAGTGTTAACCCATTGAAAACGCAGTTTATCGTTGTAGGCAGCTCCAGGATGACATCTAAGATTGACTGGGCTGGTCTTCCTCCAATTATATTTGATGGCGTTCCAATACCTATAAGTAACTGCGTGAAAAACTTAGGCGTACTTATTGATAAGGACATGTCATGGGGACCTCATCTAGCCGAACTAAGTCGGAAGTTGTTCGCTTCGGCGGCATCATTGAGAAGGCTACGGAACTTTCTGCCGACATCCACCAAAGTTGCGCTGGCACAGTCCCTCTTGCTCCCTATTCTTGACTATGCTGACGCCTGCTATCCGGATCTCACTCAACACTTTGACAAACTTGAGCGCCTTCAGAACGTTTGTATCAGGTTTATATTTGGACTACGAAAATATGACCACGGTTCTGATTTTCGCAAGAAGCTCAAGTGGCTACCCATTCGCTACCGCAGGAATACTCATATCCTCACTCTTTTGTACAGTATTTTATTCAATCCTTCTAGTCCTTCTTATCTTAGAGAACGCTTTGAATATCTCCATCTAATCCTCGTCCGTTACGCTCTTCTAAGTCCTTGAAACTTAAAATTCCTATCCACTTTTCTAACTTTTATGACAACTCCTTTACTGTACAAGCTATCCGTTTATGGAACTCTCTTCCTTCTTTTATTAGATCTGCCAAATCCCTTACTATCTTTAAAACGCTATTGTTTAAGCACTATTTGTCTGCATCAGAGAGCTGAGTAATCTTATTTTGTTATCATATTATGTCGTTGTTACTGTTTGTATTACAGTTGTTTCATATTTTATTTATTGTTAGTATATTTAATATCATAGAATGTTTATGTATAATATTTATATTAGTATTACCTACCCTGGTATCTATTTATTTTGTTTTGCTTATGTAAGTATACCTACAATTAAATAAAAAGCTTATGTTATAAAGCTACCGTCCTGTAACGTTCTCGTAAAATCCAGTCCATCCAAAGGTTGTCTGGAAGAGATCGCTTTTAGCGATAAGACCGCCAATTGTACAATCGCGCGCGTGTCTAGTTTTAAGTGATTTAATTATGATTTGTTAATTTAAGTGTGGTATAAAATAAAGCGTTTTCTATCTATCTATCTAATTCTAGGGTGGGGGGAAAAAAAATCTGCACTGGTGTATTTACCCCCATTATTCAGATTAGTCTGATCCCAGGCATCCCAACTCCTTGAAGTAGCCTTATCTGCTACTTCCAGAAGTTTCTTGATAAAGGTTATTGGGAGTCGTTGGGTGCTCTAGGAAATCTATAATGGGTTCAACAGTGGACGTCCTGTAGTTGAAATGATGATGATAATCCATGTTTCTTCCAGGGTACAGGGTGGTGGAAATACGAGTTCTGCTACGGCAAGCACGTGGTGCAATACCACGTGGACCGCGCCGGGGAGAAGACTACCCTCGTGCTGGGGAAGTACGACGCGCAGGCGCATCTCGACTGGATCAACGAGAATAAAGGGAAAGCGCCTAAGCCTGTCGGTAAGGGACTTGTTGATTGCTTATTGCTATTTCTAATGAGGATAAATTATGCACTCACACTGATGAAGGTACACGAATTGAACCGAAACATTGTCGGTCGAAACACCGATAAAACGGTACGTGATGAATCCCGTAATGTATGCATAATAATGATTAAAAATTTTTTTACTCAGAAAACTTTCGTGATTAATTTCAATCATTATTATAAATACGGGATTTATCACGTACCGTCTTATCGGTGTTTCGACCGACAATGTTTCGGTTCAATTCGTGAACCTTCATCAGGGTGAGTGCGATCCGCTCCGAATAACGTCTCGCCTCGCACTGCGTGCCGCTGCCCTCTGCGCGCGAGCGGACGGGCGGGGTGGCGGGGATTGGGCCCACGAAATCACAGCGCGTTGACCGGCTGTGTCTTCATCATTATCATCACTGCTGCTCTCTTCGGTAGTTCTTGGTACAGGCAAACAGACAACACTAACTATGTCTCTACCAGGTTCACTCACTCTTCTGTCACTTGCATCATGAAGACATGGCCTCCAGGCTGGCGGTAGAACCCATCCTCTATCCCTGTTAAAGTTCGGCACTCGACTTATTTCTATCGCCTCTCGGATCTTGCAAGGAACGAAGAACTTCTCTCTCGCTAAAATCCGGGCCTTGTCGAAACGTATGTAGTGCGTCGAATCAGAGTCTAGGGAATGTTTCGCCACTGCAGAACTATTTGAGTCGACATTCTTCATTGCACGTATGTGTTCAGTCAACCCAGTAGATACGTTTCGTTTTGTTTCACCAATGTAGCATTTACCGCAGTCACACGGTATCATGTATACTCAGGGGACGCCCAGAGGTCCTCTGTCCTTCGGCGAACGCAGCAGCTGTCTTAATTGTGTTTGAGGACGGAATATCGTCTTGATGCTGTACTTATGGCGTAACAAGTTTCCGATCTTATCCGTTAATCCTTTCACAAAAGGTAAGTACGCTGCTGCTCTATTTACCGTTGCTATGCGTGATCTTGTGGATGTGTCCGCAATTCGACAGCTCTGTCTCCATCCGTAGCCGTTTTGCTCCAGCACCCCTTTTATGTGTGAGAGCTCGCGGTTCACGTACTGAGAGTCACATAGCTTTAGTGCTCTATTAATCAGAGTACGCGGTACCGAGGCTAAGTGAGCTGGATGGTGGTGCGAGTCAGCTCTAAGATACCTGTCTGTGTGTGTTGTCTTACGGTATACTGTATGTGTTAGTCGTCCTGTCTGTTCTCGTATAACCAACACGTCCAGGAACGGTAGGCATTCGGTCTTTTTCCAGCTCTACCGTGAAGGATATCTTAGGATGTTTACAATTGAGATAGCTAAGTAAGGTATCTATGCTATCTCTTCGTACTATTGCGATCACATCATCTACATACCGCCACCAGTATCTCGGTCTACAGGGTACGCTATCCACTACTGGAGCTATTGGTTATCCCATTGCTACACCCTCCAATTGTATGTAATAATCACCCCGCCATACAAAGAAACCACTTGTTAACAGATACTCAATTACCTTCATGCATCAGATAGGTGTTGATGAACCTTGTAACAGCGCCTGTATAATGGTTATTGTGTCCGCTATCGGTACATTGGTAAACAGTGACGCTACATCGAAACTCACCATACACTCATCTTCATGTACTACTATTCCTTCCAAGAGTTGAGTAAAGTGCGTTGAGTCTTTCACGTAACTAAAGGACTTTCTTGTGAAAGGAAGTAGAAAATCCGCCATGTAACGTGCTGTTTTGTATGTAGGTGAGTCTATCTGACTGACGATAGGGCGGAGTGACCAATTGGGCTTGTGGATCTTGGGCAGGCCATAGATTTTAGGTGGAGTTGGGTTGATGGGTCTTAAACGTCCATAGAGTTCGTCGGGCAACTGAAGTAACAACTCTCTTAACTTCGCAGTTACTCTAGATGTGGGATTGTAGTTCTAAGGAGCGCATCTTGTTTCTGTTCATACGCAGCTGTGTCCACAACTACTGTCTATTTTGTATGTTGTACCAATTGTATGTGGGGGGGGGGGGGGGGGGGGGATTTGTTGAGATATTAGGGTTCGAGAGTAAAATGAAAATGAGACTTTTTTTGGTCAAGTGGGACGTCAAATTAAAGGTCTTCATTAGTAAATTTCGATTACGTTTTTATTTTTAGTAGTCTGTAGTTTTTGAGTTATTAGCCTATAAATAAAAACTGAAATTTGACGAACAACACAGGGTACACCAGTGACCTCACAGTGCTGTAATTTGGTATGCGTGTAGCTTAAGTGACACAAATATAGGTAAAAGTCTTAAATCCAGAATAACTGCAATTTGTACCCCTAAAAAGAATAACCGATAACATGAACTCCTGTTACCTGTAATTTGAATGGAACTGTAGATCAAGTTAGTTGGTTATTATTTCGTGGCACATTTTTGATAGTCAAAGATTACGAATAATTTGTTTTTGTTTTTACGGGAGACTCGCGAGATCTCAGTTCAGGGCGAACCACTAGTTAACTAATATTACAACTAACTGCTAAGTGTGGTGGCGAAAGGGTCCTCAGCTTAGCTATTTGTATAGCATGTTTCAATGCTGCAGCGCTGGTCTGCTGAGGTCTGTATTAAGGATTGGAATAGGCATTTAAATTGATGAGCCAAAGTAGATCAAACCTATATATGAATGCCCTAAAGTAGAGTTAGGCCTCGCATCCACTAGGCGTTATTCTCTCATTTCTTACACTGAAACGATCGCGATAAAACATGTTTGCCGATGTCGCACGATGACCGGCGACATCACACATGTCTCGTTGTTGGGCATGACGTGTTCTGGGACATTTGCCTCGTATTTACTAGGAGACATCGATACTAAAACATCGTCGGGTTAGTTACACCATTTATAACTCAAGAACGGCTGGACTGATTTTGATGATCTTTGATTTGTTGGATTTGTCTCCGCCCCGAATAGCAGAATAACTATTACATATCGGAAAATTCACGCAAAAAGAAATTATGAAGAAAATTAATTTTCTCATACATAGATGTAGCTAATGATGGATGATTGACAATTCTACCGGCGACGTACATTGACAGCTCGCGTCATATGCATGTCAAGGCGGTACGAAGTCGGCGGATCAGCTAGTAGTACATATTTCAAACTTTATTTATTTTATTTGCAGAGCAGCGAACTTCGGTATCTCATTTCTACTCGAACGGTGACGTTTGTGATAAAACTGGCAAGCCGAGACAGACGGAAGTGAAGCTCAAGTGCTTGGAGAACGCGTCTAGCCCGGCTCAAGTCTCGTTGTATCTGCTAGAGCCTAGGTAAGCTAACTTGTTGCTAATGAAGGGGTTTCAATTTGCATGAAAAAAAACTAGTTCCAACTAACGTAATAGATTGTCTGGAGATGCACCGCCAAAAATATGGTTTCTCAAAGACTCAATATCAAAATTTGTATACAACCTCATTTCGTCAGTTAAACAAACACTAATGTTTTTTTTATTTCAAGTTCGGAAAATAATGTTGATAGGGCAATTGAGATTGACAATTCACTTTTTTTGTTATTCGGAGCATGACAGTGCAGCGCCATCTGTAAGGTTAATAAAACATGGACGTGAAAACCCGTCGTTATATAAATAAAAAAAAATGATGGACACGTCACACAGCGCCATCTAGCGCCCAACTAACTTTGAAGTTTTGTTATGTATGAGTTCTCTATATAAATATTGAAAGAAAGAAAGAAGACATTTATTCACATAAACTGTACACAAGAAGCAGACACAACACATAAACTTACATAATTATACACACTAAAAAAACATACACACAGGAGGAAAAATAATACTTAATACGGCAATTAAAGTGTATGTATGGAGAAATGCTGCCATGTACAGAATTATGCGAAAAGCCTGAGCTCAGCATGTGCTGTAAACTAATTTACAACGCTGATTTTCAACACAAGGCTTTGGTGACTCGCGAACGTACAAAATAGTAATAAAAATAATAATAATAATAATATAAAAAATATATAAATATCCTTACAAAAGTTACAATACTGTGAAGTGAATTATTAATTTAAAAAATATATAAATGATTGTATAAGAGATAATTATTGTAGTGTATCGATATACATACTTATTTCTATGATCTGGTGTATCGATATACATACTTATTTCTATTTGTGGGTAGACTTGTTTGGCAGTTGGTTGTCAGCCATTAAACGAGTACAAGTGATTTGCAGTGTTTCCTTGCGTTATTCCCTAAAATACTGAACATTTGGCGACGATTAGTTATTCACGTGTGTTATTTGACTTTTTTTAATAAGAATAAGTGTTTTCTGGTTTTTCTAATGACAAGCGATCACGCCAAGTCAAATATGGCTTTTGGTGGCAACCTCTCATTTGATCATCGCACGCAAGAATGGAGCATTTTTAGGAGTCGTTTTATCCAGTACTGTACGGCGAACGACATTGGAGACGACACCGATAAGTCTGGAGTGAAAAGACGAGCTCTTTTGCTCACTGCGCTTGTGGAAGGTACCTTCCGCGTCGCTAAAGATTTGGTTTTTCGTGACAGTTTGGACAATGTGGAGTATAATAGTCTTTTAGGAAAATTGGACGTCCATTTACAGTCGAAAAAAAGCACGTTCGCTGAAAGATACAGTTTTTACAAGGCTGAACAACGTCCAGGAGAAGACCTAGCCGAATGGGCGGCGCGAGTGCGTAATTTGGCACAATTTTGTGGTTTCAAGGCAGAGTTAGATACTGCTTTGCGCGACAAATTCGTCCTGGGTTTGGAAAATACAAAAGAAAAAGAGAAGCTGTTTGCAGAAAGCATAGATACTCTAACATTCAACAAGGCATTGGAGATGGCGCAGAGCGTGCGCTGTGCGCGCGCCGCGTTTCAGACCGCGCAAGCTGGCAACGCCGCGGCCGGCGTGGCTGGCGCGGGGAGCCCGGAGGTGTCACAGGCGCAGCCTGTGTTCGCGTTGCAACGGCCAAGCGGTGTTTCATCCGGTGATAATGTGAGAGTGTCGAAGTGTTGTGTTATGTGCGGTTATAAAAATCACTCTAAAGAAAAGTGTCGTTTCGTAAATTATACCTGCCAAAAGTGTAACAAAAAAGGTCATCTTAAAAGAATGTGCAAAGCTAAGATAAATGATAGCAATTTTATGGGCACGGATGACGATGACGCTGGTGAAGGTATTTATAACTTATTTAATATTAAAAACTCGTTAAAGGACGAACCGATCTCGCGTAAAGTTTGGTTAGATTCTAAAGAAATTCTTTGTGAAATTGATTGTGGTAGTGCTGTCTCCGTTTTACCGGCGGTTATCTATCAACAGCTGTTCGGAAGCGATAACAATAAGTATAGCTTACAGCCATGTAATGAGGTATTTAATTTTTATACCGGAACTAAGATTTCTCCTATGGGTTGTTTATCATTGCCAGTAACTTTCGAAGGACGCACTAAGCAAATGTTATTTTTTGTTATCAAAACTAATGAAAAACGTTTACCTCTTTTGGGTCGCGATTTTATGCGATTGTTTTGTTTACATTTATGTAGTTTGAATTGCAATAATATGGTTGTAAACGACAACGCAGGCGAGGCCCTAATAACTAAATATTCTAAACTATTCTCAGATGAATTAGGCAGATTCAACAAATATAAAATTAGCCTAAAAATTAAACCGGAAGCTCAGTTAAAGTTTTTTAAGCCTCGACCCGTGCCTTTAGCTTTAAAACCTAAAGTAGAAGAGGAGCTGCGACGTTTAGTAGCACTTGGAATTTTGGAAAAAGTTGATCATTCGGATGTTGCTACGCCTATTGTTCCAGTGCTACGTTCCGATGGTAACGTCAGAATTTGTGGGGATTTCTCTGTAACGTTAAACAAAGTTTTGTACCTAGACAATTATACACTTCCTAGAATCGAAGATTTATTTGCCAAGCTTCACGGTGGAATAGAATTTAGCAAATTAGATTTGAAAATGGCTTATCTTCAACTGGAGCTGGACGATACTAAAAAATGGTGTTGTATAAACACACATATAGGTTTGTTTAGGTATAAAAGGCTGGCTTTTGGTTTAGCTAACGCACCATTTATATTTCAACGGACAATGGAACAGTTATTAGGTGATATAGATGGTATATGTATATATTTAGATGATATTTTAATAACAGCTCCTAACAGGGTTTTGCATTTAGAAAGATTAGAACTGGTTCTAAAAAGATTACAAGAAGCGGGTTTACGAGTGAAACGTGATAAATGCGAGTTATTTAAAAAATCTGTTGAGTATCTCGGTTATGTGATAGACAAAGACGGTTTACACAAATCAAACACTAAAATCGAAGCAATTGTGAAATGCTTACCTGCAAAGAACGTTAGTGAATTAAAATCATTTTTAGGGATGGTGAACTATTACCGTTGTTTTGTTCCGAATACATCTTCTGTACTTAATTCCTTAAATAATTTATTGAAAAAAGGTGTAAAATGGGAGTGGGGCCAATCTCAGTCAGAGGCGTTTGAAAGAATCAAGAGAGAACTGATTTCGGATCGCGTGCTGGCCCATTACCACCCTGAGTACCCCACTATCGTGACGTGTGATGCGGGTCCTGAAGGTCTGGGGGCGGTGCTCGCGCAGCAGCAGCCCGACGGCTCCGAGCGAGTGGTGGCTTATGCTTCTCGTTCTTTGTCGAAAGCCGAGTCTAATTATGCACAAATTCAGAAAGAAGCCACGTCCATCGTTTTTGCGATTAAAAAGTTTAATCATTATTTGTATGGCCGTACTGTACCATTTATATTGCGTACGGACCATAAACCACTTTTGGCTATTTTTGGTAAAGAAAAAGGTGTGCCCGTTTTGGCCGCGAATAGATTACAAAGGTATGCTTTGTTTTTATCTGCATATAATTTCCGCATTGAATATGTTAAAAGTGATGATAACGTGGCCGATTTCTTGTCTAGATCGGTTTCTTTATTGAATGTAGTAGAAGATATAGATCAAACGTTGTATATCAATTTCATTGGTGAATCAGTTCTACTACCGATTACTATTGAGAATATAAGAGTAGAAACCGCTTGTGACGGGATTTTACAAAAGGTGATGCGATTTATTCAGGATGGTTGGCCATCTAAAATACTAGATCCTCAGTTACGGCCGTTTTTCTTATGTCGTTTAGAACTGGCTGTCGAAAACGGATGTATTTTACGGGGCCACAAAATAGTAATTCCTTCCTGCTTTCGTGAAAGACTTTTAGATGAATTACACAGTTCGCATTTTGGCGTAGTTAAAACGAAATCTGAAGCTAGAACGCGTATGTGGTGGCCAAATATCGACAAAAATATTGAAGATAAAATAGGTTCATGTTCTGTATGCAACACGCTCCGCCGTAACCCACCTAAAGTGCCGCTAGCACCGTGGCCATACCCGGAGCGCGTTTGGGAACGCGTACATATAGATATGTTTATGTTGTCAGGTAAGCAGTTTTTAATCGCAGTTGACGCTCATTCTAAATGGGTCGAATGTTTTTCAATGCAAAAGACAGATAGTGAAGCCGTAATTAGTAAACTATGTGAAATGTTTAGCAGGTTTGGTTTAGTGCGTACCTTGGTTACTGACAATGCTACCAATTTTTGTTCCAATGAATTTGAAACGTTTTGTCAATTAAACGGAATCCAGCATTTGACCGGTGCGCCGTATCATGCAATGTCAAACGGACAAGCAGAAAATAGTGTCAAAACTGTAAAAAATGGTTTAAAAGCGATTTTTAATAACAACATGAACAATAAAAATGTATTAAGAATATTGAATAAGTTTTTGTTTGACTACAGGAACTCAATCCATTCGTCTACGGGATTTTCTCCAGCCCAATTGATGATCGGACGTCCTTTACGTTGTCGACTCGATTTGTTAAGGCCGTTGCAAGTAGACTCTTTACCGTCCTCGTCATCCGCTGCTAAAGATAATGTAATCAAAGCGCAATTGAACCAATGTAAACAGTTTGGAGGTAATAGGAATGTAAATTTTTCAGTAGGCGACAAGAGTTTTGATCAAACATTACTTTTATAATGGTACTAAACATATTTGGAAACAGGGTATTGTTAAGAAATGCCTAGGCTCTCGAATGTTTATAGTTAACATTTCTGGCGAAAATGTAAATGTAAAAAAACACATAGATCAGTTATTGGCGTACAAAGGTATCAACTCATCGTTAGATCAGGATGACGATGTAAGTGTTTTCGCAGATAATTTGCCTAAATCCACGGGTCAACCTAGTGAGCTGAATGCTGACTTGGTATCTGACTATGCTTCATCTACGTCTCCTGCGCGTGATGAGATGGATGAAGGGGAGGAAATACGAGCTGACTCGGATGATGCGTTTTTAGATGCAGTTTCTCCTGATGCTGCCCCTAACGTACGAAATGACGATCATTCGCATCATTCTAATGAAAGTGATAATGCAAATCAAAATCCTCAGCTTGTCCGCCGATATCCGATTCGAAAAACTCGGAATCAATTAAATTTTAAGTTTTAGTTTGTAAGTATTTTGTTAATAGTGGTGGAGGGATGTAGTGTATCGATATACATACTTATTTCTATGATCTGGTGTATCGATATACATACTTATTTCTATTTGTGGGTAGACTTGTTTGGCAGTTGGTTGTCAGCCATTAAACGAGTACAAGTGATTTGCAGTGTTTCCTTGCGTTATTCCCTAAAATACTGAACAATTATATAAAGAGTTATAATAAAAAGGCCACGATAAAATATAAATAATAGACAAAAAACTATAATGACGATAGTATATAGTTTTAGCTTACGTTAAATAGATTATCAAAACAATGAAAGCATGCATAATAAATAAATATATACAATAGACAAGAAGTACCCATATTAACAGTGGTTAGGAATCAAAAAATAAATAAAAATTAAAAACATTCTGTGCCACATTACTTAGTACATACTTTAGTAGACAAAACAATAAAAAGAGAACTAAAAAATGAAAAGACGTAGGAACAAAATTTATTCGGGTTCGTTGGGGCAGCTGTAAGTATAGAAAACTGATTTCATACCTATACTTAAGCGTAATCACGGAACAGACTTTTGCAAGTCTATTAGGTGTCTCTTAAACTTTATTCTGAAGTTGGGCTTACTTAGCAGATCACGTAATGGTGGAGGGAGGGAGTTCCAGCATTTAGGGGCACAGAAACGAAAACTACCACGAAATGCAGCAGAGCCGTGTCGTGGTGTACGTAGTAATAAAGATGAAGCACGTATTGCATATCTATTGTGATATTGAACCCAATCAAGTTTAGAATAGAGATAGTACGGCTTTTGGGTCTTCACCACACCAAACATTAAAGTTGCAAGATGCAGATCTCTCCTGTGCTTCATATTTAATATATTATGCTCATTCAGGAATTGTGTTATATGGCTACGTGGAGGAACATCAAAACAGAATCGTGCACAAGCGTTTTGAACTCTCTGGATTAGACGAGATGTTTTAGAGAGCAGGCGGGGACCATACACACAGTCAACGTAGTTAAACCTGGAAAGCACTAATGAGTCCACGAGCATAGTACGGAGGTCTGGACTCAAATAGTTTCTTACTTTATATAGGACTTTTAAGCGATAAAAAGAATTTCTAACAGACTCGGATACGTGGTGTTCGAACCTTAACTGTTCGTCTAGAATAAGACCAAGATTCTTAGCTTCGTAGACTCGCTCGATTATCTCCCCACTAATAACCAATTGCGGATTTAAATTAGTTATTTTCATAATTTGATTTTTTGTACCAAACATCATATACTTAGTCTTCCTAGCATTTAGTAGTAAGGAATTTGATACAGCCGGGTCTCGAATCCTTTCCAAATCTTGATTAAGTTTACTTTCTGCATCTCTTATATCCTCTGGTTTAAAAGATAGGTACATCTGAATGTCATCGGCATAGATATGGAACTTGCAATGTTGGATGCAATTTACAATATCAGCGCTGTATAGGATGAATAGAACTGGGCCGAGAATGGAGCCTTGTGGGACCCCTCTAGTCACTTTACGCATATCGGAAGTCGTAGCTAGCCCATTATCCTTCTTGATTTCTACAAGTTGTTCACGATTACTCAGATATGTATCAAACCACCTAATAGTATTGGAATCAAAACCATAGAAATTTAGTTTAGATAAAAGAAGAGATATGTTAATCGAATCGAAAGCACGTGAAAAGTCTAGAAGAACCAAGATCGTGCCCTTACCCTTGTCTTGAGCTGCAAGAATATTGTCCGTTACGTCCAATAGTGCGGTATTCGTTCCTCTACTTTTTCTAAAACCTGATTGAAGATCAGGTAAAATGTTATGAATTTCCAAGTATTCAGTCATTTGAGTACAGACCACCTTTTCCAGTACCTTAGATAGGCAGGGCAAGATACTAATGGGTCGCAAGTCTTTTAATTCAATAGGGTCGGGGATCTTTGGTATAGGCTTTACTACAGCTTTTTTTCCAGATCGTGGGAAAGACTGCAGAGACGAGTGACCTATTAACAATAGCTGTAATAGTATTCAAGCTTTGAGGAAGCGTGAGCGTGATCATATCTAAGGAAATTTTGTCAAACTCAAGGGCGTTTGATTTAATTTGTTTTAAAATTTTTAATACAATTGATGAATCTATTGGTTTTAGAGAAAACGTGGCTTTACAATATTTATGAAATTCAAAATAAGTCAGGTCAGAAATTTGAATACAGGAATTACCAGATACGTTAAGGAAGTGATCATTAATTATGTTAGGATTATCAAATAGGGTAGGCAATTCCATTGATTTTGGCGGTAGGATATTTGATTTTAAATTCTTCCATAGAGCTTTAGAATTATTAATATTGTGGTTAATGTTCTGTTCAAAAAATGCCTTTTTCTCGCTATGTAATGCAAATATAACATGTTTCTTTAAGTCCTTATAAAGGAGTTTATGACTTTCAAGTTTAGTCTCACGAAACTTAGCGAGTGCTGCGTCACGGAGACGCATCATAAGCTTAACATTATCAGTAAGCCACGGACTAGGTAATTCTTTTATGATTGTCGACTTGATTGGAGCATGCAAGTCGAATAGTAGCGTAATTACGTCATTAAAATCCGCTATCATACTATCAACGTGGTCTCGCGTGGTAATGTAATCCCATCGAATCGACTAAGTCGCTGGTGAACAGATCGAAGCAGATATCTTTAATTGGCCTAAAACTAATAAACTTTGGTGTCATTTTTGGTTTTATAAAATAAAATTCGCACGTTATAAAAGCATGGCCAGTCTCTGACCCTATAGGTTCAACACATACATTGCGTGGTCGCACGTTAGAACAGACCACGTCGATAAGTGTTTGACTGTGATCTGTAAAATGAGTGGGATTCTGTATCACCTGTTTTAACTCTGTACTGACTAGAAACTCATTGAGAAGTTTTGTTTTAACGTCATCACCATTCATCATATCGATGTTAAAATCACCCAGAATAATCATACTATCACAGCTAGAAAAAAATGCAACAGAGTCCATTAAAGCCTCGAGAAATTCGTTCACTTTTACCCGTTGCGAACGATACGCAGTGCCTATTACTATCTTAGAAGACTTTATAGTAAGTGTGAGCCACATCTGTTTTACATTAGGGTTAATGGGGTGAGCACGTATTCGCACGTTAACACCGCGCTTGATATAAAAACCAACGCCTCCACCACGACCGTCCCGCATGCTGACTGGACGTGGCGTGTAACGCAGTCGGTAATTGGGCAGGAAGGGGGCGCGACCTATCTCTCCCTCTCTTATCCAAGTCTCATTAATTGCCACGATATCCATTGAGTACTTAAGCATAGTTGCAATAAAATCATCATGACCTGTACCCAAGGAACCAGCATTATGAAGACCAATCTTGAGAAATTTGTTGTTACCCATTTTTAAAAACAATGGTTATACTATAAATAAGTTTTATTGAAGAAAAGTGTAAACAAATTACAATGCTGGCTGTTAGAAAATAGTTATATGACATATACGGTACATAATAATATAATGATTGGTAAATAATATATGAAACTAGATACAAATAAATAATTCGATATTATGTAAGTAAATATAATAGGACGTGGGATAAAGTGACAGGATATTCCGGGCAGCATACGCCACACATACACGATAACAAGCAGACACAGGGTCGTCCGTACAAAATAACATGTTTTACAAAAATATAGTAGAACATAAAACAAAGAAATAGAATATTTACACAGAAAAAATTATAGGCAAATAATGACTGCTCAATTTTAATTAAAATTATGAAAAACAAAATTTTAAGTTTCAGTAAGTTATGTAAGTTAAACAAATACAATACATGATTGCAATATTGATAATGAGCAGAAGTATAACATATTGCTATGACAGATAAGACAGAGAGACAGATGGTCGACTCATTCAGAGGTTATGGGAAAAATTGGTTCCAAGTCCATATCATTTCTGATTCTAAAATAAGGAGCACCGTGCTCCTTCCTGACATAGATGCGTCCTTCTTTTGACCAGCAATATTTCCATGCAAGTTTACGGCACTCCTCTCTGGCCTTGGCGAACATTTGCCCATTTAATTTTGTAAGGCGCTCATTAACATAGATGCGGGCGGATGCCCCCTCCAAACCAAGATCAGTGGTGGTCAAGCCACGACGGACACGAGCAGACTGGAGGTACTCATCCCGGGTGATACGACGTGCAAGGCGGACGATGATGCGGCATGCGCGAAGCGGTGCTGATGATGATGATGTACCATCCTGCGCACGGCGGGGGGCCCCCTCTCTCTCAGCTAGCACAATGTCTCGTTCATCCAACGTCATGCCCATTTTAGTGCCAATTAAAGAAGCTAAGTGAGCCGGGGTTTCACCATTTCGCTCAGGTAAACCAGTAATCACCACGTCATTGAGCAGGTATTCCTGTTCGCGATCGTTGAGCTGAGATTTCACCTCCTCAAGGGCTTGTTCCAGTGCATTCGTCTCCTCCGACTGAATAGGGGCTTCCCGAGCTAATTCTAACGCCAGTAAGCGGGCATCTAGCTCATCCATCCGTTCATTAAAACTTGAACGTGCTGATGACAGTTCTTTCTTGAGTTCACGCATTTCTTCAAGAAATGAGCTCATTTTGTCATTAGACGATTTAAATTCCGATGTCATGAGCTTTTGTATATTAGCGAACTCGGACCGCATTTCGTCTCTAAGCGTACGCACCACATCGGTGTTAATCCGACTCGATGACTTAGCCACACCGGTTGAAACCGATTGCACGGCTGGCTCTTCGCTGATCAGGGTCGGATCTAAGTAGCACTCACCCATGACGGGCGTAGACGGGTCACGCCCTTTGGGCGTCTTGCACTGGCATTCTCCACATCTCCAGGAATTATCTACCGTGACACCAACTGGTACTCGAACACATTCATTGTGAATTCGAGACTTACACTTAGGACAACTAATGCCATCTTTTGCCCCCAAGAATTTTCCACAAGCTACACATTTAACCATTTTTCGTAGAATGGTAGCTTGATCGATTATCAATAGGCAGAAACACAATTCGCAGCTTCTACGGAGCGACGCTTCAAATATATTTCAACAGATGGCAGCACGTACTCCTGTATTATCTTAATAATAATATTATTACTAGATTCTCGATTAGCCCAGACTGTAGTTAATCTGCGCAAAGAGCACAACGACAACAACTTCTAGATTTGCGGGATGTCGGAATTAAATTATAGCACCACTGTTGTGTTTTTTTTTGTTGAGGGTAATTAAACTTACTGGTCAGGTAATGATTTCCCTGTATCTATAATAACTTCAATATCACTGAGCACTAGTGCGAGATAACAACTTCACAGGTTTGTTGCACAGTATACCGTAAATTTACTATACTCTGGCGTTATACAGAACTCTCAATATATTTATACACGCAAAAATAGGACGGACAGTATCAACTATACTTCACGTTCGCGACGTCACTCGACTATTGCTGGACATTTCACACAGCGCTATCTACCCCGAAACTAAACAGAGCTTGTACTATGGATGTGTATTTATATACTTTTTTGTAAATACATACTTATAATATATAATCCAACATTCAGACTCGGAACAAATATCTGTATATCATGCAAACATTTATTCCGCGGCGAGAATCGAACCCGCTACCTCCTGCGTCTCTGTTGTATTGTGTTTTATTTCACTGATGATATTATCTGAACACAGAACTGTTTATGAATTATTTGATTTATGTATTTAGATTATTTAATTTACGTATTTGGTTCTCACCGTGAGTAAATCAAAAATAAATAAATGATTCATCACTCATGCTCTGAAAATTGGTCATTTTTAGCTCGATTCTTGATGCGTAAATGCAATTTACGCCCCTGGGGCCGAAAGTGAATTTGATAATAGAATGAAGTATTCATAACATACTAAAATGAAATACAACCTCCATGACAAATCGTAATTCTAATTGAAATTAAAGTGGGTATATTCATAAATAGCGTAAATGCTGAAATTAAATACAAACTCCACGATAAATCCTTATTTATATTAAATAAAAGAGGTCATAGTTCAGTAGTGATAAAAAGACAATGGATACCGGGAACAGACTTTATTAATTTCCTTGCATTCGTGATGAAAAGTTATGTATTATACTCGGGTGTAGGATGTAAGCGATCAACAGCTACCTCCACTTCTAGGGAGCAATTGATCGCTTACGCCCTTTACATAACAATCTACTAACTATAGTTATACTTTATGTGAAGAAGGAGGTGCGAATGTATTTACGTCGCAAACACTTTGCGCGGGCAACTAGTAATAATAATAGCTTTTTTAATTTAATTTCACACACACACATCAATACACACACAACATACATGCATACACACACACACACACGTACGTACGCATTCTACCTATATACACACACCGTATGTTACGGTACACCTACGAAATCGGGCAATTTCAGAGGTACACCATAAATAAAAAATAAAATTTTAATCATACAATTATCGTTTATTCTTAAGTTTTAATCAATTCAGAAACTTACACATAATTTTAAAGCATAAGTTGTATTTAATGCGAAACATGAGCTTGTTTTATTGAGCAAATTTTGTTTTTTTGTTTTTTTTGGAGACTAAAATTATAATGGCTGACGGAAATGCAGCCCATTTCCGTCAGCCATTATAATTTTATAAGAAATTGATTTTTCCCGCGGCACACCAATGAGGATCCGTAACGTTTTTAGTTGAGAGTGCAGATTTACAGAGCTGAGAAATCCTTAACGCGCCGGCGAACCCTGAGAGCAACTTCAATTCGGCCGCGTCAAAAACTTCGGCCTGAATATCGTTATCCCTGTTTAGTGACGAAGTTTAGCCACGCAGAGCGACAGTGATAGCAATAGAACGATTCTAAATTTGATTAGATTTTGACCGTGTTCCGTAATACCAAAAATGATGACTGAAAACTTGTTGTATTTTTCTCATTGTGTTATTATTCTGTAACTAGACGATATAATCTATGTTCCCATGACTAGGATACGTAAGATGTTATTGTTTTTAATACGAAACCATTAGGTTGAAAACAGGTCTTTTATGACGTAAAAACATGCAGAATGCGATACGCTTCTATTTCATATTAGGTAAATATTTTGATCTAATATATGGTTGGGAACCTAGATAAATACTATTCAAATTAAAATAATACCTTTTTAAGGTAGAAATATGCTCCAATTAGAAATGATCTTGGTAGTACGTGTTGTATGGGCGATTGTCCCTCGGTGTCCGCTTAACATATAGTGCAAAAATTTTGGTTCTACGACAAAAATTTACGAAGTTATGACTAAATTATTAGCGAAGTTCACTGAACGGCCGCCGCGGTAGCTGTGACGTCACTGGGATGGTCGCCGCCAGTTAGCCGTTGGCAGCGTTAGAGCGCGCAGTGTTGTTTGGTTAGTTGTGACTTTAAAAGAAACTAAGGGTCTGATTTGTGTCTAATTCACCTTTTTAACTATGTATAAATATTGTATAGTGCCGAAATGTACAAATACTTCTATTAAAACACCAGAAGAACTATTTTTTAAGGTGCCAAAAGACCCAAAACTTCGTGAAAAATGGTATTCTGTTGTAAAAAGAGATGATAAAAAAGCAGCACAGTCTAGACATTCCACGTTCAAAACCGTCTCCTCTTTTTCATCACATGTAAATGTGCAGCAATAGGCCTTACTTTTTATTCTATGTTCAGGCGTTATTTTTGCTTTTACTGTACAAACATGTCCCGACCTCTGGACTTGGACAAATCCTACAGCATCATCTCCATAGGTTTCACGAGCAGATCTGTAATAAGTAAATAAAACGGAATAAAAATATATATAAGTAAAAACATATGATAGTGAAGTAAAAAACAAATTATTGATCGAGCGAAGCGAGATCTCCAAATCAACTTGGGCAAATCGGCGATGTATGTATGTATGTATGTTTGTCCGAGGATAACTTTCAAAGCGTTTATCCGATCATCGTGAAATTTGGTATATGGTGGCACAATTTTGGTGTGATTCAATGAGCTAAAAATGTTGGGGGGTTGTTGAGATATTGGGGCTCAAGAGAGGTAAAAAAAACCAAAATGGGACTATCCGGTCAAATGGCACGTTTAATAAAAGGTCTTTGTGAGTACATTTCGATCCCGTTTTTATTTTTAGTTTAAACTTTGTAGTTTTTAAGTTATTAGCCATAATATAAACTGAACTTTGACAAAATTCACAGGCTACAGCAGTGATCCCACAGTGCTGAAATTTTGTATGAGTGTAGCTTTAGTTAAACAAATATAGGCAAGTCTGAAATCCAGAATAACTGCAATTTCTACCCCAAAAAATTATAACCAAATACATGAACTCCCGTTACCTGTAATATGAATGAAACTGTAGGTCAAGTACTTTGGTTATGCATTTCGTGGCACTATTTCGATAGTCAAAGATTACGAATAATATTGTTTTGTTTTTATGGGAGACTCGCGAGATCTCAGTTCGGGGCGAACCACTGGTTATTTATATTCAACTCATCCTAAGTAAGTACATACCGAATTAATGATTTGTAACAATGGCCGAGATAGTAATAATAATGAGAATGATCAGTAAGTGCAGAGAACCATGCACTGTATAAAGTGAAAGTTGGTTAAAAAGTCATCCGCGAAAAGATTTACAACAACGAAAACAACGTTCGTTTATCAAGATACTAAGAACACGAATAAAGCTATAACTATGAGTTAAGATTCATAAGTTTAAAAAGTTTAAGTTTCAGAACGTTTGAGGTAAGTGTAAAAAGAATTAATGTATAATTCTTTTTACACTTACCTCAAACGTTCTGAATACATCCCTGTACCTATACTTAACATTGTAGGTACTTTACCTACAACTAATAGCGTAGACCTAAAGATTACTAATAAGCACCTATGTACGTATAAAATAAATAAATATGTATATATATATAAAAATAAATAATATAGATAAATAAGCAGCACCCTTGCCCTTGTAGTTTCTAACCACGGATTTCAGCGCTCGTGAACTTAGAATGATTACCTAGGTAATCAAATACCATGAAAGAATCCACTTTTGGAAGGTTATCTGATTGAGCTTGCACAAAACCAGGTTCTATTTTATTAGTACTCATATTATGTAAGTTTTTTACACACTCACTTATACTCTAACAACTCTATAAGTAAACAAATTGACAAATGTAGTGAACAAACGCGTGGCCTCTACGCCCTAAGAGTGCCGCTTGCGCTCGGTTCCGTCACAGTGACGTCACACGCACCCGCGCACATTGACGTTTAGCGGGAGGAACGGCATAAGTTTACTACCATTATTATCTTCGTAAATAATGGTCCGATTTTGATAATTCAAAAAGATATATTATTTATATGTCTTAAAGAATAACGTAGATACTAGTTCTATTGAATTTTCTATAACAGTACTGATCCTCATTAATGACCACGGTACACCAGTGTGCCGCGGGACACACTTTGCGGAACACTGGTATACCCTATTCTATGTATAAATCTGTAACCTAAATAAAAAATTGCATGGCTATTGAAAAGCGGGGTCCTCTGATTCAAGTATTGTATTTTAATAACCTAAAAGAATAAATAAAATAAATATTGCTGGACATTTAACACAGCGCTATCTAGCCCCAAACTAAGCAGAGCTTGTACTATGGGTACCAGCTAACTGATAGAATACTAATATACATTTTTTTTTGTAAATACATACTTATAATATTATATAGAGAAACAACCAGACCCGGAACAAATATCTGTAGATCATGCAAACATTTGTTCCGCGGCGGGAATCGAACCCGCTTCCTCCTGTGTCTCAGCCGGCTATCCGCCCACTGCGCCACGGAGGTCGTCATGATAAAGTTTTATATTTTGGGTAACCTTTCGTTTTTTTTTTCAGAACTTGCCATTACATCCTTGGTGTGGAATCACCTTTAATATGTGATATATTGCCGCTGGCGGACGAGCACGGCCTCATCAAGTCAGCCAAGTCAGTCCTGGCGCGGCAGGACAATGTGGAAGATGTGAAGGAGGAGGTGGAATATACAGAGAACATACTCAAACTGGTCGACGACTAGCTGTGTGAAGATGTGCATCTGGACTATTTAAATCGTTGCGAAACAAATAGAGACTTATACCTACACGGTATCCTTTAAATCACTGTTTTCCTAAAACAAACATTGTTCAGACCATGGTCTACAAACTGTTTTTAGCATCAAATAAGAAGATAAATAAATAAAATCTAGACCTTCTCAAATAAGTCTAACTTTATTCAATAACTAACCGTGACATTATTTCCTACTAAATATTATTTCTTTTGTTGCGATACGGCAGCGGCCTTCAAGGGGTGAACGACAAATGTCCTGTCCAGTCTATTAAAAAGTACAGAGTACTAGTCATGTCAAATATAGAATTTCGATAGGTCCGTAAAAAATGGAGTCAATGGCACATGTAGAAATGATTACGTGACCTAAGTTAGATACCTAGTAGCTACCGGTCAGCGTGCTGTCTATGTTGTAGGGCGTAACGTTAAAATAGACGTTTTAAGTTCGCAACTTATAATATTTTTCAAAGACCGATTTCGTTTTGTTTTTTAATTTGATGTTATAAACTGTTAGTAGACCATGGTCTGAACAACGTTTGTTCTGGGAAAACAGTGATTTAAAGGACACCGTGTATATCTGTATCTGAACCATTGTTGTATGGAACTTGCGCAGTACCTACGCTAGATACTTACATCGCCCTCTGCCTCTGCCTGTAGACATTAAATTATTTATAACCAGCTTCCGCCCGCGGCTTTGCACGCGTGGTTTGTCAATAAAAAGTAGCCTATGTGCCTATCTAGGTCATAATCTATAGATACACCAAATTTCATAGAATTTGGTTCAGCCGTTATGACGTGATTGAGTAACAAACAAACATTCAAACTTTCGCATTTGTAATATTAGTGTTATTGCTTGAAGTTTTAGTTATTTTTAACTAGTTTGTCTATAAGTCTATTTGTTTCGCAAGGATTTAAAAAGTGTGTCCTCAGTCCAGATGCACATAAATTATAAAATCGGTCGTAAATATATTAATATAAATGTTATTTTGGCTTTTATTGAACATAATGGTCACAGACATACCCAAGATTAGCAAGCTGACGTGGCAGTTAGCTCGAAGAACTGTCGGCCGTCGGGGCAGACAGGGCCGGATTAACCCTATCAATTAGCCCCTAGGCAATGCAATTCTCGGGGCCCCTTTCCTTACTTTTTAAAATATATTTTTTTCTATTACAAAAGTTGAGTCGATCAGATCGACTCCTGCTTTTTGCTTTAATTGAAATGATCGTAATGAGTTGATTATAGTTAAGGGGACACCGGAGGGACAATCGCCCATACAACACGTACTACCAAGATCATTTCTAATTGGAGCATATTTCTACCTTAATAAGGTATTATTATAATTTGAATAGTATTTATCTAGGTTCCCAACCATATATTAGATTAAAATACTTACCTAAAATGAAATAGAAGCGTATCGCATTCTGCATGTTTTTACGTCATAAAATACCTGTTTTCAACCTAATTGTTTCGTATTAAAAACAACAACATCTTACGTATCCTAGTCATGGGAACATAGATTATATCGTCTAGTTACAGAATAACAACACAATGAGAAAAATACAAGTTTTCTGTCTTCATTTTTGGTATTACGGAACACCGTCAAAATCTAATCAAATTTAGAATCGTTCTATTGCTATCACTGTCGCTCTGCGTGGCCAAACTTCGTCACTAAACAGGGATAGCGATATTCAGGCCGAAGTTTTTGACGCGGCCGAATTGAAGTTGCGCTCAGGGTTCGCCGGCGCGTTAAGAGTAGTTATAGTCCAGGTCACATGATGGAGTAGGGAATTTAAATTAGACGTGACGCGGTTATTTTAAATTTATTCTTGTTAAATGCAATAAAATATATTGTATACCGAAAGAAAATATTTTTGTGAAGTAGGTACAATAAGTGTAAATAGCAACGCTTCTAACTTTTTTAGATACAAAATCGTTTAAAACATCTTGGAAGTTGACCTTTAAGTAAAATGTTTTTTTCTATGGCAACATTACCTACTGTAAATAATGGGGAATGTCACGAATGAAACGTTTTTTTTCTTCGTGCGTGGCCCGCATCGACTAGGCCCCCGTGGGCCCCTAGCTAGGCAGTTGCCTAATCCGCCGTATGAATAATTCGGCCCTGGGGGCAGAAAGCGCAGCGTAGGACGGCCGAATAGATGGAAAGATCTGATAATGGTTGCTGGGAGCCGTTGGGTGCAGGCAGCACGAGATTCGGTCGCTCTGGAAATGTATGGGGGAGGCCTATGTTCATCAGTGGACGTACTATGATGATGATGAATGGTCGTTCTACACGTACGTTCATGCTCGATGAGCGTATAATCGTATTCGACGTTTTCGAGTCTTGAGCATTTCAGTTCGACTTCGAACAGTACTATACATTTGATCTTGCTCGGTCGGACGCAAAAACGACGAAAGCACCTTACCAGTATGTAGCAAAAACCGACAGGTCGAATAAATTCTTACGACTGTCCCGTATTGAAATTGTGTCAGAGGCTCAGATTTTTTTTTAAACTGATAGGTACTTATTATACTAGTGTTTCGCCCCGAACTGAGAACTCGCGAGTCTCCGATTAAAACAAAAAAATATTATTTGTAATCTTGGACTATCAAAATAGTGCCACCAATAAATAACCAAATTACTTGACCAACAGTTTCATTCAAATTACAGGTAACGGGAGTTCATGTATGTGGTTATGGTTTTTTAGAGTAGAAATTACAGTTATTCTGGATTTCAGACTTGCCTATATTTGTGTCACTTAAACTACACGCATACAAAATTACAACACTGGGGTCACTGGTGTATCCTGTGAATTTTGTCAAAGTTTAGTTTTTATTATGGATAATACCTCAAAAACTATAAAGAATATTCAAAAAATAAAAAGAAAGTCTAAATGTACTAATGAATACCTTTCATTTGACGTCCCACTTGACCTAACAGCCTCATTTTCATTTTTTTACCCCTCGAACCCCAATATCTCAACGATCCCCAACATTTTTAGCTTATTTAGTCACAACAAAATTGTGCCATCACTACCTACCTATTTATTTAATTTCACGATGATCGGATCAACGCTTTGTAAGTTATCCTGTACATACAATGCCGATTTGCCCAAGTTTATTTAGAGATCTCGCTTCGCTCGATCAATAAAAACACTTAAAAAACCTTAGGTTTGTCCTAAGCGTAAAACAAAGCATTCCTCTTTAGTAAACTATTTGCATGTAAGAAATTCTCGTAAACATACCCGTGCGCGATAAGTTGGGACCTGAGTGCGGTGACGTCATATTGGCGTGTTTGTACCGCCTGCAAAAAAGCGAACATAACAAGCAGCCGCCAGCGGCTTCGTCTTTTTTAACCTAATTTATTATGTTACTTAGGGAGGACGCTGCTTTTTATCTTAATCTTTTTTACACTATTTGAATAAAATAAAAATACAATGTTTAAGTTAATACATTTATTTTATCTATTATTTACATTATCTCATCTTCGTCACTACTTAGTGGACAGGTAAACAAAACTGTTTGTTCCGTTTTTCGTTTTCAAAAAACTAACACTTTTAGTACGAGGTTTCTTTCTCCGCTATGCAAAGGTTTACCCTTCATAATGATAACAAAAACCCTTAACAAGAACTATAACAACAAAAACTACAACAACAAAACAATAACACAAACGAAAACTAAAAGAATTCCAGAGCGCGTCGTTACGTGACGTAGGCCAGTACGAGACTAAAAACCCTAGTAAAAAATAGTGATGCGAACGGTACAATACGGGCGCCATCGGGGAAGTGCAGGGGAAGCGGTCGGGGAGTCGCATTCCTAGCAGGTCCCAAGTTATCGCGCACGAGTAATACCACTGTTTCATTACTTTCATATGTGCTGGCTAAGTAACGATTATTTATCTCGCGTCTTAAGGTGTAGGTCAGCTAAAGAGACGTTACTTCTTGGTTTCCTGTCGGTCATCTGTATGGTCAGTTTCCTGCAGGGAATCCAGTTAGTTGTAGCGCTAACGTTGCGACAGGGGCTGTGGCTTGGCTCTCAAAAAGCTTGGAATGTTCGAACGTACAAGCCGCATGTCCGAGCGCCGACTCGATGTCGCGATAAGCTGGATGGAGAGCGATGTGGTGCACCCATGGCCGTAGCCAAGGGCGGATCATGGGGGTCATGACCCCCACCCTCAGCTAGGTCTAGGACCTAGGTGGACCACTAATTAAAATTGTTAAACATAATGTTTTTATATATTTTTTGTCCAAATATAGGTTTTATGTAAGTACATTCAATATTTAATTAATTTAATATAATATTTTGATTTTAAAAATTGATTTTGTTATTTAAATATAGGTATTTTTAAGTACAGTATGTAAGTACATTAATAAAATACCTACTTTTTACTTGTATCTATGATTATAAAAATTCAATTATAACTTCTTGTGACTTGACCATGACTATGTGACCCCCCTGGCACTAAAGCTGGATCCGCCCTTGGCCGTAGCTAGGGGGGCGGGGGGCATTGAGCGGAAATGCCCTAGCAGTGCCGGTTCTATCAACATATTTAGATGCGAGAACTGAAAGTGAAAGTGCTTCTCCAAATACAAAACTTAATTGTCTGGTCTGTAGGCTGAGTAGGAACATTGCGCTCGAGTTATCTATAGGTACTTCCTGCTCATGTGCGCCGGCAGGGGGGTGCACTTGCACCTCTTGGGAATCTCGGCATCAAGGAACTATTGAAATAAAAAGCCGTCTGTTGGAAATCATTTTTTATTCACAATAATTAGTAGGCAGTAATTACACAATTCTCATTTAAAAAGCAATTGCAGCCGGCGGGGTTAAATTTTAAAATTTAAATTAATTTTGTTTAAAGTTCTTACAGACCACTGAATAAGAGGAGACTCTTCTAACACAGGGCTTTAACTTTAAAAAAAGAGCTGCCAACCTTAAAAGTATTTAAAAATATAATTGTAACAAACAAAAATAAGGTTTTTTATGTGTTATGAATGAAAGCTTGTATATTTTTTGATTGTAGCTCGAATAAGTTAAAAGTCTCATCGACTTTTTTATAATCTTAACTGAATTCCGAAAATGACATCTAGTTCTGATGCAACTGTACTAACGGTATTCATAATCATTGCACAACTATTTTTTTTAATCAATCTGTTTTGTTTTGTAAGTATTTCTTATTGTCAGGAGAAAGTTCTTATGAAAGAAAAAATTAAGAAAATTGCGCGCAAAATTAGAAAACTTAAGAATACTTAACCACCTACTTTATAATTTTATAATGTAGGTTACATATGACGTTTGACATAGAATTGACAGAATGCGTGCTGCAAATATCGTCAAAGAGGATGTAAAAAAAAAAATATCGTTTGAAATAGATGCTTCGGTCGGAGTTATCCCGAGATATTGTCTATATATAGTTATAAAAATTAATTGCTGTGCGTTAGTCTCGCTAAAACTCGAGAACGGGTGGAGCGATTTGGCTAATTTTGGTATTGAATTATTTGTGGAAGTCATTCATTTTCTCATACATAATGATGGCCGGGGACAACAATTGACAATTCTACCAGAGTGACGTATATTGACAGCTCGCGTTATATGCATGTCAAGGCGGTACGAAGTTCGGCGGGTCAACTAGTATAGTATAATTCTGTTCCTATTCTGTGGCATATCTTCGAGTAGACAGCGTCTCCATAAACGTGTCCTAAGTATACCTGCACGTACATAGATAGGTACATCATTTAGTTCTCGGAAACAAAATAATAACTGCACAGGCTTCTCTACCATACAGCATTATGGCTTTCCCCCAGTGTGGATTCTTATATGTCTAATCAAATAACTACCTTGAGTAAATGATTTATTGCATACGTATGTTGCAAGCATATGGCTTTTCTCCAGTGAGAATTCTCCTGTGTTTAATCAAGTTACTGCCATGAGTAAATGATTTTTTGCATATATTGCAAGTATATGGCTTTTCTCCAGTATGGGTTCTCTTGTGTTCAATCAAACTACTGCATTGGGTAAATGATTTTTTGCATATGTTGCAAGCATATGGTTTTTCTCCAGTATGGGTTCTCTTGTGTTTAATCAAAACACTGCCTCGAGTAAATGATTTTTTGCATATGTTGCAAGCATATGGTTTTTCTCCAGTATGGGTTCTCTTGTGTATAATCAAACTACTGCCTTGGGTAAATGATTTTTTGCATATGTTGCAAGCATATGGCTTTTCTCCAGTGTGAATTCTCCTGTGTTTAATCAAACTACTGCCATGAGAAAATGATTTTTTGCATATATTGCAAGCATATGACTTTTCTCCAGTATGGGTTCTCTTGTGTTCAACCAAACTCCCTCTTGTGGTAAATGATTTATTGCACATGTTGCAAGTATATGGCTTTTCTCCAGTATGGGTTCTCTTGTGTGCAATCAAATTACTGCTTGTGGTAAATGATTTATTGCACATGTTGCAAGCATATAGCTTTTCTCCAGTATGGGTTCTCTTGTGTGCAATCAAATTACTGCTTTGGGTAAATGATTTATTGCATATGTTGCAAGCATATGGTTTTTCTCCAGTATGGGTTCTCTTGTGTTTAGTCAAACTACTGCCTTGAGTAAATGTCTTATTGCACATGTTGCAGACGTGCTGCTTATTACTGAAATGAATCAGCATGTGTTGCGCTAGTTTTCTTTTTATTGCAAATGTTTTGTTGCACACACCACAACAGAATGACAAAGCAAACACATTGTTTGTCTCAGTTTTCACTTTTACTGGAGGTTGTTCCAAGCTTATTATATTAACATCGACTGTGACATCTTCTGCAAGTGTACTCTCCTCTATGTCAATGGATTCTTTTGTTATTAGAACTTCTTCTTTAACTTTAACTTCAGTATTTCCTTGGTTTGTGTAGTAATCAATTGTGGATATGAATGGTAAAGCAGTCACAGATAGGTTGTGAGTGATTGCTGTTGGTGAAACTGCTTCCTCAGCCTGAAAACAAACGAAAATTAATATTAATGTTAATGTCTACCATTGTTGGCCATATATTGCATGAATTTAAAAACTTAGCTAAACGTTTGATATTAATGATATCAGACATTTAGCTAAGTAATGCAAAGATGGAGAGCTAAGATATGATTACTAAAAATCTTCATGTATACAATGTATAATATCATACTAATGATAGGTCAGGCAGGAAGAACAGATGTTAATTAACTTGAGGGTAAACCGAAATATAGCTTGTGTGTAGAATAACTATGGTGGTGAAATAACTAGAAGTGGAAGAAACAACAATGGTGGTAGTACTTCATCAGGCAAGCATCAACACAAAGAACTGGCTAACTATACCTCAGTGCCATGGAGTAAATGCTCTCTCTGGATTTGTTCAGATTTGTGACACATGTCAGAGAATCTGCAGCACCTCTGCAGCTGTGAGTAGCAGATGTAGCATATTGTGTGCGGCCTTCCATCTTCTGCATTCAACTGGAACAATGAGATATTTATTTCAATCGCATAAATAAAAATCCATTAAGGTTATCTTTTCAGGATATAAATTTAAAACAAACACAAGATCTATTTCCTAAAGCTACTGTCACACATTACAAAGTATTTAAATAGGTTCTTAGTGACATTAATTTTACTTCTGACTATATAAAATTCCACATTAACTTTTTGCTTCTCTATATGATTCGTAAGCTTGGTGACTTGTTTATTAGATTAAATTGAACAAATTTTTATTCACTACCGGTTTATGACATTCTAGAATTTTTTTATTATTATTCCAAGTATTTATTTTACAACACAGGCACTAAGCCTGGACCTTTAACATAGGCATTACCGGGGCTGGAGCCAACGAGAAAGAGGCCTATTTTCATTGGTCTTAAGTATCTATAAAATTCATATATTGGCAAGATGCGAGGTGGGATAGATGGTTAAACTATTGCAATAATGGATTATGAGGAGCATAGGTTCCGCTCTTGCGCCTCCGCCCTTGACCGGCAAACCAAGGGTCAGGGGTTTCTGTCAACCCCAGGGAGCAATGGGCTCTTAGGTGTCGCTACGCACCGAACGCTCGCCACAAGCGTGCTCTGCGGGATGAAAATGGAAATGGTGATGTGTGAAGCACTTTGTCGCTATCGACGTCGTCGGGGCCGTGCACGGTAAAGCTGAGGCATGCCCGGCGCCGAGTCAGCCGACAGTAGGTCGCCCTCGCCGCGCAGGTGGTCGCGTCGGCGGAGGCAGCGACCCGCTCTCGTCGCTCGCGGTGCAGCTGGTGTCCGGGGTATAATGCATGTCAACCCGGACGTCGACACGGAACTTGACGAGGCGTGCGGCGGTGGTTGTGAGCGTGCATTGAGTATCCGCTTGTTTTTGCTTTCTCGTGATTATTGATCGTTGATAAATTTTTATTACCTATTTGATCATGGAAAAAAATAGCCTTGTGTTTGTGTCCGTCACGTACAATACTCGTAGGATTGAATATTTACAGCCGAAAAAAGGTGCAATAGAAGCCGTTTCATTTATTTAGTTTAAATATTGTTGAACCATTACCATTACCATAATTCAATATTATTGAATTACCATTGTTGAATTTGGTTATTGCATAAGGTTGTAAACAGTTTTGAAAAATTATTGATCGAGCGAAGCGAGATCTCTAAATCAACTTGGGCAAATCGGCATTGTATGTTATGTATGTTTGTTTGTCCGAGGATAACTTTCGAAGCGTTGATCCGATCATTGTGAAATTTGATACATAGGTAGGTAGTGATGGCACAATTTTGGTGTGACTAATTGAGCTAAAAATGTTGTTAATGTTTAGATAGGTTACTGATAACCTATTGAGGTTCAAGAGGAGTAAAAAAAATAAAATGAGACTATTAGGTCAAGTTTCCACTTGACCTAATAGTCTCATTTTATTTTTTACGTCAAATGAAAGGTCTTCATTAGGTACATTTAGACTCCTCTTTTGTTTTTAGTTAATTCTTTATAGTTTTTGAGTTATTAGCCATAATAAATACTGAAACTTGACAAAATTCACAGGGTACCTACTTACACCCTACAGTGCTAAAATTTGGTACCTATGCTTGTAGCTTAAGTGACACAAATATAGGCCAGTCTGAAATCCAGAATAACTACAATTTGTACCCCAAAAAAGATAACCAAATTACATGAACTCCCGTTACCTGTAATTTGAATGAAACTATAGGTCAAGAAATTTGGTTGTATACTCATTTCGTTGGTCAAAGATTAAGACCGGCTTGCACAACGATCCCTAAACGTATTTAGCGACTAAACATGTTTAAATTTTACGTATATGTATGATTTGACCACTCTTTAAATCATATTTAGCCACTAAATACGTTTAGGTACCGTTGCGCGAGTCTCCCTAAGAATATTTTCTGTTTGCTTTGGGAAACTCGCGAGATTTTAGTTCGGGGCAAACCACTAGTTTAAATAAAATCAGAAAATCTCCGAGAAAATTGAATGTGTCAGCGGTGACATTTTATTATTATAGGTACATTTATTTTTATTATTTTTTTAATTATTCATTACAGAATCAACAGCACTTGATATCAATGTAAACAAACTCTTTTAGCTAATGCTTAATGCCAATAACAGATTTGACGACCTCCATGGCGCAGTGGGCGAACAGCCGGCTGAGGCGCAAGAGGTGGTGGGTTTGATTCCCGCCGCGGAACAAATGTTTGCATGATCTACAGATATTTGTTCCGGGTCTGATTGTTTTTCTATATATTATAAGTTGGCCGATGGGGCCGGAAAGTTCTCGAATGGAGGCCACGGACCGGCAAGCGTAGCGTAGGACGTCTACCTACAAGATGGGAAGACGACTTGGTAAGAACCGCAGGTCGGCGTTGGATGCCGGCCGCTTCCAACCGCAGTTCCTGGAGATCAATGAAGGAGGCCTTTGTCCAGCAGTGGACGTCCTACGGCTGATATGATGATGATGATAAGTATGTATTTACAAAAAAAAAGTATATAAGTATTCTATCAGTTATCTGGTTCCCATAGTAGCTCTGCTTAGTTTGGGGCTAGATAGCGCTGTGTGAAATGTCCAGCTATATTTATTTATTCTCATTTTATAGACATGACTTTTAAGAAATTAGTCACATAGAGAAAATGATTAAAAACACAATATACCTATAATTCATTTTCAAGGAATTTAGTAGTAGGTACGCATTTAAAGAATGAAAGAGGGAGGGATGCTGTGTAAATGTCAAGGAAGATGTACTAAAACAGTAAATGTGTATACTCGAGGGGGTGAGGGAGGGAGTGTAGTGTGTGATGTGCGAGTTTCTGAATATTTTATGGAACGCGCTATACGTATATGATTATGAACAGACATAAATTGTTTCTTAAAAGATGCTTTGCTAATAGAGAATATGTCTATTGATGAAAAAACCTTGTTGTCTCTATCTAGTGCGTGACAGATGACAGAGTTTTGGGCATAGTTGGTGTGACTGAGAGGAACATGAAAGAGGGTTGGGTGTCTAATACGTGTAAAAGATGTTTTGAATTGAAGAACGAGAGACGCTAACTCGGGGCTATCAATTCTATTACTGCAAACGTCATGTAGTAACTACATCAGCAGGAAAGAGCGCCGATCCTTTAACAGCATGAGTTTATAAAACCTACACAATACCTCATAAGTCATGCTTCTTTTTACAATGGGTGCGATAGTTTAACTTTTTAATGAATTTTGGATTGAATGCGCTCAATATCTTGCTCATATATTAAGTATGTTAGTGGGTTCCACATAATGCAACAGCATTATAAAAAACTTTAATACAATCAGCGTCGGAGAATTGCCAATTAACATGTATGACAAACCCTAGATTTCTGCAAGTTTTTGTAACTACCAAGGACTTGATCAGACATTAACATTTTTCAGTCAAAGATTACTATAAAATCTCGATCCAAGATTGCACATTTTTTATTATATTCTCTAAGTTTTAGGCTGCCATATATATTATAACTGTTGGTAATCGTGATATATCAACTTAATCATACCTAACATTGACATACTTTTATTATATAAATCCAAACTCAATTATAAATGCAGCGCCCTGAAGGGTGCATGTAAACAAACCTTCTTAAGCTAAATGTAAGACCTAGCAGCTGTATTGAATGACTGTCCATGTAGGTAATAAATGAAATGAAATATGAAAGTAGACATCCCGTTGCTGATATGGTAATGAACAATTTGGAAATGGTGGTAAAAGTTTAGTAGCTTTGTCAATGTACCTAATTATGTCTGTACACTGTCTGTTTGTTGAGAGAGAAACTGATTGCATATGGTGAGTGGGCAAGTATACATATGCGGGGCGCGCGCTCGGTTCCATCGCGGCCTCTGCGCCTAAAAATGGCGCCGCGGCACCGCTAGACCGATCTGCCTCAATGTGTCTGGGTTACTCACCCTAACATGCAATAGCAGGGAAAGCCTTGGACCAACAGAGATGGATACAACTAAGGATTTGTATCCGTAGGTAGTCGACAAAAGTCAAGAGCCAATTAGAAAACATTGTCGTTTACATGTTTTGAATGAAGCTAGCCCAGCCAGTTTTTGATTTGAACAATGAGTCCCGTTATTTGGGTTAATTAGTCCTATGCTTTACCTTTGTACTTGAAAGTTTCTCAAATACATCCAGAAAGCGGGTGCTTCTAATCCAATGCATTCTCACATCGATGGCTAGGCACACTCTGCACCATGAGGTTAGATCATCCGTGAACTCTGAAGAAGCCATTTTTTTTAAAACTCGTAGGCCAAATAAATTGTTAAGTAATGAGCAGATGTTGATATGCTTTGCTTTAATTACATATTTGGATAGTACATTTACACTGAAAAACAGGTAGGTAATTCACACTCATGACACTCACACACACACTTGTTTTTTTTTTTTGTGGCGTCTCACGGATGGTGCATTTACCATTAGCACATAAAATAAAAATAAATTAGGGAAACAGAATAAATACAAAACCCGGGTTTTTTTTTTTTTTTTTTTTTTAATTTAATGGCAACTTATTCCTCTAATAAGGCGTGAGGAACATTCCTGCCAGCTTCACGTAGTAGGTTCACGGCACGGTTAAATGTAAAATAAAGTTAAAATGGGTTTAAAGTTATACGCGACGCGAGTTTATCTGATATCTGCAACAATGTGTTAAATGTTATTATTACTATCAAGCAAATAAATACAATATATTAATATATATATATAAATTAGTAAACTATAATTTAATATCATAATGGGCTATAAATTTGGTAAGGGCACATATAGCGTTTTTATTTTGTCGTGATAAAAGGGAAGTTAAGTTAGATGGAAGAGGAGCTTTACAATAAACTAAAATATTATATAGGGAAGGTGAGGAGTATCTGGGGCAGTGATACAGTATGTGATTAATAGACCCTTCATCAAGACCACATTCACAAAGTGAAGAGTCTCTCACTCTTATTTTTCGGAGGTGCACCGATGAAGAGCAATGTCCAATTCTCATCCTACAAATTGTGGAAGTAATTTGCTTAGTAGCTTTAATTTTTGCAAACCAAGGTCTGAAAGAAATGAACGGCTGAATCTTATATAGATGATTACCTTTTGTGCGCCCTGAACTCACCCAGTGGGAGTTCCAGGATTTTTCTAAACTTTGCTTGGCAATAGAAATAATGTCATGGGGGTATGTGGTAAAATTACGTTTACTACCATGGACAATTGCAAATTTAGCTAAACTGTCCACCCGCTCATTACCCACAATACCACTGTGGCCAGGTATCCATGCCAATGTGACATTCAAATCGTAATCATGGCAAAGTCTAAGGAAATGTTTGATAGTCAAAGAAATAGGACAGGAGGAGGCTGATTTGCCAAAAGGGTTTGCTATTAATAGTTGAAGACTGCTTTTGGAATCTGAAAAAATTACGGAATCAGGGATATAATTGTTTCTGATAAAGGAGAACGGGCATAAGTGTATGGAAGCTGGTCTACCTTGCAATAAAAATGAGTCATATGTCAATATAAAGGTAATTCTATGTATTTTCATATGTAGAAAGTCGCATTTCTCTAAGTATTGTCCGATCTGAGTTCTACTAAAAATTGAATCTGATAATATTTAGTGCCAAACATTGAATATCGTGGTAATTAAAAAAACATTTTGTGTAATGTAATGATTTTATTTAAGTTAGGTAAGTAGTAATACAAATAAAAACAACATCTTTTTAAAAAATCAAAACAATATGTTATTAAACATTATCATCATCATCATCATCGATGAGAATACTGTTAAGGAACAATGCAGGTTCATTGAACCCTTCATGACGGGCATAACCTACGTACCATATAATTGACAGTACATGGGCACAAGTACGTATAGTACGTCGCCCTGTCAAGCAGGTACAATAATATTGTGTAATATTGTTATTAATATTATTGATTAATATATAACAAAAATATTTCCTGGCTCGGACATGTCGAGACTGTATACGTCCACGTAATAGCCAAGCCTCTTCGTTGATATCATATTGTGCCAAGTCTTCTAGAGCGTTATCTCTATACGTCTCGATTATATAAAGACCATTTTGTAAGTGCTCGCTACAATATGATCGAGCGAGCTTTAACTGGTAAGTTCCCAAGGCAAAATTGTTGACTTGTTCTTCACTAAGCCTTGGGAAGTTTTCTATTTCATTTGCTTCGATTCGCATGAAGTCTGCTCTCCTATAATTCAATCTCTTTGCTTCCACATAATTGTGCAATGTGTTTGGTATGTGTATTTTAGCTCTTATTGAATTCAAAAAGGCTGCTGCGTGTGAACTATCTTCGATGGGGGCGTGGAAGTGGTTTAGAATGGCTGCAGCTATTTTGAAGTCAACAAACATTTTTGGCAACGTTTTATTAAAATAGTTTTGACGCAAAAGTTTAAAATCTCGCTTAAATCTCCCATTTACTACTTCCACCACCCATCGGCACATGGTGACCAAACGAGACTGATTAGCTTGTTCTGTAGTGAGTTGATTTTCTCTTCTGTCTTTAGTTGGTGGCACATGATGTTCGTAGCCACAAGCTTCTATATCCTGCAAACTATCTCTAAATCCTCTGTCTAGGATAAACGCATCATTACGTTCGAGTAACCAATGCAGCGGCTCATCTTCGTTATTCATTATTTCACTCATGATCTGGGCATCGGTTCTGGTAGCGGCAAATGGCCCTTTGACATCTAATATATAGCCGTCCGTGAATACCATTAAAAACGGCTTCAACAAGTTTTGATATTTGTGTAAGCTGTATGACAGCCGTTGAAACAAAAAGTTGGAGCTTTTGTTAATATATATATATGTACCGTCACATATAATTATGGCTTTGATGTTTTCATCGTTTCCAAATAAAGCCCTTGGAATTGTTAAGTTTCTTTGAAGGATATCATTTCTGGTAATGTGGTCCACACCTAGATGCAGCACAACGTAATCGTTGCTCAGACATTCTCGAACTATAGGCAAAAAACGTTCTAGTTTTCGACGAGACATATGAAATAACGTAGCCAGTCTCTCATCAGAGTCTCCAGTTCTAAGTTTTGTTAAATAGATGCCTAATGCAGTTCTAGGCTGGTTACAACGTTCACTTAGTGACGGAGTTTGTTCTAATATAGCTTCGAACTGATCGTAAGTGCGCCCAGTCCATAAGTGCATCTCTTCATTAGACAAGGTGCCTCTGTTTTCGAAGTCGATTCTGGGCTGGTTGTTAGCAGCCATTCTCATCAAGTCACAGAGCGATGTAAACTGAGCGTCATTAAAATCATGTGTCACATTACACATTTGCGGCAGGTTGCTCCATTCATTATTTTGTAAGTGTTCTGTACACACCCTAGCGCTATCAGGAATAAAAAGCTTGCTCTCACAAAATACATTAATTCTTATCGCGTTTGGTATATGATTACGGGTAATATTAGCACAGTTGTTGTAAATACAATGCACCGAAGTGTTCGGTGCCCTCGTGTATTCTTGAGAGTGCAATGTACCAGGCGCTCGCGCCGCTTGCTGTGCAGGTCTATGATCACGCTCAGTCCTCTGCCAACATCGGTGACACAAGCTTCGAGTACTGTCGAACACCACCTGAAAATAATAACAATTAATACTTAAAATAAATAAATCCTATGCCTAACTACTCAATATAATAAAAATAAAAGGTAACTAACCTCCAACACAGCATGTTGTTGTATAAACGCGGCGAATTCTGGTCGTTCCCTTTGCAGGTTATCAGCCAAGATATGCTGCTGGTACCGTCCGCGGTAAAGTCCTCGACGACACATCACACAGTTTCGAAAAACTTCCATTATCGGTAGGCAGTTCAAAAGTCAATAAGTCGAGCCAAAGTTAACACATTAGGGAAAGAAACAGGGTCCAAAAGCAAGCCAGGGTCAGTAAAAACAGAGAAAGAAGTTCAAACACAGCACTATCGTAACAAGACGTGACGTAGCCACTCACTTGATGCGATGCGACTGATTATTGTAGCCGTCCGGCGCGGCGCGTACACAACCGTTCCCCTCCCCCGCGTAAGCATCCCTCTCCCCACGGCCCTTACATCGCTCTTCTCCCTTCTCGCTCTTGCTACTGCATTGTATAGGAGCCTTTATGTATGGATATAGTAATCGTGAAACCGTTATTTTATGTTCTTTAAAACAAAAAATGCTGGTGTTTGCATGGCTGTAACTCAAAACGGACAGACTTTTGGGGAAAGTTCCAATAGTATATTTTGATGTACTATTGTATGCCAATTCGAAAATGTGCTGCTCATTTTTATTGGACTGTAGACCAGGATGCCCGTTCTCCTTTAATACATTCTAAGATAGCTAGGCTTTCGCCAGAACAATTTGAACAATAATGCGGATATTTAAATAGTTGAGATATATTAGAGTTGGCATGTAAAAAAGCGGTTCCCACGGACTCAAGAAGGTCAGTCTTGGATGCATCAGTGAAAAATACATCGGAGTTACTCCAGAGGTCTGTTACTACTTTATTAAATTCGAAATTTGGGTTAGGAGTTTTCTTGTTAATACCTATTGATAGCCTAACACCAGGTTGGAAAATTTTGGATTTGAAATCATGCATAAAAAGAGGGTGAACTGAAAATCTATTCACTCTAAATCTGACCCTATCAAGCTTTCTGTAGCTTTTAACTAAGGGGGGTAAGAGCTTATGTCTCCAGAATGGCTTAGATTGGGTGTAAAGATCTAACAATTTAAGTTTAGGAATTAGAGGGTGATTTGCAAAAACGCTAATTTTAAAAATAAACCTATCTGCAAGGTATTGTCGCCTTAGATTCAGTGGGGGATCTGCGCATTCGACTTGAAGAGCATTTAAAGGTGTGGATTTCATAGCTCCAATGATTATTCTGAGCGCTTTAGAGTGACATACATCAAGTTTTTTAATAGGAGCTTTATTTCCAGGGATTAACAAATAAGAACCAAAATCTAAGTGGCTCCTTACTATGGCATTATATAAAATTCTAAGTGATAATGGGTGGGCACCCCACCAAACTCCGGCCAGACATCTCATAATGTTGATACCACGTTCACTTTTACCCAACATATGATTAACATGAGCCAAACCATTCAGTTTAGAGTCAAAAAATTTTCCAAGGAATCTAACTTTATCAACTACTGGTATAATTGAGCCATTAGAGGAAATGTTAATATTGGGAATGTTTCTTTTCCTAGTGAAAATACAGATACTGCTTTTAGATGCTGAAAGGGAAAGAGAGTTGGAGTATAACCAGGTGGACAGAATGGCAATGCCTTCTTCCACCCTACCTGCTGCTTCCGTAATAGAAGAATCAGCCGTGTAGACAAGCAAGTCATCAGCATATTGAAGAACTCTGGACACTGTTGTTAAAGACCACTCTATATCTATAGTATATACATCGTACAATAGTGGACTTAGAACTGATCCTTGAGGGAGACCCTTCCAAATTACTCTATCAGTCTCGTTTACTCCGTTAAATCTTAGTGAGATTAGTCTGCCAGATAATAAATTAAATATGAAAGAGGTTATCTTATTAGGAATTCTTAGCTTATGCAGTTTATGCCTAAGAATACTAAGATCAACATTATCATATGCTGCAGATATATCTAGAAAGCCAGCCACAACTGACTCGTTTCTAGTCAATGCTAGATGTATATCTGTGGTAAATATGGCATGACTATCAGCGATACTTTTACCTTTTCTAAATCCATATTGAGAAGTTGATAAGAGGGAGTGGTGCTCCAGCTACCACTCTAGGCGATTTTTAACTAAATGTTCGGAAATTTTAGGGATTGTTGATGATAAAGCAATGGGTCGGTAAGATAAAGAATCTGCAGGATCTTTGCCGGGTTTACAAATGGGAATAATTATTTGATGTTTCCAATATTGAGGAATAAAACCAGAACTAATAACTGTATTGATAATGGTTAACAAGTATTTGAGGGATAATTCATTTGCATTGGATAAAAAGGAGTATGGGATACCATCTGGGCTCGGGGCTGAATCTTTTACCTTATTCAGAACCAATTTTAATTCTTGGAAGGAGAAGGGGGAATCAAGCAAAAAGTGAGAATTAGAAGAGTGAGCGGGAATATCATTCGATAAATAGTAAGGGTTGGGTACCTGTAAATAATTAGGAGCAAATGGGGGGGCTAACTTACTCATAAAATCATTTGTCCAAGAGGTAGAGTACGATGTGTGGTAGTTTTGTCTACGAGAACATCTAAAACGTCTTATTTTATCCAAAATAGTAGGGGAAGTTTGAGGGGAGACAGAAGAACAGAAGTTACGCCAGCCCTGAAACTTCTTTTTCTTCAAAAGCCTTTTAGTAGCAGCACTTACGTTTTTAAAAACTAGGAAACTCTCTAGGGTCACTTTGGTGTCACAGTTAGATTCAACAGCCTTTCGACGTTTAATTGCTTTAGTACAGTCAGAATCCCACCAGGGAGGAGATGGAATTTTGCCCGCAAAGGTGTTCTTTTTCTTAAAAACAGCATCTGCAGCATCAATAATAGATTTTTTTAAAAAATTGCTACCATCAATAATATTGGAAGAGTCAGGACTAGGCAGGGCCTCTATTTTCTCATCTAAAAGACTGGAGTAAGATTCCCATTTATTTTTACTAATTATGTATGGAAGAAGAGGAGGAAGGTTAAGAACAGAAGAATTTTGATAAGGGAATGAGATGATAATAGGATAATGGTCTGAGCCATGAGTAGTAGGATGCCTGGACCAAGAAAGAAGACTAGCTAAAGAAGAAGAACAACAAGACAGATCTACAAAACTTAAATTGGCACCTGGCGTGGTTCTACGCGTAGGAGACCCATCATTCAAAATACACAAATCAAAACTATCTAGAATATCTAAAAATTGACGCCCAAAAGGGTGACTATTAGGTGCTCCCCATAATTGATGATGACAGTTAAAATCTCCTAATAGAACCAATGGAGGAGGAACTGTTGAAAGATAAGATTGCAAAATAGGGATAACCGCAATATTTCTTTTTGGAATATAAACAGAGACATAGGAAATGTTGTTAAACCTAAGGGCCACAACATTTAACAAATTACTAGAGTTATTTATGGGAATTTGAGTAAAAGATAAATTATTTCTAATAAAAAGGGCGGAACCGCCCCAACCATCCCCTCTGTCGTCCCGGAGAACGGTGTATCCAGGGGTTCTAAAAATAGAACCAGGATCCAGCCATGTCTCCGAGACGGCAGAGATGAATGGTTTATGAAGATTAAGTAAGTAGTGTAGTTCAGATTTGTTCTGAACCACACTTCTACAATTCCATTGGAGGACTACATCCATGTTTGATCGCATTTAAAAGTGTGATTGATATAGTGTTAATCATGTGTATTGCAACGTTGTTCGGTAGATCAGAATGAAGGATTATATTAGTCAAAGAAGCGAGTAATTTATTAATTGTTTCAGAAGTTAGGATTTCATTTTCGTTTGAGCTTGTAATATTTAAATTATTCTTGATAGCACAACCGTTTGATGGTGCAAGAATATCATAAGAATGTATTAATTTCCTATGGGATTTTTGGTCATAGCCAGGAACTATAGCTGGGCGAGGACGCGGAGGGCGAATTATGGTTTTTCGGTACGAGTGAGGAACTGCAGAGGGTTGGGAAGACGGTATCTTATTAGAAGATGGAGACATCAGCTGAGAGGACTCAGGCTGACTTGATGCAACTTCTGCAAAGGACTTCTTAGATTGCGAGATTACTTTAATTGCCTCTTGGTATGAGACATTGTGATAAGCCATATGGTGTTTTATATTGACTTGCCTGGTATATTCAGGACAAATCTTGCTAGTGGCGAAGTGATGTGCCGAGCAGTACATACAAATTGCCTCAGTTACATCAACCAAGCATGAGTCTCCTGTGTGGTTGTCAGAGCATTTGTAGCATTTAGGTTTAGAACGGCAATGAGCTTTAGTATGCCCAAATCGACAGCAACTATAACATTGGATAGTGGGGAAGATATACTGCTCCACCGCCAGCATGGTATAGCAACAAGCTATCTCTTTGGGCAAAACTTGACCATCAAACGTAAAGACAACAGTTTGAGTAGGTACCCAAGAACTGCCATCCGACGTCGTAATAATTTTTTTGTTCAGTCTTCTAGTTTTAATTATTTTCCCCGTACCCACCGGGCAGCGAACTGCTTCAATAATTTCCTCGTGAGACCAGTCAGAAGGGATACCTTTGACTATACCCATGCGAGAAATGTTATGTGATGGTATATATGCTTTGAAGTTATTTTGGGACAACAGATCATTTTTTAAGAATTGATTTGCTTCATCCGCAGATTTGAAACTAACCGCTAGGCGATTGCGGCCTATCTTTTTTATACCATCATTCAAGATGGATGTGAACTTATTTCTGAAGAGGAATGAGCCGAATTTTAAGGGGTGAAGGGTAGTTCCAGGCGTAGCATTTTCTATGATCAATTCTACATAGATCAGGAAGGGACCACAGTCATTACATTCATAATGGTCACGAGTAATGGGGGTAGGAGGAGAGTTTTGGGTCAGGAGGTTTGGTGTATCATCTTGGGTCAGGTCCATTGGAGCAGCATGAATACCTGGCTGGTTTACTTTTTTTGTGTGTGGCTGAATTGCCTTATTAATTGTTGGGACTATGCGGTTGCTTACACGCGGGACAGCAGTGCTATTGTCATGTATTAGAATAGGATTAGATAGAACTTTGTTGATGGGATTTTTTGGTTTGGAGATTGATTTCAGTTTTTCAACTTTCATAGCTCTCTTATCTTTTTTTTTAATAACTGTTTTCCAAGTCGGAGTAACATTCTTTTCTTTCAGAAACTCGGCACGCCTGGTAGGGGACTTGGAGGATGGAGCTATAGCCCCATCCTTACAAGATTCCGGCGCTGGAATTTCACAGAATAGCTCTGGTGAGGGAATTTTAAATCCTGGTTGAAGGTCTAGTTCAAATTCGGGACCAGGATCCAATAAATCGCTATCCACCATCTCTTCCATGATGGCGGACACATGCAAACAGCGCACCCAATTTCAAACTACAATACACTACAAAATTCTTACCACAGCGACGAAAGACAAACACAAATATATAGAGTTAAACAATTATACCTCCACCAACTAGATTTTCTTAAGTAAACTAAGTTTAGAAGGCAAATATCAGAAAAAAAACACAATAAATTAGCCGGGAAACGAAAGAACAACGTGAACACAACCAGGGTCCGTTTGACAGTCCAAAACCCGGGTTAAATACACTATACTTTAAAAAACATAGCTTGATCTCTGCGACAGTTGTTAAACTGACATTCCTAGGGTTGTTATGATACAGAAAAAAATATCGATAGTAATTATCCATAGAAGCTTTGCAGTAAGACCAATTGTTGGACTTTTGAGGGCTCCAACAACCCGTAACGACTGCCATTAGATATTCGTATGGCAGCCGGGACCGACAGCTTAACGTGCTTTCCGAGGCACGACCAGACCAGTGCAAAAACCTATATTCATGCATACAAATATTTGCATTGAGCGAGGATCGAACCCGCGACCTCCTGCGCAGCAGTCGTGTTCACTACCGCTTCGCCACGAAGGCTGTCTGCCATAATTATATGTATATTGGATTATATTATGATTTGGGTAATAAAATGAAACGAATATTTTAATACATACATTTATTTATTCCAAAGGAGTACACCCCAAATCAATATCCGAATCACTGTCAGAATCGCTAGAGCAATCTTGTAAATTTATAATGAACTCTTGTTCGCAAATATTATCAAATCGAACGTCCCGCTCCCAATCTTCTTCCATTAATTTTCTGCATTTGGTAACTACCTTTTTCCAATCTTCTACAGATACATTTTCAACCGCAGTGTTTAGTAATTGCTACATTTTATTTGCCGTGAAAGGCGGTGTTGTGTTATGTCTAGCAGCGTAACCTTGAAAGAAAAACATATTTTAATATCATAAATTATACAGGAGTTAATACATAAAGAATCTGTCTAACTGAAATGAGCAAACAAACCTTTTACTTGGGCCCAGATAAGCTCGATCGGATTATACTGGCAGTGATATGGAGGCAGTCTTATGACGTTATGACCCTTTTCTTGGGCTATGTCATCTAAGACATACGTTGGTGTGCTGGGTTTGTGCAGACCAACGAGTTTCAATAATTCGTTTTTAAACATTGTTTCATTGGCCTCTATTCCTTTTTCTTGAAGCCATGCAATTATTTCTAACTTCCTGTTTGCCGAAGTTGGTAGTTTGTGCTTTGGCTTTATAAACTAGGAAAAGATCAAGAGAGGATACATTAATGATAAATTATACAAGATAAGAGATATTTACAAAATTGACATTCACAAATTTGTGATTTTATATTAATATTATTTGTACAAATGAAAGATTCTAAACATTGGTACACGGATAAGAGAAAGAGAAGGATTTTAATATTTGAAGGAAGCGGAACATGAAGGGATACAAGATCTTTGTAAAATTGAACGTGGTCATTGTTAATACACGAAAAGAAAATGTGATTTACATCACTAAATTTATCTCCACAACTACAAGATGGGTCATCTAAGATTTTCATCCGCGCTAGATGAGCTGGCGTGCACGTGTGCCCTAGGCGCATTCTTATTATGATAGTAGTGGCACGTTTACTGAGTTTCATTTTAAAAAAACAGGGTTTGATGGGAATCATTGTTTGAATTTGCCTATAATATCTACCCTTAGTATTGCTGGAGTCGTCCTAATCTGTATTCCAAATTTCCTTAACCCTAGATAGATAATCTCTACTGAACTCTCTAATCTCTACTAGAAAATATTCTACTGTACACTAAAGATAACCATACGTCGATAAGACGTAAGCATGTTTGAGTAGGCATATTTTGGATTGTTTTTATTATAAGTAAATGAATGTTATAATTTGTCTGAAGGTATGTAATTGTACGATGGATAAATTAAAATCATCATTGGTAATTAGTATTTTTATTAGAAAAAAACTTAAAAACAAAACACAGTACTTCTTATTCTACAAAACTTGAACGTTTAGGAATTTATCCATCAGTCTTATAAATTAAGCAATAAACATTATCAAATTAACATTTTTATATACTCTACAATATAAGAAACCGTGGTAACTATAATTTTATATTCATTTTAGCTTCAATTGCACTTAGGGCAGGCGCTCAACTTGTGCTCTCCACAAATGTGGTTTTTACAGTTGTCGCACGTAGTCTTTGTTATCCTTCTGATTTTTGATGGACAAAGGGCACAATATCTTCTTTTCTTTGGTTCAGGTGCACCTTCACCTTGTGGGAGCGGTTCAGCTGTACTTGATCTTCTAAAAAATTGTCTTCAGTTTTACTGTCTGACCCCTGAGTCTCTTCATCGCTAGGTTCATGCAATAAACGACTAATTACAGCATCTTCTGGAAAGAATCGCGACGTCATTATAATGTTTTATTATAGCCTTAAACAAATAAAAAAAAAAATTTATTCTTACATATACTTATTCTCAAAGTTACAAAAACATTTTCGCAAAGGTGAAAAAAACTGACACTAAAGATAACCATACGTCACTTCGACGTACGGTAGGTAAATATTGACGAAAGTATTGCACTTACCTGAGCAACACGGGTCTGTCCTGCAAGCTCCGTGGGCCGACTGAGTTGGTAAGAACGGCCAGTGCAGTGCCGCGAAATATAAACGAGTTATATTGTTTTTTTTTAAATCGATTACTTCGATTCGACGTAGGTTATCTATATAGGGTTAATATAAACCTTGGGCAGAGCAATTAGATCCTGAGAAAAGTTTTTGTAAGGGAAACGGTCTCCACACTCCACAGCTTCATTAGCTAATTTATCAGCATATTCATTACCCAATATAACGCAATGGCTAGGTATCCACGCAAAAATAACAGTAAATCCTTTCGCATTACATTGTAACAGTTTCATCCTAGCTTCTAATATAAGTGGAAAGTGTAGTTCAGAGCGAAAAGGATATTTAATAAGTGATTGTAAAGAACTCATAGAATCGCTAAAAATAACAGTAATTTCGAGTTTCATTAACAAAATTCCAACGCTTTCACAATGCCGTAGCATTCGCCAGTGAAGACAGAAGTCTCGGACGGAAATTTAATTTTTTGGACAATATTGAATTGTTTGTGATAAATACCTACACCAACACTACCTGACTGTGAATGATTGGAAGCATCAGTATAAATTTGATACCATCCATGCCATCTTTCATCGACAATTGAATTAAAATAGATAATAGTATATTTGTCACCACGATCAACATTCAGGTCAAAATAAACATTAGGGAGCATTATTACGGCGTGGAAGTTGCAATGGAAAATGGGCAGAAGTAATGATGGGTTGGGGCTGAAAAGGTTCTTTAAGTGTGAAAACTATAAATGAGATTCGGAGGCAATTTATGATTCCAGTACGAAGATGAGCGAACAAGCACTGAAAGTTGCCGAATTATAGGAAGTAGCTGATGATTAGACGTTTGTAGGACACGGAAGAAGAACCTGTATGCGTAAAATTTACGTCTTAAATGTAAAGGTGGGTCGCCACATTCTATCTGCAACGCATTGATAGGACTGGATCTCATTGCTCCCATAGTTATACGTATTGCTCGGGATTGAATATAATCTAAAGTCTTAAATGCAGTAACTCTACCAGGCTCTAACAAATAAGTGCCATAATCAAGAGTGCTTCGAATCAAAGCATTGTACACCAATTTTAAAGACAATGGATGGGCACCCCACCATACACCAGTGAGGCATCTTAGCAGATTAAGATGTTTTTCACATTTTTCTACGATATATTCGCAATGCGGATGATCAGTAAGCTTAGAATCTAAGATGACGCCTAAAAACTTGGCATGGCTTTTAATGGGTATAGTAATACCATCGTACTTAATATTTATGGGCGGTGGGTTAAGCTTACGACTATAAGGAACCACAGTGCTTTTTGCAGGTGATAGTTCCAAGCCGTGTTTATCTAACCATAATTTTAAAAATCTCAGAGCAAATGTTATATTAGATGCAGCTATATCCATGAAACTACTTATGGAGTATATTAACAAATCATCAGCATATTGTAATATACTAACTGTGTCACTCACAGACGCTTCCAAATCATATGTATATATATTATAGAGAAGAGGGCTTAAAACAGAACCCTGAGGCAAACCTCTCCATGCAACTCTGGAGAGTTCTGTAGAATTTAAAATAATAACTCTACCAGTTAACATATTTCGTATAAAGTTGGATAAAATATATGGGACCTTTAATATATTTAATTTGTTTGTTAGTAACTCAATTAAAACATTGTCATACGCAGCTATTATATCTAAAAATGTTGCAACAACGGATTTATTTTGCGAAAAGGCCAAGCGAATGTCTGTTATAAAAACACTCACGCTATCCATTGAACTCCTACGTTTTCTAAAGCCATATTGGCTATTAGGTAAAATATTCTGATTTTCAATGTACCATTCGATTCTATTTTTAATTAGATGTTCCGTAATTTTTATAATAACCGGAGACAGTGCTATTGGTCGATATGACATGACAGCTGAAGGATTTTTAGTTGGTTTTAATAGTGGCAATACAATTTGGATTTTCCATGTTGAAGGAATGTCACCTGTCAACATGACGGAATTGATAACGTCAAGAAAATATTGCAAGGCGCTATCACCAAGATGTGTATAGAATGAATAAGGAATACCATCTTTACCAGGAGCCGTATCATATGTTTCTGATAAAACACCCTTCAGCTCGTTCATAGAAAAAAGGAGCGTCTAGGCCTAGGCCGTAAGGGCAAGTGGAAATAGTTGCAGGGATTGAATAAATAAATAATTGTTTTGTTGGCACTGTCGGTGGAGCCAAACGGTCTAGAAAACTATCATTCAGAGAAGGTGGCATTGTTACAACAGTTGATGGACTAACTCCAGATCTGTAACGTCTTATATTTCTCTAGACTTCGGACGCTTTTGTACTTGAAGATATAGTCAATCAAAATCTTCTCCAACCTTGGAATTTCTTTTCCTTGAGTAACTTTTTAGTTTTCGCTACAATGCCAGTCAGTCTGTCGAAATTATCCTCGGATAACAGAGGGTGCTCTGTTTGTTGATATGCTGTCTATATCTGATGACTACTGGTTTGATTAAATTGTTGATAGAGCGAAGCAAGATCGCTAAATCAACTTGGGCAAATCGGCGTTGTATATAATTATATATGTATGTTTGTTTGTCCGAGGATAACTTTCAAAGCGTTGATCCGATCATAGTGAAATTAAATGTTCAAATGGTCCAATTAGGTCAAATAGGACGTCAAATTTTAGGTTATCATTAGTACATTTAGACTCCATTTATATTTTTAGTAAAGTGTTTATAGTTTTTGAGTTATTAAACCTTAATTAACACTGAACTTTGACGAAATTCACAGGGTACACCAGTGACCCCACAATGCTGTAATTTGGTATGCGTGTAGCTTAAGTAACACAAATATACGCAAAAGTCTGAAATTCAGAATAACTGCCATTTGTACCTCAAAAATGAGTAACCAATTAACTGTAGGCTAAGTTAGCTGGTTATGGATGTCGTGGCAATATTTTGATTGTCAAAGATTACAAATAATATTTTATTTTATTTTATTCGGAGATCCGCGAGATCTCAGTTCGGGGCGAACCGCTAGCTAGTTTAAAATTGTTTCGGCTTGAGCATTAATAAAAAATACTATTTTCTTCATGATTATTCATTTTTATGAATTTTTAATGCTTTGAGAATATGTATGAATAATAATGCGAAAACTGACGATCCGGATATCGAGATTTTTCACTCAATAATTATCGATACTGTTTAAAAATATCGATATATTTTTTACACGTTCCCATCCCTAACTCAGTTAGCTGACTAGCAGTGACAATAAAGCAAGGTTCATATTGCTGTGTTGGGGTGTGTCGGGGCGCGCCAGAACGCAATCGGTTTCCTTTATTACCTATGACTAGATTCACATTAGTAGCTTGTGTTGGGATATGGCGCGAACTGTCGCGGTGAAATCGCTCGACGTTCGGTCGCGCCAGAGAGGTGGTGGGGGATCTGTCGCGCCATAACACACCACATCAATGTGTATCTGCCATTTTGGCGCGTAGCCGCGTGGGATGCAGATCATTCCGTAAATTGAATTTTTTGGTCGTTCTACGCAGTTATACCTACTTAAAAAAATGTAATACGTTTTGACACCACAACTCTCAAACGATGAATGATCTAAAAATGCGCCATATTGCGCCCCAACACAACACATCAGTATGAACGCTCAGCGACACAACAGACGGCACCCCGACACACCCCAACACAGCAATATGAACCTAGCTCACTAAATCCATGGCAAATGCACAAGCCGTGCGACGCCACAAAAAAAACACTAAATCTATCTTTTTATTTGCAAATCCTCTTGTTGTTCCGTAAGGCTGGTGCTATTTTAGATTGAATTAAAAGGAATGAACGAATGCAAATTTTGAAACTAGGTAGTTTATTTTATTACTTATTAATTATTATCGACAGAGTCGGACCAATTTTTGTGACTGAACAATTTCGTGTGCTAAATTGAGTTTAGGTCTACGAAATAATTTGAAATCTATATAACGAGTTCATACAAGGATGATAAAGTTTATATAAAATTGCTTTATAGACCTACTATAGTTTGGCCAATAAAATTATCTTACAGCACTCATTGATAGCTACTGCTTTCTATTACCTATATGTGAAAAAACATAGCTTGATCTCTGCGACATTTGTTAAACTGACATTCCTAGGGTTGTTATGATACAGAAAAAAATATCTATAGTAATTATCGATAGAAGCTTTGCAGTAAGACCAATTGTTGGACTTTTGAGGGCTCCAACAACCCGTAACGACTGCCATTAGATATTCGTATGGCAGCCGGGACAGACGGCTTAACGTGCTTTCCGAGGCACGACCAGACCAGTGCAAAAACCCATATTTATGCATACAAATATTTGGACTGAGCGAGGATCGAACCCGCGACCTCCTGCGCAGCAGTCGTGTTCACCACCGCTTCGCCACGAAGGCTGTCTGCCATAATTATATGTATATTGGATTATATTATGATTTGGGTAATAAAATAACACGAATATTTTAATACATAAATTTATTTATTCCAAAGGAGTACCTCAAATCAATATCCGAATCACTTTCAGAATCGCTAGAGCAATCTTGTGAATTTATAATGAATTCTTGTTCGCAAATATTATCAAATCGAACGTCCCGCTCCCAATCTTCTTCCATTAATTTTCTGCATTTGGTAACTACCTTTTTCCAATCTTCTACAGATATATTTTCAACCGCAGTGTTTAGTAAGTTACTAAACACTGCGGTTGAAAATTTATCTGTAGATAATATCTGAAAATATAGTAACTGCAACATTTTATTTGCCGAGAAAGGCGGTGTTGTGTTGTCTAGCAGCGTAACCTTGAAAGAAAAACATATTTTAATATCATAAATTATACAGGAGTTAATACATAAAGAATCTGTCCAACTGAAATTCGAGCAAACAAACCTTTTACTTGGGCCCAGATAAGCTCGATCGGATTATACTGGCAGTGATATTGAGGCAGTCGTATGACGTTATGACCCTTTTCTTGGGCTATGTCATCTAAGACATGCGTTGGTGTGCTGGGTTTGTGCAGACCAACGAGTCTCAATAATTCGTTTTTAAGCATTGTTTTATTGGCCTCTATTTCTTTTTCTTGAAGCCATGCAATTATTTCTAACTTCCTGTTTGCCGAAGTTGGTGGTTTGTGCTTTTAGACCGAGTGATATGGGGCGTTGTACATAATTATATAATGTGACTCCTTCAAATTATCTAATAATTTTAAAAACCACTTTAAATTTTTCAAAATTAATTTCTTCATGGTATTCATTGGTCTTCGTAGATTTGAATGCCAATAGGCAATTAGGCACAAAACCAGAGGATGTCCCAGCATGAGTTATTATTAATCTTTGACCTTTGCCTTCGGGTACTTTGGTGGTCGATTGTGCCGTATCATCGGTCCAAGCTTTGGATACGGTATGATTGGCGTTTAGCCATGTCTCGTCTAGAAAGACAACTTTGTCCCAATTTGTAATTTTTTTGACTTTCCGGAGAAAATTCACTCGAGCAAGAGCAATTTCGGTTCGTTCCATTATAATTTTTTTGTCACTTTTTTTGTAAGAAAATCCAAAATTTTTGTAAGAAAATCCAATATTTTTCAAAATCTTCGATAGTGACTGTTCAAAACAGTTTTCTTCGTTCTCTTTGGCATTATGCCAACAAACAATGAAAACAAACCATAACAACAAAGAAACTAACAATAATAAACTTAACAAATTAACAGCAATAGTAACAAAAACAAAGTAATGAGAACGGAAACACGTGGCGTATACAAGGCGTTAGCACTCGTACTGAGGAGAATAGGTCATGTCAAACAAGATGGCGGCACGTTGGCGCCATCTTGCGGAAGAAGACACGCCGCGGCCAAACTTCTCTCGAACCCCAAAGTTGTCGGAAGGAATGTTACGAGTAGGTTAGAATTTAGATTTTAGTTACTCACTATTGTAAATAATGTAATTTTTTTTTAAATATTCAATAATGTTATTTTTTTAATTAAATGATAAACTAATTTTGAATTAAGTATTATACAAAATATCGAAAGTTTCTAGTCTGTGGTCACGATGATTCATCGCTCATCATCACTATAATTAGCTCAGCATGCCCATAAAGTATGACATTGACTGGTACGTTTGTCCGTACTGTTAAATTCAGAACTTCATAGGCGCGATTTTACTGACAGCTGTTCCAGAGATCAAGCTATGTTTTTTCTAGTATAGTGAAAAAGATTTTCAGAATCGATTCAATACCTTGTTTCTGAGTCTTTCCAAGACACAAAAATACAAACTTTTTACTAATATTATATAAGTACTTACATAAATTCACGAACGGTGGTTTACCATTTTTATTATATTTAACCTGTTAATTTCTACTTTATTGTTTGTTTTAAAATACAAAAAAGCGGGAAACTTACATGCGGTATTTTCAAATGCAGGGCGTGAGGGATTTTTTTTCACATCACTGTTTGAGCCACTCTGTATTTTATTTATTTGCCTACTATCATACTGACTGACCCGTTGCAACTTTGTCTGCCGGTAGGTATGTGTGTACTCTACGTACGCGCGCTGGTGTTTTATACATTTTTCCTTAACCTATGTTAGGCCAAACTACTTACATGATGAAAACAGGAAATAATAATTAAGTACGAAAAAATAGGTAATTAAAAATATTTGTAATTTATATAAATTTTACCTAAAAAGTGCATCTTTAAAACACCTCATAACTTTTATATTATAAACAATAGTATAGATAGGCACATCGTGTCGTGTCGTAGGTCTATTCTCTAGGTCTATCTAGGTACCTATTAGTGGTTATTGTTTGTGTACTTGGAAAATTACTTTAATTTCACAAAATATATAGGATCAGAAGTTAGCGATAACCATTGCACGTACACAGACGCGCGCATCGAGAATCTTTGATCAATTTGTTCGACTACATATTTTGTGAACACTTATTTTCATTAGTTGTTACGGTTGTTACAAAACTTAACTTTTAAAATTCAGACTCCGCTGTCTGTTCGTCTGTCACCATGCTGTATCTCATGAACCGTGATAGATAGACTATTGAAATTTTCACAGATGGTGTATTTCTGTTGCCGCTTTAACAACAAATACTAAAAACAGAATAAAATAAATTGTATTTAAAGGGGGCTTCTATACAACAAACGTGATTATTTTGCTCGTTTTTGCTAGATATTGACAACGGCAACAGGTAGACGCTTGAAATATTCACAATATTTAGATATATATTCACTTTAAAAATTAATCATTAAATTAAAATAAAAGTAATATTAACGGGGGGGGGGGGCTCCCAAACAGCAAACGCTATTTTATTGGCATTTTTATAAATAATTGTACGGAACCCTTCGTGCGCGAGTCCGACTCGCAGTTGGCCGGTTTTATTTTATTCGACCTGAGGGTGAAACACGGACTTCACTTCGTTTTTTTTCTTTTTCGTGAATTCCGTCGTGAATCGTGAACTTCTTCTCCATCTAAATAAAAAATATATAAAATGCTAATTGCTTAAGTTATTTTCTTGTGATTTTCTACATACCTGAATGGTTATTGACACACCATCAACGCATTCAATTCAATGCTAACAAACTGCAACACCTAACCTGCAACTCATTATTGTTACTTCCACCGTCTTGGATTTTTGGTGACCCCATTATGTAACCGCAAGCAGATTCAAATGAGCCCAAACACTAGTAGCCTAGTACACTAGTATCTACTCAGAAGCTACCTACATTATCTAGCATCTGTCTCCATCATGAAACCACCTCCATAGTTAAAAACCACCACCACCTAAGTTACGTTGTAGTAAATATTTCAGCTAAATTAGTTAAGGAAACTGGTTTAAAATTCAACAAACATTGCAAGTTAAATAAAAGCTTATTAAAATTTGATCACGATTTCAATTTTAAAAAGTAGTTTATTCATACTCCTTAATTTTTCGTCATTCATTCATTTTTATCGACTGCACCAAGCACTAGTGTTCAATCTACAGTAACTGTTAGACAGTGACAACGCTATATGCGGAAGTAAACCAGCAATAGATCACTCCCCCGAGCCCCGCAATAAGCGGTCGACGATGATTTCATTATAGTGTGACCATTAGTGCTGTGCACTCCCTGAGGTATGCGCGCGGCGAGACGGGGGGGAGAATCGGTATTTGTATCGGACCGTCTATGTCATGTGCGTCTGACATAGACAGTCCGATACAAATAACACTACCTGCCGCCACGAGCGTTGACGGCGTACTGACAGAGCGCAGCAGCCGATTCTCCCCCCCGTCTCGCCGCGCGCATACCTCAGGGAGTGCACAGCACTAATGGTCACACTATAGTTTTAAGCACGTTACGTGTCCCGTGAAGTCCGTGAGGTTAAACTATTATATAGGCAAACCGGTCATCTGTCCCGGGCGGTAATTTCAGGGGGCGCCAAATTCATCAAAAAAAATGTTTGACAACAAACTTGTTTCTAAAAGCGCTTGGCATACAGCGCACGTCGTACTATCGATTATTCCACTTCCTGCCCGCGGTCCACCTAGCTGTTTATTTAACTCGGAACGTTTCAAAGTAGGAAAAATACTAGATCCGGGGCTGCCTAGACCCAGAACTGAACAGAAGACCAGAACAGAATCTGTGGATCATGCAAGCAATTCCGCGGCGGGAATCGAACCCGTAATCTCTTGCATCTCGCTATTCGTCCACTGCACCACGGCCACGGAGAGGTCATCAATAAAACACAATATTGATTAAGTAAATTATATTCTTCGAGAAATAGATGATTTATTGATGATCACGTTTCTTATCTACTGGTATATGTAGAATGTAGATAATTGATAGTGTAATTATTTTGATACAGGGTGTTCCGGAATACGTATGATAACACGAAAGGCATTACTGTACTTACTAAAAAAACTGTTAAGTACTGTACGTAAATGAATTTTCGATGTTAGATTTTTTTTTAATCTATAATTTTATGTGAAACTTCACCGTAAGTGACGGTGTGATATTTGATGGAGAAGATGAAGATATGCTTGTCTAGAGTTTACTCTGGACTCGAAACTCCTACATTTGAGTAAATGTTTAATAATAAGTATATCTTGTTACCACAAAAAATTTAAGCAACTGTTTAACCTGTGTAAAAAAATCCTTACCAACTTAGGTATGTACTTATAGGATTTTTTTCAACACGCGCTAAGCAGCTTTTAATATTTTTTTGTGGTAAGGCCCATTATGTTTAATGGATAGAAATCGCTTTTGGGTTAACAACATATCTGGAAGCACCTTGGTCATACTTCACTAGTAGAAAACAATAACAGAAGAAGTTCTATAGATAAATACTAATCACCTGTTTTTTTAACAAGCATTTAATTTTTCTTAAACACATTATTTGAATCAGTAATCAGTATTTTATTGCGTTCATACAAAGTGGATTAAAATGTTACATGTCAGATCTTATTGACTAGTCAAGAGTCCAGCACTTCATATGTAACCTGCAAGTAAGGGCAATATTAAAGCTAACTAGGCAGCTCTAGTCTAAAAATATTGCAAAAAAAAATCTAAAATATTTTAATTTTGATTCCCCAAAGGGACCAAACGTCACGTAGACAATTTCATTGCCACCCGTAATGATATTTGACTCACTTTTTTAACTTTATTTGGGTACTTTACAATATGGCCGGGCTGTTGCGGCCACAATTTTAAACAAAAAATAACGCAATTGCGGCAATATTGTATTTACCCCTCCTCCACCCCCAAATACTAGCCTAAAGAACTGGCATTGAATCCGGACGAGTGATCATTTTTTCATTTTTTTTTTCATTTTTTAGTCATTTTAATCAGCTAAGAGTAAACAGATACAGATACAGTTCCAGTTTACAAATTTGGCTGTCAACAAACATTGCTTACAGAGAGCCTCAAGCTAAGCTTAAAGAATAAGCTTGTGTTTTGAAGCTCAGAGTACGAATTTAACTACATAAACCACAAGCTTCATAATTACTCGAACAACAGTATTATTGAGAAATATACATATATATATATTAATAAAATTATCCTGAGTATGCATTAAAAAACAAAACTGGTGACTTATCAGATAAATGCAATTATAGATCGATATCCCTGGCAACTGTAGTGGCTAAAGTACTGGACAGTGTGATAGACTAGATAAGCATTTTAAGATACACGATGCTCAATTTGGTTTCCGGCAACATCTTTCGACTGAAACTGCGATTTTGGGACTTAAGCACACTGTGCAGTACTACACAGAGGGACGTACACCTGTGTACGCATGCTTCCTCGACCTTTCCAAAGCTTTTGACCTGGTGTCCTATAACAAGCTGTGGGAAAAGTTGGCGAGGACAGGCGTGCATACACAGGTACAGCGTCTCTTACAGCACTGGTACGCCAATCAAACAAACAGTGTGCGATGGGCTGGCAGTCTTTCTGATGCGTACAGGTTGGAGTGCGGGGTGAGGCAAGGGAAATTGAGTTCACCAAAGCTCTTCAACCTGTATGTCAATGATCTGATCGCTGGGCTCAGCAGCGAGCGTGTCGGCTGCTCGGTTGATAATGTTTGCATAAACAATATCAGCTATGCAGACGACATGGTGATGCTGTGCCCATCGGTCAGTGCTCTCAGGAGACTGATGGCCATGTGTGAGGAATACGCACATAGTCATTGTAGGAATCGCGGCTAGCTCTTCCCGGGATGCTGATAGAAAAGTCGAGTTTACTGTACAAAAGCTATATGGTATATATAAAACTACTTCTATCACTCTCCCCACAGGAAACTTCCCCGATGAGAAGTTGTCATCGTGAATAGTCACCATGTCGCCGACTTCAACGTTTCTTTTTGCTCTGAGCCACTTACTGCGGACAGATAATTGACTGAGATATTCGGCTTGGACTCTTCCACAGGTCTTGGAAGATCTTGTTTGTTAGGTGCCATCGGGTCCTAGCGTCATTGGCGGTTTCTATAACTGTTAGGCCCGCGTTGCTGGTTAGAAAGTGTGATGGCATGAGAAAGTCGATGTCACCTAACAAACAAGATCCGTCTATAATTGTAAAAAAAGTGAATACCTGATTTTCTAGGCCGCCGGTAAAGTTCCCGAATCGGTTCCAGCAATCAAACTTGAAGGAGCCAAACTGAAAAGAGTCTATATATTTAAGTACCTCGGTCATTATATTACCCACGACCTTGATGACCTGGCTGATATAGAAAGGGAGCGTAGGGCAATGGCGGTCAGAAGTAACATGCTGGCTCGAAGGTTTGCACGTTGCAGTAGGCAAGTGAAAATAACTCTCTTCAAAGCCTACTGCCAATCATTCTACACGAGCAGCCTTTGGTTCAGCTATACTCAAAAATCGCTAAGTGCCCTACGCGTCCAATACAACAATGGCTTCAGAATGTTGTTGGGGTTGCCTCGATACTGCAGTGCATCTACCATGTTTACTGAGGCGCGGGTCGATGGTTTCCATGCCATAATCCGCAAGAAAACGGCCTCATTGCTAAGCAGAGTACGGGCCAGCTCCAACAGCATTCTGCAGGTCATCGCTGATAGATATGACCTGCCTGTGATACAATCTTTCATTCGGATCCTGATCAAATAGCCTTATGGCTATTGGGTTGGGATGCGAATGAAAATTTGAACAAAATACATGCTAATAAAACTATATACTAATATTACTAACATAGATGGCATTCAAGTTTTATAACCTAACCTAACTAACCTTACACAAATGGACTTGTAAATTGTCTGATCTAATAAATGAATTGAATTGAATTGAATTACTACATAATTATTTAATAAAATAAAACAAAATAGAATAAAAATTCAAATCTTACAATATGTTACTTAATTTATATTTATGATATGATAATAGCGGTGAGGGGGTGAGTGGGTGTGTGGGTGTTTGAGGGTGCGTGTGCGTGTGGATGTGTGTATTGTGTCGTGTATGCGCGTATGTGATTGAAAGTAAAAGGGGGGTGTGTGTGGGGGGGTTTAAATAAGTACGTGTTTGAGTATATGTACCTACGTATGTTTGAGGATGTGTGTAGTATGTGTGTGTGTGTGTATGTGTGTGAACAAGAATGCTCAGAATGGGAAATGTGGGATCAAAAGGAGTATACTTATATCAAATTAAATTTTCGGTATCACTGTAGGAGAGATTGAGTAGCAGTTCTTTTACCATGCGCTTGCAAGTGTAAATAGTGCAGTGCTTAATTTCACATAGCCTGCAGACGTTATTATAAGTGTGAGGCAAGGAAAAGTATGGGCTACGACCAGCCATCACAGACCTAATGCAGGAAAACGGGATGCGGCATACACGCCTTTTCATAACTTCCTCGTAGTCAGACTGGGACCCAACGATTCTATGCGTTTTAACAGTGGCGCTTAAAACGAAGAGCTGTCGGACACGCAGTATTTGGAACTCCTTGTAAAGTCTTGTCTGTTGGATAGCGGAAGGGTTTCTGTAAAGTCACTTTAATAAGCGCCCTCTGAGCTCTCTCCAGCTGAATCAAGTAGGATTTACCTGCACTACCCCAGACAGAGACACAGTATTAAATGATTGACTGGCACAAACCCACACACGTAAACCATTTTGAGTGTATAAGGAGCACAATCTCGGAGTTTTTTCATAATATATATGAGTTTTCTTACTCGACCACTTAAAATTGAAATTTGTTTCTTATAGTTGAGCTTTTCATCAAGAGTGATGCCTAAGTAGGCAGTAAAAGAGGTACGTTCTATAAGATCACACGAACAGGAACGCTGTGCTCGAACAATGTCCGGACAGGAGTGGATCCTCATTTCCAAAGAAGATGGCGGGCTACTAACAGAAGTTTTTGAGAAAGCGAGATATTTTGTTTTCCTAACGTTTAACGTTAGTAGGTTTTTGTCTAAGGACTGTGCGACCAGGGTAAGACCCTCTTCTGCAAGATAGTATACCTGCTCCCATGAGCTTCCGTGAAATATCAATGCAGTGTCATCTGCGTACGAGATTACTTCTGCATTTTGTAGTGGGAGATGCAGCAAATCATTGATATATAGCACAAAAAGAGTCGGACCCAGTATACTGCCCTGTGGCACGCCACTAGATATACTAACCACGGAGATATACTAAGCCAGCAACTTCCTATTAGTTTAATAGGAAGCTGCTGGGAGATATACTAAGCCAGCAACTTCCTATTAAACTAATAGGAAGTTGCTGGCTTAGTATATCTCCAATTTTAACGCACTGTCTACGATTTTGGAGGTAACTCTCAAACCAGTTGAGAGATATTCCTCTTATTCCAGCTGACTCTAGCTTTTTTAGAAGCAAACCGATGGACACAGTATCAAACGCTTTAGCTAAGTCACAGAATAATAACTAGTAACTACAGAAGCTTTACTTCGCAATGGTTTTCAAAGAAATATGACTCAATCTGATAAACAATATGATTTAATTTAGCTCGCGTTCCAGTCGAGCACGTGTTCATTTACATACCTACCAAATTTTTTTTGAGGGAATATGGATCTTAATTCACCGGACTACGGTTCATAATAAGTTATACGTATTGAAAGAGCCGCGGACTAGGGTTGCTTACTTCGAGAAACTACTTACGCCATCTAGCGCACAGCACGAGCGTTTACTCCTACTTGTGGCGGGCAACGCGCAGCAGGCAGCGCCGAGTACGCTCATGTAGTCTAAGAGCTAGCTGCATAATTGTATATGCTATACGATTATTGCCAAAGATTTAATTTAATGAAGTAATAAAATAAAACACATTTTCGTCAAAATTCATAAAACACAACAAATTCGCAATATGGATTCGCAAACTTCCTTTAAGTTGAATAGAATTCCATAGGTATCACCGTAAATATTTTGCGTTGGGCTCTTAGTCTAAGTTCGTAAATGAATACGACAAATGAAATGCAACTCGAATGAAACGGCTAAAATGTCTCTTTATTGTACTTTTAAATACTTTTAGGGTATTGGAATAGTACTTTGTTCAACAAGGGGAGAAAGGGTTTGTAGTTTGAATTAATTTCATTTAAAATAGGAACATAATGTACTTAATCCAATCAAAGTAGATTTTACCTGTCAGCGTCTTTAAGTAACAAAAAAAAAGTTAAATTTCGATCACGATCCGTATTTAAACAATTAAATACTGCACAGTATCTTTTTGCTTTTTTTCGTTTTGTGTCCATCTTGAAATTATCGAGAAAGTTGAACGTGGTCGAACAAATAGCGCACGCGTGTGTGTCGTCTTTCGCTTGCGGCAGCCTACTACATTGGCCCTTGCGCAATGGCCGCCGCCTGTAGGTATGTTTTTAATACCTACACGCGGAGTGACACAGGCCTGGCTAAGTCAATGAAAACGCCAAGACAGTTCTCCTCCCCATGGACATATTGGGACACTTTATCAACGAGTAACGTTGTGGCGTCTTCGGTCGACCTGCCCTTTCTAAACCCGAATTGTCTGTTTGATATTAGGTTGTTGCTTTCTAAAAAGGGAACTAACCGGTTGCTAACAATCTTTTCTAGAGCTTTGGAAAGAATACTAAGAAGAGCAATGGGTCTATAGCTGTCGGGAGTATTTTTTGGGCCAGACTTGTAAATTGGTTAAACCGCAGCGACTTTCCAAATATCGGGGAATAATCCTGTCTCTAGACTCAAGTTGTAGAGGTGAGTTAGCGGAGCGAGTATATGGCGTAGTATATTTTTTAAGAAAACAGAAGAAAGTTTATCTAAGCCAGGCGTGCTGTCATTTTTAAAATTAGAGAAAATTTTGGTAATTTCATCTGGATTTGTTGGGTACAGGAACAGTGAGTTGGCGATAGAAATACGAGGCCTATAATCAGCTATCAGGGTGTCTTGAGTTTCGTTCATTTTATCTAGTATAGTGTCTGCTAACTTCCAACCCACAGACGTAAAAAATTGGTTGCAGTTTACTTTGCAATGAAGTTTGGCAAATATTTTTAATAGTTTTCCAGAGTCCTTTGGGCTTGTTTTTGTTGTCTTCTTATTGTTTTTTGTAGTAATCAGCTTTGACTTTTCGGAGAGTTTTATTACAGAAATTCCTATATCTGGTGTAAATTTTGTGACGCTCAATATCATTTGGTTGTGATTTCGTGTCGCGGTGCAACTTGTCTCTATGGCGCAAGCATCTGACAAGCCCTGGAGTGATCCATGGTTTCATAGTTACCAATTTGCGACCTATTTTCACAGTAGTGGTGTGTTTACTGACTATTGTGTGTAGTAGTTTGTAGAAAGAGATAAGGGCGGTATCTACTTATATTAAAAATTCATGAACACAGACCAATCAATAGACTTCATTTCAAGTGCAGCTGCTTCAAAATCAGTTTTTTGTCTATAACGGGGTGCTGACGTGGTTTGCCGTTTTAGTGATAAGCCCACTATTACAATGTCGTGATCCGTTATTGAGGATTGACATACAATACCGCAGGGTTTTGTAGTAGATTTAACAAATATATGATCCAAACAGGACGGTCCACGAGTAGGTTTTGTGATAGCTGGTAACAATCCATGCGAGGCCAGGAGATATAAATAGTCATGAGATTGATTATCAGAAGTGCTGCATAAATCAATGTTCATATCACCTGCGACTACAAGGTAAGGTCTGCTTATATTACTTCTCAAAGCGGAGTCTAGGGAGTTTACAAATGGTTCTATATTGGAGTTAGATGGAGAACGGTAGATACCTAAGACTGAAATGTTTTAGTACCTAGGCAGTCAGCATCACTAATTGTTACTTTCGAGATTGATACTACATGTATATCCCGCACATATATAATAACACCCCCTTTTTTGTTTAGTTGAGTGACAGATCGGAAAGCGCTATAACCTGGTAGGGTTTCAATAAACATTGAGTCGGTCAACCAGCACTCTGTCAAAACGATCACATCCACATAAGAATCAAGCCGGCTTAGTGCCACTGCAAAGTTATCGAAATTTCGTTGGATACTTCTGATGTTTAGGGACAAAACTTTAAAATTAGATTTTTGCGTTAGCAACATTCTTTTGCGTGATTCTAAGACTTTGTGCAATTACTTGTATTATTTGATGTGGATTTTCGTTGGGGTTTTCATTAATGCCGACTATTTCTATCTCGTTCTTAAAATAAGACTGAGCACGAGAGTTTTGCTGTTCGCGCAATTGAACTATGGTATTTTCGAGTGAAATGATGACGGATGTCCTCTGTTCCAGGACGTTGATCCTTTTCTCATTCTGTAGCATTTTCTTCTCGTATTCGTCTAATCGCGAGTTGCACCTGGCTATGTGCTCTGTCAGGAATTTCATTTCAGTCTTAACTTCTCCTACATCCAAGCGCAGGAGTTTAATTTCGGCGGTTAGAGCGCTTAGTGAGTGAGAGTCTGTGCTGGGGGGGTTGTACTAAGGGGGCTCAGTGGTGCAGTTCTACGGGATACGTCACGAAGTGTAACATTCGGATAGTCGGAAATAAGCGAAGCGGACGCACGCACGGGGGTATTTGAATTATCCCCTTTAGGCGTTCTAGACTGACACAAAGGACACAGCCATTTAGATTTAACACCCTCTGGTATTTTTGTCACGTCTGATATATTGACACATGAAGAGTGAAATAGGCTAGCACACTTTGAGCATTCTATACGCTGCCCATCTTAAAAGGGCTCGGTACAAGCGGCGCAATTATTCACCATTTTTGCGTGACTTACCGTAAGTATTGGCTAAAATAAATAAATAAAGCGCAGTCAGTATTGACGGTCGCGGTCAGCGCAACGAACGCGCGGCGCAAACGTACTATGTGTTATTCTGTGTCAGCGTTCGGAGTGGTTCGCAGCCGATGCACTGTGAGACAAGGACGAATTATTTGCTGTATCAGAGTCCGTCTCGCTTCAAGTTGAGGTAGAGCGGGGCGAAGGTAGCGCGCGCGCGCGTTTAGCAAGCACTTTTAAAAAGTTAATATTTAGAATAATGCACTCCACTTTAACACCTGCACTATATACAATTAGGAAGAGAGTTCCTTGAGATATGTTAGTAATTTTTTAATGCACACGCGATACGTCTTCAGCTTGGTATAAGCGAATTCGTACTCCGTACTTTTATGAATAAGTAGAAAATAATGTGTAGTCATCATCAAAAGTAGGTATTTTATGCCATAATTATTTAGGATACCCGTTTATTAAATAGTTTTTTGATTTTTTAGCACTTTAGTATAAACCATTAACCCATTAACTCTGGTGTACCTCAAGGGTCACTGTTATCGTCCACACTGTTTATTCTGCACATCAATGATATGCTTCACATAAGCGGCCTTCATTGTTATGCGGATGACAGTACGGGTGATACTTTCTACACTGGCCGCCCTAATGTCTCTCGGTCGGAAGTGGAAGACAACAGACAAAGACTTGTGTCTGAGGTTGAAGGCTCTTTTGAGCGCGTGTCAGATTGGGGTAACCTTTAACCTAACCAAGACGCAAGTCTGTGCGTTCACCACAAAGAAGGCCCCTTTCACAATAGCTCCACGGTTCCAGAGCATTCCTCTCCCCGTCTCGGCGAGTATAGGGATTCTGGGAGTCGAAATTTCTAATGAGGTCCAGTATGGGAGTCACTTAGAAGCAAAAGCTGTGCTAACCTCCAAAAAACTTGGGAGTCCTTAACCGTGCCAAACAGTATTTTACGGCACAACAACGGCTATTGCTGTACAAAGCGCAAGTTCGGTCGCACGTAGAATACTGTTCCCATGTTTGGCACGGAGCTCAAAGTACCAATTGCTTCGTTTTGACTCCCTTCAGAGAAGAGCCATTAGAATCATCGGTGATCCCAAACTCGCTGACAGGCTGGAACCGCTGAGTCAACGCCGTGACATCGGATCGCTCAGCGTATTCTACCGCCTGTATAATGGGGAACGTTCTGAGGAGCTATTTGATCTCATCCCATCGTCGAGATTTGACCACCGCACTTCTCGACAACGTAATAAAGCTCATCCACATATCATCGACAATTGGGTATCGCGCACCACACGCTTCACGCGATCTTTTCTACCCCATACTTGCAAGATGTGGAATGAGCTACCATCTGAGGTTTTCCTATTAGGCTACGACATGGCACGCTTCAAGAGAAATGTAAAGAGGTTTCTATAGGGCAGGGAACGCATCGACAATACCTCGGGTGTTGCCGGTGTCAATAGGCGACGGTGACCGCTTACCATCAAGTGGGCCGTAAGCCTGTTTCCCCACAAATAACATAAAAAAACGTACCTATTTTTAACTAACATTTAAATTAATTTTGTTTGAAAGTTCTTACAGACCACTGCATAAGAGGAGACTCTTCCAACACAGAACTTTAACTTAAAAAAAGAGCTGCCAACCTTAAAAGTATTTAAAAATATAATTGTAACGAACAAAAATAAGGTTTTTTGGTGGCTATTAAGGCCATGTATTACTCAGGCTTTCTGCATGCGGGACGCGTCCATCCGAGTATGCACCGCGTCGCGCCGTCTCGCTCTTACAGCTCATGCTATAACAGCTTGTCCTTTTCATACATATTATTATGTATTTATATTGTATTTCATACATAGGCCATCAAAGAGATTTGCACTCTGTAATTCAGACATTACGTAATGTAATGTACATAATGTAATGTGATGTGATGAGATGTAATGTAATGTATTTCATCATGATATGTTGTGTAATGTATTACATCGCATTACATTATTTTACATTACATCACATTATATTGCATTACATCACATTACATCATGAGCTACATTTCATCATATAACATTACATCATATCACATTTCACCATATCATAATATTACATTACATTACATAACATACCATTACATTACATTACATCACATTACATTACACAACATTACATCACGTTACATCACATTACATTACATCACAAATAGGCGTGGGCGTGTGCGTGTGCGTGGGCCTGGGCGTGGGCGTGGGCGTGGGCGTGGGAGTGCGTGGGCGTGGGCGTGGTCGTGGGCGTGGGCGTGGGCGTGGGCGTGGGCGTGGGCGTGGGCGTGGGCGTGGGCGTAGGCGTGGGCGTGGGCGTGGGCGTGGGCGTGGGCGTGGGCGTGGGCGTGGGCGTGGGCGTGGGCGTGGGCGTGGGCGTGGGCGTGGGCGTGGGCGTGGGCGTGGGCGTGGGCGTGGGCGTGGGCGTGGGCGTGGGCGTGGGCGTGGGCGTGGGCGTGGGCGTGGGCGTGGGCTTGGGCGTGGGCGTGGGCGTGGGCGTGGGCGTGGGCGTGGGCGTGGGCGTGGGCGTGGGCGTGGGCGTGGGCGTGGGCGTGGGCGTGGGAGTGGGCGTGGGCGTGGGCGTGGGCGTGGGCGTGGGCGTGGGCGTGGGCGTGGGCGTGGGCGTGGGCGTGGGCGTGGGCGTGGGCGTGGGCGTGGGCGTGGGCGTGGGCGTGGGCGTGGGCGTGGGCGTGGGCGTGGGCGTGGGCGTGGGCGTGGGCGTGGGCGTGGGCGTGGGCGTGGGCGTGGGCGTGGGCGAGGGCGTGGGCGTGGGCGTGGGCGTGGGCGTGGGCGTGGGCGTGGGCGTGGGCGTGGGCGTGGGCGTAATAACTACTTGTTAATTCAGTGCATAAAACTGACAGTTCCCGAGAACCCTATCTGTGGCGGCGGCAGCTGCAGATGTTTCTGCCAAGGCGAGGCTGAAAACCAGCGTAGCTGAGCCCTCGACCTATTTTTGTTAATTCAGTGCATAAAACTGACAGTTCCCGAGAACCCTATCTGTGGCGGCGGCAGCTGCAGATGTTTCTGCCAAGGCGAGGCTGAAAACCAGCGTAGCTGAGCCCTCGACCTATTTACCACCACCTTCTACCTTGGTGCTACCTACAATAATGTACTAATGTTACTTAGAATTAAGCCTACTGTTGTACCTACTTAGCTTTATTTAGTAATTATTGTACCTACCTACTTCTGTTAGCTCAATAGGTAAATAAATGCCTTTTATTTATTTATTTATTATTCGAGCTACAATCAAAAAATATACAAGCTTTCATTTATAGTAGATACATAAAAAAACTGGAGGAAAATACTCGCTGGTTAAATGGGTCTCTGGTTAGTCGACTTAAAATAAAAAAATAAATATATAAAAGTCGAATTTAGTCTTCTTATTAAGACTCGAGAACGATGCAATGAAGCAGTATTATTCAATGCAAGAAAAAACTACAGATAGACAAAGAAACTAGTTATAATTTTAATAGAACAGAAATTTAAAAAGCCGATTGGTTTTAGAAAAAAAAATATCTAAATTCCACTTAGATATAATTTTTAAATTCGCAGATCTCAATACTTTCTACGACAGACCCAACTTTTTTTTTAATATTTAAATTGCTACACTATTATTTTAAAATGTTAATCACAAACTTCATTAAATTAAGTTTTATTTATTGAGAAATCAATAGAAACCCGCAAAATGAATAAATTGTCGTGCGCAGCCCTCGAGCATTGAAAATTTTGCTACGCGATTTCAATCCTTTTGTTCTGGACTACACTTCTCAATTTAGTTACCTTGACACAAACAAACTAGCACGATTTATAAAGTTAGATCGTACATTACAACAACGTATCTTTCAAAGAATAGCCAGGACTCCCTAAGTTGTGCCCATTCGTATACGTTCAAATAGTTAGCGCGATACGTAACATATTTGGTTCTGGTTTGGTTTTAGTATTACCGTTCAAATTTAGCGTGATTGCCCCCAAGATTAGAGTTGAGTACCTCGCAGTGGTCTGTCAATTTCATTTTCGAAGAGAGAGGCACTAGGTCCGATAGAGCAATAATATTATCAACCTAAAAAGTTATTCTTCTAACGTTGAATAACCTTAGATCGATGTTAATTGAGAATCCTCACTGACCACCGTTCTGAATAAAAAAACGCTCGAAAGTAGTACCTCATAGGTAGCGTGGAAACGTGTGGATATTATGACGATAACAACTTTTACAACTTGTTGAATCGTTATAGCTCAGAAACGGTGGCTCGTAGAAAAAAAAAGTATGCAGATATTTTTTATACCGTCTGACTTGGACGGCTGATTTTTCTTGCGTAACTAAATTGAGAAGTGTAGTCCAGAACAAAAGGATTGAAATCGCGTAGCAAAATTTTCAATGCTCGAGGGCTGCGCACGACAATTTATTCATTTTGCGGGTTTCTATTGATTTCTCAATAAATAAAACTTAATTTAATGAAGTTTGTGATTAACATTTTAAAATAATAGTGTAGCAATTTAAATATTAAAAAAAAAGTTGGGTCTGTCGTAGAAAGTATTGAGATCTGCGAATTTAAAAATTATATCTAAGTGGAATTTAGATATTTTTTTTTCTAAAACCAATCGGCTTTTTAAATTTCTGTTCTATTAAAATTATAACTAGTTTCTTTGTCTATCTGTAGTTTTTTCTTGCATTGAATAATACTGCTTCATTGCATCGTTCTCGAGTCTTAATAAGAAGACTAAATTCGACTTTTATTTATTTATTTTTTTATTTTAAGTCGACTAACCAGAGACCCATTTAACCAGCGAGTATTTTCCTCCAGTTTTTTTATGTATCTACTATAAATGAAAGCTTGTATATTTTTTGATTGTAGCTCGAATAATAAATAAATAAATAAAAGGCATTTATTTACCTATTGAGCTAACAGAAGTAGGTAGGTACAATAATTACTAAATAAAGCTAAGTAGGTACAACAGTAGGCTTAATTCTAAGTAACATTAGTACATTATTGTAGGTAGCACCAAGGTAGAAGGTGGTGGTAAATAGGTCGAGGGCTCAGCTACGCTGGTTTTCAGCCTCGCCTTGGCAGAAACATCTGCAGCTGCCGCCGCCACAGATAGGGTTCTCGGGAACTGTCAGTTTTATGCACTGAATTAACAAGTAGTTATTGAAGAAGTAACTAGACAATTACCGAAAACCCATCGCGTAAATATATTAAACCACAAAAAAATAAATAAAATTCCACACACACGATAAATAGCATTTTATTCCAGCTAACCTTAGTGTAGTGTAGATTAACCGGACACTTAAGTATTTATTCTAATAAACAATAGATAGTAACTAAAACAAGAATAGATATATAAACTTAAACCATTAGTAATTAGTCGATATGGAGATTACCACTGTTTGGTAGTTAAGTAGCAAATAAAAAGAGGTAGGTAGACATATGTACATAAACACTGAAAATCCGAATAAGCAACTAAGTAGGTATTAAATTTCAAAATAGGTGTGCAATTAATCTAATACAATCAATGTTATAACAAAAAAGGTAAAAGTTAAAAGTTTCATCAACTTTTTTATAATCATTTCTGAATTCCCAAAAATGTCATCTACTTCTGATGCAACTGTACTAACGATATTCATAATCATTCCGCAAATATTTGTATCAATCAATCTGTTTTGTTTCTAAGAGAACACTAATATAGTATAATTCTGTTCCTATTCTGTGGCATATCTTCGAGTAGACAGCGTCTCCATAAACGTGCCCTAAGTACTTAGATAGGTACATCATTTAGTTCTCGGAAACAAAATAGTAACTGCACAGGCTTCTCTGCCATGCAGCATTATAGCTTTCGCACAGTGTGGATTCTTATACAGGGTGTTTGGTAATCTACGAACGATATTCAAGGGACGTTTTCTCAAAACATAAAAAAAGACTTCTCGGAAAAAAAATACTAGTTATATATACAAATTTTAAAGAAAATCGACTTAGTTTAGGTGATTAATTCGATATAAAACTAAGCTTGCAGTCGACATCCAAAAATAAAGGCCTTAATCCACAAAAGCGTAGATTTGCTACTTATGTCCTCTCTTTAAGGGGGCACCGGAGGGACAATCGCCCATACAACACGTACTACCAAGATCATTTCTAATTGGAGCATATTTCTACCTTAATAAGGTATTATTTTAATTTTAATAGTATTTATCTAGGTTCTTTTATCTAAAATACTTACCTAAAATGAAATAGAAGCGTATCGCATTCTGCATGTTTTTACGTCATAAAAAACCTGTTTTCAACCTAATTGTTTCGTATTAAAAACAACAACATCTTACGTATCCTAGTCATGGGAACATAGATTATATCGTCTAGTTACAGAATAACAACACAATGAGAAAAATACAACAAGTTTTCAGTCATCATTTTTGGTATTACGAAACACGGTCAAAATCTAATCAAATTTAGAATCGTTCTTATTGCTATCACTGTCGCTCTGCGTGGCTAAACTTCGTCACTAAACAGGGATAGCGATATTCAGGCCGAAGTTTTTGACGTGGCCGAATTGAAGTTGCGCTCAGTGTTCGCCGGCGCGTTAAGCGCTCTCTGCTTAGAAATTCGATGCGAATGCACTGTAGAAAATAAGACATGCCGCTTGACCGTTTCCACTAAAGCTGAGCGGAGAGATGTCGGAATATCGATATGCTATTAGTTATTTTCCCATGGTATTCTCATCTCTGCAAATTTACGATTAGGTGGACATTGGCCCGGAAACGCCTAGAAATTGTGGACCCGGGATTGGTTATCTGCAAACTGCCCACTTTAGCCACGGTAAACTTATTGAAATTATTCCAATTAGGTAGGTACCTACTTTATCCAATTCTTTGAGAGATAGGTATCTAGTGCATTGTCAAAATTGATGAGTCTTTTTTCAATTCTGGCTTCTGCCAAAGAAGAAGAGAAGAATAAGAATAAAGTTTAATTCACCAAAAAGAACATGCAAATTACGTACCTACTAAATTTAAAACTAAAAACAAACAAAAGCAATAACAGCTGTGATTTAATGAGTAGGTATCATTGGGTCATAGCCCTGTTTACAAAACAAAGTACCTATTGGGGGCGGCGAGCTCAAAGGATCGAGGCGGCACCTTTGACTAACGGCTTATTCTTTCGAGTTCTTTTTGATATGCCGCGCGAAGGGATGTACGGCTTAGAATACCCCGCTACACCGGTTACCGGTATTAACGTAAATGTTTGAATCGATTGTATTTGAATAAAATCTTTTTTTTAATCGAGTGTAGCGAGATCTCTGAATCAACTTAGGCAAATCGCCGTTGTTTGTTTGTTTGTTCGTTCGTTTGTCCAAGTATAACTTTCGAAGCGTTGATCCGATCATCGTGACTATCAAAATATTGCCACAAAATAAATAACCAACTAACTTGACCTACAGTTTCACTAAAATTACAGGTAACGGGAATTCATGTTATGTGGTTATTCTTTTTTGGGGTACAAATTGCAGTTATTCTGGGTTTCAGACTTTTGCCTTTTGTGTCACTTAAGCTACACGCATACCAAATTACAGCACTGTGCGGTCAATGGTGTACCCTGTGAATTTTGTCAAAGTTTTAATTTTATTATGGCTAATAACTCAAAAACTATAAAAACTTTACCAAAAATAAAAACGGAGTCTAAATGTACCCATGAATATTTCATTTGACGTCCCACTTGAGCTAATAGTTTCATTTAGAACCCCAATATCTCAACAAACCCCAACGTTTTAGCTCATTTAGTCCCACCAAAATTGTGCCATCACTACCTACCTATGTATAAAATTACACGATAATCGGATAAACGCTTCGAAAGTTATCCTCGGACAAACATACATACAACGCCGATTTGCCCAAGTTGATTTAGAGATCTCGCTTCGATCGATCAATAATTACACTACATTGTTTCCACAGTTCTGAGTCGAAAGGGTTAAGTCTCATGTGCCTGTAATTTCACCTATACCCTTACCCTTCAAACCGGAACACAAAAATGCGAGTTTACTATTTGGCAGCAGAAATAGGTGGTAGTACTTTCCCGGACAAACTCTTTCACAGAGAGCTCTACTACTACTAACAGATTGTATGACAGATTGACCTACGCGTATTTTGTAAAACTAGTTCGGTTTTGATTTACGATGTTTTGAACAAGCTTTTATTAGGTCGACCAACACCGAAAGTCAGAACCGAAATTGATACCTTTCCGGTAATGTTTTCCCAGCCCTAGTGTAAGAAGACGGGCACTTTGGCACGTGTCAGCGTTCGCGCAATTAATTATTATTTTGAATCAGTACCTAGTTGATTTAATTTCTAATTGTGCGGACGGATTTAGAAAAATTGCGATGCTTAACTACAGGTATTTCAATCAGGAGTACCTGAACATGACAATGTGTTACACGGAAAGTGGTCCTGTCAAGAGCGCAGGACTTTTATCAGATATGACACGGAACGCAGCAGGGCACGCGGACTGTTCCGCGGCACAGGGAGAGCAGTGAATTCCAGCCGCGTGTTGAGGCGGGCAGGCCACTTCGCTATTCAGCGCGCTTCAAGATGTTGGAATTTTTTGAAGAGGATCCGCTGGCGAGCACTTGTGACGCGGCCCGCGTGTACGGTGATAGCGCTACCTATGGGTGAGTGCATTTTATAGCATTATCTTAACTTTATACGGAATGCGATTTTTGAGGATTGAGATGATCGCAAGGAATTGTCTCAATTTATTACAAACGCGTTCAATGTGATGGCTCTAGTTAAACTTGTGATCAATTATCAGACCAAGGTATGTTTGTTTATCAACAATATCTATTAATGGACAACTGCAAGCCACACTAACAGCATGCAAGCAGCTATGGTCATGGGCCACGTCTTAGGGAGGAAGGCCAGCACCCGTATAGTTTTACACCAGTGAAGGAGCTCTGGACTCCTGACTACGAGACCAGAATGCGGTTTTGTTTGTGTCTGCTGAAAAGAAAGAAAGAAAGAAAAACATTTATTTGTGACGGTACAAAACATACACAGCACACAAGTAAGATACACGCAATATACACACAAAAACAGCAATACCCAACAAATGTGTGTCTCACAATTACCTATACATATATAAATGACCGACGTCACAAAAAGGCGTCCAACTCAGCATTTGTTGTGCTTTTGGCACAACGCTGATCTTCCGTTGGAACCATTTAAAAGTAGGATGTCACCGATGACTTACCGCACAGTACCACAATTACAAAAAAACGTGCTGCAGCACGGACCTTGGAGACAATGGATGTTTTACCAGCACGATGGCGCGCCTGCGCACTACGATCGGCGAGTGCGCGAATACCTGGGCATTGCTTATGGTAATCGGTGGATTGGGCACGGAGGGCCGGTTGCACAGCCCGCACGCTCACCGGACTTAACCCCCTTAGACTTTTATTTGTGGGGTAGGGTAAAGGACTATGACCATACAATAGAAAGTGACTTAGAACGCGAATTGTGAACGCTTTTAATGTGGTGCGAAGTGACAGAGTCACGTGTTGGCACGAGTTCGTGTGCATTGCTTTGGCCGCGCTATTCTTCCTAGACTCTAGAGCAAGAAGGCAAGTAGGTACGTGCAACAACTTTTGTGCATAAAATAGTGTAGCTATACCTATCTGTGATAATAACTGTAGGTAACTATTGTAAGTGTCTGTGTAACTGTACATTCTGTAAATAGGTACCTAACTAAATGTCGTAAATAACTGATAGCTGTGTTGTACATATTTTGTAGGTACATAAGTAGCTAATATACTTTTAAACACGCCAAATTATCGTTGATAAAGTGAAGGCACCTCCTACTTACCTCTCGGTTTGAGGTAAGAGCTACCTACTACTTTTCTTGTTAATTTATCAATCGACAGCCTAATAAAAGTGTGTTGGAAAGCTCGATTTTACCTAAATTGATTAGGTACTTCATTTTGAATTGAATAAATCTTTTAAAATACTACTTCTGCTGTTTTTTATTTTAAAATTTTTCTCTGTAGTTTAGCTAGTCATTGCAAAGATCACGTCTACCCTATCTAATTGAGTCTTGGTCACTTTGCCTGAGTGAGCGGAAGGCATTTGTGAAACGCCACCTGGGCTCTAATACCTATCTATCTCAATCTAATCATTGCACTGACGTAGTTACCTACGGAGTTCTGAGCTAACAAACATAACATAATATAAAAATTAAACGAATTTAAGACTTATATATGTTTTCTCATGGATGCCATTGTCAGAACTGGACCAAATGGAAATGGGACACGGGAAGCACCAGCTTTCAAATAGAAAAAGAATCATCAAAATCAGTTCACCCAGTCGAAAGTTCTGAGATAACAAATATAAAAATAACAACTAAAAAAAATACAGTTGAATTGAGAACCTCCTCCTTTTTTGAAGTCGTTTAAAAATACCATCAACTAACTTAATATGTTGAGTAAATTGTTTGATCATAATAGGTTGGGGAAAAAGTCTTTTCGCATTATAGTATGTATGAACTTGTAATAAAATCTCTTTGGCTATACTATTTGTATCTGGCTGGTTTTGGTATCATTATAAAGTCGAAATTTTAAAGAAGATAATTCCAAATTCAAATTAGGAAAATGTGTGATTTTTATTTGTTTTTCGTACTGTAAAGATGAGTGAATCTAATGAAGAAATTCGATACATTTTAAAATTTTACTACATAAAAAAGCAACGTAAGCCGCGAAAAAAATGTGCGATGTTTATGAACCTAGTGCAGTGTCTGTGAGAGTACCTAGCACAAATTTGGTTTAAGCGTTTTCAATCCGAAAATTTTGATGTCAAAGATGCACGTCGCTCTGGTCGCCCGCCCTATTACGAATAAAATTGATGCCATTTTTGAAAAAGAGGAGTAAGATCGGCATATCAGTAGTTACGACGTAGCTGAAGAACTGGGAATTGACCACAAAACAGTTTTGGCGCATTTGAAAAAAACTGGGTACACAAAAAAGAAATATTGGGGTACCCCACGAGCTCACTGAAAGAAACCTAATGAACCGTGTACTCATTTGTGATTCTTTATTACGACGTAATGAAACTGAACCATTTATGAAGAAGCTGGTGATGAAAAGTGGATCACGTACGACAAGAACGTGCGAAAAATGTCGTGGTCAAAGGCCGGTCAGGCTTCACAGACTGTGGCGAAACCCTGGTTAACTCGCAACAAGGTGATGCTGTGTGTGTGTGGTGGGATTGGAAGGGCATTATTCATTATGAGCTGTTACCACCAGGCAGGACCATCGATTCTGAACTCCACTGCGAACAACTGATGAGATTAAAGCCAGAAGTTGAGAGAAAGCGACTGGAATTAATCAACAGAAGGGGTGTGGTTTTTCATCATGATAACGCTAGCACTCACACATCTTTAGCCACTCAGCAAAAATTAAGAGAGTTTGGCTGGGAGGTGTTAATGCATCCGCCGTATAGTCCTGACCTTGCACCTTCAGATTTCCACCTGTTTCGGTCTCTTCAGAATTCTTTAGGCAGTGTCAGGTTAACATCACGAGAGGACTGCCAAAACTACTTGTCGCGGTATTTTGATCAGAAGCCCCAAAATCTCTATAGCAATGGGATCATGTCCCTACCTACAAGATGGCAAAAAGTTATCGAACAAAATGGTACCTACATACTTTAGTTAAATGTAAATAATCTACATATATTAAAAAATGTTGAGAATTTTCTTAAAAAATGCGAAGAAACTTTTCCCCAACCTAATAGTTAGATATGATGGAAACAAAGAAAAAAAATGTACCTATACTTAATTTAAATAGATCTGGAACTAGGCATTTTACCCTTTACTAATACTGTGTAAAAAATGACTTTATTTCTGAACACTTGAAAAAATATTTAAAAATTTCAAATTGTTATTCAACTATGTCGCTGATTAAAATACTTAATTTAAGCCGAAGATTTCAAGCAGTGCCCAATAGTGTTAATTTGGAAGTCTCAACAGAGCATACGTATTTGAGTCATTTGGGTCCATGCGGCACCAAAATGGGCGCTTCGTATTTTCAAAATTTGGGTGTCTGGTTGAAAAGACGTGATAAAAGAGCTGAAGCTTACCCATCTGGGTAATGGGTAGGTATTAAAGTATGATCGTGTCTGTGTGTTATGTAATAAGTTGACAAAGAAATAAAACCAAATGACATTTTTTTAACTTGACATTTATTTACATTCATATCAACAAAACGGGTGTTGTATAAAACAGTACATCATTAATTTTATCTTCATACCAATTGTATAACTACTAAACATGGTGCCTCGATTTTTGTGAAAATATATTTACTTTTTGCGTTTGTATTTTATGAAAATGCTATTCTGCTTACCGTGACTCCGTGAAGCTTATGAATTGGAGCACAAACAACTTTTTAAATAAATATCACTATTAATCATCCATCACACACAAGTTATACAAATTGGAGAATGTGTACCCTATCGCTATTCTTTAACTGATGTAAAAATACAATTGACCGACATGTTGGATTTTTCTTAGATAATTTTGTTTTGTTTGTTAATATTTGTCACAGGATCTACGAATTCATTTTATTGCGATTCAAAGAGTTACAATTTCTTGAGCTCGACATGCAGAAAATAAAATTTAAGAAACATTAACTATATAAGTGTGTTCATTTTAAAAGCATTGAGCTTTTTTATGGCATACACAACGGTAACAAAAACTTTTATGGATGTATCGACTTCTAGCAACCAATCACATAATGTCGTACATTTCAATACTTATTCCATGATGTTCTTTGTTTGGTCATAGATTTATTTATAATATGTATGTCATAGAGTGTGACATGATCTTGATCGATAATGAAAACTATCCATCGATGTCACATCCTATTCAAATAAATACAGTCACATTTGGTAACCTGACTGGTGCCGAATTCATTCATACAAACTTCAAAGCTACAGTGATGTTCAAAAGCCAGCCTTATAACATACAAATTAAGGTACATTCCTGTACAACAACAATGAGGTACCCGTCTAACATACCTAGAAAATTGTAGGTAAAAAACTCTATTCACATTTGTTTTGATCTTTATCTAAATCACACATTGTAAAGAGGCGTTTTGCGTTCCCGTGTCTAGGATAATAGCTTTGTCCGTTTTATTTACATTAATATTCCCAATGTCCTTTTAACAATACGTACATGTCTTTATCAATAATTTATAGTCTTATACTAACAAGAAAAAAATAAACACGGAAAGACGAAAAAGGTGTTACACAAGATTCACTAAATGAACTCACTAAAGGAATCACAAGATAAACCGTTACATTTTTTATCTGTAACAACTAAAAGGAAACTTATTCAGTCTAGATATTGTCTTTCTTGAGACATCCAAAAACATTGACTATAAATTAAAACTACACACTTTCATCCACGATTTAATACTCCCAACTAAATCTTATTTTTTTAATAGATATTGATGCTCTCTCTACACCAGTTCTTTTACGCGAACAAACTTAATGTTAGATAATTTGGATTGGTCATTGTTTTCGAATGCAGCGCGTTGGCACAATACGTTAACAAAATGACAATTAATTCAAAGATATGAAGTTTTAAATAAACTTTAGAATATATTGAGCGTAGTTTTGCCATTTACATAAGTACTCACAGAAATTATTTTTTAAAACAGCAAATTACAATACCTACTTATAGCAAATGATACAGAAACAACGTCACAGAAAAGAAAACATTAGCCATGTAGTTGAATATAAAGTACTTAGTATGTCTTTGATCTGGTGAAATTTAAATACATATTTAATTGTACAATACATATGTATTTTTTTTTCTGACCAGATCAAGCACAGTTGTGGTTTTCGCGGCAGATTGTCTACAACACTACACGGCTATTTTTATCTGTAAAAGTACAGTCAACAAAAATTCCGCTCTGCCAGTTTTGAAACAGTTTCGCTTGCAAGTAGTCAGCTAGCTGACACCGCCTTTTTCTTTTGTCCTTTTATTTTGGCCAATCGGAGAGATGAACAATATTGAACATCTGTTTATTTTTGTGAAAGCCCTCTGGTTTTATGACTTTTAGAGTTTTATTAAAGTTACAGCTTATATTTGAGAACAGTCAGTTGAAGACAAGGCGGGGTAACTGCTAGTCGCTTCATAGAAAATTCACCCTTAAGGTGGCAGAGCGGACTAAAAAGTCCGCTCTGCCACCTTAAGGGTGAATTTATTTTATTTATTATTTTTATTTTTTTTATTTAATTTGATTTAGCAAAAGCTAAATCTAATCTAAATCAAATTAGACATTAAGAGTAAAAAGTGCCGAAGCGACAGATAACGTGTCTTTATATATTTTTCAATAAAATGAAATAAATGATACCAAACTTATGTACCTACACACGAAAATATTATAACTATGATATTTAAATACTTATCACTAAAGAAAAAAAACCTTTTGACTAAAGGGGCCAGTGTTCGATGTGTGATTGCATTTGACTGGTTAATTATAATAAAATAATAAATTATACACAAACAGTAAACACAGTACGTAGTTTTGAAATTGTAGATTTTCCGATTTTTATGGGATACCAACTTTTCCAATACGAGTGCAGTTTTTATAGTCCCGGAGCTGACAGGCATATTTACTACGCCATAAACAGCGAGTGGTTTGAAATAGAACATGATCGAGTTACACGTTTTACGATTAATTTACGAGTGCATCTTACATGCGTAATTTTATTTTACGTCCGTTTTCATAGTAGATTGTAGAAACTTCTTATTACACGACCCAATTGTTGATTGGGGTGTTCAAAGTTGTGTATTTTTAAATTTATTGCTAGTCCTAATTCGTTAAACAACTCATAAAAACCTCGAAAACCTACGCGTCTTTAGGACAATACGTTTTATTTAGACAATACGTTAACTCACAAAGTTTAAGTACACCATTGACAACAAGTAATGTAAACAATAAATACACTGATCACTTTGAGATCATTTCTTCATTATTCTAAACACCTTAATTTTTTTTAACAAAAAAAGACTGACTGTAAACTGACAATGGCCACATCAAAATATTATATAAGTATTTCTTTATATATCAACTATTAAGTGGTAACATAAAATTAAGAACATGTAACAAACAATAATTAGATATGATTAAGAACATGAACTAAACTAACAGCAATACTTGTGTGGTACTCGGTACATCCGCACCTCATTACTTTGGAGCACATTTTTTTTAAAACATTGACACTATTTAAGTAAAAGTATCGGCTCTTTGGCGACTACAAACTGTATCGATTTCTGAACAAATGTAAACTTAACCTTAAAACGTGACTACAACTTAATGAAAAGCTAAATGTTATAATAGAAATAGTAAAACAATTTGGGGAATACTTTGGAAACGATGAAATCCTTTGACACAAACCTTAACCTTAAACTTATTAGTTAACAACTGTGCACGTGGACTTTCGTACGAACCTTACCGACTACGTTTTAGTTCAAGTGCACTCGAAACATCACAACAAACGTTCTTACAACCTCTTTGCAAGTTTTTTTTTATTTTACTTTTTAAATTCACTAGGAACGAGTTCTTGGAATTTGTTCTAGTAAGGTCTAGATAGTTCTTTAGAACGTTTCAATTGAACTTTGAGTCTCTTTGTACCTATTTGAAAGCCGTTCATGGCTTGTATTGCGGCCTGGGCGGAGGTGGCGTTGTCGTACGACACGAACCCGAAACATTTGGAGAGGTTCGTCTGTTTGTCGATGAAGACTTTGGCGGAGATGACGTGGCCGAACGGTAGGAAGGTCGAGGCTAAGTCCGTGTCGGTGAACTCCTGAGGAAGGTGGTATATGAACAAGTTGCCACCTTCCGGGCCTGGAATTGAGAAAGAACGTTGTTTAATCTACATGATGAGTAAATAGGGTAAAGCGTTTTGCTAACTACTTGTGTACAACAAAAAAAACCAACTCAAAATTTGGAAAGGACGATGAGGTGAAAGGTTATGCGTATGTGTGCATATCAATCTTTTATTTCAAAACCAGATTGTAGGATAACTTTCTGAATAATAGATTGCGCACAGATAATTTTGGAGGGTACTGACTGCGATAAAGCAAGAGCTTGGAGCTTACCTTTAGCGTTTATTTGTTTTCAGATCAATAATGTAGTCAATACCCTCAGTAAGCAATGAAGTTGTGTGAAATAGAGTTTTTTATCATTGCTCAAACAACGGTAAAGAACTTTTGTGACAGTTGTCAAAACATTCCATTACGCAAAATTCGTTATATTGATCAAACTCGTAGCGTAGATATTTTGATAAATATAAATAGCAAGATAAATATCTAGCATTTGTTGTTTTGAATTAACAACGAAATAAAACATTTCGTTACAAACAAAAAAGCTTAATTATTATCATTATACGCCGATTAAATGTATTATCTTATTACATTTTATCGGTGTTTCGACCGACAATAACACCGATACAACGGAACATAAAAAATAAATCCCATACATATTATACATATTTTTTTATACGTTTTTATTTTTTTATATGATTGAAATAAATCACGAAAGTTTTCTAAGTAAAAAAGCTTGAGTACAAAGAAATGATGATAAAGTTAATTTCTTACGACGATTTTTGCATATTCCTCTGATTTCAAAAACACACGCGTGAAGTGTCCATTTGGTCGAACACTGTTTTGACAACTGCCTCATTCACCGGATGGGGCGGGGTACTAAAAAGTGTGATATGTACCTTCAACTTGTTTACCTGCGGCCGCTGCTGCCGCCGAGCCGAGCACCGAGCCGAGCGGCGCGGATGCGAACGCGCTGCCAAACTGCGCGGCGTACGCCGAACTCAGCGGCTCAGCTGTCGACCCTGTAATGTAGGTGTGGTTAGCTCTTGCACTATAGTTTTTTCCCGATAGAACCGAGTGATATAATTTTTGCTAATAAACTATTGAAAAGCGCCGGTACCTGCACGCTACATTGCGCTATAATTTTTGGAGGTAGAGCTGTCTATATTAGTTACCTAATATTATTCTAAAATTACATTTACTAAGGTAGCCCAATTTGTAGTAAATAAACAGGATAATGCTCTACTAGTAATCGAAAGTATTATTAATGATAAAATAAATAAAATGGGCCGGTAGGTAGGTATAAAGTTAGCTCTTGGACAATTTTTGGAGGAAGGGCTCGACCTCTAAAACCATGATAAAAATTCATTCAACCTATGAAATTAAAGTAAATTGAATGGATTTCATGTGTAGGTATTCTGTTTTTACGAAAGCTCGATTATTAGTAAAAAGCGCTTTACAAAAAAAGTGATGCCTGTAACGTTCTTATTAAAGATGCCGCGAATACTCGCTATTAGGGATTATTCGTTTAAGTTTGTTATTCGTCGAATACCAAATAATAGGTAGTATTATTCGACATTCGGCGAATAGTTCTCTAAAATAAACTTTTAATGAACAAAAATAGTATTATTATTATCATCAGCCCGTATCCCACTGCAGGGCAAAGGCCTTCCTTCTCTCTTTCCACGAATCCCGGTTATTGGCTAATCGGGGCCACTCTTTATGGTATGCACCCAGTTCGTCCCTCCATCTTCGCCTGGGCCTACCACGCGGCCGCCGCCATTTTGGAACCCATTCTGTAGTGGTTTTCGTCCCTAGTTCCTCCGGCATACGACAAACGTGTCCAGCCCAGTCCCACTTTAACTTTGCTGATGAAAAAACAATAATTATAGGCTTAAAATAATCAAAAAAATTTTTTTTAACAATACACACTTAGTAATAATTAATATCATTAATAAAAAAAGTTAGCCAACAATCAGTCATGTCATGTTGAAGTTCATTCATCAGGCCTTTTAACTTTTTAATGAAGGTACAAAAAACTAGTTTTTCTGCATGATTGGGGTCATGTCGGATGCAGTTTTCTTTTTATATCAAACTGGCTTCAGAAATATATTTTTATAAGTATTCTTTTTTTATGACGAATAATAATGGAGAATTATTTGACTATTCGCCATAGGGAATGGCGTTTAATCGGTATTCGAATATTTGCTTTAACAACTATTCGCGTCAACTCTAGTTACAATACGGTTGACGCTCCATTGATAAAACAGACAAACCTGTTTAGTTATTTCCATTTAAAGATCAATAAAATACAAAATTATCACCCCACACAAAGTGAACTCACGAAATGTCATAAAAAAAACAAAACAATTTAGTCAGTATTTTAGCACTTTATGCAATAACATTATTTTATGTTAGGTTTTATGTGGATATATTAAATCAAGACATTAGCGATGTAATCAAGTATTTATTATACAGGATACTCTACCAAAACAACATACCACTAAAAATTAGTAAAGCATAACGACTATAAACAAATAAAACAACGAATAAAAAACAAAATGACGATCAAACAAAGAACGCTTTCGTTCAGAAATTACACGAGCGGTTATTTTATTTTGTCACATACATTCAAAACAAACAATAATCTATTTATTTACAAACATTCGCGGCTCCTTGCCGGTTTAGAAATAAACAAATGGCTATTACAAAGCCAAGCATCATCAGGCAACATTTGTCGCGAACATAGAAACAAACCAAGCTTCCTTAGACTTGTGATAAATGAAAAAGACGTGAGCTCGTCCTAATAGCATTGTAATGTGCGTGCGTTACCTAAGTTCTGTCCTTTTTGTTTGCCCACCTTGCTTTATAAAAAATAGATGACGACATTTATGAAACTTTTAATTAAAAAAATTGCATTTGTACAATAGTACACACGGCTACACATCAAGCTATACATATCCAGTATAAGCTGACCTCGCATTGGCTTTTCGTAAAATGAGAGGTCTACTTATACTGGAATTGTATAGCTGGATGTGTAGCCGTGTGTACATTATTGCTAAGGCCGTGAAATAGGCAATTGCAGGTCGAGTCGGCGAGGACTTCAATAACACGAGACAGGCAATTGCCATTTCCGCCGAGGCATATATAGTGCTTTTCTCAAAAGAATGCAGGGAAATAAAACATACTTTTTATATTATACATTTAATTTAATTAATTTTTGTTTTAGCAAAAATCTCATTAAAACACGCCAAATATACTGTTTCGGAGAAAATGTTCACTTTTTTCTTGTATTTCCAACTCATAAAATTTTCATATACTTTCATGTATTTTTCTTTTGACTTCGCTGGAAGCAGGTTTTCCATTGCCAATTTGGCTTCTGATCTTAAATCTGGTGGAGTACAATCCATCTCTATTTCACTCTCTGAACCGTTGGATCTCATTTTAATTATTAAATTTATATCTACTAAGTATGTAAATAACAAATCATGACGAATTTTCAGATTTGCCGCCAATTTTTATTTATTATCGGTGCCGAAAGGCAAACGTATTTATGGCTATACAGCCACGTGAACGCAATTTATACTAAGCAAACAGACTTACTTTGGTATGCTAATAATGTTAAAAGAGATCCAATCAAAGAGTATTTAATAACCCCAGCACGCTGTTGCATACAACATTGCTGGAGCGTTGTAATGTTTCAAATTAAAAAAAAAAACGTTCCTGCAATGGATTTGATTTTCTTTGTCCGTAAATTCGATACTTCGCGTGTTCTTTTTTCGAAAATATTGACAATATTTCCATGCATGTTTGAGAAAAATATTTTTCTCTAATTAATTACACGTAACACGGTGTTGTAACTTTTTGACAGAAAGTTCTACCTTGAGGAAATGTGACAAAAAAAAGGCTCAGTGACGCCCCAGAAGTTATAAGCTACAAACAACAATGCTGCACGTCGTGAATCGAATATAAAACGGAGACATTGTTTTCTATCACAACAATATTGTCACGTATTCCTCGCCTTACAGAAACAGCGCCATATTGAAAAACAATAGTGACATTATCACCCGCTCCTTCGCAGCACGTCTATGAATTATTAATTACTTCTAAGTAGGTAAGAAGGTAGATCTAAGGTTTTGTTGGATGGCGGTGTCTGTTATTCGATAGAGGGTTATATACTCGTAGTAACGTTATAATTACAGCGGAAACCATGAACAAGCACCTTGGTAGAATGCCGCCAACATATCAATAGAAATAGAATATAAAACAAAGTATCTAGCCCGGTGGACAAAATTGGAACCAGGTACACAAAATTTACTATTATTATCCTGTCCTTATAAAGGTTGTCTGGAAGAGACCGCTTTTAGCGCTATGACCGCCCATTGCACTAAATCTCTTTGTAAAAATTATGTTCTGTATTTTATTTTGATGTACATTATAGAATTATCTTAACGTAAATGTTGTTCAATAGACGACTTCGTCACCGGACTTTGTCGTAGGTTAGGTAGATACTCTACAGTTGGTAGAACGTTGGTCAAAAGACAGTCAACGATATCTTTGAATTCCCCAACTTACAAGTTGTTAATAAATTTCTTTCTTTATTCTGCTTTTAGAATGGACATGAATACATTTTATTATTTATAGATCTAGAGTCTAGGTACCTCTAGGTCCTAGAGGTACTTAGTAAAAGCAATTGATGTTATATTGTTGTAGTTCTATATTCTTATTTTGGTCTGAAATGTTATATTGAATACCTTTTAGTTGCTACCTACATAAAATAATAATTTAGAGAATGTAAAACACTATATACTTTTCTTAAAAAACACACACAACCTAAGCTTAAGCTGTTCTACTCTAAACTAACTCTGGCATGTTTAGCATCATTCAGTGATAGTCAAAGTCAGCTACCTATAGGTACTCCCTCTAATTTGAATTTAAAAATAGAAGTAAGTTCAAGGATTTGCCTTGCCAGTCTACAAAACTAATCGTCCTCTTTCGTTTATCACAAGCTAAGTAACCAAACAAATTCATTCCTTTTAAAACAAAATGATTAAACACACACTTTTTGCAGCGCATTCACTTTTACCTGTGATGTTTGTCTTCCCGAGAAGACCTGAAGTGTGAAAAATGTTCATCGTTAATTAACCTTTTTTTTAAATGTCAACATTTTTTAAGTCCAACCTGAAATAGGAAAGTTTGCGGACAAAAAGGTTCGTTACAGGGTTTTGTTCAGTGTTCGAATCCCCCAATTCTCTACAATTACCGACTGCTGGTAAATGTTAAGAGATTTCGCTGATTTTGCGCTTTCCGAAGGAGACTGGTTGAACACAGCTGATTTGAAAGAATCGGCTTGTAACTTCAAAAGGTGATCGGGGATCAATGTTGGAACGTTTAATAATTTGGAAAGATCTGGAATGGACAGATTCCGTGCCATATCTATTTCTATGTTTTGAAATCGCATCACGTAATCTATACTATTTGTGTTTCGCAAACAAACGTTAAATGACCAAACTTCGCTAGACAAAAAGTTATCAGATGTCGCAATCCGATGACATTCTTGTCGCCGGGTCAGAAATCACCAGAAATCAACAGTTCCTACAATTCTTAATTGTTCCGGATTATTTGCATCCTATGATTACACAGCTTCGTAACTAGATATTGAAACAAGTTAAAAAGCTACTTACAAAGTTGCGGTGCGGCTTGCTGTGGTGCGGCTGCGGGCGCTTGCGTGACCACGGGAGGCTGCGCAATCGCCGCCAGCGCCGCAAGATTCTGCACAGACACTGGCGCCAGTAGTCCGCCCAGCTGTTCGCTTACCGCCCCCCCGCTCAGTCCTGCACCATTGAAACCGATATCTTGATAGTTAACACCTGAACGAATAGCGAGAAAAACAAAAATGTAAAAAAAAATATACTTAAAGGAAATAAAATAATAAGGATTTGGGTAAAACTTATAAAAAATTACTAATAATGCCGCAATATCTTTGGAACAGTTATAATATGCTTTTTGTCCTTTTCGATCGATTTTGATACTACCTGTCTGTCTGCGGTGTAACTATTTGGATAATTCAAAGCAGATGAGACCAAGGGATAGTGAAATAAAATGAAGTAGGGCAATAACTGTAAATTAACACTTGAATTAAGACGTACTTACAGAAAAAGATAAAAAAATGCTATTCCTAAACGCAAAACTATTACAAAGAAAGTATAAACTGGTTAGCGACACAGAAAAATAGATATCAGATTCCTGTCATAATTCTGCTTCAGTGGTTTCGGAGCCTATGAACGTAGGTAAAATATGATTTTTGCTCACCTACCGCCCCGCTCAGCGCAGCGCCATTGAATGCACTGATATCTTGATAGTTAACACCTGATTGGAACGAAAAATAACAAAATGTAAACAAAATAAAATGGATAAACAAATTGGAAGGAAGGAACTCTTCGCAACTGACATTGTCCAGCGTAAGTGTTCATTTAAAATTTTAATACGCGTAAGCACTGCGTAGGCGCCTCGTAGAGTACCCAGCGTAGGTTTCGTGTAGGCACCGCGTCGATGGCACGTAGACGTCGCGTAGATGCCACGTAGCTGCGATTGTTCTGTAGGTACTTTGTTTCTTGTAGCGTCGCGTTGCGATGGAGAAACGCCAGTGCGAATGGGCTCTTAGGGTAAGTTGGATGAAAATAATCATAAAATAAACTAGCAAAATATTTTTTCAAGAATACTATCATCAATTTGAAATTTAAAAACAAAATGGCGACTGTAATCAAAGTTGCCAGTGCAGTAAAAACAAGCAACTTAAATTAATCATTGAGCATTTAAATTCGTTCTACCTTTTAACTACTTTGTATTCCTAGCTTGTTCTGCATTACATTAGACCCATTACCGTCTCAGATAACTCTTTATGTGACAGACTGATGTATGAGCAGGTTATTAATAACGTATTACAGTAAATAACTAAGGACAATTACTGGTAAATTGGACTGTTTAGTGCTAATGAATCATTAAAGTCGAAGTGAGGTCACATAGTAATAATAACATTGACTTTACGTTTCAAGTTATTAACAACTAGTGATTTTTGTTTGACCAATGAGGAAGGAAAACACAGTGGTGACCAACATAAGCTGATTTTAACATGTTTGTTACTGTTTTGCAAATTGCATAATAATTTTAACAAATATTGCTCATGTTCTACATTTATGCAATATTGCGCACATCTGCTGTTTTTGATGCACCAAAGTCAGTTGTTTTTGAATTGTGTGAAAGCCTTTTGTTGGGGTTGTTAACTTTTAGAGCTGGAATTATTTTTTAACCACAAGCCAACTTGCCTGCACTAGATGACTGTCAATCCCGCTTCCGACCATATCATGTATCAATACAGATTGGTTTAGTGCAAATATAGTCTCACCTTGTAATAGCGTGGAGCCCTGCCCCTGAAGCAACTGTTGCTGTAGCCCAACTGCCTGCAGTTGCTGCAACAGTTGCAGTTGCGTCGCGGGCGACAGCGCCGCCTCGGACGCGAGGTACGCGGCCGGCGTGACCGGCGTCGTGAGGCCCCATAAGCTTGCTTGCATCGCCTGGAACTTCTTCTGTTCTTTCTCTTTTTGCGTGTCAGCGAATTTTACTACTAGCGGCGCTGAGCAGCCCTCCATTGTTTGGCTGTGGTGCAGCGCCTGGAAAATGCAATATAATCAATTAATTCTTGTGCAATAGGCAGTGATAGGTAACATGTGTGTAGTGGGTGTGTAATAGGTAGGTAGATTGATCTTATGTACTTGCATCATAAATCATGATGATAAAAAACATGAGCATGCCTTTTTTCCCGGAAATTCTGTTATTTACGGGTTTTAATTGAATATTAAACTACGGGTTTTAATTGAATATTAAACTACGGGTTTTAATTGAATATTAAACTACGGGTTTTAATTGAATATTAAACTACGGGTTTTAATTGAATATTAAACTACGGGTTTTAATTGAATATTAAACTACGGGTTTTAATTGAATTTTAAACTACGGGTTTTAATTGAATATTAAACTATGGGTTTTAATTGAATATTAAACTAGTGATTTAGTAACTACTATATTTGAAATTTAAAAGAATCTACTTATATTAAAAAGTTTTAAATTTATTTTTATTTATCTGTCGAATAATAAAATGAATGCTTGTTAATTGTTTGCTAGCGTTCCCATAAAATTTATTCGATTGAGTTGAAGCTTTGTTTTAATTCTGCGTGCAAATTCGTGAAGTTTTCTACGTAATTTATCGAGAACAGACGTTTTCCACGAGAAAATATCCCGGAGGCATGCCCATATAAACATATACACTTGAGAACATTGACCCTCAATCAATCTAGCTTCTCCGCTCACTGGTAATAGGGGTAGTTTGGCCATACTAGTGCTATGATGCCGACGAGGTCCTTATGCCTATAATTAATATGCCTTCATAATAGCTAGTGGACAACCTTTCAAGGCTGGCCAGTTACTAGCTAATACTATTATTACTCATTCCAGTAAGAGCCAGGAAGGATGTGACAAAATGGGTGACTAAAATGTAGCCTTGATTTTTGGTAAATATTCTTCAGGATACTGTAGCAGGAAACGTAGCACTCTTCGAATACTAAAAGAAAATTGTATCATGCTGAAAAGAGCAGAGTCATTTTAAAACTATTAGTTTTAGCAAAAGTCCTTTTAAGAAGACTGCAGAAGAAAGTTTACCTTGATAGCAGCAATGGCCGCCTGCTTCGACACGAAGGTAACGAACGCACAGCCCTTGCTTTGGCCCTGCGCGTCTCTCAGCACGGTGCACTCCTCGATAGCCCCGTGTCCAGAAAAGAGGGACCGGACATCATTCTCCGATAGTTTCTTATTCAGCATGCCGACAAATAATTTGCGTTCTGCGGACAAACGAAAAACAAAAATTTTAGTTAGGTTTTACTTGTGTCAATCATTTTATAAGAGCAATATACCCTTTTTGAGCAGTGAGTGAATAAAAAATCTTTAAAAGTATTGATGATAAAAATGCTTGACATATCAATTTATATTACGAGAGTTTGCTAGTCTGAACACAGACTACTTTGTCCTAGTAATTAACTAACGAAATGTACCAAAGCGCTGATATCGTTATAGAAATAGGTATGTATTTCCCGAATAATTCTCAATGCACCTCTCCAAAATACTCAAATCGTTATAATAACGAGCCAGGTTCTTGTGACTCTGCGTTCACAGAAATTCACATTTGCTTTTCACAACTGAAGAAGCCAGTTTCCTTTGCATCGTGACCACGAACATTTATGTCAAAGAGATGAAATCTATTCACAAACCTATGCCACGTATTTATATGCATTAGGTATTATTATTGGTTCGCTGCAGTCTATTATACCAAGCCAGAGCTCCCTACCGGACGGTCGGACACGATCCTAAAATATGCGCTCCACAAGCCGAGTGCTAACCGACATAAACCATTCTCACATCTCCTGGCACACTAATTTTTCACGCCAGTTTTATCTTCTTGGGTCATTATAAAACAGCAAACCCACAAAAATATTTGCAAATATTCCGCCGTCAAAGGCGAAAACAAAACGCAATTTCGCATATGACGAACGCGTAAAATTCAACATTTCAATCCCCGCGGGGAGACCAGGCTAAATTGAAAAGGTACAGGCGCTTACAGCGTATGGTTGCAAATATTTCATGCCCGCAAAATCTGCACGCTCACACGGAGATTAGCATGAAAATGGCGCGAGAATACGAGCCGGCAGCCGCTGAAAAAGTCGGTGTAGTGAGTGAGCTTGTAGACACCCTAATTTCCGACGATTCTCTTGCACACGCGATGAATGCTTAAACTCGAGATCAACACTCGCGGAAACATATCTCACGACTCGAGGAGCTGTTCGTTCGACTGAATTTTACGACTAAAATTACTCGATCGAGTGTATCTGTAACGAAAACTTCTCATTCGAATTAATCAGTGCGACGTGTAGAGACTTTCGTAAAACCTTATTTCGGTGCAAGTCACGAGAGCTCGACTGCGCTCAAATTGAAAGTAAAGTGAGAGACTGGAACGTCTAATTAGAATATTCTAAAGTGAATCCCTATCTTAAACAAGGAGCGTAATCAGTATAAATGCAGGAGTAATTGTGTACTTAGAACAAATAAGGCTTTAAAATGTTAATGCCTTAAGTGCGCCATCCAGCTAGTAACGGCACCGTTCGTTAAACAATTTACATAACCTCTTGAAGGAGGCACGTCGGGCCAGAGGGGAGACCGGCGTTACGTGAACTTACAATGGCGGTGTTTATTTTTACCCAATTCGTCGCGAATAGCCTTGCCGCTACTCTTAAATGTTTGTCAAACAAGGCCTTTAAAGCGAAGCTTGGCGGACAACAGTTAGCCTTAAAAGCTAGTTTACAAAGTTAAATTAGGCTTGAAAAACATGCAAACAAGCCTTGTCTTGTAAAATAAAGTTGTGCGCCTCCAATGTTTAGTAAGGGGTTTAATGCTAGTTTGTAGTGTTACTTAGTTCTTGTTAAGTTGCTAGGTCATTCTGCGTTAGGCCAGTGTCCAGGTTAAGTTGTGGTAGTATAAGAACATGTGTGTTCAAAGGATTCAGTGTATCTCGTCGAGCCCGAGACACAGTTTTTGATGCATAAGGTTTTAGTGATTTTGAGCTTTACTCACATAGGTATTGTTTATTTAGTAAGATACATAATAACTGGTTCAAATTACCTCGCCTTCCTCCGTAAATTATTTTCTCAGCAAATATAACGGAAGACCTTCTTTGTTTTACGGCCGGCAACATTGTCGGTTAGATCAAAATTTAAATAATGAACACCTTTCGAGATTTTGTACAAGCTTTTTAATTAAAAAATGCTTTACGCAGCTCTCTCTATAGGTACAGATAGAGGTTCTGAAAATCTTTCCTTTTTAAATAGGTCGTTTAAGCAATTTATGACAAAGTTAATTACCATTTCAATTTACCTTTGTTAATGCTGTTTTCCGTTTTTGCGGGCGGCTTTATGTTTTTGTTATCGTGCTTTAGGTACTTGAGCAGATTGTGGAGTTGGTCGATTTCAAGACAAATATTTTCAGTACTTATTTTCCAAAACATACATAACATGTTGTGCATATTGTATGCTCTATGCATCTTAGCAAAACAGTCTATACGAATTTTGTCCCCTTTGGCAAATAACGAAAATATTTTTGAAATTGGTTTATTTGTGTAAAGTTGGGCAAGTGTTATTGTTAAGATAGCTTCATTAGGCTGCTGTCCGGAACCTTTAAAACCAGAGACACCTGCAACTTTATATACATGCATAACAGTATAGCAAATTTCAAGAGTGTATTTCTAAGTGCTCTACTCTTGTCTATCTCTAGAATGTTCTAAAATAGCATAATGCAGACACTTCGACATCAAAGTGCGTATGCTTGTAGCGTGCATCAAGAGTTATGGCACGGTCGTTTATTTATTACCTACCGTGGTACATAAACCACCGTATACCTGAGTCCTAGCCTGAGTTTTGCTCTGTAAAAGCCGTGAATGTAGCACAGATTTTTGTTTATTGACACAAATTTAGCTTTTTATGTCTGACAGGTTGCATAAAAACTTGATCATAAATCTTAAAAAAAAAAACATACTTCAAGATTTGAAGTAATAGGACCTCAAATCACGAATTATGATGTATTCTTATAAATTACAAGCTAATTTTTTTAGTATTCATTCATTCTTAATTGTACACAAGAAAATACATTTAAAAATACAGAAGGTCATGTACAAAAGTGAGCTTAACCATAATTATTTCCTTCCAGCAAACCTCTGAGGCTAGAGAGCGAGATGATATTAAAAGTAGGTGAGTGTACAAAAACATAAATATATATATATATATATATATACCCAAAACTAATATGAACTTTATCTAAAGTATGATATATAATAATATAATTATATTTATTTATTTTATATGGAATATTAATATACCTATAATAAAATGTAAAATTGCAGAGAAAGATAGTGCTCTTAACCGTTTGATAATGTTGAGCGATGGCGCGAGCTTCATGAGGAAGGGCATTCCAAAATTTTACCGCACAAACGGCGAAGGAGCCACCATAGCGGCTAGAAGTGTGTTGAGGTGTTTTGAGGAGAAGAGACTTGGAGGACCGGCGTGATACACTGCGAGGGACAAGAAATTCACAATGCTCACGGAGGTACGGAGGAGAGAGTGGACAATATAATACTTTGAAGAGGAGTGATAAGACATGAAGATCACGGCGAAGACGAATAGGCAGCCATTTGAGTTGGGATCTGAATTAGGATACGTGGTCAAACTTGCACAGTCCGCAATATTATGTTATTTACATACAAAAAAAACGCATGTATGACTTTTAGATCTTACGATTGTATTTACCCCAACGAGCAATGTACAGTTAAACCCCTAAGGTTATTGCAAAAAAAGTAAATACATAAATAAGGAAATCTCTTCCAAAAAATGTTATTTAAACAAACTAAAAGTCAAGCGCGAGATACATGCAAGAAACTACTTATCTCACTACCTACTAAGTGTAGTTATAACATTGGTTTAAACTCATTACCATCTTCATAGAGCAGTTAACTTTCTAGTTTAACTTCGTTGCTCCGCAATTTAACGCTGGTTTATCTTTAGAGTAAAGATTTTAACATTTGCCTCTTTGGTAAAGGAGGGTTTTACCTCGTATTCAATAGGGGGGACACAAATGCCCTGCGACGTCGAGCGACGTCGGGCGACTTCGCTCGACATCGGCAAAAAAGTTGGCTCGCGGTTCTTTCAGTGTTAACAAATGAGAATCAAAATGTCTCGCGACGTCGCACGATATCCGGCGACGTCTCACGACATTTCCCGTGAGAACGAGGCGTTATGGTAATTGCTAACAATAATATTTGGGTTGGTGTGTGTCGTGTTTAGGATTATTTGTAACTCGTAGTACCTCAACGGCTAAAATTAATAAATCATTTAAGTCAACAATAAAATAGATACAGGATAGTATTTAACTTATTCTTCGGCCCATAAAGATATAGCTTCCTTCCGCATAGTCTATAAAAAGTAGCCAAAGTGTTAATCTAGGTTATAAACTACGTACATACCAAATTTCATCAAAATCGCTTCAGCAGTTACGACGTGATTGAGTAACAAACAAACATCCAAACTTTCGCATTTATAATATTAGTGTGATAAAAACTTATATTTATTTACTACATTAATATAATACTTATATATATATATATACATTTCGTATACTACTTAAACTTATATACATAGACCTCTACCATAGATACCTATACCATAGACGACCTCCGTGGTGCTGTGGGCGAATAGCTGACTGAGATGCAGGGGTTAGCGGATAAATGTTTGCATGATCTAAAGATTTCGGGTCAGGTTGTTTCACTATATATTATAAGTATGTATTTACAAAAAAAAATGTATATTTATGTATTCTATCAGTTATCTGGTTCCCATAGTACAAGTTCTGCTTAGTTTGGGGCTAGGTAGCGCTGTGTGAAATGTCCAGCAATATTTATTTATTTATTTATATATTTCCAGAGCTATCGATGTTGTGCGGCCAGCACCCGACGGCACCCAGCAAAGCAATGCACATCAGAGGGCGATCGAATTTAGCCAAGATACATTCGATTTGCGATGACGCCAGTCGATAAGTCCGAAAATGTATGGGATTGACACATGCTATGGAAATATCACGTGATATATCGACAACAAACCTATGTAAAAAACGAATCGATTCGAAGCGAACGTAACTTGGCTGAGCCCTCAGGTCGCCTCTTGAATCAGTGAAAATGCTTTATTGTGCGCCTTTTAAGCTAGTTAGAAGAAGATGTAATATATTATGTAATGTATATTATGTGTATAAGGTCTTATAGAGATCTGTTCCAGACAACCTTTTTATGGAAAGGATCATGAATATAAGAAGATTGTTCAAGGTGATTTATATGTATTATTATAATTGAGATATATTTTTAAATAATTGTGTAATTTACTTTTTAACGTTTTTTAACCTACACTTAGAATCGACAGGATCCGCAATACCACACTGCGCTCTAAGACCGGCATCGCAGGTGTTGGTGACAATACTGCCAGGCTGAAGTGGGACTGGGCGGGTCACGTCACTCGTATGGTTACAGACAAATGGGCAACAGTCGTCACACAATGGGTGCCTGCAGATGGGCGTCAAACCGGGACAGGCCGAGGAAGCGTTGGCGTGACGATCTCGATGCATTCCAAGACGGCTGGTGGGACGTGGCGAGTGATCGTGAGATACCTATGGAGCAACGCGGGGGAGACCTTTGCCCAGCAGTGGTGATGAGACGATTTTATACAGGTGTGAGTGAATGAGTTAAAGAATAAATGGGACAAAGATAAAAACCGTATGCATTTGGTTTTTACTGCAGGCAATTTTCAGAAATTATTACCTACTTTTTAAACCAACCGGCACGGCTTGTACAACCCTAAACATTTAGCGACTAAACATGTTTAAATTTGATGGATTTGTATGATTTGACAACTCTCTAAATCATATTTAGCCCCTAAATAAGTTTAGGCAACTATGCTGTGTATTTTAGACATCAATATTTAGAATATACGTTGTATTAACTTTGTTCGATCTCTGTTCTATTCATATTAATTATACAATAAAATGCTTTCAATAATATAAACAAAATGACGTAACAAATTAATATTGTAAAGGAGACTTGATAAAATTGACTGATTTAAATTTGACATTATGAATGAAGAACTGTAAAAATTACAGACATGTCAATGAGAGGGTTCGATTCCCGCCGCGGAACAAATGTTTGCACGATCTACAGATATTTGTTCCGGGTCTGGTTGGTTCTATAATACGAGGGCTGCTATTTATGTATCCGGAATAAAATAAAATAACTATCATTGACTGTTAAATATGGTTTTATTGCTTTTCAAAATATTCGCCATGATGATCAATGCACTTTTGCATTCGGTGAAACCAGTTTTCATAGCACTTTTTCCAATCGGAAGACGGTATCTCCAAAACATGATTTTTGAATGCCTCAACGGCTTCTTCTCGGGTTGAAAATCGTTGACCACGTAATTTATTCTTCACGGTTGGGAATAAAAAGAAGTCGTTGGGTGCCAAATCAGGGCTATATGGCGGATGACCCGTTAATTCCACCGTTTCACCCTCCAAATATCGGGTCGTTTCACCCGAAGTGTGACAGCTTGCATTGTCGTGATGGAGAATGATTCTGCGTTGTGGATTATTCTTCCTGATTTCTGCAAAGACTTCTGGCAAACAAATGGTCGTGTACCACTCTGAATTAACAGATTTACAATTTTCTAGGGGTACAGTAGCCACGTGTCCATCTATACCAAAAAAACAGGCGACCATTTGCTTCAAAGTGCTTTTCGCACGAGCAACTTTTGTTGGGTTCGGCTCATGTTGGAAGACCCAAACTGTTGACTGTTGCTTAGTTTCGGGGTCATATGCATAAATCCAGGATTCATCACCTGTGTAGATATTATAAACAGCTTTTGATGCACCACGATTGTATTTTTTTATCATTTTTTTGCACCAATCGACACGAGCCTGTTTTTGATCTATTGTCAAGTTGTGCGGTATCCAACGCGAACAAACTTTTTTTGCAGCCAAGTGTTCGTGTAATATCTTATGTATACTCGTCATACTAATGCCCAAGATCGCCTCTATCTCTCGATATGTCACATGACGATCTTGCATTATTAGTTTACGCACTGCGTCGATGTTTCGTGGCACAACAACTGATTTAGGCCGACCATCTTTAATTTCGTCCGTGAGCATACGACGTCCACGATTAAACTCACTAAACCAGTGATACACAGTAGTCTTCGATGGTGCTTTATCCCCAAAAGTCGAACTGAGTTGATCGATACACTGCTGTTGAGTTAGACCACGTCGAAAATCATAAAAAATCATTGCACGAAAATTTTCTCGAGATAAATCCATTGTGATAATGACACGCAATTTTTGAAATCGCGCCACACAATGAAAACAATTGACAGACGGACGAAATAACCTGCATTCTACAGCCAAAGAGTTCCATTTTCAAACGTGATAATTTCTTTTTAAATATTATTTATGCAGTGGCCAGTTCCGGATTCTTAAATAGCAGCCTATGTATAATATATGTATGTATTTACAAAAAAAATGTATATAAGTATTCTATCAGTCTGGTTCCCATAGTACAAGCTCTGCTTAGTTTGGGGCTAGATAGCGCTGTGTGAAATGTCCAGCAATATTTATTTATTTTATTATATTTATTAACTTTGACGTACAAAGTGCAACGTATACTCCGTATCGGAACGTACCGTGCACCGTGATTGTTGAAAAAGCGTTCCGAATATCGCGAAAAATTCCGTTCTCGGCAAACAGATTCCTGTGAGTTTCCAAACTCGCGGAGCATAGTTTTTCCAGTTATAAAATGGGAAAGCCGGAAAACTTATCCCCGCTTTTATACAAAAGCCTAATATCTCATTCATTGTCATCGATGATTATAAATAAATAAAAAGCACCCCACCATTACCTTGGTCACAACAAAAATGCTCAAAATTCAAACGTTGTCTAGAAGAAAGCGTTTCAAAGCGATAATACCATTGTACTTTAAATAATAAATATTGCTGGACATTTCACACAGCGCTATCTAGCCCCAAACTAAGCAGAGCTTGTACTATGGGAACCAGGTAACTGATAGAATACTTATATAATTTTTTTTTTGTAAATACATACTTATAGAGAAACAACCAGACCCGGAACAAATATTTGTTATAGGTAATGTTAATAGGTTTAAGAAATCCTTTTAATTTCTTGAAAGTGTCAAACCCGTATATAAAATCTTTCGTACAATATATTTAGTATCTTAAGATGAATTATCCATATCGCTCGGTGAAAATATATATTACTGGCTGTTGCCCGCGATTTCGTACGCGTTACACTACTTAATGTGTAGGTAACTTAAAAATAAAGCTAAGCTCACGCTGTTGCAACCTAACTTTTTTTATCCCATGGGACCTGATTTATGGGGATAAAAAGTAGCCTATGTTTTAATTCAGGTTATAATCTACATACATTTAAATTACATCGTAATCGGTTAAGCCGTTACGACGTGATTGAGTAACAAACAAACAAACAGATCTTCGCCGTGTCTGATGGTCCATTGGATTGTATGACGAGCGATATTTTAGCATATTATATAATATTTTAATAACTTCATCACGTGTAATGCGTTTAACTGAACTATTTAACGGACTTCAATAAAAGGAGAAGGTTCTCAATTCGGTTGTTTTTTTTAAAGTGTTTGTTACCTCAGAACTCCGTTATTTATCAACCGGTTTGGAAAATTCTTTTCATATTCGAAAGAGTATATTTGTACTTTCAGATAAGTCCCATCGAATTTTCATCAAATTCGGTTTAGTTGTTTGGTTTTTAAATCAAACCGGGTTAGATTTTCTGATTTCTGAAGCATGTCATATTTTTGTTCAAAAGTTACCCGTGTAAGAGCCATGACCGTACTTTAGGCAACTCTAGCTTCGCTTTTCAAAATTACCGCGCAAACACTGTACAATGGACCGGCATTGTTTCGCCGGAGGAGCTCGCTGCCGCATTTATCTCGGGACGTACTTATTGACGGGACGTTAAGCTTTAGCAAATAACACCCAAGTATTTTTATTTTTACTAGTAATTTTGTAAAAATGTGGCCGTTACGGGACGTCAAGCAGATGTGAAACATCGAAATTAATAGTTATTGATAGTATATAATCAAAGAAACCCGTTTATAACCATCTTATCTTTTTATTGTCAAAATTTATACTTACGCGGTTTGGTCTCGCATTTAATATGTTTAACTTTTGCAAATCTGTACAGGGCATCCGCGATACAGGCGTTACACCTAGTGCGGAGCTCATTATGTACCATACATGTTAATTCTGATTTGGATAATAAAAATAATTGTATATTTGTATTGTTGTGTCCCTTTTTCTATCCAACCAACTTATTATATAAGTCGTGTAAAGTTCTAACAGTTAGGCAGCTATTTATACTAAACATAGTTTTAAGACAACACAGAGCACTTCCCTATAGCACTGAAAGTACTAACAAAAGACGAAAATATATCGTCCGCACTAACAACACCCCAGTAAAGCATGCTTTTGCCAGATTTATAATGTTCCTAAGACCATTCCTGTATAACAGGCTAAATCGTAAATTGAGCATCCACCCAATGAACTTCTCAAACTGTAAAAAGATCCTTACAGCCTGCTCTATCCAATCTGTCTTACGAGGAAACTGAGGAGTTATACTAACCGTAATAAAGTAAGATTTTAAAGATTGTATAGTACGGAAACTCATACCTGCCATGTTTGCACTTAGTTTAATTAGTTATTCTTATTTTTTTTATCATGTAAATAGATTCTAAGTTTTGTTAATTTGAGTATTCATAAGTTACCCCAATCCAGCCTTTTTCGCCTGAGACACAGGGTTTCCTAGTTCAGGCAATGTATAAAATCTTACCTATAAGTAGATATTAATCCCTAATGTTAATCTTAGCAATATGAAAAATGAATAAAGATTTATTTATTTCTTGGAGCTTTGAGACTTGGGAGTTGATTTTCTTATTTTATCGCAATATAAATACGAGTGACGGCTGCCGTCACCCCGGCATACGAGTCGGCCTTACCCCTAAGGTGCGTTAATAGATGTTTCACATCAAAAATCAAAAAAATATGCCTAGTTACGTTCTGATTTTGAATTTAACACCCCGTGGGATTTAAAAGAGATCCCAGGAAAGCTACATTGAGAGGTTGGGCATTGCTTATAATAACCGCGTAATAGGTATTTCATAGTATTTTTCAAATATTCGCCACTACTGTACGTAATTACCGATTTAAACGGGTATTTATCGCGTTTGTAACTTTTTTATTTATTTATTCGACTTTTAGACTGTGTTGGAACAGTCTACCCGTGACCACGGCTGATGCAACATACTCGAAACGTCGGGATAACAAATAGAAAAAGGTACATACGCGATAAATACCCGTTTAAATCGGTAATTAGGTATTTTATGTCAAAGCTTACGAGGTTTTTGCAACTCGCCTCTATGACGACCTCTGTAGCGCGGGGTTCGATTACCGCTGCAGTACAAATGATTACAAGAACTGGAAATTAACTTTATTTAAGAAATACTGAGCACCCTAGGAGAGCAGACTTAGAACTTCTTCCCCTTATTATAAAGCGAGCAGTGTACAATGGTGCGGCATTGTTTCGTTAGCGGAAGAGCTCACGGCCGCATTTATCTCGGCACAAACTTATTTGGTTAGACTACATTATGTACGCCAGCTTTTCAGCGAGCGAGCAACCAAAATAAACCCCCTTTTCAGGACCGGATCTAAGATTAGCTGATTTGGGGTTAATTTTTAGCGCAACGCGATGAAACGACCGAACTACTTTACAAACTTTACAAATACTTTACAAAAAAGCCTACTTTATATCGGATTATTTAGAAGATAAAAAGTTTGGAACAGCAATTGCTTCAACACGAACAAAAAATAAGAAAATAATTTAATAATTAAGATATTACTTAATAAATTAATTTAAAAAAAATATATAATACGGTTTAAAATGATCTTTAAGATTTAATTGAATAAAAAACTTTGGACTTTTGACTATCCCTCAATATTCGTATATTTCGTATCTCCATTTTGTTATTAGTATGTTTTTTACAAGATAAAAAAAAAAACTTTTTTAAAATCGGCGCTTCATGAAGGTCCCTTTATTTTAGACATCATCATCATCATCAGCCGGAAGACGTCCACTTCTGAACATAGGCCTCCCCCTTAGATCGCCACAACGAGCGGCTGGTAGCCGTTTGCGCCCAACGGCTCCCAGCGATTCTTACTAGATCGTCGGTCCACCTTGTGGGGGACCAGCCTACGCTGCGTCTTCCAGTCCGTGGTCTCCACTCGAGAACCTTTCGTCCCAAACGGTTATCGTTTCTACGAGCGACGTGGCCTGCCCATTGCCACTTCAACTTGCTAATTTTAAGAGCTACATATGTCGGCAACTTTAGTTCTTCTGCGGATTTCCTCATTGCCGATTTTGTCACGCAAATAAACCCCGAGCATAGCCCATTAGACATAGACAATCATTTATTCACTACATTAGCACACAAAATACAATACAATTACATTTTGAACCTATTGTGAATATAGAAATCAGATATTGAATATTTCTAACCCCTATAGGGCACCTACCAACGTACCTGCCCTTTCGTCTCCCAAACTTGTGGAAGGTACAGGCAATCGGAATGGAGCTTCGTAGGTAAGATTAATTTTAAATTGCATTGCCCCAATTCGTTTTACAATTGTTTGTTGCTAAGCTACAAATAATATTTTATAAAATTTAAATCCATTATTGGCTGTGCGTTTTATCATAAGTTCCAACCTTATTAAAGCTGTGGATTTTGTTGAAGGAAAGAGTATTTACAGAATCTGTAACACCACACTGCCTATAAAGATCGGCACTGCTGACGCAGGGAATAAGGCTTCCAGGCTAAATGGGGATTGGGCGGCCCATGCGTGCACCCGGACAGATGGGCAACGATCGTCACGCAGTGGGTGCCTGAAGACGGGCGATGGTGCTGAGAAAGGTCTAGTGACACTGGCGTGACTTAATGGGGGAGACCTTTGCCCAGCAGTGGGATGACACAAGTTGAATAAAATAAACGGTATTCACTAAAATTATCTACACAATCACACATGTCAATAATACCCGCCGTCCGTAACTATAATTTTAACAAACTGGAACAACCGACTGCCGATTGTACCGGTGTACCGGGACGTATGGCAGCCCTAGCCTAGCACCTTCTACCTTACGTTCATCATTAAGCACGCTTAAAGAAATATCTATCATAATAATACGATTATTATGTGTTGATTATTATACAATCGGTCTGTTATTATTTAATTACAAAAACACATTCAAAAATCAACAGACGATCCAAGAGCAAAAGCAGCGCGTCCAACTATGACTGAATGAAGTTAGCTTGCGAATGTTAATAGCCAAAAGATTAGGAGCCAGTGCTCATTATCTTACGTCATTTTGATGGCTTAATTAGACCGATCGAGAGTCTGGTCGTGTGGACGTGTGCGTTGGTCGCTGTAAAATCAGACACCGCCCATGAACATGGTGACCATGTGCCGACCATGTAGTTGACTATGAAGCACTGTTTCTGTGTCGCATTGGAAGACGCGCACGGCACTGATCAACTTTTAATGTGGAACAGAAAGTACCAACTATATTGATTTTGCTCTAATCAATTAACTAATTTCAGACAAGACATTTTGATGATCGCGCAATGGTGGACTGAGACACATGAGGTTGCTGGTTCGATCAGCGAAACAAATGTTTATCCATATTTAAAAAGCTCCGCTGTTATTAAAATGTATATAAGTATTCTATCAGCTATCTGGTTCTCACAGTAAAAGCTTTGTTTAGTTTCGTGCTAGATAGCGCAGTGTAAAATATCCAGTATTATTGGTATGATGTTTTATTTCTGATTGATAATACTACACTTGCCCTTGCGACGCTTTTACACCTCACTTGATGGTAAGTGATGGTGTAATCAAAGATACGAGCACCAATATAAATAATCACTATCATCATCATCTTAGCCCACATCCACCCACTGCTGGATATAGGCCTCCACGTTATCACACCACTCTATCCGGTCCTGTGCCAAGCGCATCCATTGCCTTCCCGCAACTCTCGCGATGCCGTCCGAGATATAGATAGATAGATAGATAGATAATTTCTTTATTGCACACCATTAAAAATAAAACAAACAAAAGAGAATACAAAATTAAATCTAAGGTACAATGGGCGGCCTTATCGCTAAAAGCGATCTCTTCCAGGCAACCTTTGGATGGACAGGATCTGTGTGAACAAATGAGAACGGCGGCGTTAATCAAATATAATCACTATAACGTAAGAAAATCACCACCAGCGCTTGGACTAGCGGAAGAGTACGCCGCACTAGACGTTTCATTTCCACTCAGATCGGATCGTGAAATTGAATAAATTTGAATTCGGCGTCGAGCGGACAACCCACATTTTGTGGCGGGAAAACTTGTATTACGGCAAGAATAGTAGGCACCATTTTTTTTTTACTTGAATATATTATAGATTGAAAACCTTTTTGTTGTGAAGTTTTGTTGGTCTAAGGATGAAAAACTTTCTGTAAATTATTATAATATTATTATTTGCTAATCCCTCCTTAATCAAATAGCCGCGGGGCTCATTTCACGAAAATAACTTTTTTGATGCAACATGGAGAGTTAGTGATGGACCGCGCAAATATTGCAGCTGATAAAACCGATCTGATCTGATCTGACTATCGATCAGAGACACGGTAAGTACGTGATAAATCCCATATTTATAATAATGATTGAAATAAATCACAAAAGTTTTTTAGGTAAAAAAGTTTTATCTGATGTTAAATGGTTACTTAACCCTGCCTTTTCTCAAAGCATTGCCTCTTAAGTTAAGCAACTTAAAGTATTTTTTGTAACATAAACTGAATCGGTTAATCACAAATGAGTTAAAATGGCGATAACTATTGCCTATTATTGGAATTCTAGACATAAATCGCAGGGCAAGAAATTATTGAAATGAAAAACATTATCTCTTTATATAATAATATATTATATATGTATGCCTCAAAATGATGGACGCAGGATAGTGTACGTTTCTAAGGAGCGTGAGGCAATACTTTATAGGTGATGGTTACCACTTAACATCAGGTGGCCCATTTTTTTTTTATACTCCTTATATGGTAAACGTGCATGCAGTCCACCAGATGTTAAGTGGCTACTGCAGCCCATGGATATCCACATAGAATTCAAAACAAGCTATTATGTTGTCTTGATCTCTATGTGGATAATACGTTGCCATACTATAGGTCTTAGCAAATATGCCTATGTGCTAGTAATTACAGGAACATACCATTACCATCTAACCGGAACACAGCAGCACAAGTACTGATATTTGGCGGCAGATAAAGGTGAGGCGGTGGTGCCCACTTCCTCGAGCCCGTTCACAAAAGCTATACCACCATATACATACCACATAGTAAAATATGCCTGCTCCATCAAAAGGTAAATAATAAATAAAAAAGGGACCCGTTATACATTTCCTTTTTTCAAATTGTGTTGTATTTAGCTAAGTTGTAAGGTATAAAAGAATTTTTATGCATTCATTCATTCATATTCTATCATACTTATACCCAGAAAAAAAACAATTCATCTTTACTTCCCGCTTAAATTTCACGATGTAATCCATCATCCTTACGCAGACTAGAAATGGTGAACACTTTCATATTTTTATTTTGGCGCAAATAATAAATATCGCTCGTTCCGCTTTCCAATAACTGCGTACCTACTCAATCGATGTAGCAATTTTATGCGTAAACTGAAACGCTTATGTACCTCCTGGTATCTAACTGCGTGAAAAGGAATGTTACATACCTACTTACTTTCATTGTCATCTTTTGACGTGAAAGAAACGAATTTGTGTAGATTTAATACAATAAATGGCAATATTACGGCGACGCTCAAATGCCTCATGGGGTGAGTTATGTTAGAAATAGAATAGAAAAAAGAATTATGGAGATTTATTTGATGCGAATACACAAAAAGAGGGGTAAGTATTTTGAGTTTGAAGCTTTGTCCGTCCTTCTGCTTATCTGTCTGCAGCGTCGTAGGTCCAAAGCGGATGGCCCAATTTTAATATAACGTTGCCTAAAATTCATAAGCCAGCTTGCATAATGACCCCTAAACCTATTTAGCGACTATACATGTTTAAATTTGACGTATTTGCATGATTTGACAACACCTTCAACCATATCTAGCCACTAAATACACTTACGCACCGTTGCGCAAGTCGCCCTAAGTCTCCAGGGATAGTCAAAATTACGTAAGGTGTTACTATAAATATTTCAAGAATGCTGTGTTTACCTTTAATTGATTGTGCAGTTGGCAGTATAATACACAGTTATCTTAAGTTATGCTAAAAATATTGTAAATAAGACAAAAAAAATCCTTTAAATTTCTATTATTTGACTCTGAAAATGCTCGGCTCGTGCCAAATAAACTTAACACGAACTTTTAAAAAAGATGAATATAAATAAATTAGGTACCTACTATCTCAGTTTGCTTATAGCCCACCTGATTTTAAGTGATAATCATCGCCTATAACAAAGTATTGCTTCGTAGGTCACGCACCTTAGATACGTGCCCTACGATGCACTGCTCTGCGTCCATGAACTTGCGGCACACATGTGTAAAGCCTCATGTGTCTATAATTTCACCATACCCTTCAAACTGAAGAACAGCAATGCTACTTGGCGGCAGAAATAGGTATGGTTGTAGTACTTCCCCGGACGAGTCCATTCACAAGGAACTCTACTAATCTATGAATAGAAAAAGAAATACTTACTTAAAGGTAACTAAGAATCTACCCACATACAAAACACGTGAAACTCCGAGTAATCTAATTGTATTTGCGTCTGCCTGATATAATTTGTATCATTGCTCGACGTTGCTCAAGAGCTTTTCATAATCCCGTTTCATTTGTCCCTATTGTGGCTACATTTAGATTGAAATAAAAAAGTTATCTCCAAAAAGGGTTTAGATACAGATAAAAAAGTATCTATATATATAAAAAAAAAGTCGTGTTAGTTACACTATTTATAACTCAAGAACGGCTGAACCGATTTCGACTTTTTATCCCGTTCTTAGAACCAGGAGACGGACATAGGATACTTTTTATCCCGTTCGACCGCGTTCCCGTGTGACGTGACATAAAACGTCAAAGAGAATACAAGTCACTATAAAACGTGGTATAACAAAAACGCATCTGACATGGAATAACAAAACGCAAATGACAGCAAAACGTATTTTGTCTATGGTTAAGTATGGTTGTAAAATGATGGTCGGGGACAACAATTGACAATTCTACCAGGGTGACGTATATTGACAGCCCGCGTTATATGCATGTCAAGGCGGTACGAAGTTCGGCGGGTCAACTAGTATATTATAAATAGACCTCAGGACATAGCCTGAAATATTATTTAACCAAAAAGTTCATTACACGGATTGGTCACCCGTGAACTCTATATTTTCGTTCAAAATTTTACCTCGGTCTGAAATTTTCGCAAAATATTATTTTTCTGTAATGAAATTCGTATCTATTCAGGTGTAAAGCACGCATAACTGTCTCCAATTCACGCAGTATTGTTAAATCAAACACATAACGGGACAATGAAGCGAAAAGATATGAAATTCGTTCAAAATAAAGCCACAATACCGCACCATTGTGCGAAATTTTGCGACAATAGCGATTGCGTCTTGCTTCGAATTCGACTACACACGGACGTTTTAATGGAAAATAAATAAAACTATATATATATATATATATATATATATATATATATATATATATATATATATATATATACTTATGCTAAAAAAGATCTGACAAATGGTTTCGCCGCAGCAAGACAATACAGGCGCGGTAAACTTTTCTCAAACTATCAAAAAGTACTAAAGGTAATCTTTTAATTATAGGTTTTACATTGGGTAAAAATCAAAAGCTTATCAAACCATGGAGCCGTCAGTGGCAATTTGTTTACGCATTGGTGCGAAAATTGGCGACTGGTTTCTTTGGATTAACACTTCCACATTTTATTATGCTGTCATTGTATTTATCCTAAACAAGAAACCGCAATATTGAAAATGTTGTTATAATCGAAGCAAAATAACAACACAGCTGAGACGATTCTATTTATAAACATAGAACTCAGTATGACAAGAACAAGACACTTCATTATAATAACCAACACAAAATTCACGGGCACGCTAAAACCGTAAAGAATGTTCAAGTAAATCTTTGGCAGTCACGCTTCAAACTGAACAACGACGTGTCATTAGACGCTAATGAATCACGTACGCAAGCAATAACCATTGCTGTTTCGTGCACAACTCTCAACTGACGTCTGTCAAACCGCAACTTACGGCGGAAAATTAATTAAACTCGCCGGTAGAATACTCGTTCCGTGTGTGGCGTTCGCGCGTTCCAGCCAAAATGTCAAGTAAAATGTGTGAGAAAATTAAACAACAACGTCGCTTTCCATTTCACTTGATGTCGTTCCCGTTCCGAATCGAGTTCACATTGTGTGGCGCAAGTGGCTAGGCGTGCAGCAGTTTTGATTTTACAGTAATTCTGACAAGTGGTTGAATCAAAAGTGCATTTCGCTGTTTCTACTCAGATGAACTGGAATTTAATTTTAAATGTCAATTGTTAAGTGTGATGTTATAATAGTTGAAAGCTTAATTAGTGACTTTTAAATTACATAAACAAGAGGATGTGTTTTAAATATTTGTTATTTATGAATGAATGAATGAAAATTCTTTATTATAACTTACAAGCTAGACACAACAGATACAAAAAAATAAATGTAAGCATAATGGGCGTTCTTATCCCTTAACAAAGCGATCTCTTACAGACAACCTTTGGATGGAGAGGATAATTGCTTAATGGAAGATTGGCCGAGGTGTAAAAAGAATAAACATAACGATAGAAAAAGAAAAACCTTCATAATTTTCAGAGTCTATTTTAAAACCAGTTAAAATATTTAAATTTTGATTAAAGGTAATCAAAATTTTAGATTTGTAAAGATATTTTCGGTTACAAAACTCTAAAAATGTAATGATTCACTTTAATTGCAATAAATTTACGATCATTATTACCCGAAATAATTTACGCTCAAAATACATACAGTATAACAGAAAATACAGAAGCTCATTATGATTCACCGTAAATATATTCTAGCCATCATAGCCAAATTCAGTTTTACTGCACACCGAAATACGACTGTAAAATCTGTACATCTCTATGTACGGAACACAGGGTGTACGGTCCGCGTCGGCGCGCAATACCCCAGATATCAAGTGTCAATATTTGGAATCAGCGTCGATCCGTGAGAGAGTATCGAATCCATCCAAAAATACCAGGTATCGGGAGCCGCTTAATTGGGATCGAGTCGCACTCTAGTGCAGGGCGAGGCGAGACGAATGCTGGAATATTTCTTTTTTGATAATTCTCTGTTTTTGTCTAGCTGTTCGACAGATTTGAACGTATTTTTCATCGGTTTGTTAAATTTTTTGTCATGAATGGTGCGGAGAATTTTTTGAATGATATTTTCATCGTCAAACGTCAGAAACTCTTGTGCATTCGAAAATTTCAGGTATCGACTGTGATTGGTTGTATACCTTGACTTTGAAAATAGGAAGAGATTTGGACGACCTTACAGACAAAGGTAGGGCGTTCCACAGTCGCACAGCTTGTACTGTAAAGGAGTCACCATAAAATTGTGAACTATGGATGGGAGTTCGAAGCTGTAGAGCTTCGGAAGAACGAAGGGTTTGAGAGTGTCCCTGATACAGAAAATCGAAACGCTCCTTTAGATAAGAAGGTGAAGTGGGATTATAGAGAATGTTATAAAGAAGTGATATAATATGTGCATTCCGGCGAAGACGTATAGGGAGCCACTTGAGTTTTGCGCGGAATTCTGAGACATGGTCGTTTGGTTAGGTGACGTTGGACATCCGTTAGGTCGTTTAACTGTAGTTGAGTCTATTGTAGGATTTTTTTATGCATTATAGGCTTGCGTTTGACCACGATCTCGCCTGATGGTAAGCGATGATGCAGTCTACGATGGTACACGCTTGCCTAGAAGAAACCTAATCACTCGCGACTTAAAGATACTCAGGTTGTAGCTATCAGGAAACAGACTCTGGCAAGGCGTTCCACTCTTTGGCGGTGCGCATAATAAAGGTCGAAGAGAACCGCTTTGTGCGAAAGGGAGGTAATTCTTCCAGATAGCGGTGGCGCACCGCAGAGGGTCTGGTTGTCCGTTGATAGAATGGAGATGGTGGGATTAGGTAGAAAAGTTTTGCCGCTCAATCTCCGAAATGTACTCGATAAAAAACCGAGAGGCTAGCAAACTTTCGTCGATGCTCCAGGCTGAGGAGCCTTGCATCAACTAGCTCCACAGTTTAGTTTGTTCGTTACGATCAATAGAGGTATCATCACTTTTATTAGTATACTATCCTCATCGAAATACTATCCTAATTTTAATGATTATGCTTTTAATCAACTCAGACTACTTAGTTTGGCTGAACCCAACCGTTGTAGTAATTTCTGAACTTAATAAAATAACAGTTCGCGGAGCGTACTGAATCAGCACTACCCCATTGGGGTTTCAGGTAATAATGGCACTGAAAAGGTTGACTGTACCATCTCAACCTGCACCACAATTCAACCACCCAACCAGTTTATTAATAATAACGGTTGGCCCGACAGCGCCCTACCAGCCGATAAGTTTGTACGTGACGTCATATCGGGTAGTTGTAACCAGCCCAACTGGGTCGTCTGTTAACGCTTTTAGATTTAATTAATACGCAAATTGTGGTACAGGTTGAGATGGTACAGTCAACTTTTTCAGTGATATTATAACCTAAAAACCCAATGGGGTAGGTGCTGATTCAGTACGCTCCACGAATCATAATTTTATTAAGTTCAGAAATTACTACAAAGTTTTGACTACAAACCGTATAATAAATATTAAAGTTAAGATAACTTGCTTGCCAGAGTCGCCTGCGCCTGTTCCTACAGTCGGAATACATTGTGTTAAATTGAGTGAGAGTCTGATTCAGAGGAATTCCTTTTCAAATGTTGTGCTTTTGAGGAAATTAAGATAATCAGTCTAAAAGATAACGTTTTGAGATGGCTTTCTTTATGATCATAAGAAATAGAAACTGTAGTGTACGTCCATAGCTTACGTTTCAATAGTTACGTCACAGTTTTATAAATAACACCAGTCATACGAGTTGCTTTTATATTCCGTTTGATAACTGATATCACACTATCACACTAATATTATAAATGCAAAGGTTAGGATGTTTGTTTATTTATTTGTTTGTATGTTTATTTGTTTCTCAATCACGTAGTAACGGCTGAACCGATTTTGATGAAACTTAGTATGTACGTAGGTTATAACCTGGGTTAACACATATGCTACTTTTTATCCCATAAATCAGGTTCCATGGAAAAATGGGGTGTCAAGTTGCAACAGTGAGCATTTCTAGGTTTCCTACATTTAGTAGTGTAAGTACGAAATCGTGGGCAACAGCTAGTTAGAAATATTTATAACTAGCTTCCGCCAGCAGCTTTGTACGGGTCATTTGTCAGCAAAAAGTAGCCTATGTGTTAATCCAGGTTATAATCTACGTACGTACCGAATTTCATCGAAATCAGTTAAGACGTTACGACGTAATTAAGTAACAAACAAACATCCAACTCGCATTTACAATATTAGTGTGATCACAGTAATATTATAAACGCCGTCAACTTATAACACCCCCATTTTGCAATGTGGTTTTTTTTGGCTACTCATACAAACTGGTTTTATATACAGCCTGTTTTGTTAAGTACGACATTAATTTAAAACACACATCCGGAATCGTATTAACTGATTTTAAAGGTGAGCTCAATACCGGTAGCTTGAATATTTATCCAGTAATCAATACATATCCAATACCTAATTAAATGTTAAATTAATATGATTTGTTTGCTTATTTTATACATGCTGTTTGTTTGATATTTTAGGACTTGATATAAAAGTTGTTTGAAATTATAAAAAAAAATCTGGGGTAATGGACTTGAATAAAACTTATTATTCAAAAACACTAGCCACCACCCGTGGTTTCACTTAATATCGTATGTAACAAAGCACGCAGTTATACTTTGGAACTCAATGGGACGCTTTGATTAAAATAAGTTGAACCAACTGGGAATAACTTTCTGTATAATTTTCAATAAAAAAGTATATATTATTTTGTTTTAGTACGTGTAATCTGGATTTAGAAGACACAAAAAATGTAAACAACATTTTGGATTATTACTTACAACCTGTCTTGTATGGAATTCTAAATGTCTTAGTCACTCATTCAAACGAGTGATTTATTATTAGTTATTATTTTCTGTTTCACTGTATAATCTTTGCTTAGTTTGGCGCTAGATGGCGCTGTGTGAATTGTACAGCAATTTTATTATTATTATTGTGAATAATGGAGGAAAAACGCCATGAATAACATAAATAATATACAATTATTTACATGACTAAAATACAGAAGAAACATAATTATTGATTAAAACGGGTATTTATCGCGTATGTACCTTTTTATTTGTTATCCCGACGTTTCGGCTGTGTTGCAACAGTCATGGTCTCGGGCTGACTGGAGTACTTGGAGCTACCGTCGGGAAGTGCGGGTAGCTGCAGCATCTACCCTCACTTGGTATTCAGAATTAGAAATGTCCTCGTACATATTACGACACACTACACTAACCGTATCTACGCACTGAGTCGACCGATTACGACGCGCACACCTAGCAATCACCGGGTTCCAAGACGCTGAGAGTCTATAGCCATCTTCCCGAAAAAAATTTCAATCGGGAAGATGGCTATAGACACTCAGCGTCTTGGAACCCGGTGATTGCTAGGTGTGCGCGTCGTAATCGGTACACTGCAAGCCTATAATGCATAAAAAAATCCTACAATAGACTCAACTACAGTTAAACGACCTAACGCATGTCGCACGTATAATGAATAAAAAAAATGTAACTGTACTAACGTTAAGTTATAGAATTGGACATCATATATACAAAGGTATTGGACCTTTGGTAGGTAATGTAAATTAGTACAAGGGGTGGGGTGGGGGAGTGGGGGGGGGGGGGGGCGTACTATGTTACATTTTTAAATTCCGTAAAGTGAAGTCCTGGCTGTGGGCTCTAACAACTGACGGCCGTTGGGGCAGAAATTTTCTCGAGTGGAGAACACTTATACAGCTAGCAACAATGCTACACGTTCCTTGTTTTGCATTTAATATAGTTTCGTAGCTTTGCTACGGCGTAGCACTCTAATAAAATTATTTACGGCCAGTCCTACTGCTATGAACGAACTGTCTTCGGGACAGCCAATGAACATTATTCAATCAATAGAAAACTATATTTTGAATCTTGGTCAAAAATCTTGATGCTTAGTATTAACTAAGCATATATATAGCAATATTTTATAAAAAAATTTAAGAATTTTAATTTGGCATCAATTGTGATTGATTTTTTGTTATGGTTATGATAATTATGATTAAAATTTTTATTGGAATCTTACAAATTTCAAAAAAGGACGAATGTGAAGATACTTATTTAACAACAATATTCCTCCGTAGTGCAGTGGGCGAATAGTCAGATGTGACGCAGGAGGTAGCGGGTTCGATTCCCGCCGCGGTACAAATGTTTGCATGATCTACAAATATTTGTTCCGGGTCTGGATGTTTTTCTATATATTATAAGTATTTACATACAAAAAATAAAGAATACAAGTATTCTATCAGTTATCTGGTTCAGATAGTACAAACTCTGCTTAGTTTGGGGGATAGATAGTTCTGTGTGAAATGTCCAGCAATATATATTTATTTTATTTTTTATTGAATACTACCTAATAACAAGGGAATGCAATCCCGACTCGAGATTGCAAATTCGAGATCCCGCGGGATTAGAAATATCAATCCCGCGGGATTCCGGAATTTTCGGGATTCCGTCTTGTTTAAAAAAAATGTTAAATTCGGATGACTGAAAAAGCTAATAACTGCTTGTTTGTGATAGTGAGGTTAACTAAAATAACATATTACTCGAAAGAAAATAAAAATCTTTATTCTTTAATCTTACCAACTTGCGCCCCGAGTGGACGTGTGTAGCGTCGCTGACCACTGCCGCCCAATCCCGTCAATCTCGAACCACATCTCGTCATATGATGCGTCGGGATTGATCCCGAAAAATTACACGAGATCTCGCGAGATCGGGATCCCGCGGGATCGGGATTGCATTCCCTACTAATAACACGATCCGTACATTCATTTCTCGTAAATGATATCTCATATGTATATTTTTGCTATACCTGACATAACCTCTTTCATGGTTTAAGGTTTTGGGTTACGTTAGGAATAAACCAGGTGTTATAATGGTTCTTAATCTACTTTCCGTGTTTATGTCACAAAGCTCTATCTTAACAATTTTATTTCATTCTAACAAGCTTGCATAAGCAAGAGTGAATTCCCACGACGCACAATAGAAAAGCAAAACTATGAGAACGTTTATATTTAAACGAAAGTAAGTACATAACTGTATACATAAGTAAACAGCTCGAGGAGTTATTTATAATCCACTTGTATGCAGTACGGGTAGTGAGCGTGTGATGAGAATCATTTATATCGAGAGTTTCACTAACATTCTGATTTTTATAGTCATCTAAAAGTTTCTTGATCGTGTTTCTGATTATTTCTTGGTCACTCTGCTTTAGGTCAGTGACCGGCCTTCTTATATACTAGAAAATAATTATGTGGCTCAGTGGCCAGCCTTTACATAAGTTTTTAGGAAACCCAAAGGCGTCTAACATGGCGTAAGTAATGACTTTATAAACATCGACAAATATTTAATTTGACCATTAAATGTTTCTGTCTAATTTAGCTACAACCTAACCAAGAAAGCGTTGACAGGAGTAGCGGAGTATCGCACAACATAGATACAGCTAACAGTGTATCTACGTGACGTTTAGACTCGGGGGAGACTTTTGCCCAGCAGAGGGATAACATAGATTGATAAAAAAAGTTTCTATTTGATTCACAAGCACATACAGAAATAATAACGAAGGAAAACACTTTCTTCAAAAACTATTACCGCGATTCGTTCCAGTATTTCCCACAAATAACTCTTTTCAGCTAAACCCTCTAACGGTATCCCTCTTTATTATCGTTACCTTAGGGTTGGACATTTATCCGGCAATTCTGAAAGTCGACATTTTATATTTTAAACATGACGTTACGAGTTTCTGGACTTATTTACTTGTAGTGTTTACTTTGTAATTTGTATGGTTTTTGTTTGTCATGAAATAATATGAATAGTTTTGTTACTTTTGATATTGATGTTAGCGATTATTTACACTAAATATAATTTTATGATTACTTCAGCAATATTTACTATTTTGTTATTCATTTTATAAAACAGAAGTCGCCTTTTATTGACCAACTACCGTCATCGAGTTAATTGCCGGCTGGCGCAGAATCACGCCACCATGGCGCGGCTATTAGGTATATACATAAGTCATTGACGGCTGTCGGTCAGACGGCAGTAAACCCTCCGTCGTCCGAGACACGTTCTCGGAGACCCGGATGACGAAATCACTTCCGCTAATGCGGGTGAGTCATCCACATTAGACAGAGCAAACACTCCACAAATACACCGACCACGCTGGCGAGGTCGACGAGTCCCTTCAGTCGCCGCCTATACGAGGTACAAGCACGTACCCGGGCGTTTCTCTCCTATCCCCATCCTGGCAACAGCCCAAGCCGAGGTTCGTACCTAAGTGGTGCCCTTGCGCTAGTTGCCTCATCAAAAACTTACAGGGCTGAGCGCCTTCTGCGCTCGCCAAAAGTTCGGTTAAGCTGCAGAGGCCAACAGCGAGATTAGTCCCTTCGAAAAAAAAGGTCAGACGGCATTTGAATCCCGGCAGTTATGCTGTAAATGTAAGTAAATTCAAATACGATAGCCATTGTGTTTATGCTGTTCTTCTCTGTGTATAAAATTATTGATTAAGTAATAAATTTATGTATAACAAAATTGAGGTTATAAAATAAAGAGAAATAAATACGATATCCCCACGGAAGTTGTTGTTTCTTACATTGGTTACTTAAGAGACACCTAATTATCTTAAATATAAATGATAGTGGCATTTCAAAGGATGTATTCTAGATCTATTCGTTAATTGAAATAATGATTTCAAAATTTACTGGCCTCTTATTTAAATGTCTTTAGAATCTTAAGGACGTGTACAAGCTTGAAATATGTGCAAATGATATTGTTCACTTTACACAATTGTATTGAAACCTCCGACCATTCTTGTAAATTCAACTTAAACCTGCGACTAACATCTCTATTCCTAGCTATCCAGTAATCCGGTGCCTTTCATCAGATCCCAGGTATCCGTACACGTTAATCCCGACTGTCCTAATAGGATCCACGGCGGTCTTACAGGCATTATTGCTTATTATCACCGATAACTGGATCTTATTGGACCCTTTGAATGGCCTGTTTGGATATCCAATTTAGAAACTGACAGATGTTGGTCTTTAAGGTAGATTACTGATAAAGCCGGGATGTTTGTCTACTCGGATGAATATATCTGCCCTTGGGAACTTATCACTTCTAAGTCATATATAGGTGGTACAAGTAGGGGTGCCACCTTTATTTTAAGCAAACAGAGTACCTATGTAATTTTTTAGGCTAAAATTAAGTACAACATCTGTAAATAAAGTACTATTTATTTACCAGACTATTTCTCTTCCATACATATTTTTTCTTGCTTCTAGCAACATCCAACAAATATTTGTTAGGTACCTACTCTTAATATTTGTTATAGTCGGCATCTTGACAATCAATCCCTAAATTTAAATATATAAATAATTAGTTTTTATTAAGTTAAGGGACGCTCTATTGCGTTCATCCCGCCACTTAGCATTCACCAGAGAAAAAACTCTCTCTGTGAAAGCTGAACTGGCAGTTATGGATATAGCAGTTCTATGCTAGTTCTATTCTAAGCAGTAGCAGAAACGACATAACTTTTTCACAACTATTTGCAACATTACTTGATATTGACATTGACGTTTTAGGTTACGTTCCAAAGCAGTGCGTTCCGTTACACGTAAAAAATAGCAGTCCATTTAAAAAAAAACGTCACAAGTAAAAATATAGTATTTTCACGTGCTTTACTGCCCTGATAAAGTATAAAGTACGATTGGCCAAAATAGAGTACAAGGGTCGTTTCTTTGACAAATACATGGAAAAACGTCTTTAGTATGGTCTTTACTATAGCCAAATTTTTGGACTATTTATAAACGAGCTAGTATTGTTACTTCAGTTACGTATTAAAATTTAAATACCCGTGAAAGAGCACACACAATTTCAATTCAAACACCCTAAACCCACGTCGATTACGCGATAAAACCGCCTCGATTACACAAAAACCTTCGTATTATAAAAAAAGGAAATTGTCACATAAAATTTGTCGTCGAAAGCGAAGGTAATCCTGCGTAAAATCGGAGTTTAATATTAATTAGAAGCACCCCCGCCCAGGCGGGCGGGCGGCCGGGCGGGCGGCCGGGCGGGCGGTCGCGACCGCAGCCCCTTTGAATATTTCACCGATATGGCCCTTCTTGTGGTTCAAACGACATCTATACGTAGATATAACATGTATTGAAAGATAGATTATGCGTTGGATGCGGCTTTGAAGATTATGCGTGTTTTTCTATACAAATGTATAAAATACAAAGTCCTGACCTATTTAGTCCAAATGTATCAGATCCTAGAACAAAATACGCAGGAAATGCAAACATTTGTACCGCGTAGGTATATGAACTTGATATATGAACCCGCACTTCCGATCAACAACGGTACAACGAACCTTATATACTATCTATATAAACTCGTTTTTTTAGTCACATTGTCTCCAGGTTGCCATAATATGTATGTAAAAATATTAGAAGAAAAGCATTCAAGAGTTCAACAACGGAGCAGTCTTTCGATAATGAAAACACAGCGTCTAACAAAATAAATAAAAGTATAAAATCCGTCAAGAACATAGAAAATCATTGAATGCAAAACCTTAGTTTACCTTAAACTCGCGCGAACAAAAGCTTATAAGGTATTGCGGTTATCATATAGGGATATCAAATGCGGGCCAGGTCAGGGACAATGTCTAACATATCAGATAGGTAGTTAGATATCCACTAACGTTTTGTCAAAGAATTAAAACGTAAGAAATACCCTAACCATATAAATTATCTATTCAGCATTATCATCATTTTCAGCCCATGTCGACCCACTGCTGGGCCTCTCTTTGTTTATGCTACTTGTCCTGATCCTGTGCTAGCCTAAACCACGTACGACCCACGGTATTATTGATGCCATATTCATCCCATCTCGCTGGTGTACGTCCTCTACTTCTGTGCCCAGTTCTCTGCTTCTACTATGGTAGTGCCTTAGTCCACCTATCGTCTGGTGTACTGCCCAACTCCACTTGAACCCCAATATTCGTTTGCTGTCTAACTAATTATATAATATTTTAAGTAAGGAAAAACATGCGACTACAGTTTAAATTCACTTGTTCACAATAAACTATAACTCCTAAAGCACGCGGCATTATATCACGAACCTTCACCGAATAGAATATTGCTTATCAGATTTGATTTGTTTGAACATCAATCCTTTTATAGAAAAACGACCTGTAAGGGCTCGTCTGCACTAGGGCACATGATCTTAATTTGTAGTTTCATTTGCAACCTCAGCCGAAACCATATTGCAAAACATATGTAAAGAGAAGAGAAATGCCCAAAGAGAACTAGAGGATGTTTCTAACGATCTTAACTAATGTATTTGAACACAAAGTCTGTCTGCCAGGTATTCAGGGCTAATTGGTATTGAATTCGCTAGTGATTATTGGATGAGACCCAAGTGTAATGAATGGATAATTTTGATATTACATAGCACATTATGTGGCAGCTTACAAGTGACACATGATGCAAAATCTAACATCTTATGAATATTCATACTAATATTACAAATTCAAAATTAACTCTGTCTCTCTGTCTGTTTGTTACGTTTTCACAACGGCGGGACTGATTTAGATGAAATTTGGTATATAGATAGATTATTACCAGGATTGAAACATAGTCAACTTTTCACCCGATTGCGTGAATTTAAGTTACTTCTGTCTTTTGTTATGTTTTCTTGTGTACAATAAAGAATCACGATAAAATTAAAAAATAAAGTCCTATTATTTCACTCTTAGGAAATCTTAGAAGTTCTGAAAGCATTGGTAGATTCCATTTTCAATCAGTTGTAACTATTGATAAAGGATTCCTCACATGCTAAGTGAGAATTGACAGAACAAAAAGGCAAATATCACGTTCGACACTTGTATACAAACTTGAGAGTTTAGTCCCCAGTGTCCAATTTAAGAAAAACTGTCGTTTGTAGAGAAATTCGCTGTTTATTTGAAGGAGAAATATATGATAGAAAATAGCTCTTTAACAGAATAGACCGGGTTAAAGGATTTTAAGACTTTTTTCAATGATTATGTTACGGTCACAAAATAATATTAAGACTTACCTCTATCAATTAAAGATTCAGCGCATGGCAAAGGTGAAGGATGCAGCCAATGCCTTGAACAGGATTTTAGATCAAATCTATTTATACATATGCCAACAAAAAACTGTGCTTATTACCGTGTGCTCTTATTACCTCCATAAAACTAAAGTACCAACCTAAAGGCCACAAACTCGTGACGTATGCCCATTCCATTTTTGAAATCGCCGCGTCCTTTCCTCTCCCGTAGATACAATCTTTAGAATAAAGGACAATCGCGATTATTGTCCCAATATATGAATATTTGGGACAATGCCCTTTATACACCTAGGGTTGACACAATAGAACGCGCCCCTTTCTGAACATCTGAAGATATCATTGTTGGTCCCTACCGATAGCACACTAATGAACGGTAGGTATGACAACCGTGCTAAACAATGCAGGACATGGCACACACGCAAACATACAAACACACGGGTCTTGGGACGTATCGCTCTGAGGTGTGAAGTCAGCATAACAACTGAATTGTTATCGCCTAGGCGATACGTGGATAGGGTTGGCAGTTGCCACTTCACTAATTAGCTGTGTACTTTATAATATATTATGATTGGGCTGGTACTGGCACACAATAATTTGATAAGCTTAAAATCGTGAATTAGAGATTTTTTAAAAGACTGTTCTTCTGCGAACAGCACCGGTTCCTGTACCTGGTAAAAATAGTGGTAAAATTTACCACAAGTGCAATATGATGAAGAAAAAATTGGTTGTCTGTAAAGTCAGTTTACGGACGATAATTTTACGTGTTAACGAGTGGAAGAGAGATAGATGCGTCACAAGCCGAACGCTTAGGCCGATAGTGCCTCTCTATCGCTTGTTCCGCGCTCTCGCTTGCACGCTCGGCTCAGGCGGAACGTGATACTTTTTCGTGAGTGCAGCCGGCGTTCATCGATTTGTACGACGTTTATCACGTCAAAAACCAATAACAACATAACAATTGTTATAACTATTAACAAGATATTTTTTCATATTTTTTTTGCGAATTTATGTCTTGTGTTTTGAGTTTATGTGTGTGGCAGGATACAAAGGACAACAGAGCATGTAGGACATGCTGAGTGGGAGCTCCGCAGTCGCATTCAGGCTGGGATGAATCAGGCAATTCTCATTTGAAAATGATACCGTCACGTCACGGGACTCCCGGCATATTGTATGAAACATCTAAATTGATGGTTATTAAAATAGTTTATAATTTAAGCAAAACCGTTTATAAACTTATACACAATATAAACAAATACGCGTGACTTATCGGTACTTTTGACTTTGGACAGCTATTGATAAACCACATCTTACCCTAAGAATCTTATCGCAAGATTTGAATCTATTAGGGTGTCACCTTCGACCGAAAGCTGACTTTCCACGACCACAAAACTACTGTCGCTAACGAATCCTTTCGTAGGCTGGGTTTTGTGCTGAGAAACTGTCGTGACCGAGTGAACACGTTGTCAGGCTAATTTTTTTGCACTTTAGTTCGCAGAAAACTTGAAGCCGGCTCATGTGTTTGGCACCCACATGAGGGTACTTACGTTCTGTTGCTCGAAAAGGTGCAAAAGGTTTTTCTTAGCTTATTTTATAAGCGTTTGTATGAGTATTACCCATTTATGTACCCCACTAAGTTTCTCCTGGGTTGCCTATAGGGTTTAATAGTTTGGAGGTAAGAAGAGCTAATGCCATGCTCAAGATTCTTCATGAGAAGATATATGCCCCTGATCTCCACGATGAGCTTTTGCGGTTCTTGACCTAAAAAACGGAGTGACGGCATACGAGTCGGTCTTACCTCCAAGGCGCAACATCAGATGTTTCACACCAAAAGTACCAATCTAAACTGTTATATCAACGAACGAATAAATTTCTACCAGAGAAAGCAAGCAATGAGTTCCCTCCTTCGAGGCAGCCCTGCGACCGCGTACACGCGTCGAATTACTAACACGTACGCGCCACACAGACGCACTTCACCTGTCAACACACGCTCACGTTTCCTGTCCCACTAAATCCACACAGGCAGGAGTAAACAGCTGGAAAACAAAGGAACACCAACTGACAGTGCAATTTTTATGAACCAATCAGACTAGCATTAAAGCAGACAAAATAAAAATGTAATTTTAAAGTAGAATGTAGAAACATTTCTGCGCAAGATCGTAAACATACAGTGGAAATGTTCCTACGTTCTTTGCTAGTTATCTACGCTAAATGAAATTTTTCTCCATGCTTCCGTAGAGAGAAACTTTTACACCTCTACACTTGCCAAAAGTTTGCTGCGACAGGCTCAAAAGCTAAGTGAGTAGTCCGTTAGAAATTAACTAGTAAATAAAATGAGCACAAATGAAAAACTATGTCTTCAAGAAATGAAAGTTTCTTCGAATTAAATAACACCTTGTATCTGCACGTCATTACCTAAAAAAATGTGGCACCGCCAATGAAAGTACACCCGCTGTTCTCTTCAAACAATCATATTACGAGTTCCTAAACATAAGTCACACTGACGCACACATACAAACAGAATGGAATGTATTTAACATAACACTAATGCATATGAGACCGCAAGTATTCTCAGATAATTAAGGTAGGCCTCTGTACCTAAGTCTTTTATTAGGCGAATCGCCCAGTTATTTAGACTATTTTCCTATACTTACATTAGGTATAAAAAACGAAGTAACTTTTTACAATTTATTTAAGGGGACACCGGAGGGACAATCGCCCATACAACACGTACTACCAAGATCATTTCTAATTGGAGCATATTTCTACCTTAATAAGGTTTTATTTTAATTTGAATAGTATTTATCTAGGTTCCCAACCATATATTAGATCAAAATACTTACCTAAAATGAAATAGAAGCGTATCGCATTCTGCATGTTTTTTCGTCATAAAATACCTGTTTTCAACCTAATTGTTTCGCATTAAAAACAACAACATCTTACGTATCCTAGCCATGGGAACATAGATTATATCGTCTAGTTACAGAATAACAACACAATGAGAAAAATACAACAAGTTTTTAGTCATCATTTTCGGTATAACGGAACATGGTCAAAATCTAATCAAATTTAGAATCGTTCTATTGCTATCACTGTCGCTCTGCGTGGCTAAACTTCGCCACTAAACAGGGATAGCGATATTCAGGCCGAAGTTTTTGACGCTGCCGAATTGAAGTTGCGCTCGGGGTTCGCCGGCGCGTTAACGCGGGTTTTTTATGTCATTTTGTGTATAAAACCGCTGTTGAAACAAACTGCACTTCATGCATGCGTTCGTATTATTTTAATTAACCACGACTAGCAGTTAAATTTCCGAAATATCGCATACAGACTTTATTAAATAAATAAATATTGCTGGACATTTCACACAGTGCTATCTAGCACCAAACTAAGCAAAGCTTGTACTGTGTTGTTTTGTAAATACATAGATATTTATAATATATAGAAAAACATCCAGACCCGGAAGAAATATGTGTAGATCATGCAAACATTTGTTCCGCGCCGGGAATCGAACCCGCTACCTTCTTCGTCTCGGCCGTCCACTGCGCCACGGAGGTCGTCACTATGCACTACTAATTTATACTTACCTACGTCAATAATCTTAATTTATAGTTTCTCTTCGACTCCAGCACGTTACAAAAAGTTCGAAAAACTCCCAAATATACTGGCCAGTTTCTTCCCCAATAAAGTCGCAAAAAACACGAACTTTGGCTATAACGCTACTAGGGCAATTTTCTTAATTCCCTATTTGCTCTTTTGCTAAAACAAAGTTCCAAAAAGCCCGAAAAATACCAGTTACCGGCTACCGCGGCAGCCCTGCTCTAGCAGTATCCCATGACGTCACGCGCGCGATATCCCCCCACCCCCCACCCTCCAAACCCCAGTATCTCAAGTTGTTTTCCAATTAAGCTAATTAGAATGGGTGAAGTTTTACGGGCGTAAGATTTTGCGCTGTACTGTAATTAGGTAAGTGCGTTCTTAGGATCAGCGCAGACCAGTCGGAAAATTGTCATAGTGGCCGACCAGTTAATATTTCTTTTCACCTGTGAGTGTAATTTTATCCCATTGAAGTAAGTTTTAAAAACATTTTAGCATTGAAGCCACTATATTTTCATAAAATCAAATAAATATGTTACGATTACTGCAAATAAAACGCCATTTTAACAGTACAAAATTTTTTGGGCAGTGTAACCGAAATTGTGTTACACCAAAATGAGCTATGATTGATCAATATCGTCCTCTGTCCTACATGTGAACGTAGACCAAAAGAATGCTGCGTTCAACATCTTTCGTTAAATCGTCCTGTGCGCGCTCGTCCTAAGAAACATCTCCTGAGCCGGCTTTATGTTCAGACATAAAAGTTTCGGCCGGCTTCTTTTACGTGAAAGTTTTTCAAAGGATACATTGATTTTAAAATGGCTCGTCTTGGCCTGATAAATGTATCTTGCTGAAGACAGCGCATACTAATTAGGAGCTGTTTTTAGGGTACCGTTGTTGAATTAAAAATCCTTATATTTAGGTAAGGTATAATAAGAGTTTTCATTCATTACTTCACCTGCGAAATCTACATAATTACATACTCAACGGATTTTAATGCAGTCTTCAGCTATAGATAGAGTAATTCAAAAGGAAGGTTTTTATGTATAACTACTCGTAGCTGACAAATCCGCAGCTTCGCAGGCGTAGTTTTTCAATAAAAACATTACCCGCCTTCTGCACAGTTAGGTAAAAAGTAACCTATGTCACTCGGGGATAGTGTAGCTTCCCAACAGTGAAAGAATTTGTTAAAACGGTCCAGTAGTTTCGGAGCCTATTCAATAAAAACTAACAAACAAACAACTTTGTCCTCTTTATAATATAATATAGATGTATAAGTTCCCACGGGAACGGGAAATTTCAAGCGTGCGAAGCCGCGTGCGGGTCAGCTAGTCTATGTATAAATAAAGAGAAGATAAATTTTTGTACTCCTTTTTGAGCTTATTGCTTAAAAACGGTTAATCTACAACAACCATCGTATTCATAACCTCTTCTTTTTTGCATGGGTTGTATGTAACCAAGGAATATTCAAAAACTACGTAATTTTATATATATATATATATATATATATATATGCAATACTACCTATTAAGTATGTATGCTTCGTAGTATTGCATTGATTATCCGTACCAACCTCCTTTGTATTTGTCATGTTTTTTTCCTGAATATTTTATTACTCACCTATCATTTCTGGCCTCATTATACAACTTACAATTTAAAAAAAAAATACTGTAATTACCAACAGTAAACGTGTATTTACCACATGGCCACGATTCTTGGTGTGTCTTCTTTACTTTATTTAATGATTAGAATGTTTTTTATAACAGTTTTTTACAACAAGCTAGCATTAACTTGATTCAATATGCGGCATTTAGATGAAGTCTCTAAGTGTTGTTTGTTTTCAAAAGAAATAAAATAAATCAAGTCTTAGTTGGAAGTAAACTGAATGTTAATAAAATTCTTGTAGGCATCGCAAATAAATAAAAAATCAGATTATGCGTTCAACGAACTTGCAGCCTCTTGCATAGCAGTATCCGTACATCGCTCAGAAGTTGTTACTGTTTTCGCTTAGAACTTTGCAAGAACATAATCCTATTGGCAATTCTCTCACCACAGATCTTCGAAAGCTATTGTTCAAACTAATGGTACCGCCGAAGTGAACTAAACAAGAGCCATTCATATCTGTCAAGTACTCATAGCTGCGTCACTGCTGGGGCGGTAACTTTAGGGATAGACCACATCTCAAGACACACCTATATAAAGCAATTTTTTTTCAAACATTTGTTCCTGGAAGATGTCTTTTAGATGTATTTTAGTGATTCATTTTGTAATAAACTCTGTGTACCATCATAGGAATAGTTACATTGTGTTTTATTTATTTGTTAAACGCCAATGTAATTGAAATTGAATAGAAATTACACATAATAGAGAGTAAAAACCGGTCAAGTGCGAGTCGGGTTCGCGCACGAGGGGTTCCGTACCATTATAATTATATAAAAACGGCAAAAAATCATGTCTGTTGTATGGGAGCTCCACTTAAATATATATTTTATTAAATAAGCTTAATTTTATTTCTTTATGTATCTTATTTGAGGTTGGTGCCGATTAAGCTAGTCCTCTAAATTGTATGAGCGCCCATACAAATCAGAAGACTATCTTGATTGGCGTCAACTATGTATGTATGGAGACACCCTTTAATTTTCAACTTTTTTATTTTATAGAATAATTCCTATATTTAATATGCTCATTCAAGGGTAATTTTTCATCAGTTTACGTAGCTGTTGCAACGCAGCTGGGTCAGAAAGAATCGCTATGAAAATCTAACAGCCCTTCAGCTGTAAGATAAGATAACTCTTTATTGTAATTACCACACAGAAACAATATAACACTAAAATAAAATTAATAAGGCAATACAATGCGACCTGTTCGTCGAGAGCGATCTCTTCCACGCAACCTTCCGTGGCTATTATAATAGGAAGACTAATCTCGCCATGAAAATGAAGCACCAGTTTAGCCATGTTTGTGGACCACATCAATTTATTTTTTCCTTACCTATCCCGTCCCACTGCTGGGCAAAGGTGGGAGACCTTTGCCCAGCAGTGGGACGGGATAGGTTGTCCCTCCAAGCATCCCTATCTGTCGCTATTCCCCACCATCCCTTTTGGAAGGTGTCGAAATCGTCCCGCCAACGCTTTCTCGTCCGACCCCGAAATTAATATCAACAGAAAAAGATTACCAACGGCACTGATGCATACGGATATGGTCCAACCCTAGTGGAGTATTGTTTAGTTTGTGACGCCACTACTGACGTGTCCTATCCATCAGCTCGTAATATTGACGAATGGCGGCTTCAACGCAGATATTGGCGGTGCTAATGATTGATCCTTCGAGCGCTGGATTCACCATTAAAGCTTTAATATTCTTAATAACTTCGCTTGGGGAGGCAGTAAATTTGTTTGGTAAGTTAAATACATATTATATCTCTTTCATTCCCAGAGGAAAGAGTGGCCTTCTTGCACAATACCGAAATACGTGGAAGAGGGTAGGAGGCCTTTTTTTGTCTTGCAGTGGTAAAATACAGGCATAATATAAAATATACTTTTATTAATAGTAATAAAATTATAATGCCATCTAAAGACTGTTAGATCAGTTATAAGGTGCCGTTGTTTACATCTATCAATGGACGATAATTTATACAGTAGTCTGGTAGCAAGTTGCAACTTTAGCTGTGAAAAAAAAACACAAATGCTGTATAGCCCTGGACACGATTTTTGATCGAGCTAAGCGAGATCTCCAAATCAACTTGGGTAAATCGGTGTTGTATGTATGTATGTTGTTTGTCCGAGGATAACTTTCTAAGCGTCGATCCGACCATTGTGAAATTTGATACATAGGTAGTGATAGCACAATTCTGGTGTGACTTAAGGAGCTAAAATGTTTGGGGGTTGTTGAAATATTGGGGTTAAAGAGGTGTAAACAAAAATAGGACTATTCGGTCAAGTGGCACGTCTAATAAAAGGTCTTTATGAGTAAATTTCGACCCCGTTTTTATTTTTAGTTTAAACTTTGTAGTTTTTTAGTTATTAGCCATAATAAAAACTAAACTTTGATGAAATTCCCACCAGGGTACACCAGCGACCCCACAGTGCTGTAATTTGGCATGCGTGTATCTTAAGCGACAGAAATATAGGCAAAAGTCTGAAATCTAGTATAACTGCGTTTTATACCCCAAATAAGAGTAACCATTTTACATGAACATCCAAGTCTATTAGTAATTTTAAAACTAAAGTGCACACCCATTATCTGTCCTTGTGTTGAAGTTGTAGCTGCTTGTTAATTCATCATAACCACTTTTAGAGTTGCTTATTTAAATTAAATTGGTGTTATTACTGGTAATTTAGGTTTATAGTATGTAGATATGTTTTTAAATTTATATAGATGCACCGCCGCCGTCATGTGTTACATTTTGATCCTGTCCATACAAAGGTTGTCTGGAAGAGATCGCTTTTAGCGATAAGACCGCCCATTGTACTAAATCTATTTGTAAGAATTATGTTTTGTATTTTACTTTGGTGTACAATAAAGAGTTATCTTATCTTATGAACTCCCGTAACCTGTAATTTGAATCAAACTGTAGGTCTAGTTATTTGGTTAAGTATTTCGTGGCACTGTTTTGAAAGTCAAAGATTACGAATAATATATATTTGATTTAATAAGCGACCCGCCAGATCTCAGTCCAGGGCGAACCACTAGTTACATCGAGTAGGCTTGCCGAGCATCTGATGACCTCCGTGGCGCAGTGAGCGAATAGCCGGCTGAGATGCGGTTTCTATTCCCGCCACGGAACTAATGTTTGCATTATCTACAGATATTTGTTCCGGGTCTGGTTGGTTCTCTATATATTATAAGTATAAAAAAACGTATACAAGTATTCTATCAGTTATCTGGTTCCCATAGTACAAGCTCTGCTTAGTTTGGGGCTAGATGGCGCTGTGTGAAATGTCCACCAGCCTTATTGCGCAGAAAAGTCAAAACAGCTTTTGAATTTATTATTGTTTGTCGTGGCTTCTAACTCTGACTAACATAACCCAGACAAGACACGAATAACTCTAATTATTAGTAAAACAGACAATACGTAACGTATACCTGTAAATGTAGAACGGTTCGTTATAATGATTCAGCGCACAGCCTTCGCCATAAAAGCAAGTTTTCGAGTCCCGTTCAAGTCGTTTCACGTCTCTGACACTTCCTGTTGGTGACGTGTGGCACCCCTGTTTCCGATGACAGCTCGCGGTGTGAATCATTCGTTGCGAAGCGTTTCCTCGTGAATATAACCACCTACTTAGAAGTTTGCTCGAACGACGATATTTAGTTAACAATAGGTAGGTACTGGGACAAGGGATGCCACCTCTAAACTTCTTATGTGTGAAAAAATATCCAGAACGTAGGTTTCTTCGTACATTTCTAGAGCAAATGTTCCTTGTGCAGCCTGCTCACAGCAAAATAAAAAGAAAACATACCTAAGAATTGACTAAGTATTATTTTATTAATTATCATAAATACGGGATTTATCACGTACCGTTTTATCGGTATTACAACCGACAATGTTTCGGATCAATTCGTAAATCTTCCTCAGGGTCAATATATATCAAAAAAATATTTATTTGGAACATAAAACAGTTATGTTTATGTTATTTATCCTTCATATGTAGTGTAGTTTATTTATATATTATTTTTATGTATTTAAATTTATGTTTATTAGTATAATCAATACCAGATTTTATTTAATTTATTTTTTTACCAATATTATATATTGTGGGTTCTGTTTATGTATGTACTTTTACACCGCCGTCTTTTAATTTTTGTTTATCCTGTCCATCCAAAGGTTGTCTGGAAGAGATCGCTTTTAGCGATAAAACCTCCCATCGTACCTTTACTTATAGTTTATTTCCTTTATTACTACATTTTTGTTTGGTATGCAATATAGAGTATTTCATTCATTCATTCATTCAAAACAGTGTACAGAAACAAAATGAAAACGGTGATACTCGCTGTAGGTTTAGCTTAGTAACTGTAGAGAAGGGTTTTGATTTTTCCAAAGAAAGAAGACACTTGTCTACCGTCTCGAGCACGGCGATTGCGAGAGTGAACGGGAAGAAACGTTGTCGACACTTCCTCGACAGTAGTCTACAACGCCGAGCACGGTAGCCATCATATTCTCTATCTTTGACATTTAAGGATAGACCTAGACAATTTCAGAAGAAAGTTTCTTCTGAAATTGTCTAGGTCTTGCGATGCCTAGACAACGCTCTCTTCTCAAGTTGTCTCTTTCACAATCTTCTCAATCGCGCACTTGCCAACAATTTTTGATTATATATTTAATTAATTATATATACAACGGTATAGGCGGAGTATAATTCTCTAGTCTATGAAGAAACTTTAATGAGCCTGCTCGGGGCAAAGATAATTTCGGAAGAATTGACAGAGAATAGAGTAGAATAACGCTTTAATGTACATCACACTTAAACTTAAAAAAAAAAATAGAATAATACACGCAGAAATACAAGTTGCGGTCAGAGCCTTGTCGTCTCTTCGAAGAGTAGACAAGGAAATTGCTGTGCTAGCCTTGCAAAAGTAAAATACTGTGTCAACGCCCTCCTCCATAAACCTTATCAAATAAAGAATTCCACATCTAGAATATAGAGAAGCTAAAATTTTAATTTAATTTAAGGTGAACGCGATCCGCTCCGCACTGCGTCCCGCCTCGCACTTCTAAGATGTTACGATGTTGTTTTTCGAAATTACCTTTTTGGAATAAATAAACTAAATAGTCTGCAGAACGAAAAAAATCCTTAACGACCATAGTTGCACACATACACTTCGATTTTTTATTTCCGTCTGTACTTTTAACACACGTTCTGCGGCTGACGTGTGACAGCCCTGCGTGCTATGTGCACTACGTGACAAGTCGCGAGTGTCATTCACTAGGGTTGTCGACTTGTCGCGCGCGGTATACACAGCTTAGGTGATTGATCGGAACTTGCTCTTGATCTTTGACAAACATAATTATGTAATGTTTTAGAGCTACTCCCCCCCCCCCCCCCCCCCACCCCCCGATTTATTTTTAATACTAACTACGCACTGACTCATATGAAACGTGTAGTGCGTCTGGCGATAAAATAGAGTAATTATGTATAGCAGGGTTATACTATAAGTAACTGTTAACTAAGCTCAAAAATGAATAAGTAAAAATAAATAAAAAATGTATTTATAGCTACATAAAAAATTACTTAAGTAGAAAATAGCAAGCGAATATAGTAGCTGATTGGTATTATTTGGAGGCTTTCTCCTCAGGGAGGAATCAGTTATATGTGCTCAAAAAAATATATGTCATTCATTGACCTTTTATCTGTAAAGTGAACATACAAAAAAGTTCTACCTGTTTATTTACTATGAGAAAAAAATAACAAAATGGTAAATATTTTCGACTTTCAATTTGATTCAACCTCTAAACGACGTAAAATTTTGTAATTTTTCTTTCTCCTAAATGTGGGCAAAGATTATACCATCAAGTTGAACGAATGATGCTGTGCTGCGACGGTCTTTCACGTGGCAATTAATTATTTTAAATTTTTCCGAATAGTTAGCGGGCGTACCCTTAGAAGGTGGTTGCGCGAGCGACGGGCGGCAGTGTACCGCTGAATGTTGTACGGGAGGGTTGTGCTCGTCTGCCTCGCGCTCACCTTTTCGCTGGTCGGTTAGATGCGTGTGGCGGAAGGTGCGGAACCGAAACAATAGCTACGCCCATTCGCTCAAGGTCATCGGCTACGGTTAGCGCCTTAATAGGTGCATAGTTACTTATTCCTTAAATATGACGAAAACGGGTTTATGCAGATACCTATAGTTATCAGATTTGATCTAACGATCCCTGCACTAGGCAAAGCCTGTATCGCGGGGACCTGAGAAAGATATTTTTACTAGCCGATTCTGTCCCACTGCTGGGCAAAGGCCTCCCCCTCTTGCTTTCACTTATCACGGTCTAGAGCTAGATTCCGCCAGTCTCTTTGGAAGACGTCCAAGTCGTCACTCCAGCACTTTTTAGGCCTTCCTTGGCGTCGCTTTCCGTCTTTAGAAACTTGTGACCTTGGCCCACTTATCGGGTTGTATACGGGAGACATGACCCGCCCAGTCCCATTTCAGCTTTGCAGCCTTGATGCCCACGTCAGCGATGCCGGTTTTCGAGCGCAGCCAGGAGTTTGGAATCCGGTCGATCCGCTTTACACCCAAAATACTGCGCTCCATCGCTCTTTGGTAAACTCCTAGTTTGAACTTCTGAGACTCGGTCAGTGACCTAGACTGGGCACCGTAGGCAGAATATACATGTCAGTGAGTTGTCGTTTTAGCAATAAGGGAAGGTCACCATTTATAAGTTCCTTCATGGACTAGTAGCTTTTCCAGGCGTTCTTTGTCCAGCCTGTTGTCGAAGGAAGCTAACTGACCTATATAGAGGTACCTATGCATTGACATAGTGTATTTCCTGCGAGTACGATTAACAAATGAATCTTTATTTGTTACCTCAGTCGACGACTCTATAAAATATAATGATTAGAAACTAGAAAAAAAATACTATAACTAATCAGCCGTTTTGTCTTACCCATGAATTTGTTCACGTATGAATTTTCAGATCCCTTGAGGAATTATGGATTACCCATACAAACTTTCAACCCCTATTTCAGCCCTTTCAAGATTATTTTATTAAAAAAAAAGATAGCATATATCCTTCCCTAGGATATAATCTATCTACTTGCCAAATTTCATTACGGTCCGTTCAGCCGTTTAGTCGTAAAAATGTAACAAACAAACAAAGTTTCTTTCGCATTCATAATATTAGAATGGTTATGGATGGATAATACAGTTAACAATTTGATCTCCAGTAAGCTCTTCTGCAACATAAAAGCTAAAACAGTGCTGGGTTTTAACAAGTTAAATTCCAACAACTGGTACAATACGAATATACACTCCATACGAACCAGCCATTACCCGTGTAGGTTCGATAATCGCATGATGTGTCACACGCGACACACTTCCAATGATTAGCAAAGCGAGGGGTAATGTTACCTTCATATCGCTTGATGCCCGAGTGTTTCGTCAATGCCATTCGAATTTGACTCTGGGAAACGAGTTGATAATTAAAAACCGATCAAGTGCGAGTCGGACTCGCACACGAAGGGTTCCGTACCATTAGCGTACCACGAGCAAAAAAATCACGTTTGCCCCCCCCCCCCCCCCCTAAATATTTGTTTTATTTTAATTATTTATTTTTAAAGTATATTTTATATATATATATATATATATATATTGTGAAAATTTCAAGCGTCTACCTGTTGCCGTTATCAATATCGAGCAAAAACAAGCAAAAAAAATCACGTTTGTTGTTTGGGGTTTGTTGATGTTATAGCGGCAACAGAAATACAACATCTGTGAAAATTTCAACTGTCTAACTATCACGGTTCATGAGATACAGCCTGGTGACAGACGGACAGACAGACATCAGAGTCTAAATAATAGGGTCCCGTTTTATTCTTTGAGTATGGAACCCTAAAAACCCAAATTATCTAATCCAGTCTGCGGATAAACCACACTACAGCCATAGGGTAAGTTAAGAAGGCTAAAATTACAGTTTTCTTTGCGAAATAATTATGATTATCAAAATAAACGCACAAGTAATATATGATAGGAATTTGAGAGTAAAATCAGACTAAAAATTTTAAAATACCGCAGATTGATGTCATCTCTACGTTCAATCTATATCCGAAATAGGAATATAGATAAGTGATTATTACTCTGCAAAGAAAAACAATTGAAAAGACTTAAAATACCTATATAACAGAACCGAATACAACATAACGTCACACTGACCCACTGACACTGACATCACTGTGATCGCACTCACCCTGATGAAGGTTCACGAATTGAACCGAAACATTGTCGGTCGAAACACCGATAAGACGGTACGTGACAAATCCCGTATTTACAATAATGACAACATAACGAGTTTTAACTCATTATGACTAATAATCCTGATATTAATATATATGAGACGATAAACAATTTGAATTCGGTTCGATAGCACCCCAAATCTACTTGTTATGAGGATAGTCATAAGGATAAAGTACAGGTTAATCCACCACCTCGTTGGCTGATAACGCCCGATTTAGACTGTCAAGTCGGGGTATACCAGGCGGTATCCGTATATCCCAGCTTTGGGTAAACCTAGTTTGCATTTTGGCTATGTTGATGGGGTAATTCGCCTCCATTGACTGTATTTCTTTAGTTAGGCGTGAATTGGAAAGTAAGTATAATTTGGTGGGGTGATAGAAGGCTAATTGAGTGTTGGCTTATCGCAAGCCTGTTTTGTATTTATGTATTTAATTATTTTTTTCTGTAGCACTGCATTCGCTCCAACTTATTGCAAACACATTTTGGTATAATAATTGTTGAAAATTCGTTGCTCTGAAATCTAGGGATATATTATCTATCCCTTATAATTATTAAAAAAATAATTACTGATTTAAACGGGTATTTATCGCGTAGTTACCTTTTTAGGGTTCCGTAGCCAAATGGCAAAAAACGGAACGCTTATGGATTCGTCATGTCTGTCTGTCTGTCCGTACGTATGTCACAGCCACTTTTTTCCGAAACTATAAGAACTATACCTACTGTTGAAAATTGGTAAGTAGATGTATTCTGTGAACCGCATTAAGATCATACAAAATTAGAAAAAAAAAACAAAAAATTTTGGGGGTTCCACATGCTTAGAACAAAAACATAAAAAAAAATTTTTCATCAAACCCATACGTGAGGGGTATCTATGGATAGGTCTTCTAAAATGATATTGAAGTTTCTAATATCATTTTTTTCTAAACAAAATAGTTTGCGCGAGAGACACTTTCAAAGTGGTAAAATGTGTCCCCCCCCCCCCCCCTGTAACTTCTAAAATAAGAGAATGATAAAACTAAAAAAAATATATGATGTACATCCATACAAACTTACACCGAAAATTTATTTAAACGATCTAGTAAGTAGTTTTTTTTAATACGTCTCAAACCGTAAACCGCAATTTACCTTTCGTTCAACAAACTCAAATAAAAAATAAGTTACAACGAACTACAAGAACTTTTATATTATGTTACTTGCTGCTACGGAACCCTTCATGGGCGAGTCCGACTCGCACTTGGCCGCTTTTTTATATCTATCCCAACGGTTAAGGTACATACGCAATAAATACCCGTTTAAATGGTAGAGATCGTATGAGTGAGATGAGATTGAGATCGTGGTCAAACGCAAGCCTATAATGTATAAAAAAAAATCAGTAATTATGTACAGTGATCGCGAGAGTTTGAAAAATACTTTTGAAACAATCATTGTTATGAGACCACTATTTACAAAAAAGCGGAATATTTACAAAGATTTATGCGTTTTTTAATGTCCCGATATTTTGGCACAGAACTCACAAAAGATGGATAATTGAAATGAAAATGCAGGTTAGCCGACAATTTTTTCTTGGCTGTGTCGGGTTAAAATATTGGCAGATAAATCAATATTGTTTATGTTAGTTACATTTAAATTTTGATCAATAAGGATACAATTGGCTTATTTTATTGACCATGGGCTTACGGAGTGAATGATCGAAGGATGCCTACCACTTTAATAATATTTTTAAGACCACTATGTAGTCTAAATAGTCTTAGGAATATCATCCGTCATTAATAAATCTCTACAATTTCATGAATACTCGTATGTCTCAACAAATTGGTTATGAACTGAAGGTGTGAACAGATTGAAAGTGATAGCTTTCCGCCGAGAGACGTCAGTGTACTCATTGAATTTCGTAAACAAATTAATATTACCGCCATATTACAAATTCAGAAACTTATAATTTAATTTATTGGCCCGCCAGAGAAAATATTATTATGAGTTAGAACTCGCTACAATGATTAAATGTACCTTATGGCACTAAAACTACCTTACGTCCAATCTTCCATAAACCCTCTCTATCCAAAGGTTGTCTGGAGGAACTAGTTTATTAAACCGCCTATTAAACTTAAATTTATTTGATTAATTGTGTATATTAATTTAAATTAAATTCTGTTTATAAATACCGTCCGAACTGAATTCCTGTTTGTTTTGTTATCCTAGTAGAGTCTAAGCATACGAAACCAGGCAGAGACATACATAGATACATTTAGTGTCAAAAAACTCTCACAATTTGTAAAAGCTACGACTTGAGACCGCGGGCCGAGCGGACGCACTCGCCTCGGCCGTATGCGCCCGCGCATTGAATATTAAACCGCGAGGATCAATAACCTACGGCCCAATCATGGGAATGTGGAGAAACGCAGACAAAGGACCTCAATGTAAATGACGAAGTTGTGCAACCAATAGAATAAAACATATTTTCTTATCTAATTACATTTGAAAAGAAGTGAAAGATCAGATCTAGATCAGAGGTTCCCAATTTTATTTGGCCATGGAACCTTAATTGATCATACTTTATTGTGGCGGAACCCTAGCTGGCTATTTTGATAACTAAATTGTTTACCTTGTAGTTTGAATATATTCCTGTTAGACTCGAAGAATGAACAAATTATAAATGAAAATAATTATTATAAGTATTGCAAATAATTTATTGTAACAAAGACACACAATGTACCTAGGAAATAATTTAATGTGAAGAATGAAATTTTTTTAAACTATTTCTTATAATAGCCGTAAAATTAGGCTTTATGTCTGACAATTGAACGCTAACCAATCTCGCATCGGTAAGTCTTTACAAACTTAATCAGAACCAGGACAGCTTTCTCAACGATTGCCGGGTCTTATCTTAAGACGATCTTCGATCTTTAAGTACAATTCAACTTATTTCTCTTCAACAATTAATTTGGAAAAATAAGAAGAAGGTTCCCTTGGTATTCTTTTATTTAATATGGTGATGAAAATAAAATAATCCTGTGATTGATAGTTTACGAGAAAAACCGTAGTAACTAAGAATACAGATGGTACTTTGCCCAATTATTTGTGATATATAAATTGATTTTTTTTCATTTTTGAAAAGAAAGGGATCTGCCTTATATGACATAGATTATTATGTATTTTTTTCGAAGCATTTTCGATAAAGATGACGGAGAAAAAACGTTTTAATATAACACAAATTACGTCCAATTCACATATATCGCCGCCTTAACTCTCGGACAGACCGCGGAACCCCTGTGACCCATCCACGGAACCCCAGGGTTCCGCGGACCACCTTTTAGGAATCACTGATCTAGATAGATTACTATATAAGGTACAGTCGCTGACCAGACACGGGTTGACACTGATTTTTACCAAAATAAAATATACTTATATCTACATAGATTTATTTTTATTTATTTAATACTTTCACACAAAACAGAATAGTGCTAGGACTTAATGCTAATAACATTATCTATCAGTAGCGTTTACCATCTTTTATTGTAAATTTTGTGTATTCTAGCAAATACACGATTGTATTTGTATAGTACTCAATGATAATTTAGCTTCCTAGTAGTGAAAGACTTTTCAGAATCGGATGAGTAGTTCCAGAGATTATCTCATTAGAAAGGTTGCTAGCCTCTCGGTATTTTATCGAGTACATTTCGGGGAGTGTGCGGCGGAACTTTTAAACCTGATCCCACCATCTCCATTCTATCAACGGACAACCAGACGCTCTGCGGTGCGCCACCGCTATAATGGTAGAAACACCTCCCATTCGCACAAAGCGGTTCTCTTCGACCTTTATTATGCCAGAGTCTGTGTTTCCTGATAGCCACAACCTGGGTATCTTTAAGTCGCGAGTAAAATATAAATAAGGCGAGATTGTGGTCAAACGCAAGCCTATAATGTATAAAAAAACCCTCTACATCCAAACACACTAGATCGCAAACTTTATTACGTATAATATTGGTATAGATTGATTGGTTACCGTTTTGCTAAAAGAAATCTAGGCCAATGCTAACCTATTTCATAGAAACATACCTAAAATAGAACTCTTAGTTATTCCGCTTATCACAAGGACTGCCCAAGATCCTTTTGTCCGTCGATACAACGGTGATAGATTTTAAATGACGTGCGCAAAATGATCAAAGGTGATTAGCTAACTTCTAAGAACGTGGAACCCAGAGCTATTCACAAAAATCACTCACCCTTGACAAACTATAATAAAAAAAATCATTATTTGGGACTAAAGTCGAAAAGTACGAATCAGATTTTTTTTATCATTAAATATTTTTTGTGTTAAAGGCTGCCTGGAAGAAATCGCTTCTAAGCGATAAGATCCGCCCATTCTACTTGTTGCTTTGTGAATTTTTATTTTTATTTCTTATGAAAAGTAGGCAAAAGTATGTACATAATGCAATTTTATTATCTCACTTTAAAAATGCAGTACATTTAATAAAAACATAGGTTATTCCATACAAATTTAGATTGTGTATGATGATCTCGCTAATCTTTTTGATTTATCTGATGATCCCATTGAAATACCAGAAGCTACAAATCTAGGTTGAGGAATTGGCATTCAAATAACAGCGGCTTCTGTGAAACCAGTATCCGAGCCTACGAGGAATTCCCTTTATTTATTGACTTTTATCACTTTGGTGCGCTGATTCGATTCTTGAACCACGCAAAACGCCCTACATCTGACGATTGATTAGTTATAAATATTTTATATTGCACTCATAGAAGGCGATCTCAATGCTAAACCGCCTTTTATGTCATATAAAATTAAATTTAACAATATTGCTCACGAATATACACTTCCTAAGATGCACGGACAGCCTTGGATCTATTACGCAGACCTGCGAAGATACCCCACAATGAGGTAGACAGAGGCAAGTCCACGTGATGGGTTGCAAGCCTATCTCTGTAGATTATTAACCCGATAGCACATGCTTTCGAAATTTGGATTCTAGGATATGCCAGATTCCTCACTATCACATGTAAGATTTCTTTCTTTAGCGATAGTATGCCAGATTCCTCACTATCACATGTAAGATTTCTTTCTTTAGCGATAGTAGTTATACTATCGCTAAAGAAAGAAATCTTACATGTGATAGTGAGGAATCTGGCATATCCTAGAATCCAAAAATGTAAGATTTCTTTCTTTAGCGATAGTATAAGTACTATCGCTAAAGAAAGAAATCTTACATGTGATAGTGAGGAATCTGGCATGAACAAATAAAACAAATAAAATTGAACAATAAATTTAATACATTGCCGCTTAATGTATTAAATTTATTTGTTTTTAGGGTTCCTTACCCAAAGGCTAAAACGGCACCCTATTACTAAGGCTCCGCTGTCTTTCTGTCTGTCCGTATGTCACCAGTCTGTATCTCATGAACCGTCATAGTTAGACAGTTGAAATTTTCACAGATCATGTATTTCTGTTGCCGCTATAACAACAAATATTAAAAACAGAATAAAATAAATATTTAAGGGGGGCTACCATACAACAAACGTGTTTTTTTTGCCGTTTTTATAGATAATGGTACAGAAACCTTTCGGTGTTTTTTATTATTTTTCTTTTGTGGAAGTCCAATAAAGATTTGATCCTACATGATATTAAGTAATTAAGCCGGCTCACAGCTGGTTACCACGTTTATTTTATATTAAATGCAAGTTGTTTAACAAATAGTACAATATAAAAATGCAAAGAAACAGTGCAATATTTCCTATAACTTCTTACGTACAAATAGTTTACTAAAGGAAGGGGGAATACTTTTTGCTACAATTACCACAAACTTTCTAAGGTTTAAGTGTATTTATTTTATAAGTATGTTATAATTTTTAGTTTAACTATACCAATATTATAAAGAGGACTTGTTTGTTTGTTTGTATGGAATAGGCTCCGAAACTACTAGACCGATTTAAAAAAAAATTCACTGTTGCAAAGCTACCACGCGTGCAAAACTGCGGATTGGTCAGCTAGTGATTAATATAAATAAAAGAGTATTTAAATATTCTATCAGTTATCTGGATCTCACAGTAGCTTTGCTTAGTTTGGCGCTAGATGGCGTTGTGTGAAATATCCAGCATTATTATTTATTATTTAATATCGCATAAGTAAGGACTTTTGCCTTAACCAGCCAAATATTGGCGTTGCATTTTCAATTTGCTGAAGTGTAAAGTTTTGTTTTACGGGTATAAAAGAAAGTTTACCATTTTTTTTATACTACTTATACGGCAAACGAGCGTGCAGTCCACCAGATGTTAAGTGGCTACAGCAGCCCATGGATATCCACATAGAATTCCAAACAAGGTATTATGTTGTCTTGGACTCTATGTGGATACATGGCCATACTATAGGTCTTAGCTGTTATGCCTATGTGCCAGTACTTGCAGGGACATACCATTACCATCTAATCGGAACACAGCAGCACAAGTACTACTGCTATTTGGCGGCAGATAAAGGTAAGGCGGTTGTGCCCACTTCCTCGAGCCCGTTCACAAAAGATCTACCACCAGTAAACTATAAATGATAATGGTAAATTTCCTTTTATACGTGTAAAACAAAAACTTTACACTTGAACGAATTGAAAGTGCAACGCCAATATTACTAAAATAATAAGTGCTATAAAATGTAGCAGGTTCGTCGCGTCGCGTGAGATTGCCTTGCGTTTGTCACACTGACACCAGAGATATTATCATGTCTATGTTCCTGGCTCCTGTTATTTCGCTGGTATTCTTGTTATTTTATTGGATGTCTCGTTTCCTTAGTATCTAGTAAAGAAATACGTTTTAAGACAGTTACTATTTATGTAATACTCATTTATTCAAACGATTTGCGTCATTCATCGATACAAATACTATGAATTCGAAAGTAGCTCTGTCTCTCTGTCTATTTATTACGTTTGTGATAAAATTTAGTGTGTAAATGTTGGTTATGACTGAGTAATAGGCTTTATTGTCAAACCACGCGTGTGAAGCTTGCAATTGATCAAGCGAAGCGAGATCTCCTAATCAACTTGTGCGAATCGGCGTTGTATGTTTGTCCAACCAACGTGAAATTTGATATATAGGTAGGACGGCACAATTCTAGTCTGAATAAATAAGCTAAAAATATGGAGGTATGGAGAAATTGTTGATATATTGGGGTTCAGGAGGGGTAAAAAAATCTAAATTAGTCGATCATGTCAAGTGGGACGTCTAATGAAAGGTCTGTTCACATCTCGACCTCGTGTTTATTTAAGATTTGTAATTTTTGTGTTATTAATTACTTATTAGCCATAATAAAAGCCTTTTGCTCTTCTCGTCCAGTCTTTGCCATTTACAGCACGAAGACCGACAGAAAATATACTCAGTTGGTTTATTATTTACCAGCTTTCGCTGGTGGCTTCGCACGCGTGGTAAAATGTTTTACCTGTTTTAATCCAGGTCCTATTCTGTTTATATATTGAATTTTATAAAATATGCTCAGCAATTACGACGTGATTGAGTAACAAAGACATCCAAACTTTTGCATTTATAAAATTAGTGTGAATCGTCTGGTGAACGGCTAAAAAATAATACTAAAACACACAATTTACGTGTTGTTAGTCTATCGTTAATGGACATTACGCGAGGTAAACACACAGCTTGTCAGTTTCTGATAGCTTTAAAAGTCACATCATAAACACCATGATTAATGTTGACCTATTTTTAAGATACATTTTTATTTTTTTTACGATAACTATCAGTTTATGTAGTTTGTTTTTATAGTTTAATATGCTAGTTAGTGGTGTCGCTAACATTTATAAATGTCGTAATAAATCTTATCTATCCGTTTAGACTGTAGCTATCTTTAGATTGCTTGCAAAGGTCTTTAGATAGCTCAAGTGTTTCTTTTGTATTTTTTTATAATTTAATGTTAATACTCTATATCCTTGCTGTCAATACTCTTTAACATTAAAATAATATATAAATATCAAAATATAATCGAAAAATTATGTCTTACTATATTTGTTTTTATGCAAATAGGTCAAGCACCTTAGAAACGTGCCCTAAGATACAATCCCCTGCGTCCATCAACTTGAGGCATACAGATGTAAGTAAAGCCATCATGTGTCTGTAATTTCAACAGCGACCATACCCTTCAAACCGAAACACAGCAGTACTTCCCCGGGCGAGCTCTTTCACAAAGAACTCTACTTTTCATGAATTTACTCTTCATGGTATTAAAAACTAGCATATCAAATCTTACCAAAACAACTCAAAAAATGCTCAAAACTTACCTGAAACAAAAAAAATAAACATTAGCATTTTATGAAACACTTTTCAAACATTCAATATGATGTTAAACATTATGTTGAGTAAAGCTGGTCACAGATTATATCGTCGCTGTTCTAAGTGACGTAACCAACATTTTGGCGTAACTGACATTTGTAATGTTACTTTTATCTACTTTTGAAGACGAACCGATCTGTCTAATCGGCGTATCTGTATCTCCTGCCTATGTCTAGATGTATGTTTGACGTATCTACATATCTTAAGGGCGCACTATACCTGGGGATACGATAAATCGCTTATTTTGAAACAATGTTTTGTTCAACAAATTTTGTGACTTCAATTTGTAATTCACATATGTCATAGATAAGGATACGTGCTAGAGCGCATGTGTTGTGAAAACACGATTCCGTAAAATTTTCTAGATAGAAAATAAATGCAAAGATGACTCCAAATTTATCTTAAAACCGTTCTTATACGATGAATACTACAATTTAGATCTTGAAACTTTGTACAGTAATTCTACACATCATAAATAAGGGCACCAGCGTTTTAAATTTTCTAAATACCTTTTGATTTTAAAATAAAATATCTAAGCTTCGCGCTAATGAAACCATTCGCTCCGGACGCCCGTTTCGCGATTCAGTCTGGCCTCGGCTTTCAGACGGGGTACCCGTGACGCTTGTCGCTCCAAACGAACACGTAATTCTTAGGTAGAATTTATATTTAGTTGGTTTTTGTAAAGACGCAGTAATGAGAAATAAACACAACAAGATAATGAAGGGACTGAATGATAAAAAAACCGGCAAACATATGAACCACGGCGAGATAGGACGTGCAGCGGCGCGCGGAGAAGCGGGGGTGAAATTCGAGTTTGGGCTGAGGTATAGTCAACTCTTAAAATTATAAATCATTCGAAGTGTCCTAAGTACACTTACGACTTTTAGTAATATTTTCTAAAATGTCGGCTACGTCACTTAGTTAGAACAGCGACGATATATCTGGTGACCACATTAGAGTAGAGATAGTAAATAGATAGCTAGATAACTTTTTATTGTTACATCAACATTACAATAAATTCTTAAATCTAGAAACCTTACACTAATAAGCTGCTTTTTGTTGACAAACCACCGTGGGAAGCCGCGGGCGGTACCTAGTATTAGGATATTTGTTCATGAGTGTTTGCTCGTTCAGCAAAAGCTTTGGTCGAAATACTGTGAATTTTTATTTAAATGAACCACAAAATTGCTCAGCGTCCGATCGACACGTCCGCCCGAAATAAATAGCAAAAGTTGCATTTGTATACCTACAGTCCGTTCACTCTAATTCTGCATAACGCTAACAAAGTAAGATATAATAAAAGATAGATAGATGAATAGATAATGTCTTTATTGCCCACCATAAAAATATAGAAATATACATCTGTTGTTACCATCTGAGGTGTCATAGAATACCTCTACAGAAGCGATAACATTTTTATTAAGTGTGGGTATGCTGAATAAATAAATAAACGTTCGATACTGTAGCACATCATTTTCTGACGACCCGTTTTTATCAAAAAATGTTTGTGTATTAAAGGTAAAATGTAAGCTTAAAAATAATAGCTCAGAAACTGAGAGACAAATCAACTTATTACCAGCTACGTTCTTGACGTTTCCGTCAACGGGAATCTTTGCTAGACATTACCCTCACTCAGATATTAGGACTATTACTTGTAAATAAGTAGATTAAACTTGATTTCTTGACCTTAAAAATGCGCACAAGTGTACAAAGTGCTAATAGCAACTTTTTAATAAGTACTTCTGGAAAAAAATTTGGCTACACAAAATTAAGAAAACTGATTTACAAAGTGTAACTCTCATAAATACTAATTTTATCAAAAAACTTGTAAAGGTGCCTGCTGAGTTATTCTAATTTAAGATACTTTTATACTAAACTGTGTTTAGTTGTAATACGCTGTTAAATAATAATATAGTTAATATTTATGTTCAATAAATACCTTTTAAAACAAAACTCTCACTCAGAAAAGTCCAAATGGGCGACTAGCGCAACGATGCTTAAATCTAAATATGATTTGGAAAATTGTCAAATCATACAAATACGTCAAATTTGAACATGTTTAGTAGTTAAATACGTCTAGGGATCGTTGTGCAAGCCAGGCTAGGGACATTTAAATATATCATTACGAGTGATCCGCAGACGTAGCGTGGCCGGACTATAGAGTCAAATGCGCTCAGCTGAGTTCATTCGGTCCCATGGCGTCGCATTCATCACACTTATCCGAGTAAACTAGGAATTGTATAAAATAAACCGGTTGTCAGTACGTCCCGCTCAAAAATAAACGCAACTAATAATAAATCACGGAAAAACTACGCGCGACGCGGGACCGCGATATCGAACTGTTTCGATGCATATTTTATTGCTGTGAAATATGTTTTTTTTTTACAAAAATAGATGTTATGTTTACTTTATCTATGCACATGATGAGACTATGAACCTCTATTTGTACTGCATTCCGAATCACACTAAAATCGATATCATCGCGCTAACAAGTGTTCCGAGTCACCGTGAGCGCGACAACGATGTCCTGTGAATCGTCATAGATGACGTCATTACATCCGCCATTTTGCGCTAACAACGTCCATACTCCAAACAGATATCACTGTGAGCCTCCCTGTCAAAAGTGACGTGACAGCTGGTTGGTTGGTTGCTTGTGAGTAATAAGTGTTCTGTGGTTGGTTGGTTTTATTGTTGTTATGAAAATATAGGAACACTGACTTGAAGCGCGTTCATGAGCGTTCCGAATCAGTGACGGCACTCAACTGTCATCAACGCGATAACTGAATAGGTACGCAAAATAACTACGTGAACGCTAGCAGCGAATATGTCGTGATTCCGAAAGAGGTTGGAGAAGATATTTTCCATCAAAATATTTTTTTGCGAGCGAAGCTTTGACTTTTCGCGTCATTTTCACTCGGCTATGATTCCAACACCAGGAGTGTTTTACAGGGAATCAAAAAAATCTAGGATTCTTTCCAATTTTCCTATTTGGTTGATACAATTTTTTTTATTTGAGGCGGATATCAAACATGCGAACTTTTTTGCCGTTATTGCGATACGATGGCGCTTCCCAAATATTTTTTATGAGGAATTCTTTTAGTTTTTTTCGATGGAGCTTCTGGTCCGTTCCGAAATATTTGTCGGATAAATATATATTTTGTAATTTAGATTTTTAATGCTTTCATACGCAGTTTTTTTAAAGGTGTTTAATTAAGAAGAGAATATGAGAAATTCTGAAACGTTACAAATAGATAATAACATCCAAAGGAACCGTACCAATTCTACAGCCAAGCACCATTGATTTGTTTCAGTTTGAAGGGTACCTATGGGTGCCGCTGAAATTACAGGCAAATGAGGTTGACACTTTTTTGTCTCAAGTTGATAGACGCAGGGCAGTGCATCATAGAACACGTTCTAAAGGTGGGTAACCTATATACTACTCACATACTCACACACTAAACTACACACATACTACTCATATACTCTGTCTTCTTTATAACATCCTTCAAAATCCTCTGTCTCGTTACTATCTTAACGAACGTTTTTCTCCTCTTTTTCCACCTGATCGTCCTTTTCGTTCTTCTCAACATCTCTTAATCAAGACGCCATACAACTTCTTTCTTCACTAACTCTTTCACTGTGACTGCTATCTGCTTGTGGAACTCTCTTCCAGTGGAAATCCGCAAGGCCGCCTCTATGGGAATTTTCAAATCCAAACTCTTTAAACACTTCATCTCTCTTCAAGATACCCAACAAAATTGAGCACTTTATGTAGATATACTTTATATATGTATTTCGTTTATGTATGTATTAGAAGTAGTAGTACCCTGTCAATGCGCAGTGGGATAAAAAGTAGCCTATGCCCCTATCCTGGTCTTAATCTATCTGTATAGAAAATTTCATCAAAATCGGTTCAGCCGTTTAGTCGTGAAAACGCAACAAACAGACAGAGAGACAGAGTTACTTTCGGATTTATATATTAGTATGAATTTTTACCACTTTTCATATTGCTGGACATTTCACACAGCGCTATCTAGCCCCAAACTAAGCAGAGCTTGTATTATGGGAACCAAATAACTGATAGAATACTTATATACATTTTTTTTTGTAAATACGTACTTATAATATATAAAGAAACAACCAGACCCGGAACAAATATCTGTAGATCATGTAAGTATTTGTTCCGTGGCGGGAATCGAACCCGCTACCTTCTGCGTCTCAGCCGGCTATTCGCCCATTGCACCACAGAGGTCATCAAAACTTAAACATCAAAACTTAACAAAACGTAACATAAGGTTGACCATTAGTTTATTTTACCTCTATATTGGTAAAAAAAAAATAGTAAATTTTATCCAAAATCTATTACATTGCAACTGAACAAATATATATACACTTTTAAATTTGTTTAGTAGGGCACTGGAGTTTTGTGATATTTACCAACTACAAGCGATGAAGGAATGACAACCGCCTTTCATTTTTCAATCTCACAGTCGCTCCTTTGATGTGTCTATTTTCCAAAAATAAATACGGAAATACATTACGTACGAATGTCAAAAATATAGAATATACAAAAGGGGAAAGCCATTCGTAATACGTGCGGCAGAAATACAATCTATTCCTAGAAGTTCACAAAGTGTAGAGCCAAAGTTAATTGATAGTGTGTGGCTATCGTACTAGCGATTAGAATATGTATTTTATTAAAGTTAGTAAATCGTTTAAAGGGCAACGGGTTTATAACAAACTCCCAAGTGATATAAAAAAAATGAACAATTAACATATTTAAAAGAGTAATTAAACAAAATATTTACCAAAAACCTACTATAACTAAATTAAACTAACCAAACCAACTAAATACTAAATTAAATTTGTGTTAGTACTAGTATTTTAGGTTTATAGTATGTAGGTATGTTTTTAATTGTATATAGATGCACCGCCGTCATGTGATACATTATAATCCTGTCCATGCAAAGGTTGCCTGGAAGAGATCGCTCTTAGCGACAAGACCGCCCATTGTACTAAATCTATTTGTAAGAATTATGTTCTGTATTTTACTTTGGTGTACAATAAAGAGTTATCTTATCTTATCTTATAACATAGGTCATTATTATAAATACGGGATTTATCACGTACCGTCTTATCGGTGTTTCGACCGACAATGTTTCGGTTCAATTCGTGAACTTTCATCAGGGTGAGTGCGATCCGCTCCGAATCACGTCTCGCCTCGCACTGATTATTCGGAGCGGATCGCACTCATCCTGATGAAGGTTCACGAATTGAACCGAAACATTGTCGGTCGAAACACCGATAAGACGGTACGTGATAAATCCCGTATTTATAATAATGATTGAAATCAATCACGAAAGTTTTCTAAGTAAAATATAACATAGGTATCGGATTATAGAGCTTGGGATTAAAATTGCTCCAACTCGGTCAAAAATGTTACAATTTAGATGTTATTTATTTTCTTTATTGTTAAGGATAATTAAAAAGAACAACCAGCCTTGTTTCTTGCTCGTTATCGGTGCCGAAAACGCGCGTTTGTGAAACGAGCGACGTCTGCGCGTTTAAAGTACGCCGCGTGGACAGGCCCGAAGGGTGTTTAAATAAGATTCTAAATCATGTCCGCGTAGAAAAATTCTTTGTCATGCCGTTAGTCAGCCCGAAACCGCTGCTCTTATTATTTAAACTTTAATTCTTATTATTTTAACTTCTTTATGTATTATTTATTTTACTACGTAGCTGCTGCACTACCTTCGCTTCTGGTTTCAGCTGAAAATCAGCGTTGGGTGCCTAACACCCAACATTATGCTGAGCTGAACGTCATTTTGGTACGCAGACACATGTGTCGAACTTGTTTTATCAGATTCAATTGTATCTACTGTTTATTAAAATTGTTTTATGTGTCATTTTGTGTGCACCAAATAAATGATTATTCTATTCTGTTGACCGCTACGCGTATGGCCGCGCGTAACCGCGGAGGTAGGACTCAATTATCGCGCGTCGCGTCACTCACTTAGCGGACACTTCCCGCCGCCGTCCGATTAGCTAGTACTTGCTTCCATTGTTTGCTAACACTTTATTCAGTCTAGTTTGTATTTTAAATTACAATAATACGTAGTCAGGTCATAAATTCTGTCACATGTTTAATATAAAATAATTGAAACAAGTTTATTCATTGTGTAACCATTTATATACCAAAATGAACTTAACAAAACATAGATTCTTATGACACTAAAGTTTATTCAAAATGACCTCCGTGATTTTGAATACAGGCCTTCAATCTGCGCGGCCAGTCGTCTATCGCAGCACGAACGAGGTCCATGTCAATATTGGCGGCTGCCTTGAGGATGTCTTGAGTGACTCCAAATTGGGATGAGGCTTTGAGCACGCCTTTTCCTCCAAGTGTTGCCATATCTTGTAATCTAACGGATTCAAATCTGGACTGGAGGAGGGCCAGTCTTCATGCCGGATGAAGTCGATTTCACGCGCCGCCAGCCAGTCTTGTGTGCTCTTCGCTCTATGAGCTGGCGCCGAATCTTGTTGGAATACCCAGTGTCTGTTATTGAACATGGTATGAGAAACAGGTTCCACAAGGTTCGTCAGGACTGTATTTTGATACACAACTGCATTCGTTTTTACACCTTTCTCACAAAAATGTACCTCTGTTAAGCCCCAATAAGAAACTCCCAACCATACCATGAGCGAGGATGGAAAATGACCTCGTTGGACACGCGGAATACGGCTGCTCGCTTCTTCACTACTGTGTGCGTACACCTTATCATTTTGTTTGTTGTAGCTCTCTTCTACGGTAAAAATTTTTTCATCCGAAAAAAGAATTTCCCGATATTTTTTTCCCGCGTACCGCTTCAACAAAGCGCGGCATCTCTTCAGTCTCAGGTCCATTAGACGAGCATTCAAACGATGTCCTGTTTTTTTTCGATATGCCCGAAGCCCTAAGTCTTCATTTAACACCCTTTTCATCGTGGTTCTGCTTAACCCCATCTGAAGGCCCAACAGTTTCTGCTTACGTTTGGGATTTCTTTAAATTCGCGCCTTCACAGCTTTTATCACTGCTGGAGTCCTAACAGACCGAGGGCGACCACTTTTTGACCTGTCATCTACACTAGAGTCTTCATTGTATCGTTTGATGGTGCGATAAATGAATCTTTTGGTTATATTCAAATTTTTCAGTATGTCAAAAATTTGAATTGGCGCGTAACCGCAACGATGCAACGCAATAACTGCAATACGGCCTTCTTTAAGCGTCCACTCCATATTTAAAAATGAGTAAAATTCTAAAAAATATACATTTTTATTTTTATGAACAATTCGAAATTCGAATTCTATAAACTTTTTTGTGGCCAGCATTCTAAAAGAAAAGTTTTTACTGTGTGACAATACTTATGACCTGACTAGGTATAATTGATTACTCTGATTATTTATACCCAAGATGGAACCAGGAACGCAGGTGCTCTGCCGGCAAGATAAGTAGACGACCAAAGTTGGACGTAGTAGTACCGATTAGTTGTGAAACTCAGCTGTCATCTAGGCCACTCGTAGTTGTGTAACAAGAACAGAATCTTATTCGGCAACTGCGTAAGCAAGATTTTTTCTTTTTATGCAACTGGTTGTGTATCTTAGTTACCATCGCGGTTGGAGCGCACGAGCTTACTAATACTGCGACGACCGACGCGACGGTCAGAACGGAGTAAGAACCCCATACTTGCAAGATGTGGATTGAGCTACCATCTGAGGTTTTCCCGTTAGGCTACGGCATGGTACGCTTCAAGAGAAATGTAAAGAGGTTTATACAGGGTAGAGTAGGGAACGCATCGACAATACACCGGGTATTGCCGGTGTCAGGTGGGCCGTAAGCCTGTTTCCCCACAAATAACATAAAAAAATAAATACAATTTTGTTTTATGTATCTGTAAATTGACCTAGCTACCTATCTGCTTTGTTTTTAGTATTTTGTTAGGACATTATTAATAATTATAGGTATTATCATTGTAATTTTTAGTTGACAAAATTTTTAGTTATGATATTTTAATTATTTATTTATATGTTTTATAATGTAAAAATTGACATGCCTGTTACAACCAATGTTAAGTGGGTGATAGACGTACGAACTTAAAGTACGCGGTTTTTAAGATCGCGAACTTACTCGGCTCGACGTTAGTGACACACGTGACGCTTACTCACTCTGCATTGCGATGTCGTCGACAGAAGAAGCTTTGTGTTATTTAGGAATTATATCGTACTAGCTGCCACCAGCGGCTTCGCTCACAATGTTTGTCAATAAAAAGTAGCCTATGTGTTAATCCAGGTTATAATCTACATATTTTTTTTTTATTTATTTCCGTAATCCAACAGCGTAATACAAAATACAGTACACATTTTTTTTATGTCTTATAGTATGGCCAAAAAAAGGATATATAAATATATTAAAAAAAAATATATTTATACAAAATTTCATTGCAATCGGATTAGCCGTTCCGGCGTGAAAGAGTAACAAACATCCATACAAACTTTCGCGTTTATAATATTAGTTGGATTACATTTTAAAAGCTTGAAGCTTCATATTTTTGTTTTTGTAATCGTTGCTTGTAACTTTCTAAAGACAAAGGTTATTTCGGAAAGCTTCTATAAATTCGGTTAACAGTTCATGCGAATAAGTTCGGAAATCACTCGTATTGAGAAATTTCTGAATCAAAAATAACAAAAATTGCTATAATCTCTAAACACCGACAAGCGTGCGCGTCCACGAACTAGCGAACAAAATGGCGGCTCGCGGCTCGCAGTGCTGCCACACGTACGAGCCAAGACGAGCTACGAGCAAGATTGCAAACCGGTTGGATCGCCGACGATTTTGCGCGGCGGTTTTAAAGTACGCGTACTTATGGTGACACACGAGCGAGAAAGGTCGTCGAGCCATAAGTACGCGTACTTGCTCGTAAGTCTATCACCCACTTTATAATTAGGGTGAAATAAATAAATCTGAAATCTGAGAAAAATTAATCCATTGATAAAATTAAAACGTACTTACGGCCGTTGGGGGCAAAAACGTTTTCGAGTGGAGACCACGCACTGGAAAGCACAGCGTAGGACGCCCCCCCCCCCCCCCCCCCCCCCCCCCCCCCCCCTATGTTCAGCAGTGGACGTCCTTCGGCTGATATGATGATTATGAATTATTTTTATGTTTAAGTTATTTTATGTTTTATTGTGAGCAGTAAAGTATTTAACCTATCTGTGTTACTAATAATTAGGCTATGCCCAATCAATATCTAATCCTATAACCATATCAATGACAATGCATCATCTGACACAAATTGCGCAGATACCGAATGTGTGCCAAACGGTTGACTGACAGACGTCAATACATCTACATGCAGTATAGTTGGAAATCTGTGACCAGACCTTCAATTACAGTAGCGTATGGCGATCGCTTTCACAGTGACGGTGGCGCGAAAGTGGCAAGCAAGCATACGGTCCACCTGATGGCAATCGGTTACCGTTACCGCAGTCTACGGCATCACTGCCTGGCTGCCCTGACACACGAAAGTCTCATGAGAGCATGAGACTGTAATTTCTTTTTTAAAGTGAAAACTTATTTAGGCGCATTAACATTTTTTTGAGATAGGAAAAATCTATTGAACTCGCGACACTGTTACCGTTACCGACACCTCTGTATATAAGTATTTGTAGAGTACTCTGTTCAAGTTTTCACTTCTGTCGGCACTCCCACTGTCGGAGTGCCACTATTTTTTTGCTTTGTTATAGGCGATGGTTACTTAGTTTTTAGGGTAAAAGGGCACCCTATTGATAAGGCTCTGCTGTCTGTCTGTCTGTATGTCTGTCCGTCTGTCACCAGGCTGTATCTCATGAACCGTGATAGTTAGACAGTTGAATTTTTCGCAGATGATGTATTTCTGTTGCCGCTATAACACCAAATACTAAAAACAGAATAAAATAAATATTGAAGGGGGGCTCCCATACTACAAACGTGATTTTTTTTGCTCGTTTTTGCTCGATATCGATAACGGCAACAGGTAGACGCTTGAAATATTCACAAAAGATTTAGTTATATATTCACTTTAAAAATAAATATTTTAATTAAAATAAAACAAGTATTTAAGGGGGGCTCCCATACAACAAATGTGATTTTTTTATGCCGTTTTTATAGACAGGTACGGAACCCTTAGTGCGCGAGTCCGACTCGCACTTGGCTGGTTTTATTATTTTAAGTATTCCTGTTGTACAATAAAGCATTATTCTATTCTAAGGCTACCACTTAACAATTGATGGGTCATTTGCTTGATCCATCTTCATGAAATATAAAAAAGTTATGGTTAGCCTGTGCCTGAGATGTTGGTTTAGTTTCTATCTACTCGAGCCACATCCCCCCACTGCTGGGTAGGTTAAGTTTAGTTGAATAAAATGTCACTGTATTCTACACTATTACCTAATTTTATGCCTAGTTTTAGAAGTGAGAATTGTTTCAGCCTAGCTAAATATATCAAAATCAAAATATCACTAATCAAATCTTGAAAATATGCGTTAATGAGAAAACACCCCTTTGTAAGTTTTAATTATTATTTACAATTAATAGCCATGTTTTTTTGCTAGCCTACATTTTTCCACTGCTGGGCCAAGCCAAGGCCTCCCCCAAATACTTCCTCTTATCTTAATTGCCATTTAGATTTTTTATTAATCATCCCAAAACTTACAAACCAGACGACATTTAAGCCCGCCTCCTTCCCGGGACGCGATACCAATTTCTCTACTGGCCAAAATGATCGTGTTGTTATTTTACGGCGATCGATTGCCATTGATTGCCATTAGCTAGCGCAATTAAGAGGCTGAGGCCAATGGAGCCGTGATTCCCATCGGCTATTTGCTTCGTGCGGTCATCATACTAATGTTGTATTATGTATATACACTAGCTTTGATGACCGCTGTGGCGCGGTGAGCGAGTGGCCAACTGAGACGCAAGAGGTCGGGTTCAAATCCCAAATGTGAGGCAAATGTTTAATTATTTAATACACATACAGAAAAATGTACAAATTATATTGTAAATATTCTTATATTTTTTTATAATCTGCTTGATTTTATTTTTGAATATGGAATTTAATTTTAAGCTAATAATTTATTTACATTTCCTTTATTTTATTTCGATGTGTAATTCCGTAAACACGTCCTCCTTTCCTGTTAATGACGTTTCGTTTTACATATATTGTATTTTTGGTCGAGATCTTGATTGTTTGAAAACAAAATATATACTAATAATATTATTTACGTATTATTATTTACTAATGTATTGTGTTTCCTGTGTATGTCATTTTAAAAACTCACAAATCATGGTAAATATCCCGTTTTAGTAAAGGGTGGGCCATAAATTTATGCACATTTGAAACATGAATAAAAATAAAACTACTTATATTGTTTTGTTGAGGATTTATTTAACGTAATAAAAATTGATTGCAATTTATTTTTTTAAAAATGACATCGTCGAGATGTGCACCGTCTCGTTGCTGGCACTTTTGCAACCGACTACGTAAATTTTGGAAAACTCGTTGACACATGCTACGAGGAATCGCGGTTATCTCC